>JAPDVU010000008.1:46451987-47821629 GCA_026230045.1 Corynorhinus townsendii | reverse complement strand
CACTGAGTCCATCCTGTATGCCATCTCTGGCCCTTGTAACTATTATGTTAACACACTGTATCTTTGTTGTCTGTTTATTTGTCTCTTTCACATAACTCCTGAGGGTAAGACTATAACCAGCTTAAGTCCAGTACCCCCAGGGCCAGCAATAACTGGTCATAAGAAAATTAGTAAGAGACTTTTAGTAAATGGGCATGAAAGAGAATTAATGAATAAATGAGAGAGATTAGATAGTTCCTTTGGGCTCCATAAAGTGAAATGAACTGGCTTTACACAGTAGCCCCATTAATAGAAAGATAATGACAATAATGGCTTCAATTTATTGAGTCCTCACCACATGCCAGGCAGTGTGCAAAGACTTTCTAAGAATTATCCATTTAATACAATAACTCCAGGTACTAATATTACCCCTGTCTAACAGATGAGAACAGTCTAATTCTAAGGGTTGAATAAGTGCCCAACCACTAAATGGCAGAAAGCCACAGTTCAGTGTCAAATCTATTTGACACCAAATCTCTCACTTGTAACCCTTTGGGGGTGGGGGGGTGGGGAGGGGCGGACAAATGAAAAATAAGGTGATGGTCATAACACTCTAGTCCTATCTGTCCATTCTAAAGCTTTATAAAGGTCACCTAGTCCAGCCCCATCATTTCAAACTGAGGGAGAAGGAGACCCAGGGAGAACTGTCTGAAGAGCCTTAGGTTTAGTTAGAACAGTGGTAGGCAGTTAGACAGGTGTGAGCAGAGCAAGGACGATGAGCCAGGTACAGGTCAGCAGGGTGGAAAGCCTCACCCCAGGGTAACCTTTCCTCCCCTAGCATATCACTGGTCCTGAGGTTTGGACTCCCTGACCTTTCTTCCCTAGAGATAACATCTAGGCCTCAGTTGTATTTCAGCTCCAGGCCCAGATAAGCAACAAAACCAGCCACAGCTCACGTCAGAATCAGCTGCATGGAATAATGATCCCCTGCCCTGGTGCTGGCCTATCAGTGGAGACCACAACCCTGAATATTCTATTAAGATCTCTTCCTGGCACCTCCCCTAAAATTTCCGCCTTTAAAATCCTTAGGAGGGAGGGCCCAGTAGTTTTTCCCTTCCCTCTCCCTTTCCCCTTTCTGCCCCAGGCACATTACCATTAGCTTCCTCACTCACTCCAAACTCCATAACTTGCTTCCTAAACCCATTCATTCTAGGAATTACTTATTTTTTTTTTAAAACCTGGTTTTATTTTTTATATATATATATTTTTTTTATTGATTTTTTTACAGAGAGGAAGGGAGACAGAGAGTTAGAAACATCAATGAGAGAGAAACATTGATCAGCTGCCTCCTGCACACCCCCCACTGGGGATGTGCCCGCAACCAAAGGTACCTGCCCTTGACTGGAATCGAATCTGGGACCCTTCAGTCCGCAGGCTGACGCTCTATCCACTGAGCCAAACAGGTTAGGGAATTACTTCTTCTACCTCTCTAATTTGCCAAATAAATGTTCTCTTACAGTTTGGGTCTTGCTCTGAATTCCTTTCTAGCCAGAATCCAAGTACTGAGGTTGCTGAGCCCAGGATTGCACCCTCTGGCAATCCAGGACCCCTAGGAGGGTGGGGAGGATGTTGGAGAGCCAGATTCTGCCTGACCGCAGGCCAGGCCGAGGGACCTACCAGGCACCGGGCCTCTAGTAAGGAATATTAATCATGCTCTCTTAACCATGATTGTTTTGTTCTGATTCAAGAAACCACTTTCTAACCTGGCTGGGAGTTGTACGCCCCAGGGACCTGGGAGTCAACCTTGGATTTGGGAGTCAACCTTGGAATCCGGCCCATTCCCATTTTATCATGGAAAGATTAGCAACCTTGTTGTCCAAACAATGGAGTCCCTCCCGCATTGCCTGTAACCTGTAACCATTATAATCATTCCTTTTGCCTACTTTCCCGTGTAATGTTTGTTTTGCCCTATATAAGCAGCTGCTGCTATATGGGGGGCGGAGGGGTGCAGAGAGGTTTTTGTGAGTGACCTCCTCTCTCCCATTCTGCTAGCATTATTGGAATAAATGCTCATATATGATTCTCACCTATCTCGGCTTAATTGGCTCAAGTAGTGACAGGCAGCTGGGACCTCTTGGTTGTCTGGTTTTATCAGGACATAGCTCCTGTTACTGAAGTGCTCTGAATTAATCAAGATTCTACCAATGGCTCAAAGAGACTTCCCTTGACCACATATCTGAACTAGCCCCAGTCATGCCTATCTTCTTATCCTGCTTTATTTTCTTCTCAACAGAGTCTTCTTACATTATGCATTTATTCATTTACTTGTTTATTTTCCCCTCTAGAATATAAGCCTCTTGAAGACAAGACTTTTAATGATGTTTCTCAGGAGTCTATAGCAGTGCTGGCGTATAAGATACTTGATAAATACTGGTTGACCTGATGGCTAAACATTCCAAGGCATCAATTGCAATGTGCTTTTAATGCACTGAAGTTTTTCTTTGTCCTTCAAAGGAAAACTTCTTTCCTTTATTTTTGCCTTTATTTTCTCAAACTGGCCTAACACCATTTTATTAAACTTTGATAACTGTCCATCTCTTCTCCTGACTTTCAGTGTCTCCCTCTCCTACTAAGGACAGGAACCTTGCCTTAGTTATCCATGCATTCCAAAGCCTTCCTAGTTCAGGACCTGGCATGAGCAGCTGTTCAAAAATGCTTGACACCCAGCCACCGTGGCTCAGTGATTAAGCATTGACCTATGAACCAGGAGGTCATGGTTCGATTCCTGGTCAGGGCATGCACCCAGGTTGCAGCTCAAACCCCAGTAGGGGGTGTGCAGGAGGCAGCCGATCAATGATTCTCTCTGATCATTGATGTTTCTTTCTCTCCCTCTCCCTTCCTCTCTGAAATCAGTAAAAATATATTTAAAAAAATAAAAAACACAGTTCAGTGGATAGAACATTGGCATTCGGATTGAAGGGTCCTAGGGTTGATTCTGGTCAAGGGCACATGCTCAGGTTGCGGGTTCAATCCCCAGTGTGCAGCATGCAGGAGGCAGCTGATCAATGATATTTCTCTCTCCCTCTCTCTCTCTCCCTTTTCCTCCCTCTCTGAAATCAATAAAAAAAATTAAAAATAATGCTTGGAGAGGCTGGCGTGAAGAGTGGTAGTCACAGGCATTATTGCTTAGTGATTTATTTTTAAATTTTATTTTAGAGAAGAAGGAAGAGAGAGGAAAGTGAGAGAGAAACATCAGTGTTAGAGAGATTGATCAATCAGTTGCCTCCCACACTCACCCCAACTGGGGATCGAACCCACAACCTTCTGGTGCACAGATGATGCTCCAACCAACTGAGCCATATTGGCCAGGACAGTGATTTGTTTTAAGGCTTCATCAGCAGGTGGAATGGAAGACCCCTCCGACCCTGACACCTTGGGCAGCCAAAGCATTGTACTCCTTTACGGCCTTCTCTGTCTGGAGTACTCGTACATCAATGCCTTGTTTCTCAAGGTACTCCAGGGTTGATGGGGGCACCTGGGAAGAAGGAAAAAGATGAATAAGTGGTGGGGGAAGGTCCCCAGGGTTTCCTTTCTGCTGTGAAGCAAGTATAATCTACAGAATTAGATAGGGACAAGAGTCACTCCTCAATCACCCAGAATGTCACTGGTCCAAAAAATTTGGCCATGAGCCCCAGGGAGTTAAAAAGGCTTTCTAAGAAGTTGACATCAGTATCATGATATGTATGCATAAATCTCAGATGATGAAAAAAAAATCTCAGATGAAACGTAAAAAGCACTGATTTTAGAGTCCTTGCTAGCAGTGTGACCTTGGCTTAGTGAATTAAATTCTCTGAGCCTTTGTTTCTTTGTATGGAAATAGGGATAATAATACCTAGCTCCCAGGGTTGGTATGAGAACTAATTTAGTGAAGGTGCATAAAATGCCTGGCATGGTGCAGACCCCAAACCATGTAAATGTTAAATGTTTTAGTCCGACCTGAGTCTAAATTCTAACTTTGCCATGTACCAACCAAGAGATCTTAAGCCAACTATTTAAAGCCTCTCAACCCCAATTTCCTCCCCTGTAAAATGAGATAATGATACATCACAGGGTTGGTGTGAGGATGAAGTTAACTAGTGTATGCATGCTGCAATTCAAATGTCTTCTCAGAAAGGCCTCCTGACCACCCCATTGAGAGGAGCCCCTCAGAAGTCAACACCTTCTTCATTGAATTTATTATGATCTGAAATTGTATACTCTTATGATGTGTGAGGGCCATAGACCTTGTTTTGTCTTATCTTGTTGTCCCCAGTGCCTAGAATAGTTTCTAATCTATAGAAGGTGCTAAATAAATATTTATAAATGAATTTATATAAAAGTTTCTCAATAGTGGCAGCTATAAGATATTTTCAACTCTGGCTTGTCCTGGATGTTTTCTATATGAACAATTTTATAATAACAGTAGCTTTATAATAGGAATTACATTAATAAGGAAAAAACTAGATTAAACTAAAATTTTATATATATATATATATATCTCTGATATGCAAATTGTCCCTGCAGGAGTTCAACTGGGAGACCGATCACTCACTACGACATGTGCTGACCACCAAGGGATGGGGCGGAACAAAGGGAGGCCCCGGCTGGCAGCCAGCAGCTGGCAGCTGGGGAAGGAAGGTCCTGGCAGGCAGCCGGAAGGCCCCAATAGGCCCTGATTGCTGGCCAGGCCTAGGGACCCTACCCGTGCATGAATTTCATGCACTGGACCTCTAGTAAATAAATAAAGGGCACCTTCATCGGGAAGCTGGATTTTACAACACCTATCTAAAGGAAAGAATAAGGTAGATCTCTATATACTTATGTGAAAGGCTGTCCATAATGTAATAATGTAAGTGAATAAAATGTTACAGAGCAATATGTATAGTATGACCCTATTTATGTAAAAATTGCTCTAAGTATGTTCATGTATACCTATATCACATATATGTAAGTGTATATATATTTGCAGATGCTTAGAAAATTAGAGCAGTGTGCCCAAGTGTGAAGACTGGAGAGGGCAAATCTTTCACCTTTTCCTTCCGCATTTCTGCATTGAATCTTTTCTGTAAGTAAAATTAAAATAAATGTATTTTTCATAAAGAGAGAAAAAAATAATTTGCATCTAAGAAAAAAGTATTAGAAAATCTATTATAAAATATAAAGTTCTATAAAAATCTAAAGAACCAAATGTTAATAGTTGTAGAACTTGAGAAATACTAAGATTGAGATATACTTGAAGCAATACAGATCCAGGGTTAGGTAGAGACAGAGAGCCCCGCCCTGATAAGGAGAGTAGTACGCAGCCATTATTTTATCCTGGGACATCCACTAGCTCATCAGCAATATGAGGGTGCATGATATATAGAGATGAAGCCCTAACAAGGACATATCTCTAAGGCAAAGGTCCAAGAGATCAGCAGCTGTCCTCAGGACACTGTATTCACAAAGACCTACCTACCTTCAAGGCCTCACTCATCCCTCGGCCAATCACAAGTGTCTGCACACCCTTCTTGACAACTTCCTCCACATCTGCAGGCTGCACACCAGGAGAATGCTGGGTGAGAACAGAAAAAGTATACCAGTTACCTGCTCTTTTTTAAAAAAATATTTTTATGGATTTCAGAGAGGAAGGGAGAAGAAGAGTTTGAAACATCAATGATGAGAGAGAATCATTGATTGGCTGCCTCCTGCACGCTCCCTACTGGGGACCAAGCCCACAACCTGGGCATGTGCCCTTGACCGAAATCAAACCCGGAACCCTTCAGTCCATAGGCCGACACTCTATCCACAAAACCAAACCAGCTAGGGCCAGCTAACTGCTCTTTTAATCTTTCTTTGTAATCGGCATTCTTGTGGGATTCATTCATTCACTGAAGAAATGTTTTGTTCTGGCCCTGGGAATAACAGATGATAAATTGCTGCCCTTAAGGAGCTCTAAGTCTAGTGCAAAAATATAGCAGATTAAGAAGAAATTAAAATAGTGTTTACAAGTGCTACAAGGAAGTAAGCTCCTGGTGTGTACAACATAGTGAAAGAGCACTGAAGTCAGGCCTGTGGTGTGTGGAGGAGAGACTCTGACATGACCGCTGTCTGTCCCAAAACCTGGACCAAGGCCAGAATGAGAGTTGCTTTCTGCAACCCCCCTTAAAGACTGTTATTGATATTCCTTCTGACATACATCAGCACCCCTTTCTTGCCTCCTGCTATGTGCTAGTTCCTGGAACAGGTTGTTACCCTGAGCTGCTCAAGCATGTAATTTCCCATACCTGGTGGCATTCACACACCTGTGACTACTCAACCTCCAACCTCCACTCTCCCCCAAATCCTATGTAATTCTCTGGCCCTGCCAAGCAGCTCATGGATCCATTTTGTCTTGCAGCTGCCCAAGACATACCTTGTATATAAGTTTCCCTTAATAAACTCTATTAATTACCAGACTGGAGTGACCAGCTTTCTTTAGTCCCTGTCTGCTCTCCACTTATGGAGATAAATTTTCAGTCTTGGAGCTGTTCCTGGGGTCTGCATGTACTATTAGGGGAGTTGGGGCAGATGATCAGGGAAGGCATCCCAGAGAAGATGACATGTAAGCTGAGACCTAATGGACAACCAGGAATTAGCAAAGTTAAAGGAAATCAGGGAACAAGGCATTCCAAGTTAAGGGAATAGCATGTTCAAAGGCTCAGAGGAAAGAAAAACCTAGTGAATTACAGGTAGTTGAGTATGACTGGAGTGGAACTGCCAGGTGAGGGAATAGAAAGAGATGAGGTGGGAGAAGAAAGCACTTTGATATGATGCCAAAATTTGGACTGTGGAAGGATTTCATAAGAATCCCACACTAGATTATTATGGCAGAACTAGAGGCCTGGTGCATGAAATTCGTGCAGGGGGGGGGGTGTCCCTCAGCCCAGCCTGCTCCCTCTCCAATCTGGGACCCCTCGAGGGATATCTGACTGCCCGTTTAGGCCCGATCCCAGTGGGATGCCCGACTGCCAGTGGGATCGGGCATAAATGGGCAGTCGGACATCCCTCTCACAATCCAGGACTGCTGGCTCCCAACTGCTCACCTGCTTGCCTTCCTGATTGCCCCTAACCACTTCTGCCTGCCAGCCTGATCACCCCCTAACCACTCCCCTGCCAGCCTGATTGATGCCTAACTGCTCCCCTGCCAGCCTGTTTGCCCTTAACTGCCCTCCCCTGCAGGCCTGGTCACCCCTAACTGCCCTCCCCTGCAGGCCTGGTCACCCCTAACTGCCCTCCCCTGCAGGCCTGGTCACCCCCAACTGCTCTCCTCTGCAGGCCTGTGTCCCCCCCCCCACCCCCCAACTGCCCTTTCCTGCTGGCCATCTTGTGTGTTGGAATGATGGTCAATCTGCATATTACTCTTTTATTAGATAGGATAGAGGCCTGGTGCATGGGTGGGGGCCAGATGGTTTGCCCTGAAGGGTGTCCTGGATCAGGGTGAGGGTCCCCTTAGGGTGTGGGGTGGCCTGGGCGAGAGGCCTGTGGTGGTTTGCATGCCGGCCACGCCCTCCGGCAACCCAAGCAGAGGCCCTGGTATCTGGGATTTATTTATCCTCTACAATTGAAACTTTGTAGCCTGGAGCAGAGCCAAGGCTTCTACTCGCTCCATGGTGGCAGCCAGTTCTGTTGGGATTTATGTATCTTCAATAAGTGAAACTTTGTAGCCTTAAGTGGAGGCCAAAGCAGGCCAGGGCTGCAGAAGCTTGGCTTCCTCCATCGCTGTGGGCAACCCTAGCCTCCTGCTCTCTCCAGCTCTGTGGATGCCGCCATTTCTGTTGGGATTTATTTATCTTCTATAATTGAAACTTTGTAGCATTGAGTGGAGACCTAGGCTGGCAAGGGCAGGCGGAAAGGTTGGCTTCCTCCATTGCCAGGGAAACCCAAGCCTCCTCCTGCTCTCTGTGGCTGCAGCCATCTTGGTTGGGTTTATTTGCATATTCCCTCCTGATTGGCTGGTGGGCATGGCTAGTGGGTGTAGCAGAAGTATGGTCAATTTGCATATTACTCTTTTTTTTTAGATAGGATAAGAAAGAGCATCAGCCTGTGAACCAAAGGGTGACGGGTTTGATTCCCAGTTAAGGGCACGTACCTGAGTTGCAGGTTTGATCCCCAGCTCCCATCAGAGCATGTGCAGGAGGCAACCAATTGACCAATTATTGTTTCTCGCTCACATCATTGTTTCTCTCTCTTTCTCTCTATCTAAAATCAATAATAACATATTCTTGAGTGAGGATTTAAAAAAGTAAAGAAAAAACTATATGATCCCACAGAAACAAATATTCTCTAAATAATGAAAAAAATCCTATATTATTCCATTAATATGACAAGTAAATGTGACATCTGTATTAGGTTAATTGGCAAAATATTAATAAGATCTGTATATTAAGTATTGTATCAATGTTAATTTCCTGATTTTGATCATTGTATTATGATCATGTAAGAGAATGTCCTTGCTCTCTAGGGGAAACACATACAGACATTTAGGAGTAAAGGAGTATAATATCTGTAACAGTTCAAAAAATAATATATCAATAGAGAGGATAACAGAAAATATGAAAAAGTGTTAACATTTGGATCTGAGTAAAAATGAGAATTCTTTGTACTATCCTTGTAACTTTTCTGTAAGTCTAAAATTATTTCATGCCCTAACCCAGTGGTCGGCAAACTCATTTGTCAACAGAGCCAAATATCAACAGTACAATGACTGAGATTTCTTTTGAGAGCCGAAAACCAACTTCTGCGCATGGGCCACGAAGTTTCAATCACACTGTACGTGGCTCCCGCACGTGGTATTTTGTGGAAGAGCCACACTCAAGGGGCCAAAGAGCCACATATGGCTTGCGAGCCACGGTTTGCCGACCATCGCCCTAACCGGTTTGGCTCAGTGAATAGAGCGTCGGTCTGCGGACTGGAAGGTCCCAGGTTCGATTCTGGTCAAGGGCATGTACCATGGTTGCGGGCACATCCCCAGTGGGAGGTGTGCAGGAGGCAGCTGATCAATGTTTCTTTCTCATCGATGTTTCTAACTCTCTGTCCCTCCCCCTTCTTCTCTGTAAAAAAGCAATAAAATATATTAACAATATAATAATTTCAAAATAAACAGGAAATTAACAAGTAAGTAAAATAAAAAATAAAGCAGGAAGACAGCTCATACAGCCACATACTTCCTGATTTATTTAGGCACGGAAGCAAAACTTAACAGAAGGCAGGTGGCTCCAAAGCAGGAGCAGAGGCAGCCTATCTGCTGGCTTTCTCCATGTCTCTTGATTCTCCGCGGGGTGTGCAACTGCTGCTGACATTCTTCACTTACTCAGCAAGTGCTCCAGAGCTGATAACAAAGCCAGTCTCTCTCTTTTGTATTCTGACTTACTTCCTCAGCACCTTCCTACCGAATTTACACTAATACTGTATGAGCTTATGTTTAGGGAATATCAAAGAGTGTTCTCAGTTAGAACACCTGTATTTCAGAGTGAACCAAACTGATCAGCAGCAAGGGCACATCCTCATCTTGAGAGGCTGCAGGGTTAGTGCCCAGGTGTCTCTGAAGAGTATCTCTGCCTTCAGCTTTCCCAGTTAGGAGAGATTGAATTCTTATTCTATAAAGTTATTTAGGTTCATAAATTTTGAAAAGGCAAAATAAAAAAGGGGATATTGTTTCTGATTACAATATTATGGATTACAATAATCAGTACTTAAATAATGTAAGAGGATTGGATTAAATGCCTTTTCCCCACAGCTGATCAATCCTAGAACCACCCTGCGCTAAACAGTGATGATATGAAGAACCTAACATTTTTTCCAGAAGCTATGATCAAAGTAAATACTTAATAGAATTAACAAATTAGGATTGGAAAGCTTCACCTTCCTTAAGCAAATGCATCCACCTCAATTATTGAATGATTCCTTCATTTAACAAAGGACAGCACATATTTTGAGAAGCACCATGATGCCCTGACTCTAAGAGCTCACATTCTAGGAGTGGGAAGGGGGTGAAAGGTCAAGAGAGTTCAAAACCATATAATCATCCGGAGATTCAGAGACTGGAGACGACAGCAGCAGCCCATCAGAACTGCCAATCAATGGAACTCAAGTGACAAATTCGGCTGCTGTGTGCTATACTGCAGGCCCAGGGTGTCACGTGCGGAGCAATGACTGCTCACTGCAGCAGCCTGTGGGTCCAGGCGTTGGCGGGTGATTACTCACAGCCTAGCACAGAGGCCTGCTACTGAGGCGTCCTCAACCTGCCTCCAGCTCCTCCTCTGCTTCCAATCCCTGGGGGCAAACCACTAAGGCTCTGACTCTTCCTCTTTTTAAAGAGGCTTTACATCACAGGGTGTCGTAAGGTTGTAAAAGCTTATTGTGTTTTCTTGGGGGGAAGCTATTAATTCTGGGGAAATGTCCAGCTAATACCCATTATGCCAGCTAAACAATAAGGTGGCATCCTATATAGCTTAGACATTTCCCCCTACTTTATATCAAATTTGAAAAAAAAAAATTCCTAAATTACACTTTCAAGGAAGCAGTTCCTTCTGCCAAAATGAAGTGAGCATAAATGTTAGAAGCAAAGCTGTCATCTGGTTGTGTTGCTGATAAAAACGGGTTCTGTGAGTGAAGGTTAAAGGATCTCTGGAATCTGTCCCTGTGGACACTGCCCAAGTCACATTCTCTTTATCGCTTGGGGAATTAACAGCCTCTTAAATGATCTTCCTGCCTCTGCGCAGGCATCTGTTTTTGTGCCATAGGCCACTCTGGCAATCAATGTGGTGCAGCTTATGGCTCCCTTCTCAGAAAAGTTTTTAAAAGCTTAAGAGAAAATGTATAGGATTACAAAGAAAACAGATTTTACACACCAAAATGATCAAATTATTAAAAACAGGCCCTGGCCGGGTAGCTCAGGTGGTTAGAGTGTTATCATGATACACCAAGATTGCAGGTTTGATCCCCAGTCAGGTCACATACAAAAGAATCAACCAATGACAACAAATCAATGTTTCTCTCTCCAATCAATCAATCAATCAATCAATCATCAATCAATCAAACATTAAAAACAGATGTGTGGTCTAGTAATGTGCTTCTTTATTAGTTTAGAAAAGTGGAAATCATTTCCAAAAGTCCATTAGCAAACTTATCCTCACATCTCATAGTGGCAGACTGCTAGTTCTATCAAAATGCATTCTGCCCCTTTTCTGCTGCCCAGCTAGATTCCATTTTCTGTGCTCCTGTGCGGCTAGGTGTGGAACATGTGACTATGCTATCACCAATAAAAATTCAATGGCATATGAGCAGAAGAAATGATGCCACGTCTAGGTTTGAGCCTTGAAACATTGAGCATGAGCTTTTCTTCTCTTTCTTCTTCCATTAAGTTAGACTTCTGACCATGGCTCCAACCTGTTCCCACCATTCAAATGCTCAAGAAGATGGTGGAACAAAACAGAGAAGAACATCTGGGGCTGTTGGGTTGAGCTAGAAGTATTATTAACTCATTTTATACACACACACACACACACACACACACACACACACACACAGCACACAAATTTTCTGGCTCTGTATACGGAAAGGGCTTAGATGTAGTGACATCTCAGTAGTAATGAGCCCACCTAATACCCAGCTCTTGGGTTTCTAGATATCATTTCTCACTAAAAGGAACCAGTGCTCCCTGAAGAAATGGCTGAACCCAGGGAAAATATATCTCATTATGCCAGAAAGCAACGCAGTGGTAAAAAACTGATGGGAACGTGTCACAAGAACACTGGTTAAACTTGGGACAATTTAAACCTCAAAAAATATTAATTACTAAAGGCCCAGTGCATGAAATTTGTCCAAGAGTAGGCCTTCCTTCCCCCAGCTACCGGCACAGGCTTCCCTCTGGCACCCAGGACCCGGGCTTCCCTCGCAGCTCCAGCTTCATCTGGAGGGACGTCCGGTCTAATTAGCATATTATGCTTTTATTATTATAGACTAGTGGCCCAGTGCACAAAATTTGTACACGGAGGCCGGTGGGTGTCCCTCAGCCCAGCCTGCACCCTCTCCAATCTGGGACCCCTTGGAGGATGTCCAACTGCCGGTTTACACATCAAAATTATCAAATTATTGATAATAATCTGCCCTAAACTGGCAGTCAGACATCCCTCTTGCAATCCAGGACTGTTGGCTCCTAACCGCTCACCTGCCTGCCTGCCTGATCACCCCTAACCACTCTGCATGCTGGTCTGATCAACCCCAACTGCCCCCCCCTTCCGGCCTGATCATCCCTAAGCGCCTGCCCCTGTCGCACTGATTGCCCCCAACTGCCCCCCCTTGCCAGCCTTCTCACCCCACAGGCCTGCTCACCCCCAACTGTCCCCGCTGCCAGCCTGCTTTCCTGCACCTTCCCCCACCTGCAGGCCTGCTCGCTCACATCTGCCCCCCTGCAGGCCTGCTCACCCCCAACTGCTCCCCCTGCCGGCCTGCTTGCCCCCAACTGCCCTCCCTTACTGGCCTGATCGCTCCTAAATGCCTCTGCCTTGGCCCCACCACCATGGCTTTGTCCGGAAGGACATCTGGAAGGTCTCCTGGTCTAATTAGCGTATTACCCTTTTATTAGTATAGATAGAGGCCTGGTGCATGAGGGGGGTTGGCTGGTCTGCCCTGAAGGGGGTCCCGGATCAGGGTGGAGGTCCTCTTGGGGGGTGGGGCCAGCCTGGGCGAGGGCACTGATGGCTGTTTGCAGGCTGGCCACGCCCCCATCTGGGGTGAGGGTCACCGCGGGGGGGGGGGGGGGAGTTTGCATGGCCGCCTGGGCAAGGGGGCTGATGGCCATTTGCAGGCTGGCCATGCCCCCATTGGGATGAGGGTCCCCTTGGGGGGTGTGGCTGGCCCAGGTGAGGGGCTGCGGGCTGTTTGGGGGCAGTTTGCAGGCCGGCAAAGCCCCTGTCTTTGCCCAGAAGGTCTCCCGGTCTAATTAGCATATTACCCTTTTATTAGTATAGGTGGTAAGAAATTAAAACATGTTCTTATTCTCTTTGGGCTGCTACAACAAAATACCACAAACTGGGTAGCTTAAAAAACAAAAGACATTTATTTTTCATGTTCTAGAGGCTGGAAGTCCAAGGTCAAGGTACCAGCAGGCTGTTTGGTGAGGCCCCTTTTCCTGGTTCATAGCTGATCCCTCACACTGTGCTCTCACAGGGTGCAAGGGATCTTTCTGAAGTCTCGTTTCTAATGCACTAATTTCATTCATGAGGGCTCCTCCCTCATGACTAGCATCTCCCAAAGGTCCCACCTCCTAATACATCATTCTTTGGGTATTAGGATTTTAACATACGAATTTTGGTGGGAGACACAAACATTCAGACATAGCACATACTAAGTTTTGGCTTGGCCAGCATGGCTCAGTGGTTGAGCATCAACCTGTGAATCAGGAGGTCACTGTTCAATTCCCGGTCAGGACACCACATGCCTGGGTTGCAGGTTTGATCCCCAGTGTGGGGCGTGCAGGAGGCAGCCAACCGATGATTCTCTCTCATTATTGATGTTTCTATCTCTCTCTCCCTCTCTCTTTCTCTCTGAAATCAATAAAAATATATTTTTTAAAAATCATCATTTTCACCCTAGCAGTTTAGCACAATAGATATAGCGTCAGCCTGTGGACTGAAGGGTCCCAGATTCAATTCCAGTAAAGGGCACATGCCTGGGTTGGGGGCTCGATCCCCAGTCAGAGGCAGGCAGGAGACAGCTGCTCAATGATTCTCTCCCCCTCCCTTTCTCTCTGACATAATATATATATATATATATATATATGTGTGTGTGTGTGTGTGTGTGTGTGTGTGTGTGTGTGTATATATATTAAAAACAAAACAAAAAACCCCCAACCTTTAAAAAAATCATTTTACAATCACTAATGTAATAATAAATTCAGGCAAGGATCAATAGTTAATGCTACAATCATTGGATGAAAGATTGCTGGGGAATAAGATAATCACCAAGTTTCAAAATATTACTCTACAGATTATGTACTGATTACAAATGGGAAAATGTATCTTTACAATAGAGAAATCTGGTAGGTACCAACTTAACCAAGTGATCAAACAACCTCATCAGGTACTGAGCAAACTGACTTTATGTGCCTCCAGATATAATGTACTGAAGCCATAATTGACTGTCTTGACAATGACAAGAACATTCTTGCCAAAAAGATTAATTTGAATCTAATCATGATAGAAAAAAATCAGATAAATCTAAATTGTGAACTAATCTACAAAACAACTGTCCTAGACACTTCAAAACCATCTGTGTCATAAAGGAGGAAAAAAATATGGAGAACTGGTTTTAAATGAAGAGACTAAAGAAACATGACAACAAAATGAATATATCTTGGATTAGAAAAGTAAGCCAGCTATAAAAGACATTTATTTTATTGGAACAACTGTAATTTGACATGGAGTAGATGTTATTTAATAATATTTCAATGTTGAGTTTCTTATAGTGTTTAGTTTTTATATCAATGTTGAGTGTCATATTGTGATTATGTATAGCAGGATACTTTTGTTTTAGTACATACATGCTAAAGTATTTAGGGTTCAAGTTTCACGATGTATGCTACTTACTTTCAAATGATTCCACAACAATCATTATTGAGAGAGAAAGTGCCACAGAGAGACAAACAAGCAAATGTAGCAGAATGTTAACAATTGGCGAATCCAGGTTGATGGTATACAAGTGTCTTTTCTATTTTTTTAAATTTGTTAAATATGTTCGATATTTTTCAAAATTAAGAAAAAAGAGAGAGAAGTTTAACACAGAAGAGTTCAGTATAGGCTGCCCACATCAACCAGGCTGAAAGGTGAATAAAAACAAGAGCCAAAGCAAACTAACACAAGAGCAGAGAGGTTAGCAACAACCCATCTGTCTTTCCTTAGGTAACACCGTCCCGGGCACAGGAACCTCTGTCTGGTCGGCGGTATGCCTCTGGGAATTGTGTTTCACTGTACGCCTACGCCTGCATTATGTGTAAAAGAAACCCCACAAAACCAAGTCATAAAGGACATTTTTGGAACTCTGAGGAAATTTGAAGATAGACTATATTAGATAATGTGTTAATGATAATATCCTTATTTATGATAATGGTATTAGAGCTATGTAGGAAAATGGTCATGTCCTTAGGGGAGAAATGCTGAAATATGATATCTGCCATTTACTCTCAAATGATTGGGGGAGGAGTGTGTGTGAGCGTGTGTGTATTTAGAGAGAAAAAACAAATATGGTAAAATGCTAACAACTTGAGGACTTAGATAAAGTTTGTATGGGTATTTACTGTATTATTCATACAGCTGTGTTGTAGGTTTCACATTTTTCAAAATTGAAAGTTGGGATAAAGTTTCCTTTAAAGTTCTCCTGGGGTGGGTGCTTATTGGTTTGGCTTTCTTTTAATTTTACACTTTAAAAAAATATTTATCTTCATTGTTGAATACACTTGTTTTACATCTTCCATCCTGACCACTTTCAACCTAACAAAAGGATATTTAAATGAGTGATTTATGCATGTTTCCACACAGAAGGATCTTCTCTAATAAGATAGTTATTGCTTTAGGAGAGAAATGAGTGAAGAGAGTATGAAACAGTTATAAAGTATGGGCTTTAGAGTAAGACTAGGGTTCAAAACTTGATTCCAAAATATATTATTTGTGTGACTCTGGAAAAGCTATATTTGAGCAGTTATATAGTAGTTGCTTAAAAATCATGGATAGAGAATTGGAAGGTAATAGTAATTACCATTTCAAGGACATTGGTTAAAGACAATACATTTTTTTAATATTTCCATTGTTTAATCACTATAAAACCTACCCCTTCCCTTTTTAAACTAATAAACAAAGAAAAACATTAACCTACCTCAGAGGAAATGTCACAAAAGGGTTTTTAAAAATTAATTTAATGACATTTATAATGAAAAATTCAATACAGCAAAAATATATTGAACTCCTATTTTATAGGCTCTGGGCTAAATGCATAGTTCTTACCCTTAGGAAGCTGCTGCGCTCCACTTAGTGAGGAATACTAACAACTTGAGGACTTAGTGAGGAAAAGAGATAAATACACTCTTTATAATACAGGCAATCTGTGCTAAGTGCTATAATAGAGACAGCAAGTATTACAGAAATACTGAGGAGGGAGTAAGCTGCTCATTCTCACAAGGGTTATGAGAAAGTGCTTCTTAGAGGAGATAATACGAATGCTAACAATTGAAGGATATATAAGATTTCAAAAGGAAGTGTGTCATTCCAAGTAAGGGAAATGGTTTTAGCAAAGGCACAAAAGATACAAAATGAAAGATAATGGTAGGTTTGGAAGGCAATAAGTATTTGGTGTGGTCTTCAGATGCATGTTATGAAATATAGGAGATAAGAATGAAAGGCTAATTTGGAACTGTATCATAAAAAGTGGCCGTGAACACTATCGTATTTAATTTTGAAGTCTATGAAAAGCCGTTGGAGTTTTCCAAGCAGAGCAGAGACATGAGCAACTTTATCTTTTAGAAATTATAAGAGAAGAGAGACACGAAAAAGACAGACTAAGAGGCAGGATGACCAGCTGGGGGATCAGTGCCATGGTCCAGGAGAGAAAACAGAGGCAGCAGGAGGAAGTAAATTTGAGAGGCTTTGCTGAGGTGGAATCAACAAATGTACTTTGTCAGATGTGGTGGGGAAGAAAAATGGAGAAATAAAAATTGCCTCTGCTGCTTCCCTGTGTGGACAGTAGTACCATTAATGAAGACAGAGAACACAAGAGAGGACCTAGGTGCCTGGGTGGAGAGGTAGGGACAAGGAAATGAAGTCCATGTGGATATGTTGAGTTTAAGTTGCCCATGGCACAACTCATATGCAGATGTTCAACATGCGACTGACCATTTGGACAGTTTGGGTGAGTGTTCAGCAAATATTTACTCTTCTTGCCCTCTTACTGTGGGCAGAATATACTTATATGCCCAATTGATGTTGGTGAACCTGGGGTGAGCAAAGGCTTGAAATGTATTGCTCAGTGAGGCTTATGCTTGTGAGCTTCATATACCACAAGAAGAACAGATCTTGGCTAGCTCGGCGGTCCAAGGAGGATTAGAGACAGAGAGAGGAGAGCCCACCCAGCCAATTTGCAGACTGCAGCTTGAAGCAGAGCTGCTCTAGCTGGATCCACAAGCATGACAAAAAAATGCTTATCAGTGTACATCACTAAGTCCACTGAGAATTCCCACTGATCGAGTGTTGTTGCAAAAAAAAAAAAAAAAAGCTGAACTATACTACCATGTATTTAGAGCACACAAAATAACGAGAGATAATATCTCCATCAGTTGATGGCATAAACAAAAGTAGCAGTCCCAAGTAGTAAGAATTCCCTGAAACACTCTCAGGCACTTATTTCCCTCAAGGATTGAGTATTAAGCAGGACTGACCTATAAATCAGTGTTTCATGTCTAAGATTCTCTCTCTCTCTCTCTCTCTCTCTCTCTCTCTCTCTTTTTTTTTTTTACTGGATGATACTGCCTTAGGTTTACTGTACAAATAGCACAGGAGGACACTGCAGCCCAGGGGTCACAGCAGTCCCTCCTTCCTCACATCGGCAGACAGAGGTCTCTACTATGGAGCCTTCACGGGGGCCTGGCCACCTTTGGGAACCTCAGGCTGAGCTGCAACCACAGTCTGGACCTTGGTTTGAGCCTTAGTCTTGGACTTTAGCAAGCAGGGCCTGAGACATTTGGTGATGTAGGAATGATCACATTTCCCAAGTTTGGGGTGGGCAATGTAGGCAAGTGGGTTGAGCTTGCAGCTGTCATGTCACCCTTTGGGATTTTGGGCTTGACGTTCTTGGGCTTTACCAGGGCCTTGATAGCCTTGGCACGTGCACTCATGGCCTTGACATTGCTGACCTGCATCTTCTTCAGGCCCTTCTTTAAAAAAAAAATCTATATCTACATCTATATCTATATCTAATTTATTTCAAAGAGGAAGAGAAAGAGAGAGGGATAGAAACATCAATGATGAGAGAGAATCATTGACCAGCTGCCTCCCGCACGCCCCACACTGGGGATCGAGCCTGACAACTTGAGCATGTGCCCTGACCAGGAATCAAACTGTGACCTCCTGGTTCATAGGTTGATGCTCAACCATTGAGCCACGCTGTCCAGGTAGTCATAATTTTTTTTTAATTCTCACCTGAGGACATGCTTAGAGAGACTCAAAGACTTGTGGAACATCACAAAACATATCATTATGCTCATAATGGGAATCACAAGAGAGCAGAGAGATAGAAGGGAAAGAAAAAATACTTGAAAAATATTGGCTGGACACTCCCCAAATTTAATGACAAAACAACTATGTACACATCCACAAAGCTCAGTATATGCCAAGTAGGATAAACTCTAAGAGAGCCACACTTAGACTTATCACAGTCAAATTATTCAAAGTAAAAGACAAAGAATTTTGAAAGCCGTAAGAGACAAGCAAATTGTCAAGTCCAAGAAACCTTTATAAGAATGACAGCTGATTTCTAATTAGTAACTAATGAGGCCAAAAAATAGTGGGATGGCACATTCAAGGTGATGCAAGAAAAAGACGGTCTATCAAGAATTCTATGTTCAGCCCAGCCAGTGTTGCTCAGTGGCTGATCATCGACCCATGAACTAGGAGGTCACAGTTTGATTCCTGGTCAGGGCACATGACCAGGTTGCGGGCTCAATCCCCAGTAACGGGTGTGCAGAAGGCAGCTGATCTCTCATCAGTGATATTTCTCTCTCTCTCTTTCTCTTCCTTCCTCTCTCTGAAATCTATCCTAATATATATAAAAAGCCAGGGGCCATCACGACTAAAACAACCAGATGGGCGACAAGGTCGGCAGGGGATTTAGTAAGGGATGACCAAACAACTGAACAGCAGGCTGTGTGGGGTGACCAGGCTGGCAGGTGGGGCAGTTGGGGGTGACCAGGCCAGTGGTGGAGGGGGGCCAGTTAGGGGTGATCAGGACAGTAGGCAGAGGCAGTTAGGGGTGATCGGCCTGTAGGAGGGCAGTTAAGGGTGATCAGGCAGGCAGGCAGGTGAGCAGTTAGGAGCCAGTAGTGCCAGATTGTGAGAGGGATGTCCCAGATTGAAGAGGGTGCAGGCTGGGCTAAGGGGACCCCCCCCTTGCACAAATTTTGTGCACTGTGCCTCTAGTCTACACCAATAAAAGAGAAAGATGCAAATTGACCATACCTCCATGATGCCCACCAGCCAATCAGGAGTGAGTATGCAAATCAACCCAACAAAGATGGGTTGATTTGCATACTCAGGCGTGGAGCGAAGACTGAAAGCTCCAGCTTGAGCAAAGACTGAAGATGACTGAAGAGTCTTGGCTTCTCCACTGCGGCCGGAGCAAAGGCCTGGGTCCCAGGTGCCGGAGGAAAACCGGGTACCAGCAGCCAGGGGAAGGAAGGCCTATTGCATGAATCTTCGTGCAATGGGCCTCTAGTATATATATAAAAGGCTAATATGCAAAGTGTCCCCACGGGAGTTTGACTGGGAGACCGGGAGTTCTATCGCTTGCTATGATGTGTGTTGACCACCAGGGGGTGGCACGGAATGAAGAAAGGCCCCAGCCGGCAGCCGCAGGGCCCCAATCGGCCCTGATCGCTGGCCAGGCCTAGGGACCCTACTTGGGCACAAATTTCGTGCACTGGGCCTCTAATCAATAATAATAAAAAACACATTAAAAGAAAGAATTCTATATTCATCAAAGCAAAACTATGCTTTAAAACTGAAGGATTCCCTAGCAGGTTTGGCTCAGCAGATAGAAGCCTGTGGACTGAAGGGTCCTTGGTTTGATTCCAGTTAAGGGCACATGCCTGGGTTGCATACTCAATCCCCAGTGGGGGCATGCAGGAGGCAGCTGATCAATGATTCTCTCTCATCATTGATGTTCCTCTCTCTCTCTCCTTCTCCCTTCCTCTATGAAATAAATAAAAAATACATATTTAAAACTGAAGATCAGTTCCCATCATTACAGCAGTAACAGCTCCATCACCTGCTTTTAAGTGAAAATTATTAAAAGAAACAACAAAAACCAACCAACCAACCACTACCACCACCACCAACAAAAAAAAATCAAACAACAATAACAAAAAAACAAAAACAGAAACAAAAATCTTTCAAAGCCTTTGGAAATGATCCTTAGAGCAAACAGCAAATGAAGAAACATCTATTAAAGGATGTCTGTAAATATTCAGTAGGAAAGGTCAGAAATCATGGTATTTAAAGAAGGACTGCTGCCTGCCTCCCCACTCCCAGATCAATGAGGTGGAGACTCCACTCCACTGCTGCAGCTAAGAACATTTCTCCTCTCATCTTCCAGCTGGAAAGGTTTTCCCAGGGAGGACTAGGACTCCATTGTTTCACGTCCTGCCCCCAGCTGTCTGTTGTGGGGCTAAGTGCCAAGTGAGTGTGGTTGAGAGGTAAGGTCTCCCTTGTTTCATCCAACCTCCACGCATGGAACACAGACTCTACCTTAGGTATTGCATACTGAGAATATTAGAGGAAGTGCAATACAAAGGAAATGCAAATTCAAACCACAATGAGAGAACATTTCGCACCCACTAGAAGGGGTATAATAAAAACAAAGCAAACAATAGTAAGTGTTGGTGTAGAGAGATTTAGAAAAATTGAAAACATCACACATTCCTAAAATCTAAATTGTAAAGTGGTGCATCTGCTTTGGAAAACAGTCTGGCAGTTCCTCAAGAGGTTGAACATAGAGTTACCATATGACCCAGCATTTCCAATCCTAAGAGAATCGAATATTCTATTTATCTGGAATGAATAGACACATCTACAGCATCAGAAAGTAGATTAGTAGTTGCCAGGAGTTGGGGGAGGGGAAGAATAGGCAGTGACTAAAAATGGTTATGGGGATTTCTTTTGGGGTGATAGCATATTCTGGAATTAGTAGTGGTAACTACTGCATAAGTTTATGACAATAAAAACTCCATTGAATTGCATTCTTGAATTATATCTCAAGGAAAGGGGGAGAGAGAGAGAGAATAGAGCTACTTTTCACTTGGTCATTATAGCTTAGGATGGTGGAAATCACTTTGTTAGCCTTATGCAGTGTCAACCAAACACTAATAGCTTACCTCAGTTCCTGTTTCTCTCCAATCCCAATCCCGACTTCCCCCTGGCCACACTTTGCAGTCCTTATAGATTTTAGTAGAGCCTTGTACTTTCATCTGCCCCCATGAAAGGGAAGCAATTTCAGGGGAAGACATAAGGAACTTAACTGAAATCTGAAATTTTAAAAAAAGTACCAAATCAGTTATAAAGTAAGGTTGAAATAGTTCCAAAATGCAGGAGGTATACTATATAAAAATATGTTTTTAAATATAATACTATCACTCTCTAATGCTAGCACTGCCTCTAGCTCATAGAGCTCTAGCAGAAGGAGAAGGGAGGTAAGTAAGGAAGTCTCTATACCAGCGATTTTCAACTGGTGTGCCACAGCACACTGGTATGTCACAAGAATTTTTTAAACATGCAATACCTGACTATTTAGTTAGGGGCACTGACTTCTTTTCCCTTAGACTGTCAAATAAAAAAATGACAACAGCCAACACAATAGCCGTCCGGTGTGACTAAACCAACATTATACCTGTTTTTTTGGCCAGATCGCCAAAAATTGTAATATTTTTGGTGTGCCGCAGACTTTTATTAATTAGTTTATGTGTGCCATGAGATGAAAAAGGTTGAAAATCGCTGCTCTAGACCATGGCTCCTACAAAGCAGACTGCTCACAAATTGACAAGTGGTCAAGCATTTGGCTACCAAAGCCGCTCACAAAGAGTGCGCCCTCTACTGGAAGGGTGAAGAAACCTCACCGTTACAGGCCTGGTACTGTGGCACTCCATGAAATTATCAGAAGTCCACTGAACTTGATTCTCAAACTTCCCTTCCAGCATCTGCTGCGAGAAATTGCTCAGGACTTTAAAACAGATCAGCACTTCCAGAATGCAGCTATTGGTGCTTTGCAGGAGGCAAGTGAGGCCTATGTGGTTGGCCTTTTTGAAGACACCAACCTATGTGCTATCCAGGCCAAACGTGTAACAATTATGCCAAAAGACATCCAGCTAGCACGCTGCATATGTGGAGAATATGCTTAAGAATCCACTATGATGGGGAACATTTTACCCCTTTTTAAAAAATACGTTTTTATTGATTTTTTTAGAGAGGGAGGGAGAGGGAGAGATAGAAACTTCAATAAGTGAGAAAAATCATCAATCAGCTGCCTCTTGCACACCCCCTACTGTGGATCAAGCCCACAATCAGGCAGGACCAGGAATTGAACCAGTGACCTCTTGGTTTCTGGGTCAATGCTCAACCACTGAGCCACACCAGCCAGGCAACATTTCATTCTTTAAAAAACTTTTTCTTCCTGTTATTGGTTGTTCTGAATGTTAGCTATTTTTTCCCCCATGGGGTCAAAAGATACCTAAGTATATGATTGCAAGTGGAAAAATAGGGGAAATAAGGTATGGGCAGTTTTTCCATTTTCATTCGTGTGTGAATTTTTAAAAATATAAATGTTGGGACATAAAGCATTAATAATGCAAGTCAAAATGTTTCAGTGAACAAGTTTCATCAGTTCAACTTTATAATAATTAGAAACTTAAATTTTTCTGAACAATGCCAGTATTTGGATTTTTTAAAACAAGTAATTTCCTCATTATATATGCAAAATATAATTAGCCATAATCCACTATGAGCATTTTTCTCATTTATGTAGTTGTCACTTATTCTTTAGAGGTCTAATAAGTAAATTGTTATTCTTGGGATCCTGAAACATCCAGCCTTGGAAACTAGATAGTATAATTACTTCTCAGACTGTGGAAGGAATTCTCAGGATATTTTTTTTTTTTTTGGAGATAAAATGAAAAGGTGGAGATTTACTTCAGCATGATGGAGTGAGGAGATTGATAATCATTTCCCCAAAAGCAAATATAAAGCTGGACAAAACTATAAAAAATAACCACCTGGTACTCTAGGAATACTATTAAATGCATTGTTTAAACTGAGAAGTGTTTATTTATGACAACCACTGAATTTCAGGTAAGAACAGTAAGGTATTTTGTTGTTCTTGCCCGGGACCACTCCCATGCCCCCACATCGATTCTGTTGGCACAGAGGTCCAATGTGGTTGGAGCAGAGCATGAAAAACAACAGATTTGCTGCTACAGTCAGAGGAGGCTCACTTGATTTTAAGCACTATGATTTAAACTAGTGCTCTTAGTGGAGGTGAATATGGATGACAGGTGGCTCTGGTTCCTTGATATTTGGGGCAAACAATAGATTGGGAGAGTAGGGAAGGATTTAATTGGAATTTCCCATAGGTGACACAGCCA
Organism: Corynorhinus townsendii; assembly: GCA_026230045.1. Taxonomy (NCBI): domain Eukaryota; kingdom Metazoa; phylum Chordata; class Mammalia; order Chiroptera; family Vespertilionidae; genus Corynorhinus; species Corynorhinus townsendii. The sequence goes on along the minus strand of JAPDVU010000008.1, from coordinate 47,798,198 downwards.
TAGGGGAATAAGTTCTCCACATATCCAGAGTGGACACAAGGCTGTGAGCATTGGGGGGGGGAGAGGGGCGCAGGGAGATAGAGGACATCTGTTATACGGTCAACAATAATAATATATATATATTTTAAAAATGCAGTGGTCCTGCCTGGTATGGCTCAGTTGGTTGGGCATCATCCCGTGCACCAAAAGGTTGCTGGTTTGATTCACGGTCAGGGCACATGCTGGGGTTTTGGTCTCGATCCACTGTGCAGAAGGCAGCCCATTGATGATTCTCTCACATCATTGATGTTTCTCTCTCTCCCTCTCCCTCCCTCCCTCTGAAATAAAAATCTTATTTTTTTTAAAAAAGAAACTGTACTTGAGTGTTCCTAAATGTTTGATTTAGCAAAGACTTCAAAGAAGCTATTATAAATATATTCAAAGAACTAAAGGAAACCATGTACATCAGTATTCTTAAACTGGAATTTTCAAAAGTATTTGATATATTTCAAAAGAACATTTTTTCCCTTTTAGACAGGGTTTTAATATTAGAAATAAGTATTCTAGATAACAAATTCCTCTTATAATTTTTCTCTTTTGATAAATGAGTATTTTTTCTTTCTTTAGATAATGAGAATGATGTCGACCATTATGGTTTTCCCTTTTTTTAAACCTAGAAATGCAGAACAAAATTCAACGTTTAATTGTGGTAAGCATTTTTTTGTTCCCAATATAATTATATGCCTATAAATTTATCTTCCTTAATCATTAATTGTCCCATTTTACATAGTTATATTGTACCTTGCCTCAAATTCTTCTTAGGAAGTAGGTACTATGTAAATTTTAAATGCACATTGAAAATTTTGGCTCAAAGTAGTGAACTGTATAAATTATAGCTGGATTCAATCTAAATTTTAGGGACTCCCTTTTAAAAAAGTACTTACAATGTGCCAGCGCATTGTGCTAATCAATTTATTGTGAATTATCTAGACCCTATGATGTAGGCACTGTTATCACCCCCACTTTACAGAGGTTCAAAGAAATTAAGAATCTTCCCCAATGGTATCAAGAGGTTCTGTTAGGATTCAAGTCTGGCTGAATCTAAAGCTCAGGCTCCTAAACCATAATGCACATTGCATCTCAGGCTGTACATTCCATTTTGCATTATTGATGGTTTTCTGGGATTCTTTGTGGGAGAATGCTCTCTGCTGCCCCCAACGAGGTGGAACCCTGTCCTCTATCAAACTTCTTGCTCTTCCACCAAATCTCCTATCACGCCCGCCCTCTCAGTGCGAGTCCAGCCCACCCTTTGCTCCCACCCCACAGACCAATCTCCTTAGACCCTAGAGTCTCCACAGAGCCCCTCTCCCTCACACCCAGGCAAGCACAGCACAACCCAGTCCTTTCACCCCTTGGTCCTCCTGCAGAGGTAGGTCCTTTCAGACTCTGATCTCCTGGCAGGACCCCAACTTTTCAGACTGGTGATCTCCGCAGAGCCCTGTTCCGTAGGCCCTCGTCCCCTAGAGCCCTCAGACACTGTTTCTCCGAAAGTAAAGCCGCGAATCTTGTACCGCAGCAGAGAGCAATACCCCTCAGCAATCTTCCGCAGACTTGTCCTTACATAGGTCCCATCCCAACCCCAAGTTAAGGGCACCCCTCTACCGTACCCCTTTCCCACGTTCTCCCACAATCGTGCTTCTTCCTTATTCTCTTTTTTTCTGATTCAGTCTCCTGAACTCCCCTCACCATCTCGTGGCCCTCTTTCAGTTCTTGGAGTCCCCGCCAAACTCACCCAAAGTCCTCTTTTCTGGGAGTTGCGATCCCCAACCGCTCAGCGCTATTCCTCCCGCCTCAGTGAGTTCAGGCCCTCGGATCTAGGTGTTCTCTCCACACGCCCCGCCCCGAAGAAGCCTTTTGGCCGTCGCCGCCCTAAGCCCCGCCCCCCAAGTCTATTGGCTACCGTGCCTAGAAAGTCCCGCCTCCTCAGCTTCCAGCCCGCCTACCTGCCCGGCTTCCCTTGTTTTCATTCCCCCTGTCACACGAGGCTGTGAGGAACTCTAAGTGGGAGGAGCGAAGGACATGGAGGGAAGGGGGCGGGAAGAGGGAGGAAAGTGAAAGGCACTGAGCGTCTCTCTTTCCCCCGTCAGACTCGGTTCTCGACTGCTCCCGGCCGCTGCTGTATTGTGGGATCGCGGCGCCGTGCCGGAGAAGCTCGGCTGTGCAGGGGCGTCCACTAGCTAGCGCCTCCTGTCGTCTGTAAAGCCACCCTGCTATTCCTCGGCACCCCAGCACCCCAGCACCCCCCACCCCCCCCATCCCCTCCTCCTCCATCCTCCAGTTCAAAATGGCGGCGGCGGCGGCAGCGGCGGCGGCGTTGGCTCCTCCGGGCTGCCCGGGTTCGTGCCCCAACTTCGCCGTGGTGTGCTCCTTCTTGGAGCGCTACGGGCCGCTGCTCGATCTGCCTGAGTTGCCGTTCCCTGAGTTGGAGCGGGTGCTGCAGGCGCCGCCGCGGGACGTCGGCAACGGGGAAGGTAAGCGAGGGGCCCGAACGCCCGGCGGGAAGCGGCCCTGGCACGCTTCTTTCTGCTCTTCACACAACCCCTGGGCCGCTGCGACTCTATCTTCCCCCTGGTGTGCAGGCCCGCCGGGCCTGTCTTCTCTGCTCAGCCCCCGGGGGTCTCGGGCAGTGAGGAGGCGGGGCGGAGGCCCCCTAGAGCCACTCGGCCGGGCGCCGAGCTAGAGGTGGGGGTGTCGCGGGCTAGGTGTGGGCTTGGGGCGGGGAGGGGTCATTGTGCTGAGCGACTACCCCTGGGACTGCTACCCCGCGGCAGAGGCCGGTCCCCCACCCCGTCTCCCTCTTGGTGGCGGGGGAAGGGGAGCGCAGGTTCCGGCCAGCTTTGCGCTTTTCTCCTCCTCCTCTTCTCCCTTGCTCTGCTTCCCCTCCTCCCACCATCCTCCTGACCATCTCGGGAGAGGCTGGGCTCATCTCGGGGCGCCCCCTTTCTTTCCCTCCACCTGGGTGGGCGGGGGCCAGCGGACACTTCAGCTCTCGCTCTAGTGGGAACTCCCCGGAGAGAGTCGGCTCTCGTCCCTCTTGGCTTCTCCTCGAGGGCCTATTTAACCCCCAAAACTCCTTCCTGCAAGTAGGCAGATTTGCTCCTCCCCCGTGGGAGGGGGGGGGTCCTCCTCCATTCTTGCTTTGGGGGACTAAGTCGGTTCTCCTCCACTTTGGAGGGTAGAGGGTTAATTTCTCCTCCCTGTAGTTTTTCTCTCCCTCTTCTCCACCCCAACACCACCCCCCCCCCATAGAAAAGCATCTCCCCACTTTTTCAGTCCCTTCCCCCTTCATCTTGGCAGCCAGGCTTAGGGAAAGAAGAAGTCGCCCTCCCCATTTGCCGGGTGGGGTGGTTAATATGTAGGCTGGAGGAGGGGCTCAGACGGAGGGGAAACAGTTGAAGAGGTGCTTGTTGCTCATGTTTCTCTCTGGTGCCGCTGGTCTATTATTGGTGTTTGCAAGTGGTGCTCCTTCCACATAAGGCCACCGCGCGGGTGCAGGGCGCATGCTCTGCCCGGCCCCATTGAAACTTCCTGCTGCTGCTGGGTCTTTTCGCTGGAGCATCTCAGCGTTTGCGCCTGCTGCCTCTAGCTCTCACACTGAGCGCATACACTCACTCCCTATTTATTTCCGATCCATGCTTCTTCTTTTTTTTTTTTTCCTGGCACATTTCTTCCCTCAGAGAAGGTTTTTCTGTTGTACTCTGATCATTGCCTTTATCTGGGAACAGCCCTTGGCTGGAGAAGAAACGTTTTCCAAATAGATCTTTTTATTTGTCCGTATTCGATGGCCAAAGTGGACTTGGTATTGTACAAGACAGCTGTTTCTTTTCCATCTTCAATTCTCCATAGAAATGAAGTTCCTGTTAACTATATATTTACATTGTTAGGAAGGGCCCAAGTGTGAAGTTCTTTAAAATATTACCTATAGAGAAAATGATGTTATGTTATCAGGGACCCAAATAAATACAGTAGTTATGGTGCAGGCTTATATTTACTCTTTCTTGCCGAAATCATCTCTACTCTTACAAACTCTGGCACATAAAAGGCTAATTTTTTATGTAGTATAAAATATAATAGGAGGGTGACTAGTTACAGTAAGACTTTATATATATAAAGTCTTCCTATAGAATTTCTTTAAAACTTAAGTCCTCCAATGTAGCAATTTAATTATTAAATTGTATTTACATTCAATTTCTAAGGAATTGGTCATTTTGAAGTAGAATGCCTTAGTAATTTGCTTTTAGGATACCCTGGGAAATGATAGTAATCTATCAGAGGGAAAATGTGGGAATTTGGGGAAAGGGATTGCTGATAAATTACTTTTGGAATTTACTTTGACCAAATTTAAAGGTACCTCTGTGATGTTACTGTAGTTTGAGGAGTATACAAGCATGCTTGTCCTTTTTAAGTATCTTGGCAACTGCATTTGGCTTATATTAATAACAGAAGATAAAATAATCAGAATCAGTTTAATACTTCATGTTATCTTTCTATCTAGAGTTGAACAATGGGACACCAGCTAAGTAAAAAATGGGCTGAAAGATTATACCAGTGGGCTCAGTCACTGTATTTCCAACTTACAATATGTCTTGTCATAAGGTGGCCTAACAATAATTATTAATATCACACAATTCAGGATACTTGGCAAATTAAAAGTCTCTGCAGGTGAAATGCCATTACTGTGCACAGCAAAGATTTTCATTTTCAGGCCTTTGGTGATGGTTAATCTACTTGAAATAGTTGATGAAACAACACTGGTTCAACTAACAAGATTTGAATTGAGTCTTTCCGGAAGGAGTTGTGGTGTATTAGAAAGAATTGAAAGATACGGGTTTTAGTGTTGAACTGTGTAATATGTGGGTTGTAGTACAAATTACTTAATTTCTGTGAACCTCAGTTTCTTCAATAAATTGAAATAATTTCAGGATCAAATGAAATGTTTCAAAAATCCTTTCGGCTGGGTAGCTCAGTTAGTTAGAATGTCCTCCCGATACACCAAGGTTGTGGGTTCAATCCCCTGTCAGGGCACATATAAGAATCAACCAATGGCCCTAGCTGGTTTGACTCAGTGGATAGAGCATCTGCCTGCAGACTGAAGGGTCCCAGGTTTGATTTCTGCCACTGGCACATGCTCAGGTTGCAGGCTCTATCCCCAGTAGGGGACGTGCAAGAAGCAGCTGATCAATGATTCTCTCTCATCATTGATGTTTCTCTCCCTCTCCCTCTGAAATCAATAAAAATATATTTTAAAAAAAGAATCAACAAATGAATGGGTGGAACAACAAATTGATGTTTTTTTTCTCCTGATCTCAAATGAATCAATAAATTAAAAATAAAAAACAAAAATTCTCCATTCAAAACTCCTTTCATAAACCATGCACCTACAAATATCCTTATATTACAAATTTTATCACAGATGTTTGTGAGATAGAAGACACACAGGTGTATTTGGAATTAAAATGATAAATTTTTAGCATGTGAGAAAGTGTTGTTTTTTTTAAAAATATATTTTATTAATTTTTTACAGAGAGGAAGGGAGAGGAATAGAGAGTTAGAAACATTGATCAGCTGCCTCCTGCACACCCCCCAATGGGGACGTGTTCGTAACCAAGGTACATGCCCCTGACCAGAATCAAACCTGGGACAGTCCGCAGGCCGACTCTCCATCCACTGAGCCAAACCAGTCAGGGCAAGAAAGCGGTTTGAGCAGATATATTGAGCCATGATGAAAAGTCTGATAGTCAAGTGAGTTTTGCTTTTTATAAATTTAAGTATTTTTAAAACACAGTTCTTAATGCTGTTTAAAGGGTCCTATTTTTCTAGTGTGGTTATTCCTTGAAAGGCACTTTATTTTTGGTAACCCTCATCTGAGGATATTTTTCCGTTGATCTTTTAGAGAGAATGGAAGGCGGTGGGGGGTGGGGGGGGAGACAGAGAGAGAGAGAAACATCAGTGTTAGAGCAACACATTAATTGGTTGCCTCCTGCACTCGACCTGGAGCCTGCAACCAAGGTATGCAAACTTGACCAGAATCAAACCTGAGACCCTTCAGTCCCTGGGTGGACACTCTGTCCACTGAGCCAAACCAGCAAGGGCTAAAAGGCACTTTTTAACATACATATATATTCTTCTGAGTTGCCAATTTAGTACTTTTTACCTAGGCATTGTGATAGGTGTATCAACATTTATGACATCCTTTGGAAGATACTATAGTTCTCTGTATTGCCCTTATTTAAGCACTTTATGATTTTTTCCTCTAAAAATTTATACATTTTAATTTGACATTGTGGCTTCAGCTTAGAATGTTACCTTCATCCCCACAGAGTTAATTATTAAATTTGGTTTTATAAACTACTTGTTCAGTTTTAATGATATAATAATAGCTGACATTTATTGAGCATTTACTATGTGCATATAGCTCATTATTCCTTACAACTTTTTATTTGTTGTTAATTCTCACCCTAGGATATTTTCCATTGACTTTTAGGGAGAGTGGAAGAGAGAGGGAAAGACAGAGAGAAACACATTTATTGGTTGCCTCCTTCATAAGCCCCTACCAGGGCTGGGCCGGGGAGGAGGCTGCAACCAAGGTATATGCCCTTGACTGGAATCTAACCCAGAACCCTTTGGTCCAAAGGCCGATGCTCTATCCACTGAGCCAAACCGGCTAGGGCTGCAACTATTATCTGAGGTTGCTGGTATTATTCCTTTTTGATGGGCATAGAAGCTGAGGTTTAAGAGAGTGATTCATCTGCTTAATGCCCAAGATTATATAGTTATTGGTAGAATCTGATTTCCAACCCAGGTCTGTTTGAGTCCAAGCCACAAAATTATATAATACCTTACCATGTGGCCATGTTTCCCAAACTGCACCACGGCACCCCAGGGTATTGCCACCAACTCTCAGAGGTGCTGCTGCGAACTTTAAATTTTCAAGGGAGATAGAGCAATGCTTGACATCTCTTGGTTGCCTGGTGAACTACTAACTTGAGAGAGTACATGGTTTCAAAATTAGATTGTGCTACATTCCTTTCGATGACATAGCTTTGTGAGTTTTGAGGGTTCCTGTGATAACATGTAAACACTGCATGAAAATAATTGTGGAACAGGAAATAAGGATAGCAGTGTCCAATCTGATTCCAAAATTTTGGAAGCTGTGCAGTGCCCAACTGTAATACACATTCTATAAGTAGTAATTGTGGTTATTTAAGAATGAATTTTTTTTCCAGCTGAGATAGGTTTGTTTTTCAAATGGCTACTGAGAGTAAGTGGGACAGTTATTCTTCCTTGGCCTAAGGCTGCTATGATGGAAAACATTACTGAAATAATGAGGGTAACATGAACCTAGAAAGCTTGGGAACCCGTGCTCTAGAGCAGCGGTCACCAACCTTTCAGACCTCATGGACCATCAGTGGTCTGCGGACCACCGGTTGGCGACCGCTGCTGGATAGTCTGGAGACTGTCTTTGTGATTTTAGGGCTAGAAACAAAGGACTTTTGCATCTATTTTACCTTTATTTTGCAAGGAAGAAAACCAAGGTGCAGAGATTGATTTCAGGTGTATACAGCTAACTGACCATTGGTGTTATTCAGACTGTTATTTGAAAAATTCACCTATCTGCTGAAATTATTAGCAAAAAAAAAAAGTTTTCTTGTTGATAGTCATTAGACCAGGAAAATGGGTGTGCCATCTGAAGGTGCTGTTTTATCCCTTCCCTCCTCCCTCACAATCTACTTTGACTCTCCCAATTCTGTGCTGTCTGGGCTTCTCCAGCTTCCTCCTGACCTGGAGGTGGATGACCAGGAGATATGGACAAAGTGAAAGTGGACATTAACTTTGTGGGATTACCAACTCTCAAAGCTCCCAAGCATCTTTCCTCTCCTGGAAAGGACATTCTTTTTAAAGAGGAAAATATACTTTTTCATTCTTTAAAGATAGTCTTTACATGGTATTGTTTGAGACATTATATTTATCTAATAACCATCTATTAAAGTATGTATGGATAATGTGTTATCATTCCCATAATTTGTACTATTGTTGACTGAGTTATTTGTCTGGGGCAGTGGTCAGCAAACTCATTAGTCAACAGAGCCAAATATCAACAGTACAACGATTGAAATTTCTTTTGAGAGCCAAATTTTTTAAACTTAAACTTCTTCTAACGCCACTTCTTCAAAATAGACTCGCCCAGGCCGTGGTATTTTGTGGAAGAGCCACACTCAAGGGGCCAAAGAGCCGTGTGTGGCTCGTGAGCCGCAGTTTGCCGACCATGGGCTAGGGTAAAGGGTAAAGAAGTGGAATCATTAGGGTTTTTTGTTTGTTTGATTTTTTTTTTAAAGATTTTATTTTTTTAGCAATTTTAGGTTTGATTTCTTTTTTACACTTACTAATAATTTGGGGTGTAACTCTTACAGTTAAAATGTCAAGTATGGATATACCTTTTATATTTAACTGCAGTGGTGGCTGTAACTTATTATGTTCTCCCTTGCTGCTGCTGATTGAATTGTGTGACAGTAGTTTTTAGGTGCATTAGATAAAGTAGAAACGTGACTTGGTCATAACTGGAGCCACCATCTGTTGCTTTAAACAAAAGATCTTACCAGATGCATGTGTTGGGAGTTGTGTGGGTCAACAGTGCTAGACCATTGGTGGTAGCACTGCTGCAACCAGAACCTGGTTTGATAGAAGAAAATTTTGGCTTTCCCACCTTTGATAAAAGAAACATTCTTTGGGCATTTGGTAGATGGAAAGAGAGAAATGTATTTCTTCTCCATCCTTTTTGGTATATTACAAAATTGAGGTAACCAAAAGTTATGGAGGTTTGGAGGGAGGTTGCTGGCATTGTCCCAGAATTGGAGATAACAGGAACAGGATTTTTTTGGCTAAATGGGGCTGGTTAATGCAAATTAACTAACTTGTTTTTTAATTACTAAGAAGTTTGCCTTGAAGTTTATGTTAAACTAGAGGCTTCATGCACCAGTGGGGTCTCTTGGCCTGGCCTGCGGGATCAGGCTGAAAGCAGCTCTCCTGCATCCCCCAAGGGACCCCACCAGTGCACAGTCGGGGCTAGGAGGGACATGGGAGGTTGGCCAGCCGGAGAGGGACTGCAGGAGGGCTCCAGGGCGTGTCCAGCCTGTTGGACTCAGTCCCGATTGGCCGGACCCCAGCAGCAAGCTAACCTACTGGTCAGAGCATCTGCCCCCTGGTGGTCACTGCACACAGCAAGCAATTGAGCCGCCTTAGCATATCATCAGCATATTACGCTTTGATTGGTTGACTGGTCAACCAGACACTTAGCATATTAGGCTTTTATTATATAGAATTCTTAACTGTTAAGAAAGGTAAGCATTGCCTTGGCTGGTGTGGTTTAGTTCGTTGGATGTCATTCTGTGCATTGAAAGGTTGCCCATTTGATTCGGGGTCAGGATATGCCCTCTTGGTAAGGGGGCATGTAGGAGCCTATCATTGTTGTGCTCTCACATAAGTGTTTCTCTCTCCTTCCTCTCTCTCTCTAAAAATCAATAGAAATATTTTTTTTAAAAAGGTAAGCATTTATTAGCTACTTTAATATGTGTATTAAGTATCTGCTGTATGCAAGGACAATAAACTTTGTGGGGACTTTTTCTTTTTGGTTTTGTTTTTCCTTTTTATTTAATTTATTTGAGTGACAGTGGTTAACAAAATTATACAGGTTTCGTGTACACGATTCCACAACATATCATCTGTACACTGTATTTTGTGCTCACTGCCCCAAGACAAGTCTCCTTCCATAACCATTTATCCCCCCATATCCTCCTCCACCTCCTACCATCCCCTGCAAATCACCACACTGTTGTACTTGTCCATGAATTTTTTTCTCTTTTTTGCTCAACCACTGCACTTCCCCACAATCACCCATCCAACTGTTACCCTGCTCTCTATAAGTCTTTCTCTTTTTTTCTTGTTAGTTGATTTTGTTCATTAGATTCCACATATGAGTGAAATCATATAATACTTGTGTTTCTCTGAATGGCTTATTCACTTAGTATAGTGCTCTCCAAGTCCATCCATGCTGTGACAAAGGGTAAGATTTCCTTCTTTTTTACGGCCCAGTAGTATTCCATTGTGTAAATGTACCACAGCTTTTTTATCCACTTATCTGCAGATGAGCACTTGGGGCTGCTTTTAAATCTTGGCTATTGTAAATAACACAGCAGTGAACATGGCAGGGGGGCGTGGCATATATTCTTTCAAATTAGTGTTTGGGATTTCTTTGAATATATTCCCAGAAGTGGAATCGCTGGGTCATAAGGCAGTTTCATTTTTAATTTTTTTTTAGGTAACAATCTGCATCATAAGGCAAAGCTACAATGGGGGCGTGGGCAAGTGAGATGGTAATTGGCAGTAGGGTAAGAATTGTTGTAATATTGCTGTTATGCTGGCCTCAAGTCTGATTTGGAGATAGTGGCTCCAGGTCTTGGTGAAGATTAGGCTGGATGAATGCTGATGCCATGGATTCAGATGGGAAAGGATGTATTAATTGAAGGTAGAACTTTTTAAAAAAATATATATTTTTATTGATTTCAGAGAGGAAGGGAGAAGGAGAGAGAGGGATAGAAACATTAATGAGGAAAGAGAATCATTGATTGAGTGCCTCCTGCACGCCCGGTACTGGGGGTCAAGCCCGCAACCCCAGGCATGTACCTTGACTGTAATCAAACCCGGGATCCTTTAGTCCACAGGCTGATGCTCTATCCACTCAGCCAAACCAGCTAGGGCTGAAGGTAGAACTTAAAAGAGTGGCTCAGTGGCTGGGCATCGAACTATGAACCAGGAGGTCATGGTTTGATTCCCAGTCGGGGCATACACCTGGGTCTTCTACCAAGATTATTTAATCCTCACAACCACTCTTACTGTAACTATTTTCACTTTATAAAGAACTTAAATTTAAATCTTAGAGGAAAGTAACTTGTCTGGTCACACAGCATTAAAGAGTTGGAGGAAAATTTGATAGTATAATCATAGTTTATAGTGCTGTGGGAATTTAAAACTGGGTAAATCTGGCTTCAAGAGCCCTAGTTCTTGACCACTGTACTGTCCCCTCAGCTATGATCTTATGATTATACTATGATCCTCAGTACCATGGTCTTGGTCTGAACACTGAGCAATGATCTGAACTCTTAGGCTTCTGAGTCAGATTATAGCATGCTTTTCTACTCATTTGTGCTATATACTTTTAAAAGTTCTAATTATATTAGTATGAGCATTATTATAAAAGATACTAGAGGCCCGGTGCGCAAAATTTGTGCACTCGGGAGGGGTCCCTCAGCCCGGCCTGTGCCCTCTTGCCGTCCAGGAGCAGGTCTAAACCGGCAGTTGGACATCGTTACCGCTGCCGAGGAAGCGGGACCACTGCTGTGCTCCTGACCACTGCTGTGCTCTGGCTTGTGATTGAGCGGAGTTCCCCCTGTGGGAGCACATTGACCACCAGGGGGCAGCTCCTGTGTTGAGCATCTGCCCCCTGGTGGTCAGTGTGTGTCAGAGCAACTGATCGTTCCCAGTTGGTCCACAGTTAGGGTCAATTTGCATATTACCCTTTTATTATATAGGAGGATATATGGAATAGGATACTATTATAATGGGATGCTGAGTTATGTGTATATTAAAAGCAAAGAAATGCAAATTCATAGGTACAATTGAATGCCTTGAACAAGAATCTTTACCTGGCCCAGCCAGTGTGGCTCAGTGGTTGAGCATCAACCTTTGAACCAGGAGTTCATGGTTTGATTCCCTGTGAGTTGCAGGCTCAATCTCCAGTAGGGAATATCCAGGAGTCAGCCAATCAGTGATTCCCTTTCATCATTGATGTTTTTGTCTCTCTCTCCTTTCCCTTCTACTCCGAAATCAATAAATATATATACTAAAAAAAAAAAAAAAAGAATCTTTATTGGTTCATCATTGCTTAGGACTGTAATGTTCCTCAGACTTGGAAATAATTCTCTTGAATCTTTTTGAAGTAAGACCCCATCTCCTATATTGTTAAGTTTTGTGCAGTATGTCATCAAAGGCCTCCAGGGTTTGTTTCCCTACTGTTGTGAATTCCATTTACCCTAAGTAAAAGAAGTGGCCTTGTTTCTTCCTTTTAGCTTAGTGTTTTTCAACCGTTAGTATACTCAGGTAATTTAATCAACTATTTCTGGCTACACATTAGAATCACCTTAGAGAATCCTTTTGAAAAATACTGATGCCTTGGCCTTGTCATAATCCATAAAATCAGAATATTTGGAGATCCGGACCCTGGCGTCAGCAATTCTTTTTTTTTTTCTTTCATGCTTTTATTTAAGGCCCATGATCCATGATGGGTTTTAGATCTTGCTGAAAGCAGACATAGTCATTGACTGCACAAAGCCCTCAAAAGCCATGATCCACTCCTCCAGTGTATCTGTTTCAACTATCATCTTCTACTGCACACTGTATTTGAAGTTTTTAAATTCCATACCCCACAGGAACCAGTTTAGAAGAGCCCCAGTCCAAGCTGTCTGCTTGAATGCTCCTGACACAGTGCTCTACTTTTGCCATATCTGACTTGTCATCCCCGAGTTCCATCTAATAAGATGGAAGACTTGGCAAAGAGCAGCTTTTTTGGCTTTCTTTGACTCAGACTGTGCAAGGTGTTCTTCCCTTAGCCTCTTCACTTGTTTGCTTTGCTCTTCCTCATCAGATCCAAAGAGATCACTGTCATAATTGTTTTTACTGTTGTGTTTTCCACATTAGCAGGGCCATATTTGCTCAGAGCTTTCTTTACTCCTGTCAAGCTGGCCTTTTCCTTTTCATAAGACTTGATGTGATAATTATACCAGTGTGGGGGATGATACAAGTATGTGGTGGGCTTGAGACTGCTTCAAATACTACAGCATCTGTGATGGCACACACCCCTCGATGTAGCTCTTGTCCCCCAGGTAGTTGTTGAGCAACAGGAGGTTGGTGGGACTTCTCAGGTTTCCAAAACCCATAGTGTAGACTGACCTGGGAAGTTGGGGGCATTAAAGGAAAGAGGAGCGCAGTCAGTCTTGCCAAGCACTAAGAGGGGAAAAAAAAGGGGCATGGCAGTTCTGATGTGTAGCCAGGAATGTCTGTTGTCACCTGGTACTTTACTTCAAATTTTGTCTTAAAGTCTATTTTGTCTCAGTGGTACTATAGCCACTCCAGTTGTCTTTTGGTTACTGCTTTTCATGGTATATCTTTTTCCATCCTTTCAACTTCCTTGTGTCTTTAATTCTAAAGTGTGTCTCTTGTAAACAGCATATATTCATATCATGTTTAACATGGTCATATTTACATGAATCTAGTTATGTAAAAAATGATATAGAAGTATAATTGCTTTGGGAACAGAAAAGAGCAAGTAACTAACGTTTTCCAGGGCATATCAAAGCATCACTGTAGTCATTATGGAAATTTGAATGGTTGTCTAGGAGATGGAAAAGCATTCCAGGTAGGGAACAGCATGGGAAAAGTCATATAAGTGTGAAACATTTCGGATTGTCCAGGCAATTGTTAACTTTAAGCATTATGTTTCTAAAAGATTTGTGGTTGAGGAACTTCAGACCATGTGAGAAAATTAGATTGGGACATGAGTTATAAATACCTTGAAGTCTTTTCTTTTTTTTAAATGCTCTTATTGACCTTGGACAGAGAGGAAAGGAGAGGGAGGGAGGGAGGGAGGGAGGGAGGGAGGGAGGGAGGGAGGGAGGGAGGGAAAGAAACTTCAACCCAGTGCCTCCTGCATGCTGCCTCCTGCATGCTCCCTCCTGGGGATTGAGCCTGCAACTTGGGCGTGTGCCCCCACCTCTTGGTTCTTGGGTCAATGCTCAACTAATGAGCCACACCAGTTGGACCTGAAATTTTTATTTCTGAAACTAAAATTTTTTGAATTGTTGGAAAAGCAGAGTGGGCAGCTTGAGGATAGGGAAATCAGCTAGAAGTTGTTATAATATTACTAGAGGCCTCTTGCAATCCGGGACTCCTGGACTTTTTTGGCCATTTCTTTCCACAATAAAATGAACTATTAACTCCTCATTCTCTAAGTCAGAAACTTAGAAATCATACTAAACTCTTCTTACTCAAAGACCCTTCACATCAATACTACCTACAAAATCTCAGATTTAGCCTTTCTTCTCACTCCCCACAGCCTTTGCCCCAATTCATATCTCACCAATCTTCTATATATATAAAAACCTAAGTGATCGAATGACAGAACGACTGGTAGCTATAACGCGCACTGACCACCAGGAGACAGACACTCAGCACACAGGATTGGGCTTCCTCCTGTCTGGATCAGGCCTGTGGGGATCGGGCTCCCTCATGTCTGGAGGGGCCTGCGGGGGTAGAGCTGAAACTGGCTATCCAACATCCTCTAGGGCTTATGGAGAATGGGTATGATTTCCTATTTTTAAAAATTCAGTATTCTAATAAACATATACAAGCACTATTTGAAGAACTAGCTGTGTTAAGATTATAGCTTACTAAAAGCTTACTTTGAATAAACAGATTAAGGCAAATCTGATCTTATTTTACTGCTTTTTTTGTTTTTGTGAATTATTTAAGTGGCTATACACATGTAAAATGTATATTTAACATTTTGTTAAGATCAGTTTTTAGAGTACATTATTTACGTACTTAAATTAAGGTAATTAAAATTAACTTTATTAAACTATCTTGGCATTGGTGTTTAATTGTATTCTTTCATAGGTAAAGCTTTTTTAACTGAGGTATTTTTAAAATTTTTGTTATAATTTTAGAGATTGCTGTGTTCTTCTGGTTAAAGATTTCATAGTTTGTTGAATATTCTTTATTTCCCCCTCCCTACAAAGAAATTGAACTTCAAATTGAAATGCCATTCTCAACTGAGAAACAGATATGTAAAATATATTGTGTGGATTGAGTACATTATATAGATGGGAAGTACATAAGTAAATGTGTGTTGTTTGTGTGGGTCGATTGCTAAGTAATTCTTGACTAATTTGAAAGATTCTTTATCAGAAATATTTGAGTTGAATTCCATATCAGGGGTGACTCTCTCCAACTACTATACATGGTATTAGACACTATGTGGTAACTCAAACCTGTAATGTTACTTGAGTTATAATTAAAGTCTGGTCTCAGGCCATTTAATTAGTGAAGGATAGCCCATTGTCTTGAAAATCAAAATGTTAACACTTAAAGACATTATATATATTTCTAAACTAGAATTATCAATAATGTAAATAATCTGTCTACAAGGAAATGAATATTGGGAGATTTTCTCTGAGGTTGATACTAGAGCACAGTAAATTGCTTTAATAACTGTAATTTACACAAAGCAATATAAGAATCTTAATAGGCTCCCTCCCTGACCCTGCCTCTCAGTCCCACACTCAACCTGCCATATATTAACTACCTGGGATTTTAGTTCCATTTTGTCCTTCATTTATTTGTATGTTCCTCAACAGTTATTTAAATTAAACTATGTTTTAACAGTTTATTTGCTCACCATTGTTTTTGATTCCCACATTTACTCTTAGATTAATTCTTTTGCTGTATTACATTCTTTTTTCAAACAGGGTTTCTAAGTGGTGAACTTTGAGTTCTTGCATGTCTGAAAATATATTTATTTTGTCCCCTTTTCTGAGTGCCCATTTAGATTGAATACAGTTTTCCAGTGTTCAAATAACTTCCCCCCAGAACTTGACAATATTGCTCTTTTATCTTCTAGCATCCACTGTTGCTGATGAGAAATCTGTCAATCTGATTCTTGTTCCTTTGTAAGTGAGTTTCTTTTCTTTCCTGAAAGATTTTCATGGCTTTTTTTTTTTTTTTTAACCCCTGACGTTCTGAACTTTTTTAGGATGTTCCTTTTCTTTCAATATCCTTGCTTTTGCTTTTACAAATTACAGATTGATTTAAAGTCCTCTGAGTGTTATTGCTGTTCTGATTCTCTTTCCTCCATTCCCACAGGCAACCACTGTCCTCCATTTTGGAGTTTATTATTCCCACGAACAGTTTTATACTAAGAGTATATATTTATATATCCGTAAATGATACATGGTTTGGATTTACATGCTTTAAAATTTTATATGTAAATGGTATAATACTGTACTCATTCCTCTACAACATCCTTTCCCCCCCTTAAACACTGTTTTTGAAATATATTCCTGTTGGTGCATGTTATTTCAGTTCTTTAACTGCTATATAGTATCCTATTACATGAAAATACTGTAATTTTTTTAAAAAATTGAATATTTAGGTTTATTTTGTTTATTTTTGTGCTGTTAAGAGAAGTGCTGTAATGAACTTTATAGTGGCTTTGCCTAGAGGTGGAATTGCTGGGCTGAAGGGTATATATTAGCCTTAGTGTAGCCAGATTGCTCTTGGCTTTACCAGTTTATACACTACCAGCAGTGTATGAGGGTTCCCATTTATCTAGATAATCAACACTTGGTATTGTCAGACTTTTAAGTTTTTGATAATGTTTCTTATTGTTACTATGATAAGGTTGAACATTTTTTCATGTTTTTCCAGCCATTCGGTTTTCCCTTCTGTGAATCATCTGTACACATAAAACCCTAAGCGACCGTTACAACCGAACGACGGGTCACTATGACGCACATGGACCACCAGATGGCAGATGGTCAATGCAGGAGCTGCCCCCTGGTGTTCAGTGCCCTCCCACAGCCAACCTCCCATGGCCGGGCAACCTCCTGCGGTCCCTGACCACCCCCCCCCCCCCCCCCCGGCAGCTGGCCCTGATTGGGACTGGGCCACACAACCCTGATTGGCCCCAATTGCTGGCCAGGCTGAGGGACCCCACCAATGCACGAATTCGTGCACCGGGCCTCTAGTCTTTTTATAACAGCCTTCCCCATTTTCTTCGTGATTATCTGTTTTCATTGATTTGTAGCAGTTATTTATTTTGATGTTAGTTCTTTGTCATTTTTATTTGCAAAGTAAATATCTCAATATTGCTTACCATTTTTACAGTATTTCCTATTGACCCAAACTTTAAAATTTCAGTGCAGTATAATTGTCAACCTTTTTTTTTTTTACAATTACACTTTATGCTGTTAAAAAAAACACACACTTTTTTATGATTCTGAAGACACTCATCTGTATTTTCTTCTAAAAGTTTTGTTTTTCAAGTTATAGTCTTAAACTTGCTGGAATTTAATTTTGGGTAACGTGTGAGGTTTTTCCCCCTTCGCTAATTTGTAATGCCACCTCATATACCAATTTCCATGTATGTATAGGCCTATTTCTAGGCTATTTGTTACATTGATGTTTTCTTAACCACATGGTTTTATTTACTATAGCTTTAATTTAAGTCATTTTATCTGATAAGGCAAGTTCTACCATGTTCTTTTTTGAAAAGCTATTGGTTATTTCCTATCCCATTAGAATTTTAGAATCACCATATCAAATTTTACAAAAATTCTTGGTTGGCTTTTATTCTGACACCAACTGCAATACCATTCAATTTTGACTCTGGCCACCTGAAACTAGAGATTCCACAGGTGTAAAGGTATAGTCACCAATAAGACAGCCCCATGTCAGATACCAGCTATAAGTTCCTGTGACTCCCTTCAGGTTTGATAATTTGCTAAAACTACTCACAGAACACAATGAAGTGCTGTTTTTGCAATTATGGCTTTATTTAAAGGATACAAATGAGGACCAGCCAAATGAAGAGACATATAGGACAAAATGTGGGAGGGTCCCAGTTTAGAGCTTTCATGCTCTCTTCCTGTGGTATCAGGCCACATCACCCTCCCAGCACATCAATGTATTCACCAGTCTGGAACCTCCAGTGACCTTCGGTTGTAGCAGAGTTTTTAGTAGAGTTTTAGCCATTTGATTGAACTCAATCTCCTGTCCCTTTCCCCTCCATGGAGGTGGGGCTGATATGAGGATCAAAACCCCCCAACTTATTGGTTTTTCTGGCATGACTAGTCCCCGTCCTTGAACCCTTACATTTTTCTGGGATAAATCCCACGGTGTCATTTTATGTAATTTCTTTAGTGTGTAGCTGGATTCAGTTTGCTTGTATTTTGTTCAAGATTTTTGTGTCTGTATTCATAAAGGATATTTATCTATAGTTTTCTTGTGATTTCTTTGTCTGTTTTGGTATCAGGGTAATGCTGGCCTCCTAGAGTGAGTTGGGAAGTATTGCATCCTTTTCTGTGTTTTGGAGGCGTTTGAGGATTGGTGTTAATTCTTCTATAAATATTTGGTAGAATTAACCGGTGAAGCCATCTGGTCCTGGGCTATTCTTTGGGGTAAGTTTTTTGATTACTGACTTAATCTTTTTATTTGAATACCTTCTGGGTATTCAGATTCTGTATTTCTTGACTACCTTTTGGTAGTTTCTAGGAATTTGTCTATTTCATTTAGGTTATCTAATATGTGGGCATTCATTTGTAAATAGTATTTTCTTAGTAATCCTTTTATTTCTGTAAGGTCATTAGAATATTCCTTTCATTCCTGACTTAAGTAATTTGAGACTTTTTTCTATTTTTCTTCATTAATCAAGCTAAAGGTTTATCACTTCTGTTCATCTTTTTAAACACCAACTTTTGGTTTCATTGAGTATGATTTCATTTATATTAAATTTCCAAATTAGGCAAATCCATAGAGACAGAAAGTAGATTAGTGGTTGACGTGGATTGAGGTGGGAAAATTGGAAGGAACAGATTTATTTCTGGGTTGATGAAAATATTCCATGATGAGGGGTGATGGTTGCACAATATTGTAAATATACTAAAACTCATTGAATTGTACACTTTAAAATGCTTAAAATGATGGGTTTTATATTATGTAAATTTTATTTCAGTAACATTTTTTTCAAGAGTTAATTGACTATAATAGGTCTATTTCTGTGTCCTACATTCTGTTTCAGTGATCTGTTTGTGTATCTTGAGACCAGTTCTCATTGCCTTGACTTAACTCTAGCTTTGTAATAAGTCTTGAAGTCAGGTAATTTAAGTGCTCCAACTTTATTCTTTTTAAAGGGTGTTATAGCTATCATAGGTTCTTTGCATTTCCATATGAATTTTAGAATAAGCTTACAAATTTCTACCAGAAAGTTTCCTGGAATTTTTATTGAGATTATGGTGAATCTGCAGATGAATTTGGGGAAAATTGACACCTTAAGATATTGAGTCTTCTGATACATGAGCCTGGTACATTGCTCCATTTAGTTAGGTGGTGGTGTTGTTTCCCGTTTTTCTTAGCAGTGTTTTGTAGTTTTCACTGTGTAGGTCTTCTACATCTCTTGTCACATTTATCCCTGAGTGTTTTATGTTCCTTCCTATATGCCTCTTTACTTAGTAGCTGGGGCAATTGTAGGGTTGATTTTTATTTCTCATCTTTCATATATCACTGCTCACTGTCTTTTTGTTGCCTCTTGTATAATGTCTTAATTGCCATTGTTTCATATATTTTGTTTCATGTTGTTTCAGGCAGGTAAGGTAAATACAGTCCCTGTTACTCCATATTTATTAGAGACATAAGCCCATTACTTTTTTCACTGTCATATTAAGGGGTTTGGGCAGCAAGGTCAGCTTACCATCTTGATGTAATGTATCTCTGTCATTCTACTTTTAGAGAATTAAAATGATGGGTCCCTTTTATTGCCTACCTACTGTATGCTAAACCTTCTCTATGTCTTATGAATAAAACTTCAGTGGAACTTACATTCTAGTGGTCTCCAACATTACATGGTGAACATAATGTCTACTTACATGAAATAGGAAATATATGCTTTCCTTAGGGATTTATTGGCTTGAATGAATCACAACCAAGGGTCTACAAGCCATTTAAAGTATGTTAAAATACCAGTTTTAAATTTAAATAAATGTACATCTGTTTGCCAAAATGTCGAATAGGCTAGCAATGACATTGTATCATTACCTTTATATGAAATATTCTCAACTCAGTGTGGTAAAATTTTTTACCATGCTGATCAAATATTCTGATTGATAGTTAATAATAACCTGGCAAAGTAAAACACAGGATAGGTTAAGAATTCAGTTTGGTAAACCAAATCCCATGCAGTATCTCTGGTGAGAAATAATGGGAAACAATGTGGTATAGATTTTTAAAAAATTGTTGAAAGTATTATAGATGTCCCCTCTTCCCCCCCTCCCTATTGAACCCTTCCACCTTTCTCTTCCCCCTGATCCCCCAGGCCTTCACCACACTATTCTCTATGTCCATGGGTTATGCATATATGCATATAAGCTCTTTGGTTAATTCCACCCCTCCCCCATCCCTGCCTTGGTATAGATTTTTTTAAATTGTCTTTATTGTTAGCTGGGTTAGAATCTTAACCTTTCCACTTGATATTTGTGTCATCTGGGAAAGGTATTAACGTCTGATCTTCATCAAAGTGGAGACAATAATATTCATCTTTAAAATTGTTTTAAAGGATCTGATATTACCCCCTCCCCCGTTTCTTGAAATGTTAAAAACCAATATATGATATGCCTATTGTTTCTTTTTAGATAGTTCATGTATAAAATTGGATCAATTTATAATTTATTCTTCTTTAAATTTACATGATCTGCTCAAATACATGTCTTTAATTTTATTTTAAAAATTAGAGAAGTCCATCTTTGGCTATGATGGAGTAATAAGGAGTCTTTTTCCTTCTTGTTACTGGCAGCTAGTAAAATGGACTAAAATATACAAACCATCTCTTTTTAGATATTATACCATAAGCAGAGTAAGAAGGACTGTGCTCCCTGAGAGAGAAATAAAAGAGATGAGCTTTGTAACTACTATGGCTTCTTTCCTGCCTACCAATTTTTATGGAATGATCTCAAAACACTCAATAACTGTAGTGTGACATTGATATTTTCCAGCATCCAAACAGGAATTTCTAGACATGCCAAGAAGTGGGTCGAGTGTAACCCATAATCAAGAGAAAAATACATCCAAAGAAACAGATTGGAAAATCACAGAAGTGATGGAGCTAGCAGACAGGATGTTAAAATAGCTATTATAACTAATAAATGTATTCAGCTATTATAACTAATAAATGTGTTTAAAGAAAAATATGAATCTAATGAGTAGCCAAATGGAATATATAAAAAAGAACCAAATGGAACTTCTAGGGCTGAAAAATAGCAGTGTCTGAAATTTTAAAAAATAATTGAAAGTATTTAGCAACAATTAGATAATGCAGAAGACCAGATCAGTGAACTTGAAGATACAGCAATTGCCTTTATCTTAAAATGAAGCTGAGAAAGAAAACTGAAAACAAATGATTTATTGGTCTGTGGAAAAATACCAAGCAGGTTTAATAAAATGTAGTTGACATCTTACAAGGAGGATGGAGCCAAAAATATTATAAGAAATCATGACTCAACAGTTTCCAAATTTGATGAAAATGATAAACTCAAAGATTCAGTAATCTCAACAAACCAAAAGCAGGACAAACACAAAATACCAAAGACATAATCAACTCCTAAAAACTAGTGTTAAACAGAGAACTTTGAAGACAGCTAAAGGAAAAGACATTACATACAGAGAAACAGTGATGACTTTTTTGTCTGAAACTATGCTAAGTAGGAGATAATGAAGTATTTTAAGTACTGAATGAAAAGAACTGTCAACATATGTGTCCAGGAAAATATCCTTTGAAATGTGGGTGTAATAAAAACCTTTTCAGATAAATCGGAGAATTTGTTACTAGCTAGCTGACAGGTACTATAAGTGACATCTTCAAAAAAAATTTAAAAAAAAAATATATATATATATATACACACTTTTACTGATTCCAGAGAGGCAGGGAGAGAGAGATAGAAACATCAATGATGAGAGAGAATCATTGATTGGCTGCTTCCTGCACGCCCCCTACTGGGCATTGAGCTGGCAACCTGGGCATGTGCCCTTGAATGGAATCGAACCTGGGACCCTTCAGTTCATAGGGCCAATACTCTATCCACTGAGTCAAACCAGCCAGGGCAAAAAAATTTTTTTAAAAAATATATTTTTATTGATTTCAGAGAGAAAGGGAATGGGATAGAGAGAGAAACATCAATGATGAGAGAGAGTTATTGATTGGCTGCCTCCTGCACGCCCCCCTACTGGATCAAGCCCGAAACCTGGGCATGTGACCTGACCGGGAATTGAACCATGACTTCCTGGTTCATAAGTTCACAGTCAACCACTGAGACACACTGGCTGGGCTACAAGTGACATCTTCAGATAAAGGAAAATGGATCAGATGATAGCTTGGATCTAGACAAAGATGAAGAGTGCAAGAAATGATAAATAATGTGAATAAATATAAAATATACTTTCCCTGATTTTAAGAATTCTTTAAAAAGAGCCTAGGGTACATACAAGGAACAACCAAAAATGCATAAATAAATGGACCAACAAATCGATGTTTCTCATCCCCCCCCTCCTTCTTTCTCCCTCTCTTCCTCCCCACTTTTCACTCTGAAAAAAAAATCTAAAGTTATAACTGGAAATTTCAACACTTCTCTCTCAGTAATTAATAGCACAGCTAGACAGAAAACCAGTCAGAATATAGATGACATGAACAGTGTTAACAACAAACTGGATGTTATTGACAATTCTGGCACACTCTACCCAACACAATGGAAAACACATTCTTTTAAAAGTGATTGAAAGTAACTCAAATGTTGTTGAGTATGTGAATCAACTAGAAATCTTACACAATAATCGTGAGAAGATTAAATAGTGCAACTATTTAGGAAAACATTTGGGAGTTTCTTACTAAGTTAAACCCACATCTAACTATATAACTCATCAGTTCCCACTACTGTTTACCGAGGAGAAACAAAAACATATGTATTTGCTCACAAATGTTCATAGCTTTTCTTAAACTAGAAATAACCCAAATGTTCACCAGATGATTGGATGAACATCTCTATCTAATAAAGAGGGAATATGCTAATTGACCATCATGCCCTCACAAAGATGGAGGCACTCACAGCCAATGAGGGAATATGCTAATTGACTGCCACGCCCTCAAAGATGACAGTGCCCACAGCCACAAGAAGGCGGTGCCCAGTCCCCTCAGCCTTGCCAGGGCACCTGCCTCTGGAGTCCCCTCAGCCTCCCAGCCGCCCAGGTGCAGGCAAGCCTCGGATGGCGGCTGCCCAGCCCCCCAGGGCTGGCCCAAGGTGCAGGCAAACCGCCCAGGGCTGGCCAAGGCTTGTGCTGCCGGCAGTGGCAGCAGCAGAGGTGTGATTGGGGGCGTTGCCTTCCCCTGATCACCAGGTTGCCTCCTGCCCCTGAGGGCTCCTGGACTGTGAGAGGGGGCAGGCCGGGTTGAGGGTCCCCCTTCTAGTGCATGAATTTTTATGCACTGGGCCTCTAGTATATTTATACAATGGGTTTACTAGTCACACTAAAAAGAAGTGAATTGTTGGTAAATGCAAAACATGGGTAGATCTCAAAACATTATGCTGAGTGAAAAAAACCCAGACAAAATGAGTATGTGCAGTATGATTCCATTTATATGAAACTCTAGAAAAGACAAATTTATAGGGACATATTTGTGGTTCTTGAGGCTGGGAATGGGTTGACTGACTGAGAAGGGTGTTAAAAGTCATGGTCTTTTCTGTTTTACTTATATTTTACTTACCTTGGTCTGTTCTCTTGTCATGTCAGGAAGCTTACTCAGATAAGCCAGTGTATGGATGGCTACTTGTAAGTTGATAGCAAGGGTATAATTGATTGGGTGGCATAAATGCACATTTCATTTAGTGGTTCTATAACTTGGTTGTGTTTCTATTTGGTTCCTTAAGTATGAGTAAAAAAAAATGTGTATTATTGTTTATGGCTTAGGAGAAATTCATTTTTATGAAAAACTTTTTTTTGAAGTCCAAGTTATTCATTGAATAAGTCTCAGATGTATATGGGATATAGACACTGTCCTAGGTGCTGAAGATACAGGCCTGTTTAATGTGTGATAGAGGTGATCAAACAGGCATATATGATAGAGTTTTGGGACACTCAGCAGGGGCACTTAATACTTATAATGTAAAAGAATGATATGAAAGAATAATAAAAGGATTATTTCCTAAGGTGCAACAACCAAACAACTCAGAATGAGTAAAAGTGGGTTGAGGATAGAGGGAACTGCACATACTAAGGTCGAGGCTGTGAATAAACAGCATGGAATGTTTGGGAATTCCAAGAAGTTGAGCCGTGGATTTGTTGAGCCATTAAATCAAAACTAGAAACTCATTATTCTGGACTTTTTATTGTGTAAGAAAAAGTAACCCCTTATTTGTGAAGCTACTCTAGTAAGGTTTTCTGTTATTTGAACATATCCATAACCAGCACAGTGAGACAACATATTTAAATTGAAGCAAAGGGATCAATGAGATAATTTAGAAACACAAGAAATGAAATCCTAAAAGAGAACCAACTTTCAAAGGGAAGGCATAAGGTCTGCAAAGGATTTTTAGAAGGGATGAAGAAATAAGAGGAGAAATCAGAAAAGTGGTGTCACAGGATGGCTAGGTTTCAAGGAAGAAGTGGTCCCAGTGTCACATGCTGCTAAATTAAGACAAAGACTAAAGCATTCATTTAATATAATTAATAGAAGTCAGATTTGGTGAGTCTGGAACAAGTGGGTGACAAAATGGAGACTGAGAGTATAGAACTTTCAGAAGGGGAAGAGAGGAATGTATGTTAGCTCATTGGGGGGTGGGGAGGGAGAGGAGGGAGAGTGACTTTTAGCATGATAGTCCCAAGTTAATTTTCAAAAACACCACACATACCTTCCTTACCTTACTTGTATTGTTGTTTGAGGCCAGCAGCAGTTAAAAAAAATCCATTGGAAGTAATGTGTATGTGAAAATATTTATAAATTTCACTTTTTTTTGTGGTTTGGCAAGGGACCCAGTCTTAGCAAACCAATCTTTCTAGGAACATTTGTTTTTTTCTTTATAATGCAGAAGATTTAGTCAACAGTTACTTTCTTTTTCTTTTTTTAAATCCTCACTAGAGGATATGTTTTTATTGATTTTAGAGAGATGAAGGGGAAGAGAGAGAGAGAGAGAGAAACATCAGTCGGTTGCCTCCCTTACATGCCCTGACCAAGAATCATGCCCTGACTGGGAATTGAACCCACAACCTTTTGGTGTATGTTATGATACTCCAGCCAACTATGCCACCCAGCCAGGGCATCTTATTTTCAATTAGATTAGATTAGAATTTATGAACATAGGCACTAAGTATTGAGATGATGCTCCTCCCCAAAATGAAACCGAAAGGGGTGGGGAAGTTTTTCAACATAACTGAAAAATCTTGATGGAATACTTTAAAACAATTATATTAATAAAAAATTACCTTAATCAAATAATTAAGGTCTCAGCTATCCTGAATCTGAAGGGAAGAGAAGGGTTCTTTAAACTGAGATGTTTGTATGCCTTTTGGGTTGTCTATAAACGCTTTGAACATATTAGCAGAAATTTTTATGTTTACATTTTCTTAGGATGTCCATAGCTTTCCTTGAAACACTAAGGGGTTGTCTTATATTGGAATCCCCAAGAAGCAGACCTTGAGATAAAAATGTGAGTGCAAGTAGTTTACTTGGAAAGTGATGCCAGAAACACTGATGAAGCAGGGGGAAGTGAGACTGGGAAGGGGGGGAAGCCAATACAGTATATATTACCAAGTTACTTTATTGACACCTGGAGCTGAACCTTCCTGTTGAACTCTGAGAGAGTGTAGATCACATTTCAGATTTATCCCAGCCAAGGAGGAAAGGAGCTTCTGTCAGTTATTGGTTGAAGGCTGCTCCCAGGAACAGTTAACTCCACTGGCCTGCACTGGAACCCAAAGTGCTGAGGGGATAAAGGTGAGCTGCTGCCAGCATCTGCTCCTAGAGGTAACAATAAAATACAACTTCATTTTTTGGTTAACTAAAGGTGCTTAAAAGTTGTTTACTTGACTGGAAATTCTATGACAGTAAGGAATTGTTAACACTTATTTATTTGTTTATTATTAATCCTCACCCGAGGATATTTTTTCCATTGATCTTTAGAGATAGGAAGGGAAAAAGGGAGGGGGAGAGAGAAACATCCATGTGCAAAGGACACATCAATTGGTTGCCTCCCATAACATCCTGACTGGGGCGGGGATCGAATCGCAACCCAGGTACTTGCCTTTGACCAGGAATTAAACCTTAGACCCTTCAGTACATGGGCCAACACTCTTAACTACTGAGCTATACTGGTCAGGGTGGAATGATTAATATTTAGGTGTTACTATTAACATTATGGTATTTTTTTAAAGAGTCTTTTTATCCCTTAGAGATACAGAGTGAAATATTTAGGGATGAAGTCATGATATGTGGATTTACTTTAAAATAACATTGGGGAGGAGAAAGTCTCATATTGATCATCATTGAAGTAGGATGGTATGAATGGTTAAATAACCAATACATAAAAATGCCAGAAACATGTGTTTTGTCTTAAATTCTAAAATTATGAATTGTTCACAGGAACAAATCTTTTGAAGTCTTCAGGCTGTACCTATTAAAAAAAATCTTTATTGATTTCAGAGAGGAAGGGAGAGAAAGAGAGAAACATCAATGATGAAGAGGTAATCATTAATAGACTGCCTCCTGCATGCCCCCTACTGGGAAATCGAGCCTGCAACCCAGGCATGCGCCCTGACCGGAATTGAACTGTGACCTCCTGGTTCCTAGGTCGATGCTCAACCACTGAACCATGTTGGTCGGGCAAGGCTAAACCCGTTTTTTATTGCTTGTGTTTTGCTAATATTTCAATTGACCAAACTTAAAAATTACCAACATTTTATTCAGACACCCTGGTTTGCTTATTGAACATTTTTTAACTGTCAGCTGGTTGGGCTCCAAATAAGGTGTCAGCATTTTGCTTTAAATAAGACATTGATCACCATCTGGTGCTGAATAACAGTAACTTTGGTTTGTATATTGCTTTATGGTTTATAAAGTGTTTTCATATACATTTTCTCATTTGTTGAAATAACTGTAGAAATTATAATGAACCTATTCAGTTATGCTTTGTGTCACAATTTCAGGAAATTGTAAGATGACATAGTATGTTGCTCATCTAGTTATTTTTTGCTTTTCAAATGAATGTTGATTTGAAAGAAAATGAACTTATCACTTGTTACCAGGGAATAAAGATCATATAACTTTCATAAGGAAATGGAGTTCTTTTGCCCTGGCTGGATTGGCTCAGTGGCTAGAGCATCGGCCTGTGGACTGAAGGGTCGTGGGTTTGATTCCGGTCAAGGGCACATGCCCAATTGGAGACTTGATCCCCAGTAGGGAGCGTGCAGGAGGCAGCCAGTCAATGATTCCTTCTCATCATTGATGTTTCTATCTCTCTCCCTTCCTCTCTGAAATCAATAAGAATATATTTTAAAAAGAAAGAAATGGAGTTCTTTTAAGTTCACGATGCTGCAAAATAAGTTAGGAACCATAAGAGATTAACAATAACTAACAATAAAATAGAACAATTATAACAAAAATTATAATAAGAATTATAATGAAAGTTATGTGAGTGTGGTCTCTTTAAAAATATCTTATTGTACTATACTCACCCTTCTTCTTGTGATGATGTGAGATGGTACAATGCCTACATGATGAAATTAAATGAGGTAGATACACTGACAAAGGGGCCATTCACACCCAGGCAGGAAGGGGTAGGATGATGAAATATTTTATCACACTACTACTCAGACCAGCATGCAGTTTAAACTTTTTAATTGTTTATTTTTTTACTGTGGTTGACCTTGGGTAATTGAAACTGCAGAAAGCAAAACTGCAGTTCAGCAGCGGTGGAGTGGGATGGGATGGAAAACCTATCTATACTAATAAAAGGGTAATATGCTAATTAGACCTGGAGACCTTCCAGATGTCCTTCTGGACAAAGCCATGGTGGAGGGCCGAGGCAGAGGCGGTTAGGGGTAATCAGGCCAGGAGGGGAGGGCAGTTGGGGGCTACCAGGCCAGCTGAGGAGGGCAGTTAGGGGGAACCAGGCAGGCAGGGGAGAACAGTTGATTAGGCTGGCAGGCAGAAGCGGTTAGGGGCAATCAGGCAGGCAGGCAGGTGAGCTCTTGGGAGCCAGCAGTCCTGGATTATGAGAGGGATGTCCGACTGGTGGTTTAGGCCCGATCCCACAGTCAGACATCCCCCGAGGGGTCCCAGATTGAAGAGGGTGCAGGCCAGGCTGAGGAACAACCCCCCCCCCATGCATGAATTTCATGCACCAGGCCACTAGTGTGTGTGTGTGTGTGTGTGTGTGTAAGCTTAAGTGACCATTAGGACCAAATGACCAACCAGTAGCTGTGATGCGCACTGACCCAGACCTTGCTGCTGGGGCCCTGACAGCTCCAAATTTGGTTCACCCCCACCCCAGACCCAGACAGCAGAGAGGAGGGAGCTCGATTCCTCATGGAATCAGCTGTTGGTTAGCTTGCTTTTGGGGCCCTGACAGCCCCAAATCTGGTTCATCCACACCCTGAACCCAGATAGGAGGGAGGAGGGAGCCCGATCCCTCACGGAATTTGTTGTTGGTTAGCTTGCCCCAATGGTCTTCCTGTGGTCCCTCCCCCCAGGAGGCTGCCCCCCCCTGCCCCCCAGATCACCGGCCAGGCCAAGGGTCCCCATCCATGCATAAATTCGTGCACCGGGCCTCTAGTTAGAATATATGGATCACATGTGATGAGCATAGAAGCCTGGCGCTTTATAGAGGCCTGGTGTTACAAAATCACTATATATAGGTATTTCTTTAGTTAAATACATAAACATTATTTACTTCTGTATACAAATATCCATGGGAGCATTCAGTTCTTCCATCTCTTCCCTGGAAATGAAGAGAAAGGGGGGAAAAACTTGCAAATAAGTTGTCTTGGGTTAGTAATATTACTTGATGGCTCTCACAGTGAACTGAAACCCAAAGCCACTTTCACCATCTTTTTCATCTCATCTTCCTCACCACTTTCCTGCATACTGTTAGTTCAGATCATTTCTCTTTTCCATCTATAGGAACTCGCTTTTTTTCCTATCTACCTATAGACTATTTGTATTTTCCTCTCTCTCTTTCTCCCCCTCTCTCCCTGTCTCTCTTTATTTTCTTATCACTATTCTAGTTCATCAGATAGTTGAATGAACCAGGAACTGTGCTTGGTGCTGTGAATCAGGTGATGAAAAAGGCAGATGGATCTGGCCCTCATCATGGAGAGAGAAGGAAGGAGGAGATAGATGATAGATATTTACAAAGTGAGACTATAAAGATAATTACTGTTAGATGTCCAAAAGTCTACCCTTTTCTCTCTTTCTCTTTATTGCCCCCGTTTATTGTATTTATTTTTAGAAACTGTATAATTTGAATATATATATTATTTTTCGTTGATTTTAGAGGAAAGGGAGAGGGAGAGAGTGATAGAAACATCAATGATGAGAGAGAATCATTGATTGGCTGCCTCTTGCATGCCCCACACTGGGGATGGAGCCTGCAACCTGGGAATATGCCCTTTACCAGGAATCAAACTGTGATCTCCATGTTCATAGTTTGACACCCAACCACTGACCCACGCTGGCCGCTTTTTCCCCTGTTTATACTTAATTTTTGTTTTTTCTTAATTATCAGCATTTAAGGTAAATTTAAAACCAGTGTTTCAGCTAGTGTGTTGATTTTCTGCTTTATTTAAATATTAAAATTGCATGATAATTTTTTCCATTATCTTTTTCAAGATAAAATCAGGGGTAGCTAGGCATTTTACAACTTGGCTTGGATTTCAGTGGGATACAGCCTCTTTTTGCAGTTTGAGCACTGTCTCAAGGTAGTGTTGCATATTTTGAGTAATAATGCTTGATTTTGAATTTAAAGCATAGTGTTTCTCAACCTTTTTTTCATGGTCATATCCCTAGAGAGAATATTTTAATTTTAATTTAATTTAAAAATTTATCTCTAGCAATAGGAATTAAATACTAAGGATTAAGATTTTGTCAGAAAGTGTTAAGATGTGGAAAACCATAAACCATTATCTGGAATTTTTTGCCTTCCTCAAGTACCAGTTTTTGTCCCCTTGGGATCAATATTGTTTCTATTGAAAATATATACTATAGTAGACTTTGCTTTTATATTTATAAATTTTCCATAAAGCAATTTGGAAATGGAGTGACTTTTTCAAGAGTTTTAACTATGAGAATGGGTTGGAAAATAGTGCTGATGGTTGCACAATGCTGTGAATGTAATTAATGCCACTGAAATGTATACTTAAAATGGTTTTAACAAGTTTTATGTTGTGTATATTATGACAAAATTAACCATTAACATCATTGATTTATATACTATAAATGGATGAATCATGGTATGTGAATTACATCTCAATAAAGTTGTTGGGGGAAAAGGATGTGTTGGGAGGAGTAATAGTCTCTGTTGCTATGGCAATTGTTGGATTATGTTTTAGAAATGGATAATGTCTCACAGAGTGTAGGTGCAAAACCCAGAAACAGCTGCACAGAAAGGGAGGTTTGATTTGTAAGTTGGGTCCAACCATTTGATATTAAAAAAAAAATTCTAAAGCGCCCTGGATTTGAAAATGAGAAGTCTGGTCTCTTGCTTGGCCTCTATTTGAATTTGGGCAGTTCACATCACATCTTAGTTGCTAAGTTTTCCATTTTGTTAGAGAGTGTGAATTAGATCATTGCTTTCAGTTAAAAAATTCTAATATCCCATGATTAGCTGTCATTATAAGAGAAATAAATGCTTGACTCCATACATAGACATAAACATTGAATATTAGAGCAGGAGGACTTTGATCATCTGGTACAACTCCATTTATGGATGAGAAAATGGAAGTTTGCACCTCTTTCTCCTGATTCTGTCTAGTGTTTTTCATAATACGCATACAGTCATGTGATGCATAATGAGTTTTCGGTCAACACAGACTGCTTACAAGGCAGTATTCCCATCTATCTATATATATAAAAGCCTAAGCAACCGGTTGACTGGTAGCTATGATGCACACTGACTACCGGGGGCAGACGCTCAATGCACAAGCATGGAAACATGGAACAGACAGATGAATCTCAGAGGGGAGGGGGAAGAGGGGGAAGAGATTAACCAAAGATCTTATATGCATACTAGAGGCCTGGTGCACGAATCCGTGCACTTTTGGGGTCCCTCAGCCTGGCCTGCACCCTCTCGCAATCTGGGACCCCTTGGGGAATGTCGGACTGCCGGTTTTGGCCCGATCCCTGCAGGTCATGCCAAGGGACCCCACCGATGCACGAATCCATGTACCGGGCCTCTAGTAAGTTTATAATGAAGCTGAAAAATTCCTTTCGCTTAGTGATGTTGTTGCTGTCATGATGTAGTGCAATGCATTACACAGATGTCACTGTGTTACATTTGCCTACAGCATTTACCACAGAAACATGCTGTAACAGGGTTATTACTTAGGAGTTATAGGGGAAGATAATTTGTTACCCCCAATATATGTCTATTTGGCACAATGATTATTTTAGACTGGTTAATTTTAAGAGACCATAGGCATGGGAGAAGTTCTGAAAACCAAATAGAAGTTAACCTTTGTAAAATACATTTATATTTATAAGGGAAACCTCTATTGTTAGGGATGTCTCCCTCACTATACCTGAAGGAAAGGATGACCTTACCTCTGAAAATTCTTATCAGTGCAAAAGATCACTACTTACATCTTCATAACTACCTTACACTTGTTTACCATGCTTTTCCAGGTAACATCCCTTTTAGCTGAAGATGGTATTTAAGGTGGTGGTTTCAGCCATTTTGGTAAATTACTCCTGTTTTCCTGGGTCTCTCCCTGTGTACATGAAGTGTGCATGTCATTAAACTTTTGTGTGTTTTTTCTCCTGTATTTCTGTTTTTTATTACAAGGATGTTTCAACCAGAACCCAAAAGGGTAGGGGGAAAATTACTTTTCCTCCCCTACAGAGCAGTAGTTTTGAACCATTTCTTTGCTTTTCAGGAAACTTTAGGATGATTGATTAAATGAACTCTTTGAAGGTAAGGTATATAAATGTATAACAGTTATTTTAAGGATCAGATGGCCTGTGGAACTAGTCTCATTATTGCTAAAACTGTGCTTCCCCAACAGAGATTGTAAAAATTGGCCAGTAGTTAAAACTTGACTGTAAGTTTATCTTCCAATCACTATATCTAAAATCAATGCTCTCTTATCAGTGGCCTTCATAAAATCAGCTGTTCTTGTGGTTCTAATTGTATCTGTTTATAAGCATAGAGGAAGTTTAAGTAAAATACTTTATTGAGAAATGAGAAGAATTAGGTCATTTAATGATGAGCTGTTGTAACCTTCCACCTAAAAAGAATTTTAAGTAGCATTGCAGACTCAGCAGCATTCTTTAAGGTTTGGTACTGGAAAGATGCTTAGAAAAATGTCAGAATATAGAACATCTTTGGTGCTTGGATCAGTAGTGCAGTCTGGAATTGTTGCTTCATACCTATATCATTTGCCAGGTTTTCCATGAATTCACAGAGCCTCTGACCTTTTCTTCTGCTTTAGAATCTTTCACCTTGAGGGCTTAGGAAACAGGTCTGTTAAAGGTTATGTATCAAATCTAGCATGTGAAAAGGTATAGATTTTTGTTCTGTTAGGAAGAAACCTATATTTTTTGCCTGGCCAATGTGGCTCAGTGGTTGAATATCAGTCTATGAACCAGGAGGTCACAGTTCAATTCCTGGTCACATGCCTGGGTTGCAGGCTCCATTGGCAGGCAGCTTGCGAGAGGCAGCCTATTGGTGACTCTCTCACATCATTGATGTTTCTGTCTTTCTCCTTCTCCCTTCTCTCTGAAATCAATAAAAAATATATATACTTAAACAACAAAACCCTTATATTTTTCAGAATAACATGAAGTTGGTAAATAGATAATTCTTTAGAGGGATGTTAACAATTACCTAATGTTCTAGAAATGAGATTATTTAGAAAATGTTTCAGGTGATGAGTGAATTTTCATATTTTCTGTATTTTTTAGACAGTGATTATGTGTTTTAAAAATATGATTGGTAATTTTCAGCTGCACTGTCCAAAACTATAGCTACTTGTCATATGTGGCTATTTAAATCTAAATTAATTAAAAATAAAATTAAATGTTTAGTTTTTCAGTTTTGTTAGCTCCATATCAAGTGCTCAGTGGTCATATTTTGGTAGTCACTAAAATGGCTACTATATTGGAAAGGGCATATAAAGACTATTTCCATTATTATACGATGGTCTATTGAATATACAACATTGTTTTTATAGAGTATAGTCAGTACTTCCTATCAGCAGGTTCTGCATCTGGGGAGTCAACCAACTGCTGATGGAAAAGATTCTAAAAAAATGTTACATTGTTGCTGACATGTACTATGTAGACCTACAATAATTGGACCTGGACTGAACAGGTACAAGACTTAATTGTCAATGTTCCCTAAAAATGCAGTATAACAACTATTTATATAGCATTTATATTGTATTGGGTAATTATAAGTAATCTAGAGATAGTTTAAAGTATAGGGGAGGATATGTACAGGTTAAATGCAAATGCAGTACATTTTTATATATGGGACTTGGATCATCTGTGGATTTTGGTATCTTGGGAGTCCTGAACCAGTTCCCCATCGATACTGAGGGTTGGCTATACAAAGTATGGGAATTTTAATATTTTCAATTTAACTATAATGTTGATTAATTTTTCTATTGACATTTATGTGCATTTATTGTTAATTGACAAAATATTGAGAGGTACTAGTGTCTATAAAGGTTATCAGCTTGTCAGTTCTATTTGTAACAACAAATATAATTAAATTGAGTGTTAACCAGATTTATTATGGTAATTATTTCACAATATGTACAAATATTGAATCATTATGTTGTACACACGAAACTAATATAATGTTACATACAAATTACATTGCAAAATATGTAAGTAAATTGTGAATTATAAATTTTAGTCGTCGTTCTCCCCCCCCCCCCCCCACTGGAGGATATGCTTATTGATTTTAGAACGAGGGTAATGGGGAGAGAGAAAGAGAAAGAAACATCAGTGTGAGAACATCGACTCGTTGCCCTACGTACCCAAACCGACCAGGGTTCGAACGTGCAACCTTTCCAGTATACAGACGACTCTCCAACCAACTGAGTCACACTGGCCAGGGCATGAATTTTAGTTTTAAATATTCTAACTCTGTATGATGCAATACGGTGGCCATTAGCCATATGTGGCTCTTGAGCATTTGAAATATGGCTAGTGTGAATTGATATGCGCTATAAGTGTAAAATACACAATATGTTTTGAATGCTTAGTACAAAAAAGCATGTAAAATAGGTGAAAGGGGTCCAAAGGTACAAACTACCAGTTATAAAATAAATGGTGATTAAATGTACAGCATGGTAACTACAGTTAATATTATTGTATTGAATATTTGAAAGTTAAGAGAATCGAACTTAAAAACTCTCATAACATGAAAAACATTTTTTGTAACTAACTATAAGAGATTTATTGTGACTATCATTTAATAATGTATACACATATTAAATCATGTTGTACAACTGAAACTAATATAATGTTATATCAACTATACCTCATTTTTAAAAAGTAAATTTTAAAAATCAAGTAAAAAATATAAAATATCTAAAACTTTAAGTATGGATTATATGTTGAAATGACATTGGAATACAGTGTTAAAATATATTATTGAAATTAATTTTTATGTCTCTTTTATGAGTGAACTACTAGAAAATTTGAAATCATGTGACTCATCTTATTTTCTGTTGGACAGTGCTTTGCAAGAGCCAGTGCTCTAAGAAGAAAATCAAGTAATATATAACCTATTTCTGTATGCCTAAATCAACTATGACTATATTTGTAAAATGGGATAGAAAACATTTTGCATATTTTTTACTCTGGTTTTCTAAAAATATTTGCAATGGTATCAAATTTTTGTGTGATTTCATATATCTATAAGATATGGAGGACATGAATAAATAATGCAGAGCTTTTAGCCAACTCCTAAATGAGTGATATAGACACTATTGATACTATGGGCATTCCAAGGACAAAGCTGTTGCTGGAATCATTGGAAAGCTATCTCAGAGACTTTTGGGATTTTTATTTATCAGAAATTGAAAGATGAGTATATTTCAAGTGGGCAGAAAACAGTAAGCTGGAGGACTTGAATAAAACCCACATAGGTAGTGAACTAGGTATGTATGCTTATTGGATAGTGAACAGGCCTAAATAATTTGAATCAAGGATTTCAGTGTAGAAATGAGAGGGGATTGGAGTTAGGTTGACACTGAAAATTGGGACTCTGAGGCCATGGAAAGAAATCTGGATGAGTTTCTATAGGTATTTAGGTACCATTAGTGATATTTATGAACTGGGAACTGACATGAAAGCAGTAGTTTTAGAGGATTGGTTTGATTATAGGAGGTTATCCGAAGGTGTTTTTCTGACGTGAGAAGGTACAGTGATATCCTAGAGAAACTGGGGGAATAGGGAATAGGTTTGAGATGTAGGAAGGCAAAATCATCAAGACGTACTGTTTAGAAGCACCCTGCTCAGTGTGGATTGGTTTGGCTTGATTGGTTGGAGCATCATCCTGTACACTGAAAGGTTGCAGGTTTGATTCCTGGTCAGGGAGCATACCTAGGCTGCAAGTTCAATCCTGGTCTGAGGGGGTGCATATAGGAGGCAATTGATTGATGTTTCTCTCACCTTTCTCTCTCTCTAAAATCAATAAAAACATATTCTTGGGTGAGGACTAAAAAAATAAAAAACACTTACTGTTTGGGGAAAAGTGAGAAATTGGAACTGACCTCGGTTTTCCAAATATCAGTAATAAAAATAAAGGTATTTTATGTGATACAGACAGTATTAATATGCTCAAAGTCACTAATCATCCGAGAGATGCAAATCAAAATGACAATTGAGGTACTATCTCACACCTGTCAGAATGACAGGTGCTGGCGAGGAGAAAAAGGAACCCTCGTGCACTGCTGGTGGGAATGCAGACTGGTGCAGCCACTGTGGAGAACAGTATGGAGTTTCCTCAAAAAACTAAAAATGGAACTCCAATTTGACCCAGTAATCCCACTTCTAGGAATATATCCTAAAAAACTAGAAACACCAGTGCTCTAACAAGAAAATCAAGTAATATATAACCTATTTCTATATGCCTAAATCAACTATGACTATATTTGTAAAGTGGGATAGAAAACAAAGGATATACGCACCCCTATATTCATAGCAGCACAATTTACAATAGCTAAAACTTGGAAACAGCCTAAGTGCCCATCAGCAGATGAGTGGATTAAAAAATAGCAGTACATCTACACAATGGGATACTACGCTGTTGTAAAAAGGAAGGAACTCCTACCATTTGCAACAGCATGAATGGACCTGGAGAGCATTATGCTAAGTGAAATAAGTCAGTCAGAGAAAGAGAAATATCACATGATCTCACTCATTTGTGGAATATAATGAACAACATAAACTGATGAACAAAAACAGATCCGGAGACAGAAAAGCATCGATCAGACTGTCAAATCTCAGAGGGAAGGCAGGGAGGGTGGGGAGAAGGGGGAGAGATCAACCAAAGGACTTGCATGCATGCATATAAGTATAACCAATGGACACAGACCCTAGAGGGGTGAGGGCACGAGTGATGGTGGTGGGGCAATGGGGGCCTAAGGACACATAAGTAATACCTTAATCAATCAATAAAAAATATTTTAGAGAGAGAATCCAAGATGGCGGCGTAGGTAAACACCTAAACTGCTGCCTCGCGCAACAATTTCAAAAATTCAACTAAAAGACAAAACATCTATCACCCAGAACCACGGGAAAGCTGGCTGAGTGGAAGTTCTACAACTAGAAGGAAAGAGAAAAGAGCATCGAAACGTGCACGAGCGCTGAAAAGCTGAGGTACGGAGGCACGTGATCCGGGCTGGCGGCGGGCGTTGCTTTTTTCAACCCAAAGGGAGACAAGCCCCCGATTACTCTGAAATCCAGTTTCTGGGGAGACGCGGGGGACCCAAACTCCTACGGGGAGAAGCTGGACTGTCTGCCAGTGAGGGGGGCTTACTTGCACAGCTGCGCGCAGGAATAATTGTTTACGGCACTGGGGCACGGGACTCCGGGACGCCCTTGGGGACACAGAGCCGGCTAACTAGCAGCCATTGCTGTTTGCCACGCCCTAGCCTAGAGACACCCTGAGACCCCGCCCTGCACAACCTACAAACCCACCCAAGCTCCAAGCAGCAGCGTTAGCAGAAGAAAGCCCCACCCTATCGCAGCTTAACCTAGCAAACTTGCAGCCTGGGTCAGACAGCTCCAAAACCTCCAAACCCCAAGCAAAGAGGAGAAAACTGTAGCTCTCACTGTAGCTCCTGCTGGATGGCCTCAGACAGTAGCTGACCTGCACCCCATTGGAGATCCAGAAGCCAGTGTACCTAGTGGTCAGAGTGAGACACCAGATTTCAACTCCTCACATCCATAAGTGACACATTCGAGAGGCAGACTCAGTGAGCTCCAAAGCCCCACTGAAACAAGTCCTGCCCCATAAGTGTGTCTTCAGCCCAGCAGTTCTTCCATTATAGACACAGTGAGTGCTCACAGCTAATTGGCCTGGAGGTCAATTCCTCCCAGTATACCAACAGCAATTAAGGCTTTAACTGCACCAAGTCTTTGCACTCAGCCCACAAAGGGGTGTACCAAGAGTGTCCACATCAGGTGATTGGGGAGGCTGAGCTACTGCCCCCTATAGGTCACCTACCACACAAAGCTACTCCATCAACACAGGGAAGCAGCCAAAATGAGGAGACAAAGAAACATGTCACGAATGACAGAAACGGAGGAAAGCAAACTACTGGATGACATAGAGTTCAGAACCACATTTATAAGGTTACTCAAGAATCTTCTTAAAACCGCTGAGAAACTTGATGAGACCTTCAATGTCTCATCAAGGAGCTTAATGATAATGCCAAAAAAATGGAAAAGGATCAGTCAGAAATGAAGCATACACTGTCTGAAATAAAGAATATACAGAAACTCAACTGTAGATCAACGTACCCCAAGAATCAAACCAAAGATCTGAAATATGTGGAAACAAAAAACATCCAACCAGAAAAACAAAAAGAAAAAAGAATCCAAAAATATGAAGATAGTGTAAGGAGCCTCTGGGACAACTTTAAGCGAACCAACATCCGAATTTTTGGGGTGCCAGAAGAAGGGAGAGCGCAAAATATTGAAAACCTATTAGAAGAAATAATGACAGAAAACTTTCCCTGCCTGGTGAAAGAAATAGATGTACAAGTCCAGGAAGCGCACAGAACCCCATACAAGAGGAATCCAAAGAGGACCACACCAAGACACATCATAATTAAAATGCCAAGGGCAAAAGACAAAGAGAGAATATTAAAAGCAGCAAGAGAAAAACAGTTAATTACCTACAAGGGAGTACCCATACGACTGTCAGCTGATTTCTCAACAGAAACTATGCAGGCCAGAAGGGAGTGGCAAGAAATATTCAAAGTGATGAACAGCAAGAATCTACAGCCAAGATTACTCTACCCAGCAAAGCTATCATTCAGAGTTGAAGGTCAGATAAAGAGCTTCACAGACAAGAAAAAGCTAAAGGAGTTCATCACCACCAAACCAGGATTACATGAAATGCTGAAGGGTATTCTTTAAGGAGAGGAAGAAGAAGAAAAAGGTAAAGATAAAAATTATGAACAACAAAATGACATCAAATACATACCTACCAACAAGTGAATCTAAAAATCAAGTGAATAAAAAATCTGAAGAACAGAATGGACTGGTGAATATAATAGAATCAGGGACATAGAAAGGGAGTGAACTGACGATTCTCAGGGGAAGCAGGTGTGAGGGGTGCAGGAAGAGATTGGACAAAAATCTTACTCCTATGGATGAAGACAGTGGCGGGGGTAAGGGCATGGGGTGGGGTGGGGAATCAGGTGGAGGGGAGCTATGGGGGAAAAAATAGAGGAACACCTGTAATAATCTGAACAATAAAGATTTATTAAAAAAAAAAAAAAGAAATTTCAAAAAAAATATTTTAAAATACACTATGTAATGTTTTGTAGTTTTGAAATTGTAAGATAACAAATACATCCCTTTATTAAAGATGAGGATTTTGAGATTTATTGTTTAAAGACTGAACTAGAATCATAGTCCCCTTGTTTAAGTGCTGCAGTTAATAATTGATCCCAGATATTTTTCTTCCTAATGCATTATCTTTGGCATCTACTTCATTCCCTAGGCCAGTGCCTCCGATTTTGGCTCTTTATTACTTTGCGTAACCAGTCAATCACTAAGTTTTATTATTTGTTTCCTAAGCATTTCTCAGATCTGCCCACTTCTCTCTGTACCACTTCTACCTTAGTTTAGGTGACTCTCATCTTTCTGGATTGATATTTTCCTGAATTTTTTGAGATCTTTCTAAATCACAGCACTCTCTTGCCTAAATTTTTAAAATAAAATGTGTTCTTGTTAGCCTAGCCTTATAAGGCTCTGCATGACCATGCCCTTTTTCTGTGTTCATGCTTCCAGTTCATGATCACTTTGTTTTTCAGCTTTTTGTATCTGCAGTTAATTCTGTAGGCAATGTCCTTCCCTTTTTTCCACTCTACCCTCAATCCCATATTTCAGGTCTTGGCTTAATAGAATTGTCTGTTTACTTGTCTATAACCACCTCTCCTGGCTTCTCTTACTTCCAACTCACTTAAGTAGGCTCATTAAGGGTAGAGATTATTTCTTGCTTGCTAATAGTGGACCTACAAAAATTGGTTGAATGGCTGAATGTGGTTATATTTGAAGGTCCTTACAAGTTGGAAGTAGCTTTAGTGGAGAATAGAGTCTGAAAGAATGACTGTAAAGAATTAGTCCATCATTTCCCATACTGTACTTCATAGCATTGTGTTCTACAGGATAATGTGTGTTTCCCAAAAAAGGTTCCATAATCAAATATGGTATTAGGAAGTGCTGCAAATTATGTCCCTATCTTGGATATTCACTGTGCACATAGGAACAATCAATAAAGGCTTCAAGAAGTTCTACGGAAAAAAAAAAAATTTAATCTAGCATTTTCCCAACATATTGATTATGAAACCTTTCTAGATAGTATACCCTGATTTCTCTTAGGTTACTAGTGGTTTTGGTATTTGGGAAATGCTGAACTTGACTGGCTGTGTGTGTTCTTCATTTCCCTCAGATCTAATTAATATAATTAAACAATATAATTAGATCATGGCCAAGGGATATTTGGAGGGACTGCAGTTGTTACAGTTAGAAGAGAGAATTTGGAGAAAGATAAAACAATCTTCAAATACTTAAAGGTTCCAATATAAGGGGAGTTGAAAGTATAAGAGAAAAAGAGCAAGAACCAGGGAGGAAGACAGATTTTGATTTTGTGTAAGGGTCACTTTCTAATAATTAGAACCTTGGAGGTAAGTAATTTTCCCTTCCTGAAGGTTATCAAGCGTTCATCTGTGAGGATGCTATTGAGGAGTTTAGCACAATAGATAAGGGATAGATTGGAAGAGTAGTTTTCTGAAACAGTTTGAAAACTATTAGACTACTTCTGAGGTATTTGTCAACTTGGAATATATGTTCCTTGATTTCTACGGCAATTCTATGAGTCTATGTTGGTCTGCAGTCTCAGAAAAAAAACCAAATATGTGCTATGAAAGACAATAGAAATTTTAGTTGTATATTAAGTACTTTTACTTGATGGGGTATTTTTTATAGACTTTATTTTTTAGAGCAGTTTTAGATGCACAGAAAAATTGAACATAAAGTACAGAGAGTTCCCATATGTTCTCTTCCCCCACTGTCTATATCCTGCACCACAGTGGTACACGTGTTACAATCAATGAACCTACACTGACAACATCATGATCACCCACAGGCCCACAGTTGACATTTGAGTTTACTATTACTTGATGATATTTTGGAAGAAAATGTGACTATACCTACTCATATTTAAGGAAGTAATTTTCAGTTGTTTCTTGCCCTAGTTTACTCTTTTCTGACTCAGAGATCTAAGAGATAGTTAAAATCCACATCTTTTTTGAAAAATTATTCAGTGTTGGGGAATGTTCTTTTTCTATAATTTAAACGTTTACAATTTAAAAAAAATTTTTGTTTGCTAACAGTATTTTTTCTTCATTTTAAGTACCAAAAGAATTGGTGGAGCTTCATTTGAAGTTGATGAGGAAGATTGGCAAATCCGTTACAGCAGACAGATGGGAAAAATATTTGATCAAGGTAAATATTTAAAAATTGCCTTCTCTATTAAAATATTACTGTACCTACCATGAGTTTGTTATGTTTCATATTAAGCTTAAGTTTTAAAATAGTCTACCGAAAGTTGCAAAATATTACATAGAAATTCGGATTACTATCAGTATGTGATTATTCTCTTTTGCAGCTACTAGGCAATAGTCTTGAGTCGTAAAGCTAACTTCCAGAGATATTGTATCTCTTTTGTACCTAATACTGTGCTTAGGACTTTTCATGTCTTCTCATTTAATCCTTAAAATCATCCTGATCAAATCAAGAAGATATTT
Source organism: Corynorhinus townsendii (assembly GCA_026230045.1). Lineage (NCBI taxonomy): Eukaryota > Metazoa > Chordata > Mammalia > Chiroptera > Vespertilionidae > Corynorhinus > Corynorhinus townsendii. Next base: position 47,756,528 of record JAPDVU010000008.1, on the reverse strand, counting down.
GTAAGGCCCAAGAAAATCGTCAAAGTTACCAGCAAGGCCAAACCATCCTTAATGAGAACAACCTAGGTAATCAGAAAACAGTTGTTTTAGGGTGAATCCTATTTAAGGCAAGACCATACAAGAAAAATTACCTGGAATTGCATCTAAACTTTAAGAACCATACCATTTTTGGAAGCCTGAGCTGATGTATGTATCTACCTTCATGATGTCCCCTGGGGTTATTTTGAATCTATGACCTGGCAGAATATTACATTGTATTTTTATTTATTTATTTAATATATTTGTATTGATTTCAGAGAGGAAGGGAGAGGGAGAGAGAGATAGAAACATCAATGATGAGAGAGAATCATTGATCAGCTGCCTCCTGCACTTCCCATACTGGGGATCAAGCCTGCAACCTGGCTTATGCTCTGACCAGAAATCAAACCACCACCTTCTGGTTCATAGGTTGACACTCAACCACTGAGCAACACCAGCCAAGCTAGATTATGTTTTTAGATGATTGGAAAACCATGTCATTTTCTTGTCTTCTTTAATATATAAATGTATGTTTACATAGATACATGTATTTTTATATCTGTTCTTTTTTTTGGTGGGGGAATGTATATGATTATACAGTGTTATGAAAAGAGAAAACAAGAGTTGCTTGTTTTTATTATAAAAATCACATGTGCTGTTCCAATTATCTTTGCTGTATAACGCACCACTCCAAATTAAGTGACATAAAACAATAATCATTTTAGTCAGCTCACTGATTCTTTGGGTCAGGAATTTGGAAAGTTCACTTGCACCATACTCTGTTGGTTGAAGTAGCCACAATTCTCCCTAGTTCTGTGAGAGGAAATATAGACCCCAAACTCTCAGTGGTAGTAGTGGCTAAACTTTTAAAAAACTCAATATGAAATATATTTCGATAATTTTGCACAAGTTTGAAGCATTGCAAAGTTGGCTCAGCATTTCAAAAATTCAGTGCTACGGGATTTTCTAAAAGCCCTAATTAATTAATGTTTAATTAAATATATTAACTATTTTGCCATGATCAGGTGGCTTAGTTGGTTGGAGTGTCATCCCATAAATCAGAAAGGTTGCAGGTTTGATCCCCAGTCTGGGCGCTTAAGGGAGGCAATGGATCAATGTTTCTCTCCCTTTCTCTCCACCCCCCTCTCTCTAAAATCAATAAAAACATATCCGTGGTGAGGGTTGTGTGTGTGTGTATGTATGTATGTGTATGTGTGTACATATATATTGCCTGGTCAGAGTGTCTCAGTGGTTGAACATTAACCCATGAACCAAGAAAGAGGTCCCAGTTCGATTCCCAGTCAGGGCACATGCCCAGGTTGTAGGCTCTGTCTCCAGTAGGGGGCATCCAAGAGGCAGCCAATTGACATCTCTTGTAGATGTTTCTCTCTATCCGTCTCCTTTCCTCTCTCTCTAAAATCAATAAAAATAGCCCTACCCACTTTGACTCAGTGGATAGCGTCTTGACCCATGAACTGAAGGGTCCCAGGTTCGATTCTGGTCAAGGAGGGCACATACCCCTGGCTGAGGCAACCAATTGATGTGCCTCTCTCACATTGATGTTTCTCTCTCTCTCTCCCCTTCCCTTCCAATCTCTCTAAAAATCAATGGAAAAATATCCTCAAGCTAAGGTTAACCAATAAATAAATAAATAAATAAATAAATAAATAAATCAGTTAAAATATATATATGAAATATGTTAAACTGACACTAGAGCAAATTTTTAGCTATTTAAAGTGCTTTTCCCCCCTTTTTTAAAAAAATGTATTTATTTTTAGAGAGAGAGGAAGGGAGAGGGGAAAGAGAAACATGGATCAACTGCCTTCTGCACATCCCCTCCTGGGGATTAAGCCTGCCACTTAGGCATGGACTTTGGGAATCAAACTGGAAACCTTTTGATGCACAGGACGCCGTCCAACAAGTGCCTCTCTGGCCAGAGCTAAAGTGCTTTTTAAATACCTGCGAAGTTGCTATTTTGCCTTTAACAAAATATTTATTAATGATTAACTGTCAGGGTCCTGGAGCTTAAAAAGAGGTAGTAGAAATTCAGGACATAGATTTTAACATATTTAAAGAGTATAGACCTTTGTAAATAGATCTGTTCATTAAAGTGGGTTTGTTTCTTAGAACTGAGATAGAAATATCTTGTATAATAATTCCAGCTCTGCTTTGCCCCTTATGTCTTAGTTTTTTTGTAAAATCTGAGAAATGGAATGAGGTGATTTTATTATAAATTCTAAACCCCTTCAGTTTTTCGGTCATAACCAGAGGCTAAAAATTTATGGCTAAATATTTTTGAATTGAGATAATCATATAACAAAACTTGCCCTTTGAAAGTATACAATTCATTGGGTGTGTTTTTGTATATTCACAACGTTGCACAATCATTAGTATCTAAACCATGATATTTTCATCACTCCAAAAAGAAAATCCATAGCCATTAGCAATTACTACTCCTCGTTCCCTGAGTCCTTAGCAACCACTAATTTATTTTGGGCTCTATGGCTTTGCTTATTCTGATGTTTCTTATAAATAAAAAAAATATAATATGTGGCCCTTTGTGCCTGGCTTCTTTTAGTTAGCATGTTTTCAAGGTTTATTCATGTATCAGAGCTTTGTTTCTTTTGCCCTAGCCTGATGGCTCAGTGTTTGGAGCATTGTCCTGTACCCAAAGGTGCGGGTTTGATACCCGTTTGGGTGAGAACTGTTTCTTTTTATGCTTGAGTAATATTTCAGTGTATGTATGGATAACACCACATTTGTTTAACTGCTTAAAAGTTTATGATATTTTGTTTCCATCTTTTAGCTATTTTGAATAATGTTGCTGTGAACATTTAGGTACAGTTTTTTGGGTAGACAGTGGGGTTTCATTTCTTTTGAGTATGTATCTAGCGTGGAATTACTGGGTTATATGATAATTCTATATTTAACTTTTTGAGAAACTGCCAGACTTTTTCAAAGCAGCTGCACCATTTAAAATTTTTACTAGAAATGTATGAGAATTCCAACTTATCCCTCCTCACCAACACTTAACTATGTGTTATTGATTGATTTTAACCATGCTTTTGAGTGTGCAGTGTTGTCTAATTGTGGTTTTGATTTGCATTTCTCTTATCTCCTTAAAGACCTTATTTTCAAATACAGACATTGGGGATTAAATAAAGGTTTTAACATGTGAATTTTGAGGAGACACAGTTCAGTCCATAACAACCCATGAAATATTTTGTTGGAGGAAAGTGATTGAAGTGGCCACAGTGCTAATTAATAAAAAGGGAAGGGGGGGTTAAAAACTATTATTTTCATAAACTATGTAGTTCCTTCAACCTAAGAATTTATTTTAATCCTCACCTGAGGATATTTTTTTCTTTTATTTTTTTTTTATAGAGAGAGAGGAAGGGAGAAGGAGAGAGAAAAACATTGATGTGAGAGCAATACATAGATTGGCTGTCTATTGCATGCCTCCTACCAGGGATTGAGCTTGAAACCCAGGCATGTGCCCTGACTGGGAATCAAACCAGCAACCTTTTGGTGCATGGGAGGATGCCTGGCCAACTGAGCCACACTGACTTAGACAACATGATAATTTATTAAAATTGCATTTACGTGTAACTTTTTAAAAACGTATGTTTATTGATTATTTAGAGAGAGGAAGGGAGAGGGAATGAGAAAGAAACATCGATATGAGAAACATTGATCAGCTGCCACTCACATGCCCCCTACCGGAGATTGAACCCAAAATTGAAATTGTGCATGTGCCAACCAAACTGGCAACCTTTTAGTGCACAGGAGGACATCTGACCAACAGAGTCACACCACCCAGGGCTTATGTGCAACTTTTTAAGAGCCCATTTATTTTGTAAACTTATGCTTATAAATGATCTTTTCTGGGATTCTAGATCTCTCTTAATTTCTTAGTAAATAAGATTCATAGAATCTTAAATGATGCAAACAATTCAGGTATTAACATTGGCGTGAGGATTTGTTGAGATCATTAAAACTTTGGTTTATATTATTCTTTGCTCCTGTAAATTTTTGTGGAATCTGATTGTAGTGATTTCTAGACTCAGGATTAAAAGCATTGAATTAAGAGTCAAGAGTCCTAGCTCTCTACTGTTAATTAAGATTTTGATCCTGGGAAATAAGTTTTATAAATCTGTGACTTGGCATATCCTTCTAGTTAGAGCATAAAAGAATATTGGGAAAGATGAATGCCCTGAATCTCAATTTTGTGAATCATCATGTAGTAATGACAGTTATGAAAGCACTTTGAAAAATAAAATTTATGGAAATTCAAATTGCCTTTCACCAGTAATTTGCTTGAATTTCTCAAGTAAATAAATGATTTACTTTATTTTGAATGTATGTTAAAACTCCCTTGGAAGTTAAAAATGACCCTTTTTACTCTTGCTGTTGCCTAGTTTTTGGTAAGTGGTTAACTCCAAAATAAAAATGGTAGGAGAAACGATGCTGTGAATTTTCTCTTGCTACCCTAATTGATGGGATAACTTGGATTCTAACATAATGTAGAATTCCACCCCATCATGGTGGTTGTGGTAATAATAACATGCACTTCCATGCTATTCTTTGAAACTCATTAATACTTATAAAATGCCCACTTGAAAACTTTTGAGTAACATTTTGTTTAAAAAATAGTAATACTGAATTAAAAATATAAATTACATTATAATCAAGCTTTTCAAGAATTGCCAACATACTCTGTGTTCGCTTTTTCACTTCCTACTTAATTTTCCCCATCTGTTTTCTGGCCCCACTGGGCCACCAGAAAATGACTCTTGTCAAAATGAACCTTGCCAAATTCAGTGGACATTCTTCAGGTCTTGTTTACTAAACTTTATCATTCTTCCAAAGCTGAATCTTTTTAAATCTCTTTCATTGGTTTCTTCCTACCTCTAGTTGTGCTATCATATTTTCTTTTCCTGGCTCTTTTCTCTGACCCCTGAAACATTTCATGTATAGCACACAATGCAGAGTTATCTAATAGAAAGGCTGTGAGATATCATAACATAATTCATTTTAACACAGGATCTAACCATAAATATGGTTAGCTAAGAATCTGCTGCTAAAGTTAGCAGATTTTCATTCACCTATTTAGTAAACATTTTTTGATGGTCTACTCTGTAAGGGACTTGGTAAGTTACTGCAGGAAATATATGAGACATTGATGTTTTTGAGTCTGGAGTTCAATAAAGAAAGAAAACTAAAGTAAGCATACAAATAAAGATAATACCAGGCAGAATGTCAATGCTTGAAGTGAAGTGTGGTATCAGGATAAAGCATTTTGGGGGCAATGCAGAGAAACTGCAGTTTTCTCATCTTTTCAATGTTTGTGGTAAAGATTATTGCCATGGCTGGCCAGCAGCTGCTGAACGACGGATGAACATATTACTCTGACATAGTTTCACTGTGAAAGAGAGGGCTAAGGGACGGTCTGGCTATAGCAACTAGGCAGCCCTGATTGCCTGCCTCATTAGCTTTTATTGTAACAGCAGTTTGAGATAGTTTATCTTTTAGATATAATCAGTAGGGTGAGTAATCTTGGGAGGACACATGTGTTTACATTGTCCTCTAGGCAAGGGCATCCAGGGATTAAGCATAAGGATTCCAGTAAACACCTGGGGGTCTGCATATGCACAGACTTGTTTGGCAAGGCCAAGGAATAATCAGGGGAACTGCCTTCGACACTCCCCTAAGTCTCCCCTAAATCAGAATTCCAATAAACCAGGCAAGTGGCCTTCTACACACTTCCCTTTTCTCGGAATATCCTCCTTACAAGCTTTCCAACCAAGTCTTATGCTTCCCCACAGATTATGACTGATAAAAAATAGATAAGAATTGTTCTCTTTCCTTCCTTCTAAAGAATAATGCTTCGGAAAAGAAAGTGAAAGATATAAGACCACAATGGTAACGTAGGAAGTATTCAACATGAAAGCATACTTAGAGAAGTGGTTACTTGGTGATTTTTATGGAAGGCATTTAGAACAGCTATCATGGATTATATATGGTAGGCGAAAGTTTGACTGTTATGGTCTTTGCTCCTTAGTGTTACATTCATGAATATGTTATATTCATGACAGATGGGCTTTATAGATGTAATTAAACATATTAATCAGTTGACCTTAAAATATGGAGATAATTCTGAGTTATCCAAATGGGCTCACTGTAAATTATCTGAGCCCTTAAAAACAGAAGAGGTGTAGACAGAAGTCAGAGATACTTGATGTGTTAGAAGGACTCACCACACTGGCGGCTTGAATGTGGAGGGTCACATGGAAAACATGAGAAGGAAATTAATTCTGCCAACATTCTGAATGAGTTTGGAAGTTGGTTTTTGCCCAGAGCCCCCAGAGAGGAACAAGCCCTGCCATAACCTTGATCTCACCTTTGTGAGAATGTAAGCAGAGAACTCAGAACTCAGCCAGCCAAGCTGGGATATCTATATAGGACTTCTGACCTACAGAAACTGTGAGCTAATAAATGGGCGTGGTTTTAAGATGCTAAATTTGGCCCTAGCCAGGTTGGCTCAGTGGCTAGAGTGTTGGCCTGCATACTGAAGGGTCCCAGGTTCAATTCTGGTCAAGGACACATATCTCAGTTGCAGGCTCAATTTCCCCGCCCTAGTCGGGGTGCATACGGGAAGCAACCAAGCCATGTTTTTCTGTATCTCTCCCCCTCTCTTCCACTCACTCTAAAAAAAAAAGTCAATGGAAAAATATCCTCTAGTGCGGATTAACAAAAAATTAAAAAATTAAATTTAAACACAAATGCTAAATTTGTAATATTTTATTACACAGCAGTAGAAAACTAATACAGATTTGCCAATGATTGGCATTTTCTAAAAATTCCTTGCATTTTCATCAAAATGTGCTCTTTCTCTATAAAAAACAAAAGATACTATTAAGATAATTTTTTTTAATAGAGGCTACCATACCACAGGCCTTTATCATCTCTTTCCTAAACATTCACCTTCTAATTGGTCTCCTGGCTTTTAGTGTACACTTTTCTACCACCTTCTCCTCACTGCTACAAGAGTGACCTTTTAAATACAAAGTTTTAAAATTAAGTATTATATTGCTTTCAGAATTATTTGGTGGTTCTCTTTCATTTAAAAATTTAAACTCTGTCAGAACATTCAATGCTCTTAATAGTTGAGCCACTTTTCTAATGACATTTTCTCCTATGTGTCCTACTAATATTCAACGCCATTCACAGAACATGCTGTCTTTTTCATTCCTCAGAGTTTTTGCACATACTGTTATCCTCGTCCTGGAATGCCTCCCCACTAATTTATTTTCCTGGCAAACTTATTTATCCTTTGATCTCAGCTGAAGTATTACTTTCTCCGTGAGGCCTTCTAGGAATATACCCCTTCATGGATTTATGTGTAACTACATAAAAGAAACTGTTATGTAGTTTATATATTGAATGTTCACCATTTACCAGGCACTGTATTTAATTCTTTCTTTATATAGCTCACCTTTGAAATAGGTATTATCCTCATTTTATGCACAAGGAAATTGATTTTCGCAAACAAAATAACTTGTCCAAGCTCACATTGCTAGAAATGGCTGAGCCAGCATTCAAGCATAGGACTTTATGAATCCGGTGCTTCAAAATACCACTTATATCACCCTTCACATTTGCCTTTCTTGTAGATTGTAAGCATCTTGAATGCTTTTTAAAATCTTTTATGCATCAGTATTAGATGAGTTAATCACTTAGATAATTTGAGTTTTCTTTTATTTGGCTACTAATAAACTTAACTCTATATTTACTTATTAGTTGTACTCATTAGTTATATTAGTTAGTTTTCTGATGGAAATTTTTACCTTCCTTGTTATATGGCTCTTGATCTTTTGTCTTTCTCCTGTGGGCACCATTGTATTTATGTATTATAAAGAACTGTTTCTTTTCTGTTTGAGTCAGTGGAATATAATTAACATACAATTCTGGTTTTTTTTTAGTTTTTTTTTTTCTTAAGAAAGGCTCCCTGCTCTTTTCTTTTTAAAAAAATATATATATTTGTATTGATTTCAGAGACTAAGGGAGAGTAAGAGAGAAATATAGAAACATCAGTGATGAGAGAGAGTTATTGTTTAGGTGCCTCCTGCACGCTCTACACTGGGGATAGAACCTGCAACATGGGCATGTGCCCTGACCAGGAATCGAACCGTAACCTTCTGGTTCATAGGTTGATGTTCAGCCACTGAGCCATGCCAACGGGGCTACAGTTCTGTTTAAATCCAGAGCTAATATCTGGCATTTGTTAAAGCCTGTTTCTTGACTTATCACAGACTAGAGCCCGGTGCATAAAATTCGTGCACTGGGGGAAGGGGGTTATGTGGGGAGGGTCCCTTAGTCCAGCCTGCACCCTCTCGCAGTCTGGGAGCCCTCGGGCGATGTCTGACTGATGGCAGTCAGACATCCTTAGTGCTGCCAGAGAGGTGGGAGAGGCTCCTGCCACCACTGTTGCGCTTGCCATCCGTGAGCCCGGCTCAGGGCTTCTGATTGGAGTGTCTGCCCCCTGGTGGTCAGTGTGTGGCATGGTGACCAGTCGTTCTGTTTGGTCAATTTGCATATTAGCCTTTTATTATGGTGTCCCTCAGCCCAGCCTGTACCCTCTCCAATCTGGGACCCCTCTAGGGATGTCTGACTGCCCATTTAGACCCAATCCTGGTGGCCTGGTCACCCCTAACTGCCCTCCCCTGTAGGCTTGATTGCCCCCAACTGCCCTCCCTTGCAGGCCTGGTCCCTCCCGACTGCCCCCCCCTGCTGGCCATCTTGTGGTGGCTATCTTGTGTCTGCATGGGGGCAGGATCTTTGACCACATGGGGGCAGCCATCTTGTGTGTTGGAGTGAAGGTCAATCTGCATATTACTCTTTTATTAGATAGGATAGAGGCTTGGTACATGGGTGGGGGCCAGCTGGTTTGCCCTGAAGGGTGTCCTGGATCAGGGTGGGGATTCCCTTGGGGCGTGGGGCAGCCTGGGCGAGTGGCCTGTGGTGGTTTGCAGGCCGGCCACGCCCCCTAGTGACCCAAGCGGAGGCCCTGGTATCTGGGATTTATTTATCTTCTACAATTGAAACTTTGTAGCCTGGAGCAGAGCCAAGCCTTCTGCTTGCTCCCTGGTGTGCAGCCATTTCTGTTGGGATTAATTACCTTCTATAATTGAAACTTTGTAGCCTTAAGTGGAGGCCTGGGCCAGCAAGGGTGTGGGGAAAGCATGGCTTCCTCCATTGCCAGGGAAACCCAAGCCTCCCTCCTGCTCTCTCTGTTGCGGCAGCCATCTTGGTTGGGGTTAATTTACATACTTGCTCCTGATTGGGTAGTGAGCGTGACTTGTGGGTATAGCGGAGTGATGGTTAATTTGCATATTACTCTTTTATTAGATAAGACTAGAGGCCCTGTGCATGAAATTCGTGCATGGGGGGGTGTCCCTCAGTCCAGCCTGCACCCTCTCCAATCTGGGACCCTCGAGGGATGTCTGACTACAGGGATTGGGCCTAAACGGGCAGTCGGACATTCCACTCACAATCCAGGACTGCTGGTTCCCAACTGCTTGCCTGCCTGCCTACCTTCCTGATTGCCCCTAACCACTTCTGCCTGCCAGCCTGATCACCCCTTAACAACTCCCATGACAGCCTCATTGATGTCTAACTGCTCCCCTGCCAGTCTGATTGCCCCTAACTGCCCTCCCCTGCAGGCCTGGTCCCCCCCAACTGCCCTTCCCTGCAGGCCTGGTCGCCCCCAACTTCCTTCCTCTGCCAGCCTAGTCACCCCTAAATGCACTCCCCTGGAGGCTTGATCACCCCCAGCTGCCCTCCCCTGGCAGGGCTGGTCCCTCCCCACTGCCCTCTCCTGCTGGCCATCTTGTGGCGGCTATCTTGTGTCTGCATGGGGGCAGGATCTTTGACCACATGGGGCAGCCATCTTGTGTGTTGGCGTGATGGTCAATTTGCATATTACTCTTTTATTAGATAGGATAGAGGCCTGGTACACGATTGGGGGCCGGCTGGTTTGCCCTGAAGGGTGTCCCAGATCAGGGTGGGGGTTCCCTTGGGGCATGGGGCAGCCTGGAAGTAGGGCCTGTGGTGGTTTGCAGGCTGGCCACACCCCCTGGCGACCCAAGTGGAGGCCCTGGTATCTGGGATTTATCTATATCTTCTATAATTGAAACTTTGTAACTATGAGTGGAGGCCTGGGCCAGCCAGGAAATTAGGCTCCTCCATTGCTGGGGAAACCCAAGCCTCCTGCTCTCTCTGTGGCCGCAGCCATTTTTGTTGGGATTTATTTATCTTCTATAATTGAAACTTTGTAGCCTTGAGCAAAGGCCAGGGCCGCCAGAGCATGTGGAAAGCTTGACTTTCTCCATTGCCATCTTGGTTGGGTTAATGTGCATACTCACTCCTGATGGGCTGATGGGCGTGGCTTGTGGGTGTAGTGAAGTGATGGTTAATTTGTATGTTTCTCTTTTATTAGTGTAGATAGGATGTTACCAGTCTAAGTTTTTTCTGCTAAGCAGTTAGCTACCACAAATCAGTTAGTTTTGGCATATTTTGTCATCTTTTGTTAGTGGGTCCCTAAAACAGTTGAACTGAGACTTATAGAATAAGTAGAAATTTTTAAAAAGTATGTTTTTATTTATTTTAGAGAGAGACACACACATGGATGTGAGAGAGAAACATTGATTGGTTGCCTCCCACACACCCCAACTGGGGACCAAACCCACAACCTTGACATGTGTCCTGACCCAGAATCAAACTGGTAACCTTTTGGTGTACAGGACAACACTCAACCAACTGAGCCACATCGGCCAGGGCTAATGAGTAGAAATTTGGTAGGAAATTACCAATTGCTTAACTTCACTGTAATGTTAAGTACCTAGAGAGAGGCAGTGAGTGGTGGACTGCCACCACACAGTAGTCATTTGAAAGGAAGTTATTGTGATAATCCAACTAAGCAATGAAGAGATCTGAATTATGGTTTTTGTAATAGTGGCAAAAAGGAGAGAGTGGATATGAGAGCTAATTGAAAGGTAGAATCAGTAAGTCTTGGTATCTGATAAGAGAGGGAAAGAGAAAGGTGTCTACTACTCAATCAAGGGCATTTATTTATCCTGCATTTGCCAACATATATTCTCTAATATCAGCCAGCATGTAAAGGGACCTGAAAATTTAGGATGGAATTACCCTTCTACAAATAAAGAAATGCAGTGAGTCAAAATTTCAACCAATGAGAACCCGTTAACCCCTTGCCTAATCAGGTAGGCCTTGGCCTTATCGAGCTTTCTATTTATTTTGCTTTGTAAGTCACAAAGAAATTTCTCTGCCAATTAATTGTCATATTTCCATGAAACTCCTCTCTTTTCTGTGGCTAATGTGTTTCGATACCACATGAGTAGTTTCAGACATCTTAGCCATAGATAATGAAAACCACCATGTTAATAAATAGATACCCGCCTCCAACAAATTTAATACCTCTGCCTTTGCTTTTCTACTGCCCTGCGTCCTGCTCATATAAAGGCTTTGAAAAGTAATGGGAAATCCAGTTTTTAACAAATTGTTCTTTAAAGGAAATCATGCTTGATTTTCTTTAGCCTCATAACACTAGTAATTGCTAAGAGACAGATGTAATTACTATTGCTGTTCTTCTTTGATTGCAAAAGTGTCTTTGAGTGGACTGCAGGAACCTGCTTCTCCTCTCCAGAGGTGTATTTTAAGTGTGCACACTTGTATTGGTCATGAACTTTCAGTTATATACTCAGAAGTATTGCTCCTTCATAGCCATAGTTACTTACCTAGTAACCTTGCCTATAATTCTAATATCAGGGTGTTTTGAAAGAAGTTACATAAAAATAGAAATTTAAAGGTCTTCCCCATTTCTTGAGCTAAGAAGATAAGCCTGGGAAGTAAAAATAGACCCTCCTAACCAAAAGTTCCTAAGTATAAAGACTTTAGGAACACATTAAAAAGTATTATGTTAATGACTAGGGGTCCGGTGCACGAAGATTCGTGCGCTGGGGGTGGGTCCCTCAGCCCGACCTGCACACTCTCCAATCTGGGAACCCTCAGGGTGGCCCTCTCTAGTCCGGGAGTTTCTGTCTGTCTTTGCAATCATATGAGCGAATTGTCTGAGACCCCCAACCCAGTTTGGTTTGTTGCTCACAGAATAATAGAGGCTTTTTTTTTTTCTTTGCTTCACTGGTGGAGATTTCCTGGAAGTTTTAGGATATCTTCCCTTTAATTTTCCTAGACACTCTGATTTTACTTATGTCTCTCACCTTTGCTTTCCCTCCATCCCCCACCGCAACAGTAACTTGCCCTGGGCTCACTTTGCTCTAGTGTCTAGGGGATCTGTCTGCCACCAGAACTATGATTCTCAGCATTCCTGGTGCTCCTCACACTTTGGGCTTCCACTTCCAGTCCTGGGGCTGCCACCAGAACTACTATTCCCAGAATTCCTGGTGCTCCCCAGGTTCTTGGTTTTCCCTTCCTGTTCTGTCTCTGTCCACGGCCTCCTGCTCTGCCAAGTCCTCCAAGCCGCCAGCTTTCCCTCTCTGCTCTCCATCTGGCAGCTTGGGGAGCTAAGTTCCCCAAGCCGCTCCACTCTGCCGACTCTCCTGCTCTGCTCTCTGTCTGCCGCCTGTATATGCAAATTAACCCTCCATCTTTGTCAGGTTAAGTTGCATACTCACTCCTGATTGGCTGGTGAGCGTAGCGGAGGTATGGTCAATTTACATGTTCATCTTTTATTATATAGGAGGGTGTGTACAAGTCTCTTGATTCTTGTCTAAGTTGAAAATGAGAGGACTGACTATATAAGATTTATTGAGTACTTAATGGAGTATTGTGAAAATGTCTTTTGACTGTTGCTTATAGTGTGAAAATAAATATTTGTTGAAATTTAACAACTTGCAAAATGCAGCAGACGCTCTACCTCATACCATAGGCAAAAATGAACTCAAAATGGATCAACAACTGAAATAAAAGTGCTAAAACTCTTAGAATAAATCATGTGGATAAATCTTAATGATCTTGGATTTAGCAATAGATTTTTAGATATGTCACCAAAAGCATAAGCAACAAGAGAAAAAATAGATTGATTAATTGTACTTTATCAAAATTAAAAGCTTTTGTGCATCAAAGGATAGTACGAAGAACGTGAACAGACAGCTTATAGAATGGGAGAAAATATTTGCAAGTCATATAACTGATAAAAATTTAATATCCAGACTATAAAGGAACTCCTAAAACTTAACAACAAAAAGACAACCCAATTTAAAAACAAAAGTTTTGAGTAGACATTTCTCCAAAGATATACAAAGATCAATAAATTAGCACTTAAAAAGACGCTCAACATTATTAGTCATTGGGAAAATGCCAATCAAAACTACAGTGAGATATCACTTAACACCTAATAGAATGGCTATTTGTTAAAAAGAAAAGAAAGGGCAATACTAAGTGTTGGTAAGGTTATAGAGATAGTAAAAGCCTCATATATTTGTGATGGGAATGCAAAGTGGTGCAGCTGCTTTGAAAGTTTGGCAGTTTCTCAAAAAGCTAAACATAGAATTGCCATAGGACTAAGTAGTTCCACACCCTAGCTATATATTCAGAATAATTGAAAACAGATATTTGTGTGCCAATGTTTACTGCAACATAATTTATAGTAGCCAAAAGGTTGAAACAACCCAAGTTTCCATCAACCGATAAATAGATAAATAAAATGTTATATATTCATGCAATGGAATATTTTTCACCCCTAAAAAGGAATGAAGTTCTTATATGTGGTAAGTGAAAGAAGTCAGACCAAAAGGACAAATAAAGGATTATTCTACTTATATGAGCTATCCTAAAATAGGCAAATTCCTAGAGACAGAAAAGTAGATTATAGAATACTAGGTGCTGCAGGTGGAAGGCGAATGGGAATTATTATTGCTTAATGGCTAAAGAGTGTCTGTTTGTGTGATAAAGTTTTGGAAATAAAAAGTGGTAGTGGTTATACAACTTTGTAAATGTAATTAATGCCACTGAATTATACATGTAATGGTTAAAATGGCAAGTTTTATTTTTATTATATATATATATTTCCACAATAAAATTTATAAAAATACAACAGCAGTTGTAAATCTAGCAGTAATCTTAGCTTTAATGTAAACACTGGATATAGAGCATTACAAGGGAAGCCATTTAACAGAGTTAATTACCCAGATAATGAAGGCAGGAAATTAAATCAGACACCAGTCATTTTGTTGAAATTGTAGACACATTTATTTATATATATGCAAAACAAAAGTGTCATGAAACAGTGTTTATGTATAGTTTGAAGAACACTGATCTACTTCCTGCCAACTTTTAATTCCTTCTATTTCTCCTCGTGTTCCAATTGGTTCTTGTGTTGATTCTCTAGAACCATTTTCAGGTTTGCATTTATATAAGGGAGCTATGGTACAGCGAGTATCTGATAGGCATCTTTATCTCATCTCTTTTACTAGCTACAAAACCTCCATTTTACAGATGAAGATCCTGAAATTCAGAGAGGTAATTGCCTTAACTCGAGATCACATTGATAATAGAGCCAGGATTTGCCTCTCAACCTGTTTGATACTGAAGTCTTATTGCCCTTTATGTCTAGATGAGTGATATAAAGCGGATTACATGGAAGGAGGTACTTACGTTCTTTCCATTGAGGTGTATTTTAGGTTTATGATTAATCGTACCTAAAATATAAAGGTGCTATGATAGACATTTTATTTTTCATGCAACTTATGTCAGATTCTTTCAGAGCACTTTTTTTTATTACGATTTTAAAGAGACTGCTTTTGAGAATAGTTTCTCAAATTTTTGACATGTATAAATGTGCCCAATATATAGATTAACTGAGATTCCAGCTGCCTGTCCCACTAACTGGAGCTCCTTTAGCAGGAGTTGTAGTATCTTATTTATCCTGGTGTCAAGCACTGTGTGGCACACAGTAAATTCCTGATGAAATGTTTATGGAATGAACTAATTAATTAATGCATGCACATCTGGTCAGTGGTTGGGATTTTGTTCTTTTGATTTTCAAAATCATATTGCTTGAGAAAACTTGCCATTGAAGTTTTTCATGTATGTATTTTTAAGGAATTAAAGAAACATCCTTTTTATATAACCTTTAAAGCATTCTCATAGGCACTGTTCCTATATATTCCCTTATAATAGTAGATTATCTCAGTAGTTATACCAGAGAACATTGATATAGTAAATATTTATTGTACCACTATTAGCAAGATCCTGTTTTTGGTAGGTACTGTAGGAAATGGAAAGATGAATCAAACTTCCTTTTGTTTTAAAAAATCTTGTCATTTTACAGGATACCCACCTCTAATGAAATAATGTATGAGAAAATTATATTGTAAATAGTAAAGCCATATCTCTCTATATAAAAGCCAAGCGACCAGAACGCCGGAATGCCGGGTTGCTATGACTCACACTGCAGTGGGCCAATTGGCTCGATCGGGGATTGGTCCCTCCCCCCACTAGTCCCTGCTGGATCGGGGGCAGGGCCAGCCGGCCAACCTCCCGTGGCCCCTCCCCCTGGCCAGTCCCACCCCCTTTCGCCTCTCCCACCCTGTTTGGGGGCGGGGCCTGTCGGCCAACCTCCCATGTTTCTCTTCCCTGCCTTCCTGGCCCAATTGGCCCCCATCAGGGCGGATTGGTCGCACCTCACCTGTGCATGAATTCGTGCACTGGGCCTCTAGTATTAAACATAAAATGTTACTGCTTTTGTGAAATAAATGCACTACCAATCAGAATCTACATTTTCTAGAATATCCTCGGCCAAGCTTAATTCAGGCTTCATTACCTTTCTCTTGAATTGTTGCAAAACAGGCTTTAATTGGTCTCTTTAACCTCAGAGTTTATCTTCCTGTCTGTCTTGCAAAGTGCAACAGAACTATTTTCCATCAGTTCTTCCAAACACATGTTGAGTTCCCATATTTATAAGCCATGATCTACTTTCACAGCCTTGCTCACTACTTTCCTTCACAGCCTTGTCTCTGCCCATTCCTGGCCCCAAGCCCTCAAGATCCAGGGCTCCAGGACTCAGCATAAAGAGCTCCTCTATTCACCTTCACATTGACACATCATCACTCACATTCCTATTGCTTTACATATTGTGGGGTTTTTTCCTTCCTGAAATGCTCTTTATCTCCTTGTCTGGTAAAACCTCAGTCATCCTTCAGATCCTAGAATAAATGTCATCACTTGAATAAAACCTTCTTTGATTTCTCTTTATCCATAGGCTGAATTATGGTTTTTCTCCTCTGTATTTTCATAGTTTATATCAGTTACTTAGTTGGTAGATAACTCACTGATTACTTGTTTACATGACTTTGCATGCCCCCTCTTTTTTTCCCCTCTGAATTCTGAATTTCCTGGAGCTGAGACTGTTAATTCATCTTTACCCTCCACCCCCCAGTACTTAATGTGCTCAGTAAATGTCTGGTTCAGTCCTCCAGAAATATTATTTATAAAACAGTTGGATATATTTAAATATTAGATAAGGGAGACTTGGTGAAGTGTAATTTGAGTATAAATAATGGAACTAGATGATTTATAATTCTCAGTCTGGCCTTTGTCCACATCTCCATTGGTGACAGCTGACCTGATTGATGTCTTAAATATATACTGATTTCACCAGAAATGACTAAAGATAGTAATTCCTATTTATCTTATTCTTTGGTAAAGCACATACCCTCCTCACGATAGCAGTACATTTGTCTAACGCTTGTGTGAATTGACTGAGTTAATATATTAAAGCAGTTAAAAACAGTACTCAGCACACGGTAAACATGAAATAAATGCTAGCTATTATTAGTCTAGTAAGAATTTATAATATTCTTTGACATGTGTTGGCTATAGAAATTAAAAGTGGTTAACTTAATAGAATTTTTAAATGAAAGTAAAGCATTATTTTTGTATGTCTTTCATTTATTCATCAGATATTTGTTTTGTACTTGCTGTATGTTTCATACTTTGTCACAGGTTAGGGATATGAAGAAGAGTAGGCATAGCCCTTGGCTTGTCAGTAGCTGTAAATTCTTGACTCAGATTTGAAAAGATCTAATGGAAACATCTATGAACCAGGAGTCTAGGTTCAGTAACTTTGAGCAAGACACTTACTTGAAGCTCATTAGAGATCTCTGGTTAACTCCCTTCTCTCAGGTATTCTCTTAATACCTTAGTCAAAAGCACTTTTATTCTTTCATTTTTTCATGCCAAGGAATCTAGATGGCACCTTTGGGTTTTCTTTCCAATCACCCTCCATCCACATCCATTCTATCAAAAGTCCTTATGATTCTCCCTCTAAAATACAGCTACTACTTTCTGTTATCACTACTACCACCATACTTCTTGTCATCATTATCTCTTGCCTTAAAATGGGTGTTTTAGTTTCCATTCCTTCCCCTCTACAATCTTTTTTTATATATATACAGCAGCTATTTTTGAAACATAAGTCATAAATTTACCCATTTAAAACACTCCATTGAGTCTGGCCAGAGTATCTCAGCGGTTGAGCATCGACCTATGAACCAGGAGGTCACAGTTCGATTCCTGGTCATGGCATATGCTTGAGCCCTAGGCTCCATCCCCAATACGGCATGCAGGAGGCAGCCGATCAATGATTCTCTCTCATCATTGATGCTTCTATCTCTTCCCTTCTTCCTTCCTCTCTGAAGTCAATAAAAAGAAATATTTTAAAAATGAAAAATAAAATACTCCATTGGCCTCTCATCATATTTGAAATAAAATCTTAATTCCTTAACCCTGGCCTATATATTTTGGCTCTTGGTTATCTCTTTAACTTTATCTGTTGCTATTTTCTCCCTTATTTTGCTTCAGCAGTTTTCAACCATTTCACCTCATGGCATACAAACTGATTACTAAAATTCTGCAGCACACCAAAAAAATATGTAATATTTTTCACTGATCTGACAAAAAAAATAGGTATAATTTTGATCTATTCACACCAGACAGTTATTGTTGTGTTGTGTTGGCTGTTGTCTTTTATTTAATTGACAGTTTAAGGGAAAGAGGTCAGTGCCCCTGACTAAAATAGTCAAGCATTGCATGTTTTAAAAATTCTTGCAACACACACAAGTTGAAAATTGCTCTTCTACTTCATTTACATTGACGAATCTTTTCTCTTTTCCTAATTTGCCAAACCTTAAGGTCTTTTTTGCTAGCTTGTTTCTTCTCCAGATCATCTTTGTGGCTCATTTCTATTTTATTTCTCAACTTTTTGTGTCAAGTGTCAACTTTTTAAAATGAGGTTTTCCACCTTGCCAGGTAGCTCAGTGGGTTAGAGCATCGTCCTGATATGCCACTGGTGAGGGTTTGATCTCTGGTCAGGGCACATAAAAGAATCAACCAATGAATGCGTAAATAAGTGGAACAACAAATCTCTCCTTCTCTCTCTCTCTCTGTCTCTCTCTCTCTAAATCAGTAAATAAATAATTAAAAATAAATAATAAAATGAGGTTTTTCCCTCAGCACCCAATGCAAAATAGCACCCACACTATCACATTTTATTTTCAATATAGTATTTGTCTTTACTTGAAAAAAATTACTCTATGTTTTTATTGATTTTGAGATAGAGAGGAAGGGAAAGAGAAAAAGAGATAGGAACATTGGCTGCCTCTCCTGAGGATGGAGGCCACAACCTGGGCATGTGCCCTGCTTCAGAATCAAACTGGTGACCTCTTAGTGCATGGGACCATGCTGAGCCACGCTGGCTGGGCTACTTGAATTATTTTAAATTTTTACCTGTTTGACTACCTTCTACAGTGTAAGATCCATGATGGCAGGTTGTCTGTCTTCCCCGCCTCCTTGACTGAAGCTACTGACAGCTAGTAGGTACTCAGTAAATATTGTGGGCTCACTGAATAAATGAATCTTTCTAAATTTCATGTTTCTCAGTTTTAAAATAAAAATTTCAATCTGAATGATTTCCAAGGGTAAACAAATCCAGGTACTAAAGGCAATAAAGACAGATTTTTATTGAAGTTGCTAGGTACTTAATATTTTTAAGGCTATTTCATAACCTTTTGTGGTTGTTGTTAATCCTCACCCAAGGACATTTTTCCATTGATCTTTTGAAGAGAGTAGAAGAGAGGGAAAGACAGAAACATTGATGTGAGAGAAACACATCGTTTGGTTGCCTCCTGCATGCACCCCTATCAGGGTCCAGTTAGGAGCCTGCAACCAAGGTACGTGTCCTTGACCGGAATCGAACTTGGGACCTTTTGGTCATCAGGCTGATGCTCCATCTACTGAGCAAAACTGGCTAGGGCTATTTCATAACCTTTAAGATCAGTATTATTCTTGCTTCTCTTTTATAGCTGAAGAAACTGGCTCACAGGTCATAGAACCCATGGCGTGTATCCTGATTAGTCCCTATTATTGAGTAGAGTGGTTGTCCAAATCTTTCCTCAGTCTGTCAGGTGGCTCTGGTTTTCCTGGAATGCTTGTATATGGAGAGAACTCTATAAATTTAAATTTATGCCTACTATATAATAAAAGCCAAAGCGACTGTTACGGTGGAACGACCAGTCTCTTTGATGCGCACTGACCAACAGGGAGCAGATGCTCAATGCAGTAGCTGCCCCATGGTGGTCAATGGCTTCCCACAAGGGGGAGTGCAGCAATGAGCAGATGGGCGATAAGGAGCGAGGGCTCCCAGACTGCAACAGGGATGTCCACCGAGGGCTCCCAGGCTGTAAAAGGGCACAGGCCAGGCTGAGTGACACCCCCCCCCCCCCCCGCCGAACTCGTAGTGCACGAATTTCGTGCACCGGGCCTCTAGTATTGTATAAAAGGTCTGAAATGGCAAGCAATGAAATCTTTACCCATAAATAGGAGAACATTTAGTTGCAAAGTGGCTTGATTTTTAAATATGCCTACAGTTTGGCATGTTTTTTTAAAATTTTCTGTTCTAGTCATAGAGATTAATAAACTATTGTGCTTGCCCTCCAGTAACTTCTAGGCCATACAGAGAGACAGAATCAGATAATTACTTGCATCTGGGAAAATGTGCCACAAAAATATGTATATTTTTGAGAGCCAGAGGAGAGAGCTGCAGAGATCAGTACTTACTTTAGATCAGTCAGCAGTCAGCAATAAACATTTCATTGTGTTTAAGTAGTATGCATTTGGGGTTGGAATTGGATTGCATTGTTTGTTTTAGACTTTTTCCTTTATAAACATATAATATCAAGAATACTTACCATAATCATACAGCAAAACTATCTATTAAATAAAACTTTTATGTATTAAGATATTAACTTTCTCTGACAGATATGCCAAGAGTTTAATAGCACTTGGGCATGGGAGATGGAGAAGAAAGGCTATCTCGAAATGAGTGTTGAATGCAAACTAGCGCTCCTAAAGGTAATAAGTTTATTATTTGTTACAATTATTTTAATTTAAAAATTCACTTTCACTCCTGGTTGAATTGGAAAAATAACTAGAAAGTAGACATTTCTGTGAGTATTGGAAAGGGACAACAGATTTTTTCTTTCATTTTTTTGGTGACAAAATTCTATTCTTTAAGTTATTCTTTGTGGCTTTGTTTCAGTATAAAAGTATATCTAGATTTAATTTTCTGGGCTTATAGGCACTGTAGTAGAATGGGCAAGCAATTGCCCCAAATTAATTCTATTGACTGTTTTTAGCCTTCACAGTCATTGCTAACACATACTGTAAACTGGTTAATCTTTTTACTGATTTACTAAATTAGTAATTTAATAGTTTTCCAGATGACTGGGGGCATGCCATATAATCAAACCAACTAGATTAAAATAAAATAGGTCTCCTCAAAGTAGATTTATTTTCAAGTTTGTGTTTCCCTTTCTTGTACTACCCATTTCAGAGTGTTGGCCCTAATTATTAGCAAGGTAGCCAGCATAATGAAGGAAAACAATACTTTTCACACAAAAAAAGAGACTGCTGGCAAAAACAAAGAGACTGTGATAGGAAATTTATGTATTATCTGCTCGGCAGAGAGGCTCAGGGAAGAATCCTGACTTCACACCTTAATCATATATAAAAATATTTAACAAAAAGTTAAGTCAGTTCCTCATTTAGTAATGTAGATATCTTTTTATTAAGATACTTCTTTAGAGGCAGCTGTCATTCATACTACCTTCCTTGAAAACTGCATATATTTCAGGCTTTCAAAAACAGATAGCTATTTCAAGAATAATGTTCATTTAAAAGCTTTAAGAGAGAAAGAATCAGTGAAAATTTTAAACCATGAAACATTTTGGGCAACTTACTGCAAACAGACTCAGTGCTTTTGAAATATAACTTGATTTTTGTGTCATTGATTGTATTGAAACTAAATTTATGTAACACTAAAGTAACATGTTAAATTGAAATTTATCTTTAAATTAGTTGTTCTAAGTAAGTTGAAAAAATGGGGGGAGAGTATGATAAAAGATTAATAAACTGTACGAGTTCTTTCTGCTTCTGTCCTTGAATTAGTTCTGTGGTTAAACATATCACACTTAACTGTAATGAAGAAATATTTCTGTGGGGTATCTTAAGCCACGTTCTAACTATTTTTCAGTACCTCTGTGAGTGTCAGTTTGATGACAATCTCAAATTCAAGAATATTATCAATGAGGAAGATGCTGATACCATGCGTCTCCAGCCAATTGGTCGAGACAAAGATGGCCTCATGTACTGGTACCAGTTGGATCAAGATCACAATGTCAGAATGTACATAGAAGAACAAGATGATCAAGATGGCTCATCGTGGAAATGCATTGTCAGGTATCTTTTATTGGAATCTTGTTACTTTTGTGTTTTCCTTACTTTGATCTCTTCTCTATCTATATATATAAAAGTCTAAGCAACCCTTACAACCAGACGACTGGCTGGTAGCTATGATGTGCACTGACCACCAGGGGGCAGACGTTCAACACAGGAGCTGCTCCCTGGTGGTCAGTGCACTCGCACAGCCAACCTCCTGCGGGCGGCCAACTTCCCGTGGTCCCTCCCCCTAGCCATCCAGCCCCGATCAACCCTGATTGCCAGCCAAGCCGAGGGACCACACCTGTGCACAAATTCATGCACTGGGCCTCTAGTCCTATATAATAAAAGGCTAATATAGGCAGTCCTTGCCTTACATCGGACTCACGTATGTTGTTTCATGATTACATTACATTGCCATCTCCCATTTATAGTATTTATTTTTTTAAAAAATTCCATCATTTCGACGTATGTACGTATGTGCTTTATGCTTTTTATTTATTTACCACAAGTAAAGGTCAGGAATTGTTATCTTTCTTTTAATTTTTTTTTTTTTTACTGTTTCACTTTATTACTGCTGTGTATGTGCTCCATGTGAGTGACCTAGGCGCTTATGTAGGTAGGTTCCAATTTACGGCAAAATCGCGTTATGTCACGGCGTAGGAGCGTATCTCTGACGTAACCCAAGGACTTCTGTATGCAAATTGTCCCCTTGACTGGGAGTTCTACCAGGAGTTCAACCAGGGGGCAGGGCTGGCCGAATTCGTGCACTGGGCCTCTAGTTCAGATATAATCACTGAGGCTGGGGTAGTTCTTTTTTACGTAAGTTTGAGAATTACCAGCACCTAGCCTTGTGCTCAGCATAATATTCATTATTTGTCAACTGAATAAATATATTTAGCAGTGTGGTTCATACCAAGACATATACCTTGTACTTCAGGAAGGCACAGTCTAAAAGATAGGCAATACATTGGTAATATACCAGCGCCCCCCCCCCCCCCCCCCCCGCAAATAAAAAACATTGTTAGACAGAAATATAAGAATAGTATTATTTGGTTCTTATTTAGCTACCATTGGTCCAGTGCACGAATTCATGCACATTGAAAGGAAATTAATTAGAAGAAATATTATAATATCGCTATTCACCCTTTCTCTGTAATAGAAGTGTCAACTAAATTTACGATCGACAATGATAGATCAAAGCACATGCGTGTGATAGGTGCCAGTGAGAGCTTTATCTAATCTAATAGAGGGAATGTGCTAATTGACCACCACTCCATTACAAAGATAGATGCACCCACATCTGAGGCCAGGTTCCCACAAGGAGCCTTAACGAGCAATCAGCAGGGACCTGAGGCTATGCCCTCGTGGGGCTTGAGAGGGGACCTCAGCCTGCACCCCCCGCCCCAGTGCCAGGCCCCTGCCAGGCAGGACTTGACAGGGGACCTCAAGGTGCGCTTCCCATCCTGATGCTGGGCTAGGGGACCTCAGGCTGCTCCCCCCACCCAGCGCCAGGCTGGGGGACCTCAGGCATGCAAGCGAGTTGTTAGGATGGTTGGACACTTAGCATATTATCTTTTTATATAGAGAGATGAGAGGCCTGGTGCACAAAATTCGTGCATGGGTGGGGTCCTTAGGCCTGGTCGGCAATCAGGGCTGATTGGTTCCTTCTAGCTGCCAGCTGGGGCCTGCTGGACAGGGGGAAGGACCAGGGTAGGTTGGCTGGCTGCGGGAGTTTGGCTGTGGGAGTGCACTGACCATCTTGAGACAGCTCCTGCATTGAGCATCTGCCTCCAGTGGTCAGTGCATGTCATGGTGACTGGTTGTTCTGGTCATTCTATGGTCTGGTTGCTTAGGCTTTTATATACACACACACACACACACACACACACACACACACACACACACACTAGTGGCCCAGTGCACGAAATTCATGCACATTAAAGGGGGATTAATTAGAGGAAATAATTTAATATTGCTATTTGCCCTTTCTCTATAATAGAAGTGTCAGAGATTAAAGAAAATTAGTAAAATGTATATGAAAACCTGCCTCCTGTCAGAGTCTGGGGCACGCCACGGGACCCAGAGTCAAGTCCCCACCCACCTAAATGCACCTCAAAATCGCATGAGACCCAGACCGGGCCCCTCCCCCCAATTGGGCTAGATCCAGATCCAGCCAGTCCCACCCTTGTCAAGCCCCACCAGGCAGGGGGCATAGCCTCAGGTCCCCTGGCCCAGTGCCAGGATGGGGGTCGTGGCCTGAGGTCCCCCAGACCAGAGCAGGGGGCATGTCTTGAGTTCCCCCGTGAAGCCACGCTAGGTGTGGGGGCATGGCCTGAGGTCCTCCATCAAGTCGTGCCAGGCTGGGGTGCGCAGCCTCAGGTCCCCCGGGCCAGCACCGGGAGGGGGGCCCAGCCTCAGGTCCCCCATCAAGCCCCGCTGGGCTGGGGGCGCGGCCTGAGTTCCCCTGACCCAGCACTGGGGGTGCACCTAGGTCCCTTGTCAAGCCCTTCTGGGTGGGGGAACGGCCTGCGGTCCCCTGTCAAGCCCCTCTGGATGGGGGGCACGGCCTGAGGTCCCCTGTCAAGCCCACCCAGGCAGGGGGGCGCAGCCTCAGGTCCCCTGGCCCAGTGCTGGGGTGGGAGGTGCGGTCTGAGGTCCCCCAGCCTGGTCCTGGGGTGGGTGGTGTGGCCTGAAGTCCCCTGTCAAGCCCCACCTGGTGGGGGGTGCAGCAGGGGGTGCGGCCTGAGTTCCCCTGACCCAGCATTGGGAGTGCACCTTGAGGGCCCCTGTCAAGCCCCACTGGGTGGGGGGCTCGACCTGAGGTCCCCTGTCAGTCCCCGCCAGTGGGGTGTGTGGTCTGAAGTCCCCCGGCCTGGTGCTGGGGTGTGGGGCGCGCCTGAAGTCTCCTGTCAATCCCCACCTAGTGGGTGGTGCAGCCTGAGGTCCCCTGGCCTGGTGCTGGTGTGGGGGGAGCAGCCTGAGGTTCCCTAGCCCAGCAACAGGATGGGAAGGGCATCTTGAGGTCTCCTGTCAAGCCCCGCTGGGCAGGGGACATGGCCTCAGATCCCCTGGCCTGGCACCGGCCCAGGGGGCATGGCCTGAGGTCCGCTATCAAGCCCCACAGGGCGCGTGGGGGGGGGGGCGTAGCCTCTGGTCCTTGTTGATTGCTCATTAAGGCTCCTTATGGGAACTTGGCCTCAGCTGTGGGTGCAGCCATCTTTCTGAAGAAGTGATGGTCAATTAGCATATTCCCTCTTTATTATATAGGATAGTTTTCTATTAGGATTATCTCTTTATTCCTAATTATTTTAATTTGCCCATTTCATCTGGATATTTTAGTATACTTTTGATTTTTACTGTGTATACTAGTACAGTTCTTCACTGGGGTTCTGAAGAAATCTGAGGAAGATTGTGCTTTCTTACCATAATTGTTTTTGTTTTTTTTAAATATATTTCTTTATTGATTTCAGAGAGGAAGAGGGAAGGAGAGAGAGAGAGATAGAAACATCAATGATGATAGAGAATCATTGATAGGCTGCCTCCTGCATGCCCCCTACTGGGGATTGAGCCTGCAACCCAGGCATGTGCCCTTGGCCAGAATCGAACCTGGGACCCTTCAGTCCACAGGCTGACACTCTATCTACTGAGCCAAGCCAGCTAGGGCCCATAATTGTTTTTAAAATCTTGATTTCTTATTTGTATTGACCAATATATTTGAATAGAAACATTTAATGTAAAACCTTGAAATATAACTTTTTAAAAAATCAATAAACGACACTGGGACCTTTCAGAATCTCTGTGTCTCTAATATTCTATTTTTGCAACTTAATTACAATTTCTTCCATTAATAATATTGATAGTTTTTATTAATTTGTAAAATATCAGAGGCTCTATATCAGCATCCTTTTTTCATATTGTAATGTGGGTCCTCCATATAGTTAAGTTACTAAACGGAGATAAACAAAGTAGTCCTGAAATAAAATTTAATCACCATCTCTCTTTATGAATACATACATTGAGTGAAGTTCTCTTCATGTTTTACCTCCACTTTTGTTATTTCCTATATCAACCTTGCATATTTATGTAAGAAATATTCTCTCCTAATTTGTAGATGAGGAAAATCTGACAGAGAAAAGTAATAATGATTATTATTAATTAGTCATATATGCTTAAAATAACTTCTCTTGTACACTATATTAAGTTTATGTTACATGCATGATGTGAGAGAAAGAGCATAGATGTTAGAGTTATCAAGTGTGTTTGAACTTGTGTTCCTCTATTTACCTTCTGTAGGCAGATTACTTAATTTCTCTATACTCTCTTTCCTGCACTTTAAGGGTGATACATAACACTTCCTCAATACTACAGTTGTTGTGAGGAATACATGAGAAATCATACTAGAACCCTAACTAATATTCAATAAAGATTTGTTTTTGCTTTTTCTCCCAAACTTTTTTAACTATTGGCTTTTCTTACAACATTTCTAACCCCAAAGTTTGAAACCCTTTTTCATAAAGAAATATTTGTCAGCAAAAAGAAGAAAGGTATAATTTAATTGGTGTTATCTTTTACATCTTCTCATCAATGATCATTATTTCAGGTTTTATTCCCTGTACTTCTCCTTTGAAAAAATCTTCTTACCATGTACAAACATTTATTTATGATAAACTTAAAGTGGTATATGTGGCATTTGTTCAGAAGCAAATGTGTGTATAGACTGTGAACACAGTTATTTTTGGTAACAACCATAGATTTCTTGAGAGAACTGGTGCTGGGTTACTGTTAACCTTTTTTAAAATTATTGTTTAAAGTATTGCATATGTCTTTTTCCCCGATTGATCCCCTACTCCTGGCCACTTAGGCTGTTTCCAAATCTTAGCTATTGTAAATTGTGCTGCTATAAACATAGGGGTGCACATATCTTTTCTGCTTGGTGTTTCTGCTTTCTTGGGATATATTCCTGCAAGTGGGATTACTGGGTCAAATTGGCGTTCCATTTTTAACTTTGTGAGGCAACTCCATACTAGTTTTCCACAGTGGCTGTACCAGTGTGCATGTCTACCAGTAGTGCACAGGGTTCCTTTTTCTCCACATCTTCACCAGCACTTGTCATTTGTTGATAATAGCCATTCTGACAGGTGTGAGATGGTATCTCATTGTCGTTTTGATTTGCATCTCTGGGATGATTAGTGACTTTGAGCATATTTTCAAATGTCCCTCGGCCTCTGTATGTCCTCTTTCGAAAAGTGTCTGTTTGGGTCCTTTGTCCATGTTTTTATTGGATTGTTTATCTTCCTTTTGTTAAGTTGTATCAGTTCCCTGTAAATTTTGGAGATTAAACCCTTATCTGAAATAGCATTGGCAAATATGTTCTCCCATGCAGTGGGTTTTCTTGTTGTTTTGTTGATGGTTTCTTTTGCTGTGCAGAAGCTTTTTATTTTGATGTAGTCCCATTTGTTTATTTTCTCCTTAGTTTCCATTGCCCTAGGAGCTATATTGGTAAAGATATTGCTATGACATATGTCTGATATTTTCCTGCTTATGGCTTCTTCTAAGATTTTTATGGTTTCCCATCTTACATTTAAGTCCTTTAACCATTTTGGGCTTGTTTTTGTGTATGGTGTAAGTGGGTGATCTAGTTTCATTTTTTGGCATGTATTTGACCAAATTTCCCAGCACCATTTATGAAGAGACTGTCTTGATTCCATTCTATGCTCTTGCCTCCTTTGTCCAATATTAATTGAGCTAATGGCTTGGATCTATTTCTGGGTTCTCTGTTCTGTTCCATTGGTCTATATGTCTGTTCTTATTCCAGTATCAGGCAGTTATGAGAACAGTGGCTTTGTAATGTAGCTTGATATCTGGATGACTAGCACCCTTTTAATACCATAGTCACCGCTGCTTTGTTTCTCCCCCTGGCACTGCATGCCCAGTGCAGAACTTTAGGCTGCCTTTCTGGGCACAGCCTCTCATGGCTGTGGGCTTAGATTTAGAGTCCCCCGCTGCCAGTAGCCCTGTGGGCCCCCTTCCACAGTCGAGCGCTACACCTGTCCCCAATGTATGTGGACTTGGTGCAGCGTAGTCTCCCTCTGACACTCTATTCCCAGCTGTGCCCGTTTCTCCTTCCAGCCCAGATCCCCAATCCCACCTCTCTCCATGCGACCTCTGACCTTTCTGTCCATGGATTGTCTCCTCAGATGTTTAATTTGACAATTCCTGGTGGATGTTATTTCATGCAGCTGTTTCTTCTATCTTCTCTGTGAGAAGGCGCCGGACCTGTCAGCCTATTCAGCTGCCATTTTGTCTGCCCCTGGACAAACTTTTTAGGTGCCCACGGCTGGGGAGGCTGGAGTCTCAGTGTTTGTGGGTTCACAGCAGAGGCATCTGGTCCCTGGCCGGTGTGGCTGTCTGGTCCTGGGTGGAGTCTGAGGCCCCCCCCTTGTGGAGGTGAGGCTGGGCTTCCGATCACAGCTGCTCTCCCCTTCAAGATGGCACAGTCTCTGTGGCAGAGCTGGCCTCCCCAGGAGAGATTTCAGTGGTAGTAGTGGCTGCCCGGCTAGGGGAGCCTGGTCCGCCAGTCCCCAAAATCCTGTGGAATATAACTGTCCCTCACACACACACACACACACACACACACACACACACGCCCCACACGTCCACACACTCCCTTTTTTCTCTTACACTCACTGCTGTCCTGTCGGCAGCCATCTTGGATCTCTGTAAACCTTTGTGAAGAAAGCCTATGAACATGTGAATTTCTATCTGCAATGGCCCGAGAACTTTTCTGAGCTATGTAGTATTATTTAAAGCCAAATTCTAGCCCGGCGTGTGTGGCGCAGTGGTTGAGGGTCAACCTATGAGTCAGGAGGCTAGATTTGATTCTGGTCAGGGCACATTCCTGGGTTGCGGGCTCAATCCCCAGTGGGGGGGCATATAGGAGGCAACCAATCAATGATTCTCTGTCATTATTGATGTTTCTATCTCTCTTCCTCTTTGAAATCAATAAAGACATATTTAAAACCAAATTCTAAACACCTGATCAACATGTCGTTTCCTTATTTCATTAAATTAATAAACATTGTGTTTCTACTTGTATAATAGGGAGTATGTGGGAAATCTCTGAACCTTCTCAATTTTGCTGTAAACATAAAACTACTTTAAAAAATAGTCTTTTTAAAAAATTGTAATACCATAGCATCACCACAGTTTTAAAACTTTTATTAAATAGCAATTTCCATTTCTGTCTGTTGTAATATTTATAACATAAGTATCTATGAGGTAGATAGGTAGGAAGTATTAACTGATAAACAACTATTTTAAGTTTAAACAAAATTTAGTAAGTTACCTACAATAGAGGAAAATTCATTGAACCATATGATTATGATTTTTAATCTATAAAAATGGCAATTTTGTATATTTTTCTTCCAATTTTATTTTGTTATTTGTTTCAGGTGTACAGCTTAGTGTGTGTGTGTGTGTTTATTGTTGTTGTCTTTGTTAATTCTCACATAAGGATATTTTTCCCATTGCTTTTCAGAGAGTGGGAGGGAGGGAGGGCGAGACAGAAACAGACATCAGTGTGTGAGAGATATATGCAGCTGATTTAGAGCCTGAAACCCAGGTTCTTGCCCTTGACCTGGAATCGACTTTGCGACCCTTTGGTACGAGGGCCAATGCTTAACCGTTGAGCACCACCATCCAGGTCAGACAGTCGTATACTTTGCATAGTTTCCCTCGATATTTCCCAGCTGGTATTATACATAATTATTGCAGATTTTTATGGTTTTGCCCACCACTGGTAAGCAAGTGTTACAATGTTTCAAAAACACAAATATTTAAGCTCTAGCCAGTATACAATTGTTCCAATTAATATTCAAGTAAAAATTGCCATGGAAGAGTAATTTGTTGCAAGTATTTCATCACCACTTTAGGCCTTAGTGAAAGTATAGAAAACTAAATTTTTCTGCTAAATTCCTTTGCTGCTTAGAATAAAAGAAATAATTGGCATGGATTTTTTAGCAATATTGGCTCTTTTCTAATGTTTGGAAGTTTTTTAAAATAGGTATAGTGACAAACTTCAATATATTCTTCAGTTCCCGGTGTGACCTCAAAAAGTAATAGTAATTCTCAATGAAATATGAGAAGTAATAACATTAAGTGGATAGAGCCTTAGGTTAGAAGCAGGTTGGCTTAATCACATTAAGAGATAGGAACTTTGCCAAAAATAAATTTATTTAGTGTCTTTAACTTTTAATTTTCCTTTTTGTAAAGTGGAGGCAGTACCAGGCAAAATCTTTAGGAGCATCTAATCTGACCTTCTACTATTAGAGAATTAAAATTCTAAACCCGTGGTTGGCAAACTCATTAGTCAACAGAGCGGCAAACTGCGGCTCATGAGCCGTAGTTTGCCAACCACTGTTCTAAACTGTTCATTTAATTGGATATGCTCATATGATATATATAATACATGCACGATGACAGAATGGTTGGCATTTTAATTTCTGAAATATATTCATCAGTTCAATTTTATTACTTTTTTTAGGAGGCCAACTTAATAATACTCGAGAGAATACAGTCTTTTATTGGTAAGGAAGCTGAGGCCTAGTAGAAGATAGATGAACTATCTAGGGGCATATACTCATATAGTCTAGGAACAGGGATTTTATTCAGTTACTAGGGTCCCGGTGCACGAATTTTATGCACTAGTGGGTCCCTTGGCCTGGCCTGTGGGATCATGCTGAAACCGACTCTCTGACATCCCCTGAGGGTACCCAGATTGCAAGAGGGCACAGGCCAGACTGAGGGACCCCACCAGTGCACAATTGGGGCCAGGGAGGGACGCGGGAGGTTGGCCAGCTGGGGAGTACCACGGTAAGGCTCAAGGACATGTCCAGCCCATCTCACTTAGTCCCGATTGGCCAGACCCCAGCAGCAAGCTAACTACCAGTCGGAGAGTCTGCCCCCTGGTCGTTAATACACGTTATGGCAACTGGTCGACTGTCTGCTCCCTGGTGGTGAGTGCATGTCATAGTGAGCGATTGAGCGGCCTTAGCATATCATTAGCATATTACACTTCAATTGGTTGAACGGACGACTGGACACTTAGCATATTAGGCTTTTATTATATAGGATTAAACATTTTCTAGCGCTTGCTTCATGAGGCATTGTCACTGCTCTCAAGCAGTAGAGTTTAGCTGGAATGGAGGTCGAAGGGATAGGAGTATAGAGGGGGGCATATGTGTCATGTTAGATAAGAAAAAAAGTAATTTCATCTTAATACTAATTACTTAGATTTAGATTTGCATCAGAGTTCTTAGAGAACACAGATAGGAAGCTCTTGGTGCTGATTAGTTAACTTAGTGGCAGAAATAGAACTAAATGTCCCAACTCTTAGTTCAGGGTTTCCTTTTTATCTTCACCGTTACATAGTGTTTATCTGAGCAGGAAAAATATCCAACTGAAGTTTCTTGTTTTAACATAGTGTTTAAGTTGAGCATATCATACCTCTGGTTTTGATGGTAAAAGTAGAAAATATATAGGTTAAAATCTTATTTATTTAAGATTTTCCTGTATCTTTGATTCAAAATGAATTCTCTTCATGTAGTTGAAAACTTTAATTGACAAAACAACACCAGTAATCCAAATTCTTTGGTTTTTAAACTGTGTTATTACAGCTGACTTTTTGCCATAATTAGAAAGTCTTGGATCATAATTTTGTAACAATATCAAATGTTATTTTCTCTGTAGGTGGAAAATAGGTCTTTTTTCAAATGAATCAAGAACTTGAATTATTCTATTAAAAGAAATGCTTCTCTAAGCAAGTTTTACATTGGTTTTTGTATTGCATAGTACTTTAAAAAATTATCAAACTTTGATTTTTGCCTAATTTGTTCTTAGCTGTTCTTTTCAGCCAGAGATTTGCATTGCCATTCACAGAATAGTCTTAAGATTCCTCTTTGGAAATTTGTGTATTTTAATATGTTTTCATTTCTAATACTTAATTATAAAATTCAAAGTTAATTCGGTTTAGCTTGTACTAGTGATTTGGTTTTTCTTAAAGTGTTTTTTGTTTTTAAATTTTAATTTCTAATCCATATTCTGAAAACTCTTTAGAATAGAAGAAAGATTTTTATGTTGCCTTATTTTTTCCCCTGTTTAGAAATCGAAACGAGTTGGCTGAGACTCTTGCACTCCTGAAAGCACAAATTGATCCTATACTATTGAAAAACGCCATCCAACAGGACAACTCTTCCCGGGACAGTCCCAGCTTAGATGATGAGGAGACCAAAAAGGAGGAAGAAACACCTAAACAAGGTTTTTTTTTGTGTGTTT
The DNA here is from genome assembly GCA_026230045.1 of Corynorhinus townsendii. Taxonomy (NCBI): domain Eukaryota; kingdom Metazoa; phylum Chordata; class Mammalia; order Chiroptera; family Vespertilionidae; genus Corynorhinus; species Corynorhinus townsendii. Next base: position 47,724,362 of record JAPDVU010000008.1, on the reverse strand, counting down.
TGTTTTGTAATTTCTTCTGTCTTCTTTACACTCCTCTTCCTAACTATTTAAATTGGAATTCTCTCAATTTGAAACATTGTTAGGCTTCCTGTAGAAGGAGGTTGATCTTTCTTTTAAGTTAAAAGTAAATTGAAAATTGAGTATTTTGCTCTTTTATATTGAACATTTAAAAAATTTAAATGAAAATGTTCAGACCATCAAAACATAATCTTTTACTGGTTTAAGAATGTGAAGATACTTAGAGAACGTATTGTGGTAAAATATACATAATTTGTAATTTGTCATTTTAAACATTTTTGTTTAAAGGCACTCATTGGTTGCTGCTTCTAGGTGCCCTGACCAGGGATCAAACTGGCAACTTTGGTGTATCGGGATGACACTCTAACTTACTGAGCTACCTGGCCAGGGCTCTGTGTACATTTTTATTTATTTAATGCTCACCCAAGGATATGTTTTTATTAATTTGGAGAGAAGGAGAGAGAGAAACATGGATTGGATGCCTCCTGTTAGCTCCCTGACCAGGGATCTTCATTGGAACCTTGGTGCATTGGGATGATGCTCAACCAACTGTGCCAGGGTTCCGTGTGCTTTTGATGCTGTACTTACCCATTACTTAGAGGAACAGACCTTCCTCCACCCCCCAGTCTTCTTTAAAAAGCTGTTTTCATTGATTTTAGAGAGAGGGGGAGGTGGAGAGAGAGAGAGAGAGATAGAGAAACATTGATGAGAGAGAAACGTACATTGGCTGTCTCCTGCACATCTCTACTGGGGATCAAGCCCTCCACCTGGGTATGTACCCTGATAGGGAATCAAGCTGGTGACCTCCTGGTTCATGGGTTGATACTCAACAACTAAGCTATACTGGCTAGGCAGAGTGATCCTTTTTATTCAGCCCCAAAGCCCAATCCCTTACTCCATTCTCTTAGGTGTAGTTACTATGTTCTGTTCCATAACAAGACCAAATAGATGTGATTCTGGTTTGTCATTTTTATTACTCTCGGATATAAACAAACATTGCCCTTCTGTAGGGAACTTTAAAGCTGCAGTCTAGAGAATATCTAATGTTATTAGCATAATAAAGCAAAATGTAACAAAATTATGGTTGGATATTTGGAAATCAGACAAGGAGGAAAAAGAAATAGGAACAAGAGAAAGAATAAAATAGCCACTCTTATTCTTGCAGCTAAAATAGATTTTTCCTTAATGACTAGAGGCCTGGTGCACTAATTCGTGCTCAACTGGGGTCCTGCTGGCCTGCCCCGATGGGGGCTGATCAGGGCTGGGCTGGTGGGGGGGAGGGGCGGCAGACGGTTCACTGGCCGGCCCAGCCCCCAGTCAGGGCCCCAACCGGTTGGCTGCCACAGTGCGCATCATAGCCACTGGTTGTTCCGGGGACTTGGCTTTTATATATATAGATTAGTTAAATGGCCATGTTTTATATCTAACCGTGGGAGATGTAAAGGGGTGGCTCAGCCAATAATACCAAAAGGTTATATTCTGTATATGTGCCAAGAAGAAATACATTATCTATAAAAGTGGGACCTTGCCCTGGACGGTTTGGTTCAGTGGTTAGAGCGTCAGCCCAAGGGTCCCAGTTTTGTGTGTGTTTTTCCCCCCTTCCCCTGCTCTAATAACTCTAAAGCACCAAAGAGGAGGGGCTTAAGTTTCGCTCGCTCTGCTTTAAAACATCATGGCTTTCTGTTCTACATGAGAGGAGGGAGCCGCAGAGGGCCCAGCCAACAGGGGTGACTTTGGTTAAGTTCCTGGTCTTGCTACATAGACGAGGCTAGGGTATGAGAAGACACCGATGCACCTCTGCGAGGTTCCTGGCTGATCCGACCAAAGCTGGACAGTGTGCTACCTCGTTCCACCACCAGGAGGTGACTGTTCCTTCTGGCTACTTGGAAGTAACTGTGTTTATAGAACACCATGAAACTTAAGATGTTTTCACTCCACATTAGATAGTGTATTCTAATTTAGAAGGGACTTTTAACCAAAGGAGAACTTTTATGGGGGAAAACAAAGTTGAAGAAAACCTAACCTCTGATTTAGTGTTTTTCTGCTAATTAGAAAAAGACTTTCTTTTGTTAATTATTATAGGCATACTAGAGGCCCGGTGCACAAAATTCGTGCACGGGGGGTGTCCCTCAGCCAAGCCCACGCCTTCTCCAATCTGGGACCCCTTGAGGATGTCCGACCGCCTGTTTAGGCCCGATCTTGGTGGGATCGGGCCTAAACAGGTGGTTGGACATCCCTCTCACAATCCAGGCCACTGGCTCCTAACCACTTGCCTGCCTCTGCCTGATTGCCCCTAACCGCTTCTGCGTGAAATCCTGATCACCTGCTAACCACTCCCCTGCCAGCCTGATTGATGCCTAACTGCTCCCTGGCCATCCCAATTGCCCCAAACTACTCTCCCCTGCCAATCTGGTCACCCCGAACTGCCCTCCCCTGCCAGTCTGTTAGCCCCTAACTGTCCTCCCTTGCAGGCCTTGTTGCTCTCAACTGCCCTCCCTTGCAGGCCTGCCCCCCCCCCCCCAACTGCCCTCCCCTGCAGGCCTGGGGTCCCCCCCCCAACTGACCTCCCCTGCAGGCCTGTTTCCCCCCCCACACCCCCAACAGCCTTCCCCTGCAGGCCTAACTGGCCTCCCTACTAGCCTGATCGCCCACAACTGCCCTCCCCTGCTGACCTGATCTCCCCCAACTGCCCTCTGCTGGCCCGGTCACCCCTAACTGCCCTCCCCTGCAGGCTTGGTGTCCCCCCCAACTGCCCTCCCCTGCAGGCCTGGTCCTCCCCAACTACCCTCCTCTGCAAGCTTGGTCCCTCCCAACTGCCCTCCCCTGCTGTCCTGATTCCAACTGTCCTCCCTTGCTGGCCTGGTCACCCCTAACTGCCCATAACTGCCCTCCTGTGCAGGCCATCTTGTGGCGGCCATCTTGTGTTCACATGGGGGCGGCCATCTTGTGTCTTGGAGGGATGGTCAATTTGCATATTACTCTTTTATTAGATAGGATATGTGGAATAAGAAAAGAGTATCATTTAAGAATCTTTCGTCAAGAATAGAAATTATATACTGGCAGCTTGAAAACTTAATTTTGTCTGAAAACTTGTTTATATTGGTCTGTACATTACTGCTTTGTTTAAAATAAAACAAAAACTAAACTAAAATTCTCCATTTTTATTCAGTGGTTTTTAGTATATTTACACTATTGTGCAATCATAACCACTGTCTAATTCCGGACCATCTTCATCACTCCACAAAGAAACCCTGCAAGAATTAAGCAGTCACTTTCCATATTTCCCTATGCCTAACCCTATGAAGCCCCTTATCTACTTTCTCTCTTTGTAAATGTGCCTATTTTGAATGTTTCATGTAAACCGAATTATACAATATGTGGCCTTTTGTGCCTGACTCTTTTTACTTGACATGTTTTCAAGGTTTAGCCATGCTTTTCATGGCTGAATAATATTCCATTATTTTGTTTATCCATTCATGAATTGATAAACATTTGATTTGTTTTCACTTTTTGGCTATTAGGATTAATGCCTCTGTGAACATTCATGTACAGAGTTTTGTGGGAACATAAGTTTTCATGTGTGTATTTTTAAAATTTCAATTTCCGCCCTAACTGGTTTGGCTCAGTGGATAGAGCATCGGCCTGCGGACTAAAAGGTCCCAGGTTCGTTTCCGGTCAAGGGCATGTACCTTGGTTGTGGGCACATCCCCAGTAGGAGGTGTGCAAGGGGCAGCTGATTGATATTTCTCTCCCATCAATGTTTCTAACTCTCTATCCCTCTCCCTTCCTCTCTGTAAAAAATGAATAAAATATATTTTAAAAATAAATAAATGAAATTTTAACTTCCTGTCAACTTTTAAAATAAAAAATTAGAAGAGTTAGTAATTATGGACCATCATTTGTAAGTGCCAACTATGGGCTGTACCAGAATAATAGTTTACCCTCCATGCGGGACTCATACTCTCCTGTTTAATGTAGTCCTCTCTTGTGTTCCTTAAAATTGGCCTTAGTCCTCAGTTGCTTGACCTATACTTTACATTTTGTTGTTTTTATAGTATAAAGTGGGAGAATTTTATTATATTAATGTCTCTAACAAATATTAAAAAAAACAAAAGTAGCCCGGCCAGCGTGGCTCAGTGGTTGAGCATTGACCTATGTACCAGGAGGTCATCATTCACTAAAGACAAAGCTTAAGTTCAGCTTTATATCACCAATAATGTACTTTAATGTACTATTATTCTGTTCTGCCTGACGTAATAAAATACTTGATTTTGGAGTTTAAAGAACAAATTTAATTTTCAACAGTTCTAGAGACTAGAAGTTCCAGGTCGAGGTGCCAGTAGACTCAGTTTCTGGTGAGGGCTTTCTTCCTGGCTTACAGATGGCCACCTTCTTTCTGTGTCCTCAGATGGCTTCTTCTATTTGTGTATGTGGAAAGAGAGTAATCTGGTGTTTCTTCTTCTTCCTATAAGTGTACCAGCACTATTGGATTAAGGCTCCATCCTTATGACCTCATTTATCTATAATTATCTCTCTAAAGACCCAATATCCAAATATAGTCACTTTGGAAATTAGGGCTTTAACATATCAACTTGGGGTTGGGGCATAATTTAGTTCATACTTGTAGTATTATTAAATAATCCATAGTAAGAATTGTGATGGGTAATGGAGAAAGATAAGCTGGTATTAAAGTTTTGACCAGGAATCAAACCCTCCACCCTTCGGTCTGTGGGCCTACACTCCAACTATTGAGCCAAACACTTTTTTTTTTAATCCTCACCTGAGGATATTTTCCCATTGATTTTTAGAGAGAGGGAAAGACAGAGAGAAATATTGATGTGAGAGAAACACACATATTGGTTGTCTCCGGCATGTGCCCCAACCAGGGCCTGGGCCAGGGAGGAGCCTGCAACGGAGGTTTGTGCCCTTGACTGGAACCAAACCTGGAACCCTTCATTCTGCAGGTGAAGCTCTATCTACTGAGCCAAACTGGTGTGGCAAATTTGCATTTTTATGTCACGAACAATAGGAGACACAATACTTAAGTGAAAGATTTGTGCTGATTGGGGGAGTGGGGGATCGGGTAAGGGGAGAGGAGAGTAAGAAAGAAGCGGGGGAGGGAAGGAAGAAAACAAAAGAAATCTCTTGTGATTCAGGAATTTGTTGAACTTTTTTTTCCTGATTGAGTTTGTTGTGCCTTGAATGAGAAAGAGAACATTCATCATTTATGATTTTGGGCATAATTTTTGAACCTGCACATCCTGCATAAAAAGAACATACTGATGGCAAAATTTAAAACTGTAGACAATATCTGAAACTTAAGGTCTTAGAGGAGCTGGGGTGCTCTGGGCCTTATGAATTCTCAAACCTCTCCAGCCAAAGCTCTCTTCCAAGACAAAACTCCATAGTTCCCTTTGTCCAAACTGTGGTAATAGACTCCAAATTAAGTAGGATGGGAGCAACAGTGACAAGCAAAACTGGAGGTTCTAATAAAAGTTTGGTAAAGGAATAGAGTTAGGTAATCTCATAGTGTAAATCACTTTAATTTTGAATATTTTACAAAAATAACAGATGGGGAGCTCTAGAGCTATCAAATTAGAAAAACTACTTGACAAAAATAATCAACTAAAAAGGATCAAGGTCAAATCTCATACGATTACAAGAACAAAAGAGAGTAAGAAGCAGAATAAACACTACAGAGAATGAGCTTATCCAAAAGACATTCTCACAAAACATGAGAACTATAACTTCATCGGTTGTAGAACTCAAGAAAGAGTTAAGATATTTCAAAAAGCAGAAGAAACATCTGCCCAAACATATGCAAGAATTATTGTCTTTAAAAAATAGCAAATGGGCCCTTGCTGGTTTTGCTCAGTGTTTAGAGCATTGGCCTGAAGGGTCCCAGGTTGATTCCGGTCAAGGGCACATGCCTAGGTTGCGGGCTCAACCCCCAGTGGGTGATGTGTAGGAAGCAGCGGATCAGTGATTCTCTCTCATCATTGATGTTTCCATCTCTCTCTCCCTCTCCTTTCCTTTCTGAAATCAATAAAAATATATTAAAGAAAAATAAAATTAAAAGAACGACCCAGTTTAAAATAGCAAATGGTAGCTGTATTTTTTTTTTTTAATAAAAAAGAAATGAAGAAAGAGATAAAGATTTGAGAGAAAGAGATAAGGATTTGAATAAAGGCAAAGAAAATATAACAGGGGTCTCCAAACAAAAAGTCAAAGTAAGGGAACAGACAACAACACTAGCCTGTGTTTCACAAAACTTCCTGAAATAAAGGTGGGCATCTGCGTGTTGAAAAGACACTGTATATCTTGGAAAATGAACCCAGAACAACTAATATCAAGACATATTCTAGTAAAATTACTGTTTTTGAAGAAAGAAATACTTTAGCTATCCAGACAAAGGGACCAAGTGACTTAAGGGAAAGAACACCAGGCTGCTCTATGCCAGAAGAAAATGCCATAGCGTATATCGGGGGAATATACGACAGGGATTTTATGTCAGCCAAACTGACTTTCAGATAGACTGTAGATAAACTGTTTCAGTATCTATTTTCCCATTAGTCTTTCTTTAGGAATCTTCTAGTAAATGAGCTTCAGATAGCCAAAATTAATAACAAAACATCAGTAGTGGGTGATATGGAAATAAATATAATTGTATTTGTTTGTGTGGCTTGATATACATTGATATATTCTCTACCTCTGTTTATGAGAGGAATCTTAAGAATAATGACATCCCAACAGCAATAAGCACTCTTAGCTTTAGATTTTTATTTTCTAATTTTTTTTATTAAGGTATTATATGTGTATATATCTTACCATTGTTCCCCCTCCCCACCTTAGATTTTTATTTTAAAACTAGAGACCTGGTGCACGAATTAGTGCATGTGTAGGGTCCAGCCAGCCCACCCCAACGGGGGCCATTCGGGGCTGGCCGGTGGGGGGGAAGGGCCATGGGAGGTTGGCCGCCAGCCCCGACCCTGATTGGGGCCCGATTGGGGTTGGGGGGGCCACGGGAGGTCAGCCGGCCCCACCCCCAATGGGGGGCCAATCAGGGGCAGGCCGATCTTTGGCAGGGCCAGCTGGCCCCGCCCTCGATTGGGGTGGTGGGGCTAATTGGGGGCTGGGCTGGCTGCGGGGAGGTGCTGCAGGAGGTTGGGGGTGCTGATCGGGGTGCCGATCCAGCCGCTTGGCTGCCACAGTTCATGTCTTAGCAACTAGTCGTTCCGGTCACTTGGCCTTTATATATATACATGTCATTTTCCAATAAAGGGAACCAACACTCCTTAGAGACAAGATTGATTCAGGGGAAGGTCAGGTAAAAAACAGGATGAACTTGGAACATCTTAGATGGCCAGAAACTAATACGTGCCCAAAAAGAATTTGGGCATATCAGCAGGATACAGATGCCTACCAGAAGGAGCTCCCTGTACTGAAATCAGAAACTTTTAGCAACCAATTTATATGATAGGTTTTAAAGCATAGAATAAATTATCCTTGAGTTCCTACTTATGTAAGTACATAATTGTGTAAATAAATACATGGAAGTGAAGCAACAGCTCTTCCCTTTGGGTGAATATAAGTTAGTTGATATTGAAGGAATGAGGGAAATAAAAAATCACCATTGGGATGTACTACATCCCAATAATTGTTGCAGACAAAGGTCTCTGACAGATGCTAAAATTAGTGGTTGAAGGTTTATGGAGAAACAGGATATTAGCATAATCTCCCCCAAGATATTTACCTGTTAGAGAGGGGGAAATGGTACCTTTTACAGTGGAGTCATCAGCCAACAGCACCTTAACTGAACCATCAAGTATTGACATCATGTACTCTCTGATATAATAGACAGCATCTCGTTTGTAGCATTTTTGTAAAAAACATATAATTTCAATCTAACTTTGAGAAAACAAGCCCAAGTTAAGAGAGATACTACAAAATAAGTGTCAGGGTCAGAAATAACAGGGAAAAGAATGAGGAACGGTCCCAGATTGGAGGAGACAAAGGGGAAAAATAAAGTAATATATGGATTCTCAAACAGAAGGGACACTGGGAAGAAATGGAGAAATTTAAATAAAATCTGTTTAGTTAGTAATATTTTACTAATGCTCATTTTCTAGTTCTGATAATTGTACTGAGTATATAAGTTGTTAACTTTAGGAAAAACAGTGTGAAGGTGTACTTGAACTATTTTTGTAACTTTTCTGTATGTTTAAACATTATTTCAAAATAAAAATTTATAGAAGAATGTGGGATGAGCATTAAATTTGAAATTACATGTAACTAACCACAGGACAACGCTCAACCACTAGGGCGGGGCTCATGAGTTATTTTAACTTTTTTAGTGATTTTTATTTTACACATGTATTTTCTAGTTCTGTCCCCTGGAAGGACTTAGAAACAGTGGCCAACTCGGTAGCAGTGACTATCCTTCGTGACCAGAGTGTCACGAACACAGTTTCTCACTAAACTAAACCAAGGCTTTGTAGAAAAGTGGCTGGTTCCAATTCTGGGGCTTAATGAACCTAGATACATGTTGTCTTTTAGAAAGTATAGACACTTTCAGAGTCACATCAAAAAGTTTCAAGGGCCAACTAAAAGAGGTTTCCACTGCCCAAGATAGGACAGTTTAAGCATTACAAGGGAAATGGATTAAAACACATTGATTTTTGTCTTAAATCCATGATTTCATTATGGTTCTTAAAAGGAAAACTGATTACGTCGGGAGGTTGCCAGTGGGAACTGAATTATTCTTTTGAAAACTGTTAAGTAAATGAAAAGCATTCATCCCATTTTTTCTATATGAAATGTACTACTGTACAACAAAATAGTAAATTAGTAAAGTTTTTCTTATAGAATTTATTCCAACAAATCACAGATATCAGAATGATAAAATGGAGATATCATTTTGCAATGCCTAATGAAAAGGGGAAGTACCCTCCTGAACAAAATGAGCGTTGGGGATAGACACTGGATAGGTAACTAGCAATGACCTTCACTGTTAACTTACATAGAGCATTCAGTGTTTCATTACACAGTGATTCTGGTTGGGATAGTTTGGAAAGCACATAATAATATTTGTTCAGTAAATGGATGAATTGGCTTTAAAAATCTATAGTACATAACACTTCTCTTGATTCATCTCAAGTTTGTCAAGCACTGTTGTTGCTGCAATGTGATTTTTGAAGTTTATTTTTCCTTGAGTTTTGTCACTTCAAATTTCATGTCTCTTAAACTCAATTGCATCCTCTTTTATAGTTTCTTTTGACAAAACTTTGGGGAAATGCTTGTATGACTGAATGCCCTCTTTACCAGTTACGATTGTTCTTTAAAGGTTCATTGCTCTTATGGTTCTCTTGTTCATTACACAGTTTCAGGAACACATCTATGATGGTAATTGTAGTTGTAGAGTAGTAATTGTTGTCATGTTTTTCTCTTAAAAGAACTGAGCCAAACATAACAATACCAAGGACTTAACATTTTTTAATTAAGAGAAATATGAGTTAGTGAAGGTAACTTAGTCTAGCTGCTTGCTTTATTTGTAGACAAAGAAATTAGGACCAAAGAGTTTGTGATGTGTCCAAAAATACACCACTAGCTGAATTAAGATTAGTGAACTCAGGAGTCTTGAATCTAATGTTATTCCTCATTTTATTTTGCCATGTTATCACTCAAATCAAAATGATTTCAAATAACTGAAGAGTAATTCTTATTCACCACTTTTCCGAGTAAAAATATAGGTGTCATTTTGCCTGGCCGGAGTGGCTCAGTTGGTTGAGCATCTTCCCATGCACCAAAAGGTTGCCAGTTCCATTCCCACTCAGGGCACATACCTGGGTTGCGGTTTTGAACACTGGTCAGGGAGCATACTGAAGACAACCCTTCAATTTCTCTCTCACATTGATCTCTCTCTCTCTCCTTTTTCTCTCTCTTTCTCTCTCTAGATACTTGGATGAGATTAAAGAAAAAAATATAGGTGTGACTTTTATTCCTTTTTTAAAATACAAACTTGACATGTAACAGTAAATTTAAGGTATACACCATGTTACTGACACACGTATCTATACTAATACAAGCTGCCGAAACCAGTTTGGCTCAGTGGATAGAGCGTCAGCCTGCGGACTGAAAGGTCCCAGGTTCGATTCTGGTCAAGGGCATGTACCTGGGTTGCAGGCACATCCCCAGTAGGGGGCGTGCAGGAGGCAGCTGATCGATGTTTCTCTCTCATCGATGTTTCTAACTCTCTATCTCTCTCTCCCTTCTCTCTCTGTAAAAAATCAATAAAAATATATTTTTTTAAAAAAAGCTTATGTGGTCACGCCCTCACACCATGATGCCCTCACACCATAACAATCCATCAGCAGGAGGCTGTGTGCAGGTGGGCGGGGCTGTGTGGGCATGGGGGCTGTGTGCATGTGGAGGGGTCCCCTGGCTCCGGCTACCTCTTTAGGGCAATCTATCAAGGAGCCCCAGGTGGGTGGGCGGGGCCTACCTCTTTGGGGAGATCGATCATGGGGCTCCCACACTGTGAGAGGGCACAGGCTAGGTTAGGGAACCCTTCCGCCCCCCTAACCCCCTGAGTGCATGAGTTTCGTGCACCAGGCGTCTAGTATATTATAATATGGTTGCTATTGTAATGGTATTTATCACATTACAGACTTACAGCACAATATGGTCATACTGTCATTTTACCTCTTGGGTGAGAGTCATAATGAAATCCTGATCTTGTATAAAATATTTCCTACTTCATCTCACTTCTATTCATTCCATTTTATTGCCATGAAATACATTATAACTGTGGTTTATCAACTTGCAAGAATCCGTTCAAATTTTTTGTAACTCTTATTATCTTGGTCAACTTCATTTAGAATTGAAGTTTTTCAGTTGGCAGGATAGGGTGAGGTTCTCTGCAAATGTAAGTAAATTTAGAATTCTGAAAACACTCTGCTCAGATTGTCTGAGCACAAGCATATATGCAGACTTGTAATCTTATATACAGACTGTACCACTTATTAAATATGGCTTTTGTTTAAATTTGCACCATTAGGTACTCTGTAAAAATTGGACATATGTAACCAATAAAGTAAAAAGAATTGACAGATAACCCTGGCCGGTATTGCTTAGTGGTTACAGGATTGAACTACACACTAAAGGGACGCAGGTTTCATTCTCGGTCAAAGGCACATACCTGGGTTGTGGGTTTGCTCCCCTGCCCCCGGTCGAGGTGCGTGTGGGAGGCAACCAATTGATGTGTCTCTCTCACATACATGTTTCTCTCTCTCTCCCCCTCCCTCCCTCTCTTCCACTCTGAAAAGCAATGGAAAAAATATCCTTGGTTGAGGATTAACAACAACAACAAAAAGAATTGACAGATAAACCTAATAGAGTATTTGTAAAATATTAACTCCTGGAATGTTAATAATAATATTTAATAAAGTAAATTATAATAAAACCACATTGGGGAGTGTTATATGATTAAGTATAATTTTTGGATAAAGCATTTAATATAAGAAAGTACTGATGTTTCAATAAAAAATGGCAACATGATCATGACTGTAAAAAATATACAAGACTAGAAGGAAGTAACTTAAAATATTAGTAATGATTGTGAGTATTAGGATTATGGGGGTTTTTTTCTCTCTGGTTTTCATTTTCTGTACAGAGTTATGTTAATTTTATAATCTGAATAAAACATAAAACAAATTTTCCCACTGCCATTCTCATGTTGCCTTAATGAAATGCAGTGCTCAATGACTTACAAAGAACAATCATCAGTTCTTCAAACAAATACAGTTTTTTGGAACTGTTTCATATAATATTTTTAGTTTTAGTTGAGCCATATTTTGAGCTTATATAAATTATTTGAGCTGTATAAATATTTGCATTCCATTGAGAACACTGAAGCTAAAATATAAAGCAGAAATTTAAGTCATTCTAAATAATAATTTTTTAATATCTATAGATTATACTTTAGAGTTTCGTAATTTTCTTTAGTCATATTTTATTATTATTTTTTATTGTTAAATGTCCTGTGACAAAAGTTACCTCTTTTAAGAGACAAACTTCAAATGGAAATATATGTTAAGCCTTTTATATTTTATATATCTTGATTGCTTGGATTCATGTAAACTTTTTCTGATTTTTAGAGGAACGGAAAGAAAATGAAAAGAGGAAAAGTGAAGAGCAGCCAGTAGATTCAGAAAACTGTTCTATACCCAATGCTCTGGAAGAAACAACTGTGAAAATAGAAAAAGAAGATGAAAAGGAACTTGTGAAAATGCCAGTTATAGTAAAGCTAGAAAAACCTTTGCTAGAAAGTGAGGGAAAAAAGATTATCAAAGAAGAAAGTGATGCCTTCAAGGAAAACGTCAAACCCATTAAAGTTGAAGTGAAGGAATGTAAAGCAGACCCTAAAGATATCAAAGGAGGTGTGGAGAAGCTGGAGCCTGAGAGGCTGGAGTTTGGTGTCAATGTTAAATCTACTCAAGAAATGACTGACAAGTCTACTGAAGAAACTGAGAAACTTAAAAATGACCAGCAGGCCAAGATACCACTGAAAAAACGAGAAATTAAACTGAGTGATGATTTTGACAGTCCAATCAAAGGACCTTTGTGTAAATCAGTTACTCCAACAAAAGAATTTTTGAAGGATGAAATAAAACAAGAGGAGGAGACTTATAAAAGGATTTCTGCAATCACTGCTTTGGGCCATGAAGGGAAACAGCTGGTAAATGGAGAAGTTTGTGATGAAAAGGTAACTCCAAATTTTAAGACAGAACAAATGGAGACAAAGTTTTATGATACAAAGGAAGATAGCTGTAGCCCCTGTAAGGATAAAAGTGTCATCGTGGAGGGAAACGGAGCAGAGTCCTTAAATTCTGTCATAATAAGTATTAAAAAAGGTGACCTGGAGAAAGAAGTGGTCCCTTTAGGGAAAGATGCAGGAAGTTCAATATCAGTTGTAGAGACCCAGAGTCCAAAAGAGCAGATAGAGGAAACTGGTCCTCCAGAAATGGAAACCTCTCTCGAGGCTTCTGAGATGGCAACTGATCTCTCTTTAAAAACTGCTTTATCTACTGCTGAATCCCATACCATGAAAGTTGAAGAGAAGTCTCCCAAAAATAAGGATAAGCGCCCACCAGTCATAGAATGTCTTGAAAAGTTAGAAAAGTCCCAAAAGACCTTTCTTGATAAGGACCCACAGAGACTGAGTCCGATACCCGAGGAGGTTCCTAAGAGTCCTCTGGAATCAGTAATGCTGGGCTCTCCCGGGGCAGCTGAAACTTCTTCGCTGTCTGACATGGCTGGCCATTGTGAGAAACCAGCCTCAGAAAAAGAAATGGTGAAGTGTCAGAGCACAAGTTCTGTTGAGGGTCAGTCCCTGCAAAAAACAGACTCAGAAGTTCTGAAAGAGGATTCTGAATCCATGAAGGTAGAAATGGACAACCTGGACAATGCTCAGACCTCTGGTGCAGAGGACCCTTCTGACACAAAAGGTTCTATGCAAAAAAACAAATTTAAATATAAGTTGATTCCTGAAGATGAAACCACTGCCCCAGAAAACACAGAGATAACTTCTGAAAGGCAAAAGGAGGGCATCAAATTAACAATTAGGATATCCAGTCGGAAGAAGAAGCCAGAATCTCCTCCCAAAATTCTAGAACCAGAAACCAAGCAAGAGAAGTCCGAAAAGGAAGAAGAGAAAACAAATGTGGGTCGTACTTTAAGGAGGTCTCCAAGAATATCTAGACCCACAGCCAAAGTGGCTGAGATCAGAGATCAGAGAGCTGATAAAAAAAGAGGGGAAGGAGAAGATGAAGTGGATGAGGAGTCAACAGCTTTGCAAAAAACAGACAAAAAGGAAAATTTGAAAAAAATGGAGAAAGATACAAATTCTAAAGTAAGCAAGGTAAAATTTCTCCTACTCAGAGATTTAATTTTTATTAGAAATACTTGGCTGTAGGTATTTGTAGCTTTTGCTTTTGACTAAAGTCATTCAAAGAAAACTTTAAAAACACACATATCTTCCTATATCAGAGATGTCTTTTCTCAGTAATTATCCCCAGACATTTTATTTCAGACTGTCTAATCATCTTTTAAACTTTTTTTTTTATTACAGGCAGTAAAGAAATACATTCTTTTACTCAAATAATACCCAACCTATAGGATTGACAAATGAAAATGTCCTATAAACACTATTAGCAGTTAGTTTCCAATCCTTTTTCCATACATTCATGTGTATGTTATAAATATTTATCTATTCACTTAAAAAATAAGTTAAACCAAATATGTTCATTTTTATCTGTGTTTTTCACTTAACAGGGTATCTTTGAACTCCTTCCACATCAGTAAGATGTAGTCTACCTTTTGGTTATTAATGGCCACATAGTATTCCATAGTGTAGATATAACTCAGTTTCTTTGACTACTCCCTTATTGATTGACATTTAGGTTGTTTCCAATTTTTCACTATTGCAGGCAATGCTGCTTTGAAGATCATTTTGGACATGAGTGAGTATTTCTTTAGAATAGACTCCTAGAATTGGATTTGCTGGGTCAAGGGGCATGTATATTTTATTTTTTGACAGTTACTGACACATTTCTAAAAATGGTCTCGTTATGTATCCTCTCATTATGGGTGTGAGAGTGCCTATATTCCCCAATATAATATATTAGTCTAAGAAGCCAGAATTTTTTTCTGATGTCCCTCTTATTTAAGCAAAATTTGGTACCAGTCTTTGGCTAGTCTATGGAAGTTTGTTATAATTAAAAGTGCTACTTTCATTTTTAATTTATTTAGCGATCAGATTGTTCATCTTTGTAAGTGATCCTCTATTGCCTGGAATACTGAATTTTTAATTCTTTACTTTAAAAAAATTTCCCCTTCTGCTAGAATTATGTTGGTCTTTGATATGGACTTATACTGTAGAAATTAAAATACAAATTTAAAAATTGTGGCCCTAGCCAGTTTGGCACAGTGGATAGAGCATGGCCTCCGGACTGAAGGGTCAGGTCCCGGGTTTAATTCCAGTCAAGGGCACATGCCCTTGTTGCGGACTCAATCCCCAGTGAGACAGCCAATCAATGATTCTCATCATTGATGTTTCTATCTCTCCCTCTCCCTTCCTCTCTGAAATGAATAAAAATATATAAAAATTGTGCAACCAGCAAATAAAAAGCAATTTACAACATTATAAACTTATTCTGAATAATAATATTTTTTAAGTTTGTCAGGGTTTTTATGTGCATATCTGACCCATTAAAATTTTTTATATTAATCTCTGATGTGGAAATTTAAAACTTTGCATAATAAAATGTGAGAACATAGTCAGTGCTCTATTATAGAGCCTTTAAAATGTGCATGGCCTTTGACCCAGAATTCTCTTCGAGGAATTTATCCTAACTACAGAGCTATGTGTAAAAGTTTATATTTACAAGGATACAGTTGAAAAAAATGGGAAACTACCTAAATGTCTGTCTAGTAGAGGATTAGAGAAATGCAACTACACGATGGCATATTATATAGTCATTTACAATGATGTTAGGAGAATATTTTATGACTAGGGAAAATACTTTTAAGATAGTGTTTATCATAATACCCCCCAAAATAGAAAACATAGTGGGAATGTATACCAACATTAAATAGTAGGTGTATCACAATAATTTTCCTTTTCTTTATGTATTGACTAAATATTCTGCAAGGGACATATAATAGTTTTTCTTTTTACATTCTTATAAAAATTATCCCAATTTTTTTTTATACAAGGTAAAAACCAAAGGCAAAGTTCGATGGACTGGTTCTCGAACACGTGGCAGGTGGAAATATTCCAGCAACGATGAAAGTGAAGGATCTGACAGTGAAAAATCGTCTGCAGCTTCAGAAGAGGAAGGAGAAAAGGAGAGTGAAGAAGCCGTCCTAGCGGATGATGATGAACCCTGCAAAAAATGTGGCCTTCCAAACCATCCTGAGCTAGTGCGTAATATTCATCTTACTGGCATGCTGTGGTTTTCCAAAGCCTAACTCTTCTGGGCTTGATCATGATTTGAATTTTTTAATGCTGCAGAGCTTGTGTGTGCAAAATAACCTTTATTTCTATTTCTTAACCCAGTTCTGGGAAGGTCAGGATCCTGCATTTATTCTGCCTAGCTAGCTGTTGTTATTTCCTCTTAATAAGAATACACTCCTAATTTTTCTCACAAATCTATGAAATTACTCAAATATTTCTGTTCTGTTCTGAAGTGCCAGCTGTAAATAAGTAAGGCCTGAGGCCTTATTGCCTTTCTGTAACAACGTATAAATCAAGTAGTTAACCTGGTAGGGTTTATAACTTTAGGAAATGGGCAATTCTAAAAAAAATTTAAGAGTACAAATATATTTAGATATAATTTCAGAAGGATAGTGACCAATTTACATGGAACTTTCTTACTCAGTAAGTAAGTAACCTAAATCAGGAAAACCAGTTCCTACATATATATATACTGGAGGCCCGGTGCACGAGATTCGTGCACTTGGAGTGGGGGAGAGTCCCTCAGCCCGGCCTGCACCCTCTTGCAGTCTGGGAGCCCTTGGGGGATGTCTAACTGACAGCTTAGGCCCGCAGAGTATGGACCTAAGCTGTCAGTTGGACATCCTTAGCACTGCCACAGAGGCGGGAGAAGCTCTCACCACTGCCACTGCGCTCGCCACGGCTTCTGGCTGAGCGGCACTCCCCCTGTGGGAGCACACTGACCACCAGGGGACAGCTCCTGCATTGAGTGTCTGCCCCCTGGTGGTAAGTGCACGTCATAGCGACCGGTCGTTCTGCCCTTCAGTCACTTTGCATATTGTATTAAATAGGATTTCTGCAATTCATAAGTGCTTTCTAAAGAGCCTATTGAAGAAACACTCTTGATATGCCCAATTCTATGCAACTATTCTGATCTTTTGAATACATTTGACTTTAAAGGCAGGCTCCAACTATTAAATAGAAGGAAATGTAAAGAAAGATGCTTCCACATGGGTAGAATTGTGTGGATCGGAAACGTTTTGAGATCCTCTAAAGTTTGGAAAATTCACATGAAGTGGTTCTCCAAGGCTCTTTTTTCCTAGAAAGCAGTGTGGTGTGATGGGAAAAGCATGGACCAGACAGACTTGGCAGCAGATCCTGCTTCCACCACTTATCAGGTGCTCTCTTCTCTGTATCTTGATATCTCCATTATGTAAATAGGAATAATACCACATACTTCTTCTGAGGGTTGCTTTTAATGTTATGTAAAGTTGCCTAGCACATCCATTATGTGCTGGGTTAAAGTTTTTTGTGGTTTACTTGTTTTTTTTCTTAATGTTGAACTCATATATGGAAACTAAACTAATCAGTGAAGTTTATCATATCCTAGTAGTTTCAGAGGGTTCAAGTAAAAGATATAAGAGGAGAGTAGATGTTGAAATTACTCTGATAAGACCCTTCTAAGCATTTTTATGGTCATCAGGCTGTGAAAGTTAAGTCAAGATGTTTGTGTGGAGGAAAGCCAAAAGAAGATATGAGATAGTGGTCTTTTCTGCCCTTTAAACAAAGTGAAAATCAACAGGTATACTCTTTTTCTGTTGTTTCCTAATATCCCCCTTTTTTTTTAATCCTCACCTAAAGATATTTTTCCATTGCTGTTACAGTAGAAGAGAGGGGAGGGAAGAGAGAAAGAGAGAGATTGATGTGAGAGAGAGACATTGATTGGTTACCTCCACAGATGCCTCGACCAGGCCAGGGATTGAGCCTGCAACCCAGGTACATACCCTTGACTGGGAATTGAACCCATGATCATTTGTTCTGTGGGCCTACATGCTAACAACTGAGCAAAACCAGCCAGGGCTCCTAATATCTTTTTTTTTTTCCCCCCCAGAGAGGAAGGGCGAGGGAGAGAGAAAGAGAAATATCATTGATGAGCGAGAATCATTGATCAGCTGTGTCCTGCGTGCTCCCTAATGGGGATTGAGCTCGCAACCCTGGCATGTGCCCTTAACCATAATGGAACCCAGGACCCTTCAGTCTGCAGGCTGATGCTCTATCTACTGAGCCAAACCAGCTAGGATCTAACATCTTTTTAAGCTAAGAGTGCATTTTAACTGAGGCAGCCATAGATGTCCATGACAAACGGATGTGAGGAAATGAAAAGTAAAATGAGGTGAGCAGAAATGACATGAAGGAGATGAAGTTGCACCTTTCTTGGCACACACAGGATTTTATTTAGTCAGTTATCTTAACAACTGCGCCAAAAATCCCGTTGCTGGTTACTGTGCCAAAATGGAATATAATTGGAAATTGAAGATACTAAATGGCAGATTTCCTATGCCATTTGTTAAGGATAACCTTAAATCAAAATACCAAGCAATTATGTGTTAAGTAGTAGGGGAATGAGTCTGAATTAGAAAGACATGTCCTTGTCCCCATTGAGCTTACTGCAGAAAAGCAGTAAATTTATAAATGAGTGTAGAATCCAGATGCTTCAGTCAAAATACATGGATCATTGCTTGAGGCTTGAAAATCTGCATAGTAGTATTTATTTTAATGGGATTTTACCTTCATTGAGGAATAGAGATAATTATTGTTCTAGAGATAAATTGATTTCTAAAATTTAATTTTGTTATTTGAAATTTAAATTATGCTTTAATGTAGAAACAATATGATAAATGGAATCAGGTGCCCAGGTTTGTTTACATATGCCTGTGTAATTAAATAATCTATTAGTCATATAACTGAAGTATTGTATTCTGGGTATTGGCAGCAAATGGTGATGCACTGTGTGAAAAGGGGGGAGGATACTTTTTCCCTTTTAAATCACTGAATATGTGTACACATTCCATCCTCCTCCCTTCACCCACCATAGTATATGTTAGCAATTTAGAAATTATTTTACATATATACTGGGTTTGAATAAGTGAATGAAGTATGGAAAATAGGAGCACATTTTCTCATTGTCAGAGAAAGAAGTTATAGATAAGCAAGGCTGAAGGCTAGAATAAACCCTTATGGTGCTGGATTAGAGCTGGAGATATTAGTATGAATTCATACTTATTTCAATATATAGACATGTGTGCATATGGATTGCTATACATAAATGTATTTCCTAGCTCTGTTCTCTGAGACAGTTTAGAAGCAGTGATAACCATTAGCAGTGAGCACTCAGCATTCAAATCTTGGTTTCTAAATACCACTTTCCATTCAGGATGTTTGGGAGAAATAGCTAATTCCTAGGCTCGGGCAGAGAAAATATAAGATACTAGTGACCCGTTACACGGATTTGTGCACATTGAGAGGAAATTAATTAGAAGGTGCCTGGCGGGGTGGGACTGGGCAAGACGGGCACGACATGCCCTGGAGCTAACCTCCTGTGGTCCCGCCCCGGCCAGCTGCACCTGGGGTGGCATCATGGCTCAAAGGGCCTCTACAGAGTGAATGGGTCCCTCTGGCAGGCGGGGTTCCTTGGTCTGGCCTGTGGGGATCGGGCCAAAACCAGCTCTCCCACATCCCCCAAGGGGGCCCGGAATGCAGGAGGGCACTCTGCAAAGTTGCTGTCATACAGGGTGTGGAACACAAACGCAAATGTGCAGTAAACCAGATTTGGGGTGACAGTGCCCCAGCAACAACATAACCCATGGCCGAAGGTGGAATTGTGCGGCCACGTGAGGAATTGGGCTCCCTCCTCTCTGGTTTTGGGGTGCATCACTTGAGAACTGCCACTGCCAAGTCACTGCATCTTGGCAGCTCCTGTGTTGAGCATCTGCCCCCTGGTGGTCAGTGTCATAGTGACTGATTGGACAGTTGGACACTTAGCACATTAGCCTTTTATATATATAGATAAATGTGTGGAGTATCCTATAGTGCTGGGAAGTAAGGAAGTGCTTTTAAAAAAAAGATGCAGGAGGGGTCCACCTGTATTACTTTTACCAATAAAGATAAATTTTTTAAAAAAGAAAAAAAAAAAAGATGCAGCCCTAGATGGTTTGGCTCAGTGGACAGAGTGCCAGCCTGTGGACTAAGGGTCTTAGGTTCAGTTCTGGTCAAGCACACATGCCTGGGTTGCAGGCTTGATCTCCAGTAGGGGGCGTGCAGGAAGCAGCCAATCAATGATTCTCTCTCATCATTGATGTTCCCATCTCTTTCTCCCCATCTCCCTTCCTCTCTGAAATCAATAAAAATATATATTTTTTAATAAGATGCAAATGACACAGCCAACCTGGAAGAGCTCCCAATGTGTCCATAGCTAGAACATTTGAATTTGACAAGTAGTAGTTTTATATTATAACCCAAAGAATAAAATAAATATTCATTAGTTCACCCTGATATAAATACATAATTGAATAAACGAGTAAATGTGGGATAAGGAACATAATTTCTTTACAGAAGAATTCCAAATAACAAATGTAGAAGGCATAAGGAAAATAGAGAATCATCATTAGAGCATCACAGTAGTAATTATTGTAGGCAAGATCCACTGATAAATACTAAAAACTAGTGGGTGTAACTTGAAGGAAAAACAGAATATTTGCGTAGCTTCAACATATTATTCATTGCTGTGGAAGTTTTACCTTCTATTGACAAATTCTTTGATAATTCCTCCCTCTAGAGAGTGGATCTTAATTCCCCTCCCCTTGAGTGTGGGCTGGACTTACTACTTCTAATGAGACTAAAGTATGGAAAGTGAAAATTAGTAACTTTAAAGTGATGAAAACCAACTATTAGAACCAAGCGATCAAGGTTAATTATCACCAGTAATAAGTCAGATTGATACCATCTATCCCCAGATATGACACAGTGAACAGGGCACTTCATCCGGGTGGAATTTTTCTCCAAAATCCATAACTTCAGTCTAATCAAGAGAAGGCATCAGACAAACCCAAGTTGAGGGGAGTCTGCATAATATCTGACTAGTATTCTTCGAAGTATAAAGTCTGTTGTTGAGTTAGTAGTATTGTACTGATGTTGATTTCTTAGTTTTGGTAAATGTACTGTGGTTATGTAAGATGTTAACATTAGTGGAAGCTGAGTAATGAGTTTATGGGAACTCTACTATTTTGTAACTTCTATAAATCTAAAAAAAAAATTAAAAATGATGTGTTTTTTTTTTAAGTCAAATGTTCATAAATGTACCATTTTAAATTTTAGAGACTTGGTCATCTTAAGTCAGATAATAAAAAATATCAGTTAACACTCTGTATTTGAACATGATGATCCTAAGTATAGTTCCTTTCCCCTCTTCCTACAGTTCCTTCCACATTTAAATTTATATGATAAAATGAACCATGAATGATTCTTACAGATTTCATTACAATTGAAATGCTATTTAAAGTAGATTTTTAAATTCCTGTGTATGGTAGGGTAGTTTGTGATACTTGAGCTTTATATAAACACTTTTATAAAAAATATATTGTTGCAGCCCTCATGGTACACTAGAAAAGGATTGCAACTCTAGTTCAGAAAGAACTTGCTACTTTTCACTTAATTTTATAGTTTACCATTTTCTTAGTTTTTTATTTTTTATTATTTTAAATGGCATGTTAGATCCCTAATTATTAGAGCTTTTTTATTATACAAATAAATAATATATTTCTTAATATACTGCTAAGAAATATCTTTATTTTAACTTGAGTCACTGAATTTTAGTCTCATGGAGTTAGGTTGGTGTTAATATCTGGTTTATTTCAGATTCTTCTGTGCGACTCTTGTGACAGTGGCTACCACACTGCCTGCCTTCGCCCTCCTCTGATGATCATCCCTGATGGAGAATGGTTCTGCCCCCCTTGCCAACATGTATGATCCTGCACACCTCTCTTTTTCCAGTCCGTGGTTTTATAGTCAAATTAGTAATACTTCTTGACAGTTACTAAACATTTTATATCTTCAAAACAATTTGTAAATATGGCTTACCTCTTGTTTAAATTTCTGTGAAATTAGAAACTATTGAAAAGGCTACCCTTTACTATTATCTCTTAGGTCTTCCTTTAATTTTTTTTAAAAGTAATTCTCAGAAGATCTGTAATTTTTGTAGAATTATAGTCTCTCCTCTCCCCCCCCCCCCCCATTTGTTAAAGGCACAAAGAGCTCCAAATTAAGATAATATACAAGCTAAGAAATAGTTTTTTTAATATTATGTATCCCTTCGTGTCATCCTTTTCATTTCTGCCTGCCTCCCTTTGTCTGTAGTTTTGTAGATGGTTTCATGAATTACATACCATTATGATAGTTATGAATAGAAATATGGATTCTATTTATCTCTTATTTTGAATCAGGTGAATTATTTCTTTAAGTTGAAGAACAGGATATTTCTGTGCACTGTGCCCAAGGGGTCCTTTCTCTCACAAGCCCAGTCTCATTTTGGTTTAAAAATGATGGGCTGCATTGCATTTTTCAGTGAAGTGGACTTCTGTGGCTTAGCATAGCTTTATCAGTTAGAATTCTTCAGTTCTGTTTTGTCCCAGTAATCATGTGGCGTGGTTTTGTAAAATTTTTCTTTCTCTTTTTTAAGACTAGTGATTATTGGTACCATTATATTTCATTGCACATAAAACTCTCTCCCTTAAAAATGTCTTCAGATTAAAAAAAAATTTAAATCACTATTACCTATACACGTTGAACCAATGCTATTTTAAACATTGATTGAATGTGTTTTCTGGCAAGATTCTAAGTTTCTCTAATATGTGCTTTACATGAAAGATTCTGTGCTCATCTTCAGTTCAGTGAATGTTGAGGGCACCACTGTATTTAATCAAACATGAGGATATTTCAGTGTTCACCCATATGTGGCCCCGTATCAACTCTCAGAGCATAATTATCCACAAGTTAACATGCAAGTGACAAATGATTGTGGAAAGGTGTTAAAATGATGTTCTTCTGTTTGGCTATTTCAGAAACTACTGTGTGAGAAATTAGAGGAACAATTGCAGGATTTGGATGTTGCCTTAAAGAAGAAAGAGCGTGCTGAACGCAGGTATTGTGATATGTGTGTTAATATTTTACTTGGGAATTTGATGGCAGAATTGTTTTACAATATAGATCGATGTGTCTGTCTAAAGTGGCATTGGCAAACCATCACCTGTGGGCCACCTCTGGCCTGCTTCTTGTTTTTGTATAGCCCACTACCTAAAGATGTCTGTATTGTTTTTAAATGATTGGGAAAAAAGATCAAAACAACGTTCATTTCATGACATCTGAAAATTATATATTCAGATTTCATTGACTTTAAATAAAGTTTTATTGGAACACTGCCATGCTCATGTGTTATATATTGTCTGTGGCTGCTTTTGTACTACAGCAGCAGAGTTTAGTAGTTGCAACACAGACCTTGTGACCCACCAAGCCTAATTTGTTATCTGTCCTTTTACAGAAAAAATTTGCCAAGCCCTGCTCTAAAATAATTATCAGAATCTTCTCTGAATAAATATTGGTCCAAGTATTGTGGGGGCTATGTACCTAAGTATGTAGTGAGTGCAAGAAAACTGTAAGAATTAGTGTTTGATTTAGTTTCCTGTGTGTCATGTCTTTGGGTGGGCAGAATTCACACAAGTGCAATAAAGAGCATTTAAATGCTGAACTGTGTCCCACTGACCAGAAGAGATGCTTCCCTCTTCAGTATGCCACTGCACCGTGATCTAAAGCATTTGAGAGGCTTGTTGGAGGAGATAAAACTGGAATTGAACCTAATCTTTAAAAGGGAGCTCAGAATCAAGACAGCATGTTTCTATTTACATTTATTTGTTCCTTCTTTGATTAATCTGTTGCTAAACATACGTTTAAACCTATTATATACCAAACTGAAAAGAGGAGTAAGACAAAGCTCCCAATTACCTGGGGCTCACCCTCTATCAGAATAAAGACTTATGAGCCAGTGATACAATTAAGTAGACAAATTGAGGTCTCTTCAGAGCAATACAAGAACACTGTGAAGGGGATTTGAGTTTGAGGGGTTGGGCTTATCAGGGATGTTCTTGGAAGAAAACTTGGGATTATATAGGTGGGCATGCAGAGAAAGGACATTTTAGGCAAAGGGCACAAATGTGACTAAAGACAAAATATGAAAGTGAGAGTAGAAGACTTGTAAGAGATGAAGCTTTAAAAGCAGATTGAGGCCCAATTGTGAACAGCTTTGCATACCTGGTTATGGAATTTGAATTACAGTGGGACCTCAGTTCTTGAACTTAATTTGTTCTGGAAGGCTGTTAAAAAACCAAATCATTAGAAATAATGTAAATTGAATTAATCCATTCCAAAGCTTCCAAATGATTCCCTGTATTTTCTGTGTTGGTTTTTTTTTTTTTAATATATTTTTTATTGATTTCAGATAGGAAGGAAGAGAGAGATAGAAACATCAATGAGGGAATTATTGATTGGCTGCCTCCTGCACACCCCCTCCTGGGGATTGAGCCCGCAACCCCAGCACATGCCCTTGACCGGAATCGAACCTGGGACCCTTTAGTTTGCAGGCTGACGCTTTATCCACTGAGCCAAACCAGCTAGAGCTTGTGGGTTTTTTTTATTCTTTATTGTTGAAAATATTACATATGTCCCTCTTTACTCCCATCGGCCCACCCCCACTCGCCCCTGCTTCCCCCTCCCCGCCCTTCAGCACCCTGTTGTCTGTGCCCATGGGTTATACATATATGCATGCAAGGTCTTTGGTTGATTACGTCCCACCCTCCCTCTGAGATTCCACACACTATTCCATGCTTCCAAGTCTCTGGAGCCACTCCGTTCATCAGCTTATTTTGTTACTTAGATTCCACATAGGAGTGCAGTCATGTGATACTTGTCTTTCTCTGACTGATTTATTTCACTTAGCATGATACTCTCCATGTCCCTCCATGCTATCTCAAAGGGTAAGAGATTCTTTTCTACTGCAGCATAGTGTTCCATGGTATAAATGTGTACTACAGCTTTTTTATCCACTCATCTGATGGGCACTTGGGCTGTTTCCAGATCTTAGATATTGTAAATTGTGCTGCTATGAACATAAGGGTGCATACAGCTTTTCTGACTGGTGCTTCGGGTTTCTTAGGATATGTAGAAGTGGGATCACTGGGTCAAATGGCAGTTCCATATTTAATTTTTTGAGGAAACTCCGTACTGTTTTCCACAGTGCTTGCACCAGTCTGCATTTCCACCAGCAGTGTACTAGGGTTCCCCTTTTCTCCACATCTTCACCAGCACTTGTCATTTGATGATTTGTTGATGATAGCCATTCTGACAAGTGTGAGATGGTACCTCATTGTTGTTTTGATTTGCATCTCTCTGATGATCAGTGATGAGCATTTTTTCATATGTCTCTTGGCCTTCTGTATGTCCTCTTTGAAGAAGTGTCTATTTAGGTCCTTTGCCCATTTTGTAATTGGGTTGTTTATCTTCCTTTTGTTAAGTTGTATAAGTTCCTTATATATTTTGGATATTAACCCTTTATCAGATGTATCATTGCCAAATATGTTCTCCCATACAGTGGGCTCTCTTTTCGTTTTGTTGATGGTTTCTTTTGCTGTGCAGAAACGTTTTATTTTGATGTAGTCCTTGATTCCCTGTTTTATCCTTTCTTATCTACAGTATGTTTATTGTACTGTTTAATCTATAAATACTTTAAAAACAAAAAGGACATGAAATGTAAAGGAAAAGAAATGTACAGTAAAAAATGAAACTTAATAATTATAAGCAGCAACAAAAGCAAAAACATAAAAATATTCACAGCACAATATCCTGAGATTTTTAACAGTGGTAACCTGACTCATATTCACACATTCTCTCCTTTGTCACCTGAGATGTGTGACTGATCATACAGGTATCAGCATGAAAGGGTTGTCAGGTTCAGAAGCAAATTGTTCAAAATGGGAGTCATTTGAGAAGCGGAGTTCCACTGTATTTTCTATAGGCAGTGGGGGAGCCATCAAAAGAGGGATACCCATAACAAGATTTTTATTTCAGGAAAAATACCCTGGTAACAGTAAGAAGAGGGGATTAGAGTTGAGGCTTTTGCAGTAGAGTCTCTCGAGAACCAGTGAGGCCTAAACTAGGACAGTTGTGATAATAAAGTGAAGATGTTGAAGAGAATTTTTAAAGGATTAATCAGGACTTGATGCTCATTTGTACAAAGTATAAGATAATCTAAGCAATGTTTTCTGATTGGTCTTATTACTTTCACTTGTTACCACTGTAACCTTTACCTGCTGTCACATCATTCCCCCCTCCTTAAAATTTAACTTGCCTAAATATCATTTCATAATCTCACTTTACTCTGTGCAAAGGCAAACCTTAAAAATGGGTTCAGCCTCCAAATCCTGTTTTTTTATTTATTAATCAGTTTGAACTCTGTGGCTCATAATGGATGGTGCTTAATTTAAATTGGTTGTCTAAATATTTTTGTATTTAGAAACTGTAACAGTCTGTATAAAATTATTAGTGTTATTGTGATGTGCCGAGTTGCTCCTGTTTTTATTTTGGCACTGGAAAGCCACCTAAGTTGTTTCAAATTAAATCATAATTGAAAATCAGATTGTCCCTGAGCCTTAGTCTTTTGGAAATCTGTCTGTCTTGAGAAATGAGCAGTGTTTTCATGTTCTGAAGCTGATTTGACTCAGCAGTGTCAATAGCTAATAGTCTGACCCTTCCAAGAGCTTGGAAGAAAATAGATTATCTCTAAAAGGCAAAAAGGTCAACTACTAAGAATTCGTCTACTACCCAGATTATATCTACTTATTGTTTGGAGGCCTATGATGGTGCTGACCTATGATGATACTATACTTCTGTATGTGGAAAAGGTGGTGAAACTTCTTTTTAAAATATATTTTTATTGATTTTAGAGAGGAAGGGAGAGGGGGGGAGAGAGAGAGAGAGAAACATCAATGATGAGAGCGAATCATTCACTGGCTGCCTCCTGCAACGCCCCCCACTGGGGATCAAAAATGCAACCTGGGCATGTGCCCTTATCTGGAATCGAACCTGGGACTCTTCAGTCTACAGGCTGATACTCTATCCACTGAGCCAAACCAGCTAGTACAGTGGTAAAACTTTTTTGACTATTCCCTCATACACTGAAGGCCATACTGTTGCAGTTAAGAAAATGCTAGTGTATGTTTTTTAAGAAATATCTTTTAATTTTAGAAATCTATGTTAAAATGTGCCACAGCATGTGATTACACTATTGATCTAGTTCTTTTGCTTTCTCTTTTACTCTTGGTAATCTTTACTTAAATATCATTCTTAAAGAGCACATCTGTAATTATGGCTTTAGGTCACACACTACATCCAATATGAAACTGGATCACAGAAAGGAGAGCAAAGTTATTGTTACAGGGAGACAAATCTGGCACAAGGCCAGTTAACTGAATTGTTGCTAATTGTCAGTTCTCCCCAATAAACTGGTTAAACAAGGCTTTCATTATACCCCTGTTATACATATATATGTATGACTCTTAGGGGCTCTACATAGCAAAATATGTATGTTTCTAAAAGAAATAATATATTAACTACAAATTCCAAGGGTCTTCATCTGTTTTTGACTGTGAGCATTTTTATTCTTTTCTTTTTTTAGCTATGTAATAATTTCTGTAATACTCATCCTAACAACTTAAAGCCTTGTTTATTCTTTGTGTCAGAGTACAAGAGCATTTTCCCCTACTCATGTGTTTATTCAACATTTAACCAACATTTATTGAGCACCTACTTTATGCCAGGCAATGTAATAAACATGAAGTATATTATGTGGTCTCTACCTTAAAGAGCTCTATATATTATGGTGGGAAAGAAGGATGTGCCAGTGAGTAATTAGTGACTAGCCAGCAACTGTTTACAGAGATGGAGCTGTGATGCTCTGTGAAATCTGGTGTTTTAGAAGTCGATTCAACTGATTTATAAACGTCCCTTTCAGAACTTGGTGCCAGAAATTATTTGGGAATTCTTATAGTTCTATACTTACCAGTGCTTTGCTAGCAGAGAGTTGGATTTAATCAGGGTTGGAATTTTCCAGGTAATGTAACAGGGAAGGAGAAAAAGAGACAAGGAATTGAAAGTGTATACAAATGACTATTTATAATGATGGACTGTGGAGTCTTAAGTCAGGTAAGGGGGAAAGTAAGGACACAGAGGGAGTGATGGACAGTAAAAAGAGGGTAGGGTCAATAGATAGAGATCCTACTGGAGTCAGGGAATTGTTGAAATTGGTGTACCAGAGGGAGTGAGCTGGAAAGTGAGCCCGTAGAAGTCAGAAAATAGGATCCCTGTGATGGAAATTTTAGATGGGGTATGGTTATAGGTAATGATCATAGTCTGGGCTCAATGTGATCATTGAGCAGGTGGTGAGGTGTATTGGTGGAAGATATAGTCGAATAACCATCAGTCACCATACGTAGTTATTGCGATATTCTTGACTCTATTCCCTATGCTGTACATTACATCCTTGGCTTGTTTTATAATTGAAAGTTTGTATTTTTCATTCCCTTCGCCTTTCCACCCAACTTCCCACCCCCTTCCCTCTGTATAAGTCACTTCTGAAGCTGCAATTTTCATACCTTTAGGAAGTTTTGTGCTTCCTACACATACCAGTACTATAAGTTTTATAGATAATAGTTAACATATTTGTAACCTTGCCTCTGCTATTACCATAGTATCATAATTTTAGTATTGTCTGTGTTAGTAATGTTTTCATAACACTGCTATTTTTAGCAAATCTCATTTTGCCTATGTGCTTGTTTTTCACTTTTTAAAGGAAAGAACGCTTGGTGTATGTGGGTATCAGTATTGAAAACATCATTCCTCCACAAGTAAGTTTCTGGCTTATAGTATTTTTAAAGAGGAAATTGCCATAATTGTTCTAAAATGTATCCCACATTATGTAACATGAGTAGTTTCAATCTTATTAAAAATGAAAATTTAGGACCTTAAAGAATCACCCATAATCCCTCATGATTATGTACATGCAGATAGCCCCGAAATATTACATCCAAATGAAATTTATAGCTCACCCATATGGAGCTTCTTGGATGTTGTATTTTGTTTCATTTTGAACCTAAATTGGTTAATTTGTTTTCAACTTCTTTATCTGCTGTTTATGTAAAGTGTCTAAAGAATAGTTCAGGGAGAGCTGGCTTTTAATTCTAATCTTTTGTGGTTATCAGGACCTTCAATTTGTGTTCTTATAGTTTGGTTTCTTTGAAGGGATTTCACTGTTTTGCATTCATTAGCTTAATTTATAATTAAGAATGATATCTCATGAGTAAGAGTATATGTATCATGGTTTTTATTTGAAATGAAGAAATTTTCTCAGTTCCATACAGGTTCAATTCAGATTTAATTAAATCACACACTTAAATAGCCTGTCTTGGTTAGTTATTTTTCCCCTCAGTACCTTGCCCCTTTCTTCTAAATCCATTATTTCATTTTTTCAGCTTAATCTAATTATTTGTTTAAAAATTTATTGATGGAAAAACATCCTGATTTTTAATATATATATATATATATATATATATATATATATATATATATATTTATTTATTTATTATTGATTTTACAGAGAGGAAGGGAGAGGGATAAGAGTTAGAAACTTCGATTAACTGACTCCTGCATGCCCCCCTCTGGAGATCGAGCCCACAACCCAGGCATGTGCCCTTGACCAGAATTGAACCTGGGACCCTTCAGTCCATGGGCCAAGGCTCTATCCACTGAGCCAAACTGGTTAGGGCATCTTTTTTTTTTTATATTGTCTAAAGTTTTATGTGTGTTTCCTTTTTTCCCCAATTGACCTCCCCCCATGATTATTTTTAAAAGAGGTCATTATAAACTCACCAAAAACAAGAATTTTAATACAGAAGTGCTTTTTAAAAAAATATTCTTACTGATTTTTTTTTTTTTTTTTAAGAGAGAGATACATTGATGGCTGCCTCCTGCACACCCCACAGTGGGGATCGAGCCTGCAACTCTGGCATGTGCTCTGAACGGGAATCAAACAGGCAGTCTTGGTGCACAGGATGATGCCCAGCCAGCTGAGCCACACTGGCCAGGGCCAGAAGTGTTTCTTTTGATCATCAATATTTTTTTAATCTGTACATAGTGTTGCCATGTTCATTCAGTTTTGGGGGGATCATCTTTTTCAAACCTTTCACATGTGCTGCCTAGAGGGACATTAGAAGCTATTAATCCCAAGGAACTTTGTTCTGTCCTGAGTAATAAAATGTATTTATTTTCATAAAACCAGGAGCCAGATTTTTCTGAAGATCATGAAGAAAAGAAAAAAGATTCAAAAAAATCCAAAGCAAACTTGCTTGAAAGAAGATCAACAAGAACACGGAAATGTATAAGTTATAGGTATGAAATATGTGGAAATAGTTACAATGAAAGAATTTTTAAAAAATATACTTTTTTATTGATTTCAGAGAGGGAGAGATAGAAACATCAATGATGAGAGAGAATCATTGATTGGTTGTCTCTTGCACACGCACACGGGATTAAGCCTGCAACCCAGGAATGTGCCCTGACAGGGAATTGAACCATGACCTCCTGGTTCATAGGTTGACCCTCAACCACTGAGCCACACTGGCCAGATAAAATAATTTTTTGTTAGGTTTTGTGTGTGTGTGAATCCTCACTCGATATTTTTTCCATTGACTTTTTGAGAGAGTGGAAGGGAGGGAGAAAAACAAGAGAGAAACATCGATGTGAGAGAGACCCATTGGTTGCCTTCCAGCTGACCAGGGCTGGGAATTAAACCTGCATCCCAGGTACATGCCCTTACTGGGTATCGAACCTGACGCACTGTGGTGCTCAGGCCAACCCTCTAGCCATCAGCCAGGGCCACAATGGAATATTTTATTTTAATTAATTAATTAATTAAATTTTAATTAATTAAAATTTTTAGGCAATTCACTTTATCTTTGTGCTTACCTCAGTTCTAAAATGAAAGGAGTTTTGCATATGATGAATCTTAGGAATTATCCAGTCTTGGTCCTTTTCTTTAAGTTGAAAACAGCTCTTGTGAGATGAAGTATGTTTTCATAGTTCTGAAATTCTGACTATATATGAATTCTAGTAATAATAATATAACCTTCAATAACAATAATAATGTCATCCTTGAACTTAGTATTATTTCTGGACACTAATTTAGTTAACTTTGCCAAGCGATTTGTATCATTAGGGTTTGGCAAATTGGCCTGTGGGCCAAATCCAGCTCACTGCCAGTTTTTGTATAGCCAATGCCTTGGGAGTGATTTTTACAATAATAAATGGTTGAGAAAAGAACCAAAAGAAGAACATCCTATGAAAATTACATGACATTCAAATCACAGTGTCCATAAATAAAGTTATTTGGGAACACAGCCACACCATTCATTTGTATTGTCTGGCTGTTTTTGTACTGAACGGCGACTTGAATAGTTAAACAGAGACTGTGTGGGCTACAAAGCATGGAATATTTTCTATCTGGTTTTTTACAAAAATATTTATTGGTGCCTCGTACAGATGATCTTTGAAAGTGAAAAGAAACAATTTATGTATTAGATACTGATTTACAAAACCCAATTTTACAAAAGAAATGGAGGCTAGTCGGAGTGAGAGGATGTAGTCCAGATCACACAGTCCCAAAGTGGACAAGAGCAGTTTCATATCAGGCCTTTTTCACTTCCGAGGCAGCCCTCCTGACATGCATGTGCCAGGCTGTAACGTGATTGTTGTATGTATTTTAGATTTGATGAGTTTGATGAAGCAATTGATGAAGCTATAGAAGATGATATCAAAGAGGCTGATGGAGGAGGTATGTCTTTGTTTATCATTCTCTCTTTTTCATATACTGTAACTCCAGGCAATAAAATAACTAAAATGCGCTGGTTAGAGCAATGAGCTTTTTCTCTCTCTCTCTCTCTCTCTCTCTCTAGTGTTTATCATGATTGCTGATGTTAACAGTCTGAGATTCAAAATAATCTGTAGACACAATGTCAGTGTGTAGACTCAGATCTTACTACTTATTTTAAAAGTTTTGTCTTATGATCTGATGTAAAATGCAAATGTTCCTCAGTAGATTATAAATTTACTTCTGCTTCCAAATGGAAAACCCAGTGAAACTTTCCTGTTTTCTTTCTATTTTTATTATGATTAATCTGACTCTAAGTATATTTCTTTAAATTAACCTTTTAAAATGGGTTTATTAATTTCATACTCTTTAATGCATGACATTAATGTAGTATAATTTAAAGGTAATTTCATTTAAGAGCTACATAGCAAATTACCAGTGCTCCAGTGTGGAGCATTGTGGTTTCCATTTAGTTATTATGAAAACTGCAAGGGGTTCGTTATACGTAGGCTGTTTGTAGGGGAACTGAAGAAGTCACTCGCTTTTCCAGAGACGTGTGCCTTACTT
This sequence comes from Corynorhinus townsendii, assembly GCA_026230045.1. Lineage (NCBI taxonomy): Eukaryota > Metazoa > Chordata > Mammalia > Chiroptera > Vespertilionidae > Corynorhinus > Corynorhinus townsendii. The sequence continues at coordinate 47,691,981 of JAPDVU010000008.1, read as the reverse complement.
ACACCTTTGCTGCTGAATTCTCACTTTTTCAGCCCTGCAAACACTGTTAATTTTTTAAAAAGTTGCTAGACCTCTTTCTAACACCATGTCCAAAAGACAACTTTCAAGAAGAGATTTTTGAATCACTGCTAATAGGTATGAGGTTTCTTTTTGGGGTGATGAAAATGTTTTGAAATTATTTAGTGGTGACAGTTGTGCAACTTTGACTATACTAAGAACCTCTGAAATATACACTTTAAAGGGTGAATATTATGGTATAGGAATTACATCAAAATGTTAAGAAAAAGATGTTTCCTACAAGGTGAACTTCTACTTAGTAGGACAAACAAATTCAAACACTCTTGATGAGAGCTCTGTCAGCTGCAGTTGTGAGAAAACCAGATTTGTAGGAAGAAAATAAATCAAGTAGTGTTGCTAAGCCCAAATAAGAACAGTCTCTAGATATTAAAGGGAAACTTTTAATAAATGTACAGTTGTCCCTCTTCCTCTCTCCCTCTCTCCCCCCCAACTCTCCACCCCTGAATTCAGGAGTTGGCCGAGGAAAAGATATCTCCACCATCACGGGTCACCGTGGGAAAGATATCTCCACTATTTTGGATGAAGAAAGAAAGGAAAATAAACGACCCCAGAGGGCTGCTGCTGCTCGTCGGAAGAAACGCCGGCGATTAAATGATCTGGATAGTGACAGCAACCTGGATGAAGAAGAGAGTGAGGATGAATTCAAGATCAGTGATGGGTGCGTGCTCTGCCAGTTGACCCCACTCCCTAGATTCAGGCTTAAACAGTACTAGCAGAGAAGCTGGCCATGCTATGGCAGGGCTTTGTGTTTCGTGCACATAGACAATCTCTTTTTTATTTTTTTTCAATTATTTTTTTAATTTAATAAATCTTTATTCAGATTATTACAATTGTTTCTCCTTTTCCCCCCCATAGCTCCCCTCCACCCGGTTCCCACCCCACCTTCTGCCCTTACCTCCCCCGCACTGTCCTCATCCATAGGTGTACGATTTTTGGCCAGTCTCTTCCCGCACCCCCCCCACTTACCCCTTTCCCCTGAGAATTATCAGTCCACTCCCTTTCTATGCCCCTGATTCTATTATATTCACCAGTTTATTCTGTTCCTCAGATTTTTAATTCAATTGATTTTTAGGTGCACTTGTTGACAGACATGTATTTGTTGTTCATAATTTTTTTCTTTACTCTTTTCTTCTTCCTCTTCTTAAAGAATACCTTTCAGCATTTCATATAATCCTGGTTTGGTGGTGATGAACTCCTTTAGCTTTTTCTTATCTGTGAAGCTCTTTATCTGCCCTTCAATTCTGAATGATAGCTTTGCTGGGTAGAGTAATCTTGGTTGTAGGTTCTTGCTGTTCATCACTTTGAATATTTCTTGCCACTCCCGTCTGGCCTGCATAGTTTCTGTTGAGAAATCGGCTGACAATCATATGGGTGCTCCCTTGTAGGTAATTAACTATTTTTCTCTTGCTGCTTTTAATATTCTCTCTTTGTCTTTTGCTCTTGGCATTTTAATTATGATGTGTCTTGGTGTGGTCCTCTTTGGATTCCTTTTTGTTTGGGGTTCTGTGCGCTTCCTGGACTTTTAAGTCTATTTCTTTCACCAGGTGTGGGAAGTTTTCGGTCATTATTTCTTCAAATAGGTTTTCAGTATCTTGCTCTTTCTCTTCTTCTGGCACCCCCATAATTCTGATGTTGGTACGCTTGAGGTTGTCCCAGAGGCTTCTTACACTATCTTCAACTTTTTGGATTCTTTTTTTTTTTTTTTTTTTTTTGCTTTTCTGGTTGAGTGTTTTTTGTTTCTTTGTATTTCAATTCTTTGACTTGATTCTTGCGTTTCTCTAGTCTGTTGTTGGGTCTCTGTATAATATTTTTTATTTCAGTCAGTGTATGTTTAATTTCTAGTTGGTCCTTTTTCATATCATCGAGGGTCTCGTTATATTTATCCACCTTTTCTAGGATATTCTTGAAAAGCCTTATAACCGTGGTTTTGAATTCTATATCCAGTCATTTGTTTTCCTCCATTTCTTTCATTTGTGATCTGTTTCTTTGTCCCTGCATTTTCACTGCTTCCCTGAGTTGGTAGGGTAGCTTTGTGTGCTAGGTTTCCTATATGGTCCAGTGGGTCGGCCTCCCCAGTTAACCTGAGGTGGACACTCTTGGTGCACTCCTTTGTGGACTGTGTGTACAGCCTTGTTGTAGTTAAGTGTTAATTGTTGTTGGTATCACTGGGAGGAATTGACCTCCTGGCCAGTTGGCTGTGAGGATCAGCTGTGTCTACGCTGGGAGAAGTTCGGTACTGGAGATAGCCTTATAGGATCAGACTTGCCAAATTGCAAAAGCCTCTGTGCTCAGCTTGGATGGGGCAGAGTCTCAGGGTGGAGCAGACATTCTTGGCTTCCCGTCAGCCCTGCCCTTGCTTGCGCACCTTCAGACCTCTGTCTTCCACAGTTCCCGAGTTTCCGCCTGACAGTCCAGATTCTCCCTCTAAGAGTGTGGGTCCCCAGGGGCTCGCCTGGAACTCAATCCTTTGCTGTTCCTCCAATTCTCCATGAGCTTTTCTCTTTCCTTCTAGTTGTAGAATTTCCACTCAGCCAGCCTTCCTGTGGTTCTGGATGGTGTCCGTTGAGTCTTTTAGTTGTAGTTTTGAAATTGTTGTGTGAGGCAGCAGTTTAGGTGCTTACCTATGCCGCCATCTTGGTTTCTCCCGACAGTCTCTTTTTTATGTTCAGATTATTTAACACAGATTTATGAACAGTCATAGTTCTTTTTTTTTTTCTTTTCAATTCTTATCTGAGGATATTTTTTCTATTGATTTCTAGAGAGAATGGAAGGGGAAAAAAGAGAGAGAGAGAGAGAGAGAGAAAGAGAGAAACATCAATATAAGAGAGACACATCGATTAGTTGCCACCCACATGTGCCACTACAAGGGCTGGGGAACCTGCAACTGAGTTATGTGCCCTTGACTGGGAATTGAACCTGCAACCCTTTGGTTGGCAGGCCCACACTCTAACCACTGAGTCAAACTGGCCAAGGCTAATATTCGTTATTTTTAGGTTAAAACCAAGTACGTTTATGGTTGTTTATTTAATACTAGAGGCCCGGTGCACAAAAATTTGTACACACGGGATGGGGGCGTCCCTCAGCCCAGCCTGTGCCCTTTTGCAGTCCAGGAGCCCTCGGGGGATGTCCAACTGACGGATGTCCTTAGCTGTCAGTTGGACATCCTTATTGCTGCTGCGGAGGCAGGAGAGGCCACCGCTGCTGTGCTCGCCAGCCGTCAGTTCTGCTTGTGGCTGAGCGGCGCTCCCCTGTGGGAGCACACTGACAACCAGGGGCCACCTCCGGCCCTGCCCTCTAATCACCCCTCCACTGCCGCCCCCCCGACTGCTGTTCCCATCCTCTGCCCGCTGGCACCCGCCTTGGCTGGCCTGGCACCGCCCGCTTGCCAGGCCCACCCCCCGCCAACCAGTCATTATGCCATTTGGTCAATTTGCATATTGGGCTTTTATTGAATAGGATTCTAAATTGTATTTCAATTTCATTAACTATAATTGAGCATCCTTTTATTGTGTACCTCTGTGCCACCTTCTACCAGCATGTCCATGAGTGGTTGCTAGTCAAATTTGAGACATAGATAAGCACAAGTAATTAGGATACTATTCTCTAGTGAACCTTAGAGGTTTGGCTTAAAGTAAGTAATCCAGCATAGAATATTAGGAAAGCCTTCCCTTGGAACAGGTACAAAAACAATAATGCAGAGTTCTCTCAGCATATAAACCAAGCTTGATGAAATTTGCATGACTAATTGGGCAGTTTGAGATGAGAAGCAGGATGAAGAAAGAAGTTCTTCTAAACAGAGAAATCACATAAAACCCCATAACTATTTAGGAAATTCCTGGTGTGTCAGCATAGCAAAAGTATGGGAAAGCAGTGGAGAGTGCTCTGCTGGAGATGTGGCCAAGAGATGAAAAGGAAACAGATGATGGAGTGTTTTGTCTGTCAGGCATAAGACTCTGTGAAGATGATGAAAACCCACCAAAGGGTTTAAACACCAGACTAATAGGTTTACATTTCAGAAAGATTTATCCTGGTATTCTTTTGGAGGCTGTATTGAAGGGAAATGATCTATAGATTACAGAGGCTACTTGGAGAATTGGTATAGTAGTTCAGGTACAAGATTATTTGAGATATTATCTTGGAGAGGTGGACTCAAGGAATTAATAAATAATTAGATATGAGAAATAAAAAGGAAGGAATTAGGATAAATACCAGATTTCTGGTTTGAGTCCCTAGATGGGTGATAATTTCAAATACCAGGCTAGAGAAAAGAAGAGAGAAGTAGGTTAGGAAATAATGAGTTTGCTTTTGGAGTTGTTGAATTTAAGGCACATGGGGAACATCTCAAGAGGCCAAAGCAATGTATGTATGGGAAAATCAACATCAATTCATCTTCATAACTCCTCCTAAGCCGATCATTTCTTCATTTTAGGGAAGTTGATACAAGTATTCAGATGTTACATTAAACATTATTTTATGATTTGCTGGACTTGTTAGAACTTGAATTGAGAACTACGTGTTCACAGTTTCGTTTTTTTCGGGAGGGGTTAAATATCTTTTATTGATTTCAGAAAGAGGAAGGGAGAGGGAGAGAGAGATAGAAATATCTACCTAATAAAAGAGTAACATGCTAATTGACCATACCTTCACAATGCCCACCAGCCAATCAGTAGTGACTACGCAAATTAACCCAACAAAGATGGCGGGTTAATTTGCGTATGTGGGCACTGAGCGGCCGGGGCAGGGTGGGATGCTTGTGTTGTCGCCATGGGTATGACGCAGGTGTTCCACACCACCCCTGGCCACTCTGGGCAGCATGAGAAGGCAGAAAGGCGACTCCGGGCTAGAGTGAAAAGGCGGCTCTGGCCAGAGCAAAGGCCGTGCCAGCAGCCAGGGGAAGGAAGGCCCGTTCATGCACGAATCTTACTGCATCAGGCCTCTAGTCAATGATAAGACAGAATCCTTAATCAGCTGCCTCTTGCACTCACACTGAGGATGGAGCCCACAACCCAGGTATGTGCCTTGACTGGGTTCATAGGTCGATGCTCAGCCACTGAGCTGTGCCAGCTGAGCCGGGATCACAATTTTAAGTACCATCATAATTCATTTGGTTTCTCTTGGACAGATCTCAAGATGAGTTTGTTGTATCTGATGAAAACCCAGATGAAAGTGAAGAAGACCCACCATCTAATGATGACAGTGACACTGATTTCTGTAGCCGAAGACTAAGACGACATCCCTCCCGGCCAATGAGGCAAAGCAGGCGTTTGCGGAGAAAAAACCCAAAGAAAAATTATTCTGACGATGATGAAGAGGAGTCTGATGAGAATAGTAGAGACTCTGGTAAAAATAATTTGTGTCTACATCACACCAACTTAAATTCTTGTGATTTCTGGAGCTAAGATTTTTTAAAATAAAAGTCCTTTCAATTGTAACTTAAGCTTTCTGATAAAACTTTTGAGTTATATTATTATGACTCACTAGGAACTAAAGTTTTCATAGAAAGCACATTCTAAGAAAATACATACAGACGGATGTGTTAACTTCATATTAAATTCATTTTAGGTTTGTGATGAATCCTTGTGGTGCCAAGTGTTCCCATGCCTAGTCTTTATCTTCATAGTGTTTCTTGGAAATAATTGCCAGTAAGCCGAGAACAGATATCTAGCTATTGGAGAGAGAAGGATCACCAATTATTTCTAATGTTTAGATCACAGTTGGTAATTCATTAGTTTTTATAAATTTGCAGGGGTTGATGGTATAGCTTATACTTATCCCTACTAACAATGTATGGAGGCACAGCAGCCAAAAGAGCAAATACAGTGTTTTGTGGAATTGGCAGATAGGTAGCTGTCATCTTACTGAGGAAGTGGCACAAACAAGAGTATTATATCCTTGACTTGCCAGGCTTGTGAAGTTTTATTTTGTTTATCTTTTTTTCTAAACTTTTTTGCTAAATGGAGACATCATGCCCCTTTATCAGTGCTTATTTCCTAAGAACAGGACATTTTCTTATATAACCACAATACAGTTACTAAAATCAGAAATTTTGTATTGATACTAGAGGCCCGGTACATGAATTCATGCATGGGTGGGGTCCCTCAGCATGGCCAGTGATTGGGGCAATCAAGGCTGTCTCGCCCAGTCCTGATTGGGGCCAGCCAGCCAGGGTGAGGGACCGCGGGAGGTTGGCCGGCCACAGGAAGTTGGCTGTGTGAGCACAGTGACCACCAGGGAGCATCTCTTTTGTTGAGAGTCTGCCCCCTGGTGGTCAGTGTGCATCATAGTGACTGGTTCGGTCAACTGGTCGTAACTGTCGCTTAGGCTTTTGTATATATAGATAATACTATTATCTAATCAATAGTATACATTCAGATTTCATCAGTGGTCTTGATAGTGTCCTTATATCAATATTTTTTCCTAGTCCAGGATCCATTCCATAAAAATAAACATCGTGCTTATTCATGTCTCTAGTTTCCTTTAATCTGGGATATTCTGCAAACTTTGTCTATATTTGCCTTAACATTTTTTTTTTAAGAATACACACTAGTTATTTTATAAAATGTTCCTTAATTTGGGTTTTCCTGTTTCTTTGTGATAAAATTCAGATTATACATTTGTGCAGGAATATTACATGGCTAATGTATATCCTCCAGGTCTCTTTATTATTTTTCCCTTTGTAATTAATAAGTAAATTATAGGGAGGTATTTTGAGACTCTGTAAATATCCTGTTCTTTATCAGTTATTTTGCCCACTAGTTTTAACATTTGTTAATAAATTTCTAATTTCATCATTCCTTTTATATTTATATTTATTACTTGGTGTTCTTAAGTGTTTTCTCCCCTATATATCTGTTTCTTTATATCAGAACTAGAGGCCCAGTGCACGAATTCTTGCATGGGTGGGGTCCCTCAGCCTCGCCGGCGATCGGGGCCGTCTTGTCCAGTCCGGGGGGGGGGGAGGGGACAGTGGGAGGATGACTGGCTGGCCAGGGGGAGGGACCGCAGGAGGTTGGCTGGCTCGCCGGCTGCGGGGAGGGACCACAGGAGGTTGGCTGTGGGAGTGCACTGACCACCAAGGGGTAGCGCCTGCATTGAGCGTCTGCCCCCTGGTGGTCAGTGCATGTCATAGCGACCAGTCATAACAGTTGCATAGGCTTTTATATAGATAGATGTACTTGTGGATTCTTTTTTCAGTCATTGGATATAACGTTACCATCAATATTTAGGCTCAATTTGTCCCAGATTTGGCCAGCAGGAATGGCTTCAAATTGTTGGCTAGCTATTTTGAAATATTTGAAGTCCATTAGAGAGCAAGGCTAAATGTGATAATTCAGTGGAAAATATTAGCACTCCTGAAATACTGTTGACATAGAGCCATAGCCTGACTCTGGTTTATTGATCCAAGGTGACAAGAATAGTGCTATTTAGTAATGCTTTGAGAGTTTAAGTAGCTCTATGTATTTTGCAGATTTTAATTCCATGTAGAAAAAGCAAAAAATATAACTAATTTTGTAATTCTTTGAGATAGGTTCATCACTTTTTTGCTGTTGGAGAACTTATGTGAAGTTGTGACTGTAGCCATCCAGCTACATTTGTGAAGTTTGGCATAAAAGCCCCAAGGACTTACTCATTATTAATAAGAAAATAAGGGACTTAAAGTTATTATTCATTTAAAAATTGTTTAAAATGAACTCTTCTTAGTAGCTTTGCATTCTTATAACCTAAGCTAACTACATTTCTATTGAACAAACTTTGACTTTTTTTTTTGCTTTTTTTTAATAGAAAGTGATTTTAGCGATGACTTTAGTGATGATTATGTAGAGACTCGGCGAAGGCGGTCGAGGAGGAACCAGAAAAGACAAATTAACTACAAAGAAGATTCAGAGAGTGAAGGTTCCCAGAAAAGTTTACGGCGTGGTAAAGAAATCAGACGAGTTCACAAGCGCAGGCTTTCCAGCTCAGAGAGTGAAGGTGAGGAATAGATCTCCAGTTTACAGAAGTTTGGACAAGGGAGAAATAAAATGAACTCTATACCATTTCTAAGAAATTCAATATAACTGGTAATATCTTTGAGACAGAATTCTTTATTTTATGCCTGGTTACTATTTATAATTTAAATAAATGCTAGTTGATAAGATACAGGTTTTTTGTTGTTGTTTTTCATCGTGAGGACTTTTTTTTTTTTTTTTAATATATTTTTGTTTCAGAGAGGAAGGGAAAGGGAGAGAAAGAGAGAGATTCATTGATTGGCTGTCTCCTGCATGCTCCCTACTGGGAATCGAGCCCACAACCCAGGCATGTGTCATTGACTGGAATCGAACCTGGGACCCTTAAGTCCACTGAGCCAAACCAGCTAGGGCAAGATACAGTTTTTTAAAATAGTTCTATTGATTTTAGAAAGAGAGGAAGTGGGGGGGAGGGGTGTCCAGAGGGGGAGAGAGAGGTGTCGATATGAGAGCAAGACATCAATTGGCTGTCTCCTGCACGCCTCCTACCCGGATCAAGCTGCTACCCAGTTATATGTCATGAATTCATTGATCAGCTGCCTCCTGCACACACCCTACTGGGGTTCGAGCCCAAAACCTGGGCATGTATCCTGACCGGGAATCGAACTATGAGCTCCTGGTTCATAGGTCAGTGCTCAACCACTAAGCCACGTTGGTCAGGCAAGATACAAATTTTTAAGTTCACCATTGTAATAATTAAATTCTTCATGGAAACTAGAGGAATCTCAAAATTGTGATCTAAGCAAGATTTTTTTTCTGCTCCCATATTATTTATGGCCCTCATTTCAAAATAACCTCCTTTGACTTGATTACCTGAATAGTTGGACAGTTCCGAACCAAGGTACTTACTGTTTCTCTCCATCTTGACAGTAAGCTTCAATTGGTGCCTTTTATTTCTTAATAGCTGTAGCTGTGCCCCATACCAGAAGTTCAGGAAAAGCTCTAAAATATGAATTTGTGATATCCATTTTTAAAAAACTCCTCCCTGAGGATCTGCTTATTGATTTGAGGGAGAGGGGGAAGCAGGGAGGAAGATAGGGAGGGAGGGAGGGAAAATGAGGAAAACAGACAGACAGATATCGATGTGAGAGAGAAACATCAATTGGTTGCCTCCTGTAAAGCCTGACCAGGGATGGAACCCGAAACCTTTTTTTAAAAAATATATTTCTTTTATTGATTTCAGGGAGGGAAAGGGAGAGAGAGATAGAAACATCAATGGTGAGAGGGAACCATTGATTGGCTACCTACTGCACGCCCCCCACTGGGGGGTTGAGCCTGCAACCGGGCATGTGCCCTTGGCCAGAATTGAACCTGGGACCCTTCAGTCCACAGGCTGACGCTCTATCCACTGAGCCAAACCGGCCAGGGCCTGAAACCTTTTTGGTGCATGGATGACCCTCCAACCAATTGAGCCACCTGTCCAGGGCTTCCATTTAGTGTTTTAAGTTATTCCAGGATTCTTTCTAAGTTTATTTTATTAAATGATTCTAACTCTCTCCTATTCCTCTTTCTTTTTTATATATTTAATTATCTGTTTTGAAGATTGTTTGCTTTCATAGATCCTTATCAATTATGTGTAAGTCCATGCCAGGAGAGAAAAGGGGGAAATATATTTGAATAGGGGAGGCTAAAGAAGGAAGGTGAACTTCTAGTTGAGTGTGTGTTATCTTCTTATGTCATTAAAAACAAATATAAATTCATTAATTCAACTATAAAAAACATACTTACTGAACTATTCACTATTCTAGGCACTGAGAATAGGAAAGTGAACAAAAGAGCCAAAAACCATGGGTAACTTCGTCATGTCACTTTTAGTGGGGGTTGGGGGAAGAAAGACAATATACGAGATAAATAAGTAGAAAATATAATCTACTAGGTGGAGACAAAAAGCTGTAGAGAAAAATAAGGGAGGAAGCTGGGTTGGGAGAGTAGTTGGAATTTCAGGTTGGCTACCACATGAATATCTCCCTCAGGAAACAACATTTGATTAAAGACCTGAAAGAAATGTTGAGTGTGTGTCATGCAGTTATCTAAGAAGAGTGATTCAGGCACATGAAACCACAATGTGAAGGTCATAAGGCAAGTTTAAACGTGTCTGGCATGTTCAAAGAATAGAAGGGAGGCCAGGTTGGAGAGGAAGGAAAGGATGAGATGAAGCAGGGATATCAACAGGGACTAGATCATGTTGAGCAATAATCAGCAAACTACAGCTTACCTGTTTGTATAAATAAACACTTCGTAAATCAAGTTATAATGGAATATAGCCATAGCCATTTTTTTTTTTTTTTACATACAGTCTGTACTGCTTTCCCACAAAGTTTGAATGGTTGTAATAGAGACTGCCCTTTACAAAAATATTTTGCCAACCCCTGAGGAGTATCAGTGCTGTTCAAATAGTAGCCACTAGTATTATGTGACTATTGATCACTTGAAATGTGGCTAGTGTAATGGAGGAACTGAATTTTTAATTTTTATCTAATTCTAATTTAAATTTAAAGTAGCCATATGTCATTACTGGCTACCACATTGCATAGTGTAGCAGGCCATTGTATATGGATTTAGGATTTTATTTGGTATAAGATGAGAAATGAGAATTTTGGAGAAGGGACTGATATGACCTGACATGTTTTTGTTTGATTATGGTAGCTGTGTTATGCATTAATTGAAGAGGACATGGTTAGAATCTAGGACCAGGTGGGAGGCCATTGAAATAGGCCAGCTGAGAGATGATGGTAGGTAAGAGTAGGGTAGAAGCAGTAGAGATGAAAAATTCAAATTATGGTTATATTTTAAAGGTAGACCTAAAGGATTAACTGTTGCATTAGATGGTAGAAAGGAAGGAATCAAGGATAAGTGAGCAATTGGAAGAATAGAGTTGTCAATAACCGAGAAGGTGGAGGTAAGAATAGCACAAATTTGAGGTGGGGGTTTAGGAACTCAGATAACACATTAGGTTTGAGATGTGTGTTTAGAAATCCAAGCATAGGTGTTAAGTAAGCAATTTGATAACATGAGTCTGGAATTTAGGGGGTACCTAAAAACAAATGTGAAAGTTACCAGCATATAGATGTTATGCCAAGCCATGAGACTAGGTGGGATCACATAGATGTGAGTATGGACAAGGGAAGACATTTAAAGACTAGCAAGGACATTTAATAACATGGGATGAGAGTCAGCACAGTGTTTCAATTGTCCAGAGTTGGGCAAGATTTCACTAAGAAATCTCATTCTGCTCTTTCCTAAAATCATAGGTACACATGAATCCTCTTGGGTATTGTTATGGGACTGAGAGGAGGGGAAAATCAGGCCAATTATTGAAGGGACATATTTGTGTACAAACAAGTCTGAAAGCAGGACACGGCGTGAATGGGGAGGAAAAGGAGAAGTACTCAAATTGTTTATGGTTAAATGTGCTGTTTATTCTAGAGAGCTATATGTCCAAGAACTCTGAAGATGAGGAGCTAGCTAAAGAATCAAAGCGGTCACTTCGAAAGCGGGGTCGAAGTGCAGATGAGTATTCAGAAGCAGAAGAGGAAGACAAACCATCCCGAAAACGGCTACACCGGATTGAGACAGACGAGGAGGAGAGTTGTGACAATGTTCATGGAGATGCAGCTCAGCCTGCCCGTGATAGCCAGCCCAGGGTCCTTCCTTCAGAACAGGAGAGCACCAAGAAGCCCTACCGGATAGACAGTGACGAGGAAGAGGACTTTGAAAACGTAGGCAAGGTGGGAAGTCCATTGGACTATAGCTTAGTGGACTTACCTTCCACCAATGGACAGAGTCCTGGCAAAGCCATTGAGAATTTGATTGGCAAGCCAGCTGAGAAGCCTCAGACCCCCAAGGACAACAGCACAGCCAGTGCAAGCCTGGCCCCCAATGGGACAAGTGGTGGGCAGGAGGCAGGGGCACCAGAAGAGGACGAAGATGAGCTTTTGAGAGTGACTGACCTTGTTGATTACGTCTGTAACAGTGAACAGTTATAAGACTTTTTTTCCATTTTTGTGCTAATTTATTCCACGGTAGCTCTCACACCAGCGGGCCAGTTATTAAAAGCGGTTTTATTTTTCCTAGAAAACTCCACTACAGAATGACTTTTTAGAAGAAAATTTCAACAAATCCTGAAGTCTTTCTGTGAAGTGACCAGTTTTGAACTTTGAAGATAAATAATTGCTGTAAATTCCTTTTGATTTTCTTTTTCCAAGTTCATGGTCCTTGGTAATTTCATTCATGGAAAAAAAATCTTATTATAATAACAACAAAGATTTGTATATTTTTGACTTTATATTTCCTGAGCTCTCCTGACTTTGTGAAAAAGGGTGGATAAAGAATGCATTCCGAATCTGCGAGGGCCGAAAACAGAATTAGGGGTGGGAGAAAGCACTTGTGCTTTAGCTTTTTCATATTAAATATATATTATATTTAAACATTCATGGCATAGATGATGATTAACAGACTGTTTAAAAGTTCGAGTCTGTGTTGTTGCAGTTTGAGAATTGTAGATAACATCATACGTAAGTCATTTAGTAGCAGCATTCATGAATCAACTTGTTTACTATTGGAGATAACCACACTTAATAAAGAAGAGACCGAAGAGGTACCATCCTAAAAAAAACTCTTAAGTTTGGTATAGTGGAGTTTCTTGTTTTTAAAAATCATCTGAAAAGTATTTGTACAGTAAAATGTAAAATGAAGCTTTGACAACCAGATTGTGCTAGCAACAATTTTAAAACAGCTTTATGCAGTGATGATGAGGTGGCCTCTAATGTACTATCATGGAAAGTTATTAGTGAAATGAGTGTAGTCTTCTTTTAAGGCCCAGTGGACTGTAAACTTTGCAGATAGTGTAACTCCTTTGTTTTGGCCACCTATTTAAATATATAAAATATCATTTTGAAACAAATACATCTATACATAACATACATGAAGAGATGCTAAGCTGATAGTGGTATTTTAGCACATTTGAAGAAGGGGAAAGGATTTTCAGGTGAATTTTAACTGGTCTATTCTTGCCCTTAGTATCTACTTCAAATTGAAGTCTACAAACAAAGCAGTTCCTTTGGGAGATTTTTAGTTTGAGTTTTAGCATGTGTGTGTGTATGTGTGTGTGTGTGTGTGTGTGTGTGTGTTGGACTTTCTTATCTGCCTGGATATATTAGCAGGGTTTGAATGTAGTTTTTGCCTTTGGCCATTAGACTTCTATTAAAATTCATTAATAGTCACATGACCAACATAGAGTTGATTGAGAACCACCGATGTACTTAATAGGCATGACATCCATTTCAAACATCTCAACACTTTAAAAAAAAAAAAGGTTTAGCCCTTTGTTTCAAGAAAAGGTGTATCTAACATGTAATTGACACTAAAATATGAGCTTTGTCTTCGTTTCTGTTACAGCTGTAAAATTTCAGGCAGAGCCATAAATAACATTGTACAAAGTGTAGCACTTGTGATTAAACCTTGCCTGTCAAGTTCTGCAACCTTCAGCCATTACTTCTGTGAATACTTTCGCCCTGGGATCTGGGTTTTTCTGTTCCAGTGTTGTGTCTGTTGCCGGCAATGGACACACTGTATCTGCTGCTGGCCCAAGAACTTCATTAATTTTTCTTTCCAAATTAAGCATATGTGCTAGTCAGTGTAGAGTAAAGCACTTCTCTTTTTTATTATTAAAAAGCTGGCATTAGACTTGCATTATAAATACCTCTCTAGAAACTTTATACTCCTTCTTTTCCCTCCTCAACAGGTGTTGCCCTTAAATCTTATCTTTTTGACCTTGAAAGTTTATAGCTGTTGTTTTTCAGTTATTGGTTCTTTTGTTTGTTTTGTTTCACTTTAGTTCTGTAGTACCTGCCCATTAATATTTTTGCTTTGATTCTAGCAATGTATATGTATCTGTATAAAAAATAAAATAATGAAAGCAGCCTAAAAATAGGGTGCACAAATAGCATGTGGTTCCAAGTAAGTTGTGATTTTTATTTTGAGACAAAGTTCCACTGGAAGGGAGGGAAGGGCTCACATTCATAGACAGTAGAGCAGAGGGCTGTGTAAGGAGCCACATTCATTAACAAGCCTCCTTTCTAGTTAGGTTCGTTTCTTTTATTTGGAAGTCTTAAGAATGTTACCCTTTTTAACAAACAGTCAGGCCATAGAAGGATTCCCACTAGTGCAAGGTAAGTGGTTAGAATGTTCCAGTGGCCTATCCTGTTCCCAGTCTCCCTCTACTATTTTACTGGTAGTCCTGCAGCTGGTCAAGCCACTGTGTGTGGAAACTCCCATGTGCCCTGTTTCTACCTCTGGACACACCAGCTCCTGCTTCCACCTATTCTGTTCAGTCAAGCAAGTGATAAGTATTAAATGGGTAGATTACACACCAGCTCCTGCTTCCACCTATTCTGTTCAGTTAAGCAAATGATGAGTATTAAATGGGTAGATTATTTCTTTTACAGGACACCTAATGTGAAATAAGGAGTTCTTTGTACTCTTCTGCTACAGAGAGCAAAAGGTAATTTTTTATCATTGTGAAGATGAGTATTCATTCAGCAAATGTCCCATTGATATGGGACATTATGATACCACGTTTGCTGCCCATTATTTACCGAACTTGAATTGTTTCTGAAGTTGATAGTGTATTCCTTCTAACCTTACATTCTGATTAAACTAATTAACTTTCATTTACAAAGAATGTAATCCAAGCAGCTGGTACTTATAAATTCTTATTATGCAGAGAGATTCATTGAGTGATTAAATGTTGAGCAGTTCAAAAACAACTCTGTTAATTGGTGTTTAGATTCAGTCCCTGAAAGAGTCTGTTCACTGAAATATTAACTCTGAACATACTTTGAAGAAGTTTTTAAAAATTAGGAAATAGTATAATTCAGTCATTAGGAACTGGACGGTGCATAGGAAAGCAGCAATTCATCTAGGGTTTAGAACATCTTGGGTCCTTGTTATTGGAGTACTAACCATGGATTTCGGTTCACAATAGGGTCCTTTAATACTTTAACCCCCCTTTTTTTAAATACAATTTGGATTCATAACTCCGTAGTGTAAAGCAATTGTATTAACGGGAGATGTAGTTTAGTATTCAGGTTATGTATGCAATTTCTGTAAAGGTTTGAAAACAAGCTAAATTGTCATAAAGCAGAGGCTTTGAATTATGTGAAAAAACTCAGACTGAAAATATACCTTTTGGTTTTATAGATTTGTACTGATGAAATAGTGTTCAGTGTAAAACTTACTCCAATGTTGGTACGTTTCTAGAGAAAAATGGCAGGGATATTTTCAAGAATACACCTGATATATTGAGGTTGGGTTTCCTGGACACATCTTTTTCCATTTGGTTAAGGTTGAAAATTCAGAGACTAAAGAGTTTCATTTAGAATAAATTCATGTCTACTGATAATTTTTAAAATAAGTTTGACCTGCCAAAGAACCAAGGACTTCAAATGATGAGGAAGCTGTTGCAAAAAGATTTTTAAACAAGCTAATTTTAAAAGGAAATTATAAACTCCAGTTTTCATTTTCTAGTTGATAGGACCCATCCTGTAATATATGTTTGAGCAAAGTACATATAATAAGGAAAATGTAGTTTACTTGTTATTTAGAGGTAAAATGGGAAAATGTTAGCTATTTTTAAGTGGGATTGATAGGATTTCCTTTGTCACAAGGAATGCTTTTTTTAGCTTATGTTTGTGGGGCTGAGAGTTGTTCACCATCCGCTGGTTTGTACTACTATACAACTGAAAGGAACCTAAAGAATCTACAAGTTTCATACTCAGAAAACGTGAACTCTGCCTTTCCCCAACACGATGGAACAGGCCATAATTCATGGCATTGCCTCACAGCTATAGATTTTTTTTTTATGGAATGAATATATATAAACGTATACATACTTTAGATATTAGGATAAAAATGAATCCTTTGAAATCATTGACAAAAATCAGATAAATATAACTGATAGGAAATTATGAACATTTAATTATAGAAAGTCTAGAGGAAAGTTGTGAAGATCCTTTTCGTGGTTTGACATTCTAAAAATATATTCCCGGTTCTCCCAAGAAATGAGAATGCCAAAACTGCAGATCTGTTGTAATCTACCTGGTCCTCTGCTTAATATCTGTTATTAAACTTAGAACAAAATCCATTCCTATTTCATCCACCATTCCCAGTGTGTAGCTATAAACTACCTTGGAAGTGGCAAGCTAACTGCTGATTTTCTTCATTGTTTTTATGCCAATCCTGAATGCAAAGCCTTTTGCTATCAGTGTATTAAAACTGGGTTATTGTGTCATGTGTACACTTAGTTTGTTTTCAAAATATTTCACTCCAACGTAAATGATCTGACAGTTTTTGAGTGCCAAGAATTGCTAAGGAACTGTAACGTGTTGAAGATAGGGGTATTGCCTAGCAAGCAAGCAGTCGTTCAAAGCCAAAATGTAGTGTGCTTGGTATATAAACACCTTAGATGGAACATGCAACACTTTTTATTCATATCAATTCTCTCAGAAATGTATTAGGATTCCATGAGTGGCTTTTTCTCATTTTGGTCATGTAAGCTCACTTTGTTTTTGTTTGTTTGTTTGTGTGCATTTTATATTTATACCATCTTGCTCTGGGAAATGCTGCAAACCCAATTCTGGCACATTTAGTGATTTCAGTTAGTGAAAATGCTGTTTTTATTTTAATAACTTTAAGATGTCTATCCTATGCATAAGTTATATTAGAGGGCATAACAAATTATTAGATGTGTAGAGGTGTCTTAATTAAGCTCTTTAGACATTTTGAATAAGAAAAAACATTTTTAAAGGAACTGCATTTGTGGGGTTTTTTTGCCAAACCGGTACAAGCTAGAAAATGCACTAAGGACTGAGTGACCCTCCTTTTTCATTTTGCCACTGGATAATGTAAGTTAAGAATGGAATTGTTAACCCTAACTATGTGTTTTCGTAACTTTCATCCGTTTCTAATTTAAGTGTTCGGGGTTTTGTTGGACCTGTATTTATTGAGTTCTGGTCATAGACCAGGAGCCACATGTCATGCTTACGGATAGCCAGACACAGTCATGGGGAACGTAATGGCTCAAGACCTTCTGAATCGTTTAACTTATTTTGTATGTTGCAAAAGAAACAAAGTTTATTTTGCTTGAGAGTCACACTTTTATAACTGTACAGCTTTTAAGGGATGAGAAGTGGGAAAATACCCTAAAATAGGATGTAGATTTTTACAACTGTGTTTATGCTAGAACATCTACAGGTGCATTATGTAATTAAACCTAAGATTGTTTTAAAAGAAATTGTGCCATGGTCTTCTTCATTCTCCTGCCCTTTAGCAGAGTTGGTGCATATCAATACTGCCATGTGGACAAGCTTTGAAATTAGGCAAATAATCCTTGTCTCCAAAGTTTTAAGATCATTGCATGAAAATTATACACACACATAGACACAAACACACAGATCTAGTTTATGTCCATGTAAATGGACTTTTCTACTTTGAAACAGCTAAAATGGCCCAAATTTTGTCAGTGAAGAGCATATTCTTAGAGTGTGTGACTTTTGTGATGCCTAACTAGGGTATTCTCAATGTTGGTCTGTGTTTTGTTCTTATCAAAGTAGCTTTTTGATAACAGTATCTGAATTGTAGCTTGCCCAAACCTGCCAGGACTTTTGTATACAACTTGAAAGGGAGTGTCCTGTGCTGGCATTGAGGGCAAGTGGGGGCAGAGTTTGGTTTCTTTTCAATCTGTAAAAGAAGGAAAAACTAGAATCGATCTATTTGGTTCTTGTTATTCAGTAGACTTAATTCCACAGGAATATTTGCTGGAGAATGGCAGGAAAGAGTATTAGCTTCAAATTCCAATTCCCTTATTTGATAAAAAGTATTTTGACGTCTTGTAGAGCTGCCAATGCTAGCAGTCTTAATGGCACATTTTACCGTTTTATTAAGACACTTGTTTAAATGCCAGTACTTTTTGCTATCTGATGATTTTATCATTCTAATTTCTCACCTTTGTAGCACAAGTGTATTCTTGGAAAGCATTAAATTTATCTCCATGTGTCATAATTTCTACCCAAAGTTAACTTTATTGTCAGCTAATGTGGGATGTCAGTTTCTTGGCTATCCTCTCGATTCAGAGGTGAAGCCTGGGAATCTAATTTCCAGGTGAAGAATACAAATTCCAGATAAGAATTTGTAAATGGTATATGTAAGATTTTCATTTTGATTTTAAAGTAATAGCTGGAATTTAGGGGTGTTTGATCAGAATGCCTCTTGGATTTTCAGACATGCTTATATGAAATGCTTTATTTTCCTATGCATAAAACAGATTATTCCTGGAACAGGTTCTCAGACGCTTTGTTTTTATGAGATGAGAGCTAAAGCAGAAGCTCCAAGATTAACAAACTGTTGAGGTAATCAGGAACGTAGTATTAGTCAAATAGAGGAAACTGGAGTGCTCTCTACCACATATATCGTACTGCATGTGTGTGGGGGTGGGAGGGGAAGAGGTCTGAAAACTGGAAATGTGATTCCAATAATGCACAAAGTAAATATTGTGCAGAGGAAATATGGGAATTCCTGGTAGCTTAAAGCTTCGGGGGCTAACTGCAGTGTATAAACACATAGTGTGTTAGAAATGCAGTGCATAGTTGTTTCAATATAATCCTTGTGACAACCAAAATATGTTGTGGCTGGTGCCAATATTTTTGTTAATGAAATGTTCAATGTCTCACTACAGTCTGATCAGAACTCTTGGTGTTATAAGGTAGGCCTAAAGCTATTTTACAGCTATTGGCTGAATTGTGTAACTTTTTCTTTAAAAATGTTTTATTATACTTCTGTCATTTCTTTCGCTTAATATATGTCAATTGTCATAATAAAATATTTAAATAATTGGATGTATTTAGCATGATGTGTTTGCAAATTTAGTTTATTTTAAACTTTGTGGCACAAAGAAAACAGAATTTTCAATAACAGTTAATGAAGGTTGAAGTTTTTTATCACCCCAGAAATAAATGGATTTCACTATCTAGAAAGTAAATTTGCAAGTGCATCAATTTCCTCAAAATAATTTTAAAGATATTTGCCAAGAAGCTGAATTCTTTAGAAAGCTATTCTTGATTTCTATCTTTAGTTTCTGGAGAACTGACACATTAAAGAGGCCTTGGACTTGTTCTGTGTGGCCTTTTGGGAGCACAGAACTAGATCAGAGGGCACAAGCCTTAAAGCAAAAGCTTTCAGTTTATTCTATTGAAAAACATTTTTACAGTTTTCTAATAACTTGGGAGTGAATTCTCACCAGTAGGGGATGTTTGGGTTTAGGCTGAAATGGCACTTGGCAGGAGAATAATAGCTCTATACATTCAGAAGAGGTTAGACCAGATGACTTTAAGAGGCCCTACCAACCTGAGTATGATTCTCATCTACAAATGTTGATCTGATAGATTTTCCTTACTCTTGGAATACAGAGAAAAATCATTTTTTACTAACAATCTAGTGGAATCTATCTCTATTTGCAATTCTGATTTAAAATATCAACCAGAAAAAAATATTAACCGGCCCTAGCCAGTATGGCTCAGTTGGTTGAGTGTTATCCCATGCACCAAGAGATCACCAGTTGCACTCCTGGTCAGGGCATGTGCGTGGGTTGTGGGCTCGATCCCCAGTAGGGGATGTGCAAGAGGCAGCCAATCGATGTTTCTCTCATCAATGTTTTTCTCTCAAATCAATAAAAAGACATATATATATGTCTTATACCCAGTGCACAAAATTTGTGCGTGGGTAGGGTCCCTAGCGGCTGCCAGCTGCCAGCCAGGGCCTCCCCCCAGCTGCCTGCTGCCGCTGCCAGAAAAGGAGGGGCCGGTTGCGGGGAGGGGCTACAGTGGTGGCCAGCCCCGCCCCCTGGATGTACTCCTGGTTAAAGGGACAATTTGCATATTAGACTTTTATTATATAGGATACTAGAGGCCCGGTGCATGGATCCATATACCGGTAGGGTCCCTTGGCCTGGCCTGCACCCTCTTACAATCTGGGACCCTTTGGGGATATCAGACTGCCAGTTTCGGCCTAGTCCCCACGGGCTAGGCCGAGGGACCCCACCCATGCATGAATCCGTGCACCAGGCCTTTAGTATGCATATAAGATCTTTGGTTAATCTCTTGCCACCCTCCCTCCTTCCCCCTCCCATCTATTCCATGTTTCCATGCCTGTGCATTGAGCATCTGCCCCCTGATGGTCAGTTCACATCATAGCTACTAGTCAAAAGATCGAATGGTTGCTTAGGCTTTTATAGAGAGAGATATTAACCAGGTAGAAAAATATCTTTAAAAAAACAAGGTAAAGAAATTCTTGAATCAGATTTTATCTTAATGGAGTGAAAGCTGATCTATGCTGGCAAGAAATGAGCAGCTTCAGATTCAGGCTGATCCAGAAGTCAGGCTGGAATTTTACTGAGATGCTATAAGGAGAATCAAGACAGTGTCAAGGAGGTAAGGATAAGAAGTAAGGACCCATAACCAGGAAAGGCGTACAAGACGGGGAGAGAAGGCTAGGAAACAGTGTTTAGAATGATTGACCTCTCTATGACAGCCACTTTCAATAATCTGGATGTGCTCATGCCATAGTTTCCAAAACAAAAATACTAGAAAATTTTATTTAAAAGCCTTTCTTCTTGATTTTTAAAATTGAGATATAATTCATATACCATAGAATTCACCATTTTAAAGTGTACAATGGTCTTCAGTATGTTCACTAGGTTGTCATCATCCCCCAAAGAAATCCCATATTCCTAGCACTCACCATTGTCTAAGGATTTGCCTATTCTGGACATTTCATATATATACAGAATCATATAATATGTGGCCTTTTGTGTCTGACTTCTTTAATTTAGCATGTTTTCATTATTTCATCCATGTTTTAGCATGAATCTGTACGTCATTCCTTTTCATGGATAAATCATGATCTACTATATGGATATACCAGATCTTGTTTACCCATTCATCAGTTGGTGGATATTTGAATTGTTCTCACTCTTGGGCTATTATGAATAATAGACATTTGTATTCAAGTTTTTGTGTGGACATACGTTTTCAATTCTCTTAAGTTTATATCTAGAAATAGAATTGCTAGATCATATGGTAACTCTGTTTCAAGAAACTGCTGAACTGTTTTACACAGCATCTGAATCTTGTTACATTTCCATAGCAATGCATGAAAGTTCCAAGTTCTCCACATCAATAACATTATTATCAGTCTTTTTTATTACAGCCATCCTAGTGGATATGAAGTGGTTTTTCATTGTGGTTTTAATCCGCATTTCTCTGATAATGACATTAACCATCTTTTCATGTGCTTTTTGGCCACTTGTATATCTTCTTTACAGCAACATCTTAAAAATTCTTTGCCCATTTTCAATTTGATTATCTCTTTTTATTGAGTTGTAAGAATCCTTTATATATTTTGGATACCCAACTCTTAACAAATAAATGACTTGCAAATATGTTCTCAAGTTCTGCAGGTTGTCTTTTTACTTTTTTGATGGTGTTCTTTGGCATACAAAGGTTTTTAATTTTGATGATATCCAATTTCTGGTTTTTCTCTTTGCTCATGTTTTAGATGTGATATCTAGAAAACTCTTATCTAATTCATTGTCTTAAAAAGTTACAGTTTATGCTTCCTTCTAAGAGTTTTATATGTTTAGCTCTTAAATATAGGACTTTAAACCATTCTGAGTTATTTTTGTATGTGGTGTGAGGTAGAGACCCAAATTCATTCTTTGTGCATGTGGCTATCCAGTGGTACCACCTCCATTTATCGAGAAGACTGTTCTTTCCCCCATTGAATTATCTTGGCATCCTTGTCAAAACTCAGTTGACCAGGAATATATTGGTTTACTTCTAGACTCTCAATTTGATTCCACTAGTCTATATATCTCTTTATGCCAGTATTATACTTGATTACTGTAGCTTTGTAGTAAGTTTTGAAATCAGGAAGTGGGCTCTCCAACTTGGCTCTTTTTTTTTTTTACTAGAGGCCCGGTGCATGAAATGTGTCCCCCAGCCCAGCCTGTGCCCTCTTGCAGTCCAGGAGCTCTCACTCCTTACTGTCCACCTGCTTGCTGCTCCTTACTGCTTGGCTCACTGCTCCTTAGTGCTGCCGTGGAGGCGGGAGAGACTTTCAGCACCACCACTGTGCTTGCCAGCCCTGAGCCCAGCTTCTGGCTGAGCGGCGCTCCCCCTGTGGGAGTGCACTGACCACCAGGGGGCAGCTCCTGCGAAGAGTGTCTGCCTCCTGGTGGTCAGTGTGCATCATAGCGACTGGTTGTTCCACTGTTTGGTTATTTGCATATTAGGCTTTTATTATATAGGATTTTCATTCATTGCAGAAAGGAAGAGGGAAAGATGGAAATATCAATGACAAGAGAGAATCATTGATTGGCTGCCTCCTGCATGCCCCCTACTGGGGATTGAGCCCATACCCTGGGCATGTGCCCTGACCAGGAATCGAATTGTGACCTGGTTCACAGCTCGACAATCAACCATTGAAACACACCAGACCAGCCAACTTGGCTCTTAAAAATATATATATTTTGACTATTCTGGGTACCTTGAATTTTCATACGAATTTTAGATTCAGTTTGTCAATTTCTGTGGAAAAGGCAATTGGGATTTTGATAGGTATAGTTAATATGTAGATCTGAATTCGGACAACCAATAGGTCCAGGCTGCCTGTCACTACTTGAGCCAATTCAGGAGAGACAGGGTTGAATCATATATGAGCATTTATTCCAATAATGCTAGCATTATGGGCGAGCAGGTCATCCATAAAAATATTCTCTAAACCCCCCATAAGCCAGCTGCTTATATTGGATAGGACAAAGATTATATGGGGAAGTAGGAATTACAGGCATGGGGAAGTAGGCAATGCGAGCTGGGGCAGAACTCCATTGTTTGGGCAACTAACTTGTTAATTTTTCCATGATAATAGGCAATTTTTAATTGAGAATGGACCACATTCCAAGGTGAACTCCCAGGTCACAGGGGTGTACAGATCCCAGCTGGATTAGAATATCCTTCCTTTAACCAGAATAAGATAATCACGGTTAACAGAGCATGGTTAATATTTCTTATAACTACAGCTAGTCCCCAATATTCCATTTTTGCCCCTAACAGATCATTTGGGGGAATATTGGATTCTTAACAATAGTAAGTCTCCCAATCAATGAACATGAGCTGTCTTTCCTTTTATTTCAGCTATTCTTTAATTTTTGCAAGAATGTTCTGTGGCTTTCCTTTGGTAAATATATTCTTATGTAGTTTATTTTGATGGCATTATAAATAAAATTATTTTTTAAAAGAATATATTTTTTAATTGATTTCATAGAGGGAGAGGGAGAGAGAGATAGAAACATCAATGGTGAGAGAGAATCATTGATCAGCTGCCTCCTGCACGCCCCCTACTGAGGATCAAGTCCATAACCCAGGCATATGCCCTTGATTGGAGTCAAACCCATCCAGGACCTTCAGTCTGCAGGCCGACACTCTATTCACTGAGCCAAACAGGATAGGGCTGGAATTTTTTTCTTGATTTCATTTTTAGGTTGTTCACTGCTAGTGTATAGAAACATAACGGATTTTTTTTACTTAGGAATAAAAAACCAAAGACGTGCACACTGAAAACTATAAAATGCTGCTGGAAGTAATTAAAGAAAACACAAATAAATGGGAAGACATCTCATGTTCCTGGATCTAAAGACAATATTGTTACAATGGCAACACTAAAATGTGTTTTCTGGAGAAATGGAAAAATTAACCCTAATATTCATATGGAATATCAAGGGAACCCAAATAGCAAAAACACACTTGAAAACAAATAAAATAATTGGAGGACTCACACATCCTGATTTCAAAAGTTCCTACAAAGCTACAGTAGTCAAAGCAGTGTAGTAAAAAGACATATGACATAAAAACAGTCATATAGACCAATGAGATAAAATACACAGCCAGGAAATAAACTCTCACATATATAGTCAAATAATTTTTGACAAGGATATCAAGACCACTCAATGGGGAAAGAGAATCTTTTCAACAAACGGTACTGTGAAAACTAGATATCTACATGCAGAAACATGGCATTGGACCCTGACCTAACACCATATGCAAAAATTAACTCAAATGGATGAATGACTTAAAACTATAACAACTTTAGAACAAAAGAGAAAAAGAAGCTTCATGACATTGGATTTGGCAATAATAGTTCCTTGAGTATAACACCTAAAGCACAGGCAAAAAAAAATTTTTTTACTACATCAAAATGAAAATTAAAAACATCTGTGCATCAAAGACACTACAGAGTGAAAGGGTAATCCGGTGGAATGGGAGAAAATATTTGCAAATTGTTTATCTGATAAGGGGTTAATAATCAGAATATATAAATAACTTCTACAACTCAACAATAAAACAATCTGATTTTAAAATGGGCAAAAGACTGAAACAAATTTCTCCAATGATATACAAATGGCCAATAAGCAAATGAAAATATACTTAGCATCATTAATCATTAGGGAAATCAAAACCACACCTTACACCCATTAGGATGGATACTATAAAAAAAAATAAAACTGAAGTGTTGGTGAGGATGTGCAAAATGGGGACCATTGTGCATAGTTGGTGGGAATATAAAATGGTGCAGTCATTATGGAAGAGTTTTTTGGTGGTTCCTCAAAAAATTAAAAATTTAATTACCATATGATCCAGCAACTGGTGATATATATATCCATCCCAAACAATTGAAAGCGCAATAGCAAAAGTATGTGTATGGATTCCTTAAGATTTTACAGATACGAGATGATGTCATCTGTGAATAGAAACAGTTGACTTTTTTTTTTTTCTTTTTCTTGCCCAATTGCCTGGCTATAACTTCCAATGCAATGTTGACTAGAAATATCAAGAGTGGACATCCTTGTCTTAGCAGAAAAGCAGTCTTATGATTAAGTATGTTAGCTGACAGTATTTCTTAGGTGTCCTTTATCAAGCTCCCTTCCACTCCTAATTTTTTAGTTTGTGAGTGTTTTTTATTATAAAAGGGAGTTAGATTTTATCAAATGCTTTTTCTATATCCACTGAGGTGATGATGTGGTTTTCTTTCTATTATATTAGTACTAGTGACCCGGTGCATGAAATTCATGCACATTAAAAGGGGATTAATTAGAGGAAATAATTTAATATTGCTATTTGCCCTTTCTCTATAATAGAAGTGTCAGAAATGAAAGAAAATTAGTAAAATGTATGTGAAAACCTTCCTCCTATCAGAGTCTGGGGCGCACCATGGAACCCAGAGTCAAGTCCCTGTCCACCCACATGCACCACAAAATCACAGGAGAACCAGACCCGGCTGGCCCCCACCTCATTAGGCTAGATCCAGACCAGGCCAGTCCCACCCTTGTCAAGCCCTGCCGGGAAGGGGGCATAGCCTCAGGTCCCTGTCCCGGCACCAGGACAGGAAGCCCACCTTGAGGTCCCCTGTCAGGCCCTGCCATATGAGGGGCACAGCCTGAGGTCCCCTGTCAAGCTCTGCCAGGTGGGGGAGGGCGTAGCCTCAGGCCCCTGCTGATTGCTGGTTAAGGCTCCTTATGGGAACTTGGCCTCAGCTGTGGGTATAGCCATCTTTGTGATGGAGTGATGGTCAATTAGCATATTCCCTCTTTATTAGAAAGGATAATATATTACATTGGTTGATTTTCATGTTGAACCAACCTTCTATTCCTGGGGTAAATCCCACTTAGTCATTGTGTTGAGGACCCCAAGCTATCCCCATGATCAGTGATAACTTAGGAAGACTCACAGGACTTATCCTATAGTCAAACTCACAGTTTGGATTTTTTACAGTGAAACAACACAAAGCAAAATCAGTGAAGAGACATGGTATATGGACAAAGTCCAGAGGTAACTAAGCATAGGCTTTCAAGAGGCCTTTCCAGTGGAGTCACACAGGATGCACTTAATTCCCCCAGCAATGAGTTGAGACCACACCTGTGAAGTGCTTTTCTGTGGAAGCTCATTAGCAACTCAGTGCCCAGGGTTTTACTGGAAACTGATCACACAGGAGCCATCTTGCCTAGCACATACCAAAATCACAGATCCTCAGAAGGAAAGGAAGCAGGTGTTAGCATAAACCATACTGTTTGCCCAAATAATTTAGGCACAATGAGCTACCCAGTTAGGGTGGTGGGGACCCTCTTTAAATCAAAGTTCCCAGGCAGTAGTGAGCGGCCAACTTACCAGCAGGCCCGTCTAAGGATAAGCATTGTCAGGCTTGCTATGATAACTCTTTCCTGCACAATCCACCCCCTTGGGTCCTTGGCTTTACAACAAAATTATCATCAGTAAGACTCCATACAGCCAGGTGAGCGCAAACTGTAGTATTGACTTCTGTTATCCATTACACAGGTTTTAGCCAATTTTCTCCCTGTGTTATTGGGGGATTCTGTTTCTGAGCAAAGCATTAGCTGTTTTACTAAATGGCCAACTACGTATACTGTAGATGTCCCATGGGAACCTTCAAACTAGTCATTACCAATATTCAATTGGTTAGCTACTTTCAAAGTCTCCCCCTCCCCCAGAATTCTCCATCTTGGAGAAATGAGTCAGAATTTACTCAATGACTTAGGCTGGAAATTAAGGAATAATCGTTGACTTCTCTCTCCTTCATCCATCTTGATCTTCACCTTCACCACCACTTCCCCCCAGTCTGGCTCCAGGTCCTGAGGATTTTACCTTTGGATAGCTCTAGACTCTGTCCCTCCTTTACTGCCAATCTCTCACCGTATAATATGGAACAACACTGTAACACTCTCCCTGCTCTGAGTGCCCCTCCTCCAGTCTCACTACCAACAAAATAATCCCAATTTAAAATCTAAAATTCCTTTATTCAAAGGATAGAAATAAAACTGTAGACCTCCCATCCTCCAGCCACAATGGCCAACAGCAAAGGTATGAACACACTGATTTTATAGGCAAGAAAGTGACGCCTAGAGAGACTGACTTACTGGAATTCCACTTGGTCTTTCATGGCTAAGCTCTTGTTCCTTTTTAATTTTTTTCCTTATTAACAGAGAGAGGGGTGGCTTTGATTTGTTATTCCATTTATTTATGCACTCATTGGTTGATTCTTGTATGTCCCCTGACCTGGGATGGAACCCGCAACCATGGCCTAGAAGATGAGGCTCTTACCAGCCGAGCTAACCCGCCATGGCTTAAACTCTTGCTCTTGAATTTAATGCCTCAGGCCTCTCCTCTGTAAAACTGCATCAATAACTTCCTCATGTGGTTTTTGTCATAAAGAGGCAAATGAAGAAAAAACACAGGTAGAGAGCCTAGAACAATGTCTGGCGCATAACACTTGGTTACCTTTAGCTACTATTATCACTTAAGGTTTTCATGGCTCTTGCTACTTTGCTCTTCAGTGCCTAACGAAGAAGTAAAGCAGTTCAAAATCTGGTGGATTCTTTCCCTTCGACACCCCGTTTCCTTACAGACATATCTTGCTCTTCCCCCAGAGTTGACGGCCTCTTTGGGTTCATTTGCCTGCTTGAGACACGGAGATACCACGGCGGCGTCCGCACCTAGACTGACGTCTGCAGCCTGGCGAGGAGAAGTGAACAAGCCGGAAGCAGGCGGATTCAGGTGAGAAGAGCCTGGAACCCGGTTAGGAGACCTCTGACCTCTAGTTCAGGGTGGTCTCTACTTCCTGTGCATCCTCAGGCAGGGGACTCTTATGTCTCAGGCCTCCGTTTCCCTTTTTTGTAGAAAAAAGGACTTATAATTCTTTGTGTTTCCTCTCTCACAGAGGTGCTATGCCGACCCTGAAGTAGGATGTGGGGGAGAACGCTCCGTAATTCCTAGCTTGGAGCCTGGAGAGACGGAGAGGGAGGAGACCCACGTGACTAAACGGGCCTGGCCCGCTCAGCCTCCCGAGCGCTAGCTAGAGCGCCTCGTCTCTATGGTGAATTGCGTTCAAATCCGGTACCGATGAAGTTGCTCTTCCGGGGCACTTGCCATCGCTTCCGGAGCGGGGCGCGGGGCGCTGGGTCTTGCTGTGCTTCAGCTCCATCTCAGTCTGCATCTTGGCCCTCACTACCGCAATGAGCTTCCTCAAAAGTTTCCCGCCACCGGGGTCGGCTGAGGGGCTCCGGCTGCAGCAGCCCGATACCGAGGCGGTGCTGAACGGCAAGGGCCTGGGCACCGGCACTCTTTACATCGCTGAGAGGTAGGCGCCCGGCTCCCGGGGGCTGCCCCTGCGCGCCACCTGGTGCGGAGGAGCGGGGCCAGACTGCCACCTCTGGGGCTGCTGGGAGCGGGGCGGCTCCCTCCCTGTGGCCTCGGGGATGCCCGTGCTGGGAGACGCTCGATTGTTCTCGTACCATCTCCTCCGGAGCTTTCCTATCTCTCTTCTTCAGCCGTGGTTCTCATGGATTATGCTGTTTGTCCTCTTGTTTACCGGAGGACTGGTGCGTGCGTTGCCCTTGACTCCAGGTGTCGTTTTAAGCTTTTGCATGTTCAGACCCTGCGTTAGAGGCGTCGATGTGCCTGCCTGTCTTTTCCGACGAACAGATGCGGGGGCTGTCGCCCTGGGCAGGTTATGCAGGTGTGGAGATGGTTGTGGAACATTTTGAAAGTTTGGTTAAGGACTTGATTCTTTCTCTGTAGGTATGGGCTGGGAGAGGAACACCTTCGACCCCACGCAGGCTGGGTCACATCCAGGGGGTCCTGACCCCTCACTTCCCATTTCTGACCCGCATTTCCATTGCTGGAGGGAACAGCCCTGTATTTGGGGTCTGAAGCACTTGGTATTTTCAGTCAGGCAGGTTCTAAGTACTGCGGTGGTAGAACTAAGGCCCTTGTTTTCCTTGATGTATGCTTCACCTTCGCCATCAAGCCAGCCATGAAACCTTGAGTCCTTACTGCCCTTCAAATCTTCCTGCTGCCTCACTTGGGCCAGAGAAAATTCTCTGCTTTTAAGAGCGCCTGTGATTACATTGGACATACACACATAAATAGGATAATCTCCATATTTATTGTCAACTGATTGGAAACTTTAATCAGTTTCTAACAAACTCCTTTCTTACCAGATAACTATGTAGTCACAATCTTAACTCCCAGGAATGAAAGACATGGAGGCCAAAATTCTGCCTGCCACAGAGGACACACAAAAAATGTAAAAAACCCTTGGTTTAGAGAGAAACCTAGACATTGAACAATGTGGCTTTTGGCCAGTCACTGAGATGAGAAATGTGGATGAGAGGAAAAACAAGTTTGGACTGAGCTGCAGGTAATGAGTTTGCTTTGAACAGTGAGGAGTAGTTAGACACAAAAATGTGTGTACGTATCTTCAGAGAGTGGTACTGAAGAGAGAGATTTGGAAATGGTTAGTATAAGTGTTAGCATATACTCATGGGACTAGATTAGATACCCCAAAAGAGAACAGGGCCAAGGATAGAACCTTGGGGACACATCTACATTAGGAGAGAAAGGTTATGGAGAAGAGAGAAGTCAGTAAAATCTGAAAAGTACCTGTTGGGTGTTGACAAGGAGATCTTTAGTGATCTTGAGAGAGCAGTATTTTTTAAGTGGTGGAAAGTGGGACGCAGATATATTTCCATTCCCTACCTTGTTCTTTTTCTTTCTGTACATTGCCTCTTTCTATAACACAACCCTTTTTGGGGGAAGGCTCTATACATGCTTCTTCATTTTGAGAAATTTTAAACCTAAAGAAGACTTACGTTGTTAGTTAATATCCATAGACCAACCTTCACAAAGATTTTTCCGTTAACATTTGGCCATGTGTTTCCTTTTTTTGAACTATTTGAGACTTGCAGACATGTTGTTACTTGATCTGTAAATACTTCAGTGTTTTCTCCCAAGAACAAGGACATTCTCCTGTATAACCACAACACAGTTATCACATTCAGGAAGTACAAATCCTTTGAAATTCTTATTTGTTTAAAATAATTTTTATTTCAACATTTTATTAACAATTTTTTTGCCTTTTTTGTAAATATATTTTTATTGATTTCATAAAGGAGGGGAGAGGGAGAGAGAGAGATAGAAAGATCAGTGATGAGAGAGGATCATTGACTGGCTGCCTCTTGCACGCTCCCTACTGGGGATCAAGCTTGCAACTCGGGCATGTGCCCTTGGCTGGAATCGAACCCGGGACCCTTCAGTTGCAGGTCGATGTTCTATCCACTGAACCAAACCAGCTAGGGCACTTACTTTTCTTTAAGATAATAGTTTTCTGCCCTGGCCAGTGTGACTCAGTTGGTTGAGTGTCATCCCATGCGCCAAAAGGTTGCAGGTTCGATTCCTGGTCAGAGTACATGCCTGGCCAGATAGGGGGTGTGCAGGAGGCAGCCTATTGATGTTTCTATCTCCCTTCCTCTCTAAAATCAGTAAGAACATTTTTAAAAAATTACTATTGGAAGAAAATATTTTTGTAAAAAAAAAAATACACACACACACACACAAAGAAAAAGAATGTAGCCCTGACCGGTTTGGCTCAGTGGATAGAGCGTCGGCCTGCGGACTAAAGGGTCCCAGGTTCGATTCCAGTCAAGGGCATGTACCTTGGTTGCGGGCACATCTCCAGTGGGAGGTGTGCAGGAGGCAGCTGATTGATGTTTCTCTCTCATCGATGTTTCTGACTGTATCCCTCTCCCTTCCTCTTTGTAAAAAATCAATAAAATACATTTAAAAAACAAAACAAAAAAAAAAGAATGTAAGTTAAATATCTATGGTTTAAAGAATTATAATTAAACTAACAGGTGTATCCACTGTCCAGGTTAAGAATACAACAGTACCAGTACCTTGGATACCTCTTTTTACCCCTCTTTACTCATTGTTAGTGTCTTTTCCCATTTTGTTCTTTCCTGTGTGGCATTTCCAAGTCGATAGAATCAAGCTCCCAACAAACTGGGAAGGCTTCCTAGAGGAAGTGACAAATGAGTATTAGCAGTTATCTAGGGGAATGAGATGGGGAAAGGGGGAAATGTTCTAATTAGAAGAAGTAGGATGCTGAGAGGTAAGGGTGAGAAATGATTGTGTCAGTACCTATCTATATGTATATGTATGTGTATTTTATATCTATATACTAGGGGCCCGATGCACGAAATTTGTGCAAGGGGCTTGGACCTCGCAGCCGTGGTGGTTTGCCCTTGGCCCTCGCAGCCCCGGCTTCTTCTGGAAGGTTGTCCAGAAAGACATCTGGAAGGTTGTTAAGCTGTCCGGTCTTAATTAGCATATTATGCTTTTATTATATAGGATAAATTATTATAAATAATAAAAGCATAATATACTAAGTGTCCAGTCATCTGGTCATCCATTCAACCAATCAAAGCGTAATATGCTAAGGCCACTCAACCACTCATTTGATGTACACTGACCACCAGGGGGAGACAGCCGGTAGACCAGTTGCTCTGACGTGCACTGACCACCAGGGGGCAGGCGCTTCGACCAGTAGGTTAGCTTGCTGCTGGAGTCTGGCTGATTGGGACTGAGCAAGACGGACTGGACATGCCCTGGAACCCTCCCGCAGTCCGTCCCCAACTGGCCAACCTCCCGTGTCCCTCCTCGGCCCCCATCGTCCACCGGTGGGGTCCCTCAGCCTGGCTTGCAGCTCTCCTGCAATCCGGGACCCCTGGGGATGTTGGAGAGCCAGTTTCAGCCTGATCCCACAGGCTAGGCTGAGGAACCCCACTGGGGCACGAATTTGTGCACCAGGCCTCTAGTCCTATATAATAAAGAGGTAATATGCACATTGACCCTCACACCCTCATGTCACAAGATGGCTGCCCCCACATCATCACAAGATGGCCACCCCCATATCATCACAAGATAGCCAGCAGGGGAGGGCAGTTGGGGGCAACTAGGCCGGCAGGGGAGGGCAGTTGTGGAGGACCAGGCCTTCAGGGGAGGGCATTTGGGGGTGATTGGGCTGGCAGGGGAGCGGTTAGGGGGCGATCAGGCAGGCAGGCAGAGTGGTTAGGGGCGATCAGGCAGGCAGGCAGGCAGAGTGGTTAGGGGCGATCAGGCAGGCAGGCAGGCAAGTGGTTAGGGGCAATCAGGCAGGCAGGCAGGCAGGCGAGTGGTTAGGAGCCAGCGGTCCCGGATTGTGAGAGGGATGTTCAACTGCCGGTTTAGGCCCGATCCCCCTCCGCAGTCAGACATCCCCCGAGCGGGTCCCAGATTGGAGAGGATGCAGGTTGGGCTGAGGGACACACCCTCCTCCCCAGTGCACGAATTTCATGCCATGGGCCTCTAGTTATAGATATAAAAGGCTAGGTGACCAACCTGCTGGTACATATGATGCGCACTGGCAATTTAAATTTAAAAGTAAACATTGACTCGCGCATGCCTGATACATATAAAGCTCTCGCTGGCACCAGTTGCACACGTGTTTCAATTTTATAATACTATATTATATATACTATTTTGACATGTAACTTTTTTACAGTAATTTAATTACTGCACGAATTTTTTTTCTAATTAATTTCCTTTCAATGTGCACAAATCCTTGCACTGGGCCACTAATATTGTTATAACAAAATATATACTTAAAATCACAATATAATATATTTAAAAAGGTGTTTACACACATACAGCACACACATACACGATTGAGCAGTTCTTTATTTGAGGAAATGAGGGAGAAAGAGTGGGAAAATAATAAAACATGTTTATGAGCTTGGCTTATAGCCCTTAGGGTTTGGGGAAACTGCTTTATAATTTTAGGCAAAGAGGGCAGGGTCTGATTTGGTTTTAGGTAAATATAGTTTCTCAGATATATATTGAGAGATTTAGAATTCTCAAGTTTATTTTCAAAGCTTAATTTTCATAGGAAGTTGACATTTTAGCCAAATAAGAAAGGGAATAGAGGCTTGAATTTTTCAAAGTAGATAATTTGAAACAGGTAAAAGAAAATAGATAATTTAGTTAAAAATAGGTAATTTTGCCCTGGCTGGGTGGCTTAGTTGGTTGGAGTGTCATCCCATATACCAAAAATTTGCAGGTTCAATTCTCAGTCAGGGCACATACCTAGGTTGTGGGTTCGATCCCCGATTAGGGTCCCTCTTCCCCCTCAAATCAATAAGCATATTCTTGGGTGAGAATTTAAAAGAATAAAAAGATCATTTAAACTTAGAAGTAATGTGTTTTATGTCTTAATCCAAAATTAGTTTAAAACAAAATAAACCAACTCAAATTCAAGACCTCTCTTACTTTCCTGTCCTGTTTTTCACCCTGTGCCAGGAATAAAGGACACTGATCATACTGTGCAAAAGCATTTTAAATTAGCAAAACATTCTTTGCATGTTTATTGGCTTTCTAATTCTTGTTTTTTTTCTTTTGTGACTCATGCTTTCTTTGGGACTGGGTATAGTTAATTTGATTGCTTGGTTTTGGAGTGCATTTCTTCTAGAATATATAAGAAGATGATAAAATCAGAACTTAATGGCAGAGTAAATGATGCTTTTAAGTGGAACTGGCTTATGTATATGATCTACATCCATATATAAAATTATAAGAGCTCTGTGAGAGATGCTCCGCTGAGGTAGCATTTGTGTCCTGCCAGCAGTAGGGAACTACAGAGCAATTATGTTGTGCTTTTTAAAGTCAAGGCCATAATTTGGTAGGTACTGAGTCTATGTTTATAGTATTTCAGGTTTTCCATCTTTATATTGAGTCATTAAAGTAAGTTTTATGGCTCTGGATATTTGAAATTTTGGATACCCACATTTGGAATGCTCCTTTTAAAGTGTTTGCTTAAAATAATAATACTTTTAGTAAGGGACTGGCTATACTTCTGTGACATATGACCACTATTTCATTTCCACAGTAAGACGAATGCAGTGGCCAGGAAAGGCACATGTAGCACGCACAATCTAATTGCAATAATAAAATCCATTTCCTTAGGACTAATGGGATGAGTCATTCTGAAAAATCATTTCTAGAGCTTTTACCACTTTAAGTTCCTTAAGATTGATTACTTTAAGCCTCTCACATTTTCTTTTTTAATAAGCATGTTCATTGAAAATCTTTCCAAATGATAGTATGTGCTTTTTTTTTTGTTTTTGCTTTTCTAAGTGTACAATTTATTACATTTTAGTGTACTTACAGAGTTGTACAATTTTTATCACAATCTAATTCTGCCCTAAGTTTTGATAAGTAAGGTTCATCATGTGTTATACACTTATACTGTT
Organism: Corynorhinus townsendii; assembly: GCA_026230045.1. Lineage (NCBI taxonomy): Eukaryota > Metazoa > Chordata > Mammalia > Chiroptera > Vespertilionidae > Corynorhinus > Corynorhinus townsendii. The sequence goes on along the minus strand of JAPDVU010000008.1, from coordinate 47,657,652 downwards.
AGACATTGATTTCCTTTAGAGGCACTGAAATATGTGTTTAACCTCTCCTTACATTGACTATGAATAAGCTGACTGCTGCACTGTCATTGTTACTGCCCAAGGGAGTCCTAGCTTTTCTTACTGTATCTGTTTTTTGCTTGGTTACAAATTAGAAAACCAGACTTGTTAAAATTGTATAGAAAATAGAATGATACAGGGGTTATATTGTATTAACTTCTTTTTAAAATAACAACTTTATTGAGGTACTGTAATTCATGTAACATTCAATTCATCATTGTACGTTTAAAGTGTACAATTCAGTGGTTTTTAATCAATATACAGAGTTGGGTAACCATTATCACAATCAATTTTAGAATATTTTCATTTCCCCCTAAAGAAGTCAACACCCATTAGCAGCCACTCTGTTTTCCTCTAGCTCTTTGTAACCACTATATTGCATTAACTTTTCTTTTTTTAGATATTTTTATTGATTTCAGAGAGGAAGGGAGAGGGAGAGATAGAAACATCAATGATGAGAATCATTGATTCGCTGCCTCCTGCACGCCCCCTACTGGGGATCGAGCCCGCAACCTGGGCATGTGCCCTTGGCCAGAATCAAACCCTGGACCCTTGACTCTGCGGGCTGATGCTCTATCTAATGAGCCAAACCAGCTAGGGCTATGTTTCCTTTCTATACCAATAAAATACTTGCATTTGACTCCTTTTTGAGCTTGCTTAAAACTATACCTTGCTTATCTGTGGCTTTTCCTTAAAGCTGCAAAGAAAATGAAAGTCTTAATAAAGTCTTTCAGTGTGATAATTATTTTATAACTTGTGGTAAGTATGATTATAGCCACTTCATGTGTATGTCCTTTAATGTAGGATTAGTGGAGAAATGAGTGATTCCCAAGTATTTATTTCATACTTACGTGCTCAGCACTGTGTTAGTGGTTTTGAAGAACATTAAATAAAGAATATGACAGTTTCTCTGGTAGCTCACATTCGGGTGAGGGTATATACCAGATTCATTATCATAAAGTTAAATGCTAAATGGTATATTACTGGGCATAAATGCAATGTAGAAAAAGAAGAAATCATTATAGACTCAAGTAATTGGAGGGAAGACTCAAGGAGGAGCTGGGACTTAACCAAGATGATTTGCAAAAGCAAAGAAGGTGCCTGAAGACCTTCCAAATAAGAGCAAGCATAAGAGGCATAGAAACCCATATGTGAATTAAGAAAAACTGCATTTCAAATATACCTGAATTATTAGCAGGAGAAAAAGAGACAATAACAGAATTGGTCTTAAAGAAATTCAATTCCTGCTACTGAATTTTCTTATTTTAGGAATATTTCTAAATAGTAAGCTTGATACTATTATGCATAAAAATGTCTAAGTTGAACCTTTATAAATTTCAGGAGGTTAAATTAGGATTCAATTGCTTAAAATAATCTACTTAAAACATGTTTTTCAGCCGCCTGTCTTGGTTAGATGGCTCTGGATTGGGATTCTCACTGGAATACCCCACCATTAGTTTGCATGCGGTGTCCAGGGACCTAAATGCCTATCCACGAGAGCATTTATATGTTATGGTGAATGCCAAATTTGAAGGTATGTATGGTAATTTAACCTTATATTTTTAATTTTTATTTATTGATTTGGGGGAGGGGGGAGAGAGAGAGAAATTGATTTGTTGTTCTACTTATTTACGCATTCATTGGTTGCTCCTTAATATTCCCTTACTGGGATTGAACTTGCAACCTAGGCATGTCAGGACAATGCTCTAAACAACTGAGCTACCAGACCAGGGCTGAGGTAATCTTGAGCTGCCTTTAGTAAAATATTACATATTTAAAAGCAATCTATGATCATAATCAATGTAATGTTAAAGCCATTGGCCGATTTTCGATAATAGTTTCTTAAGCAAAATTTCAGCACAGTAAAATAAGTTGCACATCGCCTTTTTTATATATGCTTGCATTTAGAATTGTTCATTTATTATGGATTTATAGTTCTAATTTTTCCTCTTGGATTTAACTGTTTATTTTCTTTCTCTCTGTAAAGGCATTTATATTTGGCACCCTTACAAGTTTGGATCAGTATATTTTGTGCTTCCAAGAGTTTATGATAGAACCTGATTTGTTTTGCTTCCTTATCAGTGGGGATGATGTTGCCCTCCCCCTACACTTAGCAGTGACATTTTGATTATCATGACTGGAGTGGGGAGTAGTGCTACTGGCATCTAGAAGTTAAAGAGCATGGATGCTGCTAAACATCCTACAGTGCAAAAGACAGCCTTCCACATCAAAGAATTATCTAGGTCAAATGTCAATAGTGTGAGGATTGAGAAACCATGCAATATAAGATTCCCAAATTTTGCTGTTGAAGATAATTACCAGGATTCATAAAAATCTAGTGAGGTTGATAAAAGATGGAATAAGAAAGATTAAAAAATCAATTTTTAAGGCTGTAAACTATGGGTTGTAAGAATTCGGAACGAGTTCCGAAGAGGTAGCACAGTTGGCTAGTGTGTTGTCCCAATAAGTCAAGGTTGCAGGTATGATCTCTGGTCAGGTCACATACAGGAAGCAGCCAATGAATGCATGAATAAGTGGGACATTGAATCAACGTGTTTCTCTCTCTCTACCACTTCCTCTCTCAAAAAAAAAAAAAATCAATTAAAAAAATTGGAATTCTCAATGAGAAACAAATTAGGCACAAGATAAAAAGCAAGATGTTGGTATACTATATTGTGTTAGTTTAATATGTTCATTTTTTTGTGTGGGAAGTACAGAACTTTGGGATTGAAGGACATTTGTTACACCTTTAGTAAACTTGCTTTTAAATAATGGGCTGCTTTTCTTCTTTTTTTTAAATATATTTTATTGATTTTTTACAGAGAGGAATGGAGAGAAATAGAGAGTTAGAAACATCGATGGGAGAGAAACATGGATCAGCTGCCTCCTGCATATCTCCCACTGGGGATGTGCCCACAACCAAGGTACATGCCCTTGACCGGAATCGAACCCAGGACCTTTCAGTCCGCAGGCTGACGCTCTATCCACTGAGCCAAACTGGTTTCGGCTGTTTTTCTTTGAAATAGTGTATAAAAGACAATCCCATAAGTTTGCCTATTGAGCTATTGCTCCTTCAATTTGGGGTTTTAAAAAATTCCAGATATAAGATGACCATTTATATTCAGCTCTAGCCGGGTTGGCTCAGTGGATAGAGCGTCGGCCTGCGGACTGAAGGGTCCCAGGTTCGATTTCGGCCAAGGGCACATGCCCGAATTGTGGGCTCGATCCCCAATAGGGGGGCGCGTGCAGGAGGCAGCCGATCAATGATTCTCATCATTGATGTTTCTCTCTCTCTATCCCTCTTTCTTCCTCTCTGAAATCAATAAAGAAATATATTTTTAAAAAATTTATTTATATTCAGTGTGACACCAATTATTTAGTAATTTTTAGGGCTTTTGGCATGTTCTGCCTCATTAAGTGGTAATGACTGATTCAGCTATTTGAAAATATTTTTGTTACAAGATTTCATTGCCATTGGAAAGGGCCCTAAGATAGATAAAAATCTAGTCGAGTTTGAAAGAGAGGGTAAGGACAAGTAAAAGCCTTTGACCTTGGGTTGTAGTAAGACTTCCAAATGAGGTATGGACACAAAGTTTACTTTCCATCTAAGTAAATGCAACTGATTTCATAATCCAGAGTACTAGGTATCATGTTTAGTTTAAAGGCATTCATTCATTCATAGAAAAGGGAATCCTTAGAGGTACTTTTGTCATTCAATTCCAAATGCTGATGTGAAATGCCCATAAATAATGTAGAGCACTGCCATTGGTCAAAGGCAAAAAATAAGGTTGAAGAGGGAGGGTTCAAATAAACCTAGCTTGAATAAAACTAGATAAAGAGAAAAGCACACTGAATAAGAAGACTCATTAACTTGGTAGGCAAATCATTGTCATCTCTGCACCCCAATTTCCTTTCTTTTTTTTTTTTAATTAATTTGTTTACTTTTTAAAAAAATATATTTTACTGGTTTTTTACAGAGAAGAAGGGAGAGGGATAGAGAGTTAGAAACATCGATGAGAGAGAAACATCAGTCAGCTGCCTCCTGCGCACCTCCTACTGGTGATGTGCCCGTAACCAAGGTACATGCCCTTGACCGAAATTGAACCTGGGACATTTCAGTTCGCAGGCCGACGCTCTGTCCACTGAGCCAAACCGGTTAGGGCTCCATTGATTTTTAGAGAGAGGGAAAGACAGAAATATCGATGTGCGAGAAACACATCGATTGATTGCCTCCCACACGAGTCCAGACCAGGGCCTGGGCCCGGGAGGAGCCTGTAACCTAGGTATATGCCCTGGCTGGAATCGAACCCGGGACCCTTCAATCTGCTGGCCAACTGCTCTATCCACTGAGCCAAACTGGTGAGGGCTCTGCACCCCAATTTCATCCAGAAAAATCAGGAGATTGTAGTACTCATTAGATCTTAAACCTGGCTGCACATTAGAAACCTGGGATTCTTATTAAAAAATGCAAATGTTGGGAGTCCCAAACTAGGAAGTAAGGATTCAATAGGCTTGGGGTAGGCTTTTTTTTTCTTTTTAAGGTCTTTTAAAATATATATATCACACACACACACACACACACACACACACACACACACACAGTATTGGTTTCAGAGAAGAAGGGAGAGGGAGAGAGAGACATCAATGATGAGAGAGAATCATTGATTGGTTGCCGCCTGCACGCCTTTCACTGGGGAAACCTGGGCATATGCTCTTGACCGGACTCAAACCCAGGATTGTTCAGTTCACAGGACGATACTCTATCTACTGAGCAAAAAGGCTAGGGCTGGGGTAGGCATTTTAAGCATTTGCTCTATAATTATTTTCTTTTCTTTTAAAATATCTTTTTATTGATTTTAGAGAGGAAGAGAGAGGGAGAGATAGAAACATCAATGATGAGAGAGAATCATTGATTGGTTGCCTCCTGCACATCCCACACTGGGGTTCAAGCCGGCAACCTGGGCATGTGCCCTGACCAGGAATTAAACCATGACCTCCTGGTTCATAGGTCAGTGTTCAACCACTGAGCTATGTTGGCCGGGCTATAATTATTTTCTTGAAGTTGATGGAATTAGGACTTTTCTGTCTTACTTGGATTACATTTATTTCAGTGATTCTTCAGTTCTTTTTTTCTGGAACACCACTGTTCTCATAAAGTACACATGCTTGGATCCTATTTCCCCAAATTTTGTTCCTTTCATCCTGATTCTCTAAGCTCCAGATTCTTTTTCTCTTTGGCTTACCTCCATATCCTCTTTATTTTAAAAAAATGGTTAATTAAATTATTTTTTTTATTGATTGATTTTAGAGAGAGAAAGGAAAGGAGAAACATCGATTTATTGTTCCACTTATTTATGCATTCATTGGTTGATTCTTGTATGTGCCCTGACTGGGGATAGAACCCACAACCTTGGGACAATGCTCTAACCAACTGTGCTACCAGACGAGAGCCTCCATAAACCTTTTTAAGATGGACCATCAGATTATTGTTAAGGACATTAGATGATTTTTAAAATAACTAAAAATTCATTGCCATTGTTGGAAATTTAGAAATATTCAAAAAGACTGCAAGTATGGCAGCCACTACATGCCTTCCACTGATGAGTGTTGGTCATGGTCATTATTTGTAAAAATACTTTATTACATTTCTATTTATTGCCGTAAGGTAGATTCCTAAGGATACAGGGTTGGCAAAAGTAGGTTTACAGTTGTGCATATGTAAAACACAGAGTTTATTCTTGTATTACTAGTTATTAATTGTATTATCTGTATTATGACTGTAGACCTACTTTTGCCCACCCTGTATAAAAGAAACTTAATAGTATTTTTTTCTAGGGAGAGAGCTAGGTTTGTACCATCTAGATAGACTCTTTCAATTATCTTATTACCAGCATGTATTGTTTTTACAAGTTAAAAATGATGTTAATTCAGTTATAGAATAATAATTACAGTGTGATATCATTTTTCTCCCTCACCCAAGGATATGCTTTTTATTTATTTTAGAGAGAGGAAGGGAGAGAGAGAAAGAGAGAGAGAAACATTGATGTGAGAGGGAAACACCGATCGGCCGCCTCCTGCACACCGCGCCCTGACCGGGAATTGAATCCACAACGCGGGTATGTGCCCCAACCAGCAATGGAACCCACCACTCTTCGGTGTACTGGACGACGCTCTAACCGACAAGCCACACCAGCCAGGGCTCATTTTGTTTTTTAAAATGCATTGAAATGTTCGGTAGTACTATGGTATTTAACTGTCTATAATTATTTAAAGTTCTCTGATGTTTTGTATTGTTTTAAGTTATTTATGGAGGATATGTATATTATATTTAACAATATAATAACAGAAACGGGGCAGAAAAAGTCCCATTTAATTGGTTATTTAAAACTGTTAATAGTGGCCATTTAAATATTTTTCCCTTTTTACTTATCTATTTTTTTTTTTCATTTTACAGTAAGCTTGTATGACTTATAAAAATAAGTTTAAAAAATTTAGTAGTTATCTTCCTATGATTGATTCCTATGAGTAGAATTATTACATTAAAGGTAATAAACAATTTTAAAGCTCTTAACATATATTGTCATATTGCTTTCCAGAAAGCTTATGTCAATATACATTTGAATAATAGTATATAAGAATACTTTTTCACCTTATCTTCATCTGCATGGAGAATATTATTGGTTTTAAACATGTTTTATGTTTTTGGAGTCTATTTAAGTATTTTGTTGACTTTTTCCCCCTTATGAAGTAATTAAAACACTGAAAAGTTCACAGAGTAATAAAAATTTTTCATTATTTAATATCCAGCATAAATTATAACATTTTTCATAGTTATTCTAGTCTTTCAAATAAATAAAAGTACATGAATACTGTTGAAATCCTTTTTTGTGTCCTTTCCCATTTCATTCCTTATTCTCTGTCTCTGGAATTAAGTGTTATTCTAAAGATGGTATGTGTCCTTCCTGTCTATGCTTTTAGATTTTTACTGAATATATACCTATAAACAATATAATGATTTGGTTTTATGTTTAAAGTTTTAATGTAACTGACCTTATGTTTATTCTGCAACTACCTTTTTCACTTATATTTTTATTTTGATTATTTTTTATATTATTATTTTTATTTTTTCTCACTCGAGGATATGCTTTTTATTGATTTTAGAGAGTGGAAGGGAGCAAGTGAGAGAGAGAAACATCAATTGGTTGCCTCCCGTATATGTTCCAACCGGGAATTGAACCCGCCCACCTTTTGGTATACAGGACAATGGTCCAAGCAACTGAGCCACACCAGCCAGGGCTTTTTAAATGATTTTTTAAACTTTCCTTTTCAATTATAGTTTACATTCAACATTATTTTGTATTAGTTTTAGGTGTACAGTATAGTTGTTGGATGATTTATCTTTTAAAATATATTTTGATACATATAAATCACATTTCATTTTTTTTAATTGATTTCAGAGAGGAATGAAGGGAGAGAGATAGAGACATTAATGATGAGAGTCATTAGTCAGCTGCCTTCTGCATATCCCACACTGGAGATACCAAGCCCAAGTGCCCTGACCGGGAGTTGAACCTTGACCTCCTAGTTCATAGGTCAATGCTCAATCACTGAGCTACACTGGCCAAGCATCATATAATACTTTAATAAATTTGTGTACAAACTCCTTGTGCACACAATATGTATTTAGACAAGGAATTGCTGGGTAATAGCATTTCCAGAGTGGTGGTAGCAATTTCCACTTCCACCAGCAGCATGTGTATGTTCAGTTTGTATTTTTTTCTTGCTTACAGACTTCAGTTTATCTGTTGGGTTAGTTAACTTTTTTGGGGCCTCGATTTCTCATGTGTAGGCTGTTTTTGATGACATTGGAAAACTGTACTTATTAGAGGCCTGACTGTTTGAGTTTCCTCACCCCTACCATCACCCTGAGGGGACTTGAAATCCCTAGGGCTCAGTGAAGTACAGGGTAACTAGACCAGAGAGACTATCCCAGAGTCTTATTTTAGCTCTAAAATAACCATGTTCTTGCCCTGACCGGTTTGGCTCAGTGGACAGAGCATCAGCCTGCGGACTGAAAGGTCCCAGGTTCGATTCCAGTCAAGGGCACGTACCTTGGTTGCAGGCACATCCCCAGAAGGGGGTGTGCAGGAGGCAGCTGATCGATGTTTCTTTCTCATCGATGTTTCTCACTCTTAATCTCTCTCCCTTCCTCTCTTTAAAAAATCAGTAAAATATGTATTTTTTAAAAAACCATGTTATTGTAATTTGAAGTAAAAATTGAAATTGTAGTATTTAGATAGATCAATAAGCATCCTTTAAGAAATTCTTTTAGGCATTTTTCCAAAACAAGTAACATCATAAAAATAGTTATTTTTATTCCCTTTCTAGAAGAATCAAAAGAATCTGTTACTGATGAAGAAGAGGAAGACAGTGATGATGATGTTGAACCTATTGCTGAATTTAGATTTGTGCCTAGTGATAAATCAGCATGTGAGTGTTCTATATAATTGATTCTTTTCTCCTTACATACCAGGTATTCCCAACTGACACACACACTTTTACTTTTACCCTCATTACTTCTGTTCTGCTTTTTCTTCATTTTAGCATCTAAATATTGAGAACCAGATATCTATACATTCATTATAACAAAGATAGTGAGTTAACTTTATAGTATAAGAAGCAAATGTACAACACAGAATGGGAATAAAACAGATAGTGAATGTATAGTAGACACCATATTCTTTCATGTGCTTTGTGAATGGAGGGATCTGGTTATTTTTATGAACTGTGAAACATTTTATGACTGAATCTCACCAGATTGAGGGCAGAGGAGTCATGGCAGTTCCAAAGTGGAAGATGTCAGGGTAAGTCCTTTTAACCGTGAGGGGCTTCACTCTGATACTAGCAGTCTGACCAGGATTCTCTGACTCTTTTCCTCAGAAAGTCCAACCAGGCATGAAGAGATCTCAATAATATCTTGAAATGAACTCTTATTATTTTGTGATGTATTCACTGCCATGAAGCACTTTTCAAGATTGATTCACCTTGAATTTGCCAGGTTTTATGACTATTGTGACCTAGTATACCTCTTGTTTACCCATTAAATATATTTGCACTGATGGTTATTTAATTAAATTTTAATTGCACATTGGCCAGGAAGAAATATTAATTATAATTTAATTTTCTTGTTCAGTGGAGGCAATGTTCACTGCAATGTGTGAATGCCAGGCTTTGCATCCAGATCCTGAGGATGAAGATTCAGATGATTACGATGGAGAAGAATATGATGTGGAAGCACATGGTTAGTGAAATGAATTTTTTTAAAGTGTTTGTGTGTGTCTTTCATTTTAAGCATTTATTTGTAGTAAGGGAGAGGGAGAGAGATAGAAACATCAATTATGAAAGAGAACCATTGATCAGCTGCCTCCTGGATGTCCCACACTGGGGATCAAGCCCCTACCAGGTATCAAACTGTGACCTCCTGGTTGATGCTCAACCACTGAGCCATGTCAGCCAGGCCATAAATCTTTATATCTCTGATAAATACCAATATAATATCATTCTATTATAATGAAAGTGAATGGCATAATTCATGTCTAAGCCAAAATGGGAAAATTTATGGGCTTTCCAAGGTAGTTGAAAAAATAGAGATTAATAGGGGGTGGGGGGAAAAATGGATAGAGATCAATGGAAGGAAAGAAAATGGTAGCTAGGAAAGTGGGTAGTCAGGAGAATCTTTTTAAGTTGATGTAGCTGCTAACAAAATTTCTTCCTTTATCACTTAAAACCTGTATCATCTACATTTTTCTTTAACATCTCCCTTTAGACAGCTCACTGCTGAAGTTATTTCTTTTTCCCAGAACCAGACCTTATTTACTTAAGGGTATTTCCCCTTCCTCTGACCAGAATGCAGTCAGTAGCTTGGTAGAGAGAGAGTCTTGTGACTCGAGATGCCTGCTATTCTCTTTTCTTTTCCCCATGGTCTCGACCTGTGCACCAGTATGGCTATGCAAAACCCTTTCCTCCATGAATGTCCACTTTTTGGCCTGAGACAAGCTAATTCTGGCATTTTCTCTTTTTTTTAAATATATTTTTATTGATTTTTTACAGAGGAAGGGAGAGAGAGTTAGAAACATCAATGAGAGAGAAATACCAATCAGCTGCCTCCCACACATCTCCCACTGGGGATGTGCCCACAACCAAGGTACATGCCCTTGACCAAAATCGAACCCAGGACCCTTCAGTCCGCAGCCAACATTCTGTCCACTGAGCCAAACCAGCCAGGGCTAATTCTGGCATTTTCTTTTATACCAGAGGCTCGGTGCATGAAATTCATGCATGGGGGTTGTGTGTCCCTCAGCCCGGCCTGCACCCTCTCCAATCTGGGACCCCTCGAGGGATGTCTGACTGCCCAATCCCAGAAGGATCAGGCCTGAACGGGCAGTCGGACATCCCTCTCACAATCCACGACTGCTGGCTCCCAACCGCTCGCCTGCCTGCCTTCCTGATTGCCCCTAACCACTTCTGCCTGCCAGCCTGATCACCCCTTGTAACCCCCCTGCCAGCCTGATTGATGCCTAACTGCTCCCCTGGCAGCCTGTTTGCCCCTAACTGCCCTCCCCTGCAGGCCTGGTCACCACTAACTGTCCTCCCCTGCAGGCCTGGTCACCCCTAACTGCCCTCTCCTCCTGGCCTGATGGCTCATAAATGCCCTCCCTTGCAGCCCTGGTCCCTCCCAACTGCCCTCCCCTGCTGGCCATCTGTGGCGGCCATCTTGTGACCACATGGGGGCAGCCATCTTGTGTGTTAGAGTGATGGTCAATTTGCATATTACTCTTTTATTAGATAGGATATCTAAACACATCCTCATCTTAGCTAAGATTTTTTTGGATGCTTCTTTCTTAAAAATCCTTTTTGCATTTTTCAGAATTTCTGATTTTTTAAAAGGAGCATCTAAGGAAAAAACCTTCAGTACCAATTAATGGCAAATTAATTTGCATTCATCTGTATATTTTCTACCTTTGAATAATATAAGAACATCTGGCCTCAGGAGCACCCTCTTTTCCTTCTCATCCCTGGGCTGGGCATTTGATTCTTTGGGTATTGCTGTTTCCTGACTCACTATCTCTTGTAATCCCTTCTCATTCTAGAGGAGCACTTTCTTTATTTTTGTTTTCCAACAGATGGCCTATATGTGTGTGTTAAATGATGTTGAAAAGTATTTTCCTGGAAGCCTTTTTTCACTGTGCCTTGTCTTTAGTAAATGCATTGTTGAGTACTTACTTTCCCCCTCATTGTGTTATAATAGCTAAAAAGTCTTTTATTTGTTTAGAACAAGGGCAGGGGGACATCCCTACATTTTACACCTATGAAGAAGGATTATCCCACTTAACAGCCGAAGGCCAGGCCACATTGGAGAGATTAGAAGGAATGCTTTCTCAGTCTGTGAGCAGCCAGTATAACATGGCTGGAGTCCGGACAGAAGATTCAATAAGAGATTATGAAGGTAAGTATCCTTCTTTCTCATCAGTGTGAACAGTCAGATATTCATTTAGGCAACAGGATCAGCTATGGAGAGACATACATAGGTTTTGGGTTTTTTTAAAATATGTTTTTATTGATTTTTTTTTTTTTTTAGAAGAAGGGAGAGGGATAGAGAAATAGAAACATCCCTACTGGAGATCAAGCCTGCAATCTGGGCATATGCCCTTACTGGGAATCGAACTGGTGACCTCTTGGTTCATGGGTCAGTGCTCAACCACTGAGCTATGCAACTGGGCCATATATAAGTTCTTTTGGAAACTAAGAGAAATCTCAGAATTAACTTTATAGTGTAGGAAGCAAATGTAGAATTACATAGAATGAGAATACTTGTGTAAATTTCTTAAAACTTTTTCCTAACTATAAAAATAGTCGATATTTAGTCAAATTTCAGAAAGGGGGAGGTGGCACAGGCAAAGGAGAAATGAAAAATCAAGTACAATTCTAATTGAAAACATCTATAAATTTTCTGTTGCATATCTTTCCCGTCTTTTTGTTTGCTTATGTGTATATATGTGTGTATGCACACATTGATGCTGCTATTTTTATTTTTAAACTGAATTCCTACATGATGATATGCAAAACTAGTGTAGTCAATTGATTTAAAGGCTGAGACAGCATTCAAGAAACTTGGGTTCTCTTTTTGTGACCAACATCTGAGCCTTAAATAAGTGGCTTTAAAATGTTTATGTTTTAGTTGGGTTCTCTTTCCTAAATATCCTAATTAAATTAGGTTCTTGAAATATATATATATATATATTTTTTTTTAATATATTTTATTGATTTTTCACAGAGAGGAAGGGAGAGGGATAGAGAGTTAGAAACATCGATGAGAGAGTAACATCGATCAGTTGACTCCTGCACACCCCCTACTGGGGATGTGCCTGTAACCAGGGTACATGCCCTTGACCGAAATTGAACCTGGGACCCTTCAGTCCGCAGGCTGGCGCTCTATCCACTGAGCCAAACCAGTTAGGGCGATTTTTGAAATATTTGACTCAGCGTTTACCATTTATCCCCTTATCTAATCCAATACTGAGTTCATGGATTTTTCTTTTAAATGACTTTTACTTATTTTTTTTTTTAATATATTTTATTTATTTCTTACAGAGAGGAAGGGGGACGGATAGAGAGTTAGAAACATCGATGAGAGAGAAACATCGATCAGCTGCCTCCTGCATGCCCCCTAGTGGGGTTGTGCCCACAACAAAGGTACATGCCCTTGACTGAAATCAAACCTGGGACCCTTCAGTCCACAGGTCGACGCTCTATCCACTGAGCCAAACTGGTTAGGGCTTAAATGACTTTTAGATCTTCTTGTTATTACTACTGCTATCTTCCAAACTTAAGTCCTTTTCTTCTCGTGCTGGATTTACAGTAGTCCATTTTTTGCCTCCATCATCCCTTCCTCCAGCTCACTGTGCCATATTAATCTTCTGAGAACACTCTGTTACCGCTATATAAAGATATATCCTCTAGTAGTTGCCACCATATAAAGTTGAAACTTGTTATTCTGACTCTGAGGAGAAAACCCTGTCTTTGCCCCGAATGTCTCCAGTCTTGTTCCTACTACCCTCAATAAAACATTTAGATGGTGCTCTTATGTGCCAGCCCCAGATTTAAGCACAACAAATATTTACTCATATAATCCTACAAGAACCCCTATGGCAGATGCTGTTATGATCTCCATTTTACACATGAAGAAACTCAGGTCACATAACATGCTTCATGCCAAATCCTATATAATAAAGAGCTAATATGCTAATTAGACTAGACGGCTGAACAACCTTCCAGAATAACCAGTGGGGGGGGGTGGCCTTAAGGCAGCTGGGGCTGCCCCACATCTATTGTCCTGCAGAGGGTGGTGGCAGCTGGGGCTGCCAGGGCCACGCCCCCTGCACGAATTTTGTGCATTGGGCCTCTAGTAGCTAATAAGTGGTGAGAGGATTAAATGAGCTAATATGCAAAAATAATATACCAAGCACTGTTATAAGTCTTGAATCTTTCTTTCTTAATTTAATTTTTATTGTTCAGATTATTACAATTGTTCCTCTTTTTTCCACCCATAGCTCACCTCCACCCGATTCCCACCCCACCCTCTGCCCTTACCTAACCCCCACTGTCCTCATTTATAGGTGTACGATTTTTATCCAGTCTCTTCCTGCACCCCCCACACCTTTTTCCCCCTGAGAATTGTCAGTCCACTCCCTTTCTATGCCCCTGATTCTATTATATTCACCAGTTTATTCTGTTGATCAGATTTTTATTCACTTGAATTTTAGATTCACTTGTTGATAGACATGTATTTGTTGTTCATAATTTTTATCTTTACCCTTTTCTTCTTCCTCTTCTAAATGAATACCTTTCAGCATTTCATATAATACTGGTTTGGCAGTGATGAACTCTAGCTTTTTCTTATCTGTGAAGCTCCTTATCTGACCTTCCATTCTGAATGATAGCTTTGCTGGGTAGAGTAATCTTGGTTATAGGTTCTTGCTGTTCATCACTTTGAATATTTCTTGCCACTCCCGTCTGGCCTGCATAGTTTCTGTTGAGAAATTAGCTGACAATCATATGGGTGCTCCATTGTAGACAATTAACTGTTTTTCTCTTGCTGCTTTTAATATTCTCTCTTTGTCTTTGCTCTTGGCATTTTAATTATGTTGTGTCTTGGTGTGGTCCTCTTTGGATTCCTTTTGTTTGGGGTTCTGTGCACTTCCTGGACTTGTAAGTCTATTTCTTTCACCAGGCGGGGGAAGTTTTCAGTCATTATTTCTTCAAATAGGTTTTCAGTATCTTGCTCCCTCTCTTCTTCTGGCACCCCCATAATTCTGATGTTGGTACACTTGAAGTTGTCCCAGAGGCTTCTTACACTATCTTCAAATTTTTGGATGGTTTTTTCTTTTTGCTTTTCTGGTTGAGTGTTTTTTGCTTCTTTGTATTTCAGATCTTTGACTTGATTCTTGCGATCCTCTAGTTTGCTGTTGGGTCTCTGTATATTTTTCATTTCAGTCAGTGTATGTTTAATTTCTAGTTGGTCCTTTTTCATATACTCGAGGGTCTCGTTAAATTTATCGGCCTTTTCTAGGAAATTCTTGAAAAACCTTATAACCGTGGTTTTGAACTCTATATCAAGTCGTTTGTTTACCTCAATTTCTTTTGTTTGTGATCTGTTTCTTTGTCTCCGCATTTTTGCTGCTTCCCTGAGTTGGTAGGGTAGTTTTGTGTGCTCGGTGTCCTCTGTGGCCCAGTGGGTCAGCCTCCCAGTTACCTGAGGTGGACACTCTTGGTGCACCCCTTTGTGGACTGTATGTACAGCCTTGTTGTAGTTAAGTCTTGATTGTTGTTGGTATCACTGGGAGGAATTGACCTCCAGGCCAATTGGCTGTAAGGATCAGCTGTGTCTATGCCAGCAGAACTTTTGTGCTGGAGACACCCTTATGAGACAAGTCTTGCAAAATTGCAAAAGCCTCTGTGCTCGGCTTGGATGGGATGGAGTCTCAGGGCAGAGCAGACAGCCTTGGCTTCCCGTCAGCCCTGCCCTATGAAGCCCCTTGGGTCTTAGTGTTCCTTGGTAATCACTGCAAGCACCTCTGAGAGAAAGCCGCCCTCAAGTTTCACCCACTGCCAGACAGTCCAGTTTCTCCCCCAGTGAATCTGGATTCCCAGATTCTCGCCTGGAACTGGAGTTCAGCGCAGTCTGGAACTTCCGTCTTCCCCTCGCTAGAGAAAGCCAGCAGCACACTCAGCAGTCAGTCCTGTCTGCGTGCACTCGCGTGTGTGCCTCCAGACCTCTGCCTTTCACGGCTCCCCTGAATTTCCGTGCGCTTCTCTCTTTTACCGAAAGTTCAGACTCCCCCTGTATGAGTATTGCACCCCAGGGTCCTTCCCGGAACTGGGGATCAGTGCAGTCGGAACTGGGGTTCAGTGCAGTCGGGAGCTTCCGTCTCTCTCCCGCTAGAGAAAGCTAGCCAGGCACTCAGCCGCCCGTTCTCTCCGTGCACATGTCTCTGTACTTCAGTCTTTTGCAGCTCCTCTGAGTCTCCGTGTGCCCCTCTCTTTCCTTCTAGTTGTAGAATTTCCACTCAGCCAGCTTTCCTTTGGTTCTGGAAGATGTCCATTCTGTCTTTTAGCTGTAGTTTTGAAATTGTTGTGCGAGGCAGCAGTTTAGATGTTCACCGATGCCGCCATCTTGGTATCTTCCCCGTAGTTAAGTCTTGATTGTTGTTGGTATCACTGGGAGGAATTGACCTGCAGGCCAATTGGCTGTGAGGATCAGCTGTGTCTACGCTGAGAGAACTTCTGTGTTGGAGACACCCTTATAAGACAAGACTTGCAAAAGCCTCTGTGCTCAGCTTGGATTGGGCAGAGTCTCAGGGTGGAGCAGACAACCTTTGCTTCCCATCAGCCCTGCCCTATGAGGCCTCTGGGTCTCAGTGTCCCTTGGTAACCGCTGCAGGCTCCTCTGAGAGAAAGCCGCCCTCAAGTTTTGCCCACTGCCAGACAGTCCAGTTTCTTCCAGAATGAGTCTGGGTTCCCAGAGTGTCGCCTGGAACTGGAGTTCAGCACAGTGAGGAGTTTTTGTCTCCCTCCCACTTGAGAAAGCCAGCTGCGCACTCAGCAGTCAGTCCTCTCCGCGCACGTGCCTTCGGATCTCTGCCTTTCTCAGCTCCCCTGAGTCTCATTGTGCTTTTCTCTTTTCCTGACAGTTCACATTCCCCCCGTGTGAGTCTGGGTCCCCAGGGTCTCGCCCTGAACTGGAGTTCAGCGCATTTGGGAGCTTCCGTCTCTCTCTTGCTTGAGAAAGCCAGCCATGCACTCAGCCGCCAGTCCTCTTCGCATGCACATCTCTGTACCTCAGCCTTTTGCAGCTCCTCTGAGTCTCCGTGTGCTTTTCTCTTTCCTTCTAGTTGTAGAATTTCCACTCAGCCAGCTTTCCTGTGGTTCTGGATGATTTCCGTTTTGTGTTTTAGTTGTAGTTTTGAAATTGTTGTGCATGGCAGCAATTTAGGTGTTTCCTATGCCTCCATCTTGGTTTCTTACCAGCACTTTTTGAATCTTGCATGTGTTTAATATCCTAATATAAAAAACCCAGGGTCTGTAACGACCGACCAAAGGCTCGACTGAACTCTGGAAGTCAGTCCTGCAGTCATTGACTGCTGCTGGTGCGGGTGCAGCGACCCAGCACTGACTGCCGAGGGGGCTGTGGATCAGGCCCAGAGAGAGTCCTGAAGAGAGAGGCAGGGTTTGATCCACAGCCTCCATGGCAGTTCTTGATCAGCCCTTGCCTCTCTCTTTCTCTACGGGTTTTGCCAGCAGCCATGCTTCTCTTTCTCTCCGGGCCTCCGCAGGGCCTGCTGATCCACCCTGCCTCTCTGATCAGGCCCGGAGATAGGCCTGGAGATGCTGAATGGCATAGAAACTGACCAATCAGAACCAACTCTGGGTGAATTATGAGGAGCCAATGGCTGCCTAAGAGGCGGAGTTTTTGACACTGACTGGCATAGAAACCGACCAATCAGCCCTAGCTGGTTTGGCTCAATGGACAGAGCATCACCCTGTGGACTGAATGGTCCCAGGTTTGATTCCGGCCAAGGGCACATGCCTGTGTTGCGGGCTTGGTCCCCAATAGGGGGCGTGCAGTAGGCAGCCAATCAGTGATTCTCTCTCATCATTGATGTTTCTATCTCTCCTTCTTCCTTCTTCTCTAAAATCAATAAAATATATTTTTTAAGAAAAGAAACTGACCCATCAGAACTGAATCTGGGGGAACTGTAAGGAGCCAATGGCTGCTTAGGAGGCGAAACTTTTGACGCTTACTGGCATAGAAACCGACCAGTCAGAACCAAATCTGGGTGAACTGTGTGGAGCCAGTGGCTGCCTAGGAGGCAAAGCTTTTGATGCTGACTGGCATAGAAACTGACCAATCAGAACCAAATTGGCCGGCAGGGGCGGGCCGTTGGGGGCGAGATCAGGCCTGCAGGGGAGGGCAGTTGGAGGCGAGATTAGGCAGGCAGGGGAGGGCAGTTGGGGGCCAGAGCAGGCCATCAGGGAAGGGCCATCGGGGGCGAGTTCAGGCCCAATTGGCCTAAACTGCCAATCGGACATCCCCCAAGGAGTCCCCAGTTGGAGAGAGTGCAGGCTGGGCTGAGGGAACCCCCCACCCCCTCCGTGCATGAATTTTGTGCACTGGGCCACTTGTATGTTAATTTTGTGTTGCTACAGAATTTTAATGCTTTTAATTATTAGTGACACCGAATATTAAAGAGTTACTGTTTTTTTCTTTTATTGGTACATTTAAGTTTCTTTCATAATGCTCTAATCAACATCTCTGTACACATGGCACATTGACCTAGGGATCTTGAAGTTCTGGGTCATTTTAGTTTGGAAAATGTAGGCAGTGTTATTCCTTGTGTCTCCTCTCCATTTTGAGCATTGGCCAATAAATCTCTAACATAGGCTTTAGGGTGAGATGGCTCAGATGATTTCTAGTGCCCTGCCAAACTCTTAGCTGAAAAAATGCAAGATGTTACCTTTTGATTATAGTGATTGGAGAGTGCCATAGAGAAGCCTTTCATCATTGAAGGGTTTTTTTTTAATTGTAAAATCCCTTATTTAATGCTTCATAACAAGTTGATTTTAAGATCTAACACTTTGCTAAAGTGAGATTTTTTGGAACTTTTATTTCTAAGTCTTATTAGCATATTGAGAGTTACTGTTACCTGTATATAAAACTTCTTCAGCCAATACCATTCCCCATCTTCTAAACTCCTGAAGTTTATCCCCTTTCAACATTTATTTATTTAGTTAATTTGACCTTTTTTTAGAAAATTTTAAAATAAAAGTATATATTTAAGATATATAATATGATGTTTTGGTATACATGCATAGTGAAATGATTACTGGAGTCAAACTAAATCCCATCTCCATGCACAGTTACCTTTTGGTGTCGGTGTTTGCGGTGGGAGCACCTGAGATCTGTTTTGGTACTTTCAGTCTTTTTGCTATTTAAGCACAGGCACTACCTACCAGTGGCATCAGTGCTTTGTGTGCTTATGTTAAATGTTGGTTTTTTAGCTACTGTGCCAGGTATAGAGAATATGGCAGTGCCCAAGAGAGATGAGGTTACTACCTTCGTATTAATTTTAGAGGAGAGAAAAATAAGAGTATTGGGCAGTTACATTTCATTGTGGTATAGCTTTGAGATATAGGGGAAGCTTGAATAGCTATGGAGTCAGAGGCTGGACTCTTCATCCAGCCTGGATAGTCAGGAAGAGAATCAAACTTCATGGAATAAGTAACATCTAAACCATGATCTGAAAGATGAATAAAAATGACCCTGGTGAAGAGGTATTGCATGAAGGTTGGGGAGAAAGGTAAAGTGGTCATCCATGTGCTAGTTGAGAACTGAAAGTAGTTCATTATGTCTGCAACTCTGAGAGTGAAAGGTAGTTATAGCAACAGAAAAGAAGGAACTTGAAGCTCTATTAAAGAATTTCAGTTTTACGCTTAGGTCGGTGGGAAGCCATAGAACGTTTTTAGTTTGATTAGTGTTTCTCTGGTTATGCTACGGAAAATTAATTGCAGAGGGAAATACTGGAGGAAAGAAGAGAAACCCTGTTAAGTATCTAAGTCTTAAATTACATGAGAGGTAGTGGCTCAAATTAGGTAGTAGCACTGAATGTAAAAAAAAACAGATTTGGGAGATATTCAAAAGATAGAAGCAACAGAAGTTAGAGATGTGATGGGGGTTTCTGAATTGGGAAAGTAAGAGGTATCCTTTAGCAAGACAGGAAAGAGAAGCATTTTCTGTGTGGAAAGATGATAAGTTAATTTTAGATATGTGTTACATTTTTGTGCTCTGCTGATGTCCAGATGGTGCAGTGCCAGGGGGCAGCAGGCAGAAGCCAGACTGTTGTGGTCTGGAGAGTTGGGTAAATGGAAGCTGAGCTGAGGAAGTAGAGACAGCAGGTGTAGACAGCTCTTTCCAGAGGGCTTTTCTTTACTTATCCTAACCTCTCCCTTTTATAAAAATGAGATGAGATAAATAGAAAAAGCGAGAAGCTTGCTTTACTTTGTCTTTTCTCCTGAATTATGTCAAACCTCTGTGAGGATAGGACTTTATACTTAAAAAAAAAAAAAGTTGCACAGAAATCCTTAACACAGTTCTGTGAAGAGTGAACAATTGTAACTGCGTTTGCAAGTTCCTACGTTATGTTAGTGTTGAGACTGAGAATTTACAAAGTAAATGTTAAAGTGTTTTGACTCATTTTACCTTGGCCTAAATCCACAGGTGGCATTTTCCTTTCTCAATGTGTTCCTTGGTAGTACTTGAGTTTTCAAAATAGAAAAAAATAGGAACTCTTACCAACAGAGGGCACTAGCTTCCTTCTGGTCAAAGTATAAGCTGAATCTTTACCTGTTTAAAGTGCTCTGTAGACTTTGCTCAGCAGTCAATTTTGTTTTCTTCAGATGGGATGGAGGTAGATACTACACCCACGGTTGCTGGACAGTTTGAGGATGCAGATGTTGATCACTGAAAATGATTTTATGT
Source organism: Corynorhinus townsendii (assembly GCA_026230045.1). Taxonomy (NCBI): domain Eukaryota; kingdom Metazoa; phylum Chordata; class Mammalia; order Chiroptera; family Vespertilionidae; genus Corynorhinus; species Corynorhinus townsendii. Next base: position 47,637,500 of record JAPDVU010000008.1, on the reverse strand, counting down.
TGCTTTGGGGTAAGTAGTTTGTTTTTCCTTTGTCACTGAACATGAAAATCCTGTCCAATAATTAATTTTTATTTTCATAATTCAGGAGGATTGTATAAAATGAGCAGTTTGGAAAAAAGTAATCCATCCATTTCTGACATTATTGAAAATTATGTGTGTGGTGTTTTCTCTAAGAAATCAAGGTCTACAAGTATGGTGATGTTCAGGTTGATTAACAATTACTGAGTATTTAATACACGCCAGACACTGAGAGTATATGGAAGATTAAGACACACCTATCTTTAGTGAACTGAGGAGAATGACATTAGCCCTTTATTCAGAAATGGAGTGCTCCCTGGCTGGCTCAGGTGGGTGCTGTAAAGCCTGAGATTATGTCCTAGTCTGCTCTTGAGTCACCTTGCCCCATTTGTGACTTGAAACCTTAACATTTTCTTTTCTTTTTAAATATATATATATTTTTTTTTTACAGAGAGGAAGGGGAGAGGGATAGAGAGCCAGAAACATAGATGAGAGAGAAACATCGATCAGCTGCCTCCTGCACAACCCCCACTGGGGATGTGCCTGCAACTAAGGTACACACCCCTGACCAGAATTGAACCTGGGACCCCTCAGTCCACAGGCCGACGCTCCATCCACTTAGCCAAACTGGTTAGGGCGAAACTTAACAGTTTCATCAGAAAACACAAAGCAGAGATTTGCTGCAACTCACTGCTGTTCAAATCAGAAGTAGAAGTAATTTCAAACTTAGTTAAGCTTCTAATCATAATCTTGTGTTGGTTTCTCTACTTCTGAAAATAATGGTAGACCTAGGTCCTGGGCACCTGACTGTTCAAGGTTGATTTGCCAAACCATAACAAGTCCATGTACAGTTGTCCAAAAGCTATCATTTTCCAATTGTTGCATACCTGCTTTTCCTGACTAGTACAAGAGCTCACTGCCAATTTTCTACCCTCTGATCTTCTCATGAGCTTTGTCTGCATTTTGTTCCTGTTTATTATTCAGAGTACATGGTACTCTGAGAAATCAGTCTTCCTTTGCAAACTTGAACATCGCAACTAAATGTTAGATAATAACCCTCTGTACGCCATAAGCGTCTATAGATACAAACTTCGCATATCAACTCTGGTTGCCCAATTTTAAAATCACACTTGTTGGTGACATCTCTGGGTTTGTAAAGAAAATTATGGTAACTTAAATTGGTAAATATTCCAGCACATATGGAAGAAATTCCAATATCGATATATAGAGCACCACTCAGACCATGAAATAAACATTACGACACTTGAGTTTTTTTGTTCATTGTGACACTTGAGATTTGTTTGTGTTATCGTGAATTTCACGCCTAAAATGGTAAACATGGTGTACATTATTCATTATTTTTTTACAGATTTCATCTTTTGAGGCTTTTCATGTCGACAGTTTATTTCACACTTGCTTTTGTTGATATTTCCGTAGAATTGAAAATTATCATTATTTTATTATTGACTTTATCGTTGTAATATATTGTGCAAATAAAATTCATTCCTCATAAATGGCATCAGATGAAGAAATAATCGAACCAAGCACCTCACAAGAAGAAGATGACATCCTTTGTTCAACTCTAGAGTCAGATGATTTTTTTAAATTAAATTCAAAATATCATGGTGTGTGGTGATGGTTTCAGTTTTGGACGTGTGGCAGTTAATAGGTTAAAGGTCATGTAACTAGTTCATATCATACAGAGCCAAGACTAATAATCCTAGCAACCCTTCCCTGTAAGCTGTAAGATGTTCACATTAAGTTACTACCCCTCTTCTTTATAGTGTCCTGCCTCTGATCTGATAGCATTTTCTTAAATATTAGCTTTCTTCCAGTCTTTCAAATGCTACTTATATCCAGGTCTTTATTTTATTAAAGCAGGTAGTAATAGCATGGCAAGATTTATATATTTTGACTTGACTCTTCTACTATTGTCAGGCATCTAATTAGGTTGTGAGATCCATTATCCAGGTTCCATTTACCTTCCAAATTATTGCCGTCATGAATATAACAATGCTTCTTATACTCACCATGCTTTCATCTCAGGTGCTGCCAGGTGAACTATCAGAAAATATTGTCTTAGAGTCCTTCTCTTTTTTTAAGTACTTGATTTTTATTTCTGCAACATTTACTTCTGTCATTGGTAGCCATACATTCTAAAATTAGCACTATCCCCTCTACAATTAGCTAAAAAATTATATTCATATTGCTGGAGCTCTGTTAACTTTAATTTTCATATCTCATGGTTTCACATGCCATCACTTCAGCATTTTATTTTATGGGAACTCTTTTGGTACAAACTTAATTTTTCCCTTTTGTCTTACATTTTAATTATCATATTCTTTATAGCATGTTTTTTTCAATTCACTAATAACTTTTTATATCTTTTATTGAAAATGGAAAACAGATTTATTTGATCTGGCTTTCACATATTTCTTTCTGAAAAGTAGACTATTTAGAGAAAACAAACCACTCTATTAATAAGGATTATGAGAAACTGATTTGGTCTGTCACTAATGGTTGCACAAATGGGATGTCATTGCAGTTCCCAGGAGAGAATTTGTAGCATACTTTGTACTGTAATTTTATGGTGAAATAACCATAAAATAGCCACAAACTTTCTAATGAGGTGATTTGTTTTCTATTCATTTTATGCTACAGCTGGAGCTGAGAGATACTTTAAGATTCATCAAGTTTATGCAAGTTCTTCATGTGGATAATTGACCTGAATTCCAAACAATGTGTATATTTTTAATCACTTAAAATTGTGTTTGTCTTTAAGGAATGAGCAAGGATTAATTAGAGTGTTTATGTAACAATTAAAATTTTCAAGGTAGTGGAACCTCGGATCTCTCAACACATGAGATGGGATGAAGGGGAAGGCACATGAATGGTGGAATCTCAACCCTACCACATACTGGCTCTGTGTCTTTGGACAAGGCATATAACTTCTCTAATCCTCAGTTTCCTCTTCTGCAAAAAAGGGGATGGTGGCAGGATTGTTGCATAGTCTGAGATGTAATAATATCTAAGTATGGTGACACTCGTGACTAGGTGTTCACTAACAGCTATTATTATTACAAACACTGTAAACCTTTTGTTTTTCAGATTTTACTCATAACTGTAGGAGAGAACTTGGTGCCTTTTCCTCTGTGGAGTGGGTGTTGATGAAAATACTTTTCCTTCTCCAAAACTTCCTCAACCAGTTCTTTCTTGGGACAGACTGTATGAGACAACAAGTTGTCACCAGCAGAAGAAACTATGACTTTTATTAACCAAGGTGAATTTACTTAACCAAGAGGGTATTTGTTGTTTATCTTTTGTCCCCAAACTTTCTGTGTCTAGGTACCTTCTGAGTAGGCCTATAATTCCTGCCTTCAGTGTATGTATCTTCCATAACCTAGCAGGGGTATGTGGTGAAAATGCATGGGCACTTAGGTGTTGGTAGACAGGATGGAAGAGAGGCTGAATCTAAGATAGACCCCTGTAGGCCCTAAGGACACCCTTACCCTAAAAAGAAAGACAAAGATCTCAGATGAATCTGGCCTCTGCTCGTTCTCCACAGGGGTAAGGATCTTTTTACTATTGGGACCCAGATTAATTCAGGCATCTCTAGGGAGCCTTTTTGGAAACATCCCAGCTACATATACTAACACAATCGCTTCTTCTGACTAGCTTTAGCTCTTTTCACCATGTTTCACCAGTCTGTTCTATTATAGCTTCTTAGGTTTTGTTATATCCTTTAATTTCTAGCCTCTTCATTCAGTTTCTGTAGCAGAACACATGAAATTGGGATGAAGTCCTCAAAGTATTCCACATGATAATTGTTTTGTCTTTGTAATAGCTTAACAAATAAATCTAGGTTTTCTATGTTATTGTACTCTCATTCTTGACTAAAACCATTAATAGGAAATGTTTGTTTTAATGTAATGTTGGCAAAAATCAGAATTTTGTTGGTCTTATTTTTGTTTGACTTCTGAGAATATGAACATGAAATGTGTAAGAAAGTGTGTCATTAAAGCTTCTGGCAGATATTTAGTAGGGCAAGGATTTAACACATTTTAAGGAATTTCTGCTTCCACTTGATTTGGAGTAATTTCTTCTAGCTTACTTATCAACTCTCAGTTTATATTTACAGATTTATACTTGAACTTCAGTACCATTATTTGACTTTAAAAATAAGGTTAGAAAAGCTATTCAGAAGCACTTGGGTAATTAGTGACTAAACTTTGTCACCACTAAGCCCAATTTTATTTTCAACACTTGCACTTGGTTTTTCTCATCCTGCAGGGTAGCTTGAAAAGAAAGTAATTTTTCTTTTTCTGACCCTCTCAGAAATACCAAATTTGTTAAAACAGGCAAGTGAAAGGGCCACTTGGAATGGACACTGAAATGTACTGAGACCTTCGTACCAACTGTTGTCCTGAGTTCTTTACAGACATTATGCATATACTATTCATAACTACATACGAGGAGTAGATGTTTTTGTTGCTCTACTTTAGAGATGAAGAAATGGTTCAATAGAGAGGCAAAGTAAATGCATAATATCATAGATAGTGAGCTGGGATTTTTAAGCCTTACCATCTACCAGTAGCTGAAAGGAAACAGACTGCTATAAATCTCAGTAGCACTCATTCTGTCCTAGACGTTTATCCATTCCAGTAAGCAGTCAGGGTATTCTTATGCATGGGTTGGTTTTAGAAATTGTATTTGGGTACCATTTAATTTAATTTATTTATTCAATAAAAATGTTTTTTTAGAAAGTCACAGAGATAGAAGTGAGCCGTACAAGAAAGGGGCCCAAGAAACAAAAGTTACAGAGGCAAAAGAAGGGCCCTTGGAGTTTAGGAAAAAGAGGCCAGGGAAACTGACCTTGAGGAAGGGGGTGGGGAAAGATGCTGGTGTGTTCTAGGGAGAGAGCTACCCTTTAGTCCCCCTTTTTAAATACGTTTTTAATGATTTCAGAGAGAAAGGGAGAGGGGGAGAGAGATAGAAACATCAATGATGAGAGGGAATCATTGATCGTCTGCCTCTTGCACACCCCACACTGGGGATCAAGTCCACAACCCAGGCATGTGCCCTTCCTGGGAATTGAACCACGCCATCCTAGGTCACCGCTCAACCACTGAGCCACGCCAGCCAGGCTTGAGTTCCTTTTTAAAGTCATACTTACAGACTTTTAAGCCTAACTTTTAGTGAAATATAAAATGCTCTGATAACATACCAACAAAATATCAAGAAGATTCTGTGCATTCTGTTTCCTGTAGACACTGCTGTGCTCAGCCTGGTATTGTGGATAATATACTCAACTAAGATGTGGGGGGTGGGCCAAGCATCTCCTGGCGGAGCTGGGATTTCTCCAGACAAGATGCAAAGAGTCAACTGTCCTATTTTGTAATACCAGTCAGTTGCACCCATGGGAGAAAATAGGAGAAGGAGGCAGAAAGAGATTAGGTCAGACTTTTAAAAAGTGAAATTCGTAATTATCAGCAAGCCAACATTACTTGAGTGTATTGAGTTTAATTTTAGGGTTGCTGGAATTGTTTTATTCCTTGATATAGAGCAAATTTAAAGAAAGGCATAGACATTTTCTGCCCATATGTGAGCCATTTAAATAACCCTAATGGCTAGGATTAGTCATCTGCTAGATTCTGTTGTTTTTAACATATATTCTTTAAGATATGATACCAGCAGGTTTCCTCCTCCCTCTTTGTAAGTTATACATTTTGAGATCTTTTTAGGATATTTACCAGTATTAGTAAAGAGAGATTATGCACAGGTGATCATAATATATAGTCCTTTACTTTTAGAAAAAGACAAGTGTGATTACTCATTGCTCAGAGAGAGATTTGCATTTGTTTTACCTGCAGGATTACAGATAGTAGCACTACTGTATAGCTAACTCATGCAAATCCCATTTTGTAAGTGTTTCTAGAATGGCTGAATCTACATATGCTACCGATCTGTAGCTAATAAAGAATAATTGAATTCTAAGCAAATCTCTTCTAAAGATCCTAATAGAATTATTGCCATCCCTTGCCAAAGAAGCTGAAACAGAAACATTTTTGGTAGCATCTCTCTCTGTCTTCTTATAGATAGACTAGGGGCCCAGTGCACGGATTTGTGCACCTTGGAGACTGCGGTGGGCACAGGGGTGGGTCTCAGCCCATTCTTGGCACCCCGCCCAGCCCCTCCCATGATGGCTCCTGGTCCCCTGTCTGCCAGCAGCCCTGCTTCTGCCACTCCCACGCACTGACAGCACGGGCCCTGCTTGCACCTGCTGACAGCGTGGAACAATTGGGGCCAGTGCTGGCCGCCAGCAGTGGGTATGAGTGGGGACAGAGCTGGCAGCAGGGGCAAGCACTGACTGGGTAGGACCGCAGTGCACGGGAGCAAAAAACTTTCAGTAACCACTAGAGACTCGCCCCAATGACAGCAATCAGTGCCCTGCTTTGGTCTGGCACCCCCACTCAACCTGCTCCACCATCCCGCTGCAGCCAACGCCTGCCATGTTCCATGTGTGCCCCCTGGTGGTCAGCACATGTCAGCGACTGGTTGTTTGGTTGTTCAGCTGTTCAGCCTATTTGCATATAGGGTTTTATATAAATAAATAAAACCAATATGTAATATCAGGTAGTTCATAATTTCAGATGAGAAATCAGAAAACCTTTTAGGGATACAGTGGACCTAATTTTTTTTTTTTGTTTTTAACATAATTTTAAGAAGATAAAATAGAGAAATAGAACCTGGAGATAAGAAGTTTAAGTAAAAGTGAATACATACAAGTTAACTAATTCTTAGGACTTCTTTTTTTTATTTTAAAGATTATATGAATCACTAATATACTCAACAACTGTGCCTACAAATTGGCCCAATAAACATTAATTATTACCAGCAGTAGTAATTCTTTTTATAACTGAAAGGAGAAACTTAAAATATAACATTAACTTACCTCTAAGAAACCTGAAATATAAAAATCCACTGAGCAATTAAAATATATGTGATGAAATTTGAATTTTTCTCACAGGACCTCAGGACTTCACTGCATGTCTCTACTCCTGCTCTACAAACAGGTCTGATGTAGCTGAGCATCTACTTTCTAGGCATACAACAGGTTAGAAAAGGAGAAAGGAATGAATGTTTGTGTCCGGCATATCAATAGCAGCAGTAAAAAGCTGATAGCCTTATGACAAAAAGCAAATATATATTTAGCAGTCTAAGCCTTCATAGCTGCATGGTGCAAATTTGAGGATAATGCAGCAATTTATGCTCATAAAAGTATGACCAAAATTATAAGCCCAAGTTCTGGTTGTAATTGGGCTAATATAAGCAGAAAAAATTTATTAGAAGCCTATCTGGTAGCTCACAATGGATAGCAGCTAGGAGTAGTTTCCATAAGATGTTATAATTCCTCTGTTGCTGTTAGACTGATTTCTTAATTGCCTCCCTGTCTTTGAGTCACCACAAAGTCCTGGTTGGCACTGTGTGTGTTGCCAGGGACAGAAGATGAGTGTCTGGCCCCATCAGCTTCTGTAATGGGAGGGCATTGTCCCTGCCCAGGTTCTTACAATGGAGGATTAACCCAAATAGAAGGATGCTTGGATGCTGACTTGCAAAAAGTTTATAGCTATCTACTGCAACCCCATATCTTTAAAAAGAACTTTAATAAATTGGAATTGTATATAGTAAAAGTTAAGAAAGGTTGTTTTTTTGTTAATCCTCACCTGAGGATATTTTTTTTCATTGATTTTTAGAGTGGGAGGGAGGGGGAAAGATATTGATGTGAGAGACACATTGATTGGTTGCCTCCTGCATGCGCTCCGACTGGGGCCATGGATGGAGCCTGCAACTGAGGTACATGCCCTTGACCGAAATCTAACCCATGACCCTTCAATCCATGGGTTGATGGATGCTCTTACCATTGAGCCAAAATGGTTAGGGCAAGAAAGCTTTTTATAAAAATGAGGACACATTATTTGTCAAAAATACACATGTTCTTTTATCTGGAAAACCCACTTAAAGGAATTTATCCTGTAGATAAGTTTGCACATTAATAAAGGTTATATATGCAAGGATATTACTTGCAATTTTATTTGTAAAAGTAAAAGACTGAAAACCTCATTGTTTATAATTAGGTATGGCTCAATTTACAGTACAGTTTAAGGGACGGAAAATTATCTTTAAAAGGAGTTAGTTAGTACTTATATAGTGATACTGAATAAGCTCCAAGATATATTAAATGGAAAAGATCAGGATGCCAAGATATTTTATACAGAAGACATGGGGCCAGCTGTCAGTTACAGTGTGGATCATCTGTATCATGCTTGTGAATACATAGGATACCTCTGGAAGGACATAAGAACGTGGTTATAGTTATTTCTGGGAGAAATAGGAGATGAAAAGGAGGGGGGATTTGGAAACGAGCAGATATGAATAGAGGTTAAGGCCATATGAAGATGGAAGAGTGTAGTAATGGATCTACAAGCCAAGGAATTCCTGGGCTATCAGAAGCTAAGAGAGAGGCCTGGGATAGGTCTCGGTCCTTTAGAGGGAATGTGGACCTGCTGACACCTTGGTCTCGGACTTCGGGCCTCAAGGACTATGAGACGGTATTTATTTTCTTCTAAACCACCCAGTTTGTGGTACTTTGTTATGGCTGCATTTGAAAACAAATACAGACCCCCCCCCTCCCCATAGTCTTACTTTTTTTTTTAACCTGAGGGATAGGAAATGGGGCTATATATATACTTTTTTTAAAAAAATGTTTTAATGATTTTTAGAGAGAGAAACATCTATAACCTGCTTCCTTCACACCCCCTCTTGGAGATTGAGCCCACAACCTGAGCTTGTGCCCTGATTGGGAATCGAACTGGCAAGCTCTTGGTGCAAGGGTCAACACTCAACCACTGAGCCAGACTGGAAATTTTTTTGGCACACTAAATTAAACACATGTTTGTTTATTCACATGCAGTGAGGAAATAAAATTATACAAATACAACAGAAGCTCCTTTTGTTTTCCCCCAATACCAGTCCCTCTTCAGAGGTCACCACTACTATTCCAAATTTGGTATTATAACTATTTTTGACACATATGTATGTATGTATCCTATTAATACTGTACATGTGCCCTAACCAGTTTGGCTCAGTGGACAGAGCGTCGGCCTGTAGACTGAAAGGTCCCAGCTTCGATTCCGCTCAAGGGCATGTACCTTGGTTGCGAGCACATCCCCAGTAGGGGGTGTGCAGGAGGCAGCTCCTTGATGTTTCTAACTCTCTCTCTCTCCCTTCCTTTCTGTAAAAAATCAATAAAATATATTTTAAAAAATACTGTACATGATTGGGTTCCATGTTTTTAAATTTTGATTGATTGAATCCTTTTGCTTTTATTGTGTAACACTTTGAGAGTTTTATCCAAATTGATATAGGCAGCTGTACAGCATAGTTCATCCATCCTCTTGATGGGCATTTAAAGTTCGTTATTCATTAAAGTAATGCTGCATTGAATATTTATGTGCATGTCTTATGCACATGTGTGTGTTTCTCTATCACAGTAGCTTACATTCTTCTCATTATGCCTACTATAAGTGCATTTCCCATCAGGACCCACAAACATTTCTTTCTGCTAATCCCAGAAACAAAAAATACTTGTGTAAACCTTAAACTTGGATAGATTTTGCTCAACTGTTCTCTAAAAAGATTGTGGTGATTTACACTTCCACAATCTGCCCTTGTACTATATTCTGGATACTAATCTCCTACTCTGTGACCTGTCGGTCATTCATTTTGTGATCCCCAAGCTCAGTTGTCTTCAAAAGGAAAGACTCATTCATAAACTGTTAACATGAACACACACACGTATATATACAAATATATACACACACACACACACACTAGAGGCCTGGTGCACGAAATTCTTGCATGGGGGACGGGGGCATGTGTCCCTCAGCCCAGCCTGCACCCTCTCCAATCTGGGCCATCCCTCTCACAATCCAGGACTGCTGGCTCCCAACCGCTCGCCTGCCTGCCTGCCTGATTGCCCCTAACCGCTTCTGCCTGCCAGCCTGATAGACACCTAACTGCTCCCCTGCCGGCCCGGTTACCCCTAGCTGCCTTCTCCTGCCGGCCTGGTCACCCCTAACTGCCCTCCCCTGCTGGCCTGGTCTCCCCCAACTGCCCTCTGCTGGCCTGGTCACTCCTAACTGCCTTCCTCTGTCAGCCCGGTCACCCCTAACTGCCCTCCCCTGCAGGCCATCTTGTGGTGGCCATCTTTGAACACATGGGGGTAGCCATTTTGTGTGTTGGAGTGATGGTCAATTTGCATATTACCCTTTTATTAGATAGGTTTTTTATTTTTAGAGAGAGGAAAGGAGAGGAGGAGAGAGAGAAACATTGATTGGTTGCCTCCTGACTGCACCTTGACTGGGACTAAACCTACAACCTGGGCATGTGCCCCAACTGGGAATCGAACCGAACCTGAGACCCCTTGGTGCATGGGATGATACTCAGCCAACTGAGCCACACTAGCCAGGGCAACGTGCACATTTCTGTTAACTAGTCTCTACTAGTAAGTTATGGAATTAAAATTTGAGCACTTGAAATTTGCTTGTTTTTTAATCTTTTCTATGGTGATTTTGCAGTTTGAGATTGTCACCTTTGATAAAAGAATGGCTCAGAGGCTAGAGTAACTGTGGACTTCAGTATAACTATGCCTGGGATAACAATTGTATATTGAGAAGATTGACTAGCTACAGTAGGAGGAAATTGTGAAGGAATGAGAAGTACTTTGGATTGATAGGGAGCTTTTAATTTATTTAAACAAAAGATACATTTTGAGTGCCTCATTCTTTGGTGGTGGGTACACAGATTAAGATGTAGTCCCTGCTTCAAGGTGCTCAAGCTAGGAAACAGGCCGACTATTAAGTGCTGTAATGGGGGCTAGGGTGGTGGGGTTTATCATGGGAGCCATTGCAGGGTTTTGTATGAGGGACAAGTGGTAGATTAGGATACAAGTCTGGCCAACTTGAGTATGTAGAATGTCAAGGAGGAAGACTAAAGGCAAAGACACTGGTTAAGAAGCTACTATAGCCCTAGCTTGTTTTAGAGCATCAACCTGTGGACTGAGGGGTCCCGGGTTTGATTCTCAGTAGGGGGCGTGCAGGAGGCAGCCGGTCAATGATTCTTTCTCATCATTGATGTTTCTATCTCTTTCTCCCTCTCCTTTCATCTCTGAAATCAATAAAAATGCATTTAAAATATATATATTTCCACAAGAAGTTGTGGAATCTTGTATGCTGTTTAGAAGCAAGGAAACTTATTCACCATGTAGGATTATTTAAATTGTAGTTATTCCAGCCCTAGCATTCAAGTACAGTTTTGTTATAGCATGTTTTTTAAATAATGTGAACTAGTTCACAAACAATTGCTAAATAGGGCAGTGATGTCAGTATAACCCAGAAGTCCCATTGGTTCATATGCAGTTTTCCCCAACACATTAATATTAGGTATCACCCATTTTCTACAGTTTTATAATAGTTAACTGGAGGAATACATGCATTATGTCAGAAATAGGAAGTTGTGTCATATATTGATAGGATCGCTCAGACAGTAGAAACAGGAAGTTACTGCAGTAATCTGGGAAATAAGAAGTAGGTGGAGGCTTGGACCAAACCAGGCCATAATGAACATTATGGAAGCCTACCTTCCTAGAAAAAATCATGTACGCAGGAGGTGTGCACAAGAGTTTATTGAAGCATTGCTTTAATAGTGAATAACGGCCCTGTCCGCGTAGCTCAGTTGGTAGAGCATTGTGCTGATACGCCAAGGTTGCAGGTTCAATCTCTGATCAGGGCACATAGAAGAAGCAACCAGTGAATGCATGGATGAGTGGAACAACAGATCAATGTTTCTCAAATAAAATTTTAAAAAAATTTTAAAGTGAATGACTAGAATACCCCATCAATAGATTGGATAAATTATACAGTTTGAATTAAGTAGAGCTGCATGTATCAATTTAAGTTATTGGACAAAGAGAAATGTCATATATACAGATGAATATGAGTCTGGAGTTGTGTAAGATAGAGATATAAATTTGGCAGCCATAGGATATAGTTGCTGCTATAAGGCCACAGGACTGGATAAAATTACCAAGGGAGTAAGTATAAATAGAAAAGAACTCAAGAGAAGTGAGCCCTGGAAAACTATCATGTAGTGTGGGGAAAGGAGGAAGAACTAACTAAAGAAACTTGAGAAAATTATTTTCTGGAAAAAGTGTTTTCAGGAGACAGCAATCGATTGTATCAAATACTGATAGGCAGGAAGGATGAGAGTTCCATTTAACAACATGGAAATTCTTGGCAAGAGTTTCAGTGGAACGTTGGAATTGAAGGCCTGATTGGAATGCTTTTAGAGAAACTGGGAAGAGGAAAATTGAAGAACTTCAAACTCTTACCACCAATCTACTTACCTAACTCTTCTCGTGCCAATATATTACTTTTTCTCCTGTTACTATGAGTGAGCTGTCTCTGCCTCTGGTTGAAGCCAGTACCTTCAGTTGTGTACTTGATTCTGTCTTCACTAAATCACCCCTTCCTCTACATCATCAGTTATTGTCTTTCTCCTGCACCATTCCGGTCAGTATATAAACATGCTGATATCTTTACCATTAAAAAAAAGCTCTTGCCCTAACCGGTTTGGCTCAGTGGATGGAGCGTTGGCCTGCGGGCTGAGGGGTCCCAGGTTCGATTCCAGTCAAGGGCATGTACCTTGGTTGTAGGCACATCCCCAGTGGGGGATGTGCAGGAGGCAGCTGATCGATGTTTCTCTCTCATCGATGTTTCTGACTCTCCCTCTCCCTTCCTCTCTGTACACAATCAATAAAATATATATTTTTTTTAAAAAAGCTCTTGACCCAGCTTTCTCCTTCAGCTACTGCCCACATTTTCTTCCCTTTACAGAAAAACTTTTTGAAAGAACTGTTCAGGTGCAGGCATGGAATAAGCAGCTAGATTTAATCAAGTTGTGGTTAAGCCATGTGAGTATGATAAAGAGATAAAGGAACAAGGAAGTTAAAGTGGTATGCAAGTGTGTAATTTAAGCTGCGTAAGGAGGAGAGAACACTTGAGAGGAGTGAGAGATGTGAAAAGGGGGTGGTAGCAATGAACAAAAGCTCACCAGGAAGGTCAAGGAATCATTCGAAATAGGGTCCTTGAGCTGGAAAGAGGTATTAGTGTTGGAGAATGGGGTGTTGAGATCATAGAAGAGTCTGAGTTATTGCTAATGACAAACTCAAGGTTATGACCAAAGTTGTAGCTGAGACAGAATAGGAAAAATTATTGAGCCTTTCAGTTCAGCCAACATAATGAGAGCCCAGGACACTGGAGGCATCATCAGTATGGGCATTGTGAAATCACAAGAAATATACCGGAGTAGTATTGTAGAGAGAGTAAGACAGGATCTAAGTTCTTAAAGGAACAATGGGGAATTGGAATTGTACAGTAGATTACTGCAGTAAGAAGTACCCAGGTAGCAGATGCCATATCTGATGGCATGTTTTTTATATGGAGCAAAATTCAGGCCTAGTATTGCCAGCTATTTTGATATTTTGCAAGAGAAAACTGGATTTTTATGTGAAAAAGACTTAAAATACCAGCATTTTGTTTTTAAATACTGTGCAGGCCAAATAAAACATGTCATGCCCTGGCTGTTTTGGCTCAGTGGATAAAGCATAGGCTCACAAATTGAAGGCACCTGGGTTTAATTTCTGTCAGAAGCATGTACCTAGGTTGCAGGCTCTCTCCCCAGCTCACATTAATGTTTCTCTCTGTTTCACCTTCTCCCTTCCACTCTCTCTAAAAATCAATAGAAAAAGATCCTCGGGTGAGGATTAACAACACAACAAAACAACACGTCAGAGACTGAATTTAGCCATTGTCACAATTTTATGAACTCTGCTTTTAAAATATAAACTACTAAGGTGTGTATTTGTGAGTCCATGGTTGTCAGACTGGCTGGCTGGCTGCCTTGCAGGGTGGCCTGCAGCCATAGTTCAGTCTGCAGGTGTAAAGAGGGACTATCTACATGCTGATCACCAAGCAGCACTTGAAGTACCTGGCAGTTTGTTACTTGCTTAATTGATTATTGCTCAAACAGAATTTATTTCACCCCCCATGTTTTTTTTTACTTTAGTTCTAACCCTAATAATGAAATTGCCTTTGAAGAGAAACACACCTAACCTTTTATGGCCAGAACTTTCATTCAGGTAGACCTCATACAATAAATAGGGGAAAATTTAAAGGTTCTTTAAGACTTAAAAAAAAAAGCTAGTTAATTCCTAAACAAATTTTACTATTATAAAATATTTAATGTTTCTTCAAAATCTTCAATTTTCCTTTAGTCATATTGATGACAGAATATTTTTCGTATTAAAGTAGAAGTCCTCAAGATGGTGTTTGACTGTATTTGAACTTGGGCAGGGCAGCAACACTCCCTAGACTGTTTCCTTATCTGTAAAACAGATTAAAAATACATGCCCTACCTACTTTGATTAGGATCAAATGAGAGTGTGAAAAGGTTATATTTTGACTTTGTATGGGTGCTTTGTGTCATTATATACTATTAACGAATAACAACTTGCCTAAAGCTAGTGAGCTGCTCTATTTAGAGGCAATATTTTAGATTAGAATATATTTAAAATTTAGGAAACGCGGGGAATATGAGTGGGTATACAATCTGCTTCCAGAAGCAACTTTCCTATTGAAAAATGACACTGGGTATCATTGTGTGAGGTACTGGCTGTAAAGTATCCTCTCCAGGTCTGAAAGCATGACTAGTACTGTGGTTAAAAATCCTGTTCATTCAGGAGACACTTGATGTACACACTTTCTTTGGGCCTCCCATCACCTTCCTTTCCCTTCTCACCCTGTACTCATTTTTTCCCCTCATCAAAATGAACAATTATCACTTGATTTATAGTTAATGTAGCGAGTCTCTGCGAGGAGCATTTAATACACACTCAAAAGAACAAGTCTTAACTGAGAAATACAGGATGCCTCATTTTCATTGTAATTTTTTAAGTCCCAGTGATGAAAACTAAGGCAGCTTCCTCAAAGGAAGTGACATTGATGAATCCAGTGCAGCCAGTGTGCTGAATCTGAGGAGACAAAGTCTTTATCACATCCAACTGGACTGTCTTGTGACTTAGTCTGAGTCTTTTGGAATAGTTTATTCCTTCTTATTAGTTGTATGGTTGTTATATAGCCATGGAAGGAACAAGCTGAATGTCAAAATCATCAACAATATACCTGAAAGATAAAACACAACAAAATAAAAACAAATCTCTAAGGAAATTCATAATCACCAAGTAGGTATAATTTAAGATTATATGTACAATTATATACCTAGAGATTGGGAAGCATGTTTAAAAGAATTAGCTACAACAATTCTACATGAAATGTAGATTGTTTCTAAATCTAATATTCTCGCATTATTTTTCTTCAACCATGAACCCTTAAAAACAATTATGTACTTGGTGAAACCAGTAAGATCTAAACATAAAGGATAAACCAAATCTAAATAGTTGAGAGTTCTAGTTTTGACTCCATTACTGACTTGCTGAGCGAGAAACTGGACTGGGGTCTCCATTTGCTCTTTAAAATGGCAACACTGTCTCCCCATATTCTCAAGTAGGGATTTTCAACCTTTTTCATCTCATGGCACACATAAACTAATTACTAAAACTCTGCAGCACACCAAAAAATACATTTTTTGCCAATCTGACAAAAAAAATAGGTATAATTTTGATTCATTGACACCAGATGCCTATAGTTATGTTGGCTGTTCTTTTTTTTTATTTATTTATTTTTTATTTGACAGTCTTCAGGGAAAAGGTCAGTGCCCCTGACTAAATAAATATTCAGGTATTGCATGTTTTTAAAAATTCTGGCAGCACACCCATTGAAAATTGCTGGCCTAGCCCTGGCCAGGTGGCTCAGTAGTTGGAGTGTCACCCCTTACACCTAAAGGTTGCTAGTTCAATTTCCAGTCAAGGCCTAGGTTGTGCTGGTCATGTACGGGAGTCAGCCGATCAATGTTTCTCTCACACTGATGTCTCTCTCTCTCTCTCTCTCTCTCTCTAAAAATCTACCGAGGGGGGGCGGGGAGTTCATGTCCTCAGATGAGGATTAGAAAAAAGGAAAGAAAATCACTGCCCTAAGGATGTTCTGGGAAAATAAAACAACTGAAGGCACTCTCGAGTTTTCACTTGGAATGATCCAAAAGAACACTGTGTTAGATTACTTTACCTCTTCTCCCTTTTTCATCAAATCTTAACTGATGATAGCTTTTAAAGCTGTATCAAGCAAAATATCTAAAACAAAATTTTGGTTAATGCTGAAATTTTAAATCTTAAATATGAAAAAACAAACACATAGTAGGAAATCTTCATTTTGAAGTCATACCAGACAAATGTAACATGTAGGTACTGGTTGATTTTTCAGTGAGGAACTGGTTAGAGTATAGTGCTCAAGTCACTGCCTTGAAAGGGAAGTCTCCAAACAGTTAATGTGTTTTATCTTAACATACTTCGGTCTAAAGCTCTAGGTCAGTTTTAACCTAAGATTAAGAATGAGTGTTTGTCACATGCAGATTCGATATTATATTACCCTTGTTTGGTAACAACAGGAAACTTAAGGTTTAATTAGCATTTGGATAGCTTAACATTTTTTAAAAAATGAGTCTGTTTTGCAACCAAAGGCTTGAAATGAAAACAATGTCAGAACAATCCCTATGTTAATAATTCCTATGTTATGATCCACCAAATCTGACATTTTCTTTATAAAGTCAGAGCTACAAAATAAGACATTACATTGAAAACTTTTTCCTAAAATGGAATTCCCATTTCATATAAGCAAATGTAATTTGCTAATTTTCATTTTATGATATGTGTAAATTAGAGAAATAATTTTATATACAGTCTTATAGTCACATAACATTTTAAATTAGTTTTGGGGAGATGGCAGGGGGCATTAAAGGAATTACAATATCTGCTATGAAGAGAAATAAGAACTAGGTCTGTGGTTTTCAAGAATAGTTTGCTCCTTGGTTGGTCAAAAAAGAAGGTAGCTGTTTGGGCATTACTGTCCATTTCACTCCAGAGCATTATGTAGCTTTACAGGGTTTTGCTTGTTTTGACTCCTTATCTCTTACTTAGCTCTTTGAATGACTTTTGTAAAAATGTAATTTATTTCCTATCCCTCTTTGAGTTTAATTGTGACCTTTTTTCATTTGAGGCTGTATTTTCCCTCCAATGGGAATGTAACTTCAGTGTATGACAATATTCATTGTAAGCTGAAATTCAGTATTCTAAAAACTGCCATATTTTCACACCTTTTATCCATATATCTATTAAAGGATTCCTGTATTGTTTCTCATCCATAAATCTCTTAAAGAAATATAGGAACATGCCTCCTTAAACCAAAAACGACAACAGGAATTTTATGTTGGGTCTACTTAGAAAAAAGGTCTTTAGGCCAACTGAGAATCTTTGCTTATTTTCAGCAAGCTAAGTAGGGCCATACATAATTGCATAAAAGTTGATTCCAATTGTAGTTTTAAAGGGTTCCTTAAATAGGAAGCAAAGAAATGGATAAAAGTATGTTTGTATTTTGTTGGGTTGTTTTTGGATAGGTGGTTCTTTAAAATGCTTTGGTAATGGCCATATAGGATATTACCTCCTTGTTTGGGCAACAGTAACAGGAAGAGAAGATATCCTGTTTTCCCTCCCTGCTACTCGCTAGTTTGTATACTGTACTTTTTAAAGGGCAGAGATGATTGTTTCCTTTTTTATCTGTCATGGGATATTTTCCCAATATGTTCTTCAAGAAGAAATTATAGAGTGATTTGGGCCTGTGTTTAAAGTAAAATGGGTTCTTTTACAGAGAATGTCATTACTACTGATTTCTTATAAAATTCTTCTGGAACGGCCTACTTTTTAGCATTCTTTCAAGTAGTGGGTGAAACAGTTCCTCAGTATCATGGGCCTATTGTTAACATCATATTTGGATGCATTAAACAAATATGTATATAATGTTAACAATATATGCTGATTTCAAATAAGACATATTTAGAGGTTTTTCCACATGAAAACTATCACTAGACCTGTCCAATTAGTGACCTTTTTAGCTTCTTCATTAACTTCGGTGACATTTTTAACTTCTTAAAAATAAAAAATAGAGAAAATTTATCTTTAAAGCATTTATTATTGGAAAACTAGCAATCTGTTGAACTAAAAAAAAAAGGCACCAATATTAGCATTTTAAAATGCAGGTTTTCTCTGATATTCTTCATGTTTAGACCTACATATTAACATAATAGATACTACATAAAGGAATGGGAGGTAAATGGCAGGAGTGAAGTGTGAGGGCTAGTCAAACCTGTGCCATTGTTCCCTTCTCTATGTACCCTTAAAAAAAAACTACAAACGGAACCAAGCAGCAAGAAACAAACTGCTAACGATAGATAAAAATAAATAAGGATGAACTAATAGAAAGCCAGGTATCCTCATACTCATTTATAGTTATGACTTATAATCAAGCTTAAAACAAATGACTAATCAATAACATATAAAGAAGTGCATATTATAACTACCGTTATTTTTTAACTGTTTGTGTTATTTGGCCCATCTGTATAGAGGAGTTTTATGTATCTTCTGATCTAAATAGAAGTAACAGTAATGAATTTGGTGGATTTTACAACTATGCTCATTACAGGTACACATTGCTTTATGAAATGCTTTTCTGCAAAATGAATCGAATGAACTAATAAATAGTATTTTATCTGGAGTTCACAAATTTGAAAAAACTAATTTCTTTAGTAAAAAAAATGTTTTTAATGAAATTAATCACTCCTCACTTTTTTTGCCCTCATATCTGAGAGTTTTTTTTAAAGTGGTATCATACTGTAACTGACTATCCTTAACTAGATAATTTTGTTTCTTTGAAGATAAAAGCAGTTTTAAAGGATACTGCACAAGATAAACTGTTATTTCAGGCATGTTAACTATCCTTTTTATTTATTTTTTTGTGTGCTTTCTCTGGCTTTAGAATTGATGTGCTACAGTGACATTCCATATCATATTTCAAGATAAATTGACCTTTCAATCATATTAAATAAAAATATGCTTACCTAAAGAAGGAGCCAGCCAATATACTATAAAAAATTGAAGGAATGCTTCATCAAAACACTTGAAATGTAGTGAAAGTGCCAAAGCTGGATTAAATATAGCTCCTGTTAGACTTCCTCCTGTAATACATTTTAAACAGAGTGATACCAAACCATGTATCTTACATTTTCTTGTAACTGAAAATAAAGGGGTTACTAAATGTGACTTTTGTTTTACAAAGTAAGTATAGTCACCCCTTGGTATCTGTGGGGTATTGGTTCCAAGAGCCCCTGCAGATACCAAAATCCATAATTGTCCCAGTCCCTTATATAAAATGGCATAGGAGTTGCACATATACACATACACATCCTCCCCTATACTTTAAAGCATCTCAAGATTACTTATAATACGTGATACAATGTAAATGCTATATAAATAGTTGTTTATTATATAGGGAATAATGACAACAAAAAAGTGCACATAGTACAGACACAATGATCATAGTCCTAGCTACATAGTACATGTCAACAACAACGTAATTTTTTAAGAATATTTTTGAGCCATGGTTGGTTGAATCTGTGGATTTGGAATTCATAGATTCGGAGCCTGTGGGGTTCCAAATACAGGAGCTGACTGTATTCTTATTCCATGATCTTTCTTTGTAGAATCACCTGCCATATTATAGAATATAAAAATAGATTATAGATTATAATATGCCAGGTGCAAAAAGAAAAAAAAAGACAGGTTATTAAGAAAGTTAATCCAGCCCTGGCTGGCATGGCTCAGTGATCAGTCTGTGCACCAGAGGTCCAATTCCCAGTCAAGGGCACCTACCTGGGTTGCAGGTTTGCTCTCCACCCCCAGTCAGGCATGTGTGGAAGGCAATCAATTGATGTATCTCTCTCACATCGATGTTTCTTTATCCTCTCTCTTTCCCTGTCTCCCCCTTCCATCCCTTCTACTCTGAAAGTCAATGGAAGAATATCCTCAGTCTTCAGGTGAGGATAAAAAAGAAGAGGAAAGGAAAGTTAATCCAGTGCTTTTCCTATATATTATTGCAAAATGCACATTCAGAACGAATCTGCTCTATTGCTGTTCCTATAAGATTTTATAAAACGAGATTTGGCTGCCCTTAACGGTCAATTTAAATGAATAAAAAATAAAAAAAAAATGAAAATACATTAAAAAATGGATTCAATACCTCAGGTTTCTCTTGTACATAGCATACCTTTGTATTGAAAACAAAAAGTAAAATGGACCAAAGCATTATCATTAACTCATTTTTACTTGTCAAGAGAGCCCTAAAGAAGTAACTGAATGGTATGTAAATTATACCTCAGTAAAGTGGTTACAAAAATTTTTGCCAAGAAGTGACTGAGTAGTCATGAACGATAAGCACAAATTCTGTCAACTGCTTTTCAGGATTCATGGTCTAGCCCTACACCAGGGTATCTGACATGGGGCCTAGGAGTTCATCATTCTTGCTACCCAGCAAGAAAGGAAAGGCAGAGGAGGATGGACTGCCTGTCCAACAGTGCTCAGCAGAGCTCAGCTTTTCAAAATACACCCTAAGATCTGGGCTGGGGGACCTCAGGCCTGAGAGAGTGACATTTCTGGTGGTTCTTCCATGTGGAAGCTTGGGCACACACATCTGCCCCTGACTCAGCCACACACATAGAGCCAATATTTTCACAGATCTTATATAGTTATACATCATTATAGCATACTGTCTTCATAAAATGCAGCAAAGTAAAATAGGAAATTAAGTGACCTGTTCATAAGAATTCACCCAGATTTCACACTTGATAGGCTGAAAACATTGAAGCTGTGTTGAGATGAAGATGCTGAACAATGAACCAAGTTCACTTGGCTAAGAATTTTCTTCTAGCACACTAACCTCATTCATAGCATATTCCTATTTTAATTGGACAGCCAAGTAGACATACCTGTATACAGGTTGTTTATAGTAGCAATTGGGAAAACCTACGTGCCCATTCATAAGAAAACAGCTAAGTATGTTGGTTTATTGTTAATTTGGAATACCATTCAATATTTGGAAATAATGCGAGATCTCCAAGATGTATCCTTCCTTACAACCACCACCAAAAAAAGCAAACCACAGAAAGTAAGGTATGAAACTTTTTATGTTGACACAAACATACTGGATTCTGTAGGGTCTTATCTATATATATAATAAATGCACAGAAAACAAGTTTGAAAGGACACACAGCACATGCACGGGGTTGCCCTGGGCCTGGAGGGAAGAGTACAGGGAAGGGGAGGGACAGGCATGAGGATGGCAGGCAGAAGTCACTTTTAGTCTCACTGGTAGTGTCAGTATTTTTCTTTTTCTTTTTTTTTACAAAAAGAACACATGTATTACTTGTGTAATTAAACATGAATTATTTAAAAAGTAAGACATCATGCACCAGGCATAGAACTGACAGAAAATGGCTCCAGAAAATAAGCTACTAATCATTGACATTTGAAAGGGAGAAATCTTAACATCTTGAAGAACAGGTATCGGGGAAGATCTGGCCAGCTGCTGTGAAGTCTTAGAGGACAGCATGAACTGAGTGAAGTCACCAGAGTGAAAGGCTAAGTCCCAAATTTGGCAATTTTAGGCACTAATGCTTCTCAGTACTCCTGAAGGGAATCACATTCTCTGACAGAATGACACTCTTAAAATCACATAAGAATCGTGTAATCCAGAATGTCCATGAACTAATTTACAGTGAATTAGCCCTTTCTAGTGACCAGAATATTTGTAGCAGGCACTATGCTAAGAACTTGCATACATTACTCTATTCCTCACAATTGATATAGATAGTAGTATTCTTCACTTTAAAAATGAGGAAACTGAACCCAAATTAAGTATCTCTCCTAAGGAAACAGTCCAACTCCTCTTAACCATCCTATCTAATAAAGAGGGAATATGCTAATTGGCCATCACTCCATCACAAAGATGGCTGCACCCACAGCTGAGGCCAAGTTCCCTTAAGTAGCCTTAACGAGCAATCAGCAGGGACCTGAGGCTATGCCCCCCCTCCCACCCCTATGGGGCTTGACAGGGGACCTCAGGCTGTGCCCCCCACCCTGGTGTCAGGCTGGAGGACTTCAGGCCGCACCCCCGCCCGGCGGGACTTGATGTGGGACCTCAAGGTGTGCTTCCCATCCTGGTGCTGGGCTAGGGGACCTCAGGCTGCTTCCCCTGCCCCAGCGCCAGGCTGGGGGACCTCAGGCCGTGCCCCTTACCAGGTGGGGATTGACAGGGACCTCAGGCTGCGTTCCCCGCCCCAGCACTGGGCCAGGGGACCCAAGGCTGCGCCCCCCTGCCTGGCTGGGCTTGACAGGGGACCTCAGGCCATGCCCCCCACCCAGCGGGGCTTGACAGGGGACCTCAAGGTGCACCTCCAGTGCTGGGTCAGGGAACTCAGGCCACACCCCCGCCCAGCGGGGCTTGACGGGGGACCTGAGGCTGCGCCCCCCCCCCCACCTGGCAGGGCTTGATGGGGGAACCTCAGGCCATGCCCCCCACCCAGCAGGACTTGACAGGGGATCTCAGGCCATGTCCCCCACTTGGCGGGGCTTGATGGAGGACCTCAAGACATGTCCCCCGCCCTGGTCTGGGCTGGGGGACCTCAGGCCACGCCCCCCGTCCTGGCGCCAGGCCAGGGAACCTGAGGCTATGCCCCCTGCTTGGCAGGGCTTGACAAGGGTGAGACTGGCCGGATCTGGATCTAGCCCAATGTGGGGGTGGGCGGCCAGGTCTGGCTCTCATGTGATTTTGAGGTGCATGTGGGTGGGCAGGGACTTGACTCTGGGTCCCGTGGTGTGCCCCAGACTCTGACAGAAAGAAGGTTTTCATATACATTTTACTAATTTTCTTTCATCTCTGATATTTCTATTATAGAGAAAGGGCAAATAACAATATTAAATTATTTCCTCTAATTAATCCCTTTTTAATGTGCACGAATTTCGTGCACCGGGTCACTAGTTCTATTATAACTAGCATAATATAAAATGTCTTGAGCCCAGCCGGTATGGGTCAGTGGCTGAGTGTCAAACTATGAACCAAGAGACCAGGGTTTGATTCCCTGTCAGGGCACATGCCTGGGTTGTGTGCTTCATCCCTAGTGTGGGAGGCAGCCAATCAATGATCTCTCTCATCACTGATGTTTCGCTTCTTCTTGCTGAAATAAATAAAAATAACATTTTAAAAAATGTTTTGAACTTTTATTTGAACCTATTTTTCATCTTCAAAGTAGCACCTATTTCAGCTAGTGATTGTATTAAAAATGAAAACATGTAAAAGGCTTAATTCCCTTCTCCACTGACAAAATCTTACTTATATTCTTCATGAAAAACTCCTGAATTAAGTAATAAAGTAAAAATCCTACAATTTCTCAGATAATTTATTTTGCTTGTTTTGAAAGTCCTTAGACATTACATATGGAATACCCAGATATGTATTATTTCTTTCTGTGTGATTTTTAAAAAGTGAATAGAGTATTTGCTGATTCACTCTTTCTGAAAATCCTTACTATTTTGTAGCAGGTGACACCATGCTAAGTCATGGTTATATGTTATAATGAATCAATTCTATTCTCTTTACTAGTAAAGCTTACGCTGATGAAGGAAAACAGACATTATATCAGAAAACAAGTGTATAAAAATTCTACAAAGGAAATGAACAGGGAGCTGTAGTAAAGACAACTTGGATGTGTAAACTAATTTTTTTCAACATAGAATTAATTAAAAAATGAATGCAGTTCTCTCTTACTCTGTTCAATGAGCTAAAATTTCCCATATCTAAGTTAAGGAAGACTTGCTTGAAATTTGCATTAGTAATTTTATAGCTTTAACATGCTAATAGGTCACACAAGTTCCCCCCCACACACACCTTTTTCCTCCGCTTCACTTTATTTGGGAAACCAATTAAGTACATAAGTGGTAATGACATCAGTGGCCTCAATTTGTGCATCAAAATGCAGGGTGCTAAATCAATAAATACACAATCAGACACTTGGTCACTGGCTATCCAACGAGCCTGTGGCTACAGTGCTGGACAGTTATGTTCTGTCTTAAAATACATAACCAGCTATTTTGATGTGACCTGTATTGATGGTGACTTCTGAGTCCCCTCAACTGTGTCCCAACTGTGGCAAAACATTTTGCAAGGGATGACCCTGTTTATATATGATGTTTCTGCTTTAGCTAAAACCTAAAACTTCAATAAGCAACTATTCACCAACTTCTCAAATATGCATTATATCCTGCCCTCTTGCCTATACCATTTATTTCCATCTATGTTTAAAAAAAGAAGGATACTAGATCTAAAGAAAGGAAAACATTGGTGTTCATTTTTACCCTATGAGGGCAAGCATATGTTTAGTAGGAGTCGTCAGCTCAAGGTTTGCTTCTATTCATATTTAAATTTTAATGGGAAGAAGATAAACTCTTACTACATATTTCCTTTCCTCCAAAACATTTTATAATTCAGATATAGTCCCAATAAAGATATTTTGTTGTAATCCTTTAAAATGACACATTTCATCATTAAACTTTTCTTTTTGCATCTGATATCTGTCAAGGTAAACAGATGGTTTACAAGAAATCAGATTTCTCAAGAGTTGTTTTTAAAAACCTTTAATTTCAAGCAAGTTTTAATTTTTTAATATTTTTGTTGGCTTCAGAGAGGAAGGGAGAGAGAGATATATAAAAACGTCGATGAGAGAGAATCATTGGTCAGCTGCCTCCTGAACGCTCCCTTCTGGGGGTCAAGCCCACAACCCAGGCATGTGCCCTTGACTGGAATCGAACCCGGGACCCTTCAGTCCACAGGCCAACGCTCTATCCACTGAGCCAAACCAGCTAGGGCCAAGTTTTAATTTTAAAGCATCTTTCTTGATAGGTCACTTAAAAGTTCATTTATTACTCAAGATGAATAATTAAGGAAGTAAATTATTTTTAAATAATTTTTCAGGAAAAGAACTAAGAAATAGAACTGTACTCTGCCATTCTTACAACTAACCAATCATGTAGCTTTAAATTGGAAGGAACTTTTTAAGCCCAGGATCATTTTTCAGTGAGTGTCAGAAAGGATCTATACCAGGTTGGCTTGAGGAAAGAGGTAGCTGATACTTATCTTCCTCTCTGCCATTGAAACAATCCCTTTGTAGGATATTTGAGCCATTGGCAATATCTCACAACTTCTCAGTTTCAGCACAGAAGTGGCTCCTTTTTCTGAGTGTTCAAAAATGCAGTGAATGGAGGATCTATATTTTGGCCCTACTGGTAAAGAACGGGAAGCAAAATAAAACAATGGGGATACTAGCATTGACATCACAAAGGTTCAGGGGTTTCAAATACATCTTGATAAATGGCTTAGAGCCTCAGGTCATAGAGGTCTGGGCGAACCGAGTGTTTTGTGGGAATAACAAACCTGCATAGACCAAAAAGGTGATGAGTGCTGCCAGCATGTGGATACGAAGCTTGGTTCCGACCTCCTGGAAGTGCAGCAGGGCACTGTGGAAGATAAAGGAGCAGATGGCCTCTACGACGACGGCTTTGGGCAAGTCGACGTGGATGGGGTTCCTGCAAGCGAAGCTCCTCTCACTGACGTGATACCTGGTCAGTCCCAGGCTCCACAGGGCGCCTATACAGTACCTGCTGCCCAGAGCAGCAATCAGCTGAGCCAACAGCCTCATCGCCCCTGTCTCGGGGGACATTTCCCCCAGCATCATCTGCATCATCACACCGCACGGGTTGCTGGACGTGCCCACCAGAGTCAGGCCATGCACCAACGAGAAGAAGTAGGTTAGCGTCAGCGGCCAGGTGGGGTGCCCGGGTTCCTGCTCGCCCAGCAGTTGCAGCTCATGGGTGCAGAAGCAGAGCTGGAAGGTGGCCAGAAACTCCAAGACGAAGGTGTGGGCCGTAGGCCTGTGCACGTGCCGCTGGAGGACCCCGCGGGCCAGCGCCACGGACAGCACGATCGACAGCATCAAACCCAGCGAGGTGCAGGTGTCCTGCACCTCGGGCCAGAGCCCCCGCAGCGCCGTCATGGCTCGATCCTCTCCAGACTAGGCTGCGGGTCAGCTCGGCAGCAGGCGGTCTGTGGGCTTGAGTCCGAAGTCCGCGGCCCCGCCCCCTGCTCCGGCCCTCGGGGCGGGAGGACTCTAGACGAGCTGCCCCGCGGGCGTCACCGGAGGGCTCCTCCCCCACTCCCCGGCTCCCCGCCGAGGTGCTGGGACTAGAGCTGGAGAGGAAGGGGAGAGGCGGCGCGGCCAGCTCTGCTAGGGCACTCGCGGAGGGGTCAAGGTCAGCGCGCACGGCCGCGCACACACCCTGGCCCCTATCTCAGGGACTGGAGCAGGCGCGAGTGGTTGCAGGGAGCGGTGGGACGCCGCGCCCGGGACCACTGCGCGTGCGCGTGGCGGCCTGCGCCCCCGCTGGCGCTGGGTGGGACCTCCGCGTTTGGGGCCAGGCTGCGTGCAGGTGCGCCCCGCGGGGCGTGGGAAGGTGAGCGACCACTGCGTTTTGACAGTTGCTTTGCAGCGAGGAAACTGAGGGTTTTACTACCCGCTTCTAAAACTGTAAAACCGTCAAGCTGAAAAGACACCTAAAGATGATCTTGACCAACCACCTCGTTTTTTAGTAATGGGGCGACTGAGAAGACAGGAGTTGACGGAAGTGCAGTGCAGCGGGTGTATGGAGTGGTTATGCGGCAGTGGACTTCGGAGAAGAGCGAACCAGGGTTTGACCTGTGAAGAAGTTAATCAAGTTAGTTTTCTTCACCTGCCTCATAGAGTTGTGGGTCAAAGGACCCACCTCATGGATTGGTTTGCAGCACAGAGCCCGGCACACAGGAAGTGTCCAGTAAGTGCGAGCCTAAAGGTGAAAGAGCAGGTCTGATGGTGCCCAAGTCTAGTTTCAGTTTTGCAAGATGAAGAGAGTTCTGGAGATGAATGGGGTGATGGTTGCACAGTAATGTGAATGTGTTGCAGGTGCAAAGTTCGTGCACCCGATGCTTCAAAAGAAAGGCCAGTCAGTATTCCAGCCGTCAGAGTTTAGAGCAAAGAAAGGTTAATTGATCAAGAAGGCTCCAACCGAGAAGATGGGAGAAATAATCTTCAAATCCATTTTAAGAGAGCCCCAAATTCAGGCTGTCTTATCTGTCAAGGGAAGGAGGAGGGGCGAGGCAAGCGGTGGGTTTCCTCCCCATCCCTACCCTCCCAAGAGAGCTAGAGAGCTAGTCGCTGAAAAGGAGTCCAAGGAAGAGGTGAACATATCTAGATCCCTTTGATCCTGGCCTGTGGTTGAGCCCCCTAATCTGAGTCCGGTTGTGGAGACTTCTGTACATCTTTGATAAACAGTCATTATTTCCCACCCCTTGCAGAAAGGCCCCTGGGCAAAGGGCTGCTGGGGCAAAAACTCAAGCCTCAAGCCGAATTCCTTTGGTTAATTAGCATATCTTTCACCTTTAGGCTCGCACTTACTGGACACTTCCTGTGTGCTGGGCTCTGTGCTGCAAACCAATCCAGGAGGTGGGTCCTATTGTTACAGAGAACCGGAATAATCAAACAATGCCGGAGAGTTTGGAGTCACACTTTATTTACCGCGGTGGCTTAGAGAAAATGAATTCAAATTCTAAGTCCCGGCTACAAGCAGAACTTCCCTTTTTATTAAAGAGCCAGCCCTTTGTGCACTTAGTGGTTATCTTGCTGCTGGCCTTGAAAACAACACAGTTCTATCCAATTAAAAAATGCACCTGGCATGGCATTGAGAGTATGGGCATATCTAGTCTGCGGCCTACAAGGTCAGACAGTTAAGTTATCTTCCTCAGTATTCAAGCAGGCTAACGCATGTTAGAAAGCAAGTAAGTTTTCTTAGAATAAGAGTCTGTCTAAAAAAAGACAGCAGAGAATTCCAAACAGTAGTTTTTACAAAATAGGGGTTTGCCTCCTCACTATGACCCACAACTCTATGAGGCTGGTGAAGAAAACTAACTTGATTAACTTCTTCGCAGGTCAAACCCTGGTTCGCTCTTCTCCGAAGTCCACTGCCGCATAACCACCCCATACACCCGCTGCACTGCACTTCCGTCAACTCCTGTCTTCTCAGTCGCCCCATTACTAAAAAACGAGGTTAATTAGCGTATTTGAGGCAGGTGCTATTATCGGAGAGGCTCTGAGAGAAATACAGGATAAGAATTAAGATAAAGCATTTCACTCTGTTACAAATGTACTTATACCACTAAATTGTACACTTAAAAATGGTTAAGATGGTAGC
This sequence comes from Corynorhinus townsendii, assembly GCA_026230045.1. Taxonomy (NCBI): domain Eukaryota; kingdom Metazoa; phylum Chordata; class Mammalia; order Chiroptera; family Vespertilionidae; genus Corynorhinus; species Corynorhinus townsendii. The sequence continues at coordinate 47,609,035 of JAPDVU010000008.1, read as the reverse complement.
TTTTATGTTATGTGTATTTTACTACAATTTTAAAAGTTTTCTTTTTAAGGGATGAGCTAGCAAGTTAAGACAGGGATAAACCTTAAGTGTATATTGCTGAGTGAAAAATCTGAAAGACTACAAACCATGTGATTCTATTTATAGGATGTTCTAGAAAAGGGAACTATAGAGGCAGAAAATAGACTAGTAGGGAGTCAGTGGGAGAGAAGGGTTGAAAAGATTAAGCACCGAGGATACTTTATGGTGGTAAAACTATTTTGCATAATACTGTAAGGGTAGATATACGACACCATGCATTTGTCCAAACCCATAGAACCTTAATGTAGGCAAATTAAAAAAAAACATTTAGGAGAATCCCAATGTGGAATAAAGACTGGAACAAAATAATATACATTGTAAATGTGTGAACCAACTTCAAGGAAGGGGTGGAAGAAAAGATGCTGATCTATAACTTGGACAATGTGAGCCACAAAACAAAGTGGTGTTGGGTTATAACTCAGAGTATAAACTGAAATCCATGAAGCACATGATATAGATAAATCACGGAATGAGTAAAGAAGTAAACGGGAGAGAGTATAAAAATCTCCCGTGCAGAGGAATTTTAAGTAATGTATGTGGATACTCTGTTTTCAAGGAGGCTGAGCATAGCTCCTCACTTGTGAAGGGCAGTGTCTGCATATTGATTCCTTCAAAGAGAACAGTATGGAAAGAGTAACCTTTAGTGGAGAAACCTGACAAACATGACCCAGGTGGTCACGGTTAACATCACGGGTGATGCCATGTTGGTGGTATGTGCCCTCGATATAATGTGACGAAAATGGCACTTTGCTTCGGGAGCCTTCCTTCCCAAGACACATGACCCCAATCCAATTATGAGGAAAACATCAGACAAATACCAGCTGAGGGACATTCTGTGAGACACCGGATCGGTACTCCTTAAAATTGTCAAGGTCATAAAAAATAAGGGAACTCTGGCCCTGGCTGGTGTGGCTCAGTTGGTTGGAGTGTTGACCCATACACCAAAAGGTCTCAGGTTCGATTTCCTGTCAAGGCACGTATCCAGGTTGTGTGTTCAATCCCTGGTTAGGGTGAATACGGGAGGCAACCGATTGTGTGTTTCTCACTTCTCTCTCTCTCTCCCTCCCACCCTTCCACTCTCTCAAATTATATCTATCTATCTATCTATCTATCTATCTATCAGAAGTCTGAGAAACTGGCATAGCCAAGGGGAGCCTAAGGAGACATGATGACTAAATGTAGTATCTTGGATGGAATCCTGGGACAGCTAAAAGACATTAGGTAAAAATTAAGGAAATCTGAATAAAATATGGACTTTAGTTAATATTAACATTGATTCATTAATTATAACAACTGTTCCATACTAATGTAAGATGCTAATAATATAAGGGAAATAAAAATAAGGGAAAACTGGATATAATATATATAAGAACTCTTGGTACTACATTGCAATTTTTCTGTGAACCTGTAACTTTTGTGAGTTTTTTTTATCTATAAGTATTTTAAATTTAAAAAGTTTATTAAAATAATAAAATAATATCACATGATGTAAAAGTTACTCTTAATTATTTTTAAATCCTCACCCGAAGATATTTTCCTTTTTTAAAAAAAAAATTTTTTTAGAGAGTGTAAGACAGAGAGAAATATTGATGTGAGAGAAACACATTGATTGGTTGCCTTTTGCACACGCCCTGACCAAGGCCCTTGACTGGAATCAAACCCTTAGGTCTGCAGGCTGATGCTCTATCCACTGAGGAAAACCGGCTAGAGCGCTCTTAACTTTTTTAGTAGAATTTGAAACACCACATAGTTTTAGCAGAACTTGAGGTTGCACTGATGATTTTGACAATGACCAGAGATGGTGAAGACCACAGCACGGTCTAGGAAGAAAAGGCCAGCGCATAGGACCTTAGTAGCGTGGGGCAGGCACTTGTGGACACCTGCAGAGTGCTGTGGGCAGGTCCTGAGGCCTGTCTGCTCTGTAAGCCACAACAGAAGCAGAGGTCTCCCGGAGAGCCAGAGCTAGAGCAGGCTGGAAGGAAATAGTGAAGCCAACTGCTCTCACGTGCACTTGGGGCTTTACAAAACAATTTGGGAGAAAATAGGAAAGTTGGCTTTCCTGCGGAATGAATGGAAGCAGAGCCAATGAGTGACTGTTTTGTGACTATTGTTGCAGCCCTTTATTTCCTGTGAGGGATGCTGTTGCCTGGAAAGTGAGAGCTAGCCAGTAAGGGGACTTATTGTCAAGATATCTATCCATCTCTTTAAAACCTGATAAATACAAAATGTAAAATATAAAAATCTATGAAATATGCCCCACCCAATGCAACTTAATGGTCTGAGTCAGTGTTTTTTAAAGGTTAAAACATAAGTACGCAGTTGCAGAAATCTCTTTTAATATAGTATACCTAATCTATTAGAAATACAAACCTCAACCAACTGGCTTTTTAACTTCCTTTTGTCGCTAAAGATGGGACTGGTAGTTTGAACATATGCCTAAATGTCTAGCTTTGAATTTAACTGGACAAACCTGATTCTTGCCAGGATTATCAACTCTTTGAATTCTAGTTATGGGAGCCACCTCCTTCTGAATTTCACTCCACCTAACTTCCTGTTCTCTGTTCCCTTTCTGATACTCAACTAGCTATTTCATTTTTGCTCAACTTCTCTTATAGTGTGTATTATTACGACTGGCTCTTCTATGTTAAAAGTGGTATTTGTGTTTTTTCAGTAGGATTAATTCTCTCCTTACCTCGAGACAAGAATCTGTCAAGACATACCCTAACAAAAGAACAAGGCTTGTTCAATGATGATCATGGATAGAATGACTAACTACTAGGCTCTTATCACTGTGGAGTCTTCCTTCATTCAACAAATACTCACTGAGAATCAGTTAGGTGCCAGCCAGTGTGCTAGGCACTGTGACACAGCAATGGATAAACACTATCCCTTTGCTCTTGGTGCTTACGCTATTGAGAAAGACAGGATAATATTAAACAATGAGTGTGTAATATGCATATTATGCTGTCATCCCTAAAACTATGTTTTTTAATCGTCTTTAGGAGGGGGTGTGTGTGGGAACCCCTTTCACATCCCGCGTGGTTCAGGGTTCGGGTTCTGGAGAAGGCCGCACACAAATGAAAAGAGACTAGAAAGCCAGGCGGGAGCCCACCTCTAGTGGGAGGACTGCCCGTTCCCCCCCCCCCCCCCCCCCCCCCCCCCCTCCCCGCTTTGCTATCCCTTTTATTAAGGTTATGGGATACACTCATTGCCCTTAGGCAGGTAATTCCAGTAACAGGCAGATTATCTTATTCAGTAAGGATTTACATGATTATTTGGTGGGGAAGTTGCTTCAGCTACCATTGTCTCAGTTAGATGGGGAGTGGTTGGCTCTGACCTTTCAGAGCTTCAAGGTTGACCAGCCTTCCTCGTTCCTGGCCTACACCTTTCTAATTAGTGAGACAATGATCGGTTTCTGGCATCTCCCCCGTTTCTTTTCTTTAAAAAAATATTGCATCTGCAAACTAGAAATAAACATATAAGAACAAAAATTGAGACAAGCAATAATGGTTATGCTGAGAGGCAAATGAATCAGTCTGTAGTAAGTCTCTTTCTGGGCCGACAGTTTTTTTGAGTCCCAATTTCAATGTCCAATAGTTTTTGAGTCCCAGTTTCAATGTCAAACAGTGCCTTATGTGTACATGTCAGCAATGATATTTCAGTTCTGGATGGTGGACAAATGGTGGTAATGCAGGTCCGACCCCCTCTGGTTTGGTCCTGGGCAACAGGGAGTGACGCACAGCTGCTGACTGCTTAGTATGGCAAGGTGTTGTCAGTGTCTTCCATCTCTGGACTGTTTCTCTTCTGTCCTCATGGCTGGAGCAATTCCTCTCTGTTGCAGGAATCCACATGGTCTTGTTTTCTGAAAATATACAAACATATTCTCGACCAAAAGTTAATAAAGCAATCTTTTCTATAAATTTGACTTGGGATCCTTTTTCATTTTTTTGCCCAAACAACTTTCCTTTGGCCTATTTTGACATCATGTGTGTTTTTCATTGCTGTTAGCATTACAAATGAAAAGTAATTTTTTAAAGTAAAAATTTTGTAGATGTAGTTTACTTTCAGGATATTTTTCCTTACATGCTATTTTTCCACTATCCCCCCTTTTTTTTGGATTAATGGAGGCTTTTGGAAATTTTATAATGCAGTCTTGATAACTTTAAATTTTAGTTTTTTTGCACAAAAATATGACTGCTTTAGGTTCTTTGCATGTTAAGCAATTTTACCAAGAAATGAACTACCAATTGAAATTTTAGTTAATACTTTAGGAACAGCTTTTTATCCAGTACAATTAAATTTTCTTGAATATTCACTTATTTCAATTAGCCAATTTAAATTAATCTGAAAACTTGACTACTATTTTACTGTCAAATTAATACTCTAACAATCTTAGTTTACCCTGTAAATATTAATGGAAAGGATTATTTGCATTCTTGAGAAAGCCCTGAGCATTCCTGGATTTAGGCTGGATTTAGATATAAGGCAGCTGCCATCAGCCAACTCTCTGTTGCCTGGGTCCAAATTCAAGCTGGGCCAAGTCTCTTTCTGTTATCTGGGTCCAGATATGAGCTGGGCATGGGAAGCGTGAAGCAGCCATGGGGGCAGGAGACCTCCCTCAGAAGGGGTGAGGGTTCAAGCCCCTGCAATGTTGGGGGGGGGGGGTGAGGATCTGTGCCCCACCTCTGTTGACCCCCCAAGTTCTCTCCTGATGGCCCCTCTGCAACTGTGCCTGTCTTAGGTTGTTCCTTCTCTGAGGAATCTTACCCGTCTCTGGCTAACCAGCCATCCTCCGGGGCCAAGCAGGGTGATGTGAGGTTCAGTTCTGTCTCCTTGGTAGCCTATGCCCCTATGGCCTCCATGCCCAGCACCTGCCTTGGGATCCCCTCGCCTGCTGGTGGGGCCCCGGCATTGATCACACATCTTGGGGAACCCAGGTTTCTTCTCCAGGGAGGGCCCAGCTCACGCCATTGTGTGAGAGACAGATCCATGGTACCAGCTACCATGAGGCTTCAACCTCAGCATGAACTGAAAACTCAGGCAACAGCTGTGGGCAATTGGATTGTGAGAAGATGGTCCCTCTTGGCAAAAGAAGCAAGAAGGGCCAATATAGAATGCTCAAGTGCCTTCCCAGGGGGCCTTAATTTCTTTCTGGAAGGGATTAAATCCTTTCATGTCCTTTTTATATTACTGCCAATCATTCAAACATTCAAAGAATTATAAGTTTGTTTGGAACAATTGTACAACATGCTGTTTAAAAATATCAAAAATTTGTATGACATTGTAGAATAATATCAGGTAAGGATATTCTTTGCTCTAGGTCATGGCAATTCAATTTCAAACTGGCTGTCAATTTCTTTTTGTATAGACACGGTATTAGATACATTTTTTGCACCTCTCCCAGGAGCAAGTAGTGATAATAGATGTATTACCTCTAAGTAAACTAAATAAAGTTTGTCATTTCTCCTGTAGAGATCTTCAGTTAAGGTCTTAACCAGTTAATGTCCCCTAATAATTTCTGAAAGTCATTTAAAATTTTAAGACAATCTTTTCTTATCTCCACCTTCTGAGGCCTAGTGCATTGGTTATCTATTACAATCCTTACGATATTTGAAGGAAACCTCTCTTTATTTCCTTCCAAAATAATTTTCAGGCTACATAGAGCTTCATTTAAAAATCTTTGTGACATGAAACAATTTCTCTTAAGGTTATGGTGACCACTAGTATGGACTAGATTTAATATTTTAATAACAATCCTCAGTTTATCCTATAAATACCAGTGAAAGAGATTTCAAAATTTTCAAATTTCTCCTTTTTAATTAGACCAATAAGCAACGTATTTTAATTCCTAATTATTTTCAGAGAAAACACATTTTATTTTCTCAACAATTTTTTATACTTTAGACATTTTATTACCACAACTATGTAATTTCTCCCAATTTAATTTGCACTTTGAACTTTTAAAGCTGGCACGTCAAACATTTAGCAGTACCTAGATTATTAACACTTTTATATTCTTAATCAATTAATAGCTTCAGTTCTGTCCTCTAGGTTTTTTATGAGGAAGCAAACTCAGATTATTAAACAAGTTTTTATCTAGCTGCTTGATCTTTTAAAAACGGCCATGATTTTCCTTTGCCTGGGGAAACTGAGTAGCAAGCCTGCAAGTATTGAAATGCAAAACTTGTCCTTAAAGAAACTGGCAGGAACAGGTCTGCCTGTCCTGCTAGCAGAAGGCCGTCTACCCTTCTTCCTCCATTAACAAAAGGCGTAGCCAGCCCTCACCTGGGCTATTTAGATTTTTACAATTCATACATGATTTATCTTTCAACAATTTCTTTGAGATTCTAGAATCAATTATAATTATTTTAAAGCATTTACTTTGGATAAATTCTTTAACAGAGACAAATTTACTTATTTTCTTGAAGGCCTTAAAAGTTAACTTTTTAACAAGGTTCATAAGCATTTTAAAAACTACTTTTTATTATGGTAATGCGAATCCTGTTGCTGAAATCAGCTTGAATTTCTTTCAAAAATATTTTTTCGCCGTTTCTCTTAGGAAAAAGAACCAGTTCTGGGTTTCTCATTTTCTATAGCTTTTGCAGAGAGATTCCAGCTGAAGACAATCTAAATGTCCGAAATCAGACCATGCGCGTATTCTTACAGCTAGGTTCTCTCCCCACGAGCACAGAAATTCCAGACACATTTCTAAATTTTTAAGACTTTTTTCATGGCGAGAAAGGAAACTTTAAATTAGCATACTGGGAGAGTGGGCGTCCTTATTGGCTCTCCACGTGTCTCCCTTTCCCTACATCCTGGTTGAAAGAGACGTTCCCACCCTACTTACAGATCGCGACTCTGCAGTTAGTCCGTGGGCTTTGCGTGCGGTGAACCTCCCTCACCTTTTTCTTGGTGAATTTTCCACACCTTTTCTCGGTGTAATTTTTTCCTTCCTTCGCTCTTAGGCGAAAAATATCTTCTCCTCCAGACGTCCTGCAGTCAGGCGCCAAATGTGGGAACCCTGAACCACGCGGGACGTGAAAGGGGTTCCCACAGGGCTGTAGTCAGAGACCTCTTGAATTTGATCAATGTCATGGACCTTTGCCTCAGAAAACAAACATACTCCAAAAACTTGCCAATAATTTCAAGCCCTACCATGAACTCTGGGTTTAGTATTCCTACCCTAGGTAGGATAACACCTAAATCAGATGAAACCTGAAGAAGCAGAAATTCTAAGATATAGGGAGGGGGAGGCAGACTAAGGGCTGAGGAATAGCAGCAGTAAGAATGGAAAATCAGTTCCCATAGCTTTATCTCACATGTGTTATCACCAGCTAACATGCATAATAATTAGTGTTTCCAGGAATAATCCACTACTGAGGACCCAATGCCCCACAAGTGAACTTTGCCCTCCCCCAGGAGAACACTGAAAAGCTACCAGCTCATTCACCTTTGCTCCAGTGCGGTGCCACTACGACGATGCGTGGTAAGAGGTGCTATAAATGCAAACTAAGCAGGGGAAGGGGGGCGGAAGGTTACTGGGGTTTTGTGTTTGTGCTGTTTTATATAGTTGTGTAGAATGTCAGGAAGCCTTCTCTGATCAGGTGATATTCGAGCAGAAATCTGTAGAAGTAGGGGAGCAAACCGTATGGGTACCTGGGATAGCATTTCGGGCCAAGGGAGCCTTGAAAGGGAGGAGGCCCCGGGGCTGAGCAGCGTGAGTAAGGTGGATGGGGAATGAGGTCAGAGAGGGAGTAGAGGCTTGTGTGGTAGGTCTCCCAGGGCCAGGGAAAAGGGAGAAGCAGAATTTGAGGGTACCAGACTGTGACAGGATCACGGAATGCTGTAGTGAAGCCCAGGGGGAGGTGTTTTGCATTGTTACAGCCACTACTGCACAACTTCTGCAGTGGAGGGGCGGTTAGCCGTAATTGGACAATGTGGCGAGACTTCCCAAGCCTCACCTTACCAAGGTAAGGGTTTGTGTGTGTAGCCAGGGACACACTCTGTGTGTGTGTGAAGGGTGGGACAGGATGGAGCCAGGAAATTGAAAAACAATGGGGAAAATACCGAGGAAAGTGAATAGAACACAGAAGAGGAGGATAGCTTAAGTGGGAAGAGCTTAGAAAGGGCGAAGGGTCAGGAAAGGGGGAGGAAGGAACTGTCTGTTAAGTGGCCACTCTTTGCCCAGATGCCTACATATGTTTTCAAAAAATATATATTTTATTGATTTTTTACAGAGAGGAAGAGAGAGGGATAGAAAGCTAGAAACATCAATGAGCTGCCTCCTGCACGCCCCCTACTGGGGATGTGCCCACAACCCAGGTACATGCCCTTGAGTGGAATTGAACCCGGGACTCCTCAGTCCGCAGGCCGACGCTCTATCCACTGAGCCAAACCGGTTAGGGCTACATATATGTTTTAATTTGGTTTTAAACTCATACTAAGACATGGGTGTTATTCTCCCCATTTTACAGATAAGAAAATAACTTGACAAGCTAGTAACTAGGAGGAGATGGCAGCTTCATTATTTTGTCTCCAGTTCGTACCTGCTTTCTTATGTTGCTGAATTGATTTATTCATAATACTGTATATGGGGAAATAAAATGATGTTCCAGGTAGGAAGGCAACAGAAGGATGACGAGGTGGCAGGCTAGTAAGAAATTGTGAATTTGGCCTCTCCTCCCTGTTGGATCACACACCTGGCCTTCCAAAAAAGGCCACAAGATGGCAGCAGCATCTCACCCGCTGTTTGGGCACGGGGGACACATGCTGCATGGCCAACTGCTGCAGTTCAAAAATATTGAATAAAAAGTACTGTGTCCGTTATAGTACCTGTTTAGAAACGGACCCATCTTAACCAGAAATTCTTGTCAAGAGCCAGAGTAAAGGCCCCTAAATTCACAGAAATACACCTATTCATGTGCATTAGGAGCTTGACATTTACCTCCAAATAAACAGAATTAAAAAAACAACAGCACCATTCCCAATGCTGTGTGGGAATTATGTGAAATGGTAGAAAGCAGTGGTCAAATTTCAATTTGGGATGTCAGAGATATCTGTGTTAAAATTCCAGCTATGAAACTTAGCTGCATGGTATTAGGGAAGTGAAATTTTTTCTTTTTTTAAAAAAATATATATTTTATTGACTTTTTACAGAGAGGAAGGGAGAGGGATAGAGAGTTAGAAACATTGATGGGAGAGAAACATCAATCAGCTGCCTCTTGCACACCTCCTACTGGGGATGTGCCTGCAACCAAGGTACATGCCCTTGACCGGAATCGAACCTGGGACCCTTCAGTCCGCAGGCCGACACTCTATCCACTGAGCCAAACCGGTTAGAGCTGAAAATCTTTCTAAGCTAATTTATTCATCATTTATTCAACCCCTTAGGTTTATTGTAATATTAAGAAGCACACAGAGAGCTCTTAGTGAAGTGCCTGACATCAATCAATAAATTGTAGCCAAGTTGATAGCAAAGAACCAAATAACACAATTAAAAGATGGGCGAGGGACTTGAAAAGACATTTCTCCAAAGAGGATTTACTTAGGCCACCAGATAGATGCAAAGATGCTTAACATCAGAGGATCAACAGGGCAATGCAAATCAAAACCACAGAAGATATCAACTCATACCTGCTAGGATGACTATTATAAAAAACAGCAGAAGATAAGTGTTAGTGAGGATGTGGAGAAACTGGAACCCTTGTATGTAGTTGGTAATAATGTAAGATGATTCAGCTGCTATGAGAAATAGTATGGAGGTTCTTCAGCAAATTAAAAATAGAACTAGCATATGATCCAGCAATTCCACGTCTGGGTATGTATCCAAAAGAATTGAACACAAGATCTTGAAGAGCTATTTACATTCCCATGTTCATTGCAGCATTATTTACAATAGATCAAACATGGAAACTACCTAAATGTGCATCAATGAGTGGATAAAGAAAAATGTGGTGCCCTAGTCGGTTTGGCTCAGTGGATAGAGTATCGGCCTTGCGGACTGAAGGGTCTCAGGTTCGATTCCGGTAAAGGGCACATGCCCGGGGGTTGTGGGCTTGATACCCAGTAGGGGGCAAGCAGGAGGCAGCTGATCAATAATTCTCTCTCATCATTGATGATTCTATCTCTCTCTCCTCCCTTCCTCTCTGAAATCAATAATAATAAATATTAAAAAAAGGAAAAAATGTGGTATGTATACAATGGAATATTATTCAGTCTTAAAAAGGAAGGAAATCCTACCATTTGTGATAACATGGATGAACCTGGAAGACATTACGCTACGTGAAATAAGCCAGTATCAGACGGACAAATGTTGTATGATTCCCCTTATATGAGGTATCTAAAACAGTCAAACTCGCCCTAGCTGGTTTGGCTCAGTGGATAGAGCGTCAGCCTGTGGACCAAAGGGTTCTGGGTTTGATCCCGGGCAAGGGCATAGCCTTGGTTGCAGGTTCCTTGGGCCCTGGCCCTGGTTGGAGGCAACCAATCAATGTGTTTCTTTCACATCGATGTGTTTCTCTCTGTCTTTCCCTCTGTCTTCCATTCTCCCTAAAAATCAATGGAAAAATATCGGATGAAGATTAAAGAAATAATAATAATAAATAAAATAAAATAGTCAGATTCACAGAAGCAGAGAACAGAATGGTGGTTGCCAGGGGTTAGGAGGAGAGGGAAATGAGGAGTTGTAGCTCAGTGGGTACAAAGTTTCAGTTATGCTAGATGAATAAATTCTGAAGATCTAGTATAAAAATAGTACCTATAATTAATAGCAAAGCAAAGTATCATGTTGTTTTGTTTCTGTTTTAAGTCTGCTGTCTGGAGTCCCAGCCTGAGAAGTGCTGATTTAGTTGTCTGGGGTGCAGCATGGTCTTGAGAATTTTTAAAACTCTCTAGATGATTCCAATATGCAGCCAGCGTAGAGAAATGCTTCTCTGGACTAGGATCCTCACTGTACTGATGGCAAAGAGAGGCCCAGACAAAGTGAAGGGACTTGTCTGGTAAAATGAGGTAAGTAACTCAAACCAAGGTCTCCTGACTCCTAGTCCTGGGTTCTGTCTCGCACATGACACTGCCTCAGGCTCACTTTCTGTGCTTCCACACGAACACTCTGCCCCAGTCAAATCGTCTCCTGTTATACTCCCTGAACACCCCAGGGTCACTCCAGTGTCAAATCCACAGCAATGCAAGCTGCCATCGGAGTGCTTATCATGTGCCAAACACTGAGAAAGTCGATTACATGGGTATCTCTAACCATGCAAGCTCCCAAGGAAGGAGTGAGGATTCCCATTGCAAGAGGAGGAAGCAGATATTCAGAGACTTTCAGGGGCCAGCTGACGTCACCGTCAGCGAGGAGAAGCCAGAATCTGACACAGGTCTGTTGGACTCCAAAGCCCAGGCTCTTCCGCTACACTCACTGCCATCTGCTCCTTCCTTACCTTCTGGATTATTTCTTCAAGAGCCAGCTCTAGTTTCACTCCCTTCCCAAAAGCCCTTCCTCCTATACCACAAGGATCTTTTTATTTACTCAACATTCCTGGCACTAATCACCCACATTAGCCGTCTGGCAAAGTCTACCTCATGTGGTAATGTATTATTCTTTTAAAAATATATTTTACTGATTTTTTACAGAGAGGAAGGGAGAGGGAGAGAGAGTTAGAAACATCAATGAGAGAGAAACATCAATCAGCTGCCTCCTGCACGCCCCCTACTGGGGATGTGCCTGCAACCAAGGTACAATGCCCTTGACCGGAATCGAACCTGGGACCCTTGAGTCCGCAGACTGACCCTCTTTCCACTGAGCCAAATGTATATGACCCATTTCCTTCTCCATGAGTCTGGGGAAGAGGGGGACCTTCCTCTAACTGTGTTTCTGTCCTGGTTCTGTAGCTGTTTCAAGACATGGCGATACCGCAAGATCATAACACCTGGTCTTCTGTGAGACTCCTTCCCTGGGAATATCTGGAGAAGGGAAAGCCTGTCAGCCCAGGTAAAGTTGAAAATTTGAGCTGGGAAGGGTGGCGCTTTCTTCAGGCTGAGATGTGTGGTGATATTTACAAGTTGGCCTGTAGGTGTCAGTAGAAAGCCTAGTTTTGAGAGTGTGAGAGTCTCAGATGAACTAAAAATCTCAGGCTGGAAAGAGTTTTTCTCATCTTAGCCATCAGCCTGAATCTAGAATAACCTCTCCAGCATAACAACGACCATTGCAACGTTCCTCCCAGCCCAGACCTGGAGGTGCGGAGCCCACAGCTGCCGAGGTGGGCTCTCCCATGTTTGCACAGCTTTGTTAGAATGCTGTTCTTGACTGAATGTGAAACGTGGCCTCCTTGTAGCTTGCACCTATTCTACAGGAAAAGTAAATGGAAACAGCCCATGATCTACATCTGAGCCTAGGCATGTGAGGGGCCTATACCTCTGAGTCAGGTCTTCCACACAAGATTGATTATTCTAGGATGCTGCTGACACCAGTGGGGCCCCACTGCTCTGGGCTGTCCTTCCTCACTTCTGGCCTAAACATTGTCCACCCTCAGAGCATCAGGGAAGGAAAGAAGCGAGCAACACACCTTTGGCAGAGTGCAGTCCTCTCAGACCCAGAGAGTGGCTCTTCTCAGCAAAGTCCCAAGACGTGGAGTGTGTGTGTCTTGCTCAGCGAAACCTCCTTTTCACTTCTGTTCTTCCCAAGGGCTCCTCCCCAATAACCTGTTCCTTACTTAGCCAACTCACTTTCTCTGCTTGAAAAATATAGAGGGATTACCACTGTACTTGCTGGTACCAGTTGTAGTCTTTAGAAATACGTAGAACAAACCCAATGTCTCTTCTGCTAGGAATCTAAAGACAGATTCATCCATCCATCCATCATCCATCCACCCATCATCCATCCATCCATCCATCCATCCATCCATCCATCATCCATCCATCCATCATCCATCCATCCATCATCCATCCATCCATCCATCCATCATATCTTTATTGGGAGCCCACTGTGTGCCAGGCACTGAGTCTCCTAGTAGGCAGTCTCAGTCTTCACCTGAGGATATACTTTTATTGATTTTAGAGAGAGGAAAAGAGAGAGGGAGAGAGAGAAACATTGATGTGAGAGAGAAACATCAATTGGTTGCCTCCCGCAGGTGCCCTAACCTGGGATGGAACCGAAACCTGGGGAGTGCCCTGACTGGAATTGAACTGCAACCTTTTGGTGTACAGGACGATGTTCCATCCAGCTGAGCCACCTGGCCAGGTGGTAGGTTCACTTTTACGTGGTGGGTTTCTGAGAAGGGAATGGAGGGATAAGGGAACTTGCATTTACTGACCACGAGCTGCCTATCAGGCCAGGGGTTAGGTGCTTGTTTTACGTGCCTTCTGTTGTTTAAGCCTTACCACTGTCTAATAAGGTGGATTATCTATGTCTCTATTTTTCAAAGGAGGGAGCTGAGGCTCAGAGAACTTATATGATTTGACCAAAGACTCAACAGCCAGTAAGTGGTGGAGCTGGAGTCCAGATACAGAGCTCCCCAAATGCAAACCACCAGGCTGTGGGCCTCACGTGGGAATCCCTAGAAGAGCTGAAGGGTTGGCATGGTCCCTTCAAGTCATGTAACTGAAATAAATAATACTTACATTTCCTTTTCAAACTTGCCAACCCAAACCCCTCATTTTCTCTCTCTCTCTTAAAAAGGTTTACAAGTGATTGCTTTGTTGTTTCCTGTAGAAGCCAAATTTCCTGCCAGTGCTTCTCCATTATAAACTGAAACACACGACAAGGCATAGGAAAGTCAATAGCAGCAATTGGGGAATTCATCAGTTCGTTTTCCTTCTAGAATTAGTTCTTAGATCATATTTATTTTAATGGATAAATTGCTGTGATAATATTAAAGAAGAATTTCAAGAAAATAAAAATTAACCCAAATCTCATATCCTAAAACAACTATTTCCATTCTAATTCATACCCATATGTGTATATTTTTTCAATTGTAAATTCTTAATAAGTGTAGGCTATTATCATAATTCCAAATGTTTTATATTGTAATTATTTTCAATCAATGTTATTTAACATCATTTACCCATGTTTCTATTTATTTTTCCTAACGATCACTTTCTTTATTTTTCTTTTTTAATCCTCACCTGAGGATATTTTTCCATTGATTTTTAGGGAGAGTGGAAGAGAGAGGGAAAGACAGAGAGAAACATATCAATTGGTTGACAGTTTTGTACCTGGTCCAATTCTACCTTTCTCAAATCTAATCTCTATTCACGCTATTACACTGACTTTCTTTTTATTCCCTTTCTCATACATTATGTTGAAATCTCAGAAAAATGGAACACATGCTCTGAAGACAGCCTTAGCTCAAATAGTTCAAGTGGAGTTTAAATAGTCTTTCTCCTACTCAATTTACCAATTTAGTAACTGTGTCTTAGCCCAAATTCTCTAGATTACAGAGCCTGGGGTCAAAATTAAAGTGCTGATGATTTTTTGTGGGTGGAGGCCAAGTTTAGGAAGGTAAAAGTGAAGAAAAAGGCACATCAAGCAATGCAATGATGCACTACCATGCCAGCAACGGCTTCCAACAAACCATGAGAAACAGAAAGCCACTTAGCAGGTGGATTCCTTGAGCCACAGGAGTCTCTCATGGCTTCAGGGAGGAATCACAATCTTGAAATAGTCTGTGGAAGGGGAAAAGGAGAAAAATGCACCTGTTTGCTTCACTTCTGTCTCCCATTTCCCCTTTGTTAAGGTTTGTGCCACCAGAAGATAACTCTCCCGTACTTCTGTGCAACTTCAATGATGCGTCATCCAGTCCGTTGACACCAGCTCCAGAAGGAAGATTTTGTGTCGTGTTATGGCATTTCGTCCTGAGAGGAAGAAGCAAAGCAGTGCAGGTGGGAGGATGTGCGGGTCATGCTGGTCTGAGCTTCAGTTCTGACTCCAGGGAGCTCAGCAGAGGCAGCAGCAGTCCAGGAGGTGAGTGCCTTTGGGAAAAAGGAAGCAGGCAGAGGGGTGAGGTTGTGCACCATCCACAGCACAGTCAGATACCATCCTCCTCTTTCCACTGCAGTGCGTGGTGGAGGGCCTCAATGAGAGCGCAGCAAATCGAGAGGATACTTCCTAATCTTTGTCTTGCTGATAGCTTTGCTCCGTTGGACACTTTAAAAAAAAAGTATATATATTTTTATTGATTTCAGAGAGGAAGGAAAAGGGAGCGAGAGAGAAACATCAATGATGAGAGAGAATCATTGATCCAATGCCTCTGCACATCCCCTGGTGGGGATCGAGCCCGTAATCTGGGCATGTGCCCTTGACTGGAATCAAACCCAGGACCCCTCAGTCCGCAGGCCGATGCTCTGCCCACTGCGCCAAACCGGCTGGGGCTGTTGGACACTATCGCTCACTCTCACCTTGAAACTCTGCTTTCCTCTTGTTTCCCGATTAGCAACATCGTCTCTGGCTGTGCCTCCTCCTTCTCCCGCCTCTTAAAATGAGACGTTCTTCGTGGTTTCATTCTTAGCCTTCTTGGGTTCTCATCCTCCACACGTAGCTGTCTTCCATGCACTGATAATTACCAAATCAATATCTGCAGCCCAAACCTCTCTGCTCTAGATCCATGCAGATGATGGCTAATCTATCTCTATCTGATAACTCAGGTGGTCAAACTTAAGAGTCCTAGAAGTGAGCTCATCTGCTACCCTCTTTCCCAATCCTCACCAAACCTGCTTTTCTTCCTGTAGCTCTGTCTTGTACATGTCAACAAATCAAGAACCCGGCAGTTATTTCTTTTCTTCAGATTTCATATCCAATGAGTCACTATTGATCTTTCCTCCTAAATATCTCATTGATCCAGACCTCTTCTCTGTTTCCTTGGCCACTGTTTTATTTCAGAACTGTAATCACTTCCTAACTGTTCTCTCTGCCCTTGACCTTGCCTCCTTTCAACCCATTTCTTCTGAACTGACCCTGCAATTATAACTTTAAAAGGCAAATAATCATGACCAAATAAGGTTTACTCCATGGATATAAGAAAAGTTCAGAGTTAAAGGTACCTACTTATATAATTTATGACATCAGCGTATCAAAGCAGATAAATAATATGATCATGTTAACAGAATGCTAATTTTTTTTGATAAAAATCAACATAGTTTTTTGATTTAAGAAAATCTTAATATGTTAATATTAAGGGATATTGATCTCAAACCAACAGTCAATATTATACTTAGCAGTAAAGCATTGAAGAAGTATTTCCATTAAAACTAATACTTTGATATTATCATTTTTAAAAATATATTTTTACTGATTTCAGAGAGGAAGGCAGAGGGAGAGAGAGATAGAGACATTAATGATGAGAGAAAATCATTGATCGGCTGCCTCCTGCATGCCCCCTATTGGGGGTCGAGCCTGCAACCCGGGTATGTGCCCTTGACTGAAATCGAACCTGGGACCCTTCAGTCCACAAGCCGACACTCTATCTATTGAGTCAACCAGCTAGGGCTGTCATTATAATTATTTACCATTACTCTGGAAGTGCTAATCAGTGAGGGAGGTATAAATATTAGATAGGAAGAGAAAAAATGATCATTACTTGAAGATTATATGGTTGCTTGAAAAACCATTAGAACTAATAAGAGAGTTAAAAAGTTTGACAATTATGATAGAAATATTTAAAAAATAATAGTTTCCTTATGTATGGGCAATAATTAGTTAAGAAAGATAATGGGAAAAAGAACCCATATATCATGGCAATCAAAAATAACCAAAGTACCAAGTAATAAACTTAATGATAAGTATGCAAATTTATAAAGCTTTACTATCTAAAATAAAATTTAAAAAAAGGGAGAAATATTCTATATTATTGTACTGGAAGAGTAAATATTATAAATTTATTAATTTTTCTCTAGCTAAGCCTATAAATTTAACAAAACCCCAATAAAAATACCTAGAACTTTTTATAGAATATGAAAGAAATCTATTTTAAAGTTTATTTGGAAAAACGTTTGCACAGGTTTTTAGGTATTCAGAATGCTCTACTATCTTTTCTTTAAGAAAGGATTGAAATACACTCCTGCTGTGCCCTCTTCCACACTTATATCCTTAATAATCCTCAAAATATATCTCTCTATCCTTAATAATCCCTAATATATAACATTCCACTGTCTATAATAATAACAATCTACATGTCCAAAAATAGGGGATATATGCAGTCACTTCAAAAGAGGTAGAAGAGAGAGAAACCAAGATGGCGGCATAGGTAAATACCTTAACTGCTGCCTTGCACAATAATTTCAAAACTACAACTGAAAGACAAAACGAACATCATCCAGAACCACAGGAAAGCTGGCTGAGTGAAAATTCTACAACTGGAAGGAAAGAGAAAAAGCACATGGAGACTCAGAGGAGCTGCAAAAGGCTGAGGTAGGGAGACGCGAGTGCGGAGAGGACTGGTGGCAGAGTGTGTGGCTGGCTTTCTCAAGCGGGAGGGAGACGGAAGCACCTGACTGCACTAAACTCCAGTTCTGGGCGAAACTTTGGGAACCCAGATTCATTCGGGGGAATCTGAACTGTCAGGAAAAGAGAAAAGCACACTGAGACTCAGGGGAGCTGCGGAAGGCAGAGGTCTGGAGGCGCGTGCGCAGAGAGGACTGACTGCTGAGTGTGCGGCTGGCTTTCTCAAGCAGAAGGGAGACGGAAGCTCCCGACCGCACTGAACTCCAGTTCTGGGTGAGTTTCTGGGAACCCAGACTCATTCGGGGAGAAACTGGACTGTCTGGCAATGGGTGAAACTCGAGGGTGGCTTTCTCTCAGAGGTGCTTGCAGCGGTTACTGAGGAACACTGAGACCCAGGGGCCTCATAAGGCAGGGCTGATGGGAAGCCAAGGCTGTCTGCTCCATTCTGAGACTCTGTCCCATCCAAGCTGAGCACAGAGGCTTTTGCAATTTTGCAAATCTTGTCTCATAAGGGTGTCTCCAGCACAGCAGTTCTCCCAGCATAGACACAGCTGATCCTCACAGCCAATTGGCCTGGGAGGTCAATTCGTCCTAGTGATACCAACAACAATCAAGACTTAACTATAACAAGGCTGAGCACACAGTCCACAAAGGGGTGCACCAAGAGTGTCCACCTCAGGTAACTGAGGAGGCTGACCCACTGGGCCACAGAGGACACCGAGCACACAAAACTACCCTACCAACTCAGGGAAGCAGCAAAAATGCAGAGACAAAGAAACAGGTCACAAATGAAAGAAATGGAGGAAAGCAAACGACTTGATATAGAGTTCAAAACCACGGTTATAAGGTTTTTCAAGAATTTCCTAGAAAAGGCCAATAAATTTAGCAAGACCCTCAATGATATCAAAAAGGACCAACTAGAAATTAAGCATACACTGACTGAAATAAAAAATATTATACAGAGACCTAACAGCAGATTAGAGGACCACAAGAATCAAGTCAAAGAGTTGAAATACAAAGAAGCAAAAAACACTCAACCAGAAAAGCGAAAAGAAAAAAGAATACAAAAATTTGAAGATAGTGTAAGGAGCCTCTGGGACAACCTCAAGCGTACCAACATCAGAATTATGGGGGTGCTAGAAGAAGAGAGAGAGCAAGATACTGAAAACCTATTTGAAGAAATAATGACTGAAAATTTCCCCTACCTGGTGAAAGAAATAGACTTACAAGTCCAGGAAGCACACAGAACACCAAACAAAAGGAATCCAAAGAGGACCATACCAAGACACATCATAATTAAAATGTCAAGAGCAAAAGACAAAGAGAGAATATTAAAAGCAGCAAGAGAAAAACAGTGAATTATCTACAAGGGAGCACCCATATGATTGTCAGCTGATTTCTCAACAGAAACTATGCAGGCCAGTCGGGAGTGGCAAGAAATTTTCAAAGTGATGAATAGCAAGAACCTACAACCAAGATTACTCTACCCAGCAAAGCTATCATTCAGAACTGAAGGTCAGATAAAGAGCTTCACAGATAAAGAAAAAGGTAAAGGAGTTCATCACCACCAAACCAGTATTATATGAAATGCTGAAAGGTATTCTTTAAGAAAAGGAAGAAGAAAAAAAAGGTAAAGATAAAAATTATGACCAACAAATACATATCTATCAACAAGTGAATCTAAAAATCAAGTGAATAAAATATCTGATGAACAAAATAAACTGGTGAATATAATAGAATCAGGGGCATAGAAAGGGAGTGGACTGACAAATATCGGTGGGGAAAGGGGTGTAGGGGGTGCGGGAAGAGACTGGACAAAAATCGTACACCTATGGATGAAGACAGTGGGGGGAGGTAAGGGCAGAGGGTGGGGTGGGAACCTGGTGGAGGTGAGCTGTGGGGGGAAAAAAGAAGAACAATTGTAATAATCTGAACAATAAAGATTTATTAAATTAAAAACAAAAAAATAAAAATAAAAATCAACATGAGAGACAAACAAATAAAAAAAGAGATAGAAGAAGAATATTTAGGAACAAAAACTATTTATGGAAAGATATTTAAAGTAACAAAGCAGTAATGGAAATGCAGCCAGTCGGTGGAAAGAAGTTAGACAACCTGGCACTAGGATTCTGATAGAGAGGGACTGTTGATTTCGCAGCATAACTTAAGAATCTCGTTATTGTTTAGAGCAAAGCAAAAGGAGTTCAAAACCACGGCTGAATTGCCTGGTGCAAAGGAAATGGGAATTGAGAATGAGTGTTTTGGAGTTCACAGCTAGGGGAGATTAAATTTGGAGAATGAAAAGATTAGTGAGGGAGGCATAGAAGCTGGGCAAGTGGAGAAATGGCCAATGAGAATTTTCTGGTGATAAGGATGACTAATGAACTCTTAAAAGAACTTCTCCCTAGTCTCAATTTCAAGTTGTTCTCTGCGTTTTTCTTTAATATAAGCCATCCTCTTTTGCTCCCAAATCTTGCCTAGAAGTTTGCTTGTTTCGACCATATTTGGGAGAGAGAAGGGGTTGGGGAAGTATAGAAGGGACAGTTTTGCCCAGGAGGTGAAATGAGGAGTGGGGATCAAGGTAGAAAATCTGAGCTATAGGTGATCAAAAGAAATATACCACCATTCCTTCCCTCTCTCCAAAAAATCCCCAGAACCCTCAGAGACACTGGTGGGGACTTGGGTTTCATGCTATTTATAGGGTAGGGGGTTGAGCAGAATTCTTTAATATATCAAAAGTTGGGGAGACTCCAGTAGGTTGGAGGCCCCTGTCAAGTATACAGGGGACAGGGGTGAGGAAGCTCAGAAGGAAAAAACTGTTCGGAAGGATACACAGCATCTGAAAGTTACTTATGATACTAAGATTACGAACAACATTTATTTTGCTCATCTGTATTTTAATTCTCCTGAGCGAATCCACATTATTTGTGTAATTTTAGAAAGAAAAATGTACTGAGGGAATAGGTAACCCATAGGTAGAAAGCTGATTGCTGATGGCCAGGGGCTGGGGGTCGGGGGGACCGGGAACTGATTCCTTACCAGGCAGGGGTTTCGTTTGGGGCAATGAAATGTTTTAGATCTAGAAAGAGGTAGTGGTTGTACCACATTGTGAATTTGGTAAATGCCACGGAGTGGTTCATGGAAAAGTGATTTATTTGCCTTGGCCAGTGCGGCCCAGTTGGTTTGATTCCTGGTCAGGGCACATGCCCCGGGTTCAGGACTTGATCTTCAGTGGGGGGTGTGCAGGAGGCAGCTGATTGGTGTTTCTCATCAATGTTTCTCTCTCCCTCTCCCTTTCTCTCTCACAAAACAATAAAAATATACTTTAAAAATGATTTATTTCATGTTATATGAATTTCACCTCAATAGAGAAAAATGAAAAAAATCTACTGAGGAACAAAACATACAACATAAATTAGATTCTGTCCCTCTGCCGCTTAAAACCCTTTAGGGACATCCTAACTCTTTAGCCTGGCAGACAAGGCTCTTCACGTCCTGGCCCTGCCGCTGCTCCACCACAGTCGCCCCTCTGTAAACCTTACTCCCCAGCCGTACAAAGCCATGCGCAGCGCTCTCAAAGGGCCTATTCTTTCCTGCCTCCATGCCTTTGTATGGGTTTTCTTTCCCTGGAATGCCCTTCCCCTAGTTACTGTCCACTCATCCTTCAAAACTCAGCTAACCTTCTCCTCCTTTGAGCAGCTTCCCCTGATTCCACAGTCTGGGGGTACCTCTTTCCTGTACCCCCAAGAACCTTCTGGACAGTTCTCTATTTTATCAGTATAAGTGATTGGGAACCTTGGAGGACAGGGCCTGGGCCTTCCCTATCTTTAGCTTCACAACCTGGTCCAGGACAGAAGCCATAATGAATGTGAAATGAGTGAGAACAGAAATGAATGAGATGAAAGTAACCTTTTCTAATGTAAAGGGCAGTTACACAGGGTGTGAAATTGAAAATGATTCAGAGATGTTTAACTGGCTTACTATGGCACTTATCATGGAGGAATGGACAATCTTTTATTTTTCTTTTACTTTTTAAAAATATATGCTTTTATTGATTTCAGAGAGAGGAAGGGAGAGGGAGAGGGAGACAGACACATGGATGATGAGAAAGAATCATTGGTGGCTGCCTCCTGCACACACCCTATTGAGGATCAAGCCCAAATGTGGGCATGTGCCCTGATGGGGAAATTGAACCTGACCTCCTGGTTCATGGGTTGATGCTCAATCACTGAGCCACAACAGCTGGGCTCTTCTTACTTTTTTATGAGTTATTTAGGAATTGAAACAAAAATAAAAATTCCGAATAACAGGTTAATAAAAATGTCAATCTAAGTAACAAAATAGTCCCACATGGGGCTTAGAGGGTTGCAGAATACTGATGGTCTTAGGGAATAAGGCTAAAAACTCAATTACTCTTACCAAAAAAACTCATGATGGGTAATAAGTGAGATTATTTTTTGGTCCCCAAACTAAGATATAGTGTTCCATCTTAGGATGGTGTTGAAAACACCTGTCTTACAGGATTTTAAATGAATCTAAGTCCCTAATGAAATAATGAATCTATGCAAAAATCATTAATGGTTGCCAAACTATTCAGTGAAAGGATGATGAGGAACTTTATAATGGTTGTACCAGGCTGGCAACCCCCCAATCTACTGTTCAACCTTAGTGTAATTAAGAGTGGGACAGCCAGCCTGGCTGGTGTGGCTGTGTTTGAGCGTTGACCCAAGAACCAGGAGGTCATGGTTCAATTCCTGGTTGGGCATATGCCCGGGTTGTGGGGTCAATTACCCGCGAGAGGCATGCAGGAAGCAGCAAGTCAATGATTCTCTCTCATCATTGATGTTTCTCTCTCTCTCCATCTCTCTTTCTTTCTGAAGTCAATAAAAAAATGTTTTTTTAAAAAGTAAAAGTGGGCCAGCCAGACTTAATTGCCCCTGATTAGATGCTGTAGCAACTACACATAACCATTTAAATATAGTCTTGCTAAAAGAATTGAACCTGAATTTAACAAGTCTCTAACACCAGACTGTTAGAAATATAAAGAAAGAGAAGCTTATTAAATAATACCATAAGGACAGAAGAAATCAAGTCAAGAAGATGGGAAAAATTCTACAAGACAAGTGATTCATTTCTTTAATAAATAAATCTTATGAAGAAAAAGGGAGGTGGAAATTATACATTGAAGGAGATAAAAATTTAAGAGATAAATTTGAATAAAAAGATATTTTTGAGACAATCTGGAAAAATTTACATGGATTGAATATTAATAATATTAAATAATTACTAACTTTATTATGTGTGATAATGGTATTTATCAAACTATATGTTTTTTAAAAGTTATTTTCAGAGATTGAAATATTTATGATAAAATGTTGTCTTGAGTTTGCTTATTGCCCTAGGTTTGTCGTCGGCAAACTCATTAGTCAACAGAGCCAAATATCAACAGTACAACGACTGAAATTTCTTTTGAGAGCCACATTTTTTAAACTTAAACTTCTTCTAACGCCACTTCTTCAAAGTAGACTCACTGTGGCCATAG
Organism: Corynorhinus townsendii; assembly: GCA_026230045.1. Lineage (NCBI taxonomy): Eukaryota > Metazoa > Chordata > Mammalia > Chiroptera > Vespertilionidae > Corynorhinus > Corynorhinus townsendii. The sequence continues at coordinate 47,585,984 of JAPDVU010000008.1, read as the reverse complement.
TATTTTGTGGAAGAGCCACACTCAAGGGGCCAAAGAGCCGCATGTGGCTCACGAGCCTCAGTTTGCCAACCACTGACCTAGCTGGTTTGGCTCAGTGGATAGAACCTGTGGACTGAAGGGTCCCAGGTTCGATTCTGGTCAAGTGTACATGCCCGTGTTGTGGGCTCAATCCCCAATAGGGGGTATGCAGGAGGCAGCCAATCATTGATGTTACTATCTCTCTCTCTCCCTTCCACTCTGAAATCAATAAAAATATTTTTTTAAAAGTGTGTGTTGGAGGTAGATTAAACAATGGTACAGAATATTAAAAATAATTGACTTTGGATGATAATGGACACATGGATTCATTATACTATGCCTTCCCCTTTTGTGTATGTTTGAAATTTCCATAATAAAGTTTTAAAGAATAAGCCTAACGTTCAGCAGCCATGTGCCAGTGTTCTGAGTCCATCTACAAGCCAGGACTATGTCATAGAATAGTGGTTGGCAAACCGCGGCTCGCGAGCCACATGCGGCTCGTTGGCCCCTTGAGTGTGGCTCTTCCACAAAATACCACGGCCTGGGCGAGTCTATTTTGAAGAAGTGGCATTAGAAGAAGTTTAAGTTTAAAAAATGTGGCTCTCAAAAGAAATTTCAATCTTTGTACTGTTGCTATTTGGCTCTGTTGACTAATGAGTTTGCCGACCACTGCCATAGGAGATGGCATTGTTGGACCAATGAAAAGATCTTGGGCCTTGCCTGGCCGGCATGGCTCAGTGGTTGGGCATTGATTTATGAACCAGAAGGTCACAGTTTGATTCCTGGTCAGGGCATATGCCTGGATTGCTGGCTCCCCAGTGTGGGGCATGTAGGAGGCAGCCAATCAATGATTCTCTGTCATCATTGATGTTTCTATCTATTGCTCTCCCTTCCCCTATGAAATACAAATAAATAAATAATAAGATCTTGGGCCTTGGAGTCAGAAAGGCCTGAGTTTGAATCCCAGCTCTGCTACTTATTGGCCCTGTTACTTTGGGCAAGTTACTTTTCACAATATGTTATCTGTACACAGAAATAATATTTACCTTTTTCAGAAGGTTGGAGGAATAAGTGAGAAAATATATCAAGTGTTCATCACTTTGAATAAATAGTAGTGTTAACTACCTTATTCTTATCCAGTTATTTCCTTTATTTTATTTTTTTTAAATAAATCTTTATTGTTCAGATTATTACAGGTGTTCCTCTTTTATTTTTCCCCATAGCTCCCCTCCACCTGATTCCCCACCCCACACTATGCCCTTACCCCCCGCCACTATCTTCATCCATAGGAGTAAGATTTTTGTCCAATCTCTTCCCGCACCCCTCACACCCGCTTCCCCCTGAGAATTGTCAGTCCACTCCCTTTCTGTGTCCCTGATTCTATTATATTCACCAGTCCATTCTGTTCTTCAGATTTTTCATTCACTTGATTTTTAGATTCACTTGTTGGTAGGTATGTATTTGATGTCATTTTGTTGTTCATAATTTTTATCTTTACCTTTTTCTTCTTCTTCCTCTTCTTAAAGGATACCCTTCAGCATTTCGTGTAATCCTGGTTTGGTGGTGATGAACTCCTTTAGCTTTTTCTTGTCTGTGAAGCTCTTTATCTGACCTTCAACTCTGAATGATAGCTTTGCTGGGTAGAGTAATCTTGGTTGTGGGTTCTTGCTGTTCATCACTTTGAATATTTCTTGCCACTCTCTTCTGGCCTGCATAGTTTCTGCCGAGAACTCAGCTGACAGTCGTATGGGTACTCCCTTGTAGGTAATTAACTGTTTTTCTCTTGCTGCTTTTAATATTCTCTCTTTGTCTTTTGCCCTTGGCATTTTAATTATGATGTGTCTTGGTGTGGTCCTCTTTGGATTCCTCTTGTATGGGGTTCTGTGCGCTTCCTAGACTTGTAAGTCTATTTCTTTCACCAGGTAGGGAAAGTTTTCTGTCATTATTTCTTCTAATAGGTTTTCAATATTTTGCTCTCTCCCTTCTTCTGGCACCCCAAAAATTCGGATGTTGGTTCGCTTGAAGTTGTCCCAGAGGCTCCTTACACTATCTTCATATTTTTGGATTCTTTTTTCTTTTTGTTTTTCTGGTTGGATGTTTTTTGTTTCCACATATTTCAGATCTTTGGTTTGATTCTTGGGGTACGTTGATCTACAATTGAGTTTCTGTATATTCTTTATTTTAGACAGTGTATGCTTCATTTCTGACTGGTCCTTTTCCATTTTTTTTGGCATTCTCATTAAGGTCCTTGAAGGTCTCACTAAGCTCCTTAGAAGTGTTATCAAGTTTCTCAGCGGTTTTTAGAAGATTCTTGAGTAACCTTATACATGTGGTTCTGAATTCTATGTCATCCAGTAGTTTGCTTTCCTCCGTTTCTTTCATTTGTGACATGTTTCTTTGTTTCTGCATTTTGGCTGCTTCCCTGTGTTGATGGAGTGGCTTTGTGTGGTAGGTGACCTATAGGGGGCAGTAGCTCAGCCTCCCCAATCACCTGATGTGGACGCTCTTGGTACACCCCTTTGAGGGCTGAGTGCAAAGTCTTGGTGTAGTTAAGCCTTGATTGCTGTTGGTACGCTGGGAGGAATTGACCTCCAGGCCAATTAGCTGTGAGCACTCCCTGTGTCTATAATGGAAGAACTGCTGCGCTGAAGACACGCTTATGGTGCAGGACTTGTTTCAGTGGGGCTTTGGTGCTCACTGAGTCTGCCTCTTGAATGTGTCACTTATGGATGTGAGGAGTTGAAATGTGGTGTCTCACACTGACCACTAGGTACACTGGCTTCTGGATCTCCAATGGGGTGCAGGTCAGCTACTGTCTGAGGCCACTCAGCAGGAGCTACAGTGAGAGCTGCAGTTTTCTCCTCTTTGCTTGGGGTTTGGAGGTTTTGGAGCTGTCTGATCCGGGCTGCAAGTTTGCTAGGTTAAGCTGCGATAGGGCAGGCCTTTCTTATGCTAACTCCGCTGCTTGGAGCTTGGGTGGGTTTGTAGGTTGTGCAGGGCGGGGCCTCAGGGTGTCACTAGGTTAGGGCATGGCAAACAGCAATGGCTGCTAGTTAGCTGGCTCTGCGTCCCCAATGGCATCCGCGAGTCCCGTGCCCCAGTGCAGTAAACAATTATTCCTGCGTGCAGCTCTGCAAACAAGCCACCCTCACTGGCAGACAGTCCAGCTTCTCCCCGTAGGAGTTTGGGTCCCCCGCGTCTCCCCAGAGACTGGATTTCAGAGTAATCGGGGGCTTGTCTCCGTTCGGGTTGAAAAAAGCAACGCACCCAGTCGCCCACAGCCAGCCCGGATCACGCGCCTCTGTACCTCAGCTTTTCAGCGCTCGTGCACGTCTCAGTGCTCTTTTCTCTTTCCTTCTAGTTGTAGAACTTCCACTCAGCCAGCTTTCCCGTGGTTCTGGGTGATAGACGTTTTGTCTTTTAGTTGCAGTTTAAATTGTTGTGGGAGGCAGCAGTTTAGCTGTTTACCTACGCCGCCATCTTGGATTCTCGGTCTCCTTTATTTTTTTAAATAAATTTAAATAATATCAAAGTTTATGAAGTATAAAAAATGAAATTCCCCCTATTTCACTCTCGAACAATTTGGTTTGTCATCAAACGAAATAATCAGTCTTTCTGACTCCATTTCGCTTCAGCCTGCCCAGTTCCCATAATGTGTGGGTTAGCAAAATTTCCTTAGTTCTGCACATTGATATGCTAATCACTAAAGGAATCAAACCTGTAGTCTAGGAATTATTGAAACAACCTCCTGGCTTGAAACTACCTCCCAAGGAGATAAGGAAGGTATGTTTATCAAAAGATTTTAATCCCAGCTGGCTTGGCTCAGTGGTTGAGCGTTGACCTATGGGCCAGGAGGTCACAGTTCAATTCCCAGTCAGGGCACATGCCTGGGTTGCAGGCTTGATCCCCAGTGTGGGATATGCAGCAGGCAACCAATCAATGATTCTCTCTCGTTATTTATATTTCCATCTCTCCCTCTCCCTCTTCCTTCCTCTTTGAAATCAATGTGTATATATAAAAGTCTAAGGGACCATTTGACCGTTCGACTGTTCGACCGTTAGCTATGATGCACACTGATGACCAGGGAGCAGACCCTCAATGCACAGGCATGGAAACATGGAACAGACTGATGAATCTCAGAGGGAAGTGCGGAGGGCAGGAAGAGATTAACCGAAGATCTGATATGCATACTGATGCCCGGATTCATGCACGGGTGGGGTCCCTTGGCCTGGCTTTCACCCTCTTGCAATCCGGGACCCCTCAGAGTATGTTGGACTGCTGGTTTTGGCCCAAACCCCACAGACCAGGCTGAGGGACCCCACGAGGGCACAAATCCATGCACCAGGCCTCTAGTAAAAATACGTTAAAAGAAAAAGATTTTTAGGAATCCCATGACTGAGACCAAGGCAAGTGGAGTTTGTTGACCACAAGCAAGGAGGTTTCACCATCCCCTTGGACCCTTGCTGCAGTCCAAATGTCAGAGGTCATCAATTGCCTCCTGACCTCAAACCCCTCCGTGTCCCTTCCTTCCCCTGGCATAAAGGAAGCCTGAATTCTGTAGTTTCTCAAGATGATTCTTTAGGATGCTAGTCTGGGATCTTCTGGGTTTTCTGGCTTTCCCAATTAAATCATTTTCCTTGTCTTATCTTCTTGTCACTCAACTTATTGGCTGTTGTGTGGTAAGCAGGTCAAGCCTCCACTGGACTGCAGTGTGGCTTTCTTTCCAATCTTTTTCTTTATATCTATGAATATAAACAGGTAGTGCTTCCACATACGTATGGTGTGGGTTTCTGTTAAAACAAAAATGGGATCATATATTGCACATTGTTCTGCAATTTACTTTTTCTACATTGCAATAAATAGTATTTCTCTTTTTGTCAGTTCATGTGGCTCTGTACTTGTGAGTCAATAAGCAGTGCCATTTATATGCCTTTGTTTCCCAGTTGTGAACCTTTCTGTGAGCTAGAATCCTACAGCAGAATTGTTGGGTCAAAGGGCACATGTCATGTATATATCTTGGTAGTCCTATAAAATGATTCTACTACCCCTCCACAAGTTACTATTTTCACATTCAGAACTCAAAATTATCTATTTTCTATACATTTCTAAGTTGCATGCTGAGAAACTGTCCTTTCTGGTCCCACTTGTTTCTCAACAGGCACTGAAAGTGTTTCAGAGAATAACTGTGTTTGATTAGCAAAAGAACCAGCCTCGTGGGAAACACTCAGGCTCCATCCTGCTGTTTGTTCCTGTTAGAGGGTAAAGCGCCGCATGCTGTTTTCAAGGCTGAATGTAGCGGTGGATTGGATAAAATAAATGGCAGTCCTAGTTTTCTTTGTGAAAACCCAGTGAGGATTATGTGCGGCAGGATCTTGAAAGTAAAAGCGGGGGAATAAAGCCTCCTCTCAAAAGCTGTCCCAGTGGATGGCAGCTGTGAAAAGGTGGAGGGGTGGAAAAGGGAAAGGAAATGCAGCTTCAGTTCCCTGGGGGAGTTCAGGATCTCGCTTTCCCCTCCTGCTGCTCTAGTGACTTTTAGTGAGGACAATTCCAGAGAAGGATGGTTTTTAAAGAAGAAATCCAAATGGAATCTAGTTCGTCTTTCCTTATGTAAGAGCACCTGTCATGGGGGCACAATAGTTCCAAGCAGAACTTCTAAGAAAGATCACTTTGTAAGCCCCCCTCTGCAGGGAGGGGGAGGTTAACAATTGCCCTTTGTCCGGGCAGCCCTCCCATTGTCCCGCAGTAGAGTTGCTGCTGCTCCAAACCTCTGTAGTAGGTTTGGGCAAGAAGAAATTATTCCATTGTGTTTTAGAAATTAGATCAATGAGGGTGATGTCATTCATGATGTGAGGCTTTCCTGGGTCCTGGCTGTTCCAGATCTAGGAAACCACGTGCTGCCCCATTGCTGTCTATATTTCTCTGGAGCCTTAGGCAGTATGGCACAAGAAAGTGACCTGGGTCAAATGAGAAACTATTGCCGTTCCAACAATCTTGACTTTGTTTTTAGGTGAAGTAAAATCAACATTTTATATATTGATTTCTGAAACAATGCTTGTAAAAACAAGAAATAAATGCCCTGGTCTCTCTTAGACATAGGGATAGGTTTTAATTAAATCCAGGTTACAGCTCAATAAGATATCAAAAACATTTTATTATATTTGACCTCTAAAACACTATTTGTCTTTAATTTTTTTAGCCCTAGATAAAGTCATCTGCCAATCCACAGGTAGGCTAACCACAGTAAATGGCCAGTTTGTATGTGTTACCATATATGACATCTTGATTTTTATTTGAAGGTAACTTTAATTATTATATTTTTTAAATAAATCTTTATTGTTCAGATTAATACAATTGTTCCTCTTTTTCCACCCCATAGCTCCCCTCCACCCAGTTCCCACCCCACCCTCTGCCCTTATCCCCCCCACTGTCCCCATCCATAGGTGTACGATTTTTGTCCAGTCTCTTCCCACACCCCCAACCCCTTTCCCCACAAGAATTGTCAGTCCACTCCCTTTCTATGCCCCTGTTTCTAATATATTCACCAGTTTATTCTGTTGATCAGATTTTTTATTCACTTGATTTTTAGATTCACTTGTTGATAGATAGGTATTTGTTGGTCATAATTTTTATCTTTACCTTTTTCTTCTTCTTCCTCTTCTTAAAGAATACCTTTCAGCATTTCATATAATACTGGTTTGGCAGTGATGAACTCCTTTAGCTTTTCTTATCTGTGAAGCTCTTTATCTGCCCTTCAATTCTGAATGATAGCTTTGCTGGGTAGAGTAATCTTGGTTGTAGGTTCTTGCTATTCATCACTTTGAATATTTCTTGCCACTCCCATCTGGCCTGCATAGTTTCTGTTGAGAAATCAGCTGACAATTGTATGGGTGCTCCCTTGTAGGTAATTAACTGTTTTTCTCTTGCTGCTTTTAATATTCTCTCTTTGTCTTTTGCTCTTGGCATTTTAATTATGATATGTGTTGGTGTGGTCCTCTTTGAATTCCTTTTGTTGGGGTTCTGTGCGCTTCCTGGACTTGTAAGTCTATTTCTTTCACCAGGTGGGGAAGTTTTCAGTCATTATTTTTTCAAATAGATTTTCAGTATCTTGCTCTCCCTCTTCTTCTAGCACCCCCATAATTCTGATGTTGGTACGCTTGAGGTTGTCCCAGAGGCTCCTTACACTATCTTCATATTTTTGTATTCTTTTTGCTTTTCCAGTTGGATGTTTTTTGCTTCTTTGTATTTCAACTCTTTGACTTGATTCTTGTGGTCCTCTAGTCTGCTGTTGGATCTCTGTATGTTATTTTTTATTTCAGTCAGTGTATGCTTAATTTCTGGTTGGTCCTTTTTCATATCCTGGAGGGTATCACTAAATTTATTGGCCTTTTCTAGGAAATTCTTGAAAAACCTTATAACTGTGGTTTTGAACTCTATATCCAGTCATTTGCTTTCCTCCATTTCTTTCATTTGTGACTTGTTTCTTTGTGTCCGCATTTTCGCTGCTTCCCTGAGTTGATAGAGTGGCTTTGTGTGCTAAGTGTCCTATAGCTCAGCCTCCCCAGTTACCTGAGGTGGACATTCTTGGTGTACCCCTTTGTGGGCTGTGTGCACAGTCTTGTTGTAGTTAAGCCTTGATTGTTGTTGGTATCAAGGCTTAACTACAACTGAGAGGAATTGACCTCCCAGGCCAGTTGGCTGTGAGGATCAGCTGTGTCTATGCTGGGAGAACTTCTGTGCTGAAGACACCCTTATGAGACAAGACTTGCAAAATTGCAAAAGCCTCTGTGCTCAGCTTGGATGGGGCAGAGCCTCAGGGCGGAGCAGACAGCAATGGCTTCCCATCAGCCCTGCCCTATGAGGCCTCTGGGTCTCAGTGTCCCTCGGTAATTGCTGCAAGCACCTCTGAGAGAAAGCAACCCTCGAGTTTCTCCTACTGTCAGAAAGTCCAATTTCTCCCCAAATGAGTCTGGGTCCCCAGAGTCTCGCCCAGAACTGGAGTTCAGAGCAGTTGGGAGCTTTTGTCTCCCTCCTGATTGAGAAAGCCAGCTGCGTACTCAGTTGCCAGCCCTCTCCGTGCACGCGCCTCTGTACCTCTGCCTTCCGTAGCTCCTCTGAGTCTTAGTGTGCTTTTCTCTTTCCTTCTAGTTGTAGAATTTCTACTCATCCAGCCTTCCTATGGTTCTGGATGATGTCTGTTTTGTCTTTTAGTTGTAGTTTTGAAAATTGTTGTGCAAGGCAGCAGTTTAGGTGTTTACCTATGCCGCCATCTTGGTTTCTCCTCAACTTTAATTATTTTGACAAATATTTAATGTGCTAGGTACAGTTCTAGGTGCTAAGGATAAAACAGAATAAAACAGCATAAGGCCTTGCCTTTGTGGGTTTATTATATGCCAGTGGGGAAACTTCATTCATTCATTCACTCATTTATTCAACTAGCACTTACCTTCTAATCTGACTCGGGCCTTAAGCCACTCACTGTGCCTAAACAGGATTTTACCTCTGCCCCAGAGTCTAGCAGGAGAAATGAGACATGTCCCCTCTCCTCCCCTGCTATCCTCCATGTAGAGAGTATAGAAGAGGAGCGCCTCCTTTAGCTTGAGTGGTTCAAAGAAGGTTTCTGAGAGAAGATGACAATGAAGATGAGGGTGGAAGGATGTCCGGATGAGGGAGAAAGGCAGTCCAGGTAGTGGTGAGACAGAGCATGGCATGAGGTCTTGTTCAGGGGAAGTCAATGAGTGCTGCTGAATGAATTAATGAAACTTCCCCAGGAGAACATAAACTCCATGAGCTGTGATCTGGGAACTGCAAGTCCTTCCCTGTGGCGGAGTTTAGTGTGTGGGCATGAGGGGCAGGAGCTGGGGCTGAGATGGAGGCAGGCTCTGGATGTGAGGTAGGCCTGGCCAAGGTGCTTTGTCCTGATGACAGTGAGAAAATTTGGGGATCACTTTAAACAGCAATGTGTTATGCTCTGATTATCTTCTATTCTTTTCTTAGTAAAAGTGTATTTTAAAAATTACACAAATGGTATCTATTTTAGAGGACTTTTTAGGGACGTTTTTGTAAGAGCAGTGATTTCATTATGCTATTTCTGTAACTGGTACATGGCTCATCTCTTTCTGTATCATAGTGGAAGAACCTTTCTCCCTCATTGGACTTGACACACACAGGCTCTCAGTAAAGATTTGCTGTTGTTGAAATTCCATGGACAGCTTAGGCAAGTCTGTGACCTGCCCCAAAAGTGCCACTCTGAGAGACAGGGCTTCACCCCCTAACTGGGAATATTTAACAATTCCCACTGCCACATAATTGCCACGATACTTTTAAAATCTCTACTTTTTATTATGGAAATATTCAAGTATTATGTACAAGTAGAAAGGATGGTATAATAAACCCTCATGCACCCATCATCCAACTTCAACAATGCACAACTCACAGCCAATCTTGTCTCATTTAAACCCTAGACATCATATATTTTTGTATGTATCTCTCAAAGATAAGAACTTGTTTAAAAACATATCCATAATTAGTACCGCTAACAAAATAAAGAATTATTCTTTACTGTCCTCAAATGTCATTGTCCAAATTCCAATTGTCTCATTTTTTAAAAAGTTGCTTTATTTGAAACATGATCTAAACAAGGTCCGCATTTGTACTGGATTGGTGTTTATTATGTCTCCTTTAATCAATTGGTTTCCCCTTTTTCTTTTTCTTGCCATTTATTTAATTGGGCTCTTAAACAGAACGGAGAAGTTGACAACAGCACTGTCAGGGTGTCCTTTTCCTCCATGTTCACCTTCGCAGGTTTTTTCCAACCCCCTGATAACTTTTAAGGTAAAGAATTGTGTCCCTGTTATTGCAAAACGTTCTTCTAATCTGTGCAGCATGTCTCATGTTGCCTGGTTACTTTTAGCCACCCATTATCCAAGCATCGTACATGGTGATCGTACCATACACAAAAATGAATTCTAAATGGCATAAAGGGTTCAGTGTAAATAAATAAAACAAGAAAAACTGCAAGAAAATATATATTGAGCTTATTTTTGAGGAGATGTTATCTAAACAGAAAGCAATGGAAGATATCTCCAAGGAAAATGTCAATAAGATTGAATATATGCTAAATTAAAACTTTTTGGTCAACCAATACAAATTGAAAGGACAAATGATAAACTGGGGAGGGGAAATAGTTGCCATTGAGATAATGGGCCAGTAGCCTTAAAACATAGGGCCTGGTCTAGCCTGCCACCGGGTCCAAATGGGTCTAGTCACAATATTCTCCCCAGTCCTACTTCTTTAGATCATATCTTCTTGATGATCTAGAAATGTGTGTTTTTCCCTCACATCTCTTACCCCGATTATTCACTTGAGAAGCCTTAGAGGTGAGGGTGAGATTTTTATAATTGGCCCCTTCATTCTGTCTGTTTGGTCCCACCGTCCTTCTGCTCTGCTGGGCCACTGCTGGTCTCATCCCCACCACCGACATCTGGACCTCTTCTTCCCCTCTAACAATCGGGAAAATACCCTCTACTTCTTCTGACTGACTATATTCCAGGGGGTTTCCTGCAGGAGAGCTGCTGGGCCCTAATGACCCAGTTCTCTTCATTATACCACAGTCCCTTCTATCTGAGAACTTACGAGCACTCTTAGGATGAGGGAAGAATGAAAGGCAGCCCTGGCCCGGTAGCTCTGTTGGTTAGAGTGTCATCCTGATATGCCCAGGTTTCAGGTTTCAGGTTCAATCCCAGTCAGGCCACATACAAGAATCAACCAATGAATGCATAAATAAGTGGAACAACAAAAATGGATATCTCTCTCAAATCAATAAATTAAAAAATAAAAAGAATGAAAGGGCAAATTAGAGGATGCTCTGGTTCTGGTATTTAAAACTATATCCACTCTGACTGCCAGGATCTGCTGCATATATTATTTCCTGGCTGCAAGTGACAGAAGATGATGCTGACAAATTAAGCAGAAAGGGGGCTTATTTAAAGAATACTGGGTAGCTCAGAATTGTTGGAAAGACTGGAGGAAACAGTCTTGAGGCTAAGCTTCCAAGAAAATCACTCAAAGTTATGCAGAAAGTGGCCTAATGAGAAAACCAAGGCTGCTGCCCATGATGACTTAGCAACTATATTCTGCCAGCAGCTCACGTTGATTGCAACCACTGCGGACAAAGGCATCAATGCCACTTATGCATCAGGAACTCAACCTCCCAGGCCACTCCAGTCACCAAGCCCCACGTCTCCGCTACCACCCTCACCAGCAAAAGGAGTGCACCATAAAGTTTTTTCCTTCTCATTATGCCCTTCTTCACCAGAATCTCACACAGATGCATCTGACTGGAAGAGTGCAAGTCACACACCTGTGTTCTAGCTGCAGGGGAGGTGGAGGGAAATGAGTATTCTGCCTTCTAACTCGGTGGGACTCAGAAGGGGAAAATTCTCCTAACTCCAGAAGGGTGTTCAAAAGGCACTGGGTGCACAAAAAACAGGACAAATGTTCACCAGAATGAATGACTTGGGCTGGTTTATATATGGCAGGGGGTGCAGGAGGGCTGGTTTCTTTTAGATAGGGTAGCATTATAACTAAGGATTAAAATATGAAATGATACACCCACAAGACTATTCATGGAGGTGTTATTTTAATAGCAAAGATTGGAAACTGTCTAAATGTCCAGTAGTAGAGTTTTGGTTGAATTAAAATCATGGTACATCAATACACTCATGGAAGACAATGCACCTGAAAATGAAGGAGAAGGAATGAGCCTGGAATATATATCAGTGAAAAAAGGAAAGTGGAGAATTATATACATATACATATAAATATATATATATAGTAGTTATCTTTTTTTGTAATAAACAGTGAGGATATATTTATGGTTCAACAATAGAAATTGACATTTTGCTGGTAAAATTGTTAATTATCGGCAATTTCATACAATTCAATCTAATGTAGGGTGGAGGAGACAAGGATGGAAAAGAGACTTCTTTGAATACATTTTTTATGTATTTTTGACATTGGACTCCTATAAATGTACCTTACACATTCAAAAAAATTAACTTAAAATTCCTTAGATTTTAAAGTAAACTAAAAACAATGAGCTTAACTGTATGTCAAGTTAATGTTGTAGCAGCACAGAGAAGATAATTATTTCAAATAATTCTACAATATAGTATACTAGAGGACTGGTGCATGAAATTCGTACACAGGTAGAGACCCTAGGCCTGGCTGGCAATCAGGGCCAGTCGGGGCCTTCTGGCTGCTGGCCAGGACCTTCCTTCCCCTGCTGCCAGCCGGGGCCTTCCTTTGTTCCACGCCACCCCCTGGTGGTCAGTGCACATCATAGCGAGCTATCGAACTCCCGAGGGAACACTTTGCATATTAGCCTTTTATATATATAGATTTGCTGTACTAAATATATATAGTGGAATATATTTTTAAGGGCAAAGAGAGCTAACAGTTCAATTAATAGTTATATTGCTAATAGAAGTCTTTTTTTAAAAAAATACATTTTATTGATTTTTTACGGAGAGGAAGGGAGAGGGATAGAGTTAGAAGCTTCGATCAGCTGCCTCCTGCACACCCCCCACTGGAGATGTGCCCACAACCAAGGTAATGCCCTTGACCAGAATTGAACCTGGGACCCTTGAGTCCGCAGGCCGATGCTCTATCCACTGAGCCAACCCGGTTAGGGCACTAATAGAAGTCTTTATACTAGTATTTTGAAACTACTTTCTATATAGTACAGCATAAAGTAATAAGTAATTATGTTGTTATTAGGAACCAAGATTTTCAGTATAAGAGGACTATGAAGTCAAAGGCATTATTAAAAATGAGTTTTAATATTAAATTTGAATTAGAAATGTCAGTATAAACTCATGATTTTTTTTCTTTAAAAACTATATACTATTTCTGTACTTTTTAGAAAGGCCTAGAAGTATTAAAAACCATGACCAATGGCAACCTCTAATGCTTAGATTTTGGTCCCTAAAGGACATTTCCCATTGAAAGTACCAGCACTTCTTGAATGATGGATTGCAAATCTGGGGCAGTACATGTACAAGATGAGGTTGAAATATCCTGCAGAGTCCAAAACTATGAATGTATCAAAGATTCCTGGGTTGTATTGAAAGGACTCAAGAACCAATTCAAAGTAATTCCAATTGGCCAGGTAGAATAATGTAATTATTAAAAAGTAGTGATTGAATTTTATTGAAATACATAGAATATATAAAAGGTTAATGATTTCATGGCAGGGAGGAGGAACTCCAAAATAAGTAAGCAAACTCATTGGATGCCATTGGCTGTAACTAGATAAAAATCCTTACTTTGAAAATTGACAATTTAAGTAAGCATTATCCTGCCTTTCCAATTTAATCTACCTTTCAGGGTGACCAAATAGCCTTAATTAATGAGGAAAAATTATTTACAGATGATTCCCAGCTAATAAATGGGGAAGGAATGACAATTAGATAAATCACCAGTTTGCAATCCTAATGATATAATCAAGACAAAGATCAATAAAGGATGAAAGCATTAGATGAAAGGCTTATGGGGAACTTTACAATGAAGAGATCTAGCTGATACCACCTGAACCTGCTGATCAATATTAACATTACTAAGCCTGAAATAGCCAGACAAATGTGTTATCGAGATGCTCCCTTATAGGGAAAAAAACCTGAATCCAATAAAGCTTTTTTTAAAAATATATATTTTATTGATTTTTACAGAGAGGAAGGAAGAGGGATAGAGAGCTAGAAACATTGATGAGAGGGAAACATCGATCAGCTGCCTCCTGCACACCCCCTACTGGGGATGTGCCCGCAACCAAGGTACGTGCCCTTGACCGGAATCAAACCTGGGACCCCTCAGTCTGCAGGCCGACGCTCTATCCACTGAGCCAAACTGGTTCTGGATCCAATAAAGCTTTTATTAAAAAAAAAAAATATATATATATATATATATGTTTATACACACACACACACACACACACACACACACACACACACACACTAGTGGCCGGGTGCATGAAATTCATGCATGAGGGGGACGTGTCCCTCAGCCCGGCCTGCACCCTCTCCAATCTGGGACCTCTCAAGGGATGTCCAACTCTCAGACATCCCCCTTGCAATCTGGAACCACTGGCTCCTAACTGCTCACCTGCCTGCCTGCCTGATTGCCCCTAACCACTCTGCCTGCTGGCCTGCTCACCCCAACTGACCCCCTGCCCTGTACCCCGCTGGCCTGATCACCCCCAACTGCCTTCCCCTCCTGGCCTGATCGCCCCTAACTGCCTCTGCCTCAGCCTTGCCACCATGGCTTTGTCTGGAAGGATGTCCAGAAGGTCTCCTGGCCTAATTAGCATATTACCCTTCTATTAGTATAGATATATATATTACTGATTGCAGAGAGAAAGGGAGAGGGAAACAGAAACATTAATGATGAGAGAGAATCATTGATTATCTGCATGCTGCAAGCCCCTTACTGGGGATCGAGCCCGCAACCTGGGCATGTACTCTTGAGCGGAATTGAACTCAGGACCCTTCAGTCCGCAGTCCGATGCTCTATCCACTGAGCCAAACCAGCTAGGGCTCTAATAAAGCTTTTAGAACTAACCTCCAGTTTACATGAAATATAGGAGGTGGAGGCTCAGGTTTAAGTGATTCCACAAGGATATACTAGTAAATGGATAAATCCAGGAGATGGGATATTCTATAGAACAACTGGACTAGTTTAATCAAAAATCAAAGGCATAGGGAAAAAAATAAAGGTGGGGCAAGATGAGGAGAGACTCTTCCAGATTTTAAGACTCAGAAAACATAATCATCAAATGCAATGTGTGGACCTCATCTAGATCCTAATTCTACTGAACCAACGATAAAAAAGGGAACTAGGAAAATGGCCTAAAAATTAGATGATACTAAGGATTTGTTTCTTTTGTTAGGTGTGTTACCAGCAGTGTGGTTATGTGAGAAAATATAGGCACACCTCATTTGATTGCTCTTCACTTTATTGTGCTTCACAGTTGTTGCGTTTTTGTTTGTTTGTTTTGTGTGTGTTTTTTCACAAATTGAAGGCAAGACCCTCCACCAGCAAATGAATTACAGCTCCCTTTATTGCAGTGGTCTGGAACCAAATCCACAGCATCTCTGAGGTATGTCTGCATTCACATATTTTAGAGAAGCAAAATGAAGGATCTAGAAAAGAAACAATAAGAGGCCCTAGCCGGTTTGGCTCAGCGTTGGCCTGCGGCCTGATGTTTCTCTCTCTCTCTCTCTCTCTCTCTCTCTCTCTCTCTATATATATATATATATAATGAGAGGTCAGGGAATTGCTTTAAGATGCTTCCACAGAAAAAAAAAGAGAACTAGATGAAGCAGTGTGGCAAAACTGAGAGTTGTTGAATCTGGGTGAAGGATATTTTTTATACTATCTTTTCTAATTTCACTTATTTGAAAATTTTCATAATAAAAAAGGTAGTGGAGACAAGCAAAATAGAAATCTTCTGGACAAGCCATCCTGATCCTTGTATATCAATGGAATAAAAAAAAATAGAAAAAGTTATGGCAAAATAGATTAACTTGCTGTTCTTTAGTTGTCAGCTCACACTATGAGGTAAAAGCACATCTGATGTCAGTGATCACACCTGGGAAGATGTGATCAAAGTGGAAGGAAGGGTTGTTGGTGGGGGTAACACTTCTTTCTCACTGCTCTCTTTTTGCTAACACCTTCAGTGGCACCTCAGCAAATCCAAGCAGGATTTGCAATGAGAGCAGTTTGCAATGTTTTTTGTTTGTTTGTTTGTTTGTTTTTAATCTAAAAAATGGTAATCCCTCTCAATGTCTTTGCTGATTCACTGGGGAATAATTTTTGGTCCTGTAAGTAGATCTCAAGATTTAAATGGGACTTGGGAAGAATTTAACAAGCATATTCATTCTGTACAGATCACCCCTCATCTGATACAGGTGTTCTGGGGGCCTGGGGACCTGAGGGTCCACAATCCACCATGGGTTCTTGGCTTCATGCAGGAAAGAATTCAAGTGCAAGCCAGAATAGAGTTTAAAGTGAAAGTGAGTTTATTAGTGAAGCAGTGAGTCGAGAAAGGGCTACTCCTCGGACAAAGCACCCCCCCCCCCCCCGCCCTTAGTAGAATTTGCTTCCTTTATTGAAGTTTATTTAATGGGGGTGGAATAGGGTATTCAGTAAAGGGGAGGAATATTCAGAATCATCCCAGGAAAGGAGTAGAGATTTCTTGGAAGAGCTCTGTTGGTCATTTTGTGTCTTCACATGGGCTTTCTTTTTCCAATCCTGGTGATGTGTGGTGTGTTGGTTAATATGCTGATGAATTACAATGAGTGTATAATGAGGCTAGGGGTTACTGTTAGGTGAAATTAGTCACCCTGTTGGATGAGCTGGTCTCTGCCAGTTTTAAGCCATAAATGCAGTGGGGGGTGGTCTTCCTTCTTCTTGACAGCTCCTGTAGCTTTTATCAATTGCAGCTGCTCTGCCACATGCCCTATTTCAATCCCACCTCTCCCAACACTTCCTCCCTGCCTGCTCTGTGTGAATTTAGATTAGACTGAATTTGATGTCGAGCCTCATGTGAAGGGGTTGAAATCCGGAATAATTACCTAGAAAGATTAAGATACTTTTCTTAAAAGACTTATTAAAATCCAAGGCTGAGCCCAGCTGGTGTAGCTCAGTGGTTGAGCATTGACCCAAGAACCAGGAGGTCATGGTTCAGTTCTGGTCAGGGCACATGCCTGGGTTGCAGGCTTGATCCTCAGGTGGCATGCAGGGGGCAGCAATCAATGATCCTCTCTCACTGAAGCTTCTCTCCCTCTATCTCTCTCCCTCCCTCTGTCTGAAATCAATAACAACATATTTTTAAAAAATTTTTATTATCTGGACTCATCTAGTAATAATGAGATTAACAACTATCTGTAGCCTATGTCTGGGCATCTAGCATTTTTGCCTGCTCAGTGTCCCTTTCCCCTCCTCCTCCTCATAATAGAATATTCTTTCTTTTGGGGAAATCTGTATGTTTGCATAGGGCTGCTCCTTTCCTTCTACATGGGATGGGCAGACCTAGCCAATCAGATCACCCCATTTCCTTGACCACAGAAATTACTACAGAAGTTACTACACAGATGGGCATATTGGTTCTACCCAGAATTTTTCAGCCAGATCTTCTGGAGAAAAAGCTGTTTATCCATTGAATTGATAAAGTGGCTGGCTACGAGGCTTGGCTTGCTGGTGGCTAGGTGCCCTTCACACGCAGAGAGCCAACAAAACAGAAATGCTGAGGACCATGGAAAACTAAGCCCTCCTTGAATTATTTGAGCCTTTGGTTCTAACTGTGCCTGGAGCAAGATTGGGTAATTGAAATGCGAGCAACAATAAACTGCCTTTTCCCCCCTCCCTTACGTAGTTTCAATTGGGTTAGTGTCATTGCCCTGGGAAGGTCTTAATTAGCATGGCATCATTCATTCCATTAACATTTGTTAAGTGGTTGCAGTCACTTAGACACCCTGGAGATACAGGAAGGAAAGACAATCCATGTTCCAAGATGCTAGCAGTCAAAGACACAGTTATGATACAGGAATAATAGAATAGACGACACATCTAGTGCTGAATACGTCCAAGCACTATTCTAAACATTTTACATACAGGTGTAGGCAAAAGTAGGTTGACAATTGTGAGTACATGGAACACAGAATTTATTCTTGTATTATTAATTGTATTATTTTCCATATGAACAACTGTAAACCTACTTGTGCCCACCCGTATACACTCTGTTATTTAATTCTCACAACAACCCATTGAGATAGTTTCTGTTTCTTTTTCCATTTTAGAGATAGGGAAAATGAGGCACAGAGGAATTAAGGAAATTTCCCAAGTTTACCCAGTTCAGAAGTAGAAGATCAAGATTTAAACTCAGGTAGTCTGGCTTTTACCATCACTCCTAGACCTTCCAATGTTGGAGTTATCCTGAGAATAACTAATAATAATGGCTTACGATGTGTCCAGCCTGGTGCTAGGTACATTTCTGCCCTAACACATTAATTCTTTCCAAGGATTTAATGCAGCAAAGCTTATTTTATTTATTTATTTATTATTTTTTAATGTTCCCTTGAGGATCTGGTTCTTTTTTATTAATTTTTTAGAGAAGAGAGGAAGTGGGGGCGGGGTGGGAGAGAGGTGAGAGAAATATCAATAGGTTGCCTCTCATATATACCCCAACTGGGGATCAAACCTGCAGTCTTTTATGTACAGGATGATGCCCAACCAACTGACCCACCTGGCCAGGGCAAGCTTATTTGTTGTAAAGTGGAGGGAACTGAGGCTCAGAGAAGTTAAGTGACCTGCCCAGATCACACAGGTAAC
The DNA here is from genome assembly GCA_026230045.1 of Corynorhinus townsendii. Lineage (NCBI taxonomy): Eukaryota > Metazoa > Chordata > Mammalia > Chiroptera > Vespertilionidae > Corynorhinus > Corynorhinus townsendii. Next base: position 47,567,582 of record JAPDVU010000008.1, on the reverse strand, counting down.
AAGTGGCAAAGGGTGAATTGGGATCCAAGACCTTTGCTCTTTGTGTCTAGGACCTTACCGTCGAGCTTTCCACTAGAGGTGTGGCATGTCTAGGATGCTTATGACTGGCTGCCAGTGCCTGGGGAATGGAGTCAACACTGGGAGTCCTGTGTCACCAGAGAGTGGCGTATTTTGCTCCCAGCAGTGATCTTGGAATGTGTGTGTACCTTGCAACCTGAGGCTCCTGAGAATGTGTCTGTGGTAGTGGTGGAGAGATTAGGGAACTCAGTGTAAGTGTCCCTTTGGGAGAATAAAAAAGATATTATCTATTTATTTTTGTGGCAGCTTTTCAAATGTTGGAGAAGGAGAAACTTGCATTTGTTCTGCTTCCTGCCTTCAGACCAGACCTGTGAATAAGGTATATGTCAGGTATATCGAGGACAGAATGCACATTTAATCAGCAAACGAGTCATTGGAAGCAGTATTTGGGTTGGAAGATTTTTTATGATCCATAATAGACATACTTGTCTAATAAAAACACTCGCAATACAGAAGTCCCTTTTTTTAAAAATAAAGTCAGTGTTTATTAACATATAGTTCACTTATACAATTTATTTATTTTTAAAATATATTTTTATTGATTTCAGAGAGGAAGGGAGAGGGAGAGAGAGATAGAAACATCAATGATGAGAGAGAATCATTGATCAGCTGCCTCCTGCATGCCCCCTACTGGGATGGAGCCCACAATCCGGGCATGTGCCCTTGCCCGGAATGGAACCTGGGACCTTTCAGTCTGCAGGCTGATGCTCTATCCACTGAGCAAAACTGGCTAGGGCTACAGGAGTTCTTTTTTTTTTTTTTTTTAAGTTTTCTTTATTAAGATATTACATATGTGTCCTTAGCCCCCCTTTGCTCCCCTCCACCACACATGCCCTCACCCCCTGGTGTCTGTGTCCATTGGTTAGGCTTATATGCATGCATACAAGACCTTTGGTTGATCTCTCCCCCTCATCCCACCCTCCCCTACCTTCCCTTGAGAAGTTCTTAATAGAGTTCCACGTAACCAACTCATGGGATTAGCTGAGGCTCCCCATTCCTTCTGGAAAATTTATCAACTAAGGCACACCTGTGTGCTTCTGCACCCAATCATTTATTGAGTGCTGACAAAGCTATTTATATAGATTAACTCATTAAATCCTTATAACAACACCATTTTACAGGCGAGAAAAATGTGGTATGAGGAAGTTAACTCAGCACCAATTGAATTAGATGCTTATAAGGTTCAATGATGTTTGCTAAGAAACCAATTTTTGCCAGGCACACCTGGTGTAATTTCATTAGAGTGTAAATCTGTGAAATATGAGTGTGAAAAGTGGAGCTATTATTTCTATGAAAACTAAGTTGAATGTTTTGGAAAGACTTGAGAAAGATGCATTTCTGAAAACAAAAAAATGAATTCTATTGAATTAGGTATGAGCAAGACTGTGCTCTTTCCTGTTTCTATAACCGTGTCTGTTGCTTCCAAGTAGAAGGATTTTTCTTATCTTTTTCCTCCCAAATGCATCCTCTAGGATCACCTCCTCTGAGAGGTCTCCTCTGATAGTCTGAGTTCTACCAGTTCTGCTACCCTTTAGTGGGAATTTGCTTAATCTCTCTGAGCCTTAGAGTCTGCACCTGTGAAATAGAAATATCAACCCTGCAGGACAGTTGCAGAGATTAAGTGAGATGATGCTTGTAGGGTTATCTGGCCAATAGTATGTATTCATCAAATGGCAATAATTACAGGGTTCCTGGTCCAAAGCTGAGTTACTGCAACAGATGAATGAGAATAGTCACTGCCTCAAGAGACGCAGGCTCCGCTTGCCCTGTCGTGAGCTGAAGCAGATTTTCAGATGTAAATGGAAACTTTTCTAGGTGTTTTTAGACACTGACACCATTAAGTCATCCAAATTCTCAGTTAGCATTTGACTAACTCATCCCGGAGGCCTGGAATGCATCAGCACAGAGCCTTTCTAGATAAAACTTTCTTACACTTAGTCACAAATGATTTGTTCTGAGGCCTAAACAGACCATAAGAATTGCTTTAAGAGGAGCAGGTTCTTGATTTCATGGAGGCCACATTGTTACCGGAAAGGGAACTTGGCCCTGGACAGGTCTGCCTGGGACCAGCCAGCATTGTGTGGTTCTTGCCTTCGTGCAGGAAAGATTTCACAATAGGAGTCCAGGTGATTTGGAGAGTACATTTATTAAAGCTGGAGACAGTGAAACCAGGACAGCTAGGATTGAAGAAGCAACAAGAGAGAGTCTAGATAGGGCTGCTTTGGTTTTCTAAAAATGTTATAGGAAAGAAACGAGCCTAGGCCAGGCTGCTTTTAGCTCACTGAGAAGTTGGAGAAAAGGGGGTCTTGGAGACAGGTTCAGGCATTAGTCTGGGATGAGCTGCTCTTGCCCGTTGCTCCCCTGGTTGCACGTCTTGTGGGGTCGCTTAGAGTTTAGTAGATGCATGCCTGTGGGGGAAGGAGAGAGGGAAGGGAAAGGCACCAACTAGGTACTTTGGAAGGTTTTTAAAGTCTGAGAGTGTAGGAGAGGTCTTAGGGGAGATCTCAATAGAATGCTCATCAGGTTTTCTATGTGTACCCTTTCAGTGTTGTAGTCTTTGCTGATTGGTCGGCGCCAGGAAAGATGGTCATTAGTAATTGAAGCTGGTCCTGGCATTGCCTACCAGGTTTTGTTGCTTTTGGGCCTGGAGCTAAAATACAACTGGGGCTAGATGTTATCTCTCAGAAGGAAAGGTCAGGGAGTCCTAAGCCACATGACCAGCGATATGCCAGGGGAGGAAAGGCCACCCTGAGGCGAGGTCCAGCACCAATTTTGCCTGTTGCTCTATACCTGGGGCTTTCTACCCTGGTGACTTTCTGTATCTGGTTGCAAATTCCTTGGCCAGTTTGTTCAGCCAGCTGTCTCAGTTTCCCCATTCCATAGCTTCTTCCTATCCTGCCTCAACATGGAGCAGACTCTGAAATCTCTCTAATCTGGGTTCATAATCATGGCTCTACCATGATTATGGCTATTTGACCCCAGGAAAGTTACATAATGACACTGAGTATCAATTTCCTCATCAGAAAAGTGGGCGTGATAATTCTCATTTCATAGGAGGGTAATAAGAGAGAGATGATATGAAGTATCACGTGTCCAGCACCATATTTGACATATAGTCAATACCTAATAAGAGTTAGTTTCCTAATGGGTGAATGTAAGTAAGTAGGAATGTAGTGGGTACACACCTAACCTATGAGGTAAGGATTTGCAAGCAAGCCTGTCTTCAATGCTTTCTTTGTGCCATCATCACAGTGACTCTAGCCTGGATAGCCCATTGGTCTGACCATACACACAGTCTCTTCCCAGTCTTTCAATAGACATGACTAATGAGCAAATTCTTGTCTCATTATGTATCTTGGAGGGTTGTCTTGAACGAGGTGGCCAGCCTCTGGGAACCTAATTTTCTTTCTTTCCTTCTTTCTTTTTTTTTGGCAAGTCCACTGCTACAATGAAAGAGTAAACTGCTGAAGTCTTTGTTAAGATACCCTTGATCAGACGGCCACCAAAAAATATTGATAGCCTCAGTTTCTTTATTTATAACATGCAGATTCATGTCCACCTTGTAAGAAGGATGGAAGGAGGGTATCTACAAGAAAAACTAAAAAATATTTGTTAGTAAAGATATATGCACCTCTGTATTCATTGCAGCATTATTCACTATGGTCAAGAGATGGAGATAATCAAGGTATCTTTCTAATATATATATATATATTTCAGAGAGGAAGGGAGAAGGAGAGAGAGATAGAAACATCAATGACGAAAGAGCATCATTGCTTGGCTGCCTCCTGCACACGCCCTACTAGGGACTGAGCCCATCATCTGGGCATATGCTCTTGAATAGAATCGAATCTGGGATCCTTCAGTCCACAGGCGGACACCCTATCCACTGAGCCAAACTGGCTAGGGCCCACGGTGTCCTTTGATAGAGTATTGGATAAAGAAGGTGTGGTACATATATACTATAGGATACTACTCAGCCATAAGAAAAGTTGAACTGCTACTGTGACAACATGGATGAGTCTTGAGAATATTATGCTAAGTGAAAAAAGTCAGTCAAAAAAAGCTAAGAACCATATAGTTTCACTCATGTGTGGGGTATAAAACTGAAACTCATAGGCACAGATAGACAACAGTATGGTGGATGCCAGAGGGAGGTAGCAAAGGGTAAAGGGAGCCAAATATATGGTGAGGAAGATGATTTGACTTTGAGTGGTGGGCACACGATGCAACATACAGATCGTGTGTCATAGAAATGTGCACGTAAAGCCTATATGACCCTATTAACCAATGTCACTCTAATAAATTTAATAAAAAAGAATGTTGAAAGGACTAGAAATAATGAAAAGCATCAAAGACAGTGCCGACACTCAAAGGGACTCAATGAATTGTAGCTAGTCATAGTAGAATAGGAGACCTTTGATCTGAACTAGAAGTTGGTCAATTGATTGATAAAGTTGATTAAAATAGGGAATCTTAAAGAAAGAAAAAAAGCTCAAACTGTCCCTCTCTCACCATGCCCTCTCAGTGCCACTGAAATAATCAAACCTGTTCATTTCATCCCTAAAGGCAGCGCCTATCCCCACCACGATCTTTATGATAGACATGAGTCATCCACTTACAGAGGCTAGAAGAACTTCTCCAGACATGAAGTCTGGTCATTTCCAGATAAATGACCACAGGCTGTGGGAGGAGAAGAGAGTGGGGGTGCCACTCACCACGGGCCACAGAAGAGGAAGATGTGGAGAAGTCTGGGATGGGAGGGTGGTTTGAAGGGAGAAGTCACTGTGAAGTAGGAACTGCCTTGGTGACCAGCTGTCCTTCACACTGTGGTCTGGAGCAGACTCTCCTCTGCCTGCAGAACTGGGCTGCTTCCAAGCATCCACTTTGAAATGAGCTTTTTTGCTCTGGAGGCCTGGGCAAGCTTTCCTTCCCCATCTGACTCTTTACATGTCAGCAGCTTTGGCTCTCATAAGCCCAGAACATGGGTCAAAGGGATGTGTCCTCCTGGAGGAGTTATGGTGCCTTGAAGGGAAATCCTTACCTCCTGGTCAAAGTGAAACTGGACAGAACCAGTTTGACCTTGCCTTCTCATTGGGACAAGGGTGAAACACCACACCTGGTTATACATATTACAAATTACTGCCCCCACTCTGAACTGGGACCGTATAGTCAATGCAAAATCCACCTGGCAAATTACGAATTACCATTTCTAATATTATAGTCAAATGTACATGTTTGGTTTAGTTGTTCTCGCAGTTTATAATTAGGCCTTGTTGTGCAGGGGGAGTGGGGAGGGGATTGAAAGCAGCTGTTTCGGTGCTATTTAGATCTGTGACTGACCCCGTTTTTAAAAATTAAAAATGTGGCACTGGTCATTTGTCACGTCTTTGCACCTTGTTCACACTGGTGTAAGAAGAGCTTTGAGAAGTGTTTTCTGTTCTGTGAGCCTGTGGAAGAGGAAGGGCCTTGTGGCTAGGGCACTGACTAGGCCTCAAACACAGTTCCAGAGGCATAGCTCTTGCTGAGATTTAGTTTCACTTGCTGAAAGGAAGATGGCAAAGTAGATCTCCTTGGAGGGTAACCTTAAAAAGCAATGGATTTTAGAGGCAAATAATTGTGGAGGTTGTTTACACTGGTGTTCTCGAAGTTTTTGCCACCACTACCCTCATGATAAAAGTGAGCTGTAGAGTGAAACCTTACCCATCAGTTTCCCCCTCCTATCCCTGTGTGCAGAGGGTCTGGCTTCCAGGATCCTGCCCACAGCCTCACAAGAAAATTGATGGTTTATTTGAAATAAACAGCATGAATTAGGACTATCATCTATGTCTGGTGTTAGGCTGGTTCTATGCCTGCTCATTATACAACAAGGTTTTTAGTCCAAAGTCAAAGGCAGCTCCTCTCCCCTCGTTCTCAAGCATGCATAAATAATCAACGATGACCAAACATTTAAGTAAGATGTAAAGGACAAGGTAAACTAACAGGAAAAAGAAAACAAAACAATGGAGGAAGCAGAGATAACTCAGGGAACCAAAAAAACCAAATAAACAAATTTAAAAGTTATCTAATTAGTATCCTTATAGGCCACAGAAGAATGGTGCATTCACAAAATAAGAATTGGTTGCAATGAAAAAGGAAAAACTCGGTGCAAAATTAGAGGCTCACCAAAGTTGACAACAATCCTAATAATTTATATTACATTGCCAATAATAATGGGTGAAGCAAAAAGAAACTTTTTAAAACTATCAACTACAAAGAATGAATTTTGATCAACCATAAAGACAAATTATCTTTCTCTTCCCTCTATTGAAAATGATATTACAAAATCATTGTCCTATGAAGAGGCTGTAAAAAAGTAAACAGGTAAGCCTGGCCAGCTTGGCTCAGTGGTTGAGCATCGACCTATGAACCCAGAAGTTCAATTCCAGGTCAGGGCACATGCTAGGTTACAGATTTGACCCCTAGAAGGGGGTGTGCAGGAGGCAGCCAATCAATGATTCTCTCTCATCATTGATGTTTCTCTCTCTCTCCCTCTCCCTTCCTCTCTGAAATCAATAAAAAAATAAAATTTATAGGAAAAGCATTTATAGAGGTGTGTTAAGCAGTTAACTAATAAAAATTTTGCATTTCCCTGGCCATCAGCTTTTTTTTTTTTATAATGTTTTAAAATTGATTTGGAGAGAGAGGAATGGAGAGAGAGTGAGAGCCAGTGAGTGAGAAACATCGACGTGAGAGAGAAACAGGCATCAGATTTTTTTTGTCTCTCTCTTTTAAGTGTTAGTGTCTGCAGAGTTCTGTCCTTATAGCTCTCCTCCATCCACAGGCGGCTGATCACCTCTGTGGCTGCAGCTCCAGTCTTGATTTCCTAACCTCAGGCCACAGCTTTCCTCCTCTAGACCCATACTCATCCATTCAACAGCTATTTCTTTTTTTTAGAACAATAAATACCTTTATTATGTGAGCTAAGATAAGAGGAAGGACAATTTATTTGCCTTTCTGGGCCCTGATTGTCCTTAGATAAAGCTCCAGTTCCTTGCGCTCCAGCACATAGCCATCTGCTCAGCCACGTTGGCCTGGTCTTGGAGCGATGCACGCAAGAATCTTGTCCCTCTGTTACTGCTCCCCTAGAAGACTGCTGATTGTGGAGTTGTTCCCCTTTCTTCACATTTCTTCTAAACTTTCCTTTTTATTTATCCTCACCTGAGGATATATTCATTGATCTGAGAGAGAGAGAGAGAGAGAGAGAGAAGGGGAGAGGAGAGGAGAGGAGAGGAGAGGAGAGGAGAGGAGAGAAGAGAAGAGAAGAGAAGAGAAGAGAAGAGAAGAGAAGAGAAGAGAAGAGAAGAGAAGAGAAGAGAAGAGAAGAGAAGAGAAGAGAAGAGAAAAAATGAAAAACATCGATCGGTTGCCTCCTGTACCTGCCTGACTGAGAATTGGACCCGTGACTTTGGTGCATGGGACGATGCTCCAAGCAACTGAGCCACTCGGCCAGGTCTCTTCTGAACATTTTTTAAAATTGTTTTTTGTTTAAAATCTTTTCCTCTTCAGGAGTCAGCTTGGCCCCCTTCTTGTGGCCCAGAGGCAGTGCCCAGTGGGTATGGTGTGCTGTCAGTGAGCACGATGCAGTTCTTTACTAGAGTCTTGATGTGGACCAGCTGGTTGTTGGATGCATTGTAGATAACAGCAGTAACCCTAGCTTTGTGCACACAACACTCCGAGCCCCAGGAGAAGTTGCCTGTGTCCAGCCTCAAGGCACAGTATTTCTTGCTGCTCCCCCTCACGCAGGCTGGGTGAATGGGGGCGGGGCAATCTTAATATTGGCAGCAAGTGTCCTAGCTCCTATTTTTGCGTCCTGTGGTAGGGCTTTCTCTTGTCCCCAGTCGTGCAGTGCTTGGGCCAGTTGTCCCAAGAGATGCCCACGGCTCGACGCTGCCTGGAAAGAGCTGGGTGTCGTAAGCCAGGTACCTTTTTGGCACTGGGACACGTCACTGAATGAAACGAAGATCTTTGCCTTCATGGAGCTTGCGTGCCTAGATCTCCCCCTGTGGTTGTACCTAAGACTCAGTCTATCCCCAGTCATCTCATTATTTGTGTCGCTTGATTCTCCCCAACCCTAAACCTATTCTTCCCACGTATCCCCCATCTCTGTGACAGCACTGTCATTCTCTCAGAAACCTGGGAGTCATCTCTGACCCCTCACCAACACATCACCATAGGCTGACCATTCTGGGACCCAAATCTCTCTCAAAACCCTCCCCTTGTCTGTATTTCCACGGCCCTGCCCCTATTCTCATCCTTTCTCACCTGGCTTACTAACCGGCGTCTCTGCCTCCAGGCTTGTTCCTGCCTATCATTCTCCATTATAGCAGCTAGAATGAGGATAAAATGCAAATCAGAACCAGTTGCTTTCTGCCTAAACCTGTTCAGTGGCCCTGTCAGATGAAACTCTAAACTCCTTACCTTGTCCCCATGCCCCTGGCTGTCAGGTGATGAGCATAGCTGCTGAAATCTGGGTTCAAATCCCAGCTTACTAGCATGATCTTAGGCACGTTTTTTCAGTCCTCTCTATGCCTTACTGTCAAATGGAATGATAGTAATACCGACCCCACAGAGTTGTTGTGGGGAGTAAATTTGTTATTGCGTACAAAGCACGAAGAACAGGACCTCACCGTCGGGATATCCTCAAGAAGCCCTGCTTTTCTCTCAGAGGGTTGCTGTAATGGTTAAATAGGTTAACACGTCCAAGAGGCTTCACACAGCATCTGGTTCATCTTAAATGCTCCGTAAGCCTCACTTCTTGCCCCTATCCCCCACAAGCCTGACTCAGCCCCGCGGGATTGGCTGTGGTTCTCCCTATTGCACCTCCAGGTTCTGGCACTGGGGTTCCTCCCTTCCTATCTTTTTCCTGGCAGTTCCCACCATTCCATCAAGTCTGCTCTGTTCCTGGCCGTCCCACCCCAAGTTGGACTGGTGGCTCCTCCTCTGCCTCTCCCTCTTAGAAACTGCGCTTACTTCTATCACAGGAATTGTTTTTTGTTTGTTTGTGTTTTGTTAATCCTCACCGAGGGTATTTTTCCATTGATTCGTAGGGAGAGTGGAAGAGAGAGGGAAAGACAGAGAGAAACATCGATGTGAATGAAAAACATCTCCTTATTGTCTCCTGCATGACCCTCGACTGACCAGGGAGGAGCCTGCAGCGAAGGTACGTGCCCTTGACCGGAATCAAACCCTGGACCCTTTGGTCAGGCCGACACTTGTCCACTGAGCAAAGCCGCCTAGGACTATCACAGTAATTTTTTTTTTTTTTGCCAGAATAACTTATTGTTATTTATTTTATAAATACACTCCACATCCCTACCAACACGTTTGCAAAACAAAGCTACACCAGTCCCAAGAAACCGAACACCAGTGTTCTACCACTTAGGATCTAAAGACCCCAAATTTCTTAACAATTTATGAGCATTAAAATCTCAAGTCTTCTCAGACAATGATTCCTTTTCACAGGTACAGACAATTTTAAATGAATGTATCACAGTAATTATTGATTTAAAATGCACCGAGCCCTGGCAGGGTGGCTCAGTTGGTTAGTGTCCCCCAGTAAGCCAAGGTTGTGGGATTTAATCCCTGTTTAGGACACATGCAGGTATCCACCAATGAATGCATGAATGGGTGGAGCAACACATCAATGTTTCTCTCTCTCTCTACCCCCCTTCCTCTCTCTCTCTCTCTCTCTCTCTCTAAATAAAAGGGGGGATGGATCAATGAATTTAACTCTAGATTCTTAAGAAAAAAAATAAAATGCACTAAGAAGCATCCATCAACAGATGAATGAATAAACAAAATGTGGTATACAAATTTTGTTTGAACAATGAAATATTATTCAGCCTTAAAAAGGAATGAAGTACTGACACATGCTACATTGTGAATAAACTTTAAAAACATTATGCTAAGTAAAATAAGCCAGACACAAAAGGACAATATTGTGTGATTCCACTTATATAAGTTTGCCTGGAATAGGCAACTTAGAAAGTAGAATACAAGTTACGAGGGGCTGAAGGAAAGAAGGAATGGGTATAGAATTTCCATTTGAGGTGTTTAGAAAGTCCTGGACATAGTGTGATGGTTGCAGAATATTGTGAATGTATTTAATGCCACTGAATTGTACACTTAAAAATGATTAAAATGGTAAATTCTATTTTATGTGTATTTTACCATGATAATTTAAAAAATTATCAATACTGCTAAGTTCAGAGGCTTATCCTAGAGATTCTGGATGTTCCTTGAGTTAATTTGTAGGCATCTTGAATAATTAATATCAGCATCTCCAAGGTCTTTGTAGAAGCAGACCTAAACATCTGGATACACATTTCACAATGTTCTTTTCTCATTTGTAGAAATAAAGACCACTCAAATAAAAAATATTTTTTAAAATAGAATTTTCTTTTCTTTTTTAAAAAAATATGTTTTTTATTGATTTTTTAGAGAGAGAGGAAGGGAAAGGGTTAGAAAGATAGAAACATTGATGAGAGAGGAACCTTGATCGGCTGCCTCCTGCATGCCACCTACTGGGGAGTGAGCCCGCAATTTGGGCATGTGCCCTGTCTGGGAATTGGACTGGTGACCTCTTGGTTCATGGGTCAACACTCAGACACTGAGCCACACCAGACGGGCAAAAAATATATTTTTTAATGTACAGAATAGCAATGTAACCTAGTTGTTCTCATTTTGGCTCAAAATCCTGGCTTCAGCAGACTCATCAACACAGAGATTAGACTGAAGGTTGCGATAGCGAGGAGCTTGGGGGACTGAGTACAAGGTGAAGGGAGTAAGAAGTACAGCTTAGGAGTCACGGAATAGCCTCCAGGATGGAGAGTGCAGCATAAGAATTAGAGTCAGTGACATTGTAATGACTATGTGTGATGCCAGGCGGGTACGGGAATATTGGGGGAGCCCTTTGTGAAGTACATGATTATCTCACCACTGTGCTGTACACTGGAAACAAGCACAAAACAATACTGACTGTAAACTGCAATTGAAAAAGAAACTTTAAAAAATCCTGGCTTTGCCAGTCTGTGACCTGATATAAAGGTATATAACGTCTCCAAGCTTCAAGTTCTTCATCTGTAAAAACAGGCAATTTTCTTTTATAAAGTTGTTTGAAGTCATGTATGTAGAATGCTTCCTACAGAACGTGGATAAGGGTAAGCACTCAGTAAGAGGTTTCTCTTATTCCTGTTAGACTGGGACCTCTTTGGGCGTAGGGTCTGATCTCCGTCCTGGTTGTTTCCAGGTGTTTCACACAGTAGGTGCTCAGTGCGTGTGTGGGGAATGAATGAACGGCTGTTTCAAGCCCCTACTTCAGCAATTCTCAAGTATGATCTGGGAACCCCTGGAGGTTTCCAAGACCCCGTCAGGGTATCTGTGAAGTCAAAACTATTTTGTAATAATACTAAGATAGTATTTGTCTCTATAAGTCTCATTCTCACAGGAATGAGAAGTTAATTGATATGGTTTCAGGTTCCACTTTGTAACCAACCTGAGAAACTCCCACGGGTCAGGTTTTGGTGAGGTATCAAACATGTCCCCACTTACCTGAAAACAGCAGTACAGACACTCCTCCCTTTTCCAGCTACGGAGAGGAGGATGGGCGTTCTTCATTATACTTCAGCCCGAAGGAGAAACAGATGAAATGTAGGAGCAGATGTGAGAATCCAGCTGTGTTGTATTAATCTGTAGTAAAGAGATAACAAAAATCTAAGGAATGCTACTCTTCTCACTAATTTTTTGTTTGAGAACAGTTATTTTTTTGTAGAAATATGTTCTTCATGTTAAAGTACAAAGAAATTGCTAAGGTTATTTAAAAATGAATATTCAAAAACTTTTGTTTTAATTTCTAACGAGGTAAATAGTGAAGGTAGGACCCATGTGAACACTGTTCTTTGGAATCTTCAATAATCTCTAAGAGTGTAGAGGAGTCCTGACACCATGAAGGCTGAGAACGACGTCCTGCCTGGCGCTGGGGTCCCTGCCACGCCACCCGAGACAGCTGCGGCGGCAGCAGCTGCTTTCATCGTAGGACTGCTCTGCCGGCTGCAGAGTTCTGGCAGGGAGTCCCAAATCTGTGTTTTGGAGGCTCCCACGGACTGGTGTTAGACTCACCCCTTGCAGTTTGGAGCCTCTTCCGGGTCCGGAAGACAGTCATCAATTGCCCTTTGTGGTGGCTCCAGGGAGCACCAGCCTGTCCTTCGCGGCGGGTGACTCACGTGCGTGTGTGTTTTTCTGTGTCAGCCAGTGATGTGCAGGCAGCATTGCCAAGCCAGACACCTCACCGCTGCTTTTCCAGGAACCAGGAGATTGTCTCCAGGCTCACGCTGAATTTGAGAAACTCATTCTGTTGTTGCTTTTCTCAAATTATTTTTCGCCCATTATAAATCACACATGCTTATGAAGGAAAAACAGGCAGGTAGAGGTGGGGGCGGGGGGAGAGACTTAAAAAGGAAAGTTGAGTGACAGTTAGCCCTGACTTTCTTGTCCTGGCATTTCCCTTTCAGGCTTGCCCTGGATGCCATGCTTTTCAAACAATCCCTAGGAGCAGATCTGTGCTCACCTACTCCAGAGGCCAGGCTGCACGGGGGAGGGGCGGCTGTCTGTCTGTCTGTCAGTCGGAAGCCCTTGAGTACAGCTGAGGAGGGCACTGACAGGGAACAGGAAGCTTCCGAGAGCGCTTCTGTCTGAAGGCTCTTTAGGTCAGATCTCTTCAGGTTATGTGGGGTCAGAAGGGACAGAGACTTGATTACAGCAGTGATTGGTCAAATTTTTTTCTGCTTTTTTTCACATGTAAAACAAGAAGTTCTTTCAGAAATTCTACTTCTGAGAATCTATCCTACGGAAATGGTGACTTAGATGGCACTATGTACGTGTCTATCATTATTCATAACATTTGGAAACAAACTAAATGTTTCACAAGAAAGGTTTAGTTTAGAAACTATCTGGAAGGGGTAAGAGGGCATATGGGAAATCGCTGTACCTTCCATTTTGCTGTGAACCTAAAACTGCTCTAAACAAAATGAAGTCTTAATAAAAAGCTATCTGTACAATTGTATAGTCTGCTGGTTTAAAATAATAAATGATATTTATAAAGTCTTTTTAAAAACAAAAACCCTCACCCAAGGATATTTTTCCATTGATTCTTAGAGAGAGTGCAAGAGAGGGGGAGAGACACAGAGAGAAACATCAATGTGAGAGAGACACATCACTTGGTTGCTTCCCTCACACATGCACCCGGACAAGGGCCAGGGGTCAAGCCTGCAACCGAGGTACGTGCCCTTGACTGGAATCGAACCTGGGTCCCTTCAGTCGACACTATCCACTGAACCAAACCAGCTAGGGCTATAAAGATTTTTTAATGACATGGGAAAATTAACATAGAGCATTGGTTGCCTAGAATATGACTAGCATATAGTTTTAAAATAAGTATTTGTTGATAGAAAATTGAATAAGAAACTGTATATACAGGTCAGTCTCAATTATATAAATATTTTTGTAACAAAGTCAAAAAGGTTATCCTAATGGTTGGCACTAATATATCTCAGATGGAGGAAACTGTGTTTATGAAAGTACTTTGAAATGCCCAGCAGACACAGATGTCAGCAGGTACTCAGCTCAGAAGAGGGGAAGCTGCTTTGTATGAAGCAAAGAGAGAACTGGTTTAGCATTTGTGAAGTGGGGTGGGTGAGAAGAAAGAAGGTATTGGTCAGCACTCAAAATTGCAAATAGACATTTAACTCAACCCAGCTCAAGGAGAAAACCCAGATATCGAGTTAGATGTGGTTAAATTCAGGGACTCACACTTTGCCACCCATATTTGAGTTCTTGCTCCATCTTTTGATTTTGTTTTCTGTGGTTTGATTCCCTCTCCAGCAGGCTCCTCACGTGTGGTAGCAAAGATGGGCACTAGCAATGCTAGGCTGACCTTTCTACCAGTTCTGTGACTCCACGGCAAGTGTTCTTCACTTACCGAGTTCCCACAAGCCTGCCCCTGAATAGCAGTCTGGCCAAGGTCATTATCTGGGCGTGGTCACTTCTTGGACCCCTGACATAGGGTGGGGTCAGCCCTGCTCAAGTCATTTGGAAGTTTCAAAAAGTTATTTGCCAGGTTCCTGGTGTAGAGCTTCTAAAAGTCTTGGAATTTCCTGAGTGATTATCTTTATTATTCATCGTCCCTTGAATCATTTCTGAGTTCATGCTGATGAGGTGACTCATGGTGGGCCCCTATCTAGCTTCAGGATGGACACTGGTCACCAGAAAGACCAACCGTTGATTAGAGGTTTGGGACGTTGAGCCAGCCCAACCTCCAGGGAGGGGAGAGAGTTGGAGATTGAGTTCAATCATGTGGTCCATGATGTAACCAGTCATGCTCCAACAACGAAACGCTAATAAAACTCTGAACACCAAAGCCAGTCAGTGGAGGTTCCTGGTTGGTGAACACGTTGTTGGGAAGATGAGGTATTCTCGCTCCATGGGAGGTGGCACAGAAGCTCTGTGTTCAGAACCCTCCCAGACCTTCCCCTACGTGTCTCTCCATTTGGCTGGTCTGATCAGTCTGCTTTAAAATAAAACTGTGATTGCAAGTACAGTGCTATCCTCAGTTTTGTGTCATTTTAGTGAATTATAGAACCTGAAGGGGGTGGTAGGAACCCTCTGGATTTGTAGCTCGTTGATCAGAAGTATGGGTGGCCTAGGACCCTACTTGCCATTGGTGTCTGAAGTTGGGGTGGTCTCGCTGGGAAATGCGCTCTTAAACTTGTGGAGTCTGACAGTATCTCCTCTGGGTGCTTAGCGTCAGAACTGAATTGCAGTACAGCAGCTGAAGTCAGAACAGTTGGGGTTGAGACGGAATAGGTTTCACTCTGAATCTGTATATCAGAGGACGGGGTGTGGAACCAGGAGCCCAGAGGCCAATGGGCTATGGTATCAGAAGGCCACAGGGAAAGAAGTGAAATCTTGAGGAGGGCTTGGGATTTCCTCAGGATATGGAATTGGAGAGGGGTTGTTAGTTTGTAAACTGACCCCATACACAGAGGGCAGGGAAAAGAACAAAAAAAAGAGTCACACAATTCCGGATTTGTAGGTGGCAGTTTTAATAAGCAAGGGAACTTACTTATAAGGCCTGTCTTGGGTGGCCACAAGACAAGTAGGTCTCCACTCCCTCCCTCCAGAATCTTAAAAGTTCATGTAGAGGCCTTAACGGGGTTCAGTCACATATACCACCCAGATGACCTCAGCAACACACCATTCTCCAAGGCTACGTCCTTGAAACGGTTCCCACGTGGAATGGTAGGCAGAACATACATTCCAAGGACATGAGGGGGTGAATAGTCACCAACTGCCTGGGTTCAGCCTAGGGTCAATGGGCGGTCAAATCCTCTTGATTGCCTCCTCCAACACTCCACCGCCTGTGACCGACTCCTATAATCTCACACGCCGCCACCCCTCTTCTGCAATGGGCCCTGGGTGGTCAGCGAGGGGCTTCACCAGCACAGGGCAGCCTGTTTGGTGCTGTCTGGCAGCACTGGAGGCAGATGCCACAGCGACAGTACAGGCACCTGCAAGGAGAACAGAGATGAAGACAGTGATACTTAAACTCAGTAACAATTGTTTTCACCAAGAGCCGCATGATCTGACCCACTGAGTTTTAAGCCGCCTAGGCTGGGGGTCGGATCACTCAGGGTATTCACATGTGTCCTCAGGTGATTTAATAAAGATGATACATTAGCAGACTCATCAGGTATGAACATACAACATTCTGTTTGGACAACGGCACAGCCTTGTGAGGCAGTGATAATGTCCAATGCCATCCTGTTTTGGAGGTCACCTTTTTTCATTAGAAACACTTTAGTGTTCAGTAAGGGCAGGCTTTGTTGGCTACCATTTAAGGCTTGCTGCGCTTCTATATGTGCTGTAAGTCCTTCAGGCCAGTGGAGGCCAGAAAGATGGCAGCCACATGATTATATCAGTCACCTGGGCTTGAGGTTGTGCATGCTATACACGGGAGAGGCAGCTCTGTCAGGCCTGCGGAGAGGGACTAGGGGTGGGACATGGTGGACCAGGACTCCACCTTCTCCCCTCTCTCCTTGGTGCGCTGCATGTTCCATTCCAGGTATAGGGCTTTTCATCAGGTCCAGCTTACAGCAGGATAACGGGATGCCGGTGGAGATTGAGTAGTTCCCCCTCACCCAGGTGTGTGAAGAAACTCACCCATCCCAGGGGGTTGTCCCATTGCAAATTCCAGTACAGAACTGCTTTTCCAGGTGTGATGGGGCTTGGTGTTCTCAGCAGCATAGCACATTGATCCACGGTGAGAGTCAAGGCAATGGCTATCTCCTGTGACATCGATATCTTTACCATGTTGAGGGTTTTGGCAGAGATCCGCAGCCTGGCAAATGGGGCTTCAAATGTATTTGAGCTGGGGAAAATACTTTTTTTAAATAATCATTTTCTTTTTATTTTAAAATATATTTTTATTGACTTCAGAGAGGAAGGGAGAGGGAGAAAGAAATAGAAACATCAATGATAAGAGAGAATCATTGATTGGCTGCTTCCTGCATGCCCCCTACTGGGGATCGAGCCCACAACCTGGACATGTGCCCTTCACTGGAATCAAACCCGGGACCCTTCAGTCTGCAGGCTGACGCTCTATCCACTGAGCAGAACCAGCTAGGGCAGGGAAAATACTTTAGTCCACCTGGCCAAAGGGGTTTTACTTGTTAGTAAGTTAATCTGCTGCTTTAATATTTCATTTTCTTTGTCACTAACCCTGCTGCTTGCAGGTTATAGAAGAAATGGAACCTCCATTCAATGTCATGTTCTTTTTCCCGATCTTGTATATCATGACCTTTGAAATGTGGTCCCTTGATCATTGTCTAGTTGGCAAGGGTATCTGTACATGGCAATCAACTTCTCTAATCCCCCAATGGTGGTAGACTGGTTCGTGAGGCGACGGAGGAAAACTTGGTTAGGCTAGATGCGGTGTCCACACAAACCAGGGCATATTTAGAACCCTCACATGAAGGGAAGGGGCCCATGTAACCAATTTGCCAATCCCTCACAAGTCGGAAACTCTTGTGGATGGCCCAGACTTCTTTGTAGTTGTCTGGGGTGTTGTTTAGAACACACAGGATCTGCTGTTATTGCATTAACCAAGTTCCTGTATTTCAAGGGCAATACGCCAAACACTGAGATGCTAGTGGCCACTCCCCCTAAGCATCCATTCCGAAACCTCTACTGACGTGTCAGTTACTAGGGCTCATACCTGAGGGAGGGCAACAAGCTTCCTGCTTGCTGGAGGCTACCAGCACGATGAGCCAGGATGTGGAAAACAGTGAGGACTGCCTCAGGCTCTTGCAGACAAACCCCACTGTCTTTCCACATACCCTGCCCCTGCAAGGCCTTATTCATGATCATCCACCCCGTAGCTCCCCATTTTCCAAGCCATAGCCTTAATCCCTGTAGAACAGCCCAACTGTCAGAGCAAAGGATTAACAGAGAGGGCTCCTGGCCAAATAACTCCCCAAAACTTTATGGTGGCGCCTGGGCCTTCAATTTTTTGTGAGTTCATTTCCCACCCTCTCCCTCGCAGATGCTCCAGCAAGGCCTGTACAGTGTCCTGCAGCAGAGGCACGTCTTCACATGTTAATGCTATCAACAATTTTTCCTGTGCTTATACTGACATATCTTTTACCTCCATTTTTTTTTATTTATTGTTTAAATTTTTAAAATTTTTCTTTATCGATTAAGGTATTATATATGTGTCCTTCTCCCCCACCCCCCACCCCCCAACCCCCCCCTCCCCCCGCTAATACCCTCACCCTCCTGGTGTCAGTGTCCATTCGTTAGGCTCATATGCATGCATACAAGTCCTTTGGTTGATCTCTCCCCCTTCCCCCACCCTCCCCTGCCTTCTGAGGTTTGACGGTCTGATTGATGCTTCCCTGTCTCTGGATCTGTTTTTGTTCATCAGTTTATGTTGTTCATTACATTCCACAAATGAGTGAGATCATGTGATATTTATCTTTCTCTGACTGGCTTATTGCGCTTAGCATAATGCTCTCCAGTTCCATCCATGCTGTTGCAAACGGTAGAAATTCTTTCCTTTTTATAGCAGCACAGTAGTCCATTGTGTAGATGTACCTTACCTCCATTTTAAAAAACAAAAATGAGATCATGTCATACAAACTGCTTGCAACTTATTTATTTTTTGCACTCAACAACATGTAAAGGACATTGTTTTAGGCCAATATATAGAGATCCATTTAATTCCTTTTAGGAGAGAAGGGGCGTACTAATATATGGTGACCAGAGAAGACTTGCCTTTGGGTGGTGGGCACACAGTGCAATATACAGGTCTTGAAATATAGAAACCCATACCTTAAACCTATATGATCATGTTGACCAATGTCATCCCACACCTTTAACAAAAAATAATTCCTGCATAGTATTTTAATGCCTGCATAATATTCTGCTGTATGGTTGTATCATTTATTTATTTAATCAGTCACCTATTGATGGATATTTAGGTTGCTACCAGATTTGTGTAGCTATAATGCTGCAATTCACATTCTTAAACTTTTTTGCTGTTCTTTTCTTGGTAGGATAGACTCCTAAAAGCGGTACTGCTGGGTCAGAGCAGCTGCATGCTGTTAATATTATTAGAAGCTGTCAAAGTACCTTCCAGTAGATTTATATCACTTTACACTTCCACCAATAGTGTATGAGAATGTCTGTTTTCACACACGATTGACATTAGCAATCATTTTAGTGTTTGTTGAAGGAATAGCCTTAAAGTTCATCAAAGTAAATGTGGCAGAAATGGGATTGATTCACTCAGTGTCCAGTCCAACTGTCTTCGGGTATGTTTTCCTGTACGGGAGGCTGGAAAACCAAATCACATTCCCAGACTTGTTTCCAGAGAGTGTCCACAATAAGATGCACTCTTGCAAGACTTGAGTTTGGCACTGAGTGGAGTGGGGAGGTGGGGGCAGGACAGAGGGTAACCAGATGTGCTGATGTGAACTGCGGTGGAGATGGCAGGGTTCTGGAGCCGCCGGCCTTAGGAGGGGCCTTCTGATGGTGGCAGGGCTGCAGCTTCACTCCTGAAAGCTCACTCCTGAAAGCTCACTCCCGGAAGCTCAGCCTGCGTCTTTTCCTTAGCACTGGCAGTCATTCTTCAAGTGACTGCGCACCCTGAAGTCACTATTTTTATGCTTTCACTATCCAGAGTGGGTCCTCTGAGCTTGTTTCCCATTATATTCAATTGTGTGACACCGCCTACCCTCGTTATTTGTAAAAAAGGAGATAATAATACCGACCTATGGGGATGTTGTGAGCGCTAAGTGGAATGATGCCTGTAAAGTGACCAACTCACTTTTAGTTCCACTGGCTCATGGGCGGCGGGGCCTTTCCCTCTTCCTCCTTCTTAGGCTCACTCATCCTGTAAGACCCAGCTTAAACGCCATCTCTTCATACCGCTGGGCATGAATTATTGCTGGGCTCCCACTATCCTATTTATTTCCTTTTACAGGTCACAACATGCTGTACTGTTATTTTTCTATATGTTTGTCTCCCCAACTAGCTTTTGGGTTCTCTGAAGGCAGGGGTATTAATGAATTATCTCTGTATTTCCAGGGCCTGACACAGAGCAGGGAATGAATGAAATGCGTTGGTTGAACGAATTCACCCCAGCTCAGCCTCACTGAACTCTTCAGTTTCCCGCCCCTTGTCACAACAGTCAAACTCGTAATGCCCCCATTGGTTTCTTAGATTAGTATCACTTGGCCACAGGAACAGGAAGCCTTTTAAACTAGCTCAAGCAAAGGCGGGTATATCGGTTAAGCCTCAGGTGCAGGAAACAGAAATCACTCTAGCTATCGTAAGTCAAAAAAGATTTAAAGAGAAATGAGGTCCTTATGAACGTTGTTGCAGATATTGGAGGCGTGAGTTGTGGGCTGGACTTCTAGGAATAACTCTCAGAAGAAGACTGCCCACCTGACCTCTCCAGCAGAGCTGCACAATTAGGGAGGCGGGGGAAGCCCACCAATGTCTGAGGGATGTTCACAAATACACAACATCCGGCCAGCATGGCTCAGTGGTTGAGCATCAACCTATGAACCAGGAGGTCACAGTTCGACTCCCAGTCAGGGCACAGGCCCAGGTTGCAGATTCAATCCCCAGTGGGAGGCGTGCAGGAGGCAGCCGATCAATGATTCTTTCTCATCATTGATGTTTCTATCTTTCTCTCCCTCTCCTTCCCTCTCTAAGATCAATAAAAATACATTAAAAAAAAATACATACAGTGCATCTAGACACCCGTAAAGTTACTGACTGTCCACTGAGATACTATTGCAAAACAACAACCCCAAAACACCCCTGTCTCCCTAACTGTGCTTCCCAGCAGCCACAGCTAGAGCAGTCTTCACAAACTATGCGTGCTTCTAATTCTTGAAGCTGCCTCCCCCCCGCATCCCCCCCACACCTACCCCCTTATTAGTTTTCTATGCTCAGTAACAAATTATCACACTTAGTGGCTGAAAACAACACATGCTTATTATCTCAATTTCTGCGGTTCTGGGTCTGGTCCTTTGCTCAGGGTCTCACAAGGCTACAGTCATGGCGTTAGTGGGTTGCATTCTCATCAGAGGCTGCCAAGCTCCCTCAAGTTGTGGACAGAATTCATTTTCTTGCAGCTATAGAACTCATGGTGTCATGCTTTTTAAAGGTCACAAGAAAACACACACACACACACGTGCACACACAATGAGGGAATGAGTGAATGAATGAATAACAGAAGGAGAGTGAGAGTGAGTTGTCTTGGAGTCTTATAGAGACTGAGAGCCACTGAGAACAGTGCCATTCTTAGTGCATAGATTTTGGGTTCTACATTCTATTCTTCAGTGAAAGGACTCAGAACTCTTTGGAGAAATGGCTGATTTGAGGGCTGGGTCAAAGAAAGGACAAGAAGATCCTAGAACCAAAAAGCAAGGAAGTGCTCAAAGAATGATGGGTACATACCAGAAGGACACTGAATGGCATGGCTATTTTGGAAAGCAGTTTAGCAATTCTTAGAATTAAATATACACTTACCCTACAACCCATCCATTTCACACCCAAGAGAGATGAAAACATATATCCACACAAAGACTTGTACCCGAATGATCATACTAGCTTTATTCATAACTAGAGGCCCAGTGCATGAAATTCGTGCACGGGGGTGTGTGTCCCTCAGCCCAGCCTGCACCCTCTACAATCTGGGACCCTTCGAGGGATGTCCAACTGCCTGTTTAGACCTGATCCCAGTGGGATCGGGCCTAAACAGGCAGTTGGACATCCCTCTCACAATCCAAGACTGCTGGCTCCCAACCGCTCACCTGCCTGCCTTCCTGATTGCCCCTAACTGCTTCTGCCTGCCAGCCTGATCACACCCTAACCACTCCCTTGCCAGCCTGATCGATGCCTAACTGTTCCCCTGCCGGCCCGATTGCCCCTAACTGCCCTCCCCTGCTGTCCTGGTCATCCCTAACTGCCCTCCTTTGCCAGCCTGGTCACTGCCAACTGCCCTCCCCTGATGGCCCATCCAACCCTAACTGCCCTCCCTTGCCAACCTGGTGGCCCCTAACTGCCCTCCCCTGCTGGCCTGGTCGCCCCCAACTACCCTCCCCTGAAGGCCTGGTCACCCCTAACTGCTCTCCCCTGCAGGCTTGATCCCCCCCAACTGTCCTGCCCTAGTTGCTACCAACTGCCCTCCTCTGCATGCCTGGTTGCCCCTAACTGCCCTCCCCTGCTAGCCTGGTCACCCCCAACTATCCTCCCCTGCAGGCCCGGGTCCCTCCACTCCCAACTGTCCTGCCCTGAAGGCCTGGTTGCCCCCAACTGCCCTCCTCTGCAGGCTTGGTCACCCCTAACTGCCCTCCCCTGCAGGCCTTGTCCCTCCCAAATGCCCTCCCTTGCAAGCCTGGTCCTTCCTAACTGCCCTCCCCTGCAGGCCTGATTGCCCACAACTGCCCTCCCCTGCCGGCCATCTTGTGGTGGCTATCTTGTGTCCACAGGGGGGTGGCCATCTTGTGTGTTGGAGTGATGGTCAATTTGCATATTACCTCTTTATTTTATAGGATAGCCCCAAATTTGCAATTTGATCCATAGTTGAATAAATGAGTTGTAGTATATCTATGAAATGGAATACTATTCAGCAACAAAAAAAGGAAGAAGTACTGACTGACACATGAAACAACATGGATGATCTCCAAAATATTATGTTGCATGAAAGGAACACACAAAAAGTACATACTGTATGGTTCCATTTATATGAAATTTCTAGAACAGGCAAAATTAACTTAAGGTGACAGCAGATCATCAATTGCTGGGGGAGGGTGAAGGGAACTGACTGCAAAGGAGAGCAAGGGAACTTCATGTGTCAGAAGGGGTGACAGTGTTTACAAAAGATGTACATTTGTCATAACTCATCAAGCTAAACACTTAGAGTAGGTATATTTTTATTATGTGTAAATTATACCTCAATAAAGCTGATTTTAAACGCTTGAGCAAAAGATATGAACAGACACTTCACAAAAGAGAATAGTCAAATGACCACAAACTTGGTCTAATTCAACTGTGTTAGTAATCAATCCCTACATAACCAACTGAGGGATTAAAATAGTAAAGATGGGTAATACCAAGTATTGAAGGGGATGTGAAATGACTGGAACTCTCCTACATTACTGATAGGAGTGTGTTGATTCAAGTCGTTTGGAATATAGGTTTGGCACTATCTACTAAGGTTGGTTTTGCAATGTGAACCCGTAATTGAAACCTGTTTAGTCTGTAGCAGGTATTTCTGGTACTTGCTGTCACATTTCCTTAGCCCACCTCCGACTGCGGCCACCATTGTGGTGGACAGTTCCAACTCTTCTCATGCTGCTAAGCTGTCACCTCAAGTATATACCTAACATCTTCTTTGTTTTTGTTTTTTTAAATTCTGCTCTAGGATCTTCTCTAACATCTGCAAGCAACGCCATGAAGTCCAGGGGAGTCAACAGCCTCGGGAACACCTTACCAATGAGGGGTGGAAGCCAGTAGGCAAAAGGTCTCATCTTTCAGGCAGTCTGTCCTGGGAGGCATTCTGTCTGCTTCTCCGCGGTTCTGGCAGAAGTGAGACCCTCGATAACACACTCTACATTGACCTTTCCTTTCCCTTGTTTCATTCACGTTTCCTGGGATTACTTCCCAAATAAACAACCTGCACCCAACGGTGTATCTCAGGCTCTGCTTTGTGGGAAACCTAAATGGAGGCAGTTGGTACCAGAAGTTAGCCCAGAGTGAACACCTCGGGATCGGACTCTAGAAGGAGTCGCTCGCCGACCAGGTGGCAATAGGACTCTGTTGAGAAGTTGAGCAGTGACAGCCCCTTATACGCTGAGCTCTTTACCTGGGGGAGAACATTAGATTATGCAGTGGCTCTAGCATAGGAATTCTTAAGCTTTTCTTAAAGAAAAACAAAACATAAAAAACATTGCCTTCATATGGAGAAAAGTTACATTGATAGTTTCTCAGGTTTGTGGGGGTCGTGGGCAAAAGGTGTGAAGGTGGTCAAAGGTACAAATTCCCAGTGACAAGATAAACAAGGTGTTGGGGATGTAATGTGTGGCATGGCAACCGTAGTGAACAGTCCTGTTTTGTATATTTGAAAGTTGCTAAGGGAGTAGATCTTAAAAGTTCTCATCACACCCGGCTGGTGTGGCTCAGGGGTTCAATTCCAGGCCAGGGCACCTACCCGGGTTGCAGGCTGGATTCCCCAGTAGGGGGGTGTGCTGCGCAGGAGGCAGCCAATCAATGATTCTCTCATCACTGATGTTTCTTTCTCTCTTCCCTTCTCCTCTCTGAAATAAATGAAAACATATATTAAAAAAAGTTCTCATCATGAGAAAAATTGTAACTATACGTGGTGATGGGTATTAACTGAACTTAGGGTGGCAATTATTTCGTATATATACATATATCAAGTCATTTGTACACCTAAACTAATCAGTGTGATAATTCAGTTATCTCTCAATAAAAATAAATAAAATGAACTACAGAACTGTAAAGTAATGTGTATCCCTAGCCAGAGAGATTGAATACTAAGAAATAAGGTTTTGTCTAATAGGGTTGAACTTTGGAGGCCCCAAACCATTGTAATATTTAAGACGCTTTTTTGCCCACTTAAGAGCAAGGTTTCACTTCCTTGGGGAGATATCACCCCCACTGAGAATGCATGCTGTAACACTGGAATGGTATGGGTTGTTCGTGTTCATTATAATTTCATGGAATTGGCTGGATTTTGTTAACTACATTAAAAGCTCAGACAAATGAGGTTTTCAGGCTCAGTTATCTACCTGTCAATTCAGGACATGGTAGGAAATACAGAGACCTTCGTGGGAGACTTTTTAAAATCCTCTTCCTCTCTGGGGGAGAGCACCCCCTGAAAACCAGGCGACATGTCCCTGCGAGGGAGGCAGAGATCCTTGGACTGGTCTCTTGTGCTAAAGTCATGGTTCCCATGGGTAGGGAGTGGGACCCTGATGCCTGGGATGGAGATGTTTGGGTGGATGCAACTGAGAACCTTGTACTGCTAGCAAGTAGCCTCTTCCCACTTGTTAGCATAGAGTTGGCGTCCTTGATTTGAGACTATATTAGTTTCTTAGTCTATATAAATATATTAAAAAATATATTTTTACTAGAGGCCCAGCGCAGGAATTCATGCATGGGTGGGGTCCAGCCAATTGGGGAGGATTGGGGCTGGGCCTGTCAGAAGGAAGAGACAGTGGGAGTTGGCCAGTGGCCCCACCCCTGATTGGTGTGTGTGGGGGTGATCAGGGGTAGAGCTGGCTAGGGGGAGGGGCCTTGGGCCTATTGGAGTGGTGGGGGATGATTGGGGGTGGGGCCGGCTGAGGGGAAGGGCTGTGGGTGGTGGACTGGCTGGCCCCACTCCCAAATGGGATGGGGCGGTTGATCAAGGAACAGCAGCCTAGGGGAAGGGCCATGGGTGGTTGGCTGGCTGGCCCTGCCCCCTGTTGGGGTAGGGGGGGCAATCAGGGGTGTGGCCAGATGGGGGAGGGGTTGTGGGCCAATTGGTGTGGTGGGGGCCCATTGGGGGTGGGGCCGGCCGGGAGGAGGGGCTGCAGGAGGTTGCCCACAGGCCCTATCCCCTGATCAGGTTGGGAGAGGCCAATCAGGGGCAGGGCCAGCTCAGGGGGAAGGGGAGCAGAAAGTTGGACAGCCAACCCCACCCCCAATCGGGCCTGTTCGCTGGCCGCAGTGGGCATCATAGTGACTGGTCGTTCCAGTCGTTATGGCATTCCAGTTGCTGGCTTTTTATATATATAGATTGATTTCAGAGAGGAAGGAAGAGGGAGAGAGAGATAGAAACATCAATGATGACAGAGAATTATTGATCAGTTGCCTTCTGCAGTCACCCTACTGGGGATCAGGCCTGCAATCCAGGCATGTGGCCTTGACCAGAATTGAACTCAGAACCCTTCAGTCCACAGGCTGACACTCTATCCACTGAGCCCAACCAGCTAGGGCTGTATTAGTTTCTTATTGCTCCTGTAACAAACTGTCACAAATATAATGGCTTAAAACAACACAGATTATTTTATTTATTGTGGTTCAGCCTGTTTTATTTGAGGAGGTATGTGGATATGTGCATGGGAGTGGGGGTGACATTCATTCCCTCCACAAAAGCTTGGCCCTCTGACCTCACGCTTTACCCCCACTGCCTCCCTACCTGCTGGGTAATACATTCAGTGGTCACATCCTCCTGTTTCAGTCAAATCCACCTGACAGTTCTGTGGTTCACAAGTCTGACATGGGTGTCCTTGGGCTAAAAGCAATGTGTCTGCAGAGCTCTGTTTCTTTCTGGAAGCTCCAAAGCTTCTGTTGTCTTGCCTATTCTAGCTTTTGAAGTTTTTGTTTTAAATTCTAACCCAAGGACATGTTTTATTGATATCAGAGAGAAGGGGGAATAGGTTGAGAGAGAAACATCAGTGTGAGAGAGAAACATTGATTGCTTGCTTCCCATACGTGCCCTAACGTAGGTCTGTGCTCTGACCGGGAACTGAACCCACCTTTTTGTTGTATGGGAGGACGTTTGAACCAGCGGACCCACCTGGCCCATGCTTGGAGCTCTTCTTATTCCTTAGCTGTAGCTCTCTTCCTCTGTCTTCAAAGGGGGAGTGGAGTGCTTCTCACATTGAACCACAACTCACATCTGACCTTTTCTGTAGCCTAACCGACCTCTTCCTCACTCTTCTGCCTTCCTTTGTAAAGATCTTTGTGACTACATAGAATCCACTTGGATAATCCAGAATAACCTCCCCATCTCAAGATCCTTAATTTAGCACTGGCTGTGGGTCCCAGCCAGCTCAGTGATCCTGCAGTGCCTCCTCCAAGACCTCACCAAAGTGCCTTCTCAAATGGAACACCCCATGGAAACCATGATGTTCACGTTTCACAAAATTGCTGGGGATAAAGGCTACTTAATGAAAGAGGACCTGAGAGTACTCATGGAAAAGTTCTCGGGATTTTTGGAAAATTAAAAAGACCTTCTGGCTGTGGACAAAATAAGGAAGGACCTGGAGCAGTGCAGAGAGGGCAGAGTGGGCTTCCAGAGCTTCCTTTCGCTAATTGCTGGGCTCACCATCGCAGGCGATGGCAATTTTGCAGTATACATGAAGCAGAAGGGGAAGAAGTCGGCAGCACTGAGCAGTTCTCCCACCCTGAGAAGAGTTCTCCCAATGGGTTGCTTAAGGAATCTCTGCCCCACAGTTTCCCCCTGTATAAGCTTCATGAACAGATTGGGAACCTTAGAAAATCCTCCTGTCTATATAATAAAGAGGTAATATGCCAATTGACCATCACTCCCAACACACAAGATGGCCACCGCCAGCAGGGGAGGGCAGTTAGAGGTGACCAGACCAGCAGGGAGAGAAATTAGGGGTGACCAGGCCAGCAGAGGAGGGCAATTAGGGGTAACTGGGCCAGCAAGGGAGGGCAGTTGGGGGCGACCAGGCCTGAAGGGAAGGGCAGTTAGGGGTGACCAGGCTGGCAGGGGAGGGCAGTTGGGGGTAACCAGGCCTGAAGGGGAGGGCAATTAGGGGTGACCAGGCCGGCAGTTGGGGGCAATTGGGCCAGCAGGGGAGGGCAGTTGGGAGCGACCAGGCCTTCAGAGGAGGGCAGTTAGGGGCAACCAGGTCTGCAGGGGAGGGCAGTTGGGGTGACTGGGCTGGCAGGGGAGCAGTTAGGCATCCATCAGGCTGGCAGGGGAGTGGTTAGGGGGTGATCAGGCTGGCAGGCAGAAGCAGTTAGGGGGTTAGGAGCAATCAAGCAAGCAGGCAGGCGAGTGGTTGGGTGCCAGCAGTCCTGAATTGTGAGAGGGATCCCAGATTGGAGAGGGTACAGGCTAGGCTGAGGTACCCCCCTCACCCGCCCCCCACCCCATGCACGAATTTCGTGCACCGGGCCTCTAGTGTACAAAGAAAATTCCATCCTCATTCCACATGAGAAAGAAAAGCCAATTAAAGCCAGATAAGCTTTTGATTTTTATATTGCTTGTATCCTCAATAAACACATTTCTTTTTTAGTTCCTTAAAAAAAGATTCTTAATGATACCTTCAAGATCCCCTTTGTCATGGAAGGTAACATATTTATAGGTTCTGGGGATTAGAATGTGAATATTTTTAGGGAGCCATTATTCTCTCCGCCACAGAGACCATACAAAACTTTTAGATTAGGATTAATTTACTGAGTTATGATTTTGAGTTAAGTTACTTAACTCCTCTGTGCCTCAGTTTTTTCATAGATTAAATAGCTGGATAACAGTAGTCTATTTCAGAGTGTTAGAGGCCTAAAGGAGATAATGTTTAGAACAATATCTGACACAAAGTAAGCACTATGTTAGTATTTGTTTGATACATTTTTAACTTTACTTCTATAACTGTGTCAGGCACTGTTCTAGATACTGGGGATATGGATAGTATAAGTAGGAACAGGATTTGATCTCAAGGAGCTCAGGGAGTCAAACACACAAATACAGTCACTACACAGTGTGCTATATGCCATAAAAGGCATGGAAGTACTACAGGATTACAACATTGTGAAGGCACAGGGAAATTTAAGAAATATTAGTTGAATGAATAAATGAACATGACATTCAAACTGGGCTTTGTAGAATGAATAGGTATTGGCCAATGAGATAAAGAGAGAAGGGCTCAGAGCCAAGAAAATGTGTGTTCAAAGAACATTAAGTAGCATTTTGTGTAGCTGGAACAAAAGATAAAAGCTAGAAAGGCTGATGTAAGCACCAAGCATCAGGTTAAGGAGTTTGAACTTTATCCTGAAAGCAACAAAAGCCTTCCAGAGTGTTTAAACAGGGGAGGACATCATCATATTTATGGTTTTAAAAAGCTACCCTGGTCACCAGTAAGAACGGATTGAATTTGGAGAGACTGAAAACTGGCCCAGTTGTCCAGAAATATTTAGAAGACTGTACAGGATTTGGTGACTAATATGAAAAGGGTGTTGAGAGAGGAAGGATAGGCATTATGTTCAGATTTCTGGCTTATGAGAATGTTAATAGGTACAGCCATAATTCAGAGGTCTTGATGTGTGCTAAATTGTAGTTACTATTATTATGGTAACACTAAGGCTTAGAGATTCCCATGTTAAGGATACACAGGTACTATTTATTATGGAGAAATTGTTTCTTAGAAGTGTTAAGGTCCTGTCACTAACGTTTGTACAGCTGGGATTTGAAGGAGAACATCTGATTTCAGACCTTCAGTCACTAATGTTTCAGGTTTGGACATGTGGGATTTCCGGTACAGTGCAGGGTAAGTGATGCTGTCCAGGAGGCATTGGGAAACACAGAACCTGAGCTCAAGGGAAAGGATGGGGTTGAACGTAGTCTCCGTGGTAGGAGAAAGGGGAAAGGAAGCCCATTTTTTTCAATGTCAGTTCAAATCTCTATTATTCTTTGTTCTCCAGCGCTCGCCCCTACAGAACTCCAAGTCGTATTATAAATGCCGGGCTCTGGGTCACAGGGGATGGGGTGGTTTGCAAATTCTGCTCTTGGCCATGATCTAGCTGATGCGGTGATGCTTAGTAACCTGAAGAGGACCACAAGACCAGGGGGTTAAGCAGTCTTTTTCCACCTTGACCCGACCATTATCGCCCCCTAATCTTCCCCGAGAAAGACCGGTCAAAAGAGCCAGGGGCAGTACAGTTGGAGGCGAGAGGACAGAAGCGGGAGCAATGACGTCATGCGGCCGCCGGGTGATTCCCCAGCCTGTGGCGTCATGCGCCGATGACGTCACTCCAGGCGCTCGCCTGCCCCCACGCCTGGGCTGGCCGCGCTCCTGTAGGTCTGTCCGGGCCTCCCCGCCCCCTCCCACCTGCGGGAGGCGGGGCGGGCAGGACTCCGCCGCCTCGCCCGGGAGGGGGTTGGGGCCGGTGGGAGAGGCGGTCGGCCCGGCCCCGCGGCGCACAATAGCGCGGCAGCGGACGGGGGCGCGGCTGCAGCTGGAGCCCGAGGTGCCGGCGGCCGCAGACGCCCCTCGGCCTCCCCCGCACACGCCTCCCTTCGGCTCGTCCACCGCGCCTCCGCGCCGCCTCCCTTCCCGGCCCCGCCGCCCAGCTCCGCCGGCGCTCTCCCCTCATCCTCTCACCCCTCGCCCACTCCACGCTCAGATCCCCTCAAAAGACTGTCTCCCACCTCCGGCCCTGCGGCCCGCGAGCCCCCACATCCGCCCCGCAGCACCCCTGCACCCGCGACGCCCGATCCCCAGGGGATCCCCGGCCCGGCCCGACCCAACCCAAGCGCGCGGCGGCGGGAGCGAGAAAGTGAGGCGGCCCCGCGCACACCCCGGGCTCGGCCGCCGCCACCGGCTGGAGGAGGAGGAGGAGGAGGAGGAGGAGGAGTAGCCAGTCCAGCCGAGCGAGCGCGGAAGGTGAGAGCCGGCCTCCGCGGGTGCCCCGGCGTCTCGGGCAGCTCGGCTGGGGCGCGGGGTGGGGGCGCGAGCGGCAGGGGCCCGGGCGGCGGCGCCAGGTGAGCGGAGGCGGGGCCGTCGCCCGCGAGGTTGATGGTTCCGTCGGACCAACAAAGGCCTCCGTTGCACACACCCGCGCGGCCGCCGTCTCGGACTCTGGAGCCCGGGAACCCGAGAGGGGGCGGGCGGGGCGGGGCCGGGACCCCGGACAGGTCCGGGTCTGGGAGCGACTCCTTCCCGAACTTCGCGGTCCTCCGGCGCTAACCTTGGCCCACGGTCGGGAGCCTCGCCAGGCGGCGCCGATCTGCTCTGCGCGGAGCAGTCGCCCCTGCCCGGGCCGGGGAGTCACCTGTGGGTTCCACTCCTGGAAGAATTCGTGTGGCTGGAGCCTGACTCCCGCAGCCCCTCCCCCACCGCGGGAATGCGCTGTAACTTGTAGAGTTTAAAACCAACAGGGAGAGGAGAGAGAGTTATTTTATGCTCATGATTCCATTTCAGTGCTTTATAGCCTTTACCGTCTTGAACATTTTAACAGCGAACACGGGTGGGAGTGTTTTTGGAAGAATACTTGAGAAGTTGTGGGTGTTTGTGGGTGTTGGGAGCGAAGTGCTTGTGTTGGTTCAACTCCGTGGATAACTGTCTCACGCTTTTCCGCCCTGGCACTGTGAAAGGTGAGGGGAAGGGCGAGTACCATGGTTACCAATAAAATTCAAGTTCATGGGGCTAGCCTTTAAGAATTGCTCCTGAGAAAAGCCTTTACTTTTGCCTTCTGTGTTTGGGCTCTCTCAGCTTTGTCAGGAGAAAGCAGGAGCCAGCAGTACACCGAGGCCTCGTTGATCTTACCTTGTGACTTCACCTCCTTCCTGTGTGACCTTGAGCAGGTTACTGCCAGCCTTAAAGTTCCAGGAGTTTGTTTTTATGCACTAGACACAGACAGGTATCGAGCACCTATTCAGCTTTGAAGACGCCGCTGAAGAATCCCCCATTCTCCCACTTTGAAGTCTTCGCTAGCATCCACTCCCAAACTCCTCTCAGGCAAAACCAACTTCTGGCTGGAGCCCTCAGCGGCTTGTAGGATTTACCACAGCATCAGTAACATTTGTTGTTGTTGTTATGTTTCTGTTTGGGAAATCCTCCATCAGGTGCATAGTGAAATCCACCTCACCTTAACGAAACTTGGCTTCTCAAAAAGGGTTTTGGGAAATATGGACTCGGAAACATTCCCTGAAGTTTATCCATATCCTTACCTCTAGGAGCTCATGTGTTTATCTGGTTCATTTGCTTCTTCAGTCATCCGTTGACCCTGCATTACTGGAGTCAGAGCTACTGTGTCCAGGCCTCCTGCTAGGGCGATGGGGATTCAGAGTCTATTAAGACATTCCGTGTCTTCACAGAGCTCAAACTCTAGTGGGTGAGGTAGACATGTGAACAGGAAGACCTGCGCTAATCTCTGGGGGACTCCCGAAGTACAGGGAGTAGTATGCAATAATGGAGGCTGCTGGACCTGTTTTACAAGGTTTGTCCTGGACATAGTGAGTCGGCTGGGAAGGTGATGACCTGTCTCACATCCACAAGACAGCACTTGATAAAAAGCTTGTCTAGCCCGGCTGGTGTGGTTCAGTGGCTGAGCATCCAGCCATGCACCAAGAGGTCATGGTTCAATTCTGGGCCAGGGCACATACCTGAGTTTTGGGCTCAATCCCCAGTAGGAGGCGTGCAGGATGCAGCTGATCGATATTTCTCTCTCTCTGAAATCAATAAAAACATATTAAAAAAATATAAAAAAGCTTGTCCAAGTCAATTCAATATACATTCACTAAGCACATGTTATGGGGCCCTGTGCCCGGCTTGGAGGAAGCAGTGTTTTCTGAAAGGAGGGCACTGTATATCCAGAGAAATCTTTGTAAAACAAAACCTATCCTATACATTTTTCCCTACCCCAGACTTGTCATTGCCTAAGGATACATTTTCAAACTCGAACCTGAATAAGAAGTTTTCGGAGACCAGACTGCTGCCTACCGTTGCAGCCTCACCGTCTGTAACTCCCCTGCCATATTCTTCCTTACGGCTGCTTCTTGCTTGGGCTGGTCTTTCTCCCCCAACGCCAGCCTTCCACCCTCTACCTGCCTGTGGAGATGTGCTTGTTGGACCTCTGGAAGCAGCAGTCCCTTAGTCTCTCCTCCTGTGACCTCCATAGAATGAGTTATTCCTTTATTCTCTGGCTCCTGTATACACCACACTTACAGCTCTCTACAGCACTATTGCAATTATTTGAGTTTGTGCCTGTCTTTTCCATTAGCCTGTGAATTTCTTGAGGGCAGGACCTGTTTAGTTTTAGTGTCTTAACAAAGTTCTGTACACTGATACGTGTTTAAAATGAATGAATGGATGGATGAAGAAGCAAGTCAAGGCCCAGGAGATGATAGAGGATACCTAGTCCTTTGGGCTAGAACAGTTATCTCTAAGTATGGTCCCAGCACCAGCAGCATCAGTGCAGTCTGGGAATTTGTTAGAATTGCAAATGATTTGTCCCATCGCTGAAAAACTCTGTGGCTGGGGCTCTAAAACCTCTGCTTTAACAAGCCCTACAGGTCAGGGGTCGCCAACCTTTAGGACCTCACAGGGAACCACCGGTTGGTGACTGCTGCTCCCGGTCATTTCTGATACTGGATAGTTTGAAAACCTCTGGGTTAAAAGATCTGTTTCGGATAAGACCAAGGCCGTGCCCTCTCCCTCCCCCTCCCTTCTTTTTCAGAGCACTTACTGCCTGGCAGTCCATTCTAGTCCACCTGTGTATGTCTTTCTTTTGCCACTAGATTGAGAGCTTCCTGAGAGCAGAGAATTTTGTCTGTTTTGTTGACGAGCATTTCTTCCGGTTTATATGTGTCTTTTTCCAACCAGCCGAGAAGAGTGACTATATGCAGGCACTCAGATATTTGTTGAATGAATAAGATGATTTAGTCCCATTTACTTCCAGCTGCTACATTGGGGTTTTATTCAACAATAGTTCTCAGATTGAAGAGGAACCGTGCTTTAATATGGAAATTCAAGTGGATTCGAATATTTTTTTGGGGAATGTATATTAGACTGAGCTTTTCTTCCCTTTTATATCTGTCTTTCTCCACCAAGCTTGCAGGATTTTTTGGCTTTTGTTCTTGTAGTCAAGACCTGAAAACTGCTGTTGAAATACCCTAGGCTAGGGTTGTTTCTTAGGAATTTGCAACTTGGTTTTGCAAGTCTAAATAAGCACCCCAACTTTTGAGCCTTTTAACTTGAAACTGTCTCTTCCGGATCTCCTGTGGTTTTGTTTTTCTCTAGTGATACTTAAAGGCCTACAGGGACCTGTTTGACTCCAACAAAGGTTTTTCCTCCTTATGAAGCTCTTAAAATATGTTTTCCTTTCACTTTCTTATTAGCCCGAAGATACAATATCCAGTTTTCTCCTTTCCTAACTTCCCTCTGGGAGATTGTCTCCGTTTGTTCATTCATTTATTTATAAACACTTATTGAGTCCTTCCCTACCATGTGCCAAGCCCCATGCTGGGACAGGGTGTTAAGATATACATACTCAAGTCTTTAAGGAGTTAAAGATATCACAACATGGTGTGATAAATCTCAAAATGAAGGGATAAAATGAGAGATAAAAAATGATGTATACTCATAAAGATGAGAGAAGGCTGTCTTTCTAACACTCCCCCCCCCCCGCCCCCGCCACCTCAGTTTAGGAATAGTTTATCAAACAAGCATTATTTTAATAAACAGACTTTAAGAGGTTGAAGGCTTTTGGGGAAAACAAAAACGAAAATCAAGGTGGAATCAGCAATTACTAATCTGAGATAATTCTCAATTCTGAGAGAGAGAGAGAGAGAGAGAGAGAGGGAGAGCGCGTACGCGAGCGGGGTGGGGTGGGGACACGTCAATGATGAGAGAGAACTATTAACTGGCTGCCTCCTGCAGGCCCTTTACTGGGGATTGAGCCCCCAACTCGGGCATGTGCTCTGATCTGTAATAGAACTGTGATCTCTTGGTTCATGGGTTGATGCTCAGCCCTTGAGCCACACTGGCTGGGCCCTTTCTCCCTTTTTATCTTTCTAAATCATAACCAGAAACTAGGGAAAAAACTTTTTTTTTGTATAGTAAAGAGAGACATTTAAGGTTATCAAAAGGACATATTGTTTCATACATGTCATTTTAATTCCTAAAGACTGATGTTGTAATTTGGAGATGGGGGAATAATGAAGCCAGGAGAAAGTCAGGAGACCTTAATTTGCTTCTATATTACTGCATGACTGTATGAAAGTAATTTATCTCTGTTCCTCTTCTCCTAACTGTAAAATGGGGATAGTAAAACTTCCTATGACCAGCTTACAAGGTAATGAAGCAACTAAGTAAAATATTGAATACTAGAGACCTGGTGCACGAAATTTGTGCACTCCGGGGGCGGGGGTCCCTCAGCCCAACCTGTGTCTCCCCTCAGGGAGAGCGGGCCTAAGCCGTCAGTCGGACATCCTTAGCCCTGCCGCAGAGGCAGGAGAAGCTCCTGCCACCGCCGCTGCGCTCGCCAGCCGTGACCCGGCGTCTACCCCCTGGTGGTCAGTGTGCGTCATAGCGACCAGTCATTCCGCCTTTTGGCCAATTTGCATATTAGACTTTTATTATATAGGATAAAGAAACCTTTGAAAAGTATAATTGGCCAGCTAGTTGTTAGCTGGTTGTAAACTTAATTCAGTAGTTTATTGCACACCTGTATGTACCAGACACTATTTGAGATGTTTTCTTCAATCTTCAAAATAAGCATACAGGATGATGGCTAGCACCTCTATTTCATGCATAAGGAGGTTGAGGCTCAGACTGGCAAAGGGAACTTGTTCAAGGTTTTACTGAAAGTAGGTGGCAGACTTCAATTTCAGTCGATATCCACCTGATACCAGTTATGTGTTATGTTCATTATGCTGGTGCTATAATCCATTCATATGGAGGATATAGGAATGTTTGGCAAGTATATTGCTGTGAGAGTTAAAATACAATTGTTTTTTCCATTTAGCCTGCTCCCTTTTTCTGTGCATAGAGCGATGGGTGAGGACAGATGTACATGCATTTACATTTATGTTTCTACAGGGAAAAGGCTAACATCTTGCCCTGCTGCATTTGTTCATTCTTTACAACAGTTCTGTGAGAGAGGTATTTCCATTTTACAAGAGTTAGGAGACAGGATCATAACAGTCTTGGCTTGCTCAAAGGCACATGATTAGCAAATGACTAAATATTGTTTTAAAACTACATTTTAAGAAATCTAAATGTAGTCCTTTACTTTTGCCACTATATCATATTGCCTTTTAAACTCTTTCAAACTAAGCTGTGGAACACTGGAAATGTCACTTTAGAATGCTTCCTGATCTCTCTCTTTAAAAAAAAATTTTTTTTTTTTTTAAGGATTTCAGAGAGGAAGAGAGAGGGAGGGAGGGAGAGAAACATGAACAATGAGAATAATCTATGGGATGCCTCCTGCACGCTCCCCACTGGGGATCAAGCCCGCAACCTGGTCATGTGCCCTGACTGGGAATGGAACCAGTCGCCTCCTGGTGCATGGGACAACACGCAACCAATTGAACCACACTAGCCGGGCTATATCAGTGGTTTTTCATTTGGCCATGTATTTGAACCACGTCTGAAGATGTTAAAATAAATTGCCTGGGTTCTATCTCAACTCTACTTATTAAAATCTCATGGGATCTCTATTTTTGAAGGATTATAGCTAATTCTGATATGCAGTCAAGATTGAGAAGTACTGCCATATATTATATTTTGCATAAACATCTTATGTACTTACTAGAGGCCTGGTGCATGAAATTCGTGCACGGGTAGGGTCCGTAGGTCTGGCCAGCGATCATGGCCGATTGGGGCCTTCCGGCTGCTGGCCTGGGGCCTTTATTCGTTCCGCACCGTCCCCTGGTGGTCAGCACACATCATAGTGAACAATTGAACTCCCAGTCTCCCGGTCGAACTCCCGAGGGGACACTTTGCGTATTAGCCTTTTATATGTATAGGTTATATGAAAACGAATGTTTTAATTTTTATTTAAAGTTCATTTCCTAAACACGTTAAGCCTCAGGCATTGTCATGGGCTCTGACAAAACAGATGAATCATACATACCTGGTTCCTACCCTTAAGTTTACAGTTGAGATACAGAGATGTCCATAGGCAATAATGTTATATTGAGATAAAAATGACACATGGAGATTTGTGCTGTGCAAAAGGCATCTACTCCACCTGAAATGGGGATAGCCTGGCCAACCTTAAGGGAAGTGTCACCTAAGTTGGGTTCTGAGAGTTGAGCAGAGCTTAACCCAGTGCAGTGGGGGAGGGGGAGGAAGAGAGGGAAGGAAAGACCTTCCTGAGAGAGAGAGCAGTATGAGGGCTAGCAGCTTGAGAGCATGTTTGGGGACCCCGATTAGTTCAGTGCACCTAGAGGATAGATGCAAGGTGGGGAGTAGTAAAACTCTCTGGGTTAGCTAAAACAGGTATTGTTTTATGTCTGTTTTATAGAGTTAATGGGATTACCTGAGGCTGTGTAGCAAAGCTATGATTTGACTCTTGACTTCAGACTCTTGAGCTTCTGATTCATGCCTCTTCCATTACATCAGAGCTGCCCTGAACCTTTCAGTGTTGTGGGGATCAGATGAGCTCCCTAGATAAATGCACAGCAACTGCTAAGTTGTAAAGTGCTTGACTCACATTGCCTGGTAGTTGGCAGTTTGGACTAAGTGGTCTATAAGAGTGCTTTTAGCTCAAGAATCTGTGGGCAGTTTCTAGGATTTTCCTTAATTGCTGAAATAACATTCCCCTCCTCCCCCGAAATTTATAACCAGGGTCCAGTGAGCTAAAATCTTGTCAGATAGGTAGTTACTCTTCCAATTTGAGTGTCTTCACTCAACTTCCCATGTTTGTTTTTAAAATACACTTACATATATATTTTTTTAAATAATTTTTATTGATCTTAGAGAGGAAGGGAGAGGGATACAGAGATAGAAACATCGATGAAAGAGAATCATTGATTGGCTGCCTCCTGCACGTCACCTACTGGTGATGGATCCCACAACCTAGGCATGTGCCCTTGGCCAGAATCGAACCTGGGACCCTTCAGTCCGCAGGCCGACGCTCCATCCACTGAGCCAAACCAGCCAGGGTTACATTTATATTGTGAAATGTAAAAACGATACATGAAAGTGATGCATAGTTCTCAGAAAATTTGGAGAATACAGAGGAATAAAAGGTAAAACAACAAAACCACCACCACAACAAACTCCATCAGAGTTTTATTGTAGAACTATAACTGATAGTAGCATTTCATCTATTTCCTTCTAATCTTTAAAAAGAAACAAACGAGTTTGGGATGTGATTTTCCTCTTTTCCAAGTATCCCCTTTCCCCACTCTTACGTTGAGGATAAATGAGATTTAAAAAAACGATCGACATCATCAGCTTTATTACAACTGACCTTTAAGGTGTTTAGTGCCAAACACCTTACATTTGACTTTTCATTTAGATTCTGTAATATTTTGCTGTGTTTGCTTTATTGCATAT
Source organism: Corynorhinus townsendii (assembly GCA_026230045.1). Lineage (NCBI taxonomy): Eukaryota > Metazoa > Chordata > Mammalia > Chiroptera > Vespertilionidae > Corynorhinus > Corynorhinus townsendii. The sequence continues at coordinate 47,529,849 of JAPDVU010000008.1, read as the reverse complement.
CTATTTATTCATCAATCCTTAATCTATTTATTCATCAATCCATCCTATTTCGAAGCATGTATCAGTACACTTCACCTTTAAACACTTAAGCATTCATATAATTATTTGTTTGCATAGAATCACAGTCTTACTATTTACACTATGGCATTGTTTGATTAATGTCTATCTGCCCTAAGCTCCAGAGAATCGTTTCTCTTTAAGGCATTCTCCAAAGAGAATGAGTTTTAACATAGTACCTTTTACCTTAAAATAAAAAGTATCTTTCTTTTTTGGTCACTGTTGTATTCACAATTCCTAGCATATAGTAGGCACTCAAATATTTTTTGATTGAATGAATGAAAGTGGAGCCAGCATTCAAACTGAGGTCCATATGACTTCATTGCTAAGAACATTTGTTTGATTTTCTCAAGTTCAACAAACATACAAGAATCCCTTCAGTGTCTGGTGTTGGGAGAGAGGAGAAGAGACCTTACTGTGCTAAATATTTAGCGGCCCAGTGCAAATATCCCTGACCTGAGTCAAAGTTGAAGACAGGCTCTTCAGCTAAGGATGTGGAAAATTCTTAAACCAGTCACCAGCTACTTTGCCGTTGTGTGTGGGTGCTCATTTTATTTGAGTTGAGGCATTACATGTTCCTGAAAAATGGCCCTGGGGTCCTTTCTTTTTAGTACTTACTATCAAAGGCAACATTTCAAAATGGGCAGCTTTGTGTGTGTGTGTTTTAGATTAGTATGAATTTCTTTAATCAGGCCTAACATAATGTTAGCTTTCTTCCATTAAAAATAACAGAGTTCTATTTCACAAACTGTTTTGTAACACTATTCAGACATTTAAGATTCAGCCATGATTCCATCATTCTAATAAATAAACTCTTTTGTTTTCTCTTTTTCTTTTATATATAAACACAACACACAAAGTTACATAGTTGTAATCACAATGTAGACCTAAGTTTATTTGCCCTTTTTTCTTGACCTATAAACATTTCTCCATATAACTTCTTAGTGTTCGTTGTAAAATTTAAGATGATATTCCAGTATTTGCTTAAAGCCATTGTATCTCTTATACCAGAGAAACTTAATGAGTAGAATTCTTTCTCAGGGAAATCTCAGTTATGCTCTTGAGGCCTTTCAACTGACTAGATGACCCCTACCCAGATTATGAGGGGTAGCCTCCTTTATTTATTTATTTATTTATTTATTTACTTACTTATTTATGCTCATGGTTTGGAAGAATTAATATTGTGGTTTTTTTTCCTTCTGTTTTTTTTTTTAAAAATAAATCTTTATTGTTCAGATTATTACAGGTGTTCCTCTTTTATTCCCCCCCCCATAGCTCCCCTCTACCTGATTCCTCACCCCACCCCATGCCCTTACCCCCCGCCACTGTCTTCATCCATAGGTGTAAGATTTTTGTCCAGTCTCTTCCTGCACCCCTCACAACCCCTTCCCCCTGAGAATTGTCAGCCCACTCCCTTTCTATGTCCCTGATTCTATTATATTCACCAGTCCATTCTGTTCTTCAGATTTTTTATTCACTTGATTTTTAGATTCACTTGTTGGTAGGTATGTATTTGATGCCATTTTGTTGTTCATAATTTTTATCTTTACCTTTTTCTTCTTCTTCCTCTTCTTAAAGAATACCCTTCAGCATTTCATGTAATCCTGGTTTGGTGGTGATGAACTCCTTTAGCTTTTTCTTGTCTGTGAAGCTCTTTATCTGACCTTCAACTCTGAATGATAGCTTTGCTGGGTAGAGTAATCTTGGTTGTAGTTTCTTGCTGTTCATCACTTTGAATATTTCTTGCCACTCCCTTCTGGCCTGCATAGTTTCTGCTGAGAAATCAGCTGACAGTCGTATGGGTACTCCCCATACGACTAACCGTTTTTCTCTTGCTGCTTTTAATATGTAGGTAACTAACCGTTATTCTCTTGCTGCTTTTAATATTCTCTCATTGTCTTTTGCCCTTGGCATTTTAATTATGATGTGTCTTGGTGTGGTCCTCTTTGCATTCCTTTTGTATGGGGTTCTGTGCGCTTCCTGTACTTGTAAGTCTATTTCTTTCACCAGGTAGGGAAAGTTTTCTGTCATTATTTCTTCTAATAGGTTTTCAATATTTTGCTCTCTCTCTTCTTCTGGCACCCCAAAAATTCGGGTGTTGGTATGCTTAAAGTTGTCCCAGAGGCTCTTTACACTATCTTCATATTTTTGGATTAGTTTTTTCTTTTTGTTTTTCTGGTTGGATGTTTTTTGTTTCCTCATATTTCAGATCTTTGGTTTGATTCTTGGGGTACGTTGATCTACAGTTGAGTTTCTGTATATTCTTTATTTTAGACAGTGTATGCTTCATTTCTAACTGGTCCTTTTCCATTTTTTTTGGCATTCTCATTAAGATCCTTAAAGGTCTCATCAAGTTTCTCAGCAGTTTTTAGAAGATTCTTGAGTAACCTTACAAATGTGGTTCTGAATTCTATGTCATCCAGTAGTTTGCTTTCCTCTGTTTCTTTCATTCATGACATGTTTCTTTGTCTCCACATTTTGGCTGCTTCCCTGTGTTGATGGAGTGGCTTTGTGTGGTAGGTGACCTATAGGGGGCAGTAGCTTAGCCTCCCCAATCACCTGAGGTGGACACTCTTGGTACACCCCTTTGTGGGCTGAGTGCAAAGTCTTGGTGTAGTTAAGCCTTGATTGCTGTTGGTACGCTGGGAGGAATTGACCTCCAGGCCAATTGGCTGTGAGGACCCGCTGTGTCTATAATGGAAGAACTGCTGCGCTGGAGACTCTTATGGGGCAGGACTTGTTTCAGTGGGGCTTTGGTGCTCACTGAGTCTGCCTCTTGAATGTGTCACTTATGGATGTGAGGAGTTGAAATCTGGTGTCTCACACTGACAACTAGGTACACTGGCTTCTGGATCTCCAATGGGGTGCAGGTCAGCTACTGTCTGAGGCCACCCAGCAGGAGCTACAGTTTTCTCCTCTTTGCTTGGGGTTTGGAGGTTTTGGAGCTGTCTGATCCGGGCTACAAGTTTGCTAGGTTAAGCTGCAATAAGGCAGGCCATTCTTATGCTAAAACTGCTGCTTGGAGCTTGGATGGGTTTGTTTGTAGGTTGTGTGGGGCGGGGTCTCAGGGCGTCATTAGGCTAGGGCGTGGCAAACAGCAATGGCTGCCAGTTAGCCGGCTCTGCGTCTCTGACTGCACCCCAGTGCAGTAAACAATTATTTCTGCGCACAGCTCTGCAAGCAAGCCACCAGCACTTTCCGACCCGATGTCAGACAGTCCAGCTTCTCCCCGTAGGAGTTTGGGTCCCCTGCGTCTCCCCAGAAACTGGATTTCAGAGTAATCGGGGGTTTGTCTCCCTTCAGGTTGATAAAAGCAATGCCTGCCGCCAGCCCAGAATGTGCGCCTCCGTACCTCAGCTTTTCAGGGCTTGTGCACATCTCAATGCTCTTTTCTCTTTCCTTCTAGTTGTAGAACTTCCACTCAGCCAGCTTTCCCGTGGTTCTGGGTGATGGACGTTTTGTCTTTTAGTTGTAGTTTTGAAATTGTTGTGCGAGGCAGCAGTTTAGGTGTTTACCTACGCCGCCATCTTGGATTCCTCCTATTTATTTCTTAATCCTCACTAGAGTATATATTTTTTCCATTGATTATCAGAGAGAGTGAAATGGGGCGGGGGAGTAGAGGGGGAAAGAGAGAGAGAGAGAGAGAGAGAGAGAGAGAGAGAGAGAGAGAGAGAGAGAGAGAGAAAGACGTTCATGTGAGAGAGACACAGCCATTGGTTGCTTCCTGCACACACTCTGACTGGGGCTGGAATCAAACGTGCCTCTGTGCCCTTGACCAGGAATCGAACCTGCCACCCTCTGGTGTGCAGGCCGATGCTCTAAGCACTGAGTCACGTGGGTCAGGGCTAGCCTCCTTTATTTAAGTCATTGTAGATGTGTCCTACATCTATAGAATGCATTCACTACAGCACATAGATCACTTCTAATTCAATAAGTGGATACTATAGCCTATCCCAGTGGTCGGCAAACTGCGGCCCTGTTGACTGATGAGTTTGCTGACCACTGGGACAGGGGCTTAATCACAAGGAAGAACAACAGGAATTGAGAGTCTAGGTCAGTGGTTGGCAAGCATATTAGTCAACAGAGCGGCAAACCGCGGCTTGCGAGCCTCAGTTTGCCGACCACTGGCCTATCCTAATTGTCACATAAAATTCAAGCATCACAGTCATTTGGGTCTTTCTTTTCATGTTGTAAATTACACTGTAATTTTATCTATAACTAGAGACCCAGTGCACGAAACTCGTGCACTGGTAGGGTCCCTAATGGCTGCTGGCTGCTGGCCGGGTACTCCCTCCCTTCCCCTGGTCTGCCCTGCCCCCTAATCGAACTCCTGGACACCTCCCAGACACCTCCCAGTTGAGGGGACAATTTGCATACTATGCTTATATTATATAGGATACTATGTATTGCTTTTGACTTTCAAAAATTATATTTTTTAGAATAAATTTCCATAGGTGGGAATACTGGGTCAAGGGGTCCAAAGCCCTAATGGGTTCTTGACAGGATTTAATATTTGCAAACTGAAAATACCACCTCAGCCTTTCTCTTAATGACGTCTTAAGGGATCTACTCATTTCCCATTTCTACAAACCTGATTTTCTCCCTGTGATTTTTGGCTCTGGAATCAGCTGCTTTTCTTCAGGGGTTTCTTCCATTTTCCCCTCAGTCCCCACTTGTCACTTTCTCCACTGCCCTTCTCACCTCTCTCTGTGCCCCAGACTTTGGTTCACATATTATATAATATTGAAGCTTCATATTCCTACTATTAAATCTAAGAATCTACTTGGATTTGCACCCATTTTTGCCTTTGCCCCTTCCTTTACAAGGAAGGAAGTGATTCAAGGAAAGGCCTGCTCTTTCATATGCTTTTAGATTTCTTCCCAAGTTTCCTTCTTAGAAACCTCACTTCATTGTATCTTTACATTTTACTTTCTACTGAGTTACTATAAGCAACATTCAAATGCTCTATTTAAAGGAAAACAATTTCCCCCTTCCCCACCAATCAAAAGCATTCTTGAGATCCTGTCAGGCTCCAACTAAACCCTATCTTTGCTCTCCTTCAAATCCAATCTTTTTTTTTCTTTAACTATATATCTTTATTGATTTCAGAGAGGAAGGGAGAGGGAAAGAGAGATAGAAACATCAATGATAAGAGAGAATCATTGATTGGCTGCTTCCTGCATGTCCCATACTGGGGATCAAGCCCACAACCCAGGCATGCGCCCTTGACCAGAACCGAACCCGGGACCCTCCCGTCCACAGGCTGACACTCTATCCACTGAGCCAAACCAGCTAGGGCAATCCAGTCTTTTTTAAAATAACTGTTTACAACTTCTGCTTCCAGTTTCTGACCTCCAATTTACTTGGCAGCCTCCTCCACTCTACTTCTATCCCACCAGCTTATCACAACTACTCTCACCGAGGCCCTTAATAACCCCTACGGTGTCAAAAGTTAAATAATAAGCAAACACCCTCCCTCCCAACCTTAACTACCCCATCCCCCAATAATCTCCTTAACATTATCATAATATTTAATTGTGGCTCAAATGTCATACTTTTTTTTTATATATATACTTTGAAATAGAATCCAGATAAGGGCCACACAGAGAGATTGGTTGATATGTCTTTCATGTCTGTTTTAATCTCTAAATCCCCCTTCCCCAGCCCTGTCAGTTTATTCTTTGAAGAAACCACATTGTTTGTCCTGTAGAGTTTTCCACTGTCTGGATTTTTCATCTTTCTATTATAGTTTAGAAAAGTCCTTGGTCCTGGAGGTTAGCAGCTGAGTCTCAGCACAGGGAGCCCGCGGGAGTCTGAAAAAAATAAAAAAGTTCCTTGGTTCTGTATATATGTTACTTGTAAATTAGTATCTAGAGGCTTGATCAGATTCAGGTTTTTGTTTTGTTTTCATGACCACTCAGGTTTTGGTGTGTTCTTCCATCAAGAGGCTCATAGTGCATAGTGCATGGATGTTCCTCTTTTTGTGATGTTAGCAGCCGTGGAATTTCCTTTGCCATGCTTTTTTTTTTTTTTAAATATGTTTTTATTGATTTCAGAGAGGAAGGAAGAGAGAAAGAGATAGAAACATCAATGATGAGAGAGAATCATTGATTGGTTGCTTCCTGCACGCCCAACACTGGGGATCAAGCTCGCAATCCAGGCATGTGTCCTCACCAGGAATCGAACCTTGACCTCCTGGTTCATAGGTAGACACTCATCCATTGAGCTATGCTGGCCAAGACAGCTTGGAATTCTTTTCTTCTTTTATACTTTTAAAATTCTTCATTCTTCAAGATCCAACTTGGATGCCATTTTTTCTATGCAGTCTTCCAGTCCGAATCCACCATCCATGATTATAATTTCCTTGAGGGTATGCAGACTGAATTTTGTGTCTCCCTCAATTCATATATATTAAGTCCTAATGCCTGATGTGATGATATTTGGAGATGGGGCCTTTGGTAGGTGATGAGGTCATGAGGGTGGAGCCCTGATGAGTGGGATTAGTGCCATGATAAAAGAGACCTCAGAGAGCTTCCTGGCCCCTTCTGCCATGTGAGGATACAGAGCGAAGGAAGCCATCTATGAACCCAGAAGAGGTTCTTACCAGACATTGAATCTCCTGGTGCTTTGATCTTAAACTTCCTAGTCTCCAGAACTGTGAGAGGTAAATTTCTGTTGTTTGTAAGCCATCCAGTCTGCGGCATTCTATATGAGCAGCCCAAATGGACTAAGACAGGGTAGGACTTTGTGTCTTCACTTGCATCTTTAACAATGCCTGGCATATAATAGGCTCTCAATAAATACTTCTTAAATGATGGAATAAAGTCATTTACTTATCTACTCACTCAACAAATATATATTTTTAAAAATATATTTTATTGATTTTTTATAGAGAGGAAGAGAGAGGGATAAAGAGTTAGAAACATCGATGAGAGAGAAACATCGATCAGTTGCCTGCTCACAACCAAGGTACATGCCTTGACCAGAATCGAACCTGGGACCCTTGAGTCCGCAGGCTGACGCTCTATCCACTGAGCCAAACCGGTTAGGCCTCAACAAATATTTATTAAGCTTTTCTGAATTTCCAAAGCACTCTCCCCATTCTTTGCACTATCATTAGATACATAGAAGTTCATTTGTCATCCATAGAAGCTGATCACTTATAAAATTAGTCCCCACTCAGACATCCCTCCCAGCTGACCATTGGGCTTACCATTACCTTGTCAATAAATGCCTTTCTAATGATAGGACAGTTAACACCCAACAATACAATGCAAATAGATTCTAAAGTGAAAACTGACATTTCTGCAGAACATGAAGACATTTATGCATTTGAAATAAAGTGATACTGGAGAATGGCTTGAAACACACAAAATTGATAAATGAGGGCTAGGTAAAGTTAGGCCAGTTTAAATTGAAGGGCAAATTAACGTGAGTAATGACATAATAGGAGATTCAGAGGACAGTGATTTGAGTAACAAAGGATTAAGAGAGACTCAGGGGGAAAACTGGTGAAGCTCTTGAATATTTTGACAAAATTGATCCTCTTTATCAACGTGTGTTGAAAGCCAAATGTGAAGTAACAGATGTTCTTTGTTTTAGGAATTACCTTAGTGGCAATTATAACTTAAATTTTATTAAATTAAGAATTACAAAAATTTTGTTTTGTATTTATCTTGATAAGTTAAAGGCCCAAACAACTTTAAAAAATTTTATTAGGAAATTTTGATCCCTAATGAGTTAACTTAAATGGCATGTGTGGATATTAGTTGTCCTCAGATAGCAAGAATCCCTCTGTATGTATCTGTACCCCATGGGATTTCATTCCCTGAGGTTGGGGTTGTGCTTATTCATTATATTCCCATGGAACTAGCTCAGAATCTGATACATGGGAGATATCTAACAAAATATCTAATAATGCAGATAAGAAGTGAATAATAATTGAAGGGATTTGGAAAAGCTCCTTAGAAAAGAGTACTTGATATAGAGCTATTATGGCAGGTGGGTGAGTAGGGTTTGCCAATATAGATATACTTTGTTAGGTCCAAAAGGAAAACCTCTTTTCTTCCTTTTGCCAGCTCCTGCCTAGGGTATGCTTTAATATTCAGAGTCTGTTGTCTGCCCTGATGGCTCTTGTTCTCATTGTAATTCTTTCTGGAGATTGAGATGGAAATGAGGAAGGTTTTGGGCTGCTGCCTCAGCATCCACATTGATGAGAACTTAGAAATGCAGAAGGACCAAATGTCATGCCTGACCTAAACGAATCCAGGTCAGCCAATCGCTGCTTTCCTGGCTCCCCCTTTGTTCTTGAGCCTCCAGCCTCCTATCTGCTGGAGGTTGGTGCTACAGCTGTTTATAGTAATTACTATAATGCTAATGTGCCCCTTAATGAAGGCCCGGAAGAGCATGGTCCCAGCTAGTGGCCAAGAGCTGTGTAGTGCCAGCCTCCAAAGGACCTTTTCACTCACCACAATTGGACTAAGCACCTGAATACCTTTTCCTATTGTTTTTGAAACCATGGAAACAGAAGCCAAAAAGTGACCATAGCTTAGGGAGTGTAACTCCTCATTTCGTGAGTTGAGGGGGAAAAAACTCGTCTGAGACGGTAATTATGCCAAAGGAATAATTCCATGCCTCTCCTTTTAACAAAGTTCTGTCTCATGGAAATATAATTTTGTCCTCTCTGAATATCACATAGCAGTGAAAACTTTGCCACAGATCCGACTTTGAATCCTGAGGCCCTGCTACTTCCTGACTGTGTGATCTGGGGGGAGTTCCTTAACCTCTAGTTTTAGTTTCCTTATTCTTAAAATGCTGCTAACGATAATACCTGCTGTAGAGGTTTGTTACTAGGATTCCATGGGATAATGCTTGTAAAGCACTCAGTAGATTCTGGTACATAACAAGTGCTTAATAAATGTTGGCATTATTATTATTATTACAGGGTAAAGGGTGCTAGAATGAACCTAATGATCAGTGCTTTCATTTACAGCCTTGTCCTTGAAACCTTTTGGCCCTAGTTCTCCTCCAATGAGACTAGCTTTGTGAAAGCAAGGACCTGTCTGTGTGCTTCCCTGTATCCCCAGCATCTAGAATAATTTTTAGTGTAGAGTGGACACTTAGTAAGTTTTTGGTGGATTAATGAATTCTCGTAGGGAAAATTTCCCTGAAGAACACCTACTTTTAGATACTCCAGTGACTTGAATCTTTTTTCTTTAAGCTGTTTATATGAATTTGTACTTGTCTTTATAGCATGTGTGTCACGTCCTTGATCTTTTCAGGTATCTTTGTTTCCCTATGCATTGTAAATCATCAAGAGTGGGGATTGTGATCCCTGCTATGGTTACGTTCCCATAGCTACTAATATAGTTTTTGTATGTTGGTTTTAGTTATTAGTGCATAGTAATTACTGATAACTGGCTGTAGAAATCATTTGTATTTAACATTAATTTATTGAGCAAAAAACCATTAGAGACTGTGTCATCATTTCCAACTCTAAGAAGTTGGGAATTTGCAGGGCCAGTCCTTGGCGGCCAGAGGCACCTTATTGCCTTTGTGAATGTTGTCTTTACGGTTGAAATACCCTTTTCTTCTTCCTTGTCCCTTCTGTGCCAAATGTCATATTGCTCATTTTTCAGGGCTCCCCTGTCAAGTTGATTTTCTTCCTTTCCTCTGTGATTAACTCCTCTTTCTGTAAATCTCTTTGTGGAGTAAGTGGGTAACTTTTGCAAATGGAATGATTTTGAGGGAGGACGTTTCACATCGAGGGAGGAGTTGATACAAAGATAAGGAAGGATAAGAGTGAATATTTTATGTTATCTTCAGTGTAGGGCAGTTTATTTGTCAGGGTTCTTACTAATAGGGGCAAGCAGCAGAATCCACTCTAGCAAGTGGTTCAAGGAAAAAGGACTTATTAAAGAGTACCAGGTGTAGATTAAAGAGTTTTTGGGGATTAAAGAAGAAATGGACCCAGACTGAGCTTCCAGGAACTAACTCCCCAAACTGCACTAAAGAACTGAGCTCTCAAGGATGCCATTATCTTTGCCATAATGTAGAAGCTGCAGAATCAGGAAGCAGTTGCCACATCTGCTAGATCTAGATCTCTGCTGCCTTTGCTGCAGTTGGTTCCAGCAGAAGGGATGTCCTGTGTCCAGTCTCTCTCTTCACCTAATCCACCAATCATTGCTTAGTGTGAGAGCGTCTGATGAGCAGAACCTAAATCACATTTAGAAAGGAGTCTGGGAAATACAGTTTTTTTTTTGCTCTCCAACATGTGTAGTACCCAGAGCTAGAAGGGGGTTGGAATAGATATTTAACAAATCAATTTAAAGATTCTGTCATAGAGAGTATTCAGGTGGCTTGTACGCTTTTCTAGTACCAAATTCTATATCATTTGGAATTCTGTAAGTAGAATTTCTGCTCAAATTTGGCTTAAATCATATTGATATTTGTATCAAGCTTGTGTTACTTTTATCCATGAGCTGGCTTCCATCATGGTAATGAGTTACATTTCTTTGTTCTCTTCTCTCTTCCCTCTCTCCTCTCTCCTCTCTTCTCTCTTCTCTCTCTTCTCTCTCTCTCTCTCTCTCTCTCTCTCTCTCTCTCTCTCTCTCTCTCTCTCTCTCTCTCTCTCTCTCGGAGAGAGGAGACAGAAAGAGAGGCAGAGAAGCAGACACTGGATTACCCAAAATAGAAAAAGAATTCTTCTCTTTCATCCAGTTAGATCAACTCAGGCCACTTGCCCATCCTTGAACTATAAGAGTTTACTGACATGCCAGATGCTAAGTGGTTAAGCCTCATTTCTTGAGCTAATCAGTGACAAGGAGAATGGGATTACCATGTTAGGTTTGGATGTAGAATGAAGCCCTGCCCCTGGAGCTATGTTTGGGGGTTAACTTTCCCTTAGGACAGCAATAGTTTTCAAACTGTGGTCACTGGGGCACTTATTAAAAATGCAAATTCTCAGGGCATGTGCCAGCCCTACTGAATAAAGCCTCTGGGTGCGGGCCCCAGGACTCTGTGTTTTAGCAAGTCCTGCAGATGGTGATGACTGTGATGACATGGTAAAACTTGAGAACTGCCTTAGTAACAAGCTGCTGAGGGATGACTATGTAATAAAATCAGGAAGGAGGAAGAGGGGAGTAGATGCTAAGTAGGCAGCCAACAACATCCATTTCAAAACTGTAAAGGTGGGTAGGGGTCAGTTCATGAGGAATCTTGAATGTCCATCTCCCAAGGTTGTTGAGAGATGTAAAACTGGATAATGTATAATGAAGGCCTTAGATCAGTGGCCGGCCACCTGCCACTCTGTTGACTAATGAGTTTGCCGACCACTGCCTTAGATTATAACAGGGATATAGAAAGTACATTGAGTCCAGCTGGCATGGCTCAGTGATTGAGCGTTGACCCACGAACCAGGAGATCATGGGTTCAATTCCCGGTCAGAGCACATGCCCGGGCTGTGGGCTCGATCCCCAGTAGGGGGCATGCAGGAAGCAGCCAATTGATGATTCTCTCTCATCATTGATGTTTCTATCTCTCCTTTCCTCTCTGAAATCAATAAAAATATATTTTAAAAAAAGAAAAGAAAGTGCATGGAACTTGGATTCAGGAATTGGGTTCTTACTTTGTTTTTTTTGTTTTTTTACCTCTTTGAGCTTTAAACTCCTTTTCTGTGAAACTGCTGTGTTAGGAGAATTACATGAACAGATTATGTGGAAGTGCCTAGTTCATCACTTAGCATATTAATAAGTAAGTATATATGAAAATGATGATGCTTGGCTAACGTAGTATGGGCTTCATTCCCAGGACAAGTCTAGATGTGCTCCCTAGGGCTGCCTTTTCTCTGCAGACAATTCCCTTGTTCTCCTAGGGCTGCCTTTTCTCTGCAGACAATTCCCCTCTAATTGTTTCAGGTCTTGGGTCCCTGATCATATTCAGAGCTGCTCTGGTTGTACTGAATGAACAATGGTTTCTGCCTCTGCTGTCTTATCCTGAGGCATTACATGAATTATTTACTTCAACTGTCACTGGGATATAGAGGTTTTGTTTTGCTCCTATAACTAATATGTATTCAGGGTGACGTGACCATACATATTTTATGTTCTGTCTTGGCAGTGTAACTTCTTTTTATTTTCTTCGAGGTCGTTTTAATTTGTAACACTTCCTCCTAATTTTTGTTTTGTTTTGTTTGTTTTTGTTTTACACATTTTACATTTTATAAATATACAATAATTATAAATTCCTGTTAAGTTAGAGTGGGAAAGGTGTTCAGGACTGATTTGGACTTTCTCCCTATTTATATAAAGAAACTGAGACAGGGAAGTAATTTGTCCAAAGTCTTGTATCCTGCTTCTTGCCCTCTTCCTACTTCTTAGAATGGAAGAACTTACTTCTGGGATTAAATCCCATTTTGAAAAATATTTTTATTGATTTCAGAGAGGAAGGGAGGGAGAGAGAAAGAAACATGAATGATGAGAGAGAATCATTAATTGGCTGCCTCCTGCATGCCATCCCCACTGGGGATCAAGCCCGCAACCCAGGCATGTGCCCTGACCAGGAATCGAACCTTGAACTCCTGGTTCAGAGGTTGTCGCTCAACCCCTGAGCCACGCCAGCAGGGCTGTTTGCTGTGTAATAGTAATTAGTCAGAAGTCACTTTTAAATTGTTTATGTTGGATTGGATTTAGTTAGACATAAGCCTGACCTGCTGTAAGTGAAGCAGAGCCACGTCCCAGTCTATGAATAGGGATTAGCTAGTGAATACAGTGTCACGAATCCAGCAGTGGGGAGAAGGCCCACCTGGACACACTCGTCCCCTCTAGACATATGAGCATGTTGTGCATATGTGCCAGTATTGGATGCGCCAACGTCGTGTTACTAGGTGGCTTGTGGCATTTTCTGTGTGTACATCTGGGGTGTTTGAGGAAGGAATGAAGTGGATTGGGTAACTTTTACTCTGTGGTGCTGAGTACTTCTCACATCATCCATACTACAAATAACAGTTAATGGTCTTAAAAGTCTTTTTTGTTGTTCTTTTTTCTTTTAGAGGGTTACTGTTGGGTGGTCAAGGAAACCAAAGAAACTGCTTTTCATAAACTTGTTGGTACTAATTAAAGCCTAGATTGCCAGCTAAAGGGGAACCTAAGGATTATCCAGTCCAACATGCTTATATTTTATGAATGAGAAAACAGGCCAAGAGAAAAATAAATAAATCACTCAAGCCCTAGCCAGTTTGGCTCAGTGGATAGAGGCCCTCGGACTGACGTGTCTTGGGTGTGATTCCAGTCAAGGCTCTATCAGGCTTAATCCCCAGTCCTGGTCGGAGTGTGTGCGGGAAGTAACCAATCCATGTGTCTCTTTCACATTGATGTTCTTCTGTCTTTCCCCCTCCCTTCCACTCTCCCCCCCCCCCAAAAAAAAAATCAATGGAAAGATATCCTCAGGTGAGGATTAACAAAATCAATCAATCAATCAATCAATCAGTGTTAGACAATGTTAGTGACAGAGTCAGGACTGCATTTCTGCAGGACTCCCTCTGCAAGGCACAATGTAAGAGGAAATGTGGGGTAGTAGTACAGATCTGAGATTAAAAGATCTGAGTACAAACCATTGTTCTGCCACTCACTGACTCCTTCCTGGGAGAAATAACACTTCCTTAAGTACCAGTTTCTTCATTTGTAAAATGGGTTAATGCTGATACCTCTTTTACCTGCCTCATAGGGTCATTATTAGAATGGAATGTGAGATGCAATGGAAAAAAAGGAAGGCTTTAAAGTGGACAGGGCCAATTTGCTTATGGATTTCAACTTTACCACCTGTTAATTGTGTGATATTCGGGCAAGTAATTTAATTTCTGTAAGCACAGTTTCCTTTGTAAAATTGGGACAGTAATAGCTCCTTTGCAGAGTTGTTTTGAGGATGTTATATGTAAAGCACTCAAAATGGTGCATGGCCATAAATGGGTGTTCAGTAGGTGAGATCTTCGCAGAAGACTTAGTTCTGTCTTCTCAGAACCCTTCCTCTAAAGCAGTTGTTCTCAACCTTCCTAATGCCGCGACCCTTTAATATAGTTCCTCATGTTGTAGTGACCCCCAACCATAAATTTATTTTCGTTGCTACTTTGTAACTGTAAATTTTGCTACTGGTATGAATCGTAATGTAAATATCTGTGTTTTCCAATAGTCTTAGGCCACCCTTGTGAAAGGGGTCGCGACCCACAGGTTGAGAACCACTGCAAAGGCTTAAAATAGACATAGCAGAACTTGTTCTTCTGTGGCTTTAAAAGTGTTCTGTAGAATTTGATTTGGAGGCTATAGGCGGGGTAAGGTGTGGCTTTACTCTTAGTCAGGTTTCCATTTTAAACTAGCGGCCCATGGTCAGTCTCTTATGTCCAGGGAAGAGCCCTTAGAGATGGGAGGCGTTGAATGTGGTGAAGAGTGGAGAAAAGGTGGAGGAAGCGTGGTGGTTGGGAAACCCCAGGAGGGAGAATGTGAAAAGTGGTGCTACTTCTGGTCAACGCTGCCTGCAGCCCACTGAAGATTATGCCAGGACCTTAGTGGTGAAACATTTTTCCATTACGATCTTAGTTTCTGACACTGTAAGTGCCTCAAAGTCTTGAGAGCATGTCCGAGTCCTCTGTGGCCCCAAATACGTGACCACAGTAGATATGTAAGATATTTTCAGTGAAAGAAGGACTGTCTGAAGTGGCCCTTGGAGGACTGTATGTCTCTGGTGGCCCCCTAATCCCTCATCCAGCTCCACTGGCAGAAGTACTTGTATTTAACTAGGCGTTTCTAGTTTTTAATCTAAAGGATTTGCAGGATTTGGGGTGTTGGGTTTTTTAAAATTTTGCTCTACTGCTGACTTCCCTTTGCAACCTTGGTCAGGCCAGACACCTATTTCCTTCATCCTCTGTCACCTGTGGGGCCTGCCAGGTTCCTCTTCCTGGTTTTTAATGCCGGGATGGGGTTTGTGGTTCTAATGCTCAGTAGCTGGGGAACATGAAATCTGCATGATCAGGCAAACGCCATTTCCTCAGAGGTTCTGGAAAGCACAGCCTGGATAGGTTCTCGCCTCCTCCTGTCAAAAAGGATCCACTCCAACAAACCATTAAATCAGTAAGTACCTGCAAGGCATGTACACTACGGATCAGACACTCTCCTGGGTGTTTTAAATACGTGATCTCATCAAATGGTAATAACTCTGTGAGTTAGGCTGATGATACTGCTCTCATTCTCACAGATGAGGAAGGTGGAGTTTGAATAAAGAAAATGACTTGCCTTAGCTAGTAAGGGTAAACTCGGGATTTGAACCCAGGGCTTTATGACTCACTGATAATTACTGATTGCCATGTCTGTGGACCTTCCCAGAATGGGAGTTCCTTGAAAGCCAGGGTCTTGTCTGATTCGAATTTGTGTTTCCTGTTCTCAGCACAGGAACTGAAATATGATAATTTTTATTGAGCATTTAATACATTGGAAAGTCATAGATGCAGAGAGGAGGACAATTGGGATGAGGTATTGAGAAACTGTGTACTAGTCTATGTTATTTGTCCAGGAGAACCCTAGTCCTCAAGGTAAATTTTTTTAAATTAAAGTAAAATGAGGTATAATTGACATATAACATTATATTAGTTTTAGGTGTACAACATAATTTGATATTTGCCTGTATTGCAAAGTAATCACAATAAGTCTAGTTAACATCCGTCTCTATACATAGTTGTAATTTTTTGTGTGTTGAGGACTTTTGAGACCTGTTCTTTTAGCAACTTTCAAATATGTGAACTATTAACTATTGTCACCATGATGTACATTACATCTCCATGACTTATTTTATAACAGAGACTTTGTACCTTTTGATTCCCTTAACCCAGTGGTTGGCAAACTGCAGCTTGTGAGCCACATGTGGCTTGCGAGCCGTGGTTTGCTGCTCTGTTGACTAACGAGTTTGCCGACCACTGCCTTAACCTATTTCACCTACCAACCCCTCCTGCCCCAGCAACCACCAATCTGTTCTTTGTATCCATGAGCTTGTTTTGTTTTTTAGAGTCCACATATAAGTGAGATCTTGTGATATCGGTCTTTCTCTGTCTGACTTACTTTACTTAGCATAAAGCCCTCAAGGTCCATCCATGTTGTTGCAGATGTTGAAAGGTCATTTTCTAATGACTAAATAGTATTTTTTAATTATATATAAGGTATATGAAATATATATATATATATATATATATATATCCTATCTAATAAAAGAGTAATATGCAAATTGACCATCACTCCAACACACAAGATGGCTGCCCCCATGTGGTCAAAGATGGCTGCCCCCATGTGGACACAAGATGGCCACCACAAGATGGCCAGCAAGGGAGGGCAGTTAGGGGTGACCAGGCCAGCAGAGGAGGGAAGTTGGGGTCAACCGGGCCTGTAGGCAGAGCAGTTGGGGGGGACCCAGGCCTGCAGGGGAGAGCAGTTGGGGGTGACCAGGCCTGCAGGGGAGGGCAGTTAGGGGCAATTGGGCCTGCAGGGGAACAGTTAGGCATCGATCAGGCTGGCAGGGGAGTGGTTAGGGGGTGATCAGGCTGGCAGGCAGAAGCGGTTAGGGACAATCAGGAAGGCAGGCAGGCGAGCAGTTGGGAGGCAGCAGTCCTGGATTGTGACAGGGATGTCCGACTGCCCGTTTAGGCCCGATCCAGGTAGGATCGGGCCTAAACGGGCAGTCGGACATCCCTTGAGGAGTCCCAGATTGGAGAGGGTGCAGGCTGGGCTGAGGGGCACACACCCCCGTGCATGAATTTCGTGCACCGAGCCTCTAGTTTGTATGCATGTATGTGTGTGTGTGTGTGTGTATGTGTGTGTGTATGTACACACACACACACATTTTCTTCATTCATTCATTGATGGACACTTAAGATGTTTCCATAAATTGGTTTTTGTAAATAATGCTGCAATGGACATATATCTTTTCAAATTAATGCTTCCATTTTCTTCATAGAAATACCCAGAAGTGGAATTGCTGGATTATATGTTGGTTCTATTTTTAATTTTTTTGAGGAACCTCTGTACTGTTTTCCGTAGTGGCTGGACCCATTTACATTATTTTCAACAGTGCACTAAGGTTCCCTTTTGCATACCCTTGCAACACATGTCTTAAATTTTCGATATTAGCTATTCTGACAGGTGTGAGGTAATATTGCACTAAGGTTTTAATTTGCATTTTCTTGATGGTTAGTGATGTTGAACATCTTTACGTGTATCTGTTGACCATTTGTATGTTTTTTGGTTTTTTTTTTTGGAAAAAAATGTCTGTTCAGCCCTGGCTGGTATGGTTCAGGTGGTTGGAGCGTGGCCCATGTACCAAAAAGGTTGCTGAGTTGCAGGTTTGATCCCTGGTTGGGGTGTGCACCGGAGGCAGCTGATCGATATTTCTCTCTCCCTCTCTTCTTTCCTCTCTCTCTGAAATCAATAAAAACATTTAAAAAAATGTTTAGATTCTTGTCTCCCCCCTCCTTTAAAAATATCTTTATTGATTTCAGAGAGAGGGAAGGAGAAGAGAGAGAGAAACATCAATAATGCACACCCCCTACTGGGAATCGAGCCCTCAACCTGGGCATGTGCCCTGACCGGGAATCGAACCCTGACCTCCTGGTTCATAGGTCAATGGCCATCTTTGACCATTAAAAAATATATATATATATATTTATTGATTTCAGAGAGGAAGGGAGAGGGAAAGGAAGAGAGAGACAGAAACATCAATGATGAGAGAGAATCATTGATCAGCTGCCTCCTGCACATCCCCACTGGGGAGCAAGCCTACAACCTGGGCATGTGCTCTTGACCAGAACTGAACCTGGGACCCTTCAGCCCATAGGCCAATGCTCTATTGATGAGCAAGACTGGTTAGGGCCCATTTTTTAATTGCATTGTTTGTGTTTTTTTGCAAATGAGTTGTATAAGTTCTTTATGACATTAACTCTTTATCAGATGTATGATTTGCAAATAATTTCTTTTATTCAGTAGGTTGCCTTTTCACTTTATTGATGGTTTCCTTTTTTGTGGAGGAGCTTTTTAGTTTGTTTATTTTTATTTTTGTTGCCTTTGCTTTTGTAGTCAGATCCAAAAAATGATTGTCAAGATCGATGTTAAGGTGCCTACCACCTATGTTTTCTTCTAGGAGTTTTAGGTCTTATATTCAAGTCTTTATTTTGAGTTAATTATGTGTATCAGGTAAGATAGTAGTACACTTCATTCTTTTGCACGTGGCTGTCCAGGTTTCCCCAACACCATTTATTGAAGAGATGGTCCTTTCCCTATTGTACATTCTTGGCTCCTTTGTTATAAATTAATTTATCATATATGCATGGCTTTATTTCTGGGCTCTTTATTCTGTTCCGTTGATCCATATATGTCTGTTTTTATGCCAATACAATACTGTTTCGATTACTTTAGCTTTGTAATATATTTTGAAATCAGGGAGTGTGATGCCTCCAGCTTTGTTCTTTTTTCTTAAGATTGCTTTGGCTATTAGGGGTGTTTGGCGATTTTGTACAAATTTTGAGATTGTTCTCCAGGTGAATTTTTTTAATAACCCATGGGATCAGAAAGGAAAGCACCACTCTTTCCCGAAGTTCATAAAAGTAATTCACACAAAATTATAATGCTTTATAGAACTTAGTGTTTCTCTGGGAAAATAACACCTCATTCACTGTGACATCTTGAGGAAAATTGAGATAATATGAGGAAAAGAGCTTACCTGAAGTGTAAGCCGTTATGTTGTTTTTAGGCCTAGCTCTACCTTTCTTATCCCCTTTCTGGGCTTCAGTTTGTCTGTACAGTGGGGTGCTGGACCGAATGACCTCTGTGGTTCCTTACAAATCAGACATTTAGATAACGGTCTTGCAGCTGTTCTATTGCTAATTTCCCCTGTTAGTGCAGTAACTAGGAATGGATGCCTCTCGTGTTCTGCAGCCCCATTTCCCCTCTCTCTAAGCCCACTGCCTAGTTTCCTTTAAAGTCCATTGTCTGCTTTAGTTTAGTTTACTCTTTTAGGCAGTTTCTGTGTGGGCTAGCGTTCCCTTTTGAGGTTGAATTGAATTGTGTAAGGCTGCAGGAAGTGGCAGAGGCACCTTCCTCAAACCTGGTTGCACCAAAAGCCCATCCAGTCAAGTTCTGTCCCCAAAGAGGAAGAGAAAGCCCGAGTTCCTTAGTAGATAAGAATTTCTTCCTGAGCTCTCAGGGCTCATTTCACCAGTTTAAGATGGGACATTTTCTTTTAAATTCCAAACAACCCACTCTATATATGATTAATATGCCTGGGCCGTTTTGGGATCACTCTTCAATTTCCATCCACCATCTTAAGACTGACCCCTGGGTCATACACAATAAATTCAAGCTCTCCTCCATGTTGCAGTTCTTTATAAGCACAATGGTGATTTTGTTTTTGTTCTTCTCTAGTAAATATTTTTTTCAAGAGTTTCTCAGATGATTACCTCTCTTTGTCTTTCATATCATTTTTCTCTCCACAAAAAATTCCAGTGGGTAGGCTCTCTTTGTGCTCATCTTCTGGTCCTGTGTAACCCTTCACTTCTATTCTCTTAAGTTTTCTTACTGTTGCTTAAATAAGCCATACAATCTCTTTCACGTCTCCCTAACTTGTTTCTCGTAGTTTTTTGTTGTGGTTCTTTTTTGTTTGTTTGTTGAAGATGTTTTCATTTGTTTGCTGTACTTCTACTCAACAGCCTCAAGGCTCAGTTAAGTATCTCTGTCCCTGAGACCTTCCCTGACACTCTCCTGTTCCAGACAAAATTATTATCCCCCTTTCCGTGTTTGTATACTTTGTCCCAATGGCTATGACAGCATTTATGGAATTGTACTTGTTTTGTTTCTACTGTATTGTGTTATAAATATTTATTCACCTATCCTGCCTCGCCCAAAACACTTCCTCAAAACAAAAGCCCTTCCAAAGTTGGAAGTACCTGGCTTATCCCAGGTGATTAATAAAAGTGGAAACTAACATTTATTGAGTGCTTTACTGCTGTGTAAATTGCCTTATAGATATTCTCAATCCTTATAACAAGTCTCTATGTAGGTATTATGCCCATTTTACATATAAAGTAATTGAGGCCCAGAGTGATTAAGCGGTTTGTTTGTGATCTCATAGCTGATAACTCCGAGGACTGGGATTCAAACCTGTTTACTAATTTCAAAGCTTGAGTTGTATTGAAAACTATTCTTCTGACTCTGAATTCAGTATTCTTTCTATGCACATCAGAAAAACACAAATTGAGATGTGTTTAGTTCAGTGGTGGACAGACAAGAGTTCAAGTGGGAGGAGGGTGTAAATAGCTGTGGCTCTCACGTAATTGTGTATCAAGAAATGGCTCTAGAGTCATTATCACCTTAATTGGTACTGCAGGCAATTCTATAGTTTGGCATTTAAAAGTGAGTCTGTTTTAGCTGGTTAGCAGATGTAACAACACCTACCTCTAGGCATGTTCTGTTCTAAAAAGGGATGAGAAGCTGCTTTTCTCACACTGTCGCGGGCAAGGTGGGCGAGCTCAGCTCTGACCTGAAACAGTGTTAGTGCTTCTGAAACTTTTCACTTCCAAGTTTCGCCATATTTTCTCAGGCGCTGGTAACCTGCTTCTTCAGAGCTGCAGAATCAGATAACTGGAAGATGGGGTTCTTACCCCAACTGTTTGAACAGGCTAAGCTCTCACCAGGGAGGGCCTAAGCACAAAGGACGTTTTTTGGAGTTGGTAAAGGAGGCCAAAAGGTAGAACTTGGGAAACAACTTTGCCTCCTTGTTTTTGTGACATGGATTTGTAGTGTCACCCTGTATTCTCTTGGGTCAACGAATAGCAAATGTGTTACAGAAAGGTAACAAAAATAAGAAGCCAGGGCTCAAGCTCTTTTTGGCCCTTTGTAATGTTGGGCCTGTTCCTTCGTGTGTTTTAATCCAGTGATTCTTTCCAGGGGAGGTGACCCCGCTGTCCAGGTACCACGCGTCTGTGATTCCCTGGGCTTATGTGGGGCTCTAGGTTACAGCTTCCTTTCCCTTTCTTTCTTTAAGTCACAAATCCTCTATCACTATCTATAGTCTAAAAATATGTGGATGTCTCTCCTCTGATGTTCTCTCACTTATTCTCATCCTTGTTGAGGTTTATGGCTTTTTTTTATATCTTTACTGTCATTTTAGTGTGATTTTGGGTGAGAACATAGGTGAATATATTTTTAATCTGCCAAATTTAACTAGAAGCACACTTCAAAGCAAGTTAAAGGAACAGAAAGTAAAGTTGCATTTCTACCTGATGTTGCAAGAACTTCACTGTGGGAGTAAATGAGAGCACAGACCTTTCCAGGAGATGCCCTGGGTTCAAATTTTGGCTTCCTCATTTTTGAGATTGAATTTTTTTGTTTTAAAAAAAGAGAAAAGGTACATCAGAAATTGTAATGAACTAGGAATCAAAACACACGTTTGCTTTTAGCAGACATTGACCAAATCCTGTCCCCTTTTTGGGCCTCAGTTTCCCTCTCTGGAGGAAAAGGAAGTGGGGCTGGGTGCCCTCTAAGTTTCTTCTCTCCTCACTATTCTGAGGAGGCTGAGGCTTTCCTGATTTTTGAAGAGCACTGGTCCTTTAATGCCAACGTCCAGTCTCTTGTTCAGGATGACCAAGGCCTGGGACACAAGCAAACAGGATTGAGAGTTCTGGCCTACCAGGCCGACCAGAGCATGACACTTGAAAAGAAAGAGGCATCACAGCGCAAAATCCATGGCTCTTAGACAATACATGGTAAGCAGGCAGCTGTTTGAACATTTTCCCTGTTTTTCTCTTCCTCCTGGGATTTAGACAAGCCAGGGTACCTGAGGTCTTGGCACGGGAAGGAGCAGCATTTTGCTCTTTGTAGTAAACGATTATTGTCTGCTCTAGCAGGAGAGAGGGACTGTAGAATTATGATATTCCGTGATGAATGTATGGTAGAGGGTTGAACATAATATTATCTGAGAAAGAAGGGGGGAGGGGGAGAAGAGGCAATAAAGACTTCACAGAGGAGGCGACATTTGAGTGTGGAAGAATGAGCCGTTTTTGCCAGTTTGCACGTGTTGAGTGGCTCTGCCTTTCTCTGGGTTTCAGCACAGCCTAGAGGACTCATTCTATAGCAAGTCTGTGGAGTCTGTTGGGAAGTGCAACATTCTTTGGAAGTCTGAGTTAGGGTTTTTCTGATACAGGCTTGGACTTCTCTTTACATTAGTGGGGACATGGAGCAACAAGATATTTGGTCAGACTGTGTGTAATTCTTAGTTTGTTGGAGGTTTCGGTACTGTCCCCATCAACTTAAAAGATTTTTTTCAGTGCTTTTCGTTAAGCTGTGCTTGAATACCTCTGTGCTAGATACTTTCAGGCTCCTTGGTGTAGTGAACAGCATATTGGTGTAGTGGGAAAAACATGGTCTTGTGTGGATATGAAGTTTAATCCTGGCTCCATTACTAACCAGTCATTTTACCCTCTCTAAGTTTTAGTTTTCCTATATGTTAAATGGAGTATTAAATGAGAAAATAATGTGAAAACACTTAGCTCTGTGCTTGGTATATCAAGCACTGGTGATTGTTAGTTACTGTTATTATGAGAGGCAGTGATAGAGGGAGATACTTTAAAAATTATTTTTATTGATTTCAGAGAGGAAGGAAGAGGGAGAGAGAGAGAAACATTAATAATGAGAGCGAATCATTGATTGGCTGCCTCCTGCACGCCCCACACTGGGAATCTGAGCCCACAGCCCGGGCATGTGCTCTGACCGAGAATCGAATCCTGACCTCCTGGTTCATAGGTCGGTGCCCAAGCACTGACACATGCCTGCCAGGCGAGGGAAATAGTTTTAATAGCTCAGTGGTACAGTGGAGGCCTTTCCACGTTACTTCACTGGGCAGAGTCACCTCCTTTTGGTGGCTGTTGGGAGTGGGCCTGGTTGGGTACCTTCCAGAGTCTTCATTATAACAACTTTAATTTGTATAGTTCTATACTGTTTTAAAGAGACTTTTACAAACTATTCTCATTTAATCCTCATGGTCATCTGCAAGGAAAGTGTCCTTATCTATTCAACAAGAAAAGCCTGGCTGAGAGAGGTGAAGCGACTTGCAACCAGTCACCTCACCTTATGAATAAGTAAGGGAGACAGTTATTGTTTAAGGGAAAACCCCAACCCTTGAGGCCTTGGGTTTGGTTTCAGCTGGACTTTTGGTTTCATAATGGGCTTTCTGATGTAAACCCAGGAAACCTTAGTTTTGTAGTTGTATTAGTTTGCTCTTGCTGCATTAATAAATTGCCTGTAAAACTTAGTAGCTTAAAAAAAAAAACCCCAAACATTTATAATTTTATACAGTTTCTGAGGGTCAGGAATCTTAGAATGGCCAGGCTGGATGGTTCAGCTCAGTGAGCTGTTGCCCAGGGCTACAGTCACCTGGAGGCTCTCCCCAGCCTGAAGGTCCCCTTTTAGGTTCACTCACCTGGCTGTTGGTCACTATAGTTTCTGGCTGGCTGTTCCTGGCTCCGTGGCCCCTCCATAGGATAGGTTACAACGTGGCCGCTGGCTCTCCCAAAATGACTGATCCCAGAGAGAAGAGACCAAAACAGAAGCTGCAGTGCCTTTTATAATTTAATTTAAGAAATGACATACCATTGCTTCTGCTGTATTCTTTTGCTCACACAGCCTGCCGCCTCTACCCGCCAGGAAAGGACACATAAGGGTGCAGATACTAGGAGAGAGGGATCATTGGGTGCTGTCTTGGAGGCTGGCGACTACAGCTACAGAGAAACCTGGAGGCCACCCAGGCTATACACATCATTTATTAAGGCGTTAACCTTAATACACAGGTTCAGATTCTATTCTGTGGTCCTGGCATGGTGGATTCCAGGATTCCCTTATGCCTTTAAGGGATAGTCTGAGGATGCAGGGAATCCTTCAGGAGCCTCCTGTGTCTCATTTATCTACTGTCACTCTTTCTGCCTGTTTTTACAGTCAGAGACACTCTGCTGAGGGGTTGGGAGCCATGGGATGCTATCTGGTGAAATTGTCCTTGAAAATCTGAACATTGCGACTCCTTTGCCTGTAGAGAAAGTTAGCTGCAGGAACTGTACATGCCTGCAGCACAGAGTGCTTTAAAAACCCTTTCACACCCTGGCAGGTGTGTACAATGGTTAGAGCATTGGCCTATGCACCAAAGGGTCATTTCCTGGTCCAGGACATATACCTGGGTTGCAGGTTCGATCCCTGGCCCTGGCAAGGCTGCTTGTAGGAGGCAACCAATTGATGTGTCTCTCTCACATCATTGTTTCTCTTTCTCCCTTCCTCTCCATCCCTCCCTCCATCCCACTCTCTCTAAAAAATCAATGGGAAAAATATTCTCAGGTGAGGATTAACAACAATAACAACAAAATAAAAACCTTTTCACATTTATCATCTCAAAGTAGCACAGTGGTGTGGTGAGCTGGGAAATTGACTGCCCTCTAAGTAAGTACATCTCGAATTTGAGTTCCAGCTTTAGCACTAATTGACTGTGTGATTTTGACAAAGTCATGTTCTCTTTCTTGACCCCAGTTTTCTTAAGTATAACATGAATGTGTTAAAATAGAGTCTTGGGGTTTGGAAGTGCAACTTCACAGGCCCTGCGGTGACATCAGGAGGTGGGAGGAGACTGAGTAGGTGGAACTTCCCTACCCCCCTTTCAGCCAGAGCAGCTCTCTACTCTTTATCGGTTTAAATATTGGTGTGTCCATGAGATTTAATTGGAAACCGAGGTTGCAAGGTTTTAAAAACTTAAAAAGCCACTGGATTGAGTGATCTCAAAGGACTTCTCTGTGTAAAGAAGGAGGCTGTTTTTTTCTGATGCCATTGGGCAAGCAGTAGCTTAAGAAGCACTATCCTCTTTTCTACATTTCTCCAGAGAGTAACAGCAGAGCCGTGGGCCTGCCTGTCTCCTAAGAAACCTAGACTTTTCTATCATCCTTTTCTCCTCAGATTTATTTGTTCAGTGTTGGGAGAGATGGACATTTGTTGCTGATGGCTGCATCTCCCGTCCCTCAGGTGGCGTAGCTTCTTCAGGAATCAGGATCCAGATATGGAGGGTGAAGGCCTTCCTTGGAGAGGCAGAGGCTGTGAAACAAGGTTCCCGGGAGAGGAGGAGGCTGAGTGCATCAGCAGCAGATGAGGAGGGCTTGTCTTCTACATGGGCCTCTGGCTCCTCTGGATTATTTGGATGCAAACATACTTTCCCCGGCCTATCCTTGGTCCCTAAGACCATCTGTTTTTTGGAAACTACACTAATGGGGTGGGTATAGGTGGGAGGGATTCAGATGATCTTGCTTTGAACAATTTGGGAGGGCTCTTGCCTTTTGGTGGCTCCAGCACTTTTTTGTTATCTCCCCGTTGGCTGTAGAAAGCAGATCTTTGCCAGCTGATTGAAGCTACTCTGTAGTCATCTTTTCCCTCCTCTCTGTTCTCTTATTTTCCAGGTAAATATTCTTCTTGGAATAGAAGCCTGGAGATGAGTGATTTAGTGGAAAGAGGTCTGGACTTAGAATCAGTAGCTCTGGGTGAAGTTCCTGCTCTCCTTGCCTATGTGAAACTGGGCAAGTTTCTTAATCTTTTTGTTTTTTTCTTTATATATCAAATAGGATTGCTGTGGGGATGAAAGGAGATAAGCATGTACAGTACTGTACTTACTCTATAATGCATATTTATTAGGTGCTAAGTATTTCTGTGTTTTGTTTTTCTACTTATATCTTTGAGAAGTTAGGATAGATGCTGATGAAAGTATAAAAATAGCACTTATCTCTATATATAAAAGCCTAAGCGACCGTTATGACGGAATGGCTGGTCGACCAGTTGCTATGATGTGCACTGACCACCAGGGGGCAGATGCTTAATGCAGGAGCTCCCCCCTGGTGGTCAGTGCTCTCCCACAGCCAACCTCCCACAGCAGGCCAACCTCCCGCAGTCCCTCACCCCCGGCCAGCTGGCCCTGATCTCCCCGATAGGGATTGGGCAAGACGGCCCTGATTGGCCCCGATGGCCAGCCAGGCCGAGGGACCCCACCAGTGCATGGATTCATGCATGGAGCCTCTAGTATTAAAATAATAAAATAATACTAGAAGAAATTGTCCAGATCATCTTACCTTATATATTTGTTTTACAGTCGACACATTGTATAATTTGAATTGCTCAGAGTGAAGAAGTGAATGGCCCAAGGTCATCCAGGGGAGGCAGCGGGAACTCAGCTTACAATGCCGGATTCTCCAGGGCAGGGCTGTCTTAGACTAGCTTGGTTGGCCGGCCTGCATTAGCCACCTGCACTATGTTCCTCACTGTATGCTTTGAGGGCCATTAATCTTGAGTTTGGATACTGCTGGGTAAAATCAATCTGGCAACTTGTTACTCTCCTGAGAAGTATTCCCTGGTGTAGACCTTGGCCCCTGCAGATATACTTAGTGGTTCTTTCCTTGACAGCTTAACCCCTCTTTTCCTTTTCATAAATTAAAAATGAATCCTGATTTGACCCAGTGATCCCAGATAAGTGAATTAAAAAACTGTGGCACATCTACACAATGGAATTCTATGCTGCTGTAAAATAGGAGGAATTCTTACCATTTACAACAGCATGGATGGAACTGTAAATAAGGCAGTCAGAGAAAGATAAATATCACATGATCTCACTCATTTGTGGAATATAATGGACAACATAAACTGATGAACAAAAACAGAGACAGAGAAGCATCGATCAGACCATCAAACCTCAGAGGGAAGGTAGGGGAGGGTGGGGGTAAGGGGGAGAGATCAACCAAAGGACTTGTTTGCATGCATATAAGCCTAAGCAATGGACACAAAACAACAGAGGGGTGAGGGCATGAGTCGGGGCTTGGGGCGGGGGGCAACATGGGGATAAAGACACATATGTAATACCTTAACAATAAAGAAAAAAATATGAATCCTGAAAAGAGCAGGCAAGTATAGCTGTTATGTCTCTGGGAGTGAGTGACCTAGTGGTGTGTGCTAGATGGAACTATAGGAAGAAAGAGGGGAGGAGAATGAAAAAGATCAGAAAATTCCTTGGGTGTTCCCCCCTTCCCCTCCCCCCTCAAATCTGCTAAAGGCTATTCTTTCTTGTGGTGTGAAGAGAGAATTACAGAATTTAAGAACAGAAAGTTCCCTTTAAGGGCATTAAGCACAGCCTTTACCCCATGTTCGAATTCCTTCTGCCAAGTTCTTGCCAAGTATTTCTCTAGTATCTGCTTGTGTGCTTCCACAGTGGAGAGCTCTCTACTGCTAGGGGCAGTCATTTTCATAGCTTGACTGTGGCTCTTAAAACTAAAATCTGCCCTTCTATGGCTTCTAATCACTGGCTTCTCACGGGAGGAAACTTGGGCTCAGGCAGGTGAAAGGGTGCATGTCAGGCCATTGGGTGTGTGTCTTCCATCCACCTCCAGCTAAGGGGTCGGGCAACACAGACCCAGGGTCTCAATGCTGGAGCCTCAAATTCATCCTCATGTCTTTGTGGGTGACTGTTTTTTATTAAAATTATTTATTCTTTTTATGGACTTGTTGACTTTATTAGAATCATTAGGCATTACTATTTTTAGAAATTTTTACTACCAGAGAGAAACTTGCTGACCATATGGTGTGTTTTTATCATCATTTTATGGATTAGGAATTGAGCTCCAGAAAGGCATCTACCCAAAGTGACCCAGAAATGCTGTGACAGAACTGGGTTCAGGACGCTGGTCTCCTGGTAGCCTGTCCTGGATGCCTTTCTATAGACAGCACTTCTACAGAAGCTGTTACCACACGTGAGAACTTTGTTTCTTAAGTGCCACGTGGCCTGCGCCTTGAGATTTCTATTAGGAGAGATGGCATCAGTTGAAAATCACATAGATTTCCACCTAAAAATATCATACTGTTTCATCTAAAAATAGCAGGCTATATTTCAACATCTCAAGAGAAGTAAAAGGGTTCCAACCACAAATAGGGATATAGTACACCTATAGCAGCTCATGCATCAAATTCCTGAAAATTTCTATTTCACGACACAACTCAGAAATCTTCACTTTTGTGAAACTTCCTGACTACTCCCTTTCCCCAGCCCCATCCTTCGTGGAAATGTTCCTCGGTATAGAACTGATGCTGCCCTGTCAATACGGTGCAGTGAGAAGACTGTGGACATTGGATTCAAACAAGCAGACCAGGGTTGATCTTGGCTCCAAATAATTCATGTAAAATGCTTATCAGTGTGCTAGGGCACACATTAAAAATTCCAAAAATAGCCCTAGATAATTTGGCTCAGTGGATAGAGCGTCAGCCTGCGGACTAAAAGGTCCCGGGTTCGATTCTGATCAAGGGCACATGCCTGGTGGTAGGCTCAATCCCCAGTGTGGGGCATGCAAGAGACAGGTGATCAATGATTCTCTCTCAGTGATGTTTTTATCTCTCTCTCCCTCTCTCTTCCTCTCTGAAATCAATAAAAATCCTATATAATAAAGAGCTAATATGCAAATGGTCATCATGCCCTCACGCCATCATGCCATAATGGCTCTGACACTCAACACTGGGGAGAGAGGAATGGGGACCAGCCAGGCTGCGGCCCAGGAGAGGGACAAGCCGCCCGCCCTGTGGTCCCGGGTGCCTGAGGCTGTAGCCCAGGCAAAGCCGTCCGCCCACTGTCCCTGTGGCTGCGACTGGCCCGGGCAAAGCCAGCCTGGGTCTTGGGTGCCTGCGGCTGGCCAGAGGGAGGGAAGCACGGGTACCAGGTACCTACGACTGGCCAGAGGAGGGAATCCTGGGTCTCAGGTGTGGGGTGAAGCGGTGAGGGACAATCAGGACGACTTGGGCTCAGGCAGATGAAAGGGTATATGTCAGGCCATTGGGTGTGTGTCTTCTATCCACCTCCAGCTAAGCGATCAGGCAACACAGACCCAGGGTCTCAGTGCTAGAGCCTTGAATTCATCCTCATGCCTTTGTGGGTGACTGGTTTTTATTAAAATTATTTATTGTTTTTATGGACTTATTGACAGGGGAGCAGTTAGGGGCGATCAGGCAGGCAGGCAGAGGTGGTTAGGGGTGATCAGGCAGGCAGAGGTGGTGAGGGGCGATCAGGCAGGCAGGCGAGCGGTTAGGAGCCAGCAGTCCCGAATTGCGAGAGGCAGTCGGACATCCTCTGAGGGGTCCCGGATTGGAGAGGGTGCAGGCTGGGCTGAGGGGACCCCTTCCCCCTCCCGCCCCCCCCCCCCCGTGCACGAATTTTGTGCACCAGGCCTCTAGTGTGTGTGTGTGTGTGTGTGTGTGTGTGTGTGTGTGTGTGTGTATACACACACACATATATATAAAGAATTATAGAAATGTTACCTACTGTTATGGTGATTTTTTTTATTGTTATTTATGTCTTATCTCCCCCTTTGACCTGGGATCTTTCAAGGGCAGTGTGGGTTGTGGATTTAATATAGTAAGTTGGACTAGTATTTTAAAAAAGTAAAAAAAAAAAAAAAGCCAAATAGAATTCATCAGAGAAAAATATCAGGACACATTGTCCATAGAAGGAGCAAGGACTATTTGCGAGACATTTGTTTCAGTTTTGTATTTACAGATGTGATGTCTGCATGTTTGTGTGAGCACATGTGCATGAGGACCGGGTCTCCATATACACTGTGTTCTTACTCTGGGCTGTAGTTGGAACGGTTTGAGAAAGCATGCTTTAGGGAAGAGACTGGCTGCTATCTATATCTCTTATTCACAGGATCTAGCACCGTGGCTGAAATAAATCTGATGCCCATGTAACGAAGACAAGTCAGCTTGAAATTAATTGCTTAATATATGATATGGACAGTAATTGCAACATAGGTTCAAAACAAGGAGTATATTATCTTGAGAAACAGTTTAGAAGTAGTTGAGAGTTTAGTTTTCTGGTGTCTGAAGACCTGGGATAAATTGAAGCTCTGCTACTTCCTGGCTAAGGTAATAAAGCAAGCGACTTAACTTTCCCTATCCTCATTTTCTTCATCTCTGAAATGGGGATAATAATGACCTCAGGTCGTGAGGATTTAAATGAAATAAAGTTACTGTAGTGCCGACACATAATGAGTACTTGCATGGTATCTTCATGGGCTGAAGTGGTGGTCATGGGAGGCTTTTTTGAGGAAGCAGGCATTGCAATACTGGTCGGAATGAGAGTGGGGTGTGTTTGAGATGTCCTGTATGTGCTGAGTGCTCTGTGAAAGCCCTCAATGCCCTTTTCTCTTATGGATCCGTCCTCTGTGATCTCTGTCATCATCATACCCACAGTCTTTTTTTCTCTTCAAAACCACTTCCTGGGAGAAAGTCCAATGTAAGCTGTTACAACTTGCCTTTGGCCCCTCCCAGAGGCCAGTGTTTTCCCAGACAGGGAAAAGAAAAGTAATCCAGGTGGCCTAATCTAAGTAATCCTTTCAGGCGACTGCCTGCCTTTGCCTTGGAAAACAGCAGCAGCAGCAGCGGCTTCATTTAGCCCCTGTAAGAAAGGACTCTGGGCAAGGTGCACAGGAAGAGTTCTTGGCCTCTGGTCCAAGGCCCAGGCTGGAGCTCCAGAGGGCAGGTCCTGAGAAGGTAGGCAAATGAGAAGGTGGAGAGAAAGGTCACCCTCACCTCTGACTTCTGATGATGCTGGAAAGGAAATAGGTTCTGTTTCTAAACCTGAGGAGGAAGGGGGGGGGGGTGGAAAAGGGAGAGGGGCAGGAAGGGAGTGGGGAAGGGAAGAGAAAGTGCTTGCAAGGTGTTTGATTTAGTTGTGGAAGCAGCACCAGCCTGGGAGTCTGGAGACCTGGGTTCCAGTTCTGACTTTCCTGCTGAATCTCTGTTCTTTTGTAAACTGCTTGCCCATTTTAGGCCTTGGTAAAGTAAGGGTTTCTCTAAAACCTGTTTTAGGTCTGAAACTTTCATACCTGTTTCATAAAGTCTAGAAGAGAGGTCCAAATAAAATACCCTATGACAGTGGTCGGCAAACGGCGGCTCGCGAGCCACAGTTGCCGCTCTGTTGACTAATGAGTTTGCTGACCACTGCCTAGGAGCTCAGAGGAGGCGGAGGAGAACAGCTAATCTGTGTAGTCCATGTCAGAGGTTCTCACCCTCGAGACTATTGTATGATTCTGTGTTGGGGAGGAGGTTGTTCTTTCATTGTTTAGCAGCATTGTCGTTGTCCTCTACCTACTAGATGCCAGTAGCACCTACCTCCTTCTCCCCGGGCATGACAATAAAGAATGTCTCTAGACATTTTTGTCCCCTGGGTGACAAAATCAACCCTACCTGAGAATCAGTGGTCTATATATATGCAAATTGTAGGGACAGCTAAAATTAATGAAAAGAAACATAATTTCATACTTATATAGCACTTACTATGTGCCAGTCACTGTTTAAGCCTTTAAATATATTAGCTTGTTTAATCTCCCGAATAATCCCACGTGTTACGTAGTATTACTGTCTGCCCGGGTCGACTAATGAGGAAATGGAGTGGGAAAAGGTTAAGTGAATTAATTGAAGTTAATGTTTTTATGAATTGCTATGTGTCAGGGACTCTGCTCTATCCTCACCTCACTCTGGGAGGTAGGCATAGATGTTAGTGCTGTTTCACAGACGGGGGAGCTGTCGTGTGCCTAACTCTGTTCTGAGCACTGGGGACTTTTTCCTATTTTATCCTACCTACTGTGAAGTAGGTAGGTAGCCTTATGGCTACCCCCCCGCCCCACCTGCTTTTCGAGTTTGTTTTACACCACTTTGCTTTCACAGAAGACCTGCCTTACTGCCTATTTTTGCTAACCAAAAGAAATCCAAAGAGGATTTTCGCTGTTTGGGGGGGAAAAAAGGCAAAAAGTGAAATAGCGTTCAGTGTTCTGCAGTGAGTTGTTACAGAGGCCGTGCACTCGCCCCAAGCGACGAGAGTGGCAACGCCATCGTCCCCTGGGACTACGCTCAGCACCCCAGCATCAACCGCCACGGCTGTCAGCTGTTCTCTGAACATCTGGGCCGTGCCTTGATTGATGCTGTGCATGTGTCAGCAAGATGTGTCCTGAGGCCGTTGCCTCTTTGCTTTCCCGCATTTCAGCTTATGAGAGGTTTCCTGGGAATGCTCTGCTTTTGGAGAGAGCAGGGGAGACCTGTCTTCACATTTTATACCTGACAGGCCCTGCGATTCAGAGAGAGAAGGGGGCAGAAACCAGTCACTGGCATTTGTTGGATGCATGTTTTATGCTTTTGTGGTTGGCCATGCTGCTTCCAGCCACACAGAGCAGCAAGCAATAAGGTGACAATGTGTGGCCAAGAAATACTGAGCCCCTGGGGGTGATGGACGGGGAGCCAAGATGAGCTCCTGATTGGTTATCTGAAGTTTGTGGGTGAGTTTTTCTTCTGCAAATGTGCTCTCCCACCCACTTCTTCCTCATTGACATTGGCTGTGTATCACAAGTTAATGGTTATAATGGGCTTTTTTTTTAAAAAAAATTTTGTTTTCTGCAATATTCTGTCCTGTAAGCTTCTGAAGTGTAGACTTATGTGTAAATAGAAGCTGTTTTGTTTACCACAATATCTCAGCACAGTGCCTTGTGTGCAGTAGTTACTTTTATTTGTGAAATTTCTGAATCAATAGATAGATGGGAAGGGGACTGAGAGTGAGAGAGATTGATTTATTCAAGATTAGACAACAGTGCGGTAGCAATTTTGGGATTAGATCAGGGTTTTTCTATCCTCGGGCCCAGAATTCTTTGTACAACAGTGTGCTGCGTGCCATATACCTATCATACGACTGGGATTGCTAAATGCTCTTGCTGTATGGCCTTAGGCAAATTCCCCAGTTTTCCCTTCTTTAAACTAAAGTATTAAACAACTGTCTTTTCTCCTTTCCATCTTGGCTGTCCACGTAACCTCCAACCACAGGATGATAAGTGTCTACCAAGAACCCGG
Organism: Corynorhinus townsendii; assembly: GCA_026230045.1. NCBI lineage: Eukaryota > Metazoa > Chordata > Mammalia > Chiroptera > Vespertilionidae > Corynorhinus > Corynorhinus townsendii. The sequence continues at coordinate 47,496,826 of JAPDVU010000008.1, read as the reverse complement.
GAAGCCTCATTCCATTCTCCTTGCCAACCCAGAGCTAGAAATCATGTAATCGCTCCTGAACAACTACTTCCTGTTTCAGTGGTGGTGTGGTTGTGGTCAGAGTATACAGATTGAAACAGAAAGTAAGTTTGGGTTCTGAGGGAAGAAGGCAATTGGGGTACCTACTTATGCCCCTTCTTTACTCAGGATTGCATGTTGAGTGCCTGGGTTCATCATATACTTTGGGGCTTTTTTATTCTTCATTTTAAATGTAGGGGGTCTGCTCATTTTCTTTTTAACTTGTGGAAGAAAGCCATAAAGCTGTTCTCTGTAGCCCCTGATTCATTGGCTGCTCCTTGAATGCACACAGCACTCAACATGTGGCACTACACCTAGTAGACACTCAGAGAGGGCTGATGGAACCTGTGGAGGGAATGGATTCTGGGTTGTGAGTCTATTGCTCTTATTTGAAGTCTGTTTACAGGCCCTGCAGAGGTCTAAGAGGCTCTGACTACAAGAAAGGGTTTGGACCGTGGCACTGCTGGGTCAGAAGCCTGCCCTGTGCCAGAGCTCTATCTGAGAAAATTATATATTTGCACTCCAATTATGTTTTTAAATTTTTTCTCTACAGCCCTGGCCAGTGTGGCTCAGTTGGTTGGCGTATCACCCCATGCACCAAAAGTCGGATTCAATTCCCAGTCATCAGGGTGTGGGCAGGAGGCAACAGATCCAACAGATCGATATTTCTCTCTCTCTCTCTCTCTCTCTCTCTCTCTCTCTCTCTCTCCATCTCCCCCTCTCCCTTTCTCCCTCCCTTCTTCTGAATAAATAAATATTTTCCTTACATTCTCATCCCAAATAAAATAATTCCTGGCTATAGGTTATTGAGTATTTAACGCTGGAAATATAGCAGCCACATTCCTCTACCAAAAATCTTGCCTCACACTGTGTGAAGGGCAGTGTAGTGACAAGGAGACTTCAGACAGTCTGTCTGCCACTTAATCTGCCTCTGGAGAAGCATTTAGGCTGAAGTAGCAGCAAAGGAGGGTCTTGGACTTTCTCAATGGCTTACTAATTTGTACTTTCAGGTGCTGTAGAGAGAAAAGAAGCATGACAGGTTAGGTTCTTTGCAGGATATGGGGATGTCTGGGAAGGAAGAGAAGGATGGAGGACCGTATTTTCTTAGGTCTCATCTCACTACCCACATTGCTCCAGCCATAGTCACGTCTCGATCCTCTCTTGTTCTGCTGACTCCCTCCTCCAGGTCTTTGTCCAGGGTTTTCTTTTCTACCTAAGTTTGGGCTGTGTGATTTCAAAGTGTAGGCTCTTTCCCATGCATCATAATCATAGCATTGAATGGTGAATGGTGAAGAGGGGATTGTTCCCTTTTGCTTTCCCTGTCAGACTTTCAGTCTAGTTAAAATAATTTCAAAATTGAGGTCAGAACATTTTCTAATGTACATAGTCGGATTTAGCTCATCCTACTGTGGTGAAGCACCACAGGGATGCCAGTCAAGCTGTGCTTGTACAAGGCTAACTCTTGGTTTGATTTGGCCTGAGAGACAATGGAATGTTCTTAAGTCAAGACCAGCACTGTTCCATCTGCCTAGTGGTAATTGAAATTAATGAGGAATAACAGCTTTCCTTCTTCTTTTGTTTTATGTTGGGGAGGCAGTATGGGAAGTCTGAGGATGTAATGGATCTGGATTCTGCTCCCAGCTCTGATAGGTTTGCAGTATTTGGCAAGTGTTAAGCTTTCTGTGCCTCATTTTTTCTCAGCTGTAAGATGAGGATAATAAAGCTGATTTTGCCTGACCGGCATGGCTTAGTGGTTGAGCATCAACCTATGAACCAGGGTCTATTCCCAGTCAGGGAACATGCCCGGGTTGCTGGCTCGATCCCCAGTAGGGGGTGTGCAGGAGATGGCCAATCAATGATTCTCTCTCATCACTGATGTTTCTATCTCTCTCTCCCTTTCTCCCCCTCTTCCCAGAGTCAATAAAAATTGAAAAAGAAAAAAACTGATTTTTTAGAGTTGTTAGGATAAATTTGATTCTCCAAGGGCAGACTCTGAACACTTTATCAGTGACAGTGGAAGTCATTGACCTAAGCATTGTCTCCAGCTTAGTATATCATTTCACACTTCTCAAGCCGCTTTTACTCACATAATCTTGTGTAATTTTCACAGTGTGTTCAGAGAGGGAAAGACTATGTGATTATTCCCATTTGACAAATGAGGAAACGGGCTTAGAGAAGTGAAGTCGCTTGTCTGAGGACCAGGGACTTCTGAGGTCTAGTCTGGACTCCTTTGTGCACTGACGCAGTCCTCGGAGAGGGAAGTGTGTAAGAGTCTGTTCATGAAAGTCAAGAATACTCTGGGTATAGTCATAGCTGGGACAATTTTGGAAAGACATCCCAGCTTCTACTTTATTTTATTATTATTATTTTTTTAAGGTAAATTGTTCTTTTTTACTCTTCGTTTTATTTTTTTTTTTACAATATACAGAATAAATCTATTACCAGATTGTTAAAATAATTAGCCATTTACATGCAATAAACAATATTTCAAGGAAAACGATTTTAAATATATCACATGCAATAAACAATATTTCAAGGAAAACGATTTTAAATATATCACATGCAATAAACGTTAATATTTCAAGAAAAAAAGATTTTAAATATAATATTACCAACACTGTACTAACATGGTATAATATCACAAAAGTTGTAGGAGATATTAAAAATCTGCAAATAACAGGATTACTTCTATTACATTCTCAAATATTTTTTTCCCTCTGGCTCTATTTTTGTTCATCAATTTCTGTTGTTCATTATATTCCACAAGTGACTGAGATCATGTAATATTTATCTTTCTCTGACTGATTTATTTTGCTTAGCATAATGCTCTCCAGGTCCATCTATGCTGTTGCAAATGGTAAGAGTTCCTTCTTTTTTTACAGCAGCGTAGTAGTCCATTGTGTAGATGTACCACAGTTTTTTAATCCACTCATCAGCTGATGGGCACTTAGGCTGTTTGCAGATCTTAGCTATTGTAAATTGTGTTGCTATGAACATAGGGGTGCATATGTCCTTTCTGATTGGTGTTTCTGATTCCTTGGAATATATTTCTAGAAGTGGAATTACTGGGTCAAATGGGAGCTCCCATTTTTAATTTTTTGAGGAAAATCCAGACTGTTTTCCACAGTGGTTGCACCAGACTGCATTCCCACCAGCAGTGCACGAGGGTTCCTTTTTCTCCACATCCTCACCAGCACTTGTCATTTGTTGATGATAGCCATTCTGACAGGTGTGAGATGGTACCTCATTGTCATTTTGATTTGCATCTCTTGAATGATTAGTGACTTTGAGCATATCTTCATGTCTCTTGGCCTTCTGATTTTTGCTTTTCCTGGCAAGTGTTAAGCTTTTTCTTCTTTTGAGAAGTGTCTATTTAGGTTCTTTGCCCATTTTTTTATTGGATTGTTTAGCTTCCTTTTGTTAAGTTGAATGAGTTCCCTGTAAATTTTGGAGATTAAATCCTTATTGGAGATAGCATTGGCAAATATGTTTTCACATGCAGTGGGCTTTCTTATTGTTTTGTTGATGGTTTCTTTTGCATGCAGAGGCTTTTTATTTTGATGTAGTACCATTTGTTTATTTTCTTCTTAGTTTCCATTGCCCTAGGAGCTGTGTTGTTAAAGATATTGCTACGGCATATGTCTGATATTTTGCTGCCTATGGATTCTTCCAAGATTTTTATGGTTTCCCATCTTATGTTCAATGCAGTCCCCATTAAGATACCAATGAAATATTTCACAGACCTAGGACAAACGCCCCCAAAATTCATATGGAACAAAAAAAGACCCGAATAGCCATAGCAATCCTGAGAAAGAACAACAAAGTTGGAGGGATCACAATATCAGATATCAAGCTATATTACAAAGCCACTGTTCTCAAAGCTGCCTAGTACTGGCACAAGAACAGACATATAGACCAATGGAACCGAACAGAGAACTCAGAAATCTACCCAAGCCATTATTCTCAATATTTGACAAAGGCAAGAGCATACATACAATGGAGTCAAGATAGTTTCTTCAATAAATGGTGTTGGGAAAATTGGACAGATCCATGCAAAAAAAAAAAAAAAATGAAACTAGACCAGCAACTTACACCATACACAAAAATAAACTCAAAATGGATAAAGGACTGAAATGTAAGACAGGAAACTATTTTATTATTATTATTTTTAAATACTCACCTGGAGATATTTTTCCATTGATTTTTTAGAGTGAGGGCAAGACTGAGAGAAATATTGATGTGAGAGAAACACATCAATTGGTTGCCTCCTCCATGCATCCCGACCAGCGCTCAGGCTGGGGAGGAGCCTGCAACCCAGGTACATGCCCTTGACTGGAATCGAGCCCGGGACCCTTTGGTCTGCAGGTTGATGTTCTATCCACTGAGCCAAACCAGCTAGGGCCCGGTTTTCACTTTATTAAAAGAAAATTCTAACTGTTCTATCTACCTCCCTTTGTTTATTTATAGACAGTTATGGAGTATTTACTTAGCTCTACACCTCCTGGGCCTGGTTTTTAGTAGGGTAACCTGTTAAGTGACAAGGGCGATAGCAGTCGTGTGTGTGTGTGTGTGTGTGTGTGTGTGTGTGTGTGTGTGTGTGTGTGTTGGGCAGAGGGGAAGAGGTGGCGCTGGTGGTGGTAGCAGTCCAGGAGAGGCGGCTTTGGGACAGAGCTTTGTTTGTGAGAAGTCTCATAGGGTTGTCTGTAAGAATTAAATTGGATAATGTGTGTGACTGTGCTTTGTTAACTGTAAAGAGCTGCATAAATGTTAGAGATTGTCCTATCTTCTAGAAGGTACTCCTTTTCTAAAACCTTGCTGACCCCGGGAAACGCCACAGTTGGAGCCTAACCTTAAAGTGAGAAGAAATATTTCAGTGGCAAGAAAGATTGGGAGCTCATTGAAAAAATTCTGCATCTAAAGTGTATTATATCCAGGAGTCCTTAAAAGGGGATATGCTTATTAAAATGCTCTTCTGCTGCCGTGATACAGTGGCCTTTCAAACTGCTTCAGGTGTTTTAGAGAACTTAGAATCAACTTTTTAATAAAGCCACTTGTTCTGCTACAGCATTTACAATATTGAGGAGAGATAGCTCAGGCAGCCTTGGAAACAAGCTTATATCCTGGGGTATAAAAGGATTCAGAGCAAGACAGAAAGATTGTGTGGTTGAATTAGATGCCAACACATATGTGGTGTTTTTATTTTTAGATTTGTCTGGGTTCAGTAGATTTAATTGTTGGGAACCTTCTATGTCCTAGGCTTTGCTTAGGTACTGAGGGGACAGAAATGGATGAAACATTCCCTAACCAAAGGGACTTACAGTGTGGCTGGCGATATAAGACACCTATGGAAAATAAAGTGACAAGCGATTTCAGGAGGTGCAGTAAACGAGGAGGACCTATTCAGGCCTTTAGGCAGGACTGTGTCAGAGATAGCAAGTTGAAGGAGATAACACTAACGGAGATAAGGCTGTTCCTGCGCAGGGTAGTATCTGGGACTTAAAGCACTCAGCAGATAGGAGATAAATTCCTTCAAATTTAATGCTGGGATGTTGTAACTGATAAGACATAGGGTTGTTCCCTTTTTAGGTAAGAGCATTTTTAATTTGTTAGGTTTAGTGACAATACTTTAGCATGGAATATTTTAAGAATCTGTGTTTTTAAAAATTGGTTTGAAAGAGAAAGAGGAAGTGGGGGAAAGAGTAAGCGGGGGGGAGAGAGAGAGAGAGATTGATTTGTTGTTCCACTTATTAATACATTCATTGGTCACTTCTTATATGTGCCTTGGTGTATTGACACTCTAACCAGCTGGCCAGGGCTGGAATATTTTTTAAAAAACCAATTTATATATGGGAATAAAAGGTATAAGTAAGAGATAAATGAATAGTTGTCATTGTTATACTGCACAGCATTTTGTGTGCCTCAACATGGAGGTTTTGGCAGGATTGGGTTTCTCATGAGAGCTGTAATAATAGTGGCACTATTGTTCCTGGCTTGAGAGATTGATTCTGGCGACTCTTCCTGTTTTACAAGGACATCACCTCCATTGGATCCTCCCTTATGAAGTCATTTAACCTTAATCACCTCCTTAAAAACCTTTTCTTCAAAACAGTCACAAAGAAGGGCTAGGGCTTTAGCATATGAATTCTTTTCTGGGGAGGGGCGTACAGTTCGGTACCTAACCATGTATTAACAAATACTTTTAGTAAGTTGGAGTAAGTACAGATAGATTGCTCTGAGGGCCATAAGAAGGGGTGATTCTAGAAAGCCTTTGAAGAGGTGATAACATTTGAGCTGAGTCCAAAAGGACAAGCTGAGAAAGAAGAAATTTATGGGAGGGTACACTGAGTGGCCAGATTAGTATGTGTTCAGAGATCATAATAATCTGGCCACTCAGTGTAGTTTCTTATTGTATCCTCCCTGTAGAGAGGTTGGTTGGGGAGGTTAGTACCTTCAAGTTTGTCCATTTCATTATTAGACAACTCTGATTATTATAGTATTCTTGTATTTGGTACAGTATAGAATTCCACATCCATCCATTTCTCACTCTCCCTCCCTTCCCTTCTACTCCCCTCCCCCCTCCCTCTTAGAGGGCACAAGGTGATTTGTATGAGCAGCTTCTTCATTAAGCCAATTCTAAGATTGCATCCACTGTGTCCCTATTTTTTTCTGGCCTTCAAGGTTCTCTGTAGTTGCTTCTGACTGGTGTTTCCAGCTCCATTAATTCATTCAGCCATTACTTAGCATCCACATACTGTGTACAGGGAATACGTTTTGAGGTCTGGAGATAACGACAAAGGCTTTGCCCTTGTGAAGTGTATGTTCTATTGGAAGGAGTGAACCAATAAGCAAATATGTCAACAGATGATAAGTGCTATGCATATCAATAGTCCTTGGAGACCAAAGTCCATTAAGTTTAGTGCCTATATTTTTTTTCTATGTATTTTATTGTTTCAGGTCTTAATATTCAAGTCATTTTGAGTTAATTTTTGTGTATGGGGCCAGATAGCAGTCTAGTTTTATTCTTTTGCACGTGGCTTTCCAGTTTTCCCAGCATCATTTATTGAAGAGGCTTTCCTTTTCCTATTGTATGTTTTTGGCTCCTTTGTTGAAAATTAGTTGCCCATATATTTTTGGGTTTACTTATGGCCAATTGAGAGTCCTTAATAGGCAACTGGACCTGCTATCTGGTTGCAAGAAAGAATGGTATATTAGATGACTATTTTATAATCAAAATTATCATTATTGACTGACTTCTTTTACATTTAACTGGTGATATCAGAAGATTATAATTCTCAATCTATAAATGTATTGTTCTTAAAATTATTTGTGGTTGCACAAAAAAATCTTACAATTTTCAAATCTTATAGGCAGTATGATCATGGTAGTCATGAGTTAAATTTTGTTTAAACAAAATATACTAATTATTACTGATCATAGTGTTTCCAGGGATTACAAACCCATATACCTGCAGAATCCAGGTGAGTGACTGGAAAGGAACTGGTCAGGCCTAAGATGACCACAAAACAAAAACATTGCTGATCAAGGTTCATGGAAGATTAACTTGTAAATTATTTACTTTGTAAACCAAAGGACTACATCAGCGCAAGGAGTTATTGCACTTAAAACAAGTTAACTGCTAACTTGTGTTAAGCATGGGCAAGTCATTTGGTATCTCTAGGATTTAATTTCTTTCTTTGAAAATACAGTTTTATTGATCAAGTCCTTTCTACCTCACTTGATTCTGCTTTTCATTTCTTTAGCTAATACTTTCTTTCTTGTAAAAAGGTCATCTTAATCACTATAATCTTTCCTTCTTGATTATCTGGGACCAAGAAATCTCCCTTAGGGTACCAGGCAGTAAGAAGTACAGTGAGTATCATGTCCCCTTAGGTACCAGGCAGTAAGAGGGTCATAGGACTATATTCAATGGGAGATGCCCTAGATCCCCACTCCTCAAAGTAGAGTCTGAACTGTTCCAGTCTGCAATGAGGAAAGCAAGAAATTTAGAGTGTTTAGACAATTTCATAGCTGTTTGATAAGAGTAATGTTTTTGATGAATCTAATAAAAAAGGAAATGAGGCTTATCTTACATATCTGTTTTTGCTTGATATGTAACATTTTTATTTTAATAGACTTTATTTTTAGAGCTGTTTTAGGCTTACAGAAATATTGACCTGAAAGTACAAAGAGCTGCTATATACTCCCTCTCCACCCACTCAGCACTTCCTCTATTAGCAACTTCCTGCATTCCTGTGGTACAATTGATGAACCAATATTGATACATTATTATTAACTAAAGTCCAGAGTTTATATTTGGGTTCACTTTTTGTGTTTTACAGTTCAATGGCTTTTGACAAATGCTTATCATATATCCATCATTATAGTATCACTAGAGGCCCGGTGCACGAAATTCGTACATGGGGGTATGAGTCCCTCAGCCCAGCCTGCACCCTCTCCAATCTGGGACATCCCTCTCACAATCCAGGACTGCTGGCTCGCAACTGCTTGCCTGCTTGTCTTCCTGATTGCCCCTAACCTCTTCTGCCTGCCAGGCTGATCACCCCCTAACCACTCCCCTGCCAGACTGATTGATGCCTAACTGCTCCCCTGCTAGCCTGGTTGCCCCTAATTGCCCTCCCCTGCAGGCCTGGTCACCCTTAACTTCCCTCCCCTGCAGGCCTGATGCCCCCCCCACTGCTCTTCCCTGCAGGCTTGATTGCCCCCAACTGCCCTCCCTTGCAAGCCTGGTCCCTCCCAACTGCCCTCTCCTGCTGGCCATCTTGTGCCGGCCATCTTGTGTCCACATGGGGGCAGCCATCTTGTTGGAGTGATGTTCAATTTGCATGTTACTCTTTTACTAGATAGGATACAGAATAGTTTCATTGCCTTAAAAATGCCGGGTGTTCCATCTCTTCATCCCTATCCTCAATTCCCTTTTGAAATCCTGGCAGCCACTGATCTTTTTGCCCTTTCTATAATTTTGCCTTTTCCAGAATATCATAAATAGTTGGAATCAGCCTTTTCAGACTAGCTTTTTTCACTTAGCAATATATATTTAGGGTTTTCTCATGGCTTGATAATCCTTTTTTTTATTGTTGTTATGCCATTGTATGTTTGTTATCCATTCATCTGTTGGAGGATATATTGTTCGCTTCTGAATTTTTGCTGTTGTAAATAAGGTTATTTCTGAATTTTGGCCTTTGTGAATAAGGATGCAATAAATATTTGTGGGCATATTTTGTGTGGACATAACTAAATTTTCAACCCAATTGGGTAAGTACCTAGGAGTGCAATTACTGGATTGTGTGGTAAGCCTACATTTAGCTTTGTAAGAAACTGCCGAGCTGTCTCCCAAAGTGGCTGTAAGATTCTGCGTTCTCATCAGCAGTGAATGGGAACTGTAGTTGCTTCACACCCTCACCTGAGTTTGGTGTTTTCATTGTTTAGGGTTTTAGTCATTCTAATAGGTATTTAGTGGCATCTCATTGTTGTTCTCATGTGCATGTCCCCAGTGACATATGATGTTGATTATCTTTCCATATGCTTAATTCCCATCTCTATATCTTCTTTGGGGAAGTGTCCTTTCAGATTTTTTGTCCATTTTTTTGATTGAGTTGTTTGGTTTCTTCATGTTGAGTTTAAGAGTTCTTTGTGTATTTTGAATACCAGTCCTTCATCAGATATGTGCTTTGCCAATATTGTATTTCTCTTAATAGTGTTTTTGCAGAACAGAAGTTTTAAATTTTAATTAATTGAAACTTATCAACATTTTCTTTTATGGATTGTGATTTTGGTATTGTACCTAAAAAGTCATCACCAAACCCAAGGTCATCTGATTTTCTCCTATTTATCTTCTAGACATTTTATAGTTTTGCATTTTACATTTAGATCTATGATACATTTTGAGGTTTTTTTTGTGAGAAATGTAAAGTCTGTATCTAGATTAATTATTTTTTTGCATGTGGAGATCCTATTTCTAGCACCATTTATTAAAAAGACTATTCTTTCTCCATTGAATTTCCTTTGCTCCTTTGTCAAAGATCAGTTGACATATTTGTGTAGGTCTATTTCAGGCTCTCTCTTTTGTTCCCCTGATCTATTTATCTATTCTTTCACCTATACCACACTGTCTTGATCACTGTAGCTTTATAGTATGTCTTGAAGTTGATTAGTATTAGTCCTCTGATATATATCTATTTATCTATAGTTTTAGCTATAAAGATATATTGCCTAGGCCACACCCCAGACCAGTTGAGTCAAAATTTCTAATAGGACTTCAGTATATATTTTTAAATCTTCCCAGCTAATTTTGTTGCACAGGGAGAATTGAAAACCACTATAACAAGACCATAAACTCTTTGAAGGAGTGGGTTGTATGAGATGCTTAGTTGTTGAATGAACAAATGATGAAAAGAACCGAGGGTATTTTTCCTGGAGAAGAGAACAAGTATAGGGGCTTGATAGCTCACAATACACACATATCTGAAAGCTTTTAATGTGCATTTCCTGAAGGATGCTTTCTGAGTACTCCAGGAGTCAGAATTGGAAGTTTACAGAGGCACCTGGCTGAATATTAGGAAGCACTGTCTTACTTTCAAGTGAGCTCTTTTTTCCTGCACATGTTCCAAAAGGGCCTAGAAAACCCTCTATTGGAGGATGTTTGTTGCATGTGGTGGGAAATTGGGTTAGAGCAGATGCTATGATTATTGATCATTAGTATGAAACACTATGTCCAAGGCAGAGCACTGTTTCTGGGACTTCTGGTAGTTGGAATAGCACAGGTACTCAGGGCCTGGGAAAGGTGAAATATATTTAACCGAAGAGCTCTTTCTCTCCTAACAAAACAGCTTTTTGGGCTGGTTTGTTTCTACTCATCTATTCCCTTCTGCAATTAGATTAATTTGGGCACATTGAATGGAGGTGTAGGTATCTGTCAGGAGAAATGGATAAATACCATAAAACTTCTCTCTACTGCACTTAAATAATTGATCAGGCATAACGCTGGTTACCTGCTGTTTGCCAGGCAGTAGGAAGAGGGATAAGCAGTTGATATAAAATTGACTACCATGGCAGAGAGAAATAAAGCACAGGTGTAGGAGTCAGACTAGAGTTGGGGCACTTTGGCCATTTCCCTGCTGGGTAGTCTTGGGGAAGTCACTGCCCTCTCTCATGCGTCTTATTCTGTTTTTCAGCAAGTTCTGCTGCTTCTTCCAAGCTGTGTCCTTAGAATTGACTTGTTTCTTCTTATCTTATCTTCCAATGTATTAGTCTAAGTCAGTGGTCGGCAAACTGCGGCTTCCCGAGCCACATGCAGCTCGAGAGCCGCAGTTTGCTGCTCTGTTGACTAACGAGTTTGCCGACCACTGGTCTAAGTCATTACCATCTTCTCTTACCTGGAGTCCTGAATCTAATAACTAGATTCTATCACCCTCTCCTCTATTTTTCATCATTCAGTGATCTTGTAAATTAGATCTTGTCCTTCTGCTTAAAACCTTCCATAGCCTTCCTTGCTAAAATTTAGGACAAAATCCAAACTCCTACTTATGACCTGGAGGAGGCCCTGCATGATCTGAGTCCCGCTATCTTTCTAAAGAGCAGGATACAGAAGGGGAGTTGGTGAGGTAATGTTACCTCCGAGGGGGTATTTGGAAATGTGTGGGTTTTTTTATAGTTTCAATGATACTTACTGGCATTTAGGGGGTGCTGGGCCAGGGTTGGCTCATGTCCTGTAATGGGCTGTTTAGCTCAGGGCCTATTCCAATGCCTGATTTATAATGGGTGTTTAAGAACACTTGTATGAAACCACATTCTTCTGGACCTCAGTTTTCACACATGTAGATTGGTAGAGTGACTACTTCCTAAGAGTGTGGTAAGACAGAGGGACATTTTATGAAGCACCTGGTACACAATAACACTTAGTCAAGGATAATTGATGCAGAGCTTTCTTTGCTTGGGGTATAAGCGTCAGCCCATCATTTTCCCTAGGGCCGAGGTCGGCAAACTGCAGCTCACGAGCCACATGAGGCTCTTTGGCCCCTTGAGTGTGGCTCTTCCACAAAATACCACGGCCTGGGCGAGTCTATTTTGAAGTGGCGTTAGAAGAAGTTTAAGTTTAAAAAATTTGGCTCGCAAAAGAAATTTCAGTCGTTGTACTGTTGATATTTGGCTCTGTTGACTAATGAGTTTGCCGACCACTGCCTAGGGCATTAGAATGAGAACCTGACACCTTTGTGGGGAGTGGGAAGATGGGTGCATCTTTTTTTCTGAAGCCTAATCTGATGGAGCCTAGGTTTGACTTTAGCTGTCCTGGAGTCCAGACCCAGCTGCAGGAACTAAGGCACAGTGGTTCTCTTCCTTGACTCTGGGGCTCATCCAAGACCCTTAACTGGCCTGTGGAAAGCTTAGTCTAAGTGAAAAAATGACCTCCTGCTGGAGACTATGTGGGGAAGAAGAGCTGAGAGGGTAGGAAGGTAGTAGTCTCCCCTCCCCGCCCTCAGTGCTTCTCAGAAAGGAGAAACGCGGCTTCCTCCCGCCTCCTTGCCTCCCTTCTTCCCCCGCCCCTTCTGCTTCGCCAACCCCAAAGCAGCGCCTTCACTGCGCCCTGCGAGGGCGGGAGCGTGCTGCACCCGGGAGCTGGGGCGCGGAGCTGCTCCGAGCCCTGCTCCCGCCGACTAGAGGCTCGGGTGGAGCCCGGGCTTTGCGTGGCCAGGCCCTGTGGGAGAGAGGTGCGGCTCTGCGACAAAAACAGTGGCCAGAGATGCCGGGGCCAACTCTCCCCACCAGGTATTGCCGGCCCAGCTGGGCGATGCTGGGGAGGGGGTTAGTCTCTGCAGGCTTGGGGGCAGTGGTGATGCCGGGTTTGGTATTTAGGGTCTCTTTCCTTAAGAGATCCCAAATGAGAGAAGGGCTGAAGGTGGAATCCTCCGATGAGCCTATGGTGGGCTAGGCCAGCACTGGGATCAGAGCTCTGGCAGGGAAGGGCGTGAAAGGGAAGCTGGGTTTTGGGGAACTGCTCTGCCTCAGGAACCTGGCTCCTCTGCCAGCACCCTTCTGCTTGGTGGCTAGGGTGATACTTTTCCTCTGCCTTGGCTTAGCTACCTGCCAGCTGGGATGGTGGGTTTTCCCCTCTTGGGTGCTGGGGAGGGGCATTATATTGTAAGTGACCTGTTAAGAGGTCCAGTAAACTGGGAGATAGGAAACTTGGGGGGCTGGTCCTATTCCAGTAGCCTCTGTGGGCCTCAGTTTCCTTATCTCCTCAGTGAAGGGCTTGACATTCTGTTTGTAATTCGGGCTTCTCCAGGCTGTCAGATTGCCTTTTGGTAAAGTGAGCTGGTACGAAGTCCTTCCAGTGGGCAGCAGAGAAGTCCCCTTAGCCCTGTAGGAGACGGGTGAACTCAGGAAGCAGACCTGGTGTCCTGTCTTCTAGCCAGCTTGTGGATGGCATCTGGCTGGTCTGCTCAGGGCCCAGTGACTTTATGGGCAAGGCAGAGGTTGAGAATGCTGATTATTTTGGTGTTGAGTGTAGGTGTGTTGTGTGCCGGGAGGTGGGATTAGGAAGAAGCGGGGCAAGGTATGTCAATGGTTTTTCTCAAAACTGACCTGTTGCCCTAGCTGGTTTGGCTCAGGGGGTAGAGCGTTGGCCTGCCGACCAGAGGGTCTTGGGTTCAATTCCGGTCAAGGGCACATATCTGGGGGTTGCAGGCTCGATCCCCAGTAGGGGGTGTGTAGGAGGCAGCCAATCAGTGATTCTCTCTCTCCCTCTCCCTTCTTCCCTGAAATTAATAAAAATATATTTTTAAAAAACTGACCAGTTTTTTGATACTAAACTAGGCTGTCTTCTCTGGAACCCCCTTCTTATTCTGCCAAGTTAATGACAGACTTGGGATCTGTGTAATGTTTTAATCACTATAATCTTTCCTTCTTGATTATCTGGGATCAAGAAATACATGTCAGGACTGGTATTAACCTACTTGATTATTTAGGACCTCCTTTCTGTCTTCAGTTTTTCTATGACTGCCTCCTTGTCTTTTTCTTTCCTGTTGATGTTATTTTTTCTATCCTGCCCCTGACCCACCTTTTCTCCCAGCCTCAGTTTCTCTCTTCTTCCTGCTCCCTCATGCTTCCCCTTTCTTATCCCTTCCCCTCCATTGCTAGTTTTTCCTTCCCTCTCTTGGGTCCTTCTCCTGCTTGGTTAGGCTTTCTTCTCTTCCTTCTAGAAGTATTGATAAACTTTCTCATTGTTATTGGGTTATTGGTTGTAGGGACCTTTGCTCTGGTGTTTGTGTGATCCAAACACTAACTCCCATCTAACTCCCTGGCTTTTGGCTTATAAATCCTTTCTTCCCCCAGTGTCAGCCTCTCTCCTTACTGCCTCTAGGCCTTGCTTTGGGCCTACCAATAAGCAGTCTTTATTCCTGGATTTGCTCCCCACCTCCTTCCTGGAGGGGCCTGGGCAGCAGCAGGCAGTGGTGAGTATGTAAGTTGGGAGGTGGGGAGCTTGAAGACTAGCCTGGGAGGAGAGCAAGAGGCTTCAGTAGGATGGGGCAGAAGCTCACATTCTGGTGAGGTTGACTGGGAGAGGAACAAGACTCTTTGGCAGCTCTGAGGTGTTGCTGACCTGGAGGAAAAGAGGGAAACCTTTGTGAACCCAGGGAAGATGAGGGGGACAGCTGGGGTGAGGCGGAGGCAGAGCAGAGAAGGAGGCGTTCTGGGGGAGAACAGTGGTCTTTTGAAGAAGAGGGTGGCCTGGACAAGATGGGGGTTCTTTGTGGATAGCGGTGTGAAAGAGGAACATACAGGTTAATTCTCTTTCCCTCTGAAGGCTGGCTTTTTGGGCTGGTTTGTTTCTACTCAGCAAACTCTTCTTGGGCAATGTTCTCAAAGTAAGAGAGTGAGCGTGGAAGCAGAGATAAGACAGGATTGCAGCTTTCCTGGCACTAACTGTCTAGACTAGAATGTGGAATGTGTATACATACAAAAAGCTTTGAATATGGTATCCATCCATCATGAGACATTCTCTGAACCATCTCTTCTATGTTAGTTATGGTGTCAGGTGCTGGGGATACACAGATGGAAATCGGACTCAGTTGCTGCCTTCCAGTACAGGTCAAGGATTATGGGTATCTGTAACCTCATGCAATAAATGTATATGATATAAGAGAAGTAAGTGCAAGGGGCTGTGATAACACAGAGGGAACTTTCGTTTCATCCAGTCAGCGACAGAGCTGGGTCCTAAACTCAAGTCTTCTTTAAAGGGGACACCTAGTCTCTTATACCATGTTATCTTCTGGCCCTGTGTGTACATACAGTGTACTTAGAGTTTTCTTATATTCTCGTTTCTGCCTACCTGTGGGGTTAGACTCCAGGTTCTGCTGAGAAGGAAGAAGAACAGTTCTGTATGGTAGGTCACTGTGCCATGGCCAAACTAACAGTCATTACCTTGGAAGGGAAAGAGTCTTGGTCCCTCTTAACTTCTCCTGGCTCTAGGCCATTTGGGTGACTTGGTGCTGAGTTCCCTCTATGAGTCATTGCCTCGCTTCCTCTCCTTCCAGGCCCCTCCTCCCTCCCCAGTTTTCTTCAATTCAACTTCTGGCGGGCAGTACAGTTCAGAGACCAGATGAAGCTAGGCTAGGCATTTTACTTCCATTGGCTTCTGTAATATAGGGATTTAACAGCTCACAGGACTGGTGAAGATCAAGTGAAATAATGAATATGTGAAACTGCCTTGTAACCTGTAAAGCGCTCTGTACAAATGTTACTGTAGTTGTTCCCAAATGCAGGTTCAGCCATGAAAAATGCTCAGATGCTGCAGCCTGAAAGAAGTGCTCAGGGTTGCTCACTGACTACAGCTGAACCTCAACCCTTAATAATAAAGGAAAAGGAGGGGCTAGAGAGTGATTTGGAGACTAGTAATTGAGCCCCATGCTGAAAACTGAAGTCAAGTGGTATAGTGATTTGTTTAAGGTCAAGCAAATAGTAGGTGGCAAGTATAAAAATGTATTGTTTTTAGTGATATAGGGAAAAAAAAAAAAGAAAGAAAGGAAGGAAGGGGAAGGAATTTAAAAGCAGACTGACCTCAATTCAAATTCTGGTTCTACCACTTACTAGCTATCTGGTTTTTAATCTTTCTGAGCTTCATATATAAAATGGGAGATATTTATACTTACCTTGAGGAGCTATAATAATGTTTCAAAATAATTCTATAAAAAAGAAAAAATATATATAGTAGGGACTTGATAGCTATACTTATTCTTATTTTGCAAAAATAAACTCTGAAGTCACCTTCTTAAGAAAGTCTCCCCTCGCTGTGAGGCCACTAAGGGCCCTCTTTTGGATTCATGCAGCACTCATGTGCTTCCTCTCATCACGCAGAGTGGCACTTACCATGCTGTCCTATCATTGTGGTTTATGTATCTGCTTCTCCCATTAGTATGTGAATATTTTGAGAGCAGCCACAGTGTCTAGTAAATCTTGGTGTCTACTTGGTGTGTACTCTTGCTAAACTCTATTCGGTTGCTAGGAGTACATTGGTAAACACAGCAGACTTAGTTGCTCCTTTGGGAAGCATACTGTTTGTTGAGGAAGATGTATAATAAGTAAGCAAATAGAATTAAAATTCATGATAGATACTGTGAAAAGCAAGAGTTCCATTTGGTTTCTGTCTCCCTCTCCCTCTCCCTTCTCTGAGGTCAATAAAAATATATTTAAAAAAAAGAGTTCCATTTATTCATGTCAGGTTTAAGATACTTATCAGAATACAGGTGGGGTTGTCTAACAGATTGTTTTTTGTCTGAAAGACAGCTTTTGGGCTAGAGACAGACACTTGGCTAGAGATATCAACATATAGATGATATGTAAAGCCATGGGAATGGATGAGATCATTTGTTGGAGAGTGTAGTGTATGAAGAATGGAGGTTCCTAGTCTTGGACATATAGAGGAAGATAACTAGTGAAGGAAGATAGGAATAGAAGAAAGAGAGAAGGAAAGACAGGTGAATGTGCATTCCCAGAAGCCAAGAAAATAGAGCATTTGAAAGAGAAGGGAGATCAGTTATATTGAATGTTGCTGAGAGATTGAATAAGGTGAGGATAGAATAGTTGATTTGTTTTTTTATTTACTTAAAAAATATGTTTTTATGGATTTTTTTAAAGTGAGAGGAAGGGACACACAGAGAGAAACATCCATGCGAAAGAAAAGCATCGATTCGCTGCCTCGTGCACACCCCCACTGGGGATCAAGCTCGAAACATGGGCATTCAATTCCCTGACTGGGAATTGAACTGGCGCGACCTTTTGGTGCATGGGAGGACGCTCAACCAACTGAGCCACACTGGCGAGTTGATTTGGCAACATGGACATAATTGGTAATCTTGACAAGACTACTTTGGTGAAATAATAGGGTTATTAGTTGGCAAACAGAAAGAGAGAAGTGGGGTAGCATAAGTGCTAGTAGACACTTCTTTTGAGAAGTTTTGCTATAGACGGGAACAAAAGACCTAATGGTGTTTGGAGGAGGATGTTGGTGTCAAGGGAAAGGGGTGTGTGTGTGTGTGTGTGTGTGTGTGTGTGTGTGTGTGTGTGTGTTTGAATAGGAGACACTGTATTTACCCAGTGTTCTTATATCAGGCCAAAAATTTAGAGATAAAGCTTGATTTTTTTTCTTTTTTCCCCCCTCCCACTGTACATTCACTCTCTAAATAACTAATTTGGCTCTACCTTCAAAATATATCAACCTTTGCAATACTTCTTTCTACTTACTACCATTCATTTAAGCCACCATCAGTTCTCACTTGGATTATTGTAATTACTTCTTAACGATCTCACTACTTTTCCTCCCCTGAGATCACTGCTCAAAACTCTTCACTGTTTTCTCACACTTGCTGCAAAATCTAAACTTACTGTGTTCTGTAAGGTCCTGTATAATCTAACCTCTGGCTATCATCTCTAATCTCACTCTCCAACTACATTTCTCCTTGTTCACTCAACTCTTGTCTTACGGGCCTTTTTGCCATTCTCCATGCCCAAATATTCTTATCTAGGACAATTATACGTACTGTTCCCTCAGCTTAGAATGCTTCCAGGTATGATACTATGATTTGCTGTCTTATTTCATTCAGATCTTAAGGGTCTCTTCCTTAGAGAAGCCTGTTCTAATCACCTTATTTTATGTACCACCCCCATCCCTGTCTCCCTTCCCTCGTTTTACATATACTACTCCTCAGTTTTCATTATGGACTTGAAATACATATTTATTTGCTTATTTCTTTGTTTGCCTCTCCTAACTAGTTCATACACTCCATGAACACAGGAACTTTGTCTTATTCAGCTAGATTAGTACTGGTACATTGTAGATGCTCAATAAATATATGTTGAATTTGTATCCAACATATAATGGTCTTTGTCAATTACCATTATATTTTGTCTCTATGATTTTGACCACTCTTAATACCTCATGTAAGTGGAATCAGAGAGTAATAGAGAGAGAGAGAGAGAGAGAGAGAGAGAGAGAGAGAGAGAGAGAGAGAGAGAAAGAGAGAGAAGAGAGAGAATTAATGGAGCTGAAAGAGGATATCATTCCAGGTGTGAGAGACAGTGCAAGTGAAGGAGTAGAAAGAATGGCTTTAAAAACACACACACACACACACACACACACACATACACACAATTGATTTCAGAGAGTAAGGGAGAGGTGATGAGAGAGAATCATTGATCGGCTGCCTCCTGCATGCCCCATACTGGGGACTGAGCCTGTAACCGGGCATATGCCTGACCAGGAATCGAACAATGACCTCTTGGTTTCATAGATTGATGCTTGACCACTGTGCCACACTGGCCAGGTGAGAGAATGGCTTTTGATGGGACACCTTCTTTACTCTCACTGGATGGTGCAGGTGCAGGGAGTAATGTAATTTGGGGGTGGGAAGATGGAGTTCTCTTGCAAAGATTTCTGTTTTCTCGTGGAAGGAGATTTTATCAGCTAAAGGGTGAGTGGAGAGTCCAGTTGAATGACCATTTGAGGTAAGATAATCATAGCTAGGGAGGTACCATAATTTTCAAGTGAAACCAGGTAATGTTCTCTAGGGCATTCAGCTGCTTCAGTATGAAGACAGTTGGGAGAGAGAGTAGTTCAATTTCCAATTGAATGTTGGAAACAAAGAAGAGGCAAGGGGGTGATTTAAAAACAAAGTTGTTTAGATTGATTGATCAGATTTGTTTAAAGTATCCAACAGATTTTACTTAGATTCAGTTATCCATTGCATTTAAGTTTTAGTTCACTGGTCCCTACCTCATTAACAGGCTCCTACTGTAATATGATGGTCCATACCATTGTGAACTTTTGGCACATTGTAGTGTATTTATTATATAATAATTTCTGATTGCCCTTACTTTTTTCCTTTTCTTATTGTGGTAAAATATGTATAACATAAAATTCATCATCTTAAGTATTTTTAAGTGTACAGTACAGTGGTATTAAATACACTTATATTGTTGTGCAACTATTATCACCCTCTATCCCCATTACTCTTCATCTTGTAAAACTGGAACTCTATACCTATTAAACAGTAACTGCCCATTCACTCCTTCTCTAGCCCCTCTCAGCCACCATCATATTTTCTGTCTCTATGATTTTGACTACTCCAGGTACTTGATATAAGTGGAATCATACAGTGTTTGTCTTTTTGTGATTGGCTTATTTTACTTGCATAATGTCTTCAACGTTTATTCATGTCATTGTATATTGCAGAATTTTCTTTCTTTTCTGAATAATATTGCATTGTATGTATATACCACACTTCGCTTATTCATTCATCTGTCAATGTATTGCATCAACATTTTAGCTATTGTGAATAATGGTGCTATGAATATGGGTATACAAACATCCTTTTAAGACCCTGCTTTCAATTCTTTTGGGTATATACTTAGAAGTGGAATTGCTGGATCATACAGTCATTATATTTTTATTTTTAAGCTAGAGGTCCGGTGCACAAAATTCGTGCATGGGTAGAGTCCCTAGGCCTGACTGGTGATCAGGGCTGATTGAGGCCTTCCAGCTGCCAACCAGGGCCTTCCTTCCAGCTGCCGACCAGCACCTTCCTTTGTTCCGCACCACCCCTTGGTGGTCAGCTCATGTCATAGCAAACGATCAAACTCTGTCTCCTGGTCAAACTCCCGAGGGGACACTTTATATATTAGATACATACATATATATATATAAATTATATAATTATTTTTAATTCTCACTGAGGATATTTTTAATTAAAAAATAATTATATAATTATTTTTAATTCTCACTGAGGATATTTTTCCACTGATTTTTAGAGAGAGTGGAAGAGAGAGGGAAAGACAGAGAAATATAGATGTGAGAGAAGCACATTGATTGGTTGCCTTCTGCACATGCCCTGACCAGGACCCAGGCTATGGAGGAGCCTGCAACTGAGGTATGTGCCCTTGACTGGATCTGAACCCGGGACCCTTTGGTCCGCAGACCGACGCTCTATCCACTGAGCCAAACCAGCTAGGGCTTGTAATTCTATTTTTAATTTGTTAAGGAAGTGCTATTTCTGTTTTCCACAGTTGCTTTATCCTTTTACATTCCCACCAACAGTGGACAAGGGTCCCATTTTCTTCACATCCTCACCAACACTTGTGTTTTTTTAATAGCAACCATCCTAATGGGTGCAAGGTGGTATCTCATTGTAGTTTTGACTTGTGTTTTCCTAATGATTAGTCATGTTGAACATCTTTTTATTTGCTTATTGGCCATTTGTATATCGTCTTTGGAAAAATGTCGGTTCAAGCCCATTGTTTTTCTTTTCATTTTTAAATATATTTTTTATTGTTGATAGTATTACAGATAACTCCCCTTTCCCCCCTTTTCCCCCCTCCTCCTAGCCCTTACCCACCACCCCAGGTCTTCACTACCCTATTGCCCGTGTCAATGCATTGCCCATTTTGGAATCAGGCTCTTTTGCTTTTTGTTGTTGTAGCTGTGAGTTTTAGAAGATTGATGTTGTGGCTTTTTCTTAAAAAAATTATTGATTGGAGAGAGAGAGAGAGAGAGAACATTGATTTGTTGGTTCACTTAGTTATGCATTCATTGGTTGATGCTTGTATGTGCCCTGTCTAGGGATTGAACCCAGAAGCTTGGTGTATTGGGACCATGGTCTAACCAACTGATCTACTGGGCTAGGGTTGAGGATGGATGGTTTTGATTTTTGAGTGATTTTGACAGACTATGATTAGGAAAAAAGAGAAGCGAAGGCAGGGGGGACTAATGGATAGTGCATTGGAGCTTAAAATGAAGTCTAGGAATTGTGGTGGAAGTTCTTGAGTAAGCGAGCTGTATGAATAAGAGGTTGTATTTGGAGTATATATGACTCATTCCAAATATTGGAGTTGATGCACATTTTGGTGATAAGGTCCAGGGTGTGATCATGGTAGTGCTGGCTAACTTAGATTGGAGGTCAGCAACGAAGTGGCCAGAGTGTTGGAAGATCATTAATGTGGCTGTCGAAGTCACCTAGAATGGTAACTGCGTGGTGCAGAGGAAGGCTGATCTAGGAACTAAAGCCTTTGAGTGGGGTGGCCAGGAAGTGAGTATGAGCCAGCAAGAAAGTGTGATAGCAGCCAGTGGAGGCTACCAAAATGAATAGAGGTTTTTCAAGAGGAAGAGAAAGAAATAGTTTTATGAAATGGCACTGAAAATTAAGGACAACATTGAATGGTTGGGTATGAGAGAGAACACAGCTTCCAGTAGAGAGGGCTGCTAGAGAGGACTCTTCTTCAGATGACAGCCAGGTTTCCTTTAAGGCAAGGAGGCAAGGAGTCAGAAAGGGGTGAGGAATTTGGTCAGATTAGAGGGTATACAGAAAAGGTTGGGGATGAGAGTTTGGGTGATTAAGAGTGAGTGAGGTAAATGGGCACTGGAAGCTTGATTGGCTTAGTCTGGATATCTTTTAGAGGCAAGAGGGCAGTCCATTTTCATGCTGTGGTTCTTAATACTTCCAAGAGAAAATGTTCCTTTGAGGCAGCATGTGGCATTGTGGGAAACCACAGGATCTGTTCAGGCAGAGATTACCTGGAAGATCATCTATTTAGGAGACAGCAGAATAGATTCCAGTATTTCTTGGAAGGTTGAACCAGATTGCCTACTGATTCCTTCTCAGATTGTATGGGCTTTTTTGGTGACGATTTTCTCAGTTCGGGCCATTTGTTAAGAGGTCTAGAGGTTCGAAGCTTACTATTGGGAGTAGCTCAACTGATGCTGCAGGTCAGGAATTTCCCAAGAAGGTAGGGAGAGGATTATAAGACCTTTGGTACTGGTTTCTGGAAGTAACTCTAGGGACTATTTTCAGGGGTGGTAGGAATGAGGAAGATGCACAGGTGTGATTGGAGGGGGGAGGAGAGGATGAAGGTACCAGGCCAACCTAAGTGAACTTAATTAAGTCTGACACCAAATCTCTCTGCCTTTTGCATTTCACTTTGCTGCCTCTCAGACCTCGCCAATTGCAAGAAGCCTCCCAGGTACAGTTCTTTGTTCATTCCGTCTCAAATAATAATCAGTGTAGAAAATATTTGTAAGGGAATCAGAGTTATCAGAGGCTAGTCATAACTTTCTCATTATTTCATTGAGTGATCTTAGATAAATTGCATACCCCTTTGGTTTCAGGTTCCTAACTATAAAATAAAGATTTGGAACTGACTGATTTTTCAAGATTCTTCCAGTTCCTAGTGTTTCTTTTTCTCTTCCCACTAAACCAGGTTGCTTTTTAGTGAACCTGTACTATTACCAGGTCTGTGCTGGGCCAGACTCTGGAATACAGAGGTTAATCAGATTCATTTTTATCCCTTGATTTGCTCATAGTCTGGTAAAGTTAATAAGATGAAATATGGAAACTGCTGCTTAGAAGTATGTATAAAATCTATTAAATTGGGGGAAGGAAGATGTAGAGGGGGTGTTCTGTGAAGGTTTTCATAGAGGAAATGAGTCAAGCTGGGTCTTGAAGATTGAGTAGGACTTTGTTTGGCAGACAAGTTGGGACATTTTCAGCAGGGAGAACAGTGTGGGCAAAGGCAGGGGCATGAAAGCATATCGAGCTGGGACAACCCATTTAGGAAATAGTGGAGGAAAACTGGAGAGATGAGTGAGGGATGTGAACAAATATTTATTGGATATTTATTTTGTGCCAGGTAGCATGCTAGATGCTTTTATATATGCTTTTTAATTCTCATAACTGTGTAAGTAGATATCCTTATTTGAATTTTGCTAAGAGGAAACTGAGGGTTAGAAATGAAAGGAGCTTCCTAACCGTCCAGAAGCAGCCTCCAGCTTCCTTCCCTGCTACCTCAGCAGTTGCTTTCTTCTTGCTAAAGTGGCTGGAGGCTGCGTAACGGGAGTGTCTTTGACATGTCAGAAGGACATCCCTCAGCAAATTCAAGACTGCAGCATTCTAGGCCTCTGCCAAAGAAAACCTCCTGGCACAATTTAATTAAAGATCAGATTCTCATAACTAGGTGTCAAGGGCATGCAGTACTCCCCAGTCTTGGGGGGAGTATAGGTCATGCCAGTCTCAGCTGCCCTGAATTGTTGGAACTGAGAAATGTGATTAATATATGTTTGGAATAGATTTTATTTTTTCTTTTTCCGTTCTCTCCTTCATTTAAAATAATGGTCTGAGGAGTTATTAGAGGTTATCTAGTCCATCCCTTTGCCTCTAGCATGAACAGTGAGGTGTGAGGTGGTGGAAGGAAAGGAGGTCTTGGTTATAGACTTCATTTCAGGTTCCTGCCTTTGCTGCCCATTAGCTATGTGACCCTGGGTGACTGGAAACATCTTTGAGATTTTGTTTCTTCTGACTTGCTCACTGTTTTATCTCCAGCACCTAGCACAGCCCGGAAACAGTAGGTAATAAATAAATACTTGCATGAATGACTGAGAAAATCGATACCAGTTGAATAGATTTCTAAGTTTTCTGTAAACTCCCACATGTAGTCTAATGCTAATGGTTATTCAAATATTAGCCCCAAATGATGGCAGAAATCCTATTTGTAAAGAGAGTTTGCCCAGAAGGTTCTCTGGGGAAACTTCTTTAGAATTTTAGGCAAGTCTCTCGGTGTAAAGGACTCTCTCAGACTCCCCAAGTCTCATTGTGTGAGCTCTAGGCATCACAGAGAATTCATTGCAGATGGGTAGCAGCTGGTCCCTCCTTCAGGCAACACCTCTTTTTTCATTGTCATCTCTTTACAGCCTTTAAAAAAGTCAACAGTGTCATCTTTTATTTTTAACATGAGACATTCATTGCACAGATCTAAATTTGCTAAGAAGGGACCATTTTCTGACTAAAAAATGCTGTAAAAGACCCTCTGTGATTCCTGCACTCTACTTTTTCACCTTCACGTTGCATTCTTCCACATTGTACTCTCACACTTACGTTATTCCTGTGGTCTGGGATGCATTTGCCATTATTGCTCTCCATCAAAATCATTTATTTATTGTCTGTTTTCTTTGATTCAGGTACTAGACCAGTGCTATTCCAGACCAATTGCATTAGAGCTTAAGCCACAACTTCTTAATAGGAAAATTTTCAGACATATAGCAAAGTTCAAAGGATTTTATAGTGAATAGCTGTATAACCACCACCTAGATTCTTCTACCATAAACATTTTCATTTACTTGTTTTATCACATCCATTATATATTATATATTGACGTGTATAGTATATCACATCCCTATGTTCATCCATTAATCAATTTTATTTTTATAAATGCATTTCAAAGTAAATTGCAGATATTAGTATACTTCCCCTTAAGTATGTCAGCTGGTACTTTAAGAAGCTCATAGAGATTCTAATAGTCGAGAGTCAAAGACCATTCATTAGTCTGACTTATTTTTTCTTTAAGCCCCTGCTCTTAACACCATCTCTTCTTATGAAGCCTCATTGATTACATTAATTCAATATAGGTATTCCTTTCTGTGTCTTCTGACATTTTATTGCTTGCACTGTTCTATGGCACTATTTTAAATGGCCTGGCATTGTGGTTTCTAGGTCCTGTCTATCCTGCTTTCTAGACTGTGAGAATCTCTAGAGTTGGAATCATATCTTATTCATTTATTTGTCTCCAAATCCCTGGTTTCTAGCATAGCACCTTACATGTAAGTACTTGGTAAAAATTTATTGATTTGAATGGTACTTCAATGAGGAACCTGCAACTACAGCAAAAGGTGTATATAACTTTCATGGGGCTGATTTGAGGACCAGGAATTTGTATATCTTCTGTTTGCCAGGCTGTGCTAGGTGCTGGAGATAAAATAGTGAACAATTCAGAAGAAACAAAATCTCAAAGATGTTTCCAGTCACCCAGGGTCACATAGCTAATGGTGTTTATTAGCTCATGGAAGAAATTTGGTGAATATCAATCAAGTCCAGCCTAAACATTTCTATGTTTGCTATTGGCTGGATATGACCAACCTAAACATAAATCAGAAGTAGAAGTCAAGTCAAAAAAGGGACAAAGGGGCTAGAATTACCTCAAATACAGTTGGAAAATCCTTTGGCAGAGAGTTTGAAGATATGGATTCTAATCCCCATCTTTATTTGTTTTAAAAAATACTTTTATTGATTTCAGAGAGGAAGGGAGAGGGAGAGAGAGATAGAAACATTAATGATGAGAGAAAATCATTGATCGGCTGCCTCCTGCATTCCTTTGCACTGGGGACTGAACCAGCAACCTGGGCATGTGCCCTGGCCGGGAATTGAACCATGACCTTGTGGTTCATAGGTCGACACTCAACCACTGAGCCATGCCAGCTGGGTGAAAGATGATTTCAAGTATCTAAAGTTCTGTCTGGGGAAGAGGCAATAATCTTTTCTGAATAGCCCTAAGAGATAGGATTTAGGACTAATAGATGGAAGTAGTTTTTGTTTATTTACTTATTTGTTCACTTGTTCTTTTATTTGTTCATTTGTTCAACAAGTCTTTATTGATTACATATTCTTTGCCAGGCCTGGAGTTGGGGATTGAGAAATAAATAAGACTGGATTTTGTTTTGGAGGTGTTCATAGTCTGGCAGGGGAGAGAAGTAAAAGGGAAGGCAAATGTGTAAAGAAGTAATTGCAATGCAGTGTGAGGTAGACAGAACTTAATATAAGTGAGAACTCTCTAAGTGAGGTGACCAAAGATAGAAGAGGCTAACTTTTGAGACTGTAGATTTTTTTTTATCACTTGTTTTCAATCATAGGCGGGATAACCTAGGCTGGAATATGGTGCAGTGAATTCAAACATTGTATTCCAACAGCAGATTTTATATTTTAAGTAACTTGGGCTCTTTTTTGAAAGTGGAGCTCTACCACCAAGAATTCCCCAGGCATAGTGAAAGAACTGAGAAGTGAAAAAAAGCTGTATGTATCAGAAAGGCTGATGGAGCCTTTTTTGGCACAGTCCCGGGCTGTGGTCATAAAAGGGAGTTACAGTCAATGAAGTTGTTGGCTGAAGAGGCAAGGAAGGGCCTGCTTAGAGTATCAGGTGGCTGCAGGGAGTATAATTTTGGAACTGGCAGTTCGCAGTGGGAAAGTATACTTGAGAACTGAGCCCGTAGAAATTCTCTTTGGCGGTGCTGGGGGACTTGAGTTGGGGCTGGTAGGGAAAAGCAAAAGCAAAGCTGCAAAGTGAAACTGGAAGAAATGGATAAAAAGCACACCAGAGAGGTAGTCTAGATGAACAAGATTGTCTTTGCTTACTTGGTTTATATTGTTCAAAAAGAGAAGTAAGGAGCAGTTGGTTTGCCAGAGGAAGGTCAGGATGAATTATTAAAAAAGATGAAGTTCGAATTTGACCTTGAAAGATGAGTAGGAGAAATTGTTGACCAGAAGCATTGGGGATTCAGGAGTGGGGTAAGAGACTACTTGGCAAATTCAGGAGAACAGAGATTTCTGAGGTATAGTTTGAATGCAAGTTGGGTCCAGGTGTGATGGCACAGTTTATATGGTAGGTCGATTGGGAAGAACCTTAAAATTTCATCTGCGTTAAATTCCTTAACGGCAAGGTATATATCCCTGTGTAAACTTTTGATTAATTAAAAAATTTATTGAACCTACTATAAGTCAAATACTGTAACTAGGCACTTTTGGATTGTAAAGGTGACAAAATAGAGCACAACCTTTGGGGAACAATCTTGCTTCTGGTGAAAACAATTATAATCTAGTAAAAATAAATGTAATAACCTAGAAATATATACTGAACTGCTTAGAGGTGAGAACAGTTCCAAAGGGCACATGGAGAAAGGATTTCGGGGGCGGGGGGTGGGCGGGAGGGAGAGGGAGGATGAGGGAGGAATGAATGCAGGGGATCATTTAGTTTTGCATTTATTAGAAAATGTTAAAAAGACTCCTGTAAATTTTGTTTATAGCATTTAAGCAATTGATATGTAAGACAGTGCTATTCAAATCTGGCTGGTATTAAGATCACTAGTTTTTAATTAATTAATTAATTAATTTATTTTTAAATAAATCTTTATTCAGATTATTACAATTGTTTCTCCTTTTTTCCCCCCATAGCTCCCCTCCACCCGGTTCCCACCCCACCTTCTGCCCTTACCTCCCCCCCACTGTCCTCATCCATAGGTGTACGATTTTTGTCCAGTCTCTTCCTGCAACCCCCCATACCCCTTTCCCCCTGAGAATTATCAGTTCACTCCCTTTCTATGCCCCTGATTCTATTATATTCACCAGATTATTCTGTTCCTCAGGTTTTTAATTCACTTGATTTTTAGGTTCACTTGTTGATAGATATGTATTTGTTGTTCATAATTTTTATCTTTACCTTTTTCTTCTTCCTCTTCTTAAAGAATATCTTTCAGCATTTCATATAATCCTGGTTTGGTGGTGATGAACTCCTTTAGCTTTTTCTTATCTGTGAAGCTCTTTATCTGCCCTTCAATTCTGAATGATAGCTTTGCTGGGTAGAATAATCTTGGTTGTAGGTTCTTGCTATTCACCACTTTGAAAATTTCTTGCCACTCCCATCTGGCCTGCATAGTTTCTGTTGAGAAATCGGCTGACAATTGTATGGGTGCTCCCTTGTAGGTAATTAACTGTTTTTCTCTTGCTGCTTTTAATAGTCTCTCTTTGTCTTTTGCTCTTGGCATTTTAATTATGATGTCTTGGTGTGGTCCTTTTTGGATTCCTTTTGTTTGGTGTTCTGTGCGCTTCCTGGACTTGTAAGTCTATTTCTTTCACCAGGTGGGGAAAGTTTTCTGTCATTATTTCTTCGAATAGGTTTTCAGTATCTTGTTCCCTCTCTTCTTCTGGCACCCCCATAATTCTGATGTTGGTAGGCTTGAAGTTGTCCCAGAGGCTTCTTACACTATCTTCAACTTTTTGAATTTTTTTTGCTTTTTGCTTTTTCGGTTGAGTGTTTTTTGCTTCTTTGTATTTCAATTCTTTGACTTGATTCTTGTGTTCCTCTAGTCTGTTGTTGGATCTCTGTATAATATTTTTTATTTCAGTCAGTGTATGTTTAATTTCTAGTTGGTCCTTTTTCATATCTTTGAGGGTCTCGTTATATTTATCAGCCTTTTCTAGGATATTCTTGAAAAGCCTTATAACCGTGGTTTTGAATTCTATATCCAGTCATTCGTTTTCCTCCATTTCTTTCATTTGTGATCTGTTTCTTTGTCTCCGCATTTTCACTGCTTCCCTGAGTTGGTAGAGTAGCTTTGTGTGCTAGGTTTCCTATATGGCCCAGTGGGTCGACCTCCCCAGTTAACCTGAAGTGGACACTCTTGGTGCACCCCCTTGTGGACTGTGTGCACAGCCTTGTTGTAGTTAAGTCTTGATTGTTGTTGGTATCACTGGGAGGAATTGACCTCCAGGCCAGTTGGCTGTGAGGATCAGCTGAGTCTACGTTGGGAGAAGTTCAGTGTTGGAGACAGCCTTATAAGATCAGACTTGCCAAATTGCAAAAGCCTCTGTGCTCAGCTTGGATGGGCGGAATCTCAGGGCAGAGCAGACAGCCTTGGCTTCCTGTCAGCCCTGCTCTTGCGCGCGTGCATGTGCGCCTCCAGACCTCTGCCTTCCCCGGTTCCCGAGCCTCTACCCGAGAGTCCAGATTCCCCCCACAAGAGCGTGGGTCCCCAGGGGCTCGCCTGAAACTGGGGTTCAGTGCATTCAGAACTGGGGCTCAGTGCAGTCAGGAGCTTCCAACTCCCTTCCGCTAGGGAAAGCCTATGGCAACCTCCTCAGTCTTTGTGCACATTCGCACGCGCGCCTCCAGACCCCTACCCACCGGGGTTCCCCCGGGTCTCCAAGTGCCTTTCTCTCTACCTGACAGTCCAGACTCCCCCTGTATGAGCCTGGGTCCACAGGGCTTCACCCAGAACTGGGGTTCAGTGCAGTTGGAACTGGGGTTCAGTGCAATCGGGGGCTTCCTTCCCCCTCTCGCCAGAGAAAGTCAGCCAGGCTCTCAGCCGCCCTTCCTCTCTGTGCACACGAAGACCCTTTGCCGTACCTCAACCCTTTGCTGTTCCTCCGATTCTCCATGAGCTTTTCTCTTTCCTTCTAGTTATAGAATTTCCACTCAGCCAGCTTTCCTGTGGTTCTGGATGGTGTCTGTTCTGTCTTTTAGTTGTAGTTTTGAAATTGTTGTGCAAGGCAGCAGTTTAGGTGCTTACCTATGCCACCATCTTGATTTCTCTTACTAGTTTTTTAAATTACAGAATTTGGCCTTAGCCCAGCCATACAAAATCAAAATTTATGAGAGTTAAGCCATCCATCTCTATTTTCTAAAAAGCTCTGGGTAATTAGTATGCTGATTTTAAAAAAATTAGAACTTTAGTCTTAAAAACACTTTTGTGTTTGACTCCAAAGAGCTTACATTCTAAGTAGTCATGGTTAAAGATGTAATATCCTCTGTAGCATGGAAGAATAATGAGAAACTTTATTAATCCTGGAAATATATCTATTTATTGACACTTATTTGAGTTAATAACATCTATCTTTATTAAAACTATTGCTACCATGTAATAGGGGACTTTCCCTCTTTTTTTATTCTTTTTATTTTCCAGAAGCATTGGAGATTGCCAATAAATCCAGCATCATATAGGATAGGATGGTTACTTCATTGACCATCTTATATTTAGAATACGGTCAAATTTTAGAGGAAGGAGATAGTGCAGAGGTGATATAGGCCAGGTGTCTGCAAACTTTTCTTGTAAAGAACTAGATTATAAGTATTTTAGGTTTGTGGGCATACAGTCTCCATTGCAACCACTCAGTCCTGCCATTGGAATGTGAAAGAAGCCATAGACCTTTGTAAATGAATGGGTGTTGCTATGTTTCAATAAAACTGTTTACAAAGCCTGCAGCTTTACAGACCCTTGATAGAGTGATACAGTCCATTCCAGAGAGGGAATGTGATTTTCTTCAGGTTACAAATTAGAGGTAGGCAGAAAATTCACTCTGTGGAATGCTGTTAGCAGTTTTATTTAATCTTCATGTGAATGAATAAAGGGCACACAATGATTAAAGAATTTTTCTAAAGCTAATAAATGGCACTAGGATTCATACTTATCTCAGCTGGGCTAAGTTTCTGTCTTTTAAACTACATCATCATGGTTTTCTGTGTTCTCCAATGCCTTAGATAGGGGAATGCAGAGAAAAGCAAGAACCTTGTGAATTTTCAGCCGTGCTTGGCACAGAGTAGGCGTTATATCTTTGAGTACTGTTGACTGAATATGATAGTGGTAGTCATGGTATGCAGAGAAGGGCTTGAACAGGGCCCTGGAGGAAGGATTGTATAATTTGGATTCTTTTAAGTTTTTCAACACACATTTCTTTTTGTTCAAAAATAATAAAAATGCTATGTTCTTTTTTTCTGATTCCAGTAGCTGCTGGTGGTGGTGACAATGTCAAATAACGGCCTGGACATTCAAGATAAACCCCCAGCCCCTCCAATGAGAAACACCAGCACTATGATTGGAGCTGGTAGCAAAGATGCTGGAACCCTAAACCACGGCTCCAAACCTCTGCCTCCAAATCCAGAGGAGAAGAAAAAGAAGGACCGATTTTACAGATCCATCCTACCTGGAGATAAAAGTACAGCATTTCACTTCTTTCTCATAATTTGTATACTTATTTTTTTTTTTTTTTGTAACCTGGATAAAAGAGTTGTTCTTTCCTTGACTTCATTTTCCTTTAATACCTCCTTCCACGCTATTAAATATTTCTCTTGTCTTTCTTGCCTAAAGTGGCTAGAGTCAAATGGAAAATACACCTATTAAATTCTTATTAACTAGAGGCCCGGTGCATGAAATTCATGCTCTAGGAGGTGGCGAGTCCCTCAGCCCAGATTTCAAGAGGGCACAGGCCAGGCCAAGGGGCCCCACCGGTGCACGATTGGGGCTGGGGAGGGACACAAGAGGTTGGCCAGCCAGGGAAGGACCACGGGAGGGCTCCAGAGTGTGTCTGTCCTGTCTCCCTCAGTCTTGATCAGCTGGACCCCAGCAGCAAGCTAACCTACTCATCAGAGCGTCTGCCCCTGGTGATCAGTGCACATCATAGCAACTGGACGACTGATCGACTATCTGCCCCTGGTGGTCAGTGCATATCATAGTGAGCGGTTGAACGGCCTTAGCATATCATTACCATATTATGCTTTGATTGATTGAATGGCTGACCGGACAACTGGACACTTAGCATATTAGGCTTTTATTATATAGGACTAGAGGCCCAGTGCACGAAATTTCATGCACAGGGGTCCCTCAACCCAACCTGCACCCTATACAATCCAGGAGCTCTCAGGGGATGTCCTACTGATGGCTTAGGCCCACTCCCGTGGTTCTCTGCGCTCTGCGGGGTCTGGGGGTTTCGCTGCAGCCATGGAGATGAAGCCCCCATACCCTGCTGTCCGCTCTCTGCTTGCCGCCACCATGCGCCATGCGAAGGAAGCCCCAATGCCCTGCAGTGTGCTCTGTCTGCCAGGCCTGGGGGCTTCGCCAACATCGACACACTAAGGAAGCCCCCAAGCCCTGTTGTCCGGGCTCTGTCTGTGGGGCCTGGGGGTGTTCCCGCTGCCACCTTGCTAAGGAAGCCCCCAAGCCCTGCTGTCTGGGCTCTGTCTGCTGGGCCTGGGAGTGCTCCTGCCGCCACCGTGCTAAGGAATCCCCCAAGCCCTGCTGTCCGGGCTCTGTCTGTGGGGCCTGGGGGTGTTCCTGCTGCCACCACCGTGCTAAGGAATCCCCCAAGCCCTGCTGTCCGAGCTCTGTCTGCCAGGTCTTCCCCGCTGCCGCTGTGGCTAAGGAAACTCCCAAGCCCTGTTTTCTGGTCTCTGTCTGCCGGGCCTGGGACTTCCCCGCTATCACCCTGCGAATGAAGCCCCGAAGCCCTGCTGTCTGGGCTCTGTCTGCTGGTCCTGGGGCTTCCCCGCTGCCGCTGCACTAAGGAAGCCCCCAAGCCTGCTGTCCAGGCTCTATCTACTGTGTCTGGGGGCAGATCCAGCCTCACTGCTTGGTCCCTGCGAACCCCGGCAGGGCTGACAGGCCCAGACACTGCAGCAGCGGTGGAGCGGGGAGGCCTGGACACTCCAGCAGCAGGGCTGAGGTGACTGGGCGCCGCCATCTTGTGGCTATGGGGGGGGCGCCATTTTGTCACAGAGTGATGGTTAATTTGCATATTACTCTTTTATTAGATAGGATTATTCTGAGCAAAATTCTAAGAATATAATTATGCTCTTGCCAGACTTTGGACAATCTGTATATGATTATTTATTTAAACTGTTTATGAACTCTCAAAATGTTAGAAATACTGACATGTGTTCATTTGGAAGTGTTTTGTTTCCAAGCTAGTTTTATTTGGTACGTCTTTTCTCCAGATTCTTGATGGCCTCCTCTTTATTCATATATCTTGAGCTCACACCTAGATTTGGGGATTAAATATCAGTAAGAAGGGCAAGCAGTAGCTGAGGAAAGGAAGCTTGGAAAAGGAAGCAGGACTCAGCATGAGTTCACTCTGAAAAAGTCATACCAGCTGGGCTCATTTCCTTTCTATTAACAAAACTCCTAGAAGAATAATCAGGATTTTGACAGTGCATTTGATAAAGTCACTGGAATCCTATGGACAATAGTGAAATAGAGGTTTGGGTGTCCACATGGGTAGCTGACTTTTGTTTGACACCCCCAGCCCCAAATATTTAAGTGTCTGTTGCTATGAAGTAAAATTCTCAGTCATGCCTGCAGGGCTGTGTTCTTGTTGCATGCTGAAGAAACTGGCTTTCTGTTTGTAATTGGTTATCATGAGCTTCTGACTTAGGTGGACCTGGTTCAAATTCTGGATTCATCACTTACAGCTCTCTAACCTCAAGTATGTCAGTTAACTCCTTTGACTTTTAGTTTTCTATCTATAGGAAAGAATGGGATTATTCTGTCTCTAAAATTGGGATAATATCTCACAGGTTTGTTGTGTGAAGATTCCATTCAAAGTTCCTCATACAGGACCTTCTGCACAGAAGGCACTCAAATATTAGTTCCCCTTCTCTTTACTGGTTTGTTGAAGGTGGGATGCATGGATAGTAGATGATATGACAAAATCAGAATTGGGATTCTGAAACAGCAGGCCAAATATAACAACCACATTGATGAGCTGCAATTATCTTGTGTTGCAGAAAAATATAACTGCATAACTACAGATTGGGGGAGATGGTAGATGATTGCATCGTTTACCAAATAGGGAACACAGGAAGAGAAACAAGTCAAGAGGGCTGGTGGTAGGAGAGCAGGGAAGATGATGACTTTAAACACCTTGCATTTGAGGTGAAAGAATAATTTTAGACACTTTGCATTTGCAGTGTCTTCACATAGAGATGTCTAATAAGCAATGGTCTTACAAATAGAAAATGCTTGGTGAATAACTGAAATGAGAACTAATGAGGCTTTTTATTGAGTACATTGGGCTTGCATCTTTGTGTATTTACCCTTTCTGCTACTCCACCTTCACTGTGAGCTCTTTTCAGGTCTACATAAAAGAAAGGTGGGTAAGTTATGTAACTTGCATTTTCTGGCTAATTCATTTATGTAACAGCTACCAATTTCCTAGGTACAGGGGCTATGATGCAGGTGGTGTTACCCTGCCCTGGCACATTCTCCCACATATAGAGCCACTTGGTTTATCCCTCTATTTAGATGTGCGCTTATTTTTAATATTGTGCTTTTATCAACCATAATTGTTAATAAGATCTTTATAAATAAGGAGGCCTTCAACCTAACTTTCCACATGTAGTGAAGAGGGCAAGTAATTGCTGAGGAAAGGAAGAGGACTTTTAAAATTAAAAGCTTGGGCCCTGGCTGGTTTGGCTCAGTGGATAGAGCATCAGCCTGTGGACTGAAGGGTCCTGGGTTTGATTCAGTCAAAGGCATATGCCCAGGTTGTGAGGTTGATCCCCAGTGAGGGTGTGCAGGAGGCAGCTAATCAATGATTCTCTCTCATCATTGATGTTTCTCTCTCTCTCTCTCTCTCTCTCCCTTCCTTTCTGAAATCAATAAAAATATATATAAAATATAAAATTAAAAGTTTGGAATTTTTCTTGGTGACAAACTAGAAAGATAATAAAATTTCTGCTCACTAGGCATCATCAATTAAAACCTTGTGCTTCAAATGATACCATCAAGAAAGTAAAAAGATGACCCACAGAACAGGAGAAAAATTTTCCAAATTATATATCTGATAAGAGACTTGTATAAAAATATATCAGGAGCTATTACAACTGAACAATAAAAAGACAACTTGATTATAAAATGGGCAAAGTATCTGAATAGACATCTCTCAAAGAAGATATACAAATGACCAATAAGCCCATGAAAAGATGCTTATAATCATTAACCACTTGGGAAATGCAAATCAGAACCACAATGAGAGATACTTCACACACACTAGGATGACAATAATAAAGAGAGATAATAACAAGTGTTGGCAAGGACCTGGAGAAATTGAAACCCTCATACACTGCTGATCAGAATGTAAAATAGTGTAGCCAGCGGTGGAAAAGTATGTCAGTTTCTCAAAATGTTGAACAGAGAGTTAGTTACCACATAACACAGA
The DNA here is from genome assembly GCA_026230045.1 of Corynorhinus townsendii. Classification (NCBI taxonomy): domain Eukaryota; kingdom Metazoa; phylum Chordata; class Mammalia; order Chiroptera; family Vespertilionidae; genus Corynorhinus; species Corynorhinus townsendii. Next base: position 47,461,682 of record JAPDVU010000008.1, on the reverse strand, counting down.
AATGAAAACATGCCCACACAAAAACTAGTACATGAATGTTTGCACTAGCATTATTCATAATAACCAAAAGTAGAAACAATGCAAATATCCATTAACTGCTGAATGAATGGATAAATAAAAAGTAGTGTATCCATACAAAGAAATATTATTTGGTAACAAAGAGAAATGAAGTTCTGATCCATGCTACAACATGGGTGGACTTTGAGAACCATGTTAGTGAAAGAAAGCAGTCACAAAAGACCACATATTATATAATTCTTTTTATATGAAATGTTCAGAATGGGCAAATCCTTAGACAAAAAGTAGATGAATCGTTGTCAAGGGCTGTGGGGTAGGCAGGTAGAATTGGGGAATTTTGGCTAAGTGGTATGGGTTTTCTTTTGGGGGTGATGAAAATGTTCTGAAATTGATTGTGGGGATGTTCGCCAGGCTCTGTGAATATACTAAAAGCCACTGAATTGTACACTATGTAGGTGAATTATATGGTAAATGAATCATATCACAATAAAACTCTTTAAAAAAAGTAGATTCCTGCTTATAGCAGCAGATGGAAGCATAACCTTCAGACATCATTGGGAACTAAAGGGATGATCTTAGGTACTGAATAGGGAAGTGGGGGTCTGGATATCTAGGTTATAGTCTTGGTTCTCCCATAAATTGGCTACCTGATTTGGGTTAATTACTTGTCTGAAGACTTCATTGTCTTCATCTAAAACATCAGGATCAATCCAGTGGATAAAAAAATAGCCTCTTATACCTTTGAAATCCTATCCTATATAATAAAAGCCTACTATGCTAAGTGTCTGGTTGTCCAGTCGGCCGTTCAACCAATCAAAGCGTAATATGCTAATCATATGCGAAGGCCACTCAACTGCTTGCCATGATGTGCATTGACCACCAGGGTGCAGTCAACTGGTCGACCAGTCACTATGACATGCACTGACCACCAGGGGGCAGATGCTCTGACCGATAGGTTAGCTTGCTGCTGGGGTCTGGCTGATAGGGACTTAATGAGACAGGCTGGACATGCCCTGGAGCCCTCCCCCAGTCCCTCCCTGGCTGGCCAATCTCCTGTGTCCCTCCCTGGCCCCGATCTTGCACTGGTGGGGTCCCTCTGTCTGGCCTGCACCCTCTCGCAATCCAGGACCCTTTAGGGGATGTCAGAGAGTCGGTTTCGGCCCGATCCCGCAGGCCAGGCAGAGGGACCCCACTGGTGCACGAATTTGTGCATTGGGCCACTAGTAAATGAGATATTATAAAGGTGAAGTTGGATCAGGTTGTCTATGTAGGTGAAAACAATCTAGGCCAACAAGCTGTAGCCCTGGAGGTACTTCTAGAAATCCTTACTGAGTAACCTCAGGACAAATCTGGTCTGAAAACAAATCTCTTACTTCAGTGTTAAAGCTGAATCTCTAAATTCAAAGAATAGAGTTATAAGAAGTTGTTATGAAATGATCTAGTAACTTCTCTTTCATTCTCTACTTACAGATTTTCCATACATGCCCTGAGCTCATAGGTTTAAGATCCTAGATGGCTATTTTTCATGTGTACATCAAAATGAAAATTTTTGAAAAGTGATTTTACCTTTTGTTTGGAGCTTTTATTCGACCTGATTTTGTGCTCAGTTGATATTGCCATTCAACCAATCAGCATTGTTGACCTGCTGCTTTGTGCTTAACTTAGTTCTAGCAGGATACACATTGTCGCAGTCTTTAAAGTAGTGTGCCCTTTGTAAAATATTTGAAAATGTATATCAGCTGCATAGAGAAATGGTCTAGAACTGGACTTAGATCACCTAGATTGAGTCCCACTGTTGTTGGCAGTTAGACAGACTTAAGCAGACCAAGGTCGCTGGGCCAGATACAGAAGGTCACCTGGGTCCAAAGCTCTGGGTGCCTAGCAAGGAGCAAAACTGGGAAAACAAGGACCTTACCCCCTGGGTAACTTTTCCTCCTCTAGCATATTGCTGGTCATGTGATTTAGACCCCCTAACCCTTCATATCCATGGTCATGTGGTTGGGGTCCTCCCCTGACCTTGCCTCCCTTGGCATGTTGCTAGTAATGCTCATTAGACCCCCTTAGACAGGAAATGAACAAGGGAGTCAGAGAATAGCCCAGGACAGTAGCCGGCAAACTGCGGCTCGTGAGCCACATGCGGCTCTTTGGCCCCTTGAGTGTGGCTCTTCCACAAAATACCACGGCCTGGGCGAGTCTATTTTGAAGAAGTGGCGTTAGAAGAAGTTTAAGTTTAAAAAATTTGGCTCTCAAAAGAAATTTCAATCGTTGTACTGTTGATATTTGGCTCTGTTGACTAATGAGTTTGCTGACCACTGGCCCAGGACAATGAAGTTTTGACCCACATCAAATATGTCTAGGCCTCAGCTGAGTTTCAGTGCTTGGCCCAGAAAAGCAACAAAACCAGACAAGCTGCACTATGGCTGATATCAGGACCAGCTGCATTGACTAATGACCCCCTCCCTGGAACTGACCAATCAGTGGACACACCTGGAAAGCTAATGAAATTCTGTTGAGATATTGAGATCCCCCTCTGGGTCTCTCCCTAAAATCTCCATTCTTAACAGCCCTTCGGAGGAGGGCCACTGGGCTCTCCCTGGAGTTGGCCCACACCTTTCCCCTTCCCCTTTTCTTCCCTCCCTGGCGGGTTAGCTTTACCTTTCTCTTTCTTAAGCTCCAGGACCCTTCCTTTGCCTCTGTAACTTGTTTCCTAAGCCCATTTCTCCTACGGCTCACTTCTTTTACCTCTGTGACTTTCTAAACAAACTTTTTCATACAGTTTCAGTCGTGGTTCTGAATTCTTTCTTAGCCAGAACTCAAGTACCGAGGTTGCTGAACTGAGGTCCAGTTTGACTCCACTGGTCTAACCCCTGGTGTCATTTTTGCCGCCGGCACTACCTCTGACATTGACTGTTATTACCCCCCCCCCCCTGCCCCTTTACCTATTTATTTTAATCCCAGTATCCTTATCTGTAACATGGTAATAATTATAATTTCCACCCACCCTATACCATTAATAAGCTTTTGTCATTTGACATAGTGGGTGTAAAAGCATTTTCTAAACTGTAAAACACTGTACAAATATGAAGTGTTTGTGTGTGTGTGTGTTTTACTAAAAACCTTATTATTTTATCTGATACCCACAACAACTCATTTTCTGTTGGGAGGCTGAGGAAAGTAAATTGTTCAAGGTCTCACAGCTGGGAAGTGGCAGGGATGAGTGTGGAGCTAAGTCTTCCTAAGTATGTGTTACATCCTAACATAACATCTCTGTCAGTTGTTCTCAACCCAGATTACTCATCTGAGTCGCTCATGATGCTTTTAAAAAATGCAGATGCCTGGGTTTCAGCCAGACTTTGGATCCAGAATTTCCAGAGGGGTACTTTTGGGTCTCTAAGAAGACTTGGGGGATAAGAAAGAAGAGTTCTCTGTGGGCTGTGGTGGTGACTGAGGTGGGAGTTGGCAGTGGGGAGGATGTCTGTGGGCATTGCCTAATGCTGACCTCCAGCATGGCTTCAGTGTGTGCCTGGAGGGATGCGTAAATGATAGGAAGAAGCTGTCACTCAGGGCCTGTAATAGGGGGTGCTGAGCTGCAGAATTCCATGTGGGAAAGCCTGGTTCCTGTGGTCAGGGGCTGGAGCCTTTGGTTTATTCTAAGAGGTCCTGCAGCTTTTTGTTTGGAATCTTTTTCTGGCTATATTTTCACAACCAAAGTGGAATTATCTGAGCTTGGGAAGCATTTAGCAAAGTTAATTTTAAAACTGGACTATGTCAGTGTTTATCTCTCCAAGTTTGGAGTGTTTTACTGCCTTGAGTTCAGATTAGCTCAGCTGAACCAATGAGAGGTGCTTCTTAAAAATAAATATTTTAAAAATATAAATAAGGCCAGTGCCTTGTGCTGAGAATTGGATGGCTGTACAGCAACATGGGACTTGAAATTGTCAGCCTCGTGATTCAGAAAGCTGAGTAGACTAGGCCACTGATAGGGTTAAAATTAGGATGTGTGAGATTGTAAGCTTGTTTCTCCACTTTATGTCCTCAAGCCAGTGATCTCTAGTTACAGGATGATTCTGCTTTCTGTTCAGCCAGTTTTTTGTTAATGAGTGAGATAGGAAATATTACTCTAACACCTTTCCTTTCCTACTTTTTTTTTAGCATCTTAAAACAACAAATACTTATTATCTCAGTTTTTGAGGGTCAGGAATCTAGCTGGGAAGTTCTGACCCAGGTATCTCATGTGGCTGCCATAGAGATGTCTCGGATACTTTGTAATGTTAAAGATAACTCAACTTACAAAGGTAACTTTAGCTTACAAAGCACATACATTTTCTTTACCTTAGTGATCCTCAAAGTAACAATAACAATAATAAAAAAGAAGTTTATAACAGTCATAACACAGCAGTAATAACCTTAAAATAGTAACAAAAGCACAGCTATTATCATTTGGGCCATGATTTTTGCCCTTAAGAAGTTTACATCTTAGGTTAGGAGGTAAGCCTTAAAAAACCTCAAGGAATCATACTAGATAGGAAATAACTAAATGCTGACTCAGTGTCTTGGGAATTCACAGAGGGAGGAAAGGTCAGGAAATCCTTTTGGGAAGAAGTGGGACTTGAACCAGTCTTTAAAAGATGGCTGAATGTCTAAAGGGAGAACGAGAGGAAGAGGTACTGTATATGAAGGTGCTATGGGAGGTACTGCATATGAAGCAGAGCCACCTTCAGCATTACCCTGTGTGTTTACTAGTGTGTGTTAAAGGACTTCATTTCCCTGGGGCTCTGTTCTGTACGCCACTCGTCCTCTGAGCCATTCTCTGTCTGTGACTTCTTTACCAAAATTCCTTTTGCATTTGCCATTCCAAGCCTATGATGATATAGTAACATAATATAAATAATATGTAAATTATAGTGATATAAATATAAAACAAAAATATAAATAACACATAAAAATAAGTTATTCTTAAGACACTTTTAAGTAACTAGATCAAAAGAAATTTAGGTACAGAAAGCAATTCCAAAGCCCTGCAACATGTCCCATGCATTCCTGTAAGCAAGACAGATGGATTTATGTCATAAATGACAGCTTAATTTCGGCCTTGGTAAGTCCTTAGCCTTCCCTCCCAGAGCAGCTGCTTCTGGAAGAAACATTGTCGAGTGGGTCTTTCCAGATCGGTTTCTTTCACCTAGTAATGTGCTTTTATGGTTCCTCTTTTTATGACTTGATAGGTCATTTCTTTTTTTATTTTTAACAATATATTTTTATTGACTTCAGAGAGGAAGGGAGAGGGAGAAGAAGATAGGAACATCAATGATGAGAGAGCACCACCGATCAGCTGCTTCCTGCATGCCCTCTACTGGGGATCAAGCCACACAACCTGGGCATGTGCCCTGACAGCGAATCAAACCATGACCTCGGTTTCCTAGTATGGGTCAGTGCTCAACCATTGAGCAACACCGGCTGGACTTATTTTATCTGTTTTAATTTTTATTGATTTTATTGGGGTGATATTGGTTAATAAAATTATATAGGTTTCAAGTATACAATTCTATAATACATTATCTGTCTATTATATTGTGTGTTCACTTTCCCTTTAGTAATAATCATACTGTTAACTGTGTCTGTGAGGTGTTCCCTCCCTCCCCCAGCTTAATCCCTTCACCTTTTTGACCCAGTTCCCCAAGCCCCCTCCCCTCTGACAGCTGTCCGTCTGTTCTCTGTATCTATGAGTCTGTTTCTGTTTTGTTTGTTTTATTCATTAGATTCCACAAATAAGAGAAATCATATTTGTCTTTCTCGACTGGCTTATTTCATTTAGTATAATACTTGTGACATACTGTCACAAAAGGTAAGATTTCCTTCTCTTTTATACCAAGTAGTATTCCATTGTGTAAATGTACCACAGATTTTTTTATCCACTCATCTACTGATGGGCACTTGGCTGCTTCCAAATCTTGCCTATTGAGAATAATGCTGCAATGAATATAGGGGTGTATATATTCTTTTGAATTAGTGTTTCAGGTTTCTTTGGATATATTCCCAGAAGTGGGATTGCTGGGTTATAAGGCAGTTCCATTTTTAGTTTTTTGAGGAACCTCCATTCTGTTTGCCATAATGGTTACATCAATCTGCATACCCACCAACAGTGCATGAGGGGTTCCTTTTCTTCACTTCCTCACCAATGCTTGTTGTTTGTTGATTTATTGATGATAGACATTATGACAGGTGTGAGGTGATTTCTCATTGTGGTTTTAATTTGCATCTCTCTGATGGTTCGTGATGTTGAGTATCTTTTCATGTCTTCTGGCCATCTGTATGTCCTCTTTGGAGAAGTGTCCATTCAAGTCCTTAGCCTAATTTTTAATCGGCTTGTTGTTGTTTTTGTGTGTTGTTATATAAGTTCTTTATAAATTTTGTGTATTAACTCCTTATTAGATGTGTCATTGGTGAACATGTTCTGGCATTTAATGGGTTGTCTTTTCATTTTGCTGATGGTTTCCTTCACTGTGCAAAAGCTTTTTAGTTCGATGTATTTCCCTTTGTTTATTTTTCTTTGTTTCTCTTGCCCGAGGAGATATATCAGAAAAAATATTGCTAAGAAAAATGTCTGAGATTTTACGACCTGTGTTTTCTTCTAGGATTTTCATGATTTTGTGACTTACATTTAAGTCTTTAATCCATTTTGAGTTTATTTGTGTGTGGTGTGAGAAGGTGGTATAGTTTAATTTTTTTCATATCTCTGTTCAATTTTCCCAATATCATTTATTGAATAGACTATCCCACTGTATGTTCTTGCCTCTTTTCTCAAATATTAATTGACTGTAAAGGCATGGGTTTATTTCTGTGCTTTCTATTCTGTTCCATTGGTCTATAAGTCTGTTTTTGTGCCAGTACCATGCTGTTTTTATTACTATGGCCTTATAGTATAGTTTGATATCTGGTAGCATGATTCCTTCAACTTTGTTCTTCTTTCTCAATATTGCTGTGACTATTCGGGGTCTTTTGTGGCTCCATATAAATTTTTGGAATATTTGTTCTAGTTCTGTGAAATACAACATTGGTATCTTGCTAGGAATTGCATGGTATTATAGATTGTTTGGGGTAGTATAGACATTTTAATGTTGATAATTCTTCCTATCCATGAACACTGTATATGCTTGCCACTTATATGTATCTTCTTCAGTTTTTTTCTTCAGTGTTTTATAATTCTCCGAGTGCATGTCTTTGATATCCTTGGTTACATTTATTCCAAGGATTTTTTTTTGGATGCAGTTGTAAATGGGATTGTTTTCTTAGCTTCCCTTTCTGATAGTTCATTATTGGTGTATAGAGGTGAAACAGATTTCTGGATATTTATTTTGCAGCCTGCTACTTTACTGAATTTATCAGTTCTACTAGTTTTTTGGTGGGATCTTTAAGGTTCCTTATATACAATATCATGTTAGCTGCAAATAATGACAGTTTTACTTCTTTTCAAATTTGGATGCCTTTTATTTCTTCTTCTTGTCTGATTGCTATGGCTAGAACTTCCAGTACTATGTTGAATAAGATTGGTGAAAGTGGACATCCCTATCTTGTTCCTGACGTTAAGGGAAACACTTCGTTTTTGCTCATTGAGTATGATGTTGGCTGTGGGTTGATTCTCAAACTTTTATATACACACGAATCATTAGGGATCTTATTAAAATTTAGATTCTGGTTCAATAGTCTGTGGTGGAGTTTGAGATTCTATGTGTTCAATAGTCTCCCAAGTGATGCTGACTGATGCCGCTTTGAATAGCAAGTCTATAGATTACTCTAACTGTTGTTTTCGTTGGAGAGGACCAGAATGCAGATGATGGGCAACTCTTAGAATGATTCAGGCCACAGATAACTGCCTGATATAGGGTAGTGGCAATGAAGAGAGAGAAGAGTGGATAAATTTGACCACTGTATAGAAGATAAATGCATTTGGAGAGAGCGGGGGGAGAGAGAGAGAGAGAGAACAGAATCATAGCAGCAGCAATCCATGAGAGGTAGAGTGACAGAATAGAAAGGCTATAGAGCTGGAAGTCTGAACGCCTTAGTTCTGGTTCCACATTTGCTTCTGAATTGCTCTGTGATATTGGGCAGGTTACTTAATTTCTTGTAACCTCTGTTTCTTCTGTCAAATGGGCACCATAATCACTGCCCTGCTTGTCACACAGTTGTTTTGAGACTCTAGAGAACTAATATATGTGAAAGTGCCTTGCAATCACTAGAGCATGATACAAATACAAAACTAATTACATCTTCAGTGACCTTATTTCCAAATAAGGTCACATTCTGAGGCACTGAGAGTTAGGACTTATGATCTTTGGGGAGACACGATTCAACCCCTAACAAGGGTACTTCAGCACTACAACTTTTCTGCGAGGTCAGCAGGACTGTAGTGAACATCTACTTTATGCCAGACCCTACAAGTATTTGGACTTAATGAGCCTTTAAGGTTGTAACCTAGGGAGGCAGCATAGCATAGTGGTATAGAGGTCAGGCTCTGAGCCAGACTGCCTGGGTTTGGGTCTTGGCACTGCCAATTACTAATCATGTGATTTTGGGCAAATAACTTAATCTTATTTATCTGTAAAATAAGGATGATAGTACCAAAGTGATAGAGTTGTTGTGAGGCTAAAGTTAATTAATACATATGAAAGAATTTGAGCCATTGCCTGGTAGCACCTGATAAAATATTAGCGACTCACATTATTAAATCAACTTCCAAATATAAAATTCTGTAATAGAACCTTAAAGAGGTCCATAGTCAAAGACCTAGTAAGTAGGACACAGGCTATAGAAACTCATTGAAGATAGGATGTCAGGGCTGGAAGTGTCCTTAGAAACGACCTACTTGAGCCCTCTCTCTTTACAGATGGGTGGGAAATCAGGCTTCAGAAGAAGGACGTGAATTTCCCTGGATCAGAGGGCTCATTAGTAGTAGAAATAGGACTATTAACTCTGGTGAGTGTTCTTTCTGTGCCTCCCTTACTTTAGTTTGACAAAAATATAAGTCTTCACTTGTGCATTGAGCATCTATTTCAATTTAAGCCCAGCACTAGGCTCTGTAAATACAGATATGAAATAGATAATTCTTGGCCTCTAAAGGAGCCTACAGATCAAAAAGAGCTAAATAAGCCTAAACATGTAATAATGTTTTTGTTTTTTAAATTTCCCTTTCTCTGTTTCTTTTGCAGCAAATAAAAAGAAGGAGAAGGAGCGGCCAGAGATTTCTCTTCCTTCAGATTTTGAGCACACGATTCACGTTGGGTTTGATGCTGTCACAGGGGAATTTACAGTAAGTCCCAGGCCACAGAAAGGCCTTCAGAGTTCTGGCTGTGCACTGTGAGAGGCAATCCTTTCTAGTCTTCCTGATGGCTTCTGTCTGCTTGAGACCCTCATTACTATCTTCTTTTATTCACGAGAGGGACACTTTACTGGTCTCTAAAATTGCACCAAAGAATCCTTTGGATCTTCATTTCTTAAACAGAGCTTTGTGAGGTGGTCTTTTGGCAGCAGGCTCTGTACTGGGCACTGACGGTGCAGAGACAAATCAGACACGGCTCCTTTTCTAAAGGGGATTAGCCTGGTGAAGGAGCAAAATCTCAAGAAGTGACTAATACAATGAGATAAGTCTTACAAAAGAGGCTTGTGATAATAAATAGGTCTGTACCCACTCTGAGGGTATAGAGAGAAAGGAATGACTAAATTGCCCTTGGCTGCTAGCAGGTATCAGAGGAGCGCTGATTTTCCTCTAGGGCCCCCTGTGAGTATCCTCCTGACAGCTTTGCATGTCTCTCTTATAGGGGATGCCAGAACAGTGGGCCCGCTTGCTCCAGACATCAAATATCACGAAGTCAGAGCAGAAGAAAAACCCGCAGGCTGTGCTGGATGTATTGGAATTCTATAACTCCAAGAAGACCTCCAACAGCCAGAAGTACATGAGCTTTACAGGTACAAGATTGTGAACGGGGCAGCCTGGGAAAAAGGATTTTCCTGTGGGTAGAAAAGAGCCTGTTGGCCTGGGGTGAGAGAAGAAAGTATTGGAAACAGTAGAGGTGGTATTTCCACTAAGACAGGATTTTGGAAGTTGAGAGCCAAGGCAATGGGTTTTGCATCAAACTTGAGTCTTTTTACTCTGGAACTGCACAATTAAAAAATGTGACATGTAAAGACATACACTTTGTGCTAGAAGATCTAACTTCTGACACTCACTAGCCTTTAACTGTCACTTCATTTCTTTGAGCCTCAAAATGGGAGTAATAATTCCTGTCTCTGGAGGTTGTAGTGAGGAAAAAATGAGCTCATTGATGTGAAAGTCTTTTATAGGTTATAAATGACACCATGGAAATGTAGCTGTCATTATCATCAGTATCTTTAGTATTGTTAAGTTATTTAATAACACATTTAATGTGTATCTTTTAAGTAGGCAAGCCCAGTTTCTTCATCAAGGCACTGATTTTTATCAGTCCAGTGAAAAACAGGTCAGTAATAATAAATGTGCTTTAGATGTACTCTCTATACAAGGGACGATGGTTTTCAGGGTTGTCTTTATAGCAGAATTGAGATTAGAAGCCACGTCCCCTAATCCTCTACCAGCACCCTTTGAGTTTACTACTTGCCTCTAGTAACTTCATTTGGAGAACCTCTTTTCATAGTAGAGAAATTTTCTCTTCCTAGACAAGTCATGAGAAGGCCTATATTTCTGGAGACTTACCTTTTGTGTAGCATCTTAGAATGTCAGAGCAAGAAATAGCCTTAGTCTCTATATCACTTCCAGTTCCCCTTGTTTTGCAGACAAAGCCAAAAGAGGCTTTTCTGGTGGGTCTGTTTTAGTGGCAGAGCTGGCCTCTTACCTCCGAGTTCAGTGCTCTTTCCAGAGTCCATGCTGTCTTTTTCAAAGGGCAGTATTACTGGGGAAGGTGAGAACCAGGATGAACTAGCTAATTTTGAAGGATGCTTTCCCAGCAAGTATCTGGCTTGTATCAAAGGGCACAGATGGCGAGGATGACAGACTGCAGCTTCACTCATGCTGCCATAGTGGTGCCCAGGAGAGGGTCATGCATGTTCCCAGCAGTATTTCCTTATTCACGTCTGGACCTGCTGGGTCTGTCTTACTTCTCGCATTGAAGGACTGGGGCATTCCAAGGAGGAATTGGGGTTGAGGGGTGATGTGGGGCGAGTTTTCTAGGCAGGAGATTAGAGCTCGTGTTTGAGGGATTTTGTCATGGAGATATGAGATTAGAGCTAGCTTTGAAAGCCTCAGCTGCAAAGTCTTTGGAAGACTTTCTGTTTTATGTTTACATGTGTGTAGATGTGGACAAGTGCCATATATGTATATGGAAGCATAGCTCTGTGGGTTTGCATATGTTTGGAATTAAAGCCCACTTAAGTATTCATGAATGAATGCTTATACAATCCAGGTGATTGTGTGTATGCTCTTCTATGTATGCATATGTTAGTCACATTGAGTATATGTGAGTGTGTGTACACATGCACGTGCATGCAGGATTTTTATTTTCTAGAAGTTGAAGACCAGGACCAACTCCAGGCAAAATTTTATGTTTGGCATGGTTTATTTTTTAAGTTATCTTTCTCCTTTTTCTGTTTCCTCTCTTCTCATACTATTATGATCACACTACCTCAATCTATATATACATATATGCATATATGCATATATACATATATACATATATATATATATATATATATATATATATATATATATATATATATGAGTGATCTCATTTGATTCTCATCATGGCCTTGTGAGATTGGTAGGGCAAGGATTATCCCCAGTTTACAGACTCAGAGAAATTAATTAGGCTTAGAGAAACTAAGTGAATTGCTCTGGGTGATTCAATTGATCTGTGATGGAAGTGTGTTTTAAATTTGGGCCTTTCAATCCTTCGAGGTTTATAACCCAAGCATAATCTTCCATGCCATTTTTTGTCAACTTTTCTATTTTTTTTTCAGCATTTTATTTTCTGTGCTGATTAACAAAAAGTAGTGTAGGGAGTTTAGCCCTACATTGCCAGTGATTTATGTAATCTTTTAAAAAAATATTTTTATTGATTTCAGAGAGGAAGGGAGAGGAATAGAGAGATAGAAACATGAGTGATGAGAGAGAATCGTTGATTGGCTGCCTTCTGCATGCCCCCCACTGGGAATCAAACCTGAAATCTGGGCATGTGCCCTTGACCAGAATCGAACCTGAAACCCTTCAGTCCACAGGCCGACATTCTATCCACTAAGCCAAACCGGCTAGGGTGATTTATGTAATCTTGAACCCAATTCTTTTCTTCTCTGAACTTTAGTTTCCTCATTGGTAAAATGAAGGGATCGGAAGTCCTCTCTGCTCTGTCCTTCTGTGCTATGGAATTTGGTTTTGATATGTTGACATGATACATCTCGGTTAAAAGGAGCAATGCTTACTTGTTTCTTATATGGACCAGATCTATTTATTATCACAATACCCAGTCCTCAAAAAACACTAGCATCAGGTTGGGGTTGTGCAGTGAGGACATAGTATTGTGCTTTGTTTTGCCCTAAATTGATGTTCTTTTGGACAAAAAGAACCAATGAATTATGTTTAAAGTACATCCTGAATTGATTTCACCAGAGTACAGATGGCTATTCAGGGTTTGTTTTAAGAACATTTTGTCATAGCTTGTGGGTCCATTATTTGTCATAGGACAGAAGAAGTACTACCTGGTACTTTCTTATATAATGGGAATTGGGATCTTGGACATTCTCTGGGCTTGGTTCTTGGTGAGGAATGTGTTGGCTTTGGTAGAATATTTTTCTTCTTTAATTCCAGCAAAGTCTCTTGAACCAGCAGTCACTTTCTTCTTGGTTCTTTAGGAATTAAAGAATAAAACCAAATGCAGTACTTGGTCTTTAAACTTATTTTCTTGCTAAAATCTCCATTGAGTGTATGTTTCATATTTCATTAAATCTAAGATATCACTGATTTTAAGAGACATCATTATTTTATATACCACTAAAGACAAAAGGCTGCCAATTAAACATGAAATGTGCCCTGGCTGGGTGGCTCATTTGGTTGGAACATCATCCAGCAGACCAAAAGGTTGTGGGTTTGATCCCCGGTCAGGGTGCATATGGGAAGCAACTGATCGATGTTTCTCACATAGGTATTTCTCTCTCTCTCTCTCTCTCTCTCTCTCTCTCTCTCTCTCTCTCTCTCTCAAAAAATCAGTAAAATATATCCTTGGGTGAGGAATTAAAAAAAAAAAGCCTTTATAGGACACATCTCTGTTTTAGAGATGTTAATGTGAAAAAACATCTCAGAATCAGTGAAATATGGTAATTACCTTACTGTGGAAGCTTGACTCTATTATTAGAAACAAGATTCTGGCCTTTAATTAGACTTGACATGATTAATGCCTCTCATTTCCTGAGCCTTCGTCTTTCTCTCCCTGTGGGGAATAGACATGAATGTAGAGGATCCTTTCTAGAAGCCCAAGCTTCAGGCTGGTCATAATTTGTCATGGGTGCTCAGGACAATCCAGCCATGAATCCTTTCTTTCTTTTAGATTCAGGCCTGATGACGATAGTGTTGCTGATGTGGATACAGTTCTATCATAGTATTTAGAGTTTGACCAGAATTCAGATTTTGACTCCTATTTAACAACTGTGTGTACCCTGGGCAGATTACTTAACATCTCTGAACCTCAGTTTACAAATCTATAAAAGGAAACCTAATAAGAGCACTCAGAAATCTATTGAGGATAAGGGAGGTAATGTGTATAATGTGCCTAGCATGATATTGGGCCCATAGTACCAAGAATACTGTTGTCATTCTCTCAGCCTGGCAAGGGCTTGACTGGCTAGGCTTCCTTAGCTCTCAAGAGCAGATGCACTGTAATTGTTTACTGACTGAGTCCCTGGTCTTTTTTCCTTTGCAGATAAATTAGCTGAGGATTATAATTCTTCTAACACTTTGGTAAGTCTTTATTTCCTCTATTCTGATATGGGCAGGTGTGGTGGTTAGGGATCAAAGACAGTGTGGCAGATGCAGAGCCTAGGCTGGGAGGCCCTCATCTCGGTCACTCCCGCACTCTGGGCCTCAGCGTCCCTGTCTATACAGGGAGCTGCAAAGGAATTGGGCTCAATCAGTAGATATCCCTTCCAGCTTTAATTTTTTTTATTATTATTTTTTAATGTTCTAGAAATCCTAACCTTGGAACCAGAAGAACTGGCTTTTAGGCTCAGTTTTTCATTTGCCTTTGAAAGCCAGTTTCTGAGCTTGGGCTTTTTAATCAATAAAAAGAGGATGATATACTTTGCCTTACCTGGACATGTCTTCAAAAACCTGAATTTAGAAGAGAATTCCCGCTCTTTGGTTTTGGTATCCAAAACCAGGATTAGGACTGATGGTTGAGGGTAGCATATTCTGTCCATTTAAGGTGTCCCCTGAAGCTGTAGTGAATGCCCTGTCAGGAAGGGCTGAGGAGTAACACTCAATGACTTCAAAGATCCCTCTGCCTCTTTCAGCTTACGAGTTCTGTTTTTCAGAGCAAATAAAATATGTTCCTATGTTCGAAAGAGTCTTTAAATAATAAGCTGTAATATATATATATATATATATATATATATATATATATATATATATACTGTTCTTTACACCTGATGCTGTCTCTTGTACAGAGGTGGTTATGTCATATTGGTTTGCTAAACACTTGCAAAACCCCTACTCTGTGCCAGGTCTTGTGGAGAAGTGACAATATGGGGATGAATCCAACATTGTCCCCATGTCCGATAATCTCCTAGTCTTGTGAGTGACAGGAAGACAACAGTAAATAGTTAGAATGCTGTGTGCTAGAAGTTTATGAGGCCAGGGGTAAGGTCTGATTTGTTTATTGCTGTATGCATGGCATCTGACAGGTAACCACTTAGTGAATGAAATTGGAGGTATAAGGAAAGTTTCTTGATGGTAGTCTGAGCTGAATGAGTTTGTTACCTAGGGTGTAAGAATTAAGAGATGAGAGTATTCCAGACAGAGACAGAATAAATAGCATGTATCAAGGCAAGGGCTTGCAAGCTATGCTTGTATGGGAAACTGCAGGTGGTTTGTTATGGCCGGCATGTGAAGGGTGAAGGGAATAGAAGTGGGTGACAAGGAGGAGTGGTAAACTGGTCCAATCATGTAGGAGTTTTAATTTATCTTAAAGGTAATGAGAAGCTCTTGAAGAATTTTAAGCAGGAGAGTAGTAAGTTCTACCACAATATTGAGTCATTGTTAAAATATTTTGAACCATGTTTCCAGGAGTGTGGATTGGTTTACTCTGAGTCATTTATACTGTCATCATTTACTAGTATAAAAAATGTTCACCTGTCCAGTGCCTAATAGCACACTCAGTCCTTTCTTATTTACTGTTTCTTTTAATCCTCATGGGTGCTTAATTAGGTCAGTTATTATTTTTGCTTTATAGTTGCTTTATAGTTGAAATTGAGAAGGGTTGATGGCAGTAGGTATCAGATTCCCAGTCTGCGTTGCTTTCCCATATTCACTCTTTCATCAAATGGAAGGTATGTAATTAAAAGATGGGGAAGCATTTGCAAATGTTAAGATCTCTGAGAGATTCTTACCACTGTTGAATAGTAAATTATTGGAGAAAGCTGAGCGGTGCTTTGTGGTTCAAATATCTTTATGCTTTTATGAGAGGAGTAGCAGCTCTCATATATTGAGTGGCTAATATGTGCCAGACACTGTGCTAATAATTAGACCTCACAATTACCTTGTGAAGAAAGTATTCTCATTCCCATTTCACAGGTAGAAAAACAGTTTCCTGGAGACTCATAATTAGCTATTATTGTTACAGAAGACTGAAGAAAAACCAAGCAATGCTTAGAGAAATGGAGTTATACTTTATTACGCACGGGCCCAGGGGTGGCGGGGGGTGGTGGTGGTGGTGGTGGAGATCTTTCAAATTCTGAGCAGCAACATGGAGGAAGTTGTCCTTTTTTATATCTTTTTCAGTCCTTTGTCTCCCAAATATGGGGTTTTCCAGTTCCTTTTGCAAGTTCTTAAAGAGCCCTATGTGCTGGGGTTTTGAGACCTCAACCAAAGGCCTGGCCTGGTGCTAGCACTGGCAACTTTGTCTGGGGAAGGTCTAAAAGGGGAGTAAATAGGTCTTGCAGGACCAGACAATTAAAGGGGCAGTGACTAGATTCAGATTGCTAGCCCCCCAAAATGTCTCTTTTCCCCCATTATTATGACAGAACCAGATTAGAACTAGACTCTTCCGAGTGCTAGTCCAGGGTTCTTTTCTCACTGAGGCAGGGAACTGAGAAAGAAGATGGCAGAGAGGTCTTATAAAGGAGACTGCAGAAAAGCCGTAGCCGTTGTTCATTAGTGAGGAGGAGGAGGGGCCCTGGGGCTCAGGCCATATGGCAGAGAGGATAACACCTGCTTGCTAAAAACCTGTACTGGCTTAGTAACTACAATTAAAGCCACTCAGGCTGTCAAGGACATTTTCTCTCCCAATTCAGAACATTTGTCCCGTGGCTCAGTACACATATCTTTACTAGTTTTACCCGAGGGATATGGTTTCTATTGTGGTAGCATGTCATTATTTCCCATATTGGTTTCATACAGGTCATTTCATTTGATTTGTGAAATAATTGGACAGGATTGTTATCCCCATAACACAGGTTAAGAAATTGAGACTCAGAGAAATTAAATGACTTGCTCCCTATCCTTAAATGAGCTAATAGTGGAAACCAATGCAAAATTCAGTTCTCCTGATCATTCATTTATTCCTTTATACTATAAATATTTCTTTGTGCCAATGTGTTGGTGATACAAAAATGTATATGCACTATCTCAGTCCTTGAGGGAGAAATTAACAGAAGACTATAGGGATAAAGGCTGCAAGAGAGGTATAAATAACGTACATCGTGAGTCATATTTGATGGAGTGATTTATTCTGCCGAGTAGTACAGAGAAGTCTTAACAGAGTTGTTGGGATTGAATGATTTGTTCATTTAACAGACATGATTATTAAGGTCTTCTGGCTCTAAAATTTTATTTGTGGCATTGGTCTGAGATCTCAGATTGTATGCCTTATCGTTCCTGAATTTTCATTTATGAAATGAACACCTACTGTGTGATAGACTAGGGAGTCAAAGACTGGTAAGGTTTTTGCTCTTGATCTCACAAATTCGTGAGGAAACAGGACATATAAACAGGATTTATAATATAGTGTCAGGTAAACACAGGTAATGATACCAGGCAGAGAAAAGGGCAATGCTTTTTTTAAAAAAAATTATTTACTTATTGGTGAGAGAGACATCGATTTGTTGTTCTACTTATTTATGTTTTCATTGATTGCTTCTTATATGTGCCCTGACCAGTGATCAAACTGGCAACAGTGGCATATCGAGACAATACTCTTACCAACTGAGCTTCCTGGAAGGGCAATGCTTTCTTATTTGAGGTGGCAGGAGCAAAAGCCAAGTTGAGGATCCATCATTTCAGACCAAAGAACTTGGATTTAGTGCTGGAGCTAAGGAATATTTTAAATAGGAGATTGGTATAGTTTGATGTGCATTTTAGTCTAAACTAACAACATCTTAGAGAATAAAAAAGAATTCTTAGAAATTAAAAAATATTATTGAATAAATAAATTCACAAGGATTAAAAGCCAAATACATCTAAGGGCACATTAATGATATAAACTATAAAAAATATGGAAAATTGAGAATAAAGGACACGGGGTTTATGCAAGGAGATTCAAGAAGATTCATAGAACCGAGGCATTAGAGTGAAAAATAATCAAAGGAAGAAATTGGAACCCTCATAATTGCTGGTGGGAGTGTACAATGGGGTAGCCTCTGTGGAAAACAGTCTGGCAGTTTCTCAAAAGGATAAGCATAGAGTTACCATCTGACCTCGCAATTCCATTCCTAAGAACATATCCAATAAAATAAAAACATACATTCACACAAAAATGGGTGCATGAATGTTCAAATGAACATTATTCATAATAGCCCCAATGGGAAACAACCTAAATGCCCATCAATTGATGAATGGATTTTTTAAAAAAGTATCATATCAATACAATGGACTATTAGTTAGATAAAAAGGAATGTAGTACTGATAAATCCACAGTTTGGATGAACCTTGCAAACTTTATGCTAACTAAAAGAAGCTATATACAAAAGACTATATGGTGTATGAGTCCTTTTATTTATTTTATTTTTTATTCTTGTATTATCATTTATTATTGTGTTATTTTCTTTTTAAAAATTCTTTATTGTTTAAATTATTACATAAGTCTCCTTTTTCCCCCATCGACCTCATCCTGGCCATTCCCACCCCCCTATTGTTTGTGTCCATTGGTTATGCTCATATGCATGCATACAAATCCTTTGGTTGATCTCTTAACCACCCCCCAACCCCCCGGCTTCCCTCTTAGGTTGGATTGACTGTTCCATGCTTCTATGTCTCTGGCTCTATTTTTGTTCATCAGTTTATGTTGTTCACTATATTCCACAAATGAGTGAGATCATGTGATATTTATCTTTCTCCAACTGGTTTATTTCGCTTAACATAATGCTCTCCACATCTGTCCATGCTGCTGCGAATGGTAAGAGCTCCTTTTTTTTGCAGTAGCGTAGTATTCCTTTGTGTAGATGCAGCACAGTTTTCTAATCCACTCATCTGTTGATGGGCATTTAGGCTGTTTCCAAATCTTAGCTATGGTGAATTGTGCTGCTATGAACATAGGGGTGCATATATCCTTTCTAACTGGTGTTTCTGTTTTCTTGGGATACAGTCCTAGAAGTGGGATTACTGGGTCAAATGGGAGTTCCATTTTAATTTTTTGAGGAAACTCCATACTGTTTTCCACAATGGCTGTACCAGTATGCCTTCCCATCAGCTGTGTATAAGGGTCCCTTTTTCTCCACATCCTCCCCAGCACTTGTCATTTGTCCATTTGTTGATGATAGCCATTCTGGCAGGTGTGAGATGGCACCTCATTGTTGTTTTGATTTGCATCTCTTGGATGATTAGTGATTTTGAGCATGTTTTCATATGTCTCTTGGCCTTCTGTATGTCCTCTTTCAAAAAAGTGTCTATTTAGGTCCTTTGCCCATTTTTTGATTGGATTGTTTATCTTCCTTTTGTTAAGTTGTATGAGTTCCCTGTAAATTTTGGAGATTAAACCCCATAAAATGTCTAGAAAAGGTACATTTATACAAACAGAAAGAAGATCCGTGGTTTTTTAGGGCTGGGCATAGGAGCTTGAATGACCTATGAAAGGCACAGGAGAACTTTTTGGGGGTCATGGGGATGTTCTGAAACTAGATTGTGGCGATTGTTGTACTAGTTTGTAAAATTAATAAAATCATTGAAATCATGTGGGTGAATTTTATGGTATGTAAATAATAACTCAGTAAAGCAGTGTTTTAAAAGTAAAATTAAAAAATTATATGTAAAGCCAGTCAATTCTCATTATACATTTAAAGTAATATAGAAATAAAATGAGTTAAAAGTGAACCATTCCTCAGGAATGCCTAGTAAAGATGGCAGATTGAACATAGGCATCTATTTCTTGAAATCTCACTAGAACTATAATAAAGGAATGATCTTTTAAAGGCATTAAACCCAGAAGGGTGGAGAGAACAGGAAAAGAGGAAAGAGCAGCAAAATAGGAGGCAGTAACAGTATTTGATGCCCGGAGCCTGAATCCAAAGCTGACAGTGGGCAAAGCTGACCTGTATACCTAGACTGCAGAATCCTCAAAAGGCTCAGCAATTGGTAGCACGTCTGAAACTGGAGATGAAGTGGAGTGGGCAGGGAGATAACTGATGACAGATGCAATTAGTTATTTAAGATGCAGTTAGATGCCTATGTTCTACGCCTTGAGTGATTGTCCTTCCCTGCCCTAGCAGAAAACTGGCAGTTTATTCTCTGGAGAAGGTAAAACCAAGGTTTTCTGGATAGGATGTCAGACACAGTGAAATAGAAGAGTATCTTACCAAAACCAGGGTAATTAAGTGAGTATATGCATACTGCGTGCTCACCCTCTCTGCTTACGAGGCTCCTAGAATACTTGTAGTCAAACTTTTATTCTTAAAGCAGGAGATTAGAAGATTCTTCTCTGGATCTGACTGGCCTACATTCTAAAGACAAAACGGGGTGCTTCTCCAAATGGTCCAGTTGGATTCTTCTATAGTGTTACTCACCAACAAACAAACAAACAAACAGAAAACTAGATTATGGTGATGACCACACAACTCTAAAAATTTATTAAAATCATTGAATTCTTCCTTCTGCCAGGAATATTCTTTTCCCCAGTGTGTCCCCTGGCTTGCTCTCTCAGCTCATTCAAGCCCCTGCTTATATGACTTCTCATTAGAATAATTTTCATGAGTACTGTATTCTGTTTAAAGTAATAGTTCCCTACTTGCAACCAATTTCTATTCTCATAGACTATCTTATTACTACTACCTGAAATGGTTAATTTTGACTGTTTCCTCTTCTAAAATGTAAGGCATAGACCAGGGACTTTATTTTGTTCTTTAGTATAGCCCTGAACTGTCGAAGAGAGCCTAGTAGTCAGTGAATGAATGAATGAATGAATGAGTTAAAATCACTGGCTTTTTAAAAAACAGAGGTTTGTGGTTATTAGACAGAATGATAATTTAATTGATTCCTTATATCTTCCTAGCTCCTTACTGTTTACAAAGAGTTCTTATACCCACATCACTTCGTTTCATCCTCCTAAGGGCCCTCTAAGAATTTTAATTTCTAAGAATTCTTTTTTATCCTCCAAGATGTTGTTAGTTTAGACTAAAATGCACATCCAACTAGGGAGGCAGAGAGCTGCTGTCATTATCCCCATTTTAGAGATGAGAACTGTGTGGCTTAGAGTAGGACAGCCTTGCCCAAGGACACAGGGATAAGAAATAAAAATTTGGGACAAAAACCTATAGCTCTTGATTCTGATAGTTGTGAATACTACCACCCAAAGCTTCCACCTGGGAAAACAGAATGTGTTGCTAAGGAAATTGATGAAATCTCCTTCTCTACAGAGTTTTAGAGAGCAAACAAACCCAGTGTTTTTAGTATACGTCAGGGTGCCCCAAGGCAACAACCCATGTGAAGAGGCAGCCAACTTGATTCCCATTTTGGGTTTCTGATTAAAGTTTGTTGAGAGGAATAGAGGGGAGGAAAGAAATTAGAACAGCCCTGACCGGTTTGGCTCAGTGGATAGAGCGTCGGCCTGCGGACTGAAGGGTTGCAGGTTCGGTTCTGGTCAAGGGCATGTACCTTCGGTACGGGCACATCCCCAGTAGGGGGTGTGCAGGAGGCAGCTGATCAATTTTTCTTTCTCATCAATGTTTCTAACCCTCCCTCTCCCTTCCTCTCTGTAAAAAATCAATAATATATATATATATATAAAGAAATTATAATAGAAAAATATCAAAATATATGTTTTGAGCCCTGGCCAGTGTCACTCAGTGATTAGAGATTCGGCCTGTGGACTGAAGGGTCTCAGGTTTGATTCCCAGTCAAAGATGCATACCTGGGTTGCAGGTCCAATCCGATCCCCAGCCCTGGGTTGAGGCTCGAGCAGGAGGCAGCCAGTTGATGTTTCTCTCTTTTTCTCTCTTTCTCCCCCTTCCTCCATCTCTTCCACTTTCTCTAAGAAAAAAAAATCGTTGGAAAAAATATCCTTGGGTAAGGATTAACACCCCCCCCCCCAAAATATAAATATATATGTATATTCACTTTGAGAGGGAAAGAACCTCTGTTGGATTGTAGGGCTGAAAGTGACTTATAATTATACTCCTACTTTTCTCCACATTCCTCAAGTGATAAAACTTGGGACCAAAAGGATAAATTCATTGCTTATGTGACCAAAGCTTGTTGCTTACATGTGCCTGGCACTGAGAGTTTTTAAGTTATGCCCAGCGCCAGAGGTCCTGTTGAAAACTATGAGAGAAGTAGTTTTTCTTACCTTAGTATGTCACATGTGGTAAAGGCCAGCCTGCCACACGGTAGCAGTAGCTCTAGTCTAGTATTCCTCTAGGTCAGTTTTTCCACCTATCCCCTGTCATTCTGACTCCCTACTGTCCTCTCTCTAGAGGCCCCAAATGGCAGGCAAAAGGGAAACTCACCCTCTGTCTCCTCTATTCGATGATGAGCTGCTTCAGGACATGGACCACCCTTTTCATCTTTGTATCTTTATGTCAACAGTATCCATCACAGTATCTTACTGAGCACAAAGTAGGTGTCCTGAAAATATCGGAAGCTATTGAATTGTGTCTATATATATTAAAATATCTCTATTGCCTCTTTGGTCCTATGCTGTGATCATTTAATTTCCATCAAACCTCTCAGGTTTTGGAGCTATTTTGTCTCTCAAATCTGTGGTATAAACAGCAATGGCTTGATATTTTTGCCTGGACCTGCCCCCAAACATGCTGTACTTGGCCCAGCTTTGTTACAGTTTGCATGTGAAAATCATGTTGCTGAGATTACAGCAGATCCAATTAGTCATGCTGGTAAGGTTCATTCCAGGACCAGTGAAATGGATAGTAGCCAGTCTTGGCAGAAACTCATTGTTCTCTTGAGACAGGGGGCTCCTGAGGTTCTGTATCTTCAGGTTGAGGCGAGGGCACCTGTGGACATCATGAGTGTGTGATAGGTTTTGGTAAAGAAAGGAAAAGGAGAGGCAAGTGCCTTTCTGGTTTTCCATTCACCATCTCAGAAAGGAGAAAGGAATATAATGATAAACTTGGTAGAATTCCAAACTTCTCATCCCTTCCCTACATTTCATATTTTATTACCTGTTCAGTGTGGAGAGTAAAATTTATAGACTAAGAAAGAGCTACATGCTTGTCTTCAGGGTCTGGATTGGGAAAGGCAGGTAGAAGAGGTGTCACCTGGCTTCCCAATCCCCACTTAGCTTTGGATGGGAGAAAGGGACTGAGTGGATAGTGGTAACTGAAAGAAAAGGAAGCCGACCGAGTTCCTGACTGGCAGCACAAAGGTGAAGCGCTCGGGGGCTGATGTGGGTTTCAGAAGGGGTGTCAGGAGGAGGTTTCTTTGGTGAAGGCTGGGGAGATTTTGATCCCATATCTTAAAGCTGGACCTGATGAATCTGGCTTTTTCTCTGCTGTACAGAATGTGAAGACTGTGTCTGAGACCCCCGCAGTGCCACCAGTCTCAGAAGATGAAGACGATGATGACGATGCTACCCCACCTCCAGTGATTGCTCCACGCCCAGAGCACACAAAATCTGTGAGTCTTTGGGGACGTGACTTATTAAAGTTTGGAGGGGAAGGGTGGGGCTGATGCTTTTTTTATACTCAGATAGTGGTCCTTAGACTCAGGAGTTGGTGAGATCACTGAACCAATTTGATTGAAAGGTACTTTCTTTATAATTAAAGACAATAAGTGGTATATATATTTATCATGGGTTTGCAGATAGCCCCAAAGTGTCCTAAATAATTGGTGTTTATACCAACCCAGCCCTTGTTAACTTAGTCTGTTCTCCACAGACAGGAAGACATACAGAATTAATGTTGCTTAGTGCAGGACTGACATAAATGATTCCCGGCTCCTGGGAAGCAACAAATTAGCCGGCTGCAGATCTTTTCTTCTCTGTTAGATGCGCAGCATTGGGCCTCTCAGAACATCACTGATAATACTGAAAGACCCAAGAGAGTCGATAAATACATTAGTGCTATTAATATGCTGGCTATCTGGATGCCTGATATTGGCCGTGATTTTTATTTAACTTCCTAGGAGGTTCTTCCATCTCAGAATAGCCACAGTCCTTCTGCCCGCTCTTTGACAACAGGGGTTCATGCCTTTTACTTAATTTAGCTTCAGTGAGCGTTGACCTATTATCAGATGATACTCTGCTAGTATATATATATATATTTTACTTGGACTTTTTATTATGACAAGAGCTTTGTAATGAAAGAACAATCTAGGGCTTTAACTCTGTGATAGTACAAAAAAGGCTGCCTTTGGGTTAAGCATTCAGGGAGGTGTTTAAGCAGAAGTTGGTTGGCTGATTGTGGGAGATGCTGTGGATGAAATTGAAGGGGATTAGATGACCTTTTAGGATAAGGATTTATAATCTGTGAATCACCCTTTCTGTAGGTCCCCATAGCAATCATTTCTATAAAGGCACTGATAATTCCCAGTTTATAGAAAAAGAAGCTGCGATTTGGAAAGGTAAATTGAGCTACCTAAAGTCTCTTAGTAACCAAAAGAGCCAGGATTGAAAGCAGGCAATTTATTCTAAATCCAGGCTGCTTTCCACCATAGCACAGTGGCCTTTTTGTGTGTGCAGGTCTGTGCTGGGAGCCAGACAAGGAGACTATTAGAGAAGGAAAAGGCAGGGTTTGTACCCTAATGAGCTTTTAAAATTCAAAGAACCGAACAAGAAGGACAAGGCATGCCCAGCTGTTGTGGTTCAGTGGGTGTCGACCCATGAACCAGTCAGGGCATATGTCCTGGTTGCAGACTCGATCCCCAGTGTGGGGCATGTAGGAGTCAGCCGATCAATGAATCTCATCATTGCTGTTTCTTTCTCTCACCTTCTATTTGGGAAAAAAAAATGACAGAGCAAGGAAGTACAGGCCTGAGGTGCCAGGGATATTCTTTGTCTATAGGTAGAAGATAGAAAATGAAGAAGTAATTACACTAGAAGTCGGGAAAGAAGCTCTAGTCTCTGATCTCAATGTCTTTACTCAAGTTCTTTCCCATTTGCACCTATTAAAGTCCTGTCTGTCCTTCAAGATCCAGCTGAAGAATCCCATTTAGTGTTTATTCATTGATTCATGAAACATGGATCGAAACGCATGCTTTTTGTTAGGAACTGCTTAGATATAGGAACTCAGGGATGAATGACACATTCACTGTCTTCAGAGAGCTTATAGTCTAGCCAAAATATAGTTGTGATATTTTTATGAAGAAAATCTGATAAATGCCTAAAATGATCTTCTGGGAAAGGGAGTATAAATTATCTAAACCTCAATAGTATATAGTTTGCTCATTTTTAAATGACATTTAACCCTGTCTGCCTTGTAGTTATAACTTTTTCACAAGATTTAATTCACAAGAGGATGGGGCAACGTTTTGTACAGCCAGGCAAAGAGTGGATTCTCAATAAATATTTGTTAAGTAAATGAATAGGAAATATAATAGAATTAGCAAAATTTTAAAAGCTCAGTATCTGTTGGGTATGATTTTAATAATTTCACGTGTTAATTTATTCTTACAACAACCCTATAAAATAGGTATCATTAGTATCACCATTTATAAATGAGGAAACTGAAGCACAGAGACGCTAAGTAACCTGCCCAAGGTCATACATATGGTAAAAGCAAGAGCTGGGATATAAGCCCAGGCAGTCAGATTCTCGAGTCTGTGGTCTAAATGACTACATCCTACTGCTTCTTCAGCAAGAACAATTGTAGTTCCCTCTCTGCAAGGGTTCAGGATTTAAAGAGGGAGCAGCTCAAAAGAGATAATGTTGTATCGTATTAGTGTAAAATGCTGTGCAAATACAAGATACTCATTTTAGCTTGGGAAAGAATAGGATTTTGAGATGAAGGGGATTCCCGTTCAATGATAGAATTTCCTTTAAATCATTTCTGTTGAGAGTTGTCTAACCTGTATTGAATATCTTCATTGTTCAGACTCTCACTGACCCTTGCCGTGTATACTGAGAGCAGGGAAGGCCATTCCAACCACAGAGGATGGGCCTGGCACAGAGGAAGAGGGACATAGATTTTTGACCTGGGAGAACGAATGAGTTTGTTGGGATGTGTTTTTCTGTGGATGTTCTAATGCACATGTAAGAGAGGCTCCTGAGCTTGCCTATGCTAACAGAGGCTGGCTTGTCAAACTCTTCTCCCAACAATGCAGGTCTACACACGGTCTGTGATTGAACCACTTCCTGTTACTCCAACACGGGATGTGGCTACATCTCCCATTTCACCTACGGAGAGTAATACCACCCCTCCAGATGCTCTGACCCGGAATACTGAGAAGCAGAAGAAGAAGCCTAAAATGTCTGATGAAGAGATCTTGGAGAAATTACGTAAGCACTTTGTAGCTTTCTGAACCTTCCTCTGCTATATGATTGGTTGAGCACAAAGACAGAATTTTGTTGCTATCGAGATCTCCATCCTAGGCTTGCTGGCTAGCTATGCTTGATATCTTAGCCACAAACTGTGCTTCTCTTCACCCTACCCTTGTTCCCACCTCCTCTGAGTCACTAGCCCTGATTGGATGCCACATTAAGATGGGAATGTGATGAGAGAGAATGTGGATAGCTCACTTCAAGATCTAGGTATCTCTCACCCTTAGGCATGGGTTATATACTAGAACCGTGGTCGGCAAACTGCAGCTTGCAAGCCACATGCGGCTCTTTGTCCCCTTGAGTGTGGCTCTTCCACAAAATACCACAGCCTGGACGAGTCTATTTTGAAGAAGTGGCGTTAGAAGAAGTTTAAATGTAAAAAATTTGTCTCTCAAAAGAAATTTCAATCGTTGTACTGTTGATATTTGGCTCTGCTGACTAATGGGTTTGCCGACCATTGCCCTAGTAGATGATAAATAGCTTTTATCTAGTGAATAGTATATAATGTTGTATTGACAAAGGCTTGAGGCTTTGTCTATATGTGGTGGGAAAGAGTGCTATGATTGATTTTTTAAATTAATTATTTGTATGTTTATCATTGACTTAGAAGACAGATCTGCCATCTTGGTTGTAGGAAAAGAGGGAAGGGACAGTAACATTTTGTGAGCTTGTACTGTGTACCAAATGGCAAGCAAGTATTTTCTTGATTTTTAAAAAATTTATCCCTCACATTAGCCTTGTGAAGGCAGACTTTATAATCCTCATTTTTTTTTTTCCAGTTAAAGTACTTGAAGCTCAGGGATGCTACATATCTTGCCCAAAATTACATAACCAGAAAAGGACACAGCTGGGGTTAGAACATGACTTTTGCTCCTGTGGTTAGAGCATGCTGCCTCTTGCTCTCAGGGGCTGGGGATCGAACCTGCCACCGAAGTCTGTGCCCTTGACCAGGAATTGAACCCGTGATCCTTTGGTGCTTGGCTGATGCTCTAACCACTGAACTTACTGGCTAGGGCTTGTTTGACTTAAAAAAAAAAAATTCACTCTCTTAAAAGTTGCCCAGAGCCCTTATGAACTGATGAAATAAGAAAAGCTACTTACCTAGTCATCTATTTGTTCCTATATGTAGTCTTTTGTCTTTGAACCAGATTTAAAAAATATATTTAGAACATAGAATTATGGAAAGCAGACTGTCATCTTAGTTAAGGACACAGGATTGAAGCTCTGGCCTTGCTTGGGACTAGAGCAATTTCCTGCTGTTCTCTGGGCCTCCTCTTTCTTATCTTTTAAATAGGGATGTTACTACCTGTCTCATTTTTAAGTCTCATTTGCAATTTGAGATAATGTATATAAAAAGTACCAAATCTTAGTAATTGGTATTAGCGGAAAGCACTTTGGACTGGGAGACAGAAAACCAAACTCCTAATCTTAGCCCTGACACCAGTGTGCTGTGTGACCTTGGGAGGAAGTATCTTCTCTTCTGTGGGCCTCAGTTTTACCATCTCTAGAATACTCAGTGACCTCTCTCGTACCTCTTTCTTGGCACTTGATGTACTTCCTTCTGTGACCCCTTCTCAACTTTCCCTCCCTAGCTAATTCTTATTTACCCTGTAAAAATCAGTCCAGATATCACCTCCTATCTGAAGCCTTTCCAATCTGTATTTTGTATCTCTTTCTGTACCCCTTTGCCGTCTAGTGCAATGATTATTTTTTCATGGGACTTTATGCTTGTCTATCTCCTCCAGGAAATTGAGCTTCTTGAGAGCAGAGACAGTCTTAACCGTCTCATCTATCTTTTTATTCCTAGCACTCAACATAGAGCTTGGCACATAGCAAGCATATTAAATGAGTAAATGTTTATTGAATGAATTAATTAAAAATTAATAAATGGCTGTTAGGAATTTAGAAATGGAATAGATTACTATGAATAAAAGGGTAAGGAGATGAAACTTTTGGGTGGAACTTATGGGGGAAAGCTTAGGCCCTCCTTAGTATTGTTTTTGGGTATTGGAGGTACCTTTGCCAACTCCAGGGTTTGGAGAAACAGGGAGCCTGTTTCATATCTTGATCTGAGGGGGGAAAAATGACTTATGGTCTCTGTTTTTTTTTCAAAGGAAGCATAGTGAGTGTGGGCGATCCTAAGAAGAAATATACACGGTTTGAGAAGATTGGACAAGGGTTAGTAGGGGCATTTTCTTTCCCTAGAAAAGTGACTTAAAATTGTGTGTACTGGTGTATGTGATTTTGCTTTTGTTTTGCCTCTCAGAAACCTTGTTCTTCTTTCTCCACTTCACCCCTCACCCATCTGAAAGTGTTATGTTAGGCTGATTTTGGGTTTGGCAGAATTATGCTTAAAAGGAGAGATGTGCCATTAGCCAGCCATGTTGCTAAAAATACCCCTGCAGTGAGAATTGGAAAACCATTTATTTTCTTCGTATAAAACATGCTTCCCAAATAACAGCTCTGCGTTTCCAGACTAACCCTGTTTGTCTGGTGCGCGGCTCTACCAGCACAGTGTGAAATGGGAGACTGTTGCAGACCCTTCTGCTAGGGTGGCAGGACCTGTTTTTCTAGGTGGACAGTCTTCTCTCTGGTTCCTTCTCTGCATCTTGTATGCTGCCCTCAGTGTACTGAACTCAGCAAATCTTAATTGAGTCCTGTTATGTACTAGGCCAGTGGTCAGCAAACCATGGCTCGCGAGCCACATGCGGCTCTTTGGCCCCTTGAGTGTGGCCCTTCCACAAAATACCACGGCCTGGGCGAGTCTATTTTGAAGAAGTGGCGTTAGAAGAAGTTTAAGTTTAAAAAATGTGGTTCTCAAAAGAAATTTCAATCGTTGTACTGTTGATATTTGGCTCTGTTGACTAATGAGTTTGCCGACCACTGTACTAGGCAGTGGGAATACAGCTCTGAGTCAGACATGATCTCTGCTTTCAAAGACCTCATGTCTACAGGAGATAGTCAAACAAAGAATTACAATGCAATTGACCCTTGGACAACACAGGTTTGAGCTGCACGGGTCTATTTATATACAAGTTTTTCGATAAATACTGTAAATGTATTTTCTTTCTTAAGATTTTCTTTTTTTTAAAAAGTGTGTGTGTATATATATATGTGTGTGTGTGTGTGTGTGTGTGTGTGTGTGTGTGTGTGTATATATATATTTCAGAGAAGAAGAGAGAGGAAGAGAGAGATAGAAGCATCAATGATGAGAGAATATCATTGATTGGCTGCCTTCTGCATGCCCCACACTGGGGATTGAGCCCGCAACCCAGGCATATGCCCTGCCCAGGTCTTCCTGGTTCATAGGTCAATGCTCAACCACTGAGCCATGGGGGCCGGGCTGCTTTTCTTAACATTTTACTTTCTCTAGCTTACTTTATTTTAAGAATACAGTATATATCACATACAATGGGCAAAATATGTGTTAATTGATTATGTTATTAGTAAGGTTTCCGGTCAGCAGTAGGCTTTTAGTAGTTAAGATTTTGGGGAGTCAAAAGTTGTACATAGATTTTTGACTACGCAGGAGGTCAGTGCCCTGTGTTGTTCAAGGGACAGCTATACATTGTGATTTCTTAAAAAGCATTTGGCCATTATTTTAAGCAAAAGAAGCCAGACATAAAAGAACAAAAACTCTGTGATTTTATTTATATAAATATAAGTTCAAGAACAGGCAAAACTAATATATGCTAATAGAAGCTAGAGAAATTGTTGCATCTGAGAGGGGAATGCTGACTGGGAATGGGGCATGAAGGAACCTTCAGGGGTGATGTTAGTGGTGCACACGTGTCTGTATACCTATTGAAAAATCATCAAGTTGTTCACTTAAGATTTGTGCAAATTACTTTAGGTAAGTTATATCTCTATATGAAAAAGAAAAATACTGAGATTTTTATAGACCTACAGAAATAGCTAAAATTAAAAAGAAACAATGAAAAAATTATCTGGCTTATGGAAAGCTCTCATCTTAGTGTTAGTTGAATGAAAGCATTGTTGCTAATGAAGTCATTGAAATTTTCTGTTTTAGTTTTTTCCTTATGATTCCAAACCCTCCTGGAAATAAAATAAAGTATTGTATAATATACTGATGTTTTAATTATACAGCATTCTACAGCTTACATCATTTGCATCTATTGTTTAATCCTTAAAACAACCTTGGACTTGAGTGAATCTCATTTTTTTCCTGGTGGAGTGCTTTTTCTACCAGACATGCTAAAGGGTAGTTAACATACTGAGAAGAGAGTAAGAGTAATCTGGTATGGCATTTCCTGTAGCTAATTACATTGAGGTACTGAGAATTTAGCAGAAAGGTACACAGACAAGTGTGGGCAAGTCAGGTCCCATCTCTGGACTTCAGTTTCTTCATCCATAAATTTAAGGGAGAGCAATTGTAGATTCTGTGCCTTTCACATCCTGAATTTATGATTTTTAAAAAAATCAGATGTGTGAAGCCCATAAATAGGCAATATCTACAAAATGTGCTTTCCTTGCTTATTTTATAGGTCTGTTAGTGTAAGGGAGGAATGAAATATTTATTAATCACCTGTGTTGATGATTTCACATTCCATGATTTAAAAAAAAAAGCCACATAAATATGATGAATTAGTGCTAATTATAATTTTTGCTTGTTCTTCCCTTTAAGACCTGAAGATTTTTTTTTGTCCCAGAATTCATATCTAAACATATGTCTACTCAAGGTAGAAATAATCAAGTACTAACCAGTGGGCCTGAGTCACTTTCTAGACTTCTGTAATCATAGAGATGTCCATCCCCAAGACCTTTTAAGAAATGTCAGATTTTCTGGGAGCATATGTATTTAAAAAGCATATTTAATATTTTATGTTTGAAAAGAATGAAAAATACAAACCTGTTTTATAATACAAACTGCAAAATGAAATTCACATATCCTCTTGAGAGCATAAATAAATAATTGATTTAAATTCTCGTATACACCCTTCACTTTGCAAATGAGGAAAGTGAAGCTCAGAGAGTAACTTGCTCAGGATGGTATAGCTAGTAGACACTAGGTAGACGTTCCAGATTGGAACTCAGATCTTTTGTCCACCAGAGCCTGTATTCTCTTTGCTACTACATACTGCCCCTCAAATATGAGAAGGTGGGGGTGGGCAGTGGGGGAGATTACTTTTGATGCTGTTATAAACCCTTGTATTGCCAGATTGTGTGTAGATCTGCATTTGACAAGTATCACCTCACTTAATACCTATGTTCCCCCCCCCCCCCCCGCCCTCTCTCCCCGACCTGTTGTTCAGTGCTTCTGGCACGGTGTACACAGCAATGGATGTGGCCACAGGACAGGAGGTGAGTGTCTACAACCAACTATTGTTCCTTCAGCTCTACTGTCTGTTGTTTCTTTTTGGTTACATTTTAACCCTTCTTAGCTCAATAGGGACACTAT
The DNA here is from genome assembly GCA_026230045.1 of Corynorhinus townsendii. Taxonomy (NCBI): domain Eukaryota; kingdom Metazoa; phylum Chordata; class Mammalia; order Chiroptera; family Vespertilionidae; genus Corynorhinus; species Corynorhinus townsendii. The sequence continues at coordinate 47,430,098 of JAPDVU010000008.1, read as the reverse complement.
GTGAAAGATTCACTGAGACATTACAATAGTATCTATATGGCTTTCCAGTGGCTGTGAAGCGACCGAGGATGGAGGATCTCGTCGTCCTCCCAGCCCCTCAAACCTCTCCTGAAGGCTCTCGATAAAATGGTTTTATCCCCTTCCCCCAAAAATCATATACAAATGTAAGAGACCATATTTTCCATGTGCACACATAAAAGACTTACATGCCAACCGGAACCTGTGTTGAAATAATGGTGAGGAAGGAAGGGTGGTATCATTGTGTCAATTTTAAATATGGTGAATTGGAAGTAGAGATCTGGAAAAGAGGGGGATATACCCATTCTAAAAGTCCCTTTGATGTAGGTAACAGGGAGTTTAAATAACTTGTAGGGTTGTACAGTCGCAAGGACTGGGTTAGAAACTTTTGATTCTAAAACTTAAAGCTGTGCTTTTTGACCTGCAAGGCCACTGTAAAGCTCAGGCTAAGCACTAGGGCTCCTTGTCATGTTTCTGGCCTCTTGGGCCCTTAATAGGCACAAGGGCTCCTTGTCATGTTTCTGGCCTACAGCCCTTAATGGGAGGCTGGCTCGTGGTGGGCAGCTCGCCTGAAAGGCCTGGAGGCTGCGTGTGTGAGAAGCTACCCACAGGAAACAGAAACTTGACTTCCCTATGTGCCTGCCTTGTGGTTATAAAACTATGAATGGAAGTCCATTAGGGTGGCTAATGAGTGTGGTCAGGAAGGCCTTGCTTCCTGCCCAAGGAGTCTAAATCTCCAGGCTTCGGGAGTAAGTGCTTCCTAGGGGCTTCCCCGGGGACGAGCAGAGCTATTGTCTGTCACCTATAGGAAGACTGTATGTTAGTGCTGGGAAGTCTTCCAGTGACAGATTGAACTATTGTTTTTCAAGCCTATTTTTTTTTTTAAGAGGGAATGTGTGTAATAGAATAGACTGGAAGAGGCTTTGGAGTCACATGGTCCTGTGGGCACTGATTATGACTATAGGTAATTTTCTTGTAAATCTGAAATCTCAATTTCCTTACCTGCAAATGCAGATAATAATTTTTACTTACAGGGTTGTTATTAGGTTTTACTGACATAATGTAAGCAGAGCACCTAACATCGGGCCTGGTATATAGTAGGCATTCGATAAATAGTAGTGGTGGGAGGGTGGTTGGGTTTTGCTATTATTCCTGTTGATGTTGTCATTCTTGCTGCTCTGTGCCAGGTACTTATCAAATGCAGTTATCATTGTTGCCTTACTTTTTCATTTAAATTTATTTTTGAATATGAGTAACACATTGGCCACTACCTCATTTAGTCCTCAAACCAATCCTGTGGGGAAGGGAACCAGGGTTGGTATTGTTATCCTCTGTGTATTGATGAAGAGATTGACGCTTAGAGAGCTTGTGATTGGTCAAGATCAGTAAGTGCAGACTCAGCCCTGGAGCTTACGTCCTCAGAGTTCAAGTCCAATTCCTTTTCTGTTATAGGAGTGCTATCTGCTGGCCTGAAGAGGAGGGATCTGATTAGGTGTGAAGGGCATGTAGCTATAGTTAGTCAGTAGCTATTACAAAGGACCCCCGAGGTCCTGCCACTGCCTCTATGTTATCTTCTGTCTGCCTCTGTTCTTCATTTCTGCTGCCAGCAGTGACTTCTGTGAGGTTCAAGAATACTGTTCCATCCTTCAAGATGGCCTGAGGGAATCCCAAAGGCACTCTATGGCTCCAAATCTTAACATGTTACAAAGGCTTACCATATGTAAAGTAAGATGTCTTTAGGTCAATGTGTTGCCCTTCAGACATATGTTTGTAATCCACATATCCCTCTCAAACACAATTTCCTTATCTGTCAAAAGGGGCCAGTAGTAATGCTGAATCTGGTATTTCTGAGGATTAAATGAAATAAACTTGAGAATACCTTAGATAGTACCTGACACAGAAAAGATGGATAAAAAAGTGCCTTGGAAACTAACCTATATTTGTATTACGTGGAAACTGACTTATTTCTATAGACAAGAAGCCTATCAAGATCTTTTTTCATACACAAGCAGTATAGGGATTTTATCCTCTTTTTCTCTTCTCTCTTAACCGGGTCCACTCTGATTTGTCTTTCCACACCAAGTTTAAAAAGTCATCGTCCCCTCTCTAAAGTCTCTACATTACCAAACATGTTTCTGTAGCACTTTGTATGGACTTTTGTTATAGCACACCTCTCTTATATTGTGATTTTTAAAAGTATTTTTTAGTATAACTATTTTATTTAGTAGCAAGGTTGATCCTCAAACTGGTGTATATCAGAATCTCCTAGAGGATTATTAAAATACAGAATTTCTAGGACTGGCTAGAGCCTGAAAATTTTCCATTTTCAACAAGTTTCCAGATGTTGATCCTGCTGGTCTGGGGACCTCATATTGAGTACCACTGGGCCATGTTAATAAATTGTGAATTCTTCAAGGGTAAATTGTGAATTCTCCATATCTTATTCATCTCTGTTTGCTTAGTGTTTAAGGTCTGGTACTTAGTAGATGCTCAGTAAGTACTGAGTGACTCTAATAGCGTATCAAATGTACTCTGATTTCAGGTGGCCATTAAGCAGATGAACCTTCAGCAGCAGCCGAAGAAAGAGCTGATTATTAATGAGATCCTGGTCATGAGGGAAAATAAGAACCCAAATATTGTGAACTACTTGGACAGGTATGGACAGGTCCTGTCAGAGAGATAGGGCCTTTGGGACTGACGGATGGTGGAGTTGTTAAAGGAGAAGGCAACGCCTCCATTGAAGAATCTTCTATGATGCTTAGCTCTGTGTCTCCAACCCTGCATACTGCTGACACCTCTGCTTGCTGCACAGTCTTCTGGGTTAGGCTGAACCCTACCACCCTAGCTCCTAACAGTACTGTTTGCTCTGCCTCAGGGAAGCCCTTTAGCCCCTGGGTCTGGGTCAGACCTTTAGGCTTTTAAATCATTCCGTATCTCAAATATTTCCTCATCATGTTCAGCCTCCTGAATAAGTTCTGGCTTGTCTGGTATTCTCACAAAATGTGACACTCAGTATTTTTATTTCAGATTTGACCAGAATGGAGAGAGTGAGATTTCTCCTTTGTTCTAAATGTGACACAAGCTAATGATTTCATTCATTATTTTGTGTGTGACTGTGACTGTGTGTGTGTGTGTGTGTGTGTGTGTGTGTGTGTGTGTTTAAGGAGGCATGTTTCAGTGTTAACCACTAGTAAGTCGGAGTCAATTAAAATCTGGTCTTTTTTGTTTTGTTTTACATGACCATGCCTTAAACTGGTAATGTAGAACTTCTTAGTTGTCTTTATTAAATCCCATTTTGATTTTTTCAGCCTGTGGTTTCAGTTCATCAGAATTCTGTTCTTCAACATATATCATGGTGGTTGTAGCTAGCATTTGTGTTATGCTTTCTTTGTGAGGTAGGATTTATTATCTAAGAAACTGAGGTTAGCCCTGACTGGTTTGGCTCAGTGGATAGAGCGTCAGCCTGTGAACTGAAGGGTCCCGGGTTCGATTCCAGTCAAGGGCATGTACCTTGGTTGCGGGCACATCCCCGGTGGCGGGTGTGCAGGAGGCAGCTGATCGATGTTTCTCTCTCATTGATGTTTCTAACTCTCTATCCTGCTCCCTTCCTCTCTGTAAAAAAATCAATAAAATATGTTTAAAAAAAAAAAAGAAAAGAAACTGAGGTTAACAACTAGTTCAAGACCAGTACATCAGTAAGTAGCAGATGAGGGTTTTGTATCTGAATATCCCTAGCACCATATCATGTTCTTTCCTCCCACATATGAAAAAAGAAAATGGGCTTCTTGCCTGGATTTCAGGACAGCACAGGTGGAGGTGCTATTGGACGGTCCTGGACTTTAATTCCTTTACTCTTTATACCATTGCATTGCCAGCTGGTTTCATTTCTGCCAGATTTCTCGTTTTGCATACAATACATTAGTAAGCTTCAGTTTCTGTAAAGAGGAAAGGAGTTGGACTTTGACCTTCCAAGCACATGATGTTGATAGCTGTAGAGAACAAAGCTTTCTCCTTTTGGGGGGTGATTGTCTATGATGTGGGTCATGACTGGCTCTGAAGAACCTTCTGAAAGTTATTACTTTCCCATCTCTTTTAAGAACCTATTACACAGAGAATGTAGCGTGGACACACTACTGAGGGCTATAAGTATACCAGATTTATTTCTATAAGGGGCTCAGGATAACAAAAAATGAAAACTGTCCAATAAGGATATGGCCTATCCCATAAGTTAGTGAGTTCCTCATCACTGGAGGTGCTAAACAAAAAATGCATGACAATATTGTTGGAGGAATTTCTGTTCTGGCAATTGGATTAGAAAATTTATAAACGTATCGATCAAGCCTTTGCTGGTTTATCCAGAGGCTTAAACTGTGGAATCAGAAGTAAATAAAGCTCAGTCCCTGCCCTCAAATAGCTCCTAGTTGGCTGTGGAAAAAAGCACATGGGAGCACCTGTGGGAGGACAGAAGTGAGTAGCCTTCACCTGAGCACTCAGGGGAGGTATTGCAGTGGAGATTCTGTGATTTTTTGAGTTGTCCCAGAGGAGAACTTCTCCACATATTTGTTCTCCAGATATGTGATGCTCTGAGGCTTATCTGAAGATGTGATTTTTGAAGGTACCTTGGTGCAGTGTGTAGCTACAAAGTGTTTAACACAACATGAATCTGGATGCTCATTGTTTTACATCTGTGTCCAGGTAAATGGACTCTGCTTTGCACGTGTCTCGAGATAGTGTCTTGGCCCCTCAAATTTCTCCCTTCAATTAGTCCAAGTTGACGGATGTCTTTTTGATGTGCTGGGTGAGATGCCATAAATGTGCATTGTTTCATTAGGGAGGAAATAAGTTCATGTCCCTGGAGGGCTTTTTACCTAGTTCTGAATTCTCTTTTGGTTCAAGTCTCTACAGTCTTCTCTCTCAAAAGAGATTGTTGAAGAAAGATTTAATTTGTCATATTTATTCTTTATGCAAATTAAAAAACTACAAGACTTTAAATTATAAATAATCTTAAGGGAGGAGTACTAGATTCATAGTCAAGAGAATAAGATTCAAATCTTAGCCTTTGCTTGAGACCTTTTTTTCCCCCTTCTCCCTCCACCCCTAACAGTGTCCCCATCTGCCCAGTAGCAGGATGAAGATAAGGTGACATACCATACAGCTCAAGACAATCCATTCTAGCTTCTTTGTCTGAAGCTAGCAGAGAGTCTGTAGGGCTCTGGGCTAGCCTTGTTTTTATTTGTCTTATTCTATAGCTGAGATGCTAACCAGACTGACTAAGTGATCTTTTTACCAGTGAAATTATGGGTTCTAACTCATGTCAAACTCATAATCTCTTTAGGGATACAGTACGAAGTGGCAGCCCTTGGCTTACCAGAAGAGGCTTTGGCCCTGAAGCCCTTACTGGACTCATGCCATTCCTGGAATCAGAGACACTCAAAATAGAGATCATTGCCAGAGTAATGACTGTGTGTATAATACTTTACAGCTTTTAAATGGCTTTTAGAGCCTTCTTTTTTTTTTTTTTTTAATATTTACAGTTATCTTATTTTACCAACTAGAGGCCCAGTACATGAAATTTCGTGCACAGGTAGGGTCCCTAGGCCTGGCCGGCGATCAGGGCCAATCTGTGGGGTGACTGGCAGGGCCTGGGGCCTGCGGGCTGGGGAAGCTCCTGCGTTGAATGTCTGCCCCCTGGTAGTCAGTGCGCATCATAGCGACAGGTCGTTCCACCATGTTCTGCCATTCGGTCTATTTGCACATTAGGCTTTTATTATATAGGATTGATTTCTTCAGTAAATATTGGCACTTACTGTGCTGGATTCTGGGAGAGAGTCTTGAACAGGACCCAGTATTTGGTCTCATGGGAGAACCCTCAAGGAGGTTGAGTGACACCCTGTATTGGTAACATGGACTCCAAATCCTGTCTTTGTTAAATGGTGGGGTGCGTTCTGCTTTGTTGCTTCTAGAGGTGTGGGAATTTTGTCAAATTTTAGGAGGCATTGCTTTGTGTTGTTATGAAATATAATTTTATATTTCATATCTCCAACCTAGTGATCTGTCCTTTGGTGTTTCATAGAGTAGTCTTCTTTGTTTTCTCTAGTTGAATTCCTCAGAGCTATCAAGTTAGTAATTCTGTCCCCCAGATTCTGCTTGCCCACCGAAGACAGACTCTTCCAGAGCTGATGGAAATGCAAGTTCACTCTGTATGTGCTGACCCTTTGAAATCCAGTTCTATGGCTCAGTGTACTCTGTTCCTTCTTACCCTTTATCCTACAGTTACCTTGTGGGAGATGAGCTGTGGGTTGTCATGGAATACTTGGCTGGAGGCTCTTTGACAGATGTGGTGACGGAAACCTGCATGGATGAAGGCCAGATTGCAGCTGTTTGCCGTGAGGTAAGGCCAGTGGCCAAACCAGCCTTGAGCAGGATGTGGCCTCCATACCCATGTCTGTCAATGTTCGACATCTGGTGAATCTCAGCCTGGGCACTGTGCAGATGGGAGAAATTAGATGGGAAGTCAGACTCTCCCATCATTCTTTTATTATGCCTGTTTTGAAATTTCTATCACCATGATTTTTTTTCTTTAAAGATAACTTTATTCCAATTATAAAATAACTAGAGGACTGATGCACGAAAATCGTGCAAGAGTAGGCCCTCGCAGCCCTGGCTGCCTCGCAGCCCCGCGGCCCCAACCTCCCACTGGTCGTTCTGGAAGGTCATTCCATGTCTGGTCTAATTAGCATATTAGCTCCTTATTATATAGGATATACCCATTATAGAAAAAATTAAAAAGTACCAAAATGTATATTAAGTCACTCATAATTTCAACCCTTAAAGATAACTGCTATAAACACTTTGTAATATTTCCCCCTATCTCTTTTATATGGATATATATATATATTTTTTTTTTCCAGTCAACAAAAGAGAAACTTTATTGAGGCCCCAGCATCACAGGGTTCAGGTAGAAGGCTGCCCTGTGGACCCAAGGAGTTGGTGGAGGGGCCTTATTTAACCTTCTTCTTGGGGTGCAGGTTGTTGGTGTGGCCACACTTCTTCTTGCGGCAATTGACAGCACGGGGGTGCAGGCAGGCATAACACTTGCGGCAGATCATCTTGTCGCAGTTGTACTTTTGCGCGAGCTGGCGGAGGAAGGGTTCGATGATGCCACCCCTCAGACGAAGCACCAAGTGCAGGGTGGACTCTTTCTGAATATTGTAGTCTGAGAGAGTGCGACCATCCTCTAGCTGTTTGCCCGCAAAAATCAGACGCTGCTGGTCAGGCGGGATGCCCTCCTTGTCTTGGATTTTAGCTTTGACATTCTCAATGGTGTCACTGGGCTCAACCTCAAGAGTGATAGTCTTGCCAGTCAGGGTCTTCACAAAGATCTGCATTTCTGCGTCTGATCCGCCGCCTCGTTCTGGATATATATTTTTTTAATCATATTTTTATTTTGCTTTCCGCTTTCTTCATGTGCTATGGGTTTCCTATAAAGCAGAGTAAGAAGGTGGTGAGAGAGGAATTGCTCTTTTAGACAAGAGTCATCAGGGAAGGCTTTGCATATAGATTTGAATAAAGATCTGAATGATATGAAAAAGTAAGTCAAGCTAGAAATCTAGGGTAAAATGTTTCCAGGTAAAAGAAATAGAAAACAAAGCATAAATAGGTATTCTCCTTTCTCCTCTTTGCCATTAAGTGTCTGAGGTCTATAATGTGCTGGAGTAAGAAGGGGGAGAAAACTCTCCGTAAAGGCTCCTTGAACAGCACTCAGAGGATAGCCACATTTTCATTAGAGCAAGAAGATGAAGAGAATATTCAGAGAAGTTGAGGATATTGGATGTTTTCCTGATATGAGACTGGAACTTTTCAATAGCCCAGAGAAGTTTGGGAATTGGGGAAAGGGAAAGTAGAAGATTATATTGGGTTCAGAGTTTTATGGGGATGTGGCCAATAGTATGATTGAGATTTGATGATGTAACACCTGGAGGCATGCAGATGAATTTATATAGTTGTATATTTAATCAATATTAAGAAACAAAAGCATGTGAAATTAGTACTGTCCTAGAAAATATGATCACCTCTGCTTTAGAAACTGTGTGATCTAGAACAAGTACAATAGGTTAATTAAATTAATACCAGCTTGGGATTCTTAGATCTGACTTTTTTTCTGTACCACTGATGCAGTGTTTCAACTTTTTTTTGAAAAATAAATCTTTATTGTTCAGATTATTACAATTGTTCCTCTTCCTCCCCCCCCCACCCCCATAGCACCCCTCTACCCAGTTCCCACCCCATCCTCTGCCCTTACCCAGTCCCCCACACTGTCCTCATTCATAGGTGTACGATTTTTGTCCAGTCTCTTCCTGCACCCCCCTCACACCGCTTTCCCCACAAGAATTGACAGTCCACTCCCTTTCTATGCCTCTGATTCTATTATATTCACCAGTTTATTCTGTTCATCAGATTTTTTATTCACTTGATTTTTAGATTCACTTGTTGATGGTATTTGTTGTTCATAATTTTATCTTTACCCTTTTCTTCTTCCTCTTCTTAAAGAATACCTTTCAGCATTACATATAATACTGGTTTGGTGGTGATGAACTCCTTTAGCTTTTTCTTATCTGTGAAGCTCTTTATCTGCCCTTCAATTCTGAATGATAGCTTTGCTGGGTAGAGTAATCTTGGTTGTAGGTTCTTGCTATTCATCACTTTGGATATTTCTTGCCATTCCCATCTGGCCTGCATAGTTTCTGTTGAGAAATCAGCTGAAAATCGTATGGGCGCTCCCTTGTAGGTAACTAACTGTTTTTCTCTTGCTGCTTTTAAGATTCTCTCTTTGTCTTTTGCTCTTGGCATTTTAATTATGATGTGTCTCGGTGTGGTCCTCTTTGGATTCCTTTTGTTTGGGGTTCTGTGCGCTTCCTGGACTTGTAAGTCTATTTCTTTCACCAGGTAGGGGAAGTTTTCGGTCATTATTTCTTCAAATAGGTTTTCAGTATCTTGCGCTCTCTCTTCTTCTGGCACCCCCATAATTCTGATGTTGGTACACTTGAAGTTGTCCCAGAGGCTTCTTACACTGTCTTCAACTTTTTGGATTTTTTTTTCTTTTTGCTTTTTTCGGTTGAGTGTTTTTTGCTTCTTTGTATTTCAACTCTTTGACTTGATTCTTGTGGTCCTCTAATCTGCTGTTAGGTCTCTATATAATATTTTTTATTTCAGTCAGTGTATGCTTAATTTCTAGTTGGTCCTTTTTCATATCCTTGAGGGTCTCACTAAATTTATCGGCCTTTTCTAGAATATTCTTTAAAAACCTTATAACCGTGGTTTTGAACTCTATATCCAGTCATTTGCTTTCCTCCATTTCTTTCATTTGTGATCTGTTTCTTTGTCTCCACATTTTTGCTGCTTCCCTGAGTTGATATGGTGGCTTTGTGTGCTAAGTGTCCTATAGGGCCCAGTGGTTCAGCCTCCCCAGTTACCTGAGGTGAACACTCTTGATGCACCCCTTTGTAGGCTGTGTGCACAGTCTTGTTGTAGTTAAGCCTTGATTGTTGTTGGTATCACTGGGAGGAATTGACCTCCAGGCCAATTGGCTATGAGGATCAGCTGTGTCTACGCTGGGAGAGCTTCTGTGCTGGAGACACCCTTATGAGACAAGACTTGCAAAAGCCTCTGGGCTCAGCTTGGATGGAGCAGAGTCTCAGGTCGGAGCAGACAGCAATGGCTTCCCGTCAGCCCTGCCCTAAGAGGCCCTTGGGTCTCAGTTTCCCGTGGTAATCGTTGCAAGCACCTCTGAGAGAAAGCCGCCCTCGAGTTTCGCCCACTGCCAGACAGTCCAGTTTCTCCCCGAATGAGTTTGGTTCCCCAGAGTCTCACCCAAGAACTGGAGTTCAGAGCAGTCCAGGGCTTTTGTCTCCCTCCCGATTGAGAAAGCCAGCCGCGTACTCAGTTGCCAGCCCTCTCCGCGTGCATCTCCATACCTCTGCCTTCCACAGTTCCTCTGAGTCTCAGTGTGCTTTTCTCTTTCCTGACAGTCCAGTTTCTCCCTGAATGAGTCTGGGTGCCTAGAGTCTCGTCCAGAACTGGAGTTCAGAGCAGTCAGGAGCTTTTGTCTCCCTCCTGATTGAGAAAGCCAGCTACGTACTCAGTTGCCAGCCCTCTCTGCTCACGCGCCTCTGTACCTCTGCCTTCTGCAGCTCCTCTGAGTCTCAGTGTGCTTTTCTCTTTCCTTCTAGTTGTAGAATTTCCACTCAGCCAGCCTTCCTGTGGTTCTGGATGATGTCCATTTTGTCTTTTAGTTGTAGTTTTGAAATTGTTGTGTGAGGCAGCAGTTTAGGTGTTTACCTATGCCACCATCTTGGTTTCTCTGTTTCAACTTTTTTTTCCATTATCTCTGCCCTCACCCCAAAGAGCCTTTGAAGACTTCTTTTTTTTTCTAATCACATTGCCCCCATGAAATTTTAATATCATAGATTCATAATATTGAATATCTGTTTATGTACTGTGACCCTTTGGAAACCACAAACCATTGTAGTGTCTAAGATGTTTTTCACTCACCCTAGAAACCCACTTGAAAATACATGCATGATACATGCATGTGTACTCAAGGAAATCAATGTGCCTCAAATTATTTATCTTTAAAATGGAAATGCACAGTGTATATACTTTAGGGGTGCCATATGGATCAAAAAGCACTTGGAAGAATTTTTAAATGTTTCAAAAATAGATGGCATTACTGTTTCATTGAGTTCTAATAGAGATCATCCCACTTTTAAAAAAAGACTTAGTGAGATATAATTCACCCATATAAAGCACAGACGGTCCTGACTTATGATAGATCACCTATGACATTTTGACTTTATGATGGTGCAAAAGCAATATGCATTTAGTAGAAATGTTACTTTGGATTTTGAATTTTGATCCACTCAATCAAGGTATATACTTTTATTGTTTTTAGTATATTGAGTTGTACAACCATCACCATAGACAAGTTTATCACCCCAAAAAGAAACTCCATACCTGTTAGCAGTCACTTTCCACTCACTCCACTTCTATAGATTTGCTTGTTTTGGATTTCATATAAATGCAGTCATGTAGTATTTGCTTATTTGTACTGGCTTCTTTCACTTAGCATAATGGTTTGAAGGTTTGTCTATATTATAGAAGATAGCAGTACTTTATTCCTTTTAATAGCAAATCAGTTTCCATTTGTTTATCTGTTCATCAGTTGATGGACATTTGGGTTATTTCCACTTTTTGGCTATTATGAATAATGCTATGAACATTCATGTATATGTTTTTGTTTGGATGTATTTATTATTATTATTTTTAATCCTCACGCAATGATAAGTTTTTCACTGATTCTAGAGAGAGAGGAAGGTAGGGGAGGGAGGGAGGGAGAGAGAGAGGGGGAGGAGAGAGAGAGAGAGAGAGAGAGAGAGAGAGAGAGAGAGAGAGAGAGAGAGAGAGAGAGATATCGGTTGCTTCCTGTATGTGCCCAGACTGGGGATTGAACCCACAACCTGGGTATGTGACCTGACACTTCAACCAACTGAGCCACACAGGCCAGGGCTGGATGTATGTTTTAATTTCTCTTGGATATATGCCTAGGAGTAGAACTTCTAGGCTTAACATTTTGAGGAATGGCCACACTTTTCCAAAGTGGCTGTACCATTTTACATTTCTTCTAGCAGTGCATGAGGGTTCCAATTTCTTGAAATCAGTCTTTTTGATCATAATTTTTGACATTTGGAGGCTAGGGTTTTCAGCCTCCTAAGGGAAACAGCTATTACTTTTATAGGGAATAGCCACTTCTGGATATTGGCTTGTTTTTAATTTAGCCATTAGTATGCTTTCAAAAATAAAATATTAATTTGAGAACATTTAAATATAATTTCAAATTGGTTTATATCTTTACTAGAGGCCTGATGCATGAAATTCATTCAGCTGCTGGCACCCAGGACCAGGGCTTCCCTCATAGCCCTGACTTCATCCGGAAAGACATCCAGTCTAATTAGCACATTATGCTTTTATTATTATAGAGGCCCGGTGCATGAAATTCGTGCACTGGGGGGTGGTGTCCCTCAGTCTGGCCTGCACCCTCTCCAATCTGGGACCCCTCGGACATCCCTCTCACAATCCAGTACTGCTGATTCCTAACCACTTGCCTGCCTGCCTACCTGATTGTCCCTAACCGCTTCTTCCTGCCAGTCTGATCACCCCCTAACTGCTCCCCTGCTGGCCTGATTGACACCTAACTGCTCCCTTGCCAGCCCATTCGCCCCCAACTGCCCCCCTTTGCCAGCCCGATCACTCCCAACTGCCGTCCCCTGCCAGCCCTATCGCCCCCAACTGCCCTCCCCTGCTGGCCATCTTATAACAACATGGGGGCGGCCATCTTGTGACAGCATGGGGGTGGGCATCTTGTAGCAGCCATCTTGTGATGATGGTGGAGCGGCCATCTTGAGATGACATGGGGGCGGCCATCTTGTGAGGGCACGAGGGTCAATTTGCATATTAACTCTTTATTATATAGGATGGCTTTTTAAAAATTATTTGGTAGAAGCTTCTAAAATTTTAGCTTTGAGTTCTGAACTTCACTTAGTAGATTTAGTAGCATTTTACAGATGGGAAAGCGGTAGCCCAGAGAGTAAGTGATTTATCTAGAATGATTTTGTCCATCAGGAGTGGCAGAACCAGGCACTTTCATTGTTCCATTCAGTCTCTATGCTATTCATTCTGCCTGCTAAGTATAGGTGTTTCCTAAGGTTTTTTCTTTCTCCTTTTATCTTCTATAACATTTGCCAGTCCCAACCATTTCTATAACTTAAAAAATAAATCACCTCTTCACATACGGCTCATAAATATTCATCTCAAGACTAGACCTCTGTATAGAACTTAAGACTCTTATGTTCAGTTGCTTACTGGACTTTGTCTACAAATGTTTAAAGGTATATAAAATTTAGCATACCCCAAACAATATAAATTATCTCCAAAATAAGATTATCCTCCTAACTTTACTATTTCTAATATCAGTTCCAGATGCCTAGTTTCCCAAATATGACTTATTTGTCACTTTCCTCCAGTTTCATCATTACAAAATTCTTTCCATTCTTCCTCAGTAGTTTTTCTTTGGGTCTTGGGTTCTTTGCCAAGTATCTAATGCTCTGTAAAAACTCCAAAATAAAGTATGTTGGAGGAACTCATGTACTGAAAGAAAACTGTTATATGGTATATTATAATAAGGTATCTATGTAATAAAGAGGTAATATGCTAATTGGTCCTAATGGTCTCACAGTCACAACCAGGCTGCGTGTGTACAGGAGTTGGTGGGCAGGGACGGGGGCGGGGACTTGCGCTACCAGGACATGAGGCTGCTGCAGGGGACAGTGCCCCCCACCCCCGGTGGAGGTGTATGCAGGCCCATGGCACCGCCAAGCCCGGAGCAGGGTGTCAGGACGGGGGCGGGGCCTTGGTGGAGAGCTCTCAGCAATCCTGCGCTGGGGTCTGAAGGCACAAAGAGGAAGGGAGAGCACATAGGCAGTTAGGGGGTTTAGGGCAGGAGGGGAGAGCAGATAGGCAGTTAGGGGGATCAGGCCAGGAGGGGAGAGCAGATAGGCAGTTAGGGGGATCAGGCCAGGAGGGGAGAGCAGGTAAGCAGTTAGGGGGATCAGGCCAGGAGGGGAGAGCAGGTAAGCAGTTAGGGGGATCAGACCAGGAGGGGAGAGCAGATAGGCAGTTAGGGGGATCAGGCCAGGAGGGGATAGCAGATAGGCAGTTAGGGGGATCAAGCCAGCAGGAGAGCAGTTAGGGGTATCAGGCAGTTATGTGAGTGCTTAGGAGCCAGTGGTTCTGGATTGTGAGAGTGATCCCAGATTGGAGAGGGTGCAGGCCAGGCTGAGGGATGCCCCCCCTCCACCATGGGCAAATTTTGTGCACCAGGCCACTACTAATAAATAAGGTATAATCTATAGTAATAAAAGCGTAATATGCTAATTAGACTGGACAGCCTAACAGCCTTCCAGACATCATTCTGGATGTCCTTCCTGACAAAGCCGCAGTGGCGGGGGCTGAGGCAAAAGCGATTAGGGGCAATCAGGCAGTCAGGTGAGCAGTTAGGGGTGATTAGGCAGGCAGGCAGAGTGGTTAGGGGTGATCAGGCAGGCAGGTGAGTGGTTAGGGGCGATCAGGCAGGCATGCAGAGTGGTTAGGGGTGATCAGGCAGGCAGCGTGGTTAGGGGAGATGAGGCAGGCAGGCAGAGTGGTTAGGGGTGATCAGAGAGGTGAGCAGTTAGGAGCCAGCGGTCACACCCAGATTGTAAGAGGGATGTCTGACTGCCGGTTTAGGCCCGATCAGTTGGACATCCCCCGAGGGGTCCCGGATTGGGAGAGGGTGCAGGCTGGACTGAGGGAGCCTCCCCCCACGCCTGTGCACAAATTTAGTGCACTGGGCCTCTAGTAAAGGTATAAGGCAGCATGGAATGTTAAAGGAATGCTTAACTGGGAGACAGAAGACTAGAGTCTAGACCTATCTATGCCATTCATTTGGAGCAAGTCCTTTTACTTGTTGGGGCCTCACTTTATCATAAAATTAAGAAGTTGGATTAGTTGATTTCCTGTAAGTCTTCGTATTATATGTCCTTTCTTTCTCTCTCTGCTCACACCACTTCAATAGTGCCTGCAAGCTTTGGAGTTTCTGCATTCCAACCAGGTCATTCACAGAGATATCAAGAGTGACAACATCCTGTTGGGAATGGATGGCTCTGTCAAGCTAAGTGAGTAGGAGTGATAATGCCTCTCTTCCCTGTGGGACCCTGTCTCCTGTGGGACAGTATTCATATAATAGTAGCTAGAGAACTCACCAAAGAGCATTTCCAGGGATATGCAGGATCTTTAAATGACTACTATATAGGGTGTCATTTTTATTCATTAATTTATACATTTAGCCAAAAAAATCTACTGAATGCCCCCTATGTGCTAGGTCTTCTGATGGACATGAAGACACTTTTGTCTGTCTTCAAGTAGTTCTCAATCTATATGAAATACATAATTATAAAAATGAGTTTAGTGTAATTTTTGTCATTCAGTCATCCATTCAGCCAACTTTTATTATATGTCTGTTATATTCCAGACCCTCTTGGAATAAAAAAATGAGTGAGAAGACATAGTTCTTCCTATCAAAGGCCTCATAATTTAAATAACCATATAATGGCAATGTAATCTAAATGAACTTCAGGCAGAATAAAAGTGTAAGGACCAGTAGTCCAGACAAACAGGTGTGTCACAGGTGGATGGGAAGACTGTTCCCAGTCTCTGTTCCGGCCACAGGGTGAGGAACTGATAAAAGTGGGGCCATACCTCATTATAAGTGATTAGAGATTAAGTCTGAGACTCGTGCCCAGGAAGTAAAGCAAGGACCTACTTGCCAACTTTTGGGATATGGGAATTGTTTTCAAGAAGAAAGAAGAATTGGATCAAGTAATCAAGTCCAAATCGACAGCTTGGACTTTAATGTCTAGTCCTTTTGGCTTGAGGATGGATAAAAGACCGGAGGTGATATTTGTTATGTTGCTCCTACTTCTCTTTAAGGTTGAACAGGGTACAGGCTAGGAGCTGGGCATGAAAGCGGTAATTATATGACTCCAGCTTTGGAGGCATATGGTCAATACTCATGAAAGAGAATTCCCAAATACATTTCTTTTCCTTCTTTTTCTAGCTGATTTTGGATTCTGTGCCCAGATCACTCCAGAGCAGAGCAAACGGAGCACCATGGTGGGAACCCCATACTGGATGGCACCAGAGGTTGTGACACGGAAAGCCTATGGGCCCAAGGTTGATATCTGGTCCCTGGGCATCATGGCCATCGAAATGATTGAAGGGGAGCCCCCATACCTCAATGAAAACCCTCTGAGAGTGAGTGCTGCTAGTCCTATTTCAAGATGTTTGGATTGTTGTCTTTAGTCCTAGGAAATGGGACTCAGGCTATTCTCAATGGCTTTCAACCTAGATCTCTCTTTTCTGGATAAAATCAGCCACTGTTGAATTTAAAGTATAATGCTCAAAGAAAAGGGATATTAGCAGTCACTCATTAATTTACTACAATACTCAACAATTGAGCTCCTATCATGTGCAAGAAACCGTTCTAATATTAGAAAACAAATTAATATATAGTAACAGAGGTAAGTTCTGTGAAAAAAAAGCAGAGTAATCCCTGGCCGTTGTGGCTTGGTTGGAGTATTGTCCTGTGCACCAAAAAAGGTGGCGGGTTAGATTCCTAGTCAGGGCACATACCCAGGTTGTAGGTTCAATCCCTGGTAAGCACACATGCAGGAGGCAGCTGATCAATGTTTCACTGGCTTGCATGTGGTCACATGGCTTTTTAATGTTAAACTTGATCCTTGGTCATATTCTTTCCAGTATACCAAAGCTGCCTCTTTGTGTCCTAGAAGCATAAAACAGCTGACCATATGTCTAGAGGGCATGTCTGGGACCAAGTGAGAAACTCATTTGGAACCTAAGGTGATTTTCCACTTGTGTTGTCAGGCCCTGTACCTCATTGCAACCAATGGGACCCCAGAGCTTCAGAATCCAGAGAAGCTGTCATCTATCTTCCGAGACTTTCTGAACCGCTGTCTTGAGATGGATGTGGAGAAGAGAGGTTCAGCTAAAGAGCTGTTACAGGTAACTGGTCTATGCAGGGAAGCCCCCGGTTTTTGGAAATCACTAAACCAAGCCTGTTTTGCTTAAATTTTGTCTGTGAGGTACAGGTTTTTATAGAACCTGAATTCTCTCCTACCACTTTTGCACTCAGCCTATATTCCCAGTTCCCTAACCTTCTGCATCCTGGGCTTCTGCTCCTCTCATTCCCTTAGGCTCTTCTTCAGCCTATGAAAGCTCTACATTCTCCCAGGCTCAACTGAAAAATCTACCTGAGCTCCTATTGAACTTTGCTTGTATCTTTCTTTAGCACTTGTTTTGTTCTGCCTGATTTAGTCTAGCAGAGTTTGAGTCTTTGGTAGAAGATGCTCTCTAATATGCAAATATTATAAAAGTTATATTTTACTGGGAGATAAGCTCAAAAAATGCATTTTCAATAAAGGGTATCAGAGGACATAAGTTTGGGGGATGCTTAGAGTGCAGCTTTCCAAGTCTTCCCTGTTTCTTCAGTTGAAACCCTCACAGATGGTGGCAGTGATATTCTGCCAGACTTGGTGAAACCTAAAGTCGGGGGTTTACCATGTCTTTTATACTACCACCTGCTTAATTCTGAATAGACAGCCTAATTATTTCACATGGTTGCAAAAACTATCTTTTAGCAGGCCACATTATTTGTACTTAACATTTATGTTTCAGGTACAATTTCTTATTACTAGTGTATTTTACTACATTGCCTATGGTGATTTAATAATAAGTATCACATAACTTTATAACAGTGAGTAATCTGTAGGCATGCACAGTCAGTCATTTTTGCTCTCTGTGGCCACAGCCATCTTGGTTGGGTTTATTTGCATATTTGCTCCTGATTGGCTGGTGGGCGTGGCTTGTGGGCATCGCGGAGGTACGGTCAATTTACATATTACTCTTTTATTAGATAGGCTTGTAACTTCTTGTTCTCAGTACCTCTTTATGTTCTATCTCTGTCCAAAAGGAAGTTGAAGCAACGTGTTAGCAAATGTCTATATATATTGTCTCTGTGTGTGTCTGTACACATATACAACATGATTAAAAAGGGACTTATAAGGATGGCAAAAAAAATCAAATATGCAAATAAATTGAGTTAAATTGTTTTGTTTAAACATCAAATTTGGTTCCTAGTTTCCTGGTAGTCAAGACAGAAAATGAAATGTGATAATTCCTATATTCTTATCAATTGAAGAAATATCCCCTATTCTCAAGGCACAAAGCTCTTTTACTATTAAATGTAAGGAAAATCATTTTTAGTTAAGAGACTGGATTATGTAAAGAACTGTTTTTCATAACAGTTTTATTGAAAATATACATGCAGTTTTCATATGGTGTTTTCTCCAAAAAGTTTTCTTTAATAGTTGGGGATATGGCCCCGAGTACAGTCCAATGAAAGTGATTTGGGTTAGGACCAAGCTATTGATCAAGTCCTTACTGGATTAATTAGCCTTACTGGATTCAAGGATAGCACAACAAATTATGAGACCAGTGCTCCTGAAATGCAGTATTTCAATATATCATTGAGTCATGTTTAGTCAATACCTTCCCACAGAGGTAATTTTTGTTCTGATTATCACCATAGTTTAGTCTTACCTAATATAATATAAACTCCTTTGTATCTGGCTTCTTTCATTCAACATAATGTTTGTGGGCTTCATCTCATTGTCAGTGTACCAATTATTTTATTTCTGTCTAATTTTCTGCGTAGTATTTTATGACTATAACATTATTCATCCTTCCATTCTCTTGGACATTTGAGTTCTTTTTAGTTATGACTATTAGAAATAAAGCTGTGATGAACATCCTTACGTTTGTCTTTTGATGGATATACAAACTCCTCTTGGAAATATCCCTAGGAGTGGAATTGCTGGGATATAGGATAGATTGTGTTTAGTTGAAAGTAGAGACTGCCAAACAGTTTTCCAAAATGGTTATCTTTTAAAGATGTCCTTCAATTTGGGGATAATCTGAAGCTCTCCAGGTAGCATCTTATACAAACATGGATGCCCTTACCATCTTGTAATGGTTGCTGAGGAAGAATGGTAAACAGTCATGTGTCTTTTGCTCTGTTTTTCTTTTCTAGCATCAGTTCCTGAAGATTGCCAAGCCCCTCTCCAGCCTCACTCCACTGATTGCTGCAGCAAAGGAGGCAACCAAGAACAATCACTAAAACCACGCTCACCCCAGCCTCATTGTGCCAAGCCTTCCGTGAAATTAATGCTAATTCCAGAAATTCCAACCCTTGATGCTCTCTCTTCCTTGCCTTGCTCCTCCCATTTCCTGGTCTAGTGCTCTCAAGACTTTGATCCTTGAAAACCATGTGTCCAGCTTTGAAGAGAAATGCAACTGACTAATCAGATGATGGCTATCTAAATAAGGAATTTCCTCTTGATTTGTGGATGTGAGGGTGGTTTATGATCCGGGCTTATATGAATAAACCCTTGGACTCCTATTTCTACCTAGCAAAATCTTCACATACCACCTCCTCCCAAGCCCCCAGCCAATCAGTTTTTGGCTATATAAATTGCTGGCTTTATAACATTATCAATTTGTAATTGGTTAAGGTTTCTTTAGTTCTTAATTTTCTGTGACTGAACTGCCCAAACACTGTATTGTACTTAAAAACTGGAACAGCTTGAGGAATGCCATGGTGGTTAATCTGTCAGGGACATGAAATGGCTCAACTTCCTGGACCATGACTATGGCACAGCTGATACTGATATGGGAAGAGAGAGCTACCATGTTTTTCTTTGTGCTTCTACAGATGTTTGGGAGGATCTTGACCCAGTAGTGTTTCCCATGCTGTTTCTTGTGAAATGGTCTTGGCTATCTATGTAGTAGCGTTTGACTCCCTACATCCTTTATACTGCTGCTCCCCATTCTGTCCTTATTTAGAACACTGAGAAGTTTCCTAGGGCCTATGCTGAGTGAGAGCAGTGTGAGAAGTCAGGAAAAAAAATTAGCTGCTTTTAGAACAAGGCTGGACATCAGCACCTGCCCAGCTATACCTATGTGATATTCTAAGAACCCAGTCTCTTTTTTCTTTTGGGATAAGGAGCTGAAAGATTAAGTGAGATCTTCTGATGGCCTGAATCTTTTGGTCAAAGGGAAGGATCTCCAAATCTGAGACTACATGTTAGTTTGGATGGATTTGGTGGCTTGAGATGATACTCTGCCAGCTGTGAGGGGACCCTGTTTTTACAATGCATGACCAAGCTCTCTGCAAATGGAAATGCTTGCACTGGGTGTTTGGGATGTTTGCTACCTCCTGCTATCTTTGTGGTTTTGGTCTTGCCACTATGGTAGCACCCCTGGCCAGCATTGTGGCTTGTCATGCCAGCCCCATTAGCTACCTTGTTATGCTCTGAGGTACTGCTGCCTCTGCAGCACAGGTTTTATTTCCTTCAATAAAAGGAGATGAAAATACTCTACTTGGAGTATATGCCTTTCTTTTTTCCTTTATTTCCTGGTTTTTTATTTTGACATAATCTCAAACTAAAGGAAACAAATTTATGAAATAAATATATATTTTTCTTCTCAAACCATTTGAGATTAAGTGCAGATAAAATGCCCCATTTACTCCTATATATTTCAATGTGTATTGTTTCTTTTAAAAATATTTTTTTATTGATTTTAGAGAGGAAGGGAGAAGGAGAGAGAGAGAGAAGCATCAGTGATGAGAGGGAATCATTGATAGGCTGCATCCTGCACACCCCACATTGGGGATCGAGCCCACAACTGGGGCATGAGCCCTGATTGGAACCAAACCATGACCTGGTTCATAGGTCACCCACTGAGCCATGCTAGCCAGGCTCTTTCTTAACACTTTTATTTTAAATATAAATTAAGAGAAGTAGGTCAAAATGTTTGTATATTATAAGGTACTAGGGGCCCAGTGCATGAATCATGTACCGCGAGACTGCGGTGGGCACAGGAGCGGGTCTCGGCCCATCCTCCGCACCCCCACCCGGCCCCTCCTGTCGTGGCCTTGGTCCCCACTCTTGCCGCCACCACTTCCACACACTCATGGCACCAGCCCTGCTCATACCCCTGACGGAGAAATTGGGGTCGGCGCCATCAGCGGGTGCGAGCAGCAGCTGCTGCCCCGATCACCCCTCAGGAGCAGGGGGAGGTGGAGAAGCCCTCAGGGGTGATTGGGACCAGAGCTGGGCGTTGGCAGCGGGTCCGAGCGGTGCCAGCTGCAGGTGCTAGTGGGCCAGCTCCAGCAGTGGGTGTGAGTGGGGCAATTGCTGGCAGTAGGTGCGAGAGGTGGTTGCCTTCCTCGATTGCCCCTCAGGAGCAGGAGGAGGTGGAGAAGCCCTAAGGGGTGATTGGGGCCAGCAGCCGCCAGTCGCACCCACTGACAGCGCTGAGTGATCAGGGTGGGCTCTGGGCGCCAGCAGTGGGTGTGAGCTGCAGCTCCAGTGTTGGCAACGGGTGCAAGTGGGGTTGGCGCCAGCAGCAGGTGCGAGTGCCTGGCGGGACCGCAGCATGCAGGAGCAAAGAATTTTCAGTAACCACTGGAGTCTCATCCCAATGACAGTGACAAGTGCACCACCTTGGTCTGGCGTCCCCACTCACCTGCTCCACCATCCTGCCGCAGCCAATGCCCACCATGTTCCACACTCTGCCGTCTGCTGCTGATGTCTGCCATGTTCTGCGTGCACCCCCTGGTGGTCAGCGCATGTCATAGTGACCCATTGTTTGGTTGTTTTGCCGTTCGGTCTATTTGCATATTAGGGTTTTATATATATACTAGAGGCCCAGTGCATGAAATTTGTGCACGGGAGAGGGGGTGTCCCTCAGCCCAGCCTGCACGCTCTCCAATCTGGGATACCTCTCACAATCCAGGACTGCTGGCTCCCAACTGCTCATCTGCCTACCTGCCTGATTGCCCCTAACTGCTTCGGCCTGCCAGCCTGATCACCCCCTAACCACTCCCTTGCCAGCCTGATCAATGCCTAACCATTTCCCTGCTGGCCCGGTCACCCCTAACTTCCCTCCCCTGCCAGCCTGGTTGCCCCTAACTGCCCCTCCCTGCAGACCTGGTTCTCCCCCCCACAATTGCCCTCCCCTGCAGGCCTGGTCACCCCCAACTGCCCTCCCCTGCAGGCCTGGTCCCCCTCAACTGCCCTCCCCTGCAGGCCCAGTCCCCCCAACTGCCCTCCCCTGCCAGCCCGGTCCCCCCCAACTGCCCTCCCCTGCAGGCCTGGTCCCCTCCAACCGTTCTCCTCTGCAGACCTGGTCACCCCCAACTGTCCTCCCCTGCAGGCCCAGTCACCCCTAACTGCCCTCCCCTGCTGGCCTGATCACCCACAACTGCCCTCCCCTGCCAGCCATCTTGTGTCCACATGGGGGCAGCCATCTTGCATGTTGGAGTGATGGTCAATTTGCATATTAGCTCTTTATTAGATAGGATGGATTGGCTCAAGCAGTTATGGAGCCTGAGAAGTTTAATGATCTGTGTCTGTAAGTTGGAGACCCAGAAAAACAAGTCGTTTGAAAGTCTGACTGTCAGAGAGCCAATGGTGTAGATTTCAGTCAAAGTCTGATGTCAGAACCAGGATCACCAAGGGCAGATCAATGTCCGAGCTCAATAGTCAGGCAGAAAGCAACCTTCCTCCACCTTTTTCTATTTAGGCCCTCAACTAATTGGATGATGCTCACCAAAACTGGGGAAGGCCATCTACTTTACTCAGCCTTCAATTCAAATGCTAATCTCTTCTGGAAACACCCTGCAAATACACCCAGAAATAATGTTTAACCAGATACTATACTGGGCATCTTATGGCCCAGTCAAGTTGACACATGAAGTCAACCATCAACCTTCCCAGCCCCCACCTTCAGGCAAAAGATGCTGTCAGCTTATGGCTTTCAAATCAAAGGGTCAATGTGTTAAGATTGGTGACCCCCAATGTTGTTTTGTGTAAAAAAATAAAGGCACAGGAGATCCTCCATGCAGTTACTGAAAGGAAAAGTACAATTGGATTGCTTATGTGTAAGAGAGAAGGAATGTTAGATGATGGTATGGGAGTGATGAGAACCCAAACACTACCTGTTCACTTTGAGATTGCAGTGGTAAACTGGTTAGTCTGATGAGGCCTGAGGAATTGTTAACTGATTGCCCCCTGCAGTCTTAAAGTTGTCTGATTAGTTGTATGTCAAAACAGAAGCATTGACTGTCCTGTGAACCTTCCATTATAGGTATGACTGTTTACTGCTGGGATATCTAGCCATCCACTCAGATAATGGAATATTCTTCGTGCTTAGGCAGCTTAACAGCATATCTTCATGCCTTTTTAAAAAATTATGTCTGCAGAGTAATGGAGACAGACTCTGAAACTCTCTACTCATAGACAATTGCTACTTGTCTAATTTTATATTGGCACTGAACATATCTGTCCCCTGTGTGTTAGTTTTCTATTGCTACACAACAAATTACCCCAAACATTGTGGCTTAAAATAGCACAAATTATCTCAGTTCCTATACATCAGAACTCTGGGCACAGCACAGCTGGATTTTCTGTTCAGGGTCTTAGGCTTGAATCAATGTGCCATCTAAGAATTCTGCCCAGAACACCCTCCAAGGTTCTATCTGCTCTCAGCCATCTGTCAAGGACTCAGGCAGCTGGGTTTAGTGCTCAGAACTCAGGTCAAAGCTAGAGAAATAGAGGAATCAAAGAGTAAACAAAACTAGGAACAGGCTAATTTTAAAAGCAAGTTAGGAAAAAAACACTTGGAGGAGGGGGGGCAGGTAAAGGCATGTACTGGGGGGTAGGGGAGGCCATGGGGAGGTCAATGGGGGAAAAAAGGAGACATATGTACTACTATTTGTAACACTTCAAACAATAAAAAATTAAAAAACACAACAAAAAATGGTAATCACTGCATAACCAGGCTACAAAAAGTATTTAATGCCTAAACTGAATGATTAACAAGAACCAAGTTTATACTTGTTTTTATAAGAACCAAAGCAGAATCAAGCAGGGAGTTCACTCTAAAAGGCACATTTCAAATATGCTGCTCCAAGTTAAGGTTGGGGATGGGCTTTAAATTCAGCCTCCCAGAACCTGAGGGGGCCTCGAAGGCCACGCCCCATCACACCCCGGCCACGCCCCCTGCCCTCAGGCGTGTCCTCAGCCCGGCCTCCATCTTGAGAGACGCTGGTCTCCTCAGTGCGACGTCCAGGCTTGAGTTTGGGCTGTGAAGTCCCGGTAAGTAAAGTGTCCAGCTTCCTGCTTCCCACGTAAGCATCTTCCGAAGTAGGAGCTACATTCATTCTCAAGTTGGCAGCCAAACCCGCGGCACGTGGACTCAGCTCACCAGGTCGGTTGAACCTGGAGCTGCCATTACCTGCAGGGCTGGAGGGAGGAGGCTGAGGCCGAAGGGCTTGCACCTGTGCGGGCCCCTGGGGGCCACATCTCGGAGGGACCGCAGACCCAGGTCCGCCTGCGGGTCGGCCTATCCGGAAGTCCCCGCAGGTGTGAAGGGCTCGGCGCCTTTGTCTGAGGATCTGAGCCCAACGCTGCGCGGGGTTCAACGTGTGAAAATAGTTGTGTAAGGAGCTCCGTCCAGTTTCCTGGTTTTGGGCGGGAGGCTGAGTCTTTTCTAGGGCCTCCATCCTGACAGGCATGACCTGGTTTTTTAAAAATATATTTTTTAAATAGATTTTTACAGGGAGAGGGATACAGAGAGAAACATGGAGAGAGAAGCACCACCCATTGGCTGCCTCCTGCACGCCTCCTGCTGGGGACCCAGCTGAAACCCTGGCTTGTGCCCTGACGGGGAATCAATCTGTGACCTCTCCGTTCTTGGGTCTCTAGGGTCAACCACTGAGCCACACCCGCCGGACACCCCCCCCCCTTTTTTTTCCCTTTTATAATTTCTTTATTGATTAAGGTGTTACATATGTGCCCTTATTCCCCCATTACCCCCCTATCCTCCACACTCATGCCCTCATCCCCCTGTTGTCTGTGTCCATTGGTTAGGCTTATATGCATGCAAACAAGTCCTTTGGTTGATCTCTTCCCCTTACCCCTGCTCTCCCCTACCTTCCCTCTGAGGTTTTTTTGACACAAGCAACTGGATGAACAGTGGCGCCCCCTACTGAGATGGGAGGAACCTGGGGAGAAATGGGTCCTGGAGGGAAAATCAGGTGTTCAGTTTTGGAATATTACATTTGAGAGACCCGTGAGAAATGCGAGTGGAAATTTCAATATGTCGGATATATGGGATTGGAAATCAGAAGAGCTCTGGAAGGAAAACAGTATTTATTGATTGTCGCTCCCTCGCCCCCCCGAAAAAAAAGTTACTGAAATTTCAGTGCGGATTTGGCTACCCGGCTGGTAGACTCAAATAAAAAGGATATGCAGATATGTGGGAAATGGTGTGGTAATTATTCTGGTGCAGATATGTGGGAAATGGTGTGGTAATTATTCTGGTTAAAATGCTGCTTTTTATCCAGTATTCAAATCATTTACCATCCTCTCAGTCAAAGTTGTTTGTTCAAAACATTTTTCTTGGATAATTCGATATTTGCAACAAAGACACCAAGTTTGTGTAGTTTCATCATCAACTAGTTCAAACTTTTCTTCTTATTTCCATTGTGACTTTTTCCTTTGACCCATGGATTTTAAAAAAATATGGTGTGTAATTATGAAAGTTCCTCAAAAAATATAAAATATACATTCCACAAATGGTGAGATTATGTGGTATTTATCTTTCTCTGACTGGCTTATTTCACTTAGCATAATGCTCTCCAATTCCATCCATGCTGTTGCAAATGGTAAGGAGTCCTTTTTTTTATAGCAGAGTAGTATTCCATTGTGTATATGTACCACAGTTTTTTAATCCACTCATCTGCCGATGGGCACTTAGGCTGTTTCCAAATCTTAGCTATTGTAAATGGTGCTGCTATGGACACAGGGTGCATATATCCTTTCTGATTGGTGTTTCTGTTTTCTTGGGATATATTCCTAGAAGTGGTATTACTGGGTCAAATGGGAGCTCCATTTTTAATTTTTTAGGAAAATCCATAGTGGCTGCACCAGTCTGCATTCCCACCAGCAGTGCAGGAGGGTTCCTTTTTCTCTGCATCCTCTCCAGCACTTGTCATTTGTTGATGATAGCCATTCTGGCAGGTGTGAGATGGTACCTCATTGTTGTTTTAATTTGTATCTCATGGATGATTAGTGACTTTGAGCATCCTATTTAATAAAAGAGTAATATGCAAATTGACCGTACATCTGCTACACCCACAAGCCACATCCACCAGCCAATCAGGAGCAAATATGCAAATCAACCCAACCAAGATGGCTGCAGCCACGGAGCAAACAGGAGGCTTGGGTTTCCCCAGCATTGGAGGAAGCCAAGCTTTCCACACACCCTGGCTGACCCAGGCCTCCGCTCAAGGCTATGAAGTTTTAATTATAGAAGATAAATAAATCCCAGATACCAGGGCCTCCACTTGGGTCGCTGGGGGGCATGGCTGGCCTACAAACCACCACAGGCCCCTTGTCCAGGCCACCCCACGCCCCAAGGGAACCACTACCCTGATCTGGGACACCCTTCAGGGCAAACCAGCTGGCCCCCACCCGTGTACCAGGCCTCTATCCTATCTAACAAAGAGTAATATGCAAATAGACTCTCACTCCAACACACAAGATGGCTGCCCCCATGTGGACACAAGATGGCCAGAAAGGGAAGGCAGTTGGGAGGGACCAGGCCTGCAGGGGAGGGCAGTTGGAGGCGATCAGGCCTGCAGGAGAGGGCAGTTAGGGATGACCAGGCCTGCAGGGGAGGGCAGTTAGGGGCGACCAGGCCTGCAGGGGAGGGCAGTTAGGGGTGACCAGGCTGGAAGGGGAGCAGTTAGGCATCAATCAGGCTGTCAGGTGGGTGGTTAGGGGGTGATCAGCCTGTCAGGCAGAAGCAGTTAGGGGCAATCAGGAAGGCAGGCTGGCGAGCAGTTGGGAGCCAGCAGTCCTGGATTGTGAGAGGGCAGTCGGACATCCCTTAAGGGGTCCAAGATTGGAGCGGTGCGGACTGGGCTGAGAGACACACACCCCCATGCACGAATTTCATGCACTGGGCCTCTAGTGTTTTCATATGTCCCTTGGCCTTCTGTATGTCCTTTTTTGAAAGTGTCTATTTAGGTCCTTTGCCCATTTTTTTATTGGATTGTTTATCTTCCTTCTGTTAAGTTGTATGAGTTCCCTGTAAATGTTGGAGCTTAAACCCTTATAACATTGGCAAATATGTTCTCCCATGCAGTGAATATAAAGAACATTATAAACTGATGAACAAAAATAGATACAGAGGCAAAGAAGCATTGAACAGACTGTCAAACTACAGTGGGAAGGCAGGGGAGGGTTGGGGGGAGGGTGTAAGAGATCAACCGAAGGACTTGTATGCATGCATAGAAGCATAACCAATGGATGCAAGACACTGGGGGTGGGGGTGAGGGCATGTGCAGGAGGGTCGGGGAGGCTGGGGGGGGCAATGGGGAAAAATGAGACATACGTACTACTATTTGTAATACTTTAAATAATAAAATAAAATTTTAAAAAGTAAAAAAATGTATTTCATCTTCATCAATTTGGCAAAAATTTTTAAAAGACATTAACTCAATACTTTTCATAAACTTTGTGGGATATGCAAACTGGGGTGAGTTAGTTTTGGAAAACATTTTTATAATTTACCTATGTGAATTAAAAATTTATATTTCAACCTAAAAATAATTTTATCTAATAAAGAGGGAATATGCTAATTCACCCTCACGCCATCACAAAGATGGCGGTGCCCACAGCCAATAAGGAGGGGATATGCTAATTGTCTGCCCCTCCCTCAAAGATGGCGGTGCGCACAGCCACAAGATGGTGGTGCCCAGTCCCATCAGCCCCCCAGCCGCCCAGGGCCACCCGAGGCTCAGATAACCAGGGTTGGCCAAGGCTTGCACTGCCAGCAGTGGCAGCAGCAGAGGTGTGATCGGGGCATCACATTCCCCTCATCTCCAGGTCATCTCCTGCCCCTGAGGGCTCCTGGACTGTGAGAGGGGGCAGGCCAGGCCGAGGGACCCCCCCCCCCCCCCAATGCATGAATTTTCATGCACTGGGCCTCTAGTAAAAAAGTATACAACTACCATATAATTCAGCAATCCCTCTTGTGGGTATTTATCAGAAGAAATCCAAAACACAAATTCAAAAAAGTATATGCATTCCTGTTATGTTCAGTGCAGCATTACTTACAATACCCAAGATATGTGAGCAACCCAAGTCCATCGATAGACAATTGATAAAGAAGATGTGGTACATACAATGTGTCCCTACAAAATGTATACACACTTTAACAGCTGATAACTCACATAGTTTTCACTCTTTTTTCAGGTTTAACAGATTTGAAATAATGGGTGGAGCCAGACTAATCTTTGAACAAAGAAAATTTATCCACCAGACCAGTGGTTGGCAAACTGTGGCTCGAGAGCTGCGGTTTGCCGATCTGTTGACTAATGAGTTTGCCGACCACTGACCTAGACTCTTGATTCCAATAATTACAGGCTGTTGTTGTTCCTTGTGATTAAGCCCCTATCCCAGTGGTCAGCAAAGTCATTAGTCAACAGAGCAGCAAACCGCAGCTCGCGAGCTGCATGTGGCTTGCGAGCCGCAGTTTGCCGACCACTGCACTAGACTTTTTTATGAGGATACATAAAAGAGAAAGTTTACCATACAAAACCTGCAACAGTTGATTAATTTGAAGGTGTACTAATACCGAAAAAAATGATTCTTGATGTTTGCAATTCCATTGCTTTGTGTTATCAGCAGTGCCTGGACCAGAAAGGTCATCAATTTGAAAACAGGCATTGACAAAAAAAATTATTCATTTCTGTAGATTCTTTGAAATTTTTAAAATGAACTGTATGTTAATAAACAGTGACTTTATAATCATTCAAAGTGTGTATACAGTTTTTTGGGTCATCCTCTATATACAATGCAATATTAAGTTGCTCATAAAAAATAATGAGATGTTACCATTTACACTAAACAGATGGAGCAAGAGGGTATCATGCTAAGTGAAATAAGTCAGACAGAGAAAGACACATAGCATATGTTTTCATTTATGTGTGGAATCTAAAACATAAAATAAATAACAAAACAGACTTATAGATGCAGAGAACAAACTGATAGTTGCCTGATGGGAGAGGTTTGGGGGGCTGGGTGGAAAAGGTGAAGGAATTAAGAAGCACAAATTGGCAGTTACAAAATAGTCCCAGGATGTAAAGTACAGCACAGGGAATATAGTCAATAGTATTGTAATACCTACTGGCATGTATGCTACCAGTGAGTACTAGAATTATAGGTAGGATCACTGCATAAGTTACAGAAATGTTTAAGCTACTATGCTGTACACTTGAAACTAAAATAATATTGAATGTAAACTGTAAAAGAAATATTAAAAAATATAAAATAATGGTTTCTAATCTCCAAATGTGGAATTTTCCAGTTATCATTTTCTTCTTATGGACTTCTGGTATAATTGCAATGTAGTAGAAAACATACTCTTAAGATTTCAATGTTTAAAAATTTATTAAAACCAGTTATGTGGCTTAATATATAATTTTGATAAATGTCCTATTTTCACTTGAAAAGAATGTTAGTCATTGAGTATAATGTTTGATAATTATTAGGTTAGTTTGTTAATCAAGTTGTTAGAACCTCATATTCTTACATACTTTTTTGTCTGCTTAATATATCTTTTATTGAGAGATCTCCCACCATGATAGTGGATTTGTCTTTCTCCACAGAGAGGCTATGTGATTAGGTGCCTATAAATAGAAAATTCTTTTAAAAAATCATTATGAAATATCCCTCTTTGTCTCTACTAATGCTTTTTTCTCTCGAGGTTTTTAAATCTGTTGGTAACATAGTGAGATATGACCCCAGTTCTCATCCTTCTTTTAGTTACACCTTTTGTGTTCACACCCTTTGCCAAGTAACTTTATAGTGCTTCCTACCATGAGTTGACCAGGTCTGCTTTTGCCTTAGACTACTCAACATCCCTTGAACAGAGGTTGTAAATGGGCTTACATATGGGAACTTGCTTTCTTGGACATTTTCCATCTCTGTGGCAATCTGCTTAGGCTAACCTGGTTGAGTGGCACATGGAGCAACACTAGGTCACCCCGGTCATTCAAGCTGAGGCCATTCTAGAGCAACAGACCAGATAACTGTTCAGCTCAGATGTGTGAATCATAAATGCTTATTTTTATATGTGATTGAGGTTTTGCCTTTGATTGGTACATGGCATTATCCTGATAATGGAATACTAATAAATAGCATATACAAGGTATATGAAATACTAAATTATATTTCATCACAATACAAAGTAATGCCTCCTAAGTTTAGACATGATTCCCATACATCTAGAAGCATTTCCCTGCTGCTGGCCTTTGAATTATTGTCATACATTTTACTTTTACAATTGTAAAATGTCTATTTAGGTCATCTATTTCTTTCTTTTTTAAATATATTTTTATTGATTTCAGAGAGGAAGGGGGAGAGAGAAAAAAATAGAAACATCAATGATGAGAGAGAATCACTGACTGGCTGCCTCCTGCACCCCAACCTAGGATCGAGCCTGCAACCTGGGCATGTACCCTTGACTGGAATCAAACCTGGGACCCTTCAGTCCCCAGGCCAATGCTCTATCCATGGAGCCAAACCAGCTATGGTCAGGTTGTCTATTTCTTAATCATATTGTTTTTTTTTTATGCTGAGTTGTATGAATTTAATTCAGCCATTGCTATTTTGAATATTCCATAATTCTTAATTGAGGTGGATTCTCACCGATTCCATATGGGAGAGGAGAGAAAGGGCAGGCAACTGTGTGTGTGAGAGTCACTTACTAGTCAAAGATTGTATTTTTCATATACCTCACCCATGCCTCTAAGTTCTCAAGTTATTCCAAGAGCATGTAACAGTTAAAAAACATATTCATATATATTATTTAATATGATGCTTTCAGCACATATTAATTGGCTGGTACAGAGAATATGATCCCATTTTAGTGGTGAGAAAACTAAATGGTGCAATGACTGCAATAAACACTTAAGTTATTAGGAAAGGTGGGATGAAGCTCTAATCTTCTGCACTGAATTCAGTGCATTATCTTAGATTATAATTTTAAAAATTCATTTATTTTTAATGGAATTTTCTGTAGAATGGTGGGATAGGAAACATTTAAAGGAGTTACTAGATCCTTATTGTTTTATTTGTCATTCCAGCAAAAGGGTGTACCATACTTAAGAATGTCAAGAAGGTTGAGGTAAAGAGCCAGAAGAAAAGACAGAAAAAGCATAAGCCATGGATTATACACATGTTCAACCACGAATGCTATGCCACCTACATTACTGGTTACTACAGCTGCTATTGGAAAACCAAGCTGGAGAAAAAGTCTAGATGTGGACCCTGCTGCTGCTCTTTGGTATAGAGAGATGTGGAGATATAGACCACACTTCCTGAGATGTGGGGAACATGGGCTGGTCCCCGCCACCATGAGGGCTCATTATCTCCAGAACCGGGCATGCTTGGGCTCTAGTTCTCCCAGGAAAGGTCTGCCGCGATTCTGGAGCCAAAGTGAACCTCACTGAAACATGTGCTTGTGTTCTTTCACTTTTACTCTTCACTTCTCCTTTTCCTTGCCACCTCTCTTATCATTCATTTATTCATTCACTCACTTTTGCTTTTATTCACTTAGTGAACCTTGAAGAAAAAGTGAAGTTTAAGTACATTTAGATGTTTTTGTCTAGGAATTACAGGAATGTCTGAATATTTATTTTTCTCTTCATTGTGAGTTTTCCAAAGGAGCTCTGCTTATGAGGAAAAAAACAAAACAGCAAGTGGGAAACAAGGTGTTCTTTTATTTATTTTTATTATTTGTTAATGTGCTTTATTTTCATTTATTTCTTAGAGAGAGAGAGAGAGAGGAAGGGAGAGGGAGAGAAACATTGATTGGCTGCTCCTGCATGTACTCTGATGGGGGATTGAGCCTGCAACATGGACACGTACCCTGATTGGGAATCAAACAGTGACCTTTTGGAGCACGGAATGACACTCAACCAACTGAGCCATAGCAGCCAGGGCAAAGTGCTCTTTTATTGATCAGGTTAATGCCTGATTTTCCCTAAAGAAGAACTCGTAAGGCTGAGTGGTGGCATGTGGCCTAGCCTCACTGAGGGCGTTTCTTGCTCTAAGACATATACTGGGACCCCCTGGTGGGCGATACGGTGTAAGAGATGAAAACATGAGCATACTGAAGTGAGAAGAGGTGGCCATTTCATGTACCTTCATTTACTTGCAAACCTGGTCCAGCTAGGGTCTAAGATTCTGACCAATTAGATAACTTTTCTTTTTAAATAAATCTTTATTGTTCAGATTATTACAGGTGTTCCTCTTTTATTTTTCCCCATAGCTCCCCTCCACCTGATTCCCCACCCCACCCCATGCCCTTACCCCCCGCCACTGTCTTCATCTTTAGGAGTAAGATTTTTGTCCAATCTCTTCCCGCACCCCTCACACCTGCTTCCCATGAGAATCGTCAGTCCACTCCCTTTCTATGTCCCTGATTCTATTATATTCACCAGTCCATTCTGTTCTTCAGATTTTTCATTCACTTGATTTTTAGATTCACTTGTTGGTAGGTATGTATTTGATGTCATTTTGTTGTTCATAATTTTTGTCTTTATCTTTCTCTTCTTCTTCCTCTTCTTAAAGGATACCCTTCAGCATTTCGTGTAATCCTGGTTTGGTGGTGATGAATTCCTTTAGCTTTCTCTTGTCTGTGAAGCTCTTTATCTGACCTTCAACTCTGAATGATAGCTTTGCTGGGTAGAGTAATCTTGGTTGTAGGTTCTTGCTATTCATCACTTTGAATATTTCTTGCCACTCTCTTCTGGCCTGCATAGTTTCTGTTGAGAAATCAGCTGACAGTCGTATGGGTACTCCCTTGTAGGTAATTAACTGTTTTTCTCTTGCTGCTTTTAATATTCTCTCTTTGTCTTTTGCCCTTGGCATTTTAATTATGATGTGTCTTGGTGTGATCCTCTTTGGATTCCTCTTGTATGGGGTTCTGTGCGCTTCCTGAACTTGTAAGTCTGTTTCTTTCACCAGGTAGGGAAAGTTTTCTGTCATTATTTCTTCTAATAGGTTTTCAATATTTTGCTCTCTCCCTTCTTCTGGCACCCCAAAAATTCGGATGTTGGTTCGCTTAAAGTTGTCCCAGAGGCTCTTTACACTATCTTCATATTTTTGGATTCTTTTTTCTTTTTGTTTTTCTGGTTGGATGTTTTTTGTTTCCACATATTTCAGATCTTTGGTTTGATCCTTGGGGTATGTTGATCAACAGTTGAGTTTCTGTATATTTATTTTAGACAGTGTATGCTTCATTTCTGACTGGTCCTTTTCCATTTTTTTGGCATTCTCATTAAGGTCCTTGAAGGTCTCACTAAGCTCCTCAGAAGTGTTATCAAGTTTCTCAGCGGTTTTTAGAAGATTCTTGAGTAACCTTATACATGTGGTTCTGAACTATATGTCATCCAGTAGTTTGCTTTCCTCCGTTTCTTTCATTCGTGACATGTTTCTTTGTTTCTGCATTTTGGCTGCTTCCCTGTGTTGATGGAGTGGCTTTGTGTGGTAGGTGACCTATAGGGGGCAGTAGCTCAGCCTCCCCAATCTCCTGATGTGGACGCTCTTGGTACACCCCTTTGTGGGCTGAGTACAAAGTCTTGGTGCAGTTAAGCCTTAATTGCTGTTGTTACGCTGGGAGGAATTGACCTCCAGGCCAATTGGCTGTGAGGACCCGCTGTGTCTATAATGGAAGAACTGCTGCGCTGAAGACTCTTATGGGGCAGGACTTGTTTCAGTGGGGCTTTGGTGCTCACTGAATCTGCCTCTTGAATGTGTCACTTATGGATGTGAGGAGTTGAAATCTGGTGTCTCACACTGACCACTAGGTACACTGGCTTCTGGATCTCCAGTGGGGTGCAGGTCAGCTACTGTCTGAGGCCACTCAGCAGGAGCTACAGTGAGAGCTGCAGTTTTCTCCTCTTTGCTTGGGGTTTGGAGGTTTTGGAGCTGTCTGACCCAGGCTGCAAGTTTGCTAGGTTAAGCTGTGATAGGGCAGGCTTTTCTTATGCTAATTGAGCTGCTTGAAGCTTGGGTGGGTTTGTAGGGCGGGGCCTCAGGGTGTCACTAGGTTAGGGCGTGGCAAACAGCAATGGCTGCTAGTTAGCCGGCTCTGAGTCTCCAATGGCATCCGCGAGTCCCGTGCCCCAGTGCCGTAAACAATTATTCCTGCACGCAGCTCTGCAAGCAAGCCACCCTCACTGGCAGACAGTCCAGCTTCTCCCCGTAGGAGTTTGGGTCCCCCGCGTCTCCCCAGAGACTGGATTTCAGAGTAATCGGGGGCTTGTCTCCGTTGGGGTTGAAAAAAGCAACGCACTCAGTTGCCCGCAGCCAGCCCAGATCACGCGCCTCCGTACCTCAGCTTTTCAGCGCTCGTGCACCTCTCAATGCTCTTTTCTCTTTCCTTCTAGTTGTAGAACTTCCACTCAGCCAGCTTTCCCGTGGTTCTGGGTGATAGACGTTTTGTCTTTTAGTTGCAGTTTAAATTGTTGTAGGAGGCAGCAGTTTAGGTGTTTACCTACGCCGCCATCTTGGATTCTCTAGGATAACTAACTTTTTATGCCTGAAATGGGGAGCACAAGGAAAGGGGTGGAAATAGGAAGCTTTCCTGGATTAGGCAGAGTGTTCTGTCCCCCGTATCTTTTCTGCCCAAATATTTGGCTTCTATGCTAGTGACTGGGGATAACAGAAGTGCTTCAGGCATCATTACCACTCTTAAGGAATTCACAGAGTATTGGAAGAAAAGACAAGTACACACACTATGTCAGTATGGTGAGAGAAGTGCATTATTTGAGTGTGTGTGTGTGTGTGTGTGTGTGTGTGCACATGCGTGCCTGCATGCTAATATGCAACCATATGTCAGTGGAATGGTTGAAAATAACTTTTTTTAGAAGGGGAAAGTTGATTAAGAGTTATACAGGTAAAGAGTAGGGGATGGAAAAAGAAATGGCATTGGAGGAGGAGTCAAGGGCATTGGTGTGAAGTTTATTTTAAGTGGAGCAGGGGATGTAAATGGAGAAGTGATGGGAAAAGAGTGGAAGATGGGACAGATGTGTGGTTTTTAGAGTTTGACATCTATCTGTAAGGAATAAACTGTCCCAGAAGATTCCAAGCTAGAGATGTTGTCTGAGCTATGTTTTGGAATGATTATTTGACTGTATAGGGGGTGCAGCGAAAGGGACATAACTAATACAGGGTGACATCTGTGCTTTCAAAGGAGTTATGCTTATGAGAAAAAGAAACTAGCCCGTGGGAAACAAAGTGCTCCTTTATTATTGGTCAGGCTGATGCCCGATTTTTCTGAGTGAAGAACTCTGATAAGCATGAGTGGTGGTATGTGGCTCAAGGTAAGATGTTGGTGGCCTAGATTCGAGAAGTGATGGTAAAAATGGAGAAGAGCTAATTGATTCAACATATTTTATGTGGGTTGAGGTTGTAAGTCACATGAGAGCTTTAAAGAAGGACATAGAGGGAAAGATAAAAGGAGGCTTCCTGGGAATGATGACATTTAAGGCAATGTGGCATAGTTGAAAACTCCCTGGACCAGAGCCCGGGGGTATGTTTGGGTCCTAATTCCAACTCTGCCCTTGGGCTGGTTATATGAATTGAAGTAGATAATTCTCACGGCCCCATTTCTACTCAGGGGAAGGAGTAGAGTTTAGAGCATAAGAGCTAAGATCTTGGGTCTGGGAAAGATGGCCTGGATTCAATTTATGGTTTCACCACTGACTACCACCAACTTGGAGCTTTACCACTGTGGGAACTTGGGCAGGTTAATTAACATTCTGGTGCTTTAGATTCCTCAATGGAATAAGGGAGATGGTAACAATAGTCCCCACCAGTAGGGTTTGTCGTGAGGACAGAAGAGATAATATGTGGAAAACACTTAGAATTGGGCTCAGCACACAATTAGCACTTAACAAATATTAGCTATTTTTATTAATGTCTTGGAGTCTTTGTCTTTGGAAGTGGTCTTCCACGTATATCAATGTTTGTGCAGGCAATTCTGACTAGGAGGAATGAGTAGTTAGGAGTCCCGAGATAGTGAAGCACAGTGGTGTGTTTAGGGAAAAACAAATTTTCAATGTTGAATTTACTGACATGTAAGATCATACATGGTAATTGGTAGGGTTGGAAAGGAATATTTTAATTAAATTATGAAGCTTTTCTATGTCATGCTAAAGTACTTGAACTTTATCCTGTAAATAGAGGGGAGCCTTAGAAAAATTTGAACAAGAATGGCAATAATGAGAATCAAAATATGAAAACTTAATAAACAAGAACAGTTTTATTGAGCACTTACTATGTGCCACAGTAGTTAGTACAACTAAGGCCTCTGGCCTTCTTGCGTCTTACATTGAGATGAGTTAGGTAATAAATAATAAAGAAAGATGATTTCAGATAGTGGTTAGAGCTTTGAAGGTAAGAAGAAGGAAGATGTATTAGAAACTGCATATACCATATTTTGCTATTCTACTTATCAGTTGGTGGATACTTACGTTGTTTTTACATTTTAGTTATAGTGAATAATGAGGTATGAACATGGTTGGAAAATATCTGTTTGAGACTCTGCCTACCATGTACATTACATTTTCCTGGGCATTTTGAGTATCTCACAATCATAGATAAGGAATGACTAGGAAACATTTTTTTCTTCATTCTCCTTACCATTAAAAAAATATTTATTGAGTACCTATTGGGTATTAGATACAAGGAATACAATAATGAATAAACATACACCCAGCCTTAATGGAGTTCACTTACAATACATTGTGGTAAGTGCTAAAATAGAGTCAATTTCAGGTTGCTAATTTCAGTTTTATAATTCACCAAGTTTGCAGCATCAAGCAGCTCTTGAAAACTAATACAGTCAGTATAACACATCTTTATGTTACCTCTAGTTCTTTTTATACCTAAACAATTTGAACTTTTGTTCTATTCATAGAAATAACTCATGGCTTTCAATTTTTGAATCTTTTAGGAATTTTATATGCCATAATACTATAATAGCAAGTGTAACCTATACAGGGAAATATGATTGGGAATTAGACTGATTTATATAATCAAGTTGAGTCACACTCTTAAAGTATAATTGTGGCAATCTTCCACTGATTGTCTGTGTGTCTATTCATCCATCCATCCATCTATCCAACCACCCATCTTTTAAGGCTGTTGATTAAAATACAGTCAAACCTTGATTCTCAAACACCTCCCATCTCTGAACAATTTGGTTCTTGACCAAGTTGTTCATGGAAAAATGTCTTGGTTGTTGAACAACCCTTTTATGCTGATACATCAGCATGACACAAAGCATCTCTCAGTCAACAAACAAAGGAGAGAATGTGAGTCAGTTTATTGCTAAACCTAAACATAAACTTTGTGTTGTTAACTTCTCAGAAAATTGTGCAATGCATATTTTTTGTGGTGTTTTGTTTTTTGTTGCTGGCAAATGGATGGTTACAACAATTTTAAAACATAAAGAGGCCATCAAGAGTGCTAATGTTGCTAAGAGTATGAAAGAAACAATGATCACAGGCAATTGAAGTAGAAAAACTGTTGTTGATTTGGATAAATGAAAAGCAGTTAGTTGGTGACAGCATTTCAGAGGCAGTGATATGTGAAAAAGCAAAGATGCTACATACCTCCTGAAAGGCATCCCTATAACTAGTGCTGAAAGTGATTCATTTAAGGCTAGTAGGGGAGTGGTTCGATAAATTTAAGAAGTGTTTATAGGCTAACATGTACTGTATATAAGACATTTCTGTATATAAGAAAGGTTAAAACAGGCAATTATTTGGGAGGCGGATTTAAAAGAATTAACTCGATTTGCATTATCTCTAATGGGAACAAATGATTTGGTTTTCAAACAAATCACTTGAACAGCCTTCCAGAATGAATTAAGTTCGAGAACAAAGTTTCCACTGTATTTTTTTTAATCAAATTCACTTTAGAATCATTAAGATTTCCTAGGATTTGGCAAGGGATGGTATGTTCAGCATATTTTCTTTCCTTTTTTTTTTTTTATAAATCTTTATTGTTCAGATTATTACAGGTGTTCCTCTATTTTTTCCCCCATAGCTCCCCTCCACCTGATTCCCCACCCCACCCCACCCCATGCCCTTACCCCCCGCCATTGTCTTCATCCATAGGAGTAAGATTTTTGTCCAATCTCTTCCCACACCCCTCACACCTGCTTCCCCTGAGAATCGTCAGTCCACTCCCTTTCTATGTCCCTGATTCTATTATATTCACCAGTCCATTCTGTTCTTCAGATTTTTTATTTACTTGATTTTTAGATTCACTTGTTGGTAGGTATGTATTTGATGTCATTTTGTTGTTCATAATTTTCATCTTTACCTTTTTCTTCTTCTTCCTCTTCTTAAAGAATACCCTTCAGCATTTCATGTAATCCGGGTTTGGTGGTGATGAACTCCTTTAGCTTTTTCTTGTCTGTGAAGCTCTTTATCTGACCTTCAACTCTGAATGATAGCTTTGCTGGGTAGAGTAATCTTGGTTGTAGGTTCTTGCTGTTCATCACTTTGAATATTTCTTGCCACTCCCTTCTGGCCTGCATAGTTTCTGTTGAGAAATCAGCTGACAGTCATATGGGTACTCCCTTGTAGGTAATTAATTGTTTTTCTCTTGCTGCTTTTAATATTCTCTCTTTGTCTTTTGCCCTTGGCATTTTAATTATGATGTGTCTTGGTGTGATCCTCTTTGGATTCCTCTTGTATGGGGTTCTGTGTGCTTCCTGAACTTGTACGTCTATTTCTTTCACCAGGTAGGGAAAGTTTTCTGTCATTATTTCTTCTAATAGGTTTTCAGTATTTTGCTCTCTCTCTTTTTCTGGCACCCCCAAAATTCGGATGTTGGTTCGCTTGAAGTTGTCCCAGAGGCTCCTTACACTATCTTCATATTTTTGGATTCTTTTTTCTTTTTGTTTTTCTGGTTGGATGTTTTTTGTTTCCACATATTTCAGATCTTTGGTTTGATTCTTGGGGTACGTTGATCTACAGTTGAGTTTCTGTATATTCTTTATTTCAGACAGTGTATGCTTCATTTCTGACTGATCCTTTTCCATTTTTTTGGCATTCTCATTAAGCTCCTTGAAGGTCTCATCAAGTTTCTCAGCGGTTTTAAGAAGATTCTTGAGTAACCTTATAAATGTGGTTCTGAACTCTATGTCATCCAGTAGTTTGCTTTCCTCCGTTTCTTTCATTCGTGACATGTTTCTTTGTCTCCACATTTTGGCTGCTTCCCTGTGTTGATGGAGTAGCTTTGTGTGGTAGGTGACCTATAGGGGGCAGTAGCTCAGCCTCCCCAATCACCTGATGTGGACACTCTTGGTACACCCCTTTGTGGGCTGAGTGCAAAGACTTGGTGCAGTTAAGCCTTAATTGCTGTTGGTATTCTGGGAGGAATTGACCTCCAGGCCAATTGGCTGTGAGCACTCACTGTGTCTATAATGGAAGAACTGCTGCGCTGAAGACACACTTATGGGGCAGGACTTGTTTCAGTGGGGCTTTGGTGCTCACTGAGTCTGCCTCTTGAATGTGTCACTTATGGATGTGAGGAGTTGAAATCTGGTGTCTCACTCTGACCACTAGGTACACTGGCTTCTGGATCTCCAGTGGGGTGCAGGTCAGCTACTGTCTGAGGCCATCCAGCAGGAGCTACAGCGAGAGCTACAGTTTTCTTCTCTTTGCTTGAGGTTTGGAGGTTTTGGAGCTGTCTGACCCGGGCTGCAAGTTTGCTAGGTTAAGCTGCGATAGGGCAGGGCTTTCTTATGCAAAAGCGGCTGCTTAGAGCTTGGGTGGGTTTGTAGGTGGTGCAGGGCGGGGTCTCAGGGTGTCACTAGGCTAGGGCGTGGCAAACAGCAATGGCTGCTAGTTAGCCAGCTCTGTGTCCCAGACGGCGTCCCAGAGTCCCGAGCCCCAGTGCCGTAAACAATTATTCCTGCGCACAGCTCTGCAAGCAAGCCACCCTCACTGGCAGACAGTCCAGCTTCTCCTCGTAGGAGTTTGGGTCCCCCGCGTCTCCCCAGAAACTGGATTTCAGAGTAGTTGGGGGCTTGTCTCCCTTTGGGTTGAAAAAAGCAACGCCCGCCGCCAGCCCGGATCACGCGCCTCCGTACCTCAGCTTTTCAGCGCTCGTGCACGTCTCAATGCTCTTTTCTCTTTCCTTCTAGTTGTAGAACTTCCACTCAGCCAGCTTTCCCGTAGTTCTGGGTGATAGACGTTTTGTCTTTTAGTTGAATTTTTGAAATTGTTGCGCGAGGCAGCAGTTTAGGTGTTTACCTACGCCGCCATCTTGGACCTCCCCAGCATATTTTCTTTTATTATATTTAAAAAGTTTTACTTTTAAATTAAATTTTACATTAATATTATTAAATAATCATGTACTTTATAAAGTGTTCCCCCAATATTTCCAGTACCCACCTGGCACCATAGTTATTACAATATCATTGACTATATTCCCTATGCTGTACTTTCCACCCCCTTTACCATTTTGTAACTAACAATCTATATGTCTTACTTCTTTACCTGTTTCACTCAGTTCCCAAACCCCCTCCCCTCTGGCCACCATCAGTTTGTTCACTGTATCTATGCGTCTGTTTCCATTTTGTTTGTTCATTTATTTTGTTCTTTAGATTCCATATATAAGTGAAATCATGCAGTATTTGTTTTTCTGACTGATTTCACTTAGCGTAATACCTTCTAGATCCATCCATGCAAATGGTAAGATTTCATTTATTTTTTGTGACCAAGAAATATTCCATTATTTATATATATATATATATATATATATATATATATATATATATATATATACCACAGCTTTTTTAGCCTCTTGTGTTTTGATAGGCACTTGGGTTACTTCCAAAGATTGGCTATCTATATATATAAAAGCCTAAGAAACCGTTACAAGCAAACAACTGGACTCTATATATATAAAAGCCTAAGCAACCGTTACAACCGAACAACTGCAATCTATATATATAAAAGCCTAAGCAACCGTTACAACCAAACAACTGGAATGACCAGAACGACCAGTTGACCGGTTGCTATGACACACACTGACCACCAGGAGGCAGGTGCTCAATGCAGGAGCTGCCCCCTGGTGGTCAGTGCGCTCCCACAGCCAACCTCCTGCAGCCGGCCCTGATCGCTGGCCAGGCCTAGGCACCCCACCCATGCACGAATTGGTACACTGGGCCTCTACTTGTAAATAATACTGCAATGAACATAAGGGTGTATATATTCTTTTGATTTAGTGTTTTGGGTTTCTTCAGATATATACCCAGAAGTGGAATTGCTCACCTAGCATATATTCAAGTTGTCTACACTAGTTTGGTGGAGCTGAATTATAATTACAGTGATAGTTGTCTAGAAAATTCTTGAGTTGGGCAAATTATTGTTTTAAGTAAGAGGAACATGATAGGCTAAATCAGCAGTGTATAACCTGAAGCCAATGAAAACAAAAGTATGACCACAAGATAAAGAACAAAAGTATTCAAAGGCGAGTTTGGCATTTATCAGGAGAATCTTTTCCTATTGCTTTTTGATGACAGCTGTTCTACTTTATGTAGTTGTTTGCTAGTTATAAGGAGGTTGGTTTAGCTGTTGACTCATAGTGGTTCTCTGGAGAACCTAGGTTTATGATCTCTAATGGTTATACCTTTCCAGTCCTTATAAATGGGTGATGTCACTTTAGTTGAGAATGTGTATTCAAGGATCAATTCCTTCTGCTTTAACTGCTCTCCCTGGAGTTCAGACTATCTGATACGATCCTTTCCAGTGATGTTCAAGGGCAGTCTTCATATGGGGTATTTTCCAGCCTGTTCCTGTTAGTGAGATATCTTGGTAAATCCTTTGTAATATTTAGCTAAATGAGTTTTTACAAATGAATGATATGAAGTTTGGATGGAGATATTCCCAGAACACATGGGTGCAAGTGACTAGTTGACAGGGAGATCATCTAGGACTTCCTGATGGGAAAGAACACAAAATGTAAGAGAAAAGGCAATTGTGGAGGGCATGGAATTTCAAGGGTATTTTGCAGTTTGGCTGATTTCAGTTTCCGCATTTCATGTATTTTTCCCACTTTTCAAGAGTATGGTGTCTATAAAGGACAGGAGATATTTTAGTAAGGGGCAAAGTTTTGTATTATTTAAAATGAATATCTAAGTGAAAGGTTTTCCCCTACCACAGTGTAGTAAGTTAGAATAGGTTAGGTAGGGAATACAAATATATAATAGTTTTTAAGCCATTTTGAGTTGCAGTTACTATTTAATGGGGGAATGCTTTAGCCCATCCATAAAATAAACACACAATTATTTGTTACCTACAGAGAGAAGAAAATGTTTCAAGAAGCTCCCTTTGGGCAATCCATGTCTCACCTTTACAGTTTTTTCAGGATTATGTTGATTACAGATGAAGAAAAAAATGGTCACATTTTCTGATATCTTAGAAAAGTTTCCCCATCAGTGTTGGTTTAATACTGCAATGAATTTATCCCTTCTCTGATAAGTTGTGTCATAGAGGACTTGGGAAAGTATCTCATTTGAGGTTAATTGGTGCTACCAGGTGGCCATCATGAATCCGACAACCTGATTAGTTGTAGTATTTCTTTTCAGATTTCGGGGCCACATTTTGTGCATTAAGGATGCAGTTCTTGAACCTGTATATTGGTCTTTTTTTCTCTCTAAGAAGCCCTTTCTTGTCTCAGGACTTCAGTCAGAGCATTCCGTTCAGTATGGATGTTCTGCTAAAGCATTTCCTCTTAATGTTTCTTTCACTGTGGACCTCTACCTTTAGGGCTGCAATTTATTGGGAAGCTTCACAGCACAAGTAATTTGTGTATTTGTTATTTATTTTTAATACTGATAACAAAAGAGGTTAAAATTATTCCCCCCCCCCCCCCATAGCATTCTAAAGTTGTGAAGAACTTCAAAACCAAACAAGCAATCAGTGTATATATAGTTACCCTTTTATTTTTAGCAACCTCACATCCCCTAGGGAGGGCCATATTTTGGCCACTTGAGTCAATTTGATATCTGGTAATGGATTTGAGATTCTATAAGAGAGAATCTAGAAAAATTATTGCATAATCAACCTATTGCTATCTTTTTTCATTTTGAAAATAAAACCTGTCAATAAACTATTAAATGAAGATTTGATATAGGAGCATCTAAAAGAACTGTTCCAGGCATGGACAATTATCAAATTACTGAAATCATGATGCTGTATTAAGAGTAGACAAGTGTGGTGATTGCGGGGGCGTAGGGGATGAGGGAGGGCATAGAGGAGATAAATGGTGATGAGAAAAATAAAATAATATTTTTTAAAAAGAGGGTTACATTGATGAGTGGTTATATGTAAAAGAGAATGTAACTATATGTTAATCAACTAACATAAAAATATTGGTTATTTTCAGTTAACAATAGGGATTGTGTTACATGTAATACCATAAAATAGAAAAGTGAACCCAGTACAGGATCTGAAGATACTTAGACTAATTTAGCCAAGACTGTATTTTTTTCCTGAGGAAAGATAAAAAGTCTTGTTTTTGGATCATGGAATAGATAGTAATAAGCAATGAGCCTTTGATATGTGCCAGGTTGTGGAGTTAATGCCCTTAGACCATGGTCTCCCCTTTTGTGTACTTTCAAAAAGAAAGGTTTATGATGATCTGGAGGATCAGCAAAGATGATCATTTAAGAAATATTTTGAGGGTAACTGAAGGTCTTTGGTTTCTGTATTTCGTGAGAATGGTTCCAAGTTGTTTAAGTCAAATCACAGGGGCCTGTTCATTTCAAAAAAGCTTGCTACCTATACTTTACAACATCTAGTTAATCCCAGAAATTATCTCAGTTGTCTTTAATGGTTGGCTTTGGATAAATTGTAGACAATTCTACAATTATCCAAAGCCAACCATTATAGTATAGCCTTGGGGTTGGCAAATTATGCCCTAATGTTCAAATCCAGCCCACTGGCTGTTTGTGCAGCCTGTGAACTAAGAATGGTTTTACATTTTTTTTTATTATTTATTTATTTTAAAATATATTTTATTGATTTTTTACAGAGAGGAAGGGAGAGAGATAGTTAGAAACATCGATGAGAGAGAAACATCGATCAGCTGCCTCCTGCACGCCTCCTACTGGGGATGTGCCCGCAACCCAGGTACATGCCCTTGACCG
This sequence comes from Corynorhinus townsendii, assembly GCA_026230045.1. NCBI lineage: Eukaryota > Metazoa > Chordata > Mammalia > Chiroptera > Vespertilionidae > Corynorhinus > Corynorhinus townsendii. The sequence goes on along the minus strand of JAPDVU010000008.1, from coordinate 47,386,031 downwards.
GAATCGAACCTGGGACCTTTCAGTCCGCAGGCTGACGCTCTGTCCACTGAGCCAAACCGGTTTCGGCTGGTTTTACATTTTTAAATGTTGGGAAGAAAATAAAAAGAATAATATTTCATGATGTGTAAAAAATATATAAAATTCAAATTTCAGTGTCCATAAATAAAGTTTATTGCAACATAACCATTCTTAATTCACTTATGAATTGCCTATGGATGTTTTTACAGTACAATAGCAGAGTTGAATAATTGCAAGAGAGACTATCTCACAAAGTAAAAAATATATAATTATTTAAAAATTTTCCTTAGAAACTTTGTGAATAGAGTTATAGAGTCAGTCTCAGAATTTCAAGATGGATTGCTGCATGTCCTTAGGATTTTGGTTTGGCTTGAGAAGAGTAGGATAGGCCTTTAGTAAATGCCTGAAGCATTTCCAGGCAAATTGTTGATTTTTCTCTAGTGAAGGCAATAAATATTGGCTATCTTCATCAGCTAGGTCACAAAAGAAAGTAAAAGTTGGACCAAAGAGGGTATAACTTGGTTAGGCAGTACTAGAAAATGAGGCATAACTCTTTGGTTACTAGCTCACAGACATTGGATGAATCTTTATCTTCCGCCATCTCAGTGTTGTTAATCCTCACCCAAGGATATTTTTTCCATCGATTTTTTTAGAGAGAGTGGGAGGAAGGAAGGAAGTGTGTGTGTGGTGGGGGAGACAGAGAGATTGATTAGTTGCCTCCCATATGTGCTACAACCAGGGCTGGGATCAAACCGGCAGGTACATGCCCTTAACCCAGAATTGAACCTGTGACCCTGTGGTCCATGGGGCCAACACTCTAACCACCAAGTTATACTAGCAAGGGCAGTTTGCTTTTTTTTTTTTTAAGCAGGTAAAGTGGACATATGGCTTGGACTAATGAAAAGGATAATTAATCCTTGTTATATTAAGTCTATTATAATTGGCACAGATCTTCCTTAACTTCACCATTAAGGGGATTTTAGACAACAGTGCCAAGAGAGTCAATCTGAATTCATATGGGTTGGATTCTAATTATTCTGCTTCTTTTTCCCTAAGGGGCTTTGGTACCATAGCCAATTATTTGGTTATTTTTTGAATCAATATACTAATATCTATCACTATCTATAATAATAAAAGGGTAATATGCTAATTAGACCGGACATCTTATTGATGTCCTTCCTAACAAAGCTGGGGCCAGAAATAAGCCAGCCCGGGTCCCAGGTGCCTGCTGGCAGCCAGAGGAAGGAAGCCTGGGTCCCGGGTGCCGGAGGGAAGCTGGTGCCGGCAGCTGGGGGAAGGAAGGCCTACTCTTGCATGAATTGTCATGCATCGGGCCTCTAGTGACCGTCACATCGGAAACAACCGGGTGGGTGACCCAACAGGCTGTGTGGGGTGACCAGACTGGTGGGAGGTTAGTGAGGAGCGACCAAACAACAGAGCAGCAGGCTGCTTGGGGGGAGGGGGGTAGTTGGGGGCAACTACACCAGCGGGGGGGCTGTTTGGGGTGACCAGGCCAGCGGCGGAGGGGCAGTTAGGGGCAATCAGGCAGGCAGGCAGGTGAGCAGTTAGGAGCCTGTGGTCCCAGATTGTGAGAGGGATGTCCGACTGCCGGTTTAGGCCTGATCCCCAGGCCTGCAGGATCGGGCCTAAACTGGCAGTCGGACATCCCCCAAGGGGTCCCAGATTGGAGAGGGTGCAGGCTGGGCTGAGGGGACCCCCCCATGCATGAATTTGTGTGCATTGGGCCTCTAGTATATATATAAAACCCTAAGTGACCGGTTGCTATGACACACACTGACCACCAGGGGGCAGACGCATAGCACAGGAGCTGTCCCCTGATGGTGAGTGTGCTCCCACAGTGGAAGCGCCACTCAGCTGACCAACAGGTGCCAGACTTCGGGCTCACAGCTGGCAAGCACAGCTGCAGCGGTGTGAGCCTCTCCCGCCACTGCAGCAGTGCTACTGAGAGGCTTCAGCAGGTACAGTGGGGCCAGGATGAGCAGGAGTGGCACCTCACCAGACCCAGGCTCAGGCTCCTCCCCAGCTGCCTGCTGCTTCGTGCACTACTATATCCCTTGGGGATTGGGCCCAAAATCAGCAGTCCAATATCCCCTGAGCGGTCCCGGATCATGAGAGGGTGCAGGCCAGGCTGATGGACCTCCACCGGTACACAAATTTGTGCACTGGGCCTCTAGTAATTTGATCATGTGCAGTAGAATTTTCTGTGACTCCTAAAAATAATTTGTCAGCAGTACATTTCTTCTCAAGGTTCTTTTTACAAAGTAGGTTCCTAATGATGAAGTTTATAGGAAAGTGCCATAAAGAAGAAAGGAGTGTGTCTGACAATAGCTTCAACATAAGTAGTAGGTTGGGATAAGGGAAAGAACTTGGGATTGTTAGAAAGTACCTCTACTTCAATGCTACTCAGAGCAATCTGATTTTCTCTGGTATAATTAGTAAAGGTGGTGACACCTTTATCAACAAAAGCTGTATTTTTCATCTACATTTACAGATACATCTCAGATTGTTTGTTGAGTGGTTTCCTTTAAGTGGCATCATAGGGCAGATTTAGATAATTGTCTGCTTTCTTTTTTTTAAAATAAATCTTTACTGTTCAGATTATTACAGTTGTTCCTCTTTTTTTCCCCCCATAGCTCCCTTCCACCCGGTTCCCACTTCACCCTCTGCCCTTACCGCCCCCCCCACCCACTGTCCTCATCCATAGGTATACGCTTTTTATCCAGTCTCTTCCCGCACCCCCCATACCCTTATCCCCACAAGAATTGTCAGTTCACTCCCTTTCTATGCCCCTGATTCTATTCTATTCACGAGTTTATTCTGTTCATCAGGTTTTTTATTCACTTGATTTTTAGATTTACTTGTTGATAGATATGTATTTGTTGTTCATAATTTTTATCTTTACCTTTTTCTTCTTCTTCCTCTTAAAGAATACCTTTCAGCATTTCATATAATACTGGTTTGGCGGTGATGAACTCCTTTAGCTTTTTCTTATCTGTGAAGCTCTTTATCTACCCTTCAATTCTAAATGATAGCTTTGCTGGGTAGAGTAATCTTGGTTGTAGGTTCTTGCTATTCATCACTTTGAATATTTCTTGCCACTCCCATCTGGCCTGCATAGTTTCTGTTGAGAAATCAGCTGACAATCGTATGGGTGCTCCCTTGTAGGTAACTAACTGTTTTTCTCTTGCTGCTTTTAAGATTCTTTCTTTGTCTTTTGCCCTTGGCATTTTAATTATGATGTGTCTTGTTGTGGTCCTCTTTGGATTCCTTTTGTTTGGGGTTCTGTGCGCTTCCTGGACTTGTAAGTCTATTTCTTTCACCAGGTGGGGAAAGTTTTCTGTCATTATTTCTTCAAATAGGTTTTCAGTATCTTGCTCTCTCTCTCCTTCTGGCACCCCCATAATTCAGATGTTGGTACACTTGAAGTTGTCCTAGAGGCTCCTTACACTATCTTCATATTTTTGGATTCTTTTTTTTTTTTTTTTTTGCTTTTCCGTTTGGGTGTTTTTTGCTTCTTTGTATTTCAATTCTTTGACTTGATTCTTGTGATCCTCTAGTCTGCTGTTGGACCTCTGTACATTATTTTTTATTTCAGTCAGTGTATGCTTAATTTCTAGTTGGTTCTTTTTCATATCCTCGAGGGTCTCGCTAAATTTATCGGCTTTTTCTAGAAAATTCTTGAAAAACCTTATAACTGCGGTTTTGAGCGCTATATCCAGTCATTTCTTTCCTCCATTTCTTTCATTTGTGATCTGTTTCTTTGTCTCTGCATTTTGGCTGCTTCCCTGAGTTGACAGAGTGGCTTTGTGTGCTAGGTGTCCTATAGGGCCCAGTGGCTCAGACTCCCCAGTTACCTGAGGTCGACACTCTTGGTGTACCTCTTTGTGGGCTGTGTGCACAGTCTTGTTGTAGTTAAGCCTTGATTGTTGTTGTTATCACTGGGAGGAATTGACCTCCAGACCAATTGGCTGTGAGGATCAGCTGTGCCTACGATGGGAGAACTTCTGTGTGGAGACACCCTTATGAGACAAGAGTGTCCCTTATGGATCTGAGGAGTTGTAATCTGGATGGTCCCACTCTGACCCCTGGGTACACTGGCTCTTGGATCTCCAAGGAGGTCCTAATTTAGCCTCTGCCTGAGGCCACCCAGAAGGAGCTACATAGAGATCTGCAGATTCTTCTTCTTTGTATGGGCTTTGGAGGTGCCCTGATGACGCCCAGCTGTGAAGCAATGCAAGCTGCTGTGGGGCCTTGGGCCTTCTTTTGGGTGTTCTGGGCATCACTGACTCAGCTGCAGTTTGTTAGGTAAGATTAGAATTCAAAGGACCAGGCTATTTATATGCAAAAGCCTCTGCGCTCAGCTTGGATGGGGCGGAGTCTCAGGGTGGAGCAAACAACAATGGCTTCGTGGGGCCGAGCAGACAGCAATGGCTTCCAGTCAGCCCTGCCCTAAGAGGCCCCTGGGTCTCTGTGTCCTGCGGTAATTGCTGCCAGCACCTCTGAGAGAAAGCCACCCTCAAGTTTCACCTGCTGCCAGACAGTCCAGTTTTTCCCTGTATGAGTCTGGGTCCCCAGAGTCTCACCCAGAAATGGAGTTCAGAGCAGTTGGGAGCTTTTGTTGCCCTCCTGATTGAGAAAGCCAGCCGTGTACTCAGTTGCCAGCCCTCTCTGCGCGCATGCCTCCCTCTCTGTGCTTGCGCCTCTGTACCTCTGCCTTCCGCAGCTCCTGTGAGTCTCAGTGTGCTTTTCTCTTTCCTTCTAGTTGTAGAATTTCTACTCAGCCAGCCTTCCTGTGGTTCTGGATGATGTCTGTTTTGTCTTTTAGTTGTAGTTTTGAAATTGTGCGAGGCAGCAGTTTAGATGTTTACCTATCCTGCCATCTTGGTTTCTAATTGTCTGCTTTCTTAAACAGTATAATACATTGAATCATCCAATGTCCTTTCTGTTGTAATTTCTCTAAACATAGGCATAGAGAAATGAGGACCTTTTAGTATTGTTTTTTTTTAACACTTAAAACATTTTTGGTAAATTTCATGAAAGTGGTTCCAATGACAAAGGTTTCAGATCTTTGAAAATGGTATTGACTTTGGAGACATAATGACAAATTCTATATTCAGGTCTATACAGATTTTGATAAATAATGACCCACTAGTTGATGGCAGCCATAGTCTTTTTTAATAAATCTTTTTTGTTCAGATTACAGGTGTTCCTCTTTTTGTTTTCCCCCTATAGCTCCCCTCCACCTGATTCCCCACCCCACCCTACCCCATGCCCTTACCCCCCGCCACTGTCTTCATCCATAGGAGTAAGATTTTTGTCCAATCTCTTCCCCCACCACTCACACCCGCTTCCCCCTGAGAATTGTCAGTCCACTCCCTTTCTATGTCCCTGATTCTATTATATTCACCAGTCCATTTTGTTCTTCAGATTTTTTATTTACTTGATTTTTAGATTCACTTGTTGGTAGGTATGTATTTGATGTCATTTTGTTGTTCATAATTTTTATCTTTACCTTTTTCTTCTTCTTCCTCTTCTTAAAGAATACCCTTCAGCATTTCATGTAATCCTGGTTTGGTGGCGATGAACTCCTTTAGCTTTTTCTTGTCTGTGAAGCTCTTTATCTGACCTTCAACTCTGAATGATAGCTTTGCTGGGTAGAGTAATCTTGGTTGTAGGTTCTTGCTGTTCATCACTTTGAATATTTCTTGCCACTCCCTTCTGGCCTGCATAGTTTCTGCTGAGAAATCAGCTGATAGTCGTATGGGTACTCCCTTGTAGGTAACTAACCGTTTTTCTCTTGCTGCTTTCAAGATTCTCTCTTTGTCTTTTGCCCTTGGCATTTTAATTATGATGTGTCTCGGTGTGGTCCTCTTTGGATTCCTTGTGTTTGGGGTTCTGTGCGCTTCCTGGACTTGTAAGTCTATTTCTTTCACCAGGTAGGGAAAGTTTTCTGTCATTATTTCTTCAAATAGGTTTTCAGTATTTTGCTCTCTCTCTTCTTCTGGCACCCCAAAAATTCGGATGTTGGTACGCTTGAAGTTGTCCCAGAGGCTCCTTATACTATCTTCATATTTTTGCATTCTTTTTGTTTTTCTGGTTGGGTGTTTTTGTTTCCTCATATTTCAGATCTTTGGTTTGATTCTTGGGGTACGTTGATCTACAGTTGAGTTTCTGTATATTCTTTATTTTAGACAGTGTATGCTTCATTTCTGACTGGTCCTTTTCCATTTTTTTGGCATTAGTATTGTTTTTAATTGAGGAACCAGGTGTTTTATGTGGAGAACTAGAATTTTGTTGTCATTACTATATTATTACTTCCTAGGATTTTTGAAATGGAGGTAGTATATTGGAAGTAGTATAAACTGGCATGTCCTATTCCATTTTATTTTTCTGACTAAGTCCCCTATTTCATATACAAAAAAAAAAAAAAAGACTTGATTTACTTCAGCTGTTAGATCTACCCCATAATACCACTTAAACTTCACTGGACTCTAGTTTTAAACTCTGTGTTTGATTAAGCTTTCTTGTTTTTACTCTTTTGAATTTTTCATGACCTTTATCCTTAAAGGAAAGGCTTTATAAATGTTTTCCTAGTGTGCATTTTCTATTCCTTTTGCCCATTCAGGGACACTTAAAAAATTATGCACAGCTTAGTCATTAAATTCTGTCTTGGTCTTACCCATCTTGTTCTTTTAACAATTTCCCCCATGAAAAGGCCTAACAAATTAATCAGTTGGTCTAGATCTGGTATAGAATCAAGCAAAATCTTGAATCCTGAAGCAAATTTTTATTTTCCTGAGGATGAAAAAACCCCTCACAATAGACCTTAGCTCAGATATAGACTATGTTTAATTCAGCTTCTGTGATGTGCCTTACAGCCTAGCATGGGAATATTGTGAAATGTGATTGTATATATATCCTGAGAAAAAGGTGAGAAATGGCAGCTTGTTAAAGAGGTCAATGGAAGGAGAAGAAGTAGAAAGGGTGAGAATGAGAATGAAATAAAGTTGTGCAGAGAGAAAGAGGCTGAGTTATGCTAATGTGAGGTGGCTACTGCTTGCTTCACTGACTTCACCCACAAATAATCTACAACTGGTAAATAACAATAAAAGCAGCCATCTGTTACATTTAAAATAACTAGTACATGTATGGACTGAGGTATAGGATGAAATGCTGTGTATTGCACAGAAAAATGGACAGATTCTGCTGTGAGGAAGTTAGATTCCAGTTGAGGCAGTAGAGAGTAAGGGAACTAAGTGAACTGTGCACTTTTCTATGTACTGGATGTGCTCCTAGATCCTAGACATATCTCTATATATAAAACCCTAATATGCAAATGGACTGAACAGCCGAACAACCAAACAACCAGTCGCTATGACATGCACTGACCACCAGGGGGTTCGCACAGACCATGGCAGGCATCGGCAGCAGGCAGCAGAGCATGGAACATGGAGGGTGTCGGCCGTGGCGGGATGGTGGAGCAGGTAAGCAGGGCATCAGACCAAGGCAGGGCACCAATCACTGTCATCAAGTTGGTTACTGAAAATTCTTTGCTCTTGCACGCCATGGTCCCACCCGGCACTTGCACCTGCTGCTGGTGCTGGCCCTGCTTGCACCCGCTGTTGGCACCAGAGCCACTGCTTACACCCGCTGCTGGTGCCCAGCATTGGCCCCGATCGCTCCGCGTCATCAGTGGGTGTGAGCATCAGCTGCCGACTCCAATCGCCCCTCAGGGCTTCTCCACCTTCCCTGATCCTGAGGGGCGATCAGGGCTGGCAGCCACCTCTTGCACCTGCTGCTGGCGCTGGCCCTGCTTGCACCCGCAGCTGGCTCTGGAGTGGCACTTACACTTGCTGCCGGCACCTGGCGCCAGTTCCAATTGCTTTGTGCCATTAGCAGGTGCGAGCGGCAGCTGCCAGCCCCAATTGCCCCTGAGGGCTTCTCCACCTCCCCCTGCTCCTGAGGGGCAATCGGGGCAGTGCCATCAGCAGGTGCGAATGGGACCAGCACCATCAGTGAGTGGGAGGAGCAGCGGCGGTGGGAGTGGGGCTGCCAGCAGACAGGGGACTGGGGGGCTGCAGTAGGAGGGACCGGATGGGGGTGTGGAGGATGGGCCAAGACCTGCCCCTGTGCCTGCCCCTGAGCCTCGCGGCCCACAGTTCCTTTCAAGGTGCATGAATTCATGCACTGGGCCCCTCGTTTTATCATATTTAATCTTCAGAATAATCTTGGATAGCTTACCCCTCCTATTCCCTGCTTTATAGTTTGGGCAATGAAGACTTGGGAGAATTTAAATGGTTCTACCAATTACACAGCGAGAAGCAGATGAAGCCAGGATTTGATTCTGATCTAAGATATCCACAGATAACTATGGAAGGCAGAATGAGACATACAAATACAGGGGCACAAAAAGGGGCCATTGGAGTTTAATACCATCAAAGTCTCCTTAGTTCAGAATACTTAAGGCGTCATGAGAGACGTAGCATTTGAACTGGGCTTTGCAGTTAAGGGTAGGGTTTTTAACGTGGTATGGCAAAGAAGGAAAGTGAGTGATAGAGCTGGGATTGACTCCAGTTCAGTCTTAAGCCAAAGACTATTTCTAGAACAGCGAGGGCAAATGTTGGAAGCCAATGCAACTGAAAAGGGATTGTATTACCTTGAGTTATAGAAAACAGGCTGAAAAGGAAGGTCAAGACAGGAACATGAAAGTCTTTCAGTGGATACACAACAGGTTCTTCGATATAAACTCAATCATTCCAAATTACGTATGGAGATTACATATAATTACCCATGGAGATTACATTCAATTACCTATGGAGGTTACATTTAATTCCTCTCCTTGGCTCAGGACAGTATTTCAGAGGTTCTGGTGGGTTGAATGGTAATGGAGCAACACATAGTAGGGCTAGATGTGGAGCTATACACTGAGTGGCCAGATTATTATGATCTCTGAACACATAATAATCTGGCCACTCAGTGTATATTAGTAGCAGGAGCATTGTAAATGCTTCTAATGGAAACCAATGCATTCCCTTTTATATTTATTTATTTTTCAGCTCAAACCATTTCACAATATAAAACCCTTATCAGAGGCTGAGAGAAAAAGCAAGAAATCAGATGATTCCAAAACTAAGTGATTTATTGGAACTTGCACGGAAGACAAATAAATTTGTGATGTTTGATCTTAATGTCCCTCCACCAAAACATCCCTTCAGAAAAATGTTTATCCATCATGTTGTACATGTGATTCTTGACTCTAAAACTGAGCAACATCTGTTATGTCTATCTCAGTATTTATGGTAGAGGCTGGAAGGTGGGTAGCATGTCCCTGGAGCACAGCAGTTGAACCTGACCAACCTTGTAGATCAAGCATGTCAAACTCGCGGCCTGTGGGCCGCATATGGCCCACAACGAATATTTTTGCGGCCCAGCCAATATAATGTTACGTAAAAAATGTTTTAATAAAAATCTCGTAACTTAATTTTTACAATATCCTGTTATACATAATTATTAATAATGAACTACAACGTTCGCTAATGACTGATTACTATAATTGTTTTGCTTTCATTTCCCTTATGCACTTTACATGCAGGTGCACCATTTCTCTCCACTAATACTAGCAGCAAACATTTTAGCAGCCAGTTGCCACGTCATTAGTCTTTGTACTGACTTGTTTGGTGTGCACAACAGGAAATATTTCGTTTTTGGAGAACAACGGTTTATTTGCATTACGCTTAATAATTTGTGCAATTATTCAGTGTCTAGTATGTTAATTCTCAAGAAAAATATTAATTTTTATTAAAATGTTCTATTATTTTATGTTAATGATTATTAATTTATGTCAGCCCTTTGTATTCAACATGTCTCTATCGATATAAACCTATGTTTCTATGAAAATTGAAGCTTTTGTTTTTTTGCGGCCCACATAAACACTTGTTTATTTGGCCTGTGTTAGCCTTTGAGTTTGACATGCTTGTTGTAGATCTTCCCTGGCATACTTAGGTCATTTTGTTCCTTATAGAAATGGAGATTGTTTCTTCCTTTTCTTAAAAAAAAAATATTCATTTTAGAAAGAGAGGGGAAGGTAGAGAGAAACGTCAATTTGTTGTTCCACTTATTTATGCATTCATTAGTTGCTTTTTGTGTGTGCCTTGATTGGAAATCAAACCTGCAACCTTGGTGTATCGGGACAGTGTTGTAACCAACTGAGCTATCTAGCTAGGGCTGGAGATTGTTTCTTATTCAGGTATATATGGCAAACTAGGAATAACCCACTTTCATTTATCTCAGGGGGGAAAGCCCAAACCAAATGAAATATCAGCACTCTGTTAAAAAGGAATGTGTGTAAGGACATTTGAGCAGAAATTTGTTCATGTTTTTCAGAAGCAACTTTCTGTGTTGGGATAATCAATCATTCCAAATCTCTTAAATTCTTTGACAATGGGACGAGTGCTATGAGTGAAAAAAAAAAAGGGTTTTTTTTTTTTTACCAATGGAACTATTTGCATAAATGAGTCATAACGAGTCCTCCCAAGGATGATGTTTAGCATCATCAGCCAGAGGAGATGTTTATGGTTCCCACCTTTCATCCACACCTGCCAACCCCTCATCCACTTTGGCTGGTGTGACACAATAGACCTTTGACCCATGATGTTACCTGAGAAAACTCAACTGCAGAACAACCCTGGTGAAAGCTCCATTGTAAGAGTTTACCAGACTACATCAGGCCAAGGGCTCGAATCTCCCTCTGCACCCTATAGACTGTCACCAGTGCTGGAATGGGGCTCCATCCATTGTACAGGAGACTGCTTGTACCTAGACAGCTGATTCCCACGGAAAATTTTTCCTGTTTCTTCTTACAGGTTTATTGGTTGCTACGTATTGATAGGAAGTATGTCAAGTGGAAAGCTCCTGGTTTTGAGCATGTGGGCCAGTTAAGTTCTGTTAAAAACTTACAAAAGAAAAAATATATATATAAAACCCTAATATGCAAATAGACTGAATGGCGGAACAACTGAACAAGCAAACAACTGGTTGCTATGATGTGCACTGACCACCAGGGGGTGCATGCGGAACATGGAGGGCGTCAGCAGCAGGCGGCAGAGTGCGGAACATGGTGGGCATTGGCCACAGCGGGATGGTGGAGCAGGTGAGTGGGGACGCCAGACCAAGGCAGGGTGCCGCTTGCTGTTATCGGGGTGAGCCTCTGGTGATTACTGAAAATTCTTTGCTCCCGTGTGCTGTAGTCCCATCAGGCACTTGCACCTGCTGCCAGTGCCAGCCCTGCTTGCACCCGCTGCCAGTGCCAGCCCCAATTGCTCTGTGCTGTCAGGGGTGCAAGCGGAGGCAGCGGGAGTTGGGACCAGGGCCATGACAGGAGGGGCCGGGTGGGGGCACAGAAGATGGGCTGAGACCTGCCCCTGTGCCCACCGCAGCCTCGAGGCCCACAGTTCCTTTCAAGGTGCACGAATTCGTGCACTGGGCCTCTAGTCAGTATAATAAAGGTTGACTACAAAGGTTGTTCCACAGCAGGTTGAGGTAAGTGTTTGACCACACCTCTCCAGGCATGTACTGCTTTACTTGTACAAAATCTACATTCTAAGCAAAACTACTTAGCTTCCCCTTCCCATCTCAGGATTCTATGTGTGACTATCATTTTGCAAGTCCATATTCTCTCTTCTTGCTCTTCCCTCCGTTTCTTCCTCCCCACCTCTACCAACCAATATTTATCATGTATAGATTATATCCCTGGAACATAGTCTTCAGCCTCTTCTCCTTTGTGCTTCAATCTCTCATCAGTGAACACACGGTTTTTATGCTTGGCATTTTTTGTTTTTATATAAGGTGACTGTTGAAAAGTCAGAACTCAGAGAGGTGGTTATTTCCTACAGTCATTACCAGAAGGATTGCAGTATCTCATGAATAGCTTTGTTATCCAGATAGCAAGATTTCTAAAAGGCATAATTAAGAACATTACTACATCATTATTTGAAAAACTTAAAGCAGCCAAGCATGAGAAACTAAAATTATTAACCACCACATTTATAAATATACTAGAAGCCCGGTGCACAAAATTCATGCACGGAGGGGGGATTCCCTCAACTTGGCCTGTACCCTCTCCAACTGGGGACCCCTTGCGGGATGTCTGACTGCCATTTGAGGCCTGATCCCAGGGATCGGGCCTAAACAGACAGTCACACATCCCTCTCACAATCTGGGACCACTGGCTCCTAACTGCTCATCTGCCTGCCTGTCTGACTGCCCATAACTGCTTCTGCCTGCCAGCCTGATCACCCCTAACTGCCCTCTCCTGCAGGCCTGATGTCGCTCCCAACTGCCCTCCTCTGCTGGCCAATTTGGTTCTGATTGGTCAGTTCCTATGCCAGCGTCAAAAGCTTCACTTCCTAGGCAGCCATTGGCTCCCCATAGCACCCAGATTTGGTTCTCGTTGTTCAGTTCCTATGCCAGTAAGCGTCAAAAGCTCTGCCTCCTAGACAGCCATTGGTTCCCCACAGCACCCAGATTTGGTTCTCACTGGTTGGTTTCAATGCTAGTCAGTGTCAAAAGGTCAAAAGTTCCACCTCCTAGGCAGCCATTGGCTCCCCACAGCACCCAGATTTGGTTCTGATTGGTCGGTTCCTATGCCAGTCAGAGTCAGAAGCTCCACCTCCTAGGCAGCCATTGGTTCCCCACAGCACCCACCTTTGGTTCTGATTGGTCGGTTCCTCTGCCAGTCAGCATCTCCAGGCCTATCTCTGGGCCTGATCAAAAAGGCGGGGCTTAACAGCAGCCCCCAAGGAGGCTGGGAGAGAAAGAAAAGCCTGGCTGCTGGTGAAGATCAGAAAGAAAGAGGGAGAGAAAGAGAGAGGTAAGTACACTGATCAACAGCTTCCACTGAGGCTGCAGATCAGACCCTGACTCACTTTCTGGGTCTCAGCCACCTGGGCAGTCAGTGCTGGGTCCGGCTGACTTCTGGATGGTCTGCCTTTGGTCACAGGCTCGACCCCTTCCCAAGCCCCAGGCTTTAGGCTTGGGAAGTGCGCCCCCCCTCCAGCCCTGCCCCTCCAATCGCAGGCTTGGCGGGCTGGGAGTGACCTGGGTGCCGAGGAGGTTCCCGGGACCCAGATATGTATGCAAATTAACCTCCATCTTTGTTGGGTTAATTTACATACTCACTCTGATTGGCTGTGGGCGTAGAGGAGGTCAATTTACATGTTTCTCTATTACTAGATAAGATGGTTAGAGACAGTTTTAAGAATTCAAAGCACCTGGTAATAAAATAGACACTTTTTCAAACTTAACTGTTATTAATCACTGCTTAATTTAATCCATATCCCCTTTAAAGAAAATTTCTTCAGATAATTTAAATGTTTCAGAGACAAAAATCTTCCTTGGAAATATATATATCCAAAATCTCCTTGGGCTTAGTAAAAATATTTGTAGATACCTTTCTGTGTCTCAAACCATGAACGAGGCCATTGGATGCACCTCTGTTTCTGTTTCTACTTTTCCTGCCTCTTTGGCCATTGTCGTGGTTGATCACAAAATGTGTTTTTCTTTTTGCATTGGATTATTATGTATGTCTTACCTCTATTTTCCAATCAGAAGATTTCTTTTTTCTCAACTATACCTCTATTGTGATTGTATTGCTATTTCCTTTTAGTTTTTTTCAGATAGAAAATGGCTCTAAAATGTTTTCCTTTCTTCCAGTCATAATTTAGATTAATCTAGTAGTTGAGGAAGAATTTTAATAGCTTCTATTTATTCAGCATTTATTATGTTCATGTTCTGTGGTTGGCAGACCACAGGTCTCTTTTTCAAATCGTGACCTATTCATCAGCTACACATAAGACTCTGGACAGTTTCTCATTGCCAGTTTTCTCATTTGTAAATTAACAATAGTAACATCATAGAATGATTAAAAGATTAAATCAGCCCTAGCTGGTTTGGCTCAGTGGATAGAGTGTCAGCCTGCGGACTGAAGGGTCCTGGGTTCGATTCCAGTCAAGGGCACATGCCTGGGTTGTGGGCTTGATCCCCAGTAGGGGGTGTGCAGGAGGCAGCCAATCAATGATTTCTCTCATCATTGATGTATCCATCTCTCTCTCCCTCTCCCTGCCTCTCTGAAATAAATAAAAATATATATATTTTAAAAAGATGAAATCAGATAATTCATATTATACACATAGCAAAATTCTGGGCAAATGTAAGAATATGATCAATGACCAATCTTCTCCATTTCTATAATTTTGTCATTTTCAGAATTTTACATAAATAGGATTATGTAGTATGTAACCTGTTGTGATTGTAATATTTATAGATAATTCCCTTGAGATCCATCCAATTGTGGCATGTGATAATGGTGTGTTCTTTTTTGTTGCTGAGTAGTAGTACATTGTATGAATGTACTAAAGTTTCTTTAATAATTCACCAGCTTAAGCATATATGATTCTTTCCATTTATGAGTTATTATAAATAAACTAGAGGCCTAGTGCATGGGTTTGTGCACCAGTGGGGTCCCTTGGCCTGGCCTGTGCCCTCTCGCAATCCGGGACCCCTTGGGGGATGTTGGATAGCCAGTTTGGGTCTGATCCCTGCAGGCCCAGTCCAGACAGGAGGGAGCCCAATCCTGTGCAATGAGCGTCTGTCCCCTGATGGTCAGTGCGCGTCATAGCAACTGATCATTCAGTCGTTTGGTTGTTCAGTTATTTGGTCGTTCGGTCACTTAGGCTTTTATATATATATATATATATATATATATATATATATATATATATAATCTATATATAACATCTATATATATATAAATATATAGTAGATAATAAATTATTATCTTATATAAATATTATATAAAATATATAATATCTATATATAAATATATAATATATAAATATATATATAAAATTTATATATAACATCTATATATATATAAATATATAATAGATTTATATATATATAAAAATCTCTCTCTCTGTATATAGATGTTATGAACATTTGTATACAGATTTTCATGTGAACATAATTTTTTAAACTAAAAGTCTATAGTTGCCAAAACTGGCTTGGCTCAGTGGATAGAGCGTCGGCCTGCGGACTGAAAGGTCCCAGGTTCGATTCTGGTCAAGGGCATGTACCTGGGTTGTGGGCACATTCCCAGTAGGGGATGTGCAGGAGGCAGCTGATCGATGTTTCTCTCTCATTAATGTTTCTAACTCTCTATCCCTCTTCCTTCCTTTCTGTAAAAAATCAATAAAATATATTTTAAAAAAAAATAACCTGGTAACTATCATTCTACTTTCTGTCTCTATGATTTTCACTCATATGTGGAATTATATAGTATTTATCTTTTTGAGACTGGCTTCTTTCACTTAGCATAAAGTCCTCCAGATTCATTCGTGTTAAATTCAACATTCCAGAATTTACTTCATTTTTAAGGCCGAATAATATTTCATTATATGTATATTCTACAGTTTGCTTATATATTCATTAGATGCATTTTAGCTATTGTGAATAATGCTATCAAGATGATTGTACAATCATCTCTTCAAAACCCTGCTTTTAATACTTTTGAGTATACAGACATACCTCATTTTATTGTGCTTTGCTTTATTGCCCTTTGCAGATACTGCATTTTTTACAAATTGAAGGTTTGTGGCAACTCTTTGTTGAGCAAGTATTTGATTAGTTTGTGTCTTTGTGTTAAATTCTATAATTTTCATATTTTAAACTTTTTCATTATTACTATATTTGTAATAGTGGACTGTGATCAGTGATCTTTG
The DNA here is from genome assembly GCA_026230045.1 of Corynorhinus townsendii. Taxonomy (NCBI): domain Eukaryota; kingdom Metazoa; phylum Chordata; class Mammalia; order Chiroptera; family Vespertilionidae; genus Corynorhinus; species Corynorhinus townsendii. The sequence continues at coordinate 47,370,216 of JAPDVU010000008.1, read as the reverse complement.
ATGTTACTATTGTAATTGTTTGGAGTGCCACAAAGTGTGCCCATATAAAATGGCAAACTTAATTGATAAATGTGGTTCTGACTGCTCCACCAGCCTGTTGCTCCCTCATCTCTTTCCCTCATCTAGGGCCTCCCTATTCCCTGAGACACAACAATATTGAAATTAGGCCAATTTTTAACCCTACAATGGCCTCTAAGTGTTCAAGTGAAAGGAAGGGCCACACATCTCTCACTTTAAATCAAAACCTAGAAATAATTAGTAGTGTGGAAGGCATGTCGAAAACCAAGATTGCCTAAGACAGTAGTCGGCAAATCGCGGCTCGCGAGCCACATGCGGCTCTTTGGCCCCTTGAGTGTGGCTCTTCCACAAAATACCATGGCCTGGACGAGTCTATTTTGAAGAAGTGGCATTAGAAGAAGTTTAAGTTTAAAAAATTTGGCTCTCAAAAGAAATTTCAATCGTTGTCCTGTTGATATTTGGCTCTGTTGACTAATGAGTTTGCTGACCACTGGTAACAGGTAGGCCTGTTGCACCAAACAGTTAGCCAAGTTGTGAATGCAAAGGAAAAGTTTTTGGAGGACATTAAAAGTGCTACTCCAGTGAACACATGAATGGTAAGGAAGCAAAACAGCATTATTGCTGATATGGAGAAACTTTTTTAAAAAAAGTACTGTATTTTTTATTATTTTTTTAATATGTATTTTATTGATTTTTTACAGAGAGGTAGGGAGAGGGATAGAGAGTTAGAAACATTGATGAGAGAGAAACATCGATCAGTCACCTCCTGCACACTCCCCACTGGGGACGTGCCCGCAACCGAGGTACATGCCCTTGACTGGAACTGAACCCGGGACCCTCCCAATCCACAGGCCGACACTCTATCCACTGAGCCAAACTGGCTAGGGCGATATGGAGAAACTTTTAGTGGTCTGGATAAAAGATCAAACCAGCCACAACATTTCCTTAAGGAAAAACTTAATCCATAACAAAGCCTTAACTTTCTTCAATTCTATGAAGGCTGAAAGAGTTGAGAAAGCTTCAGAAGAAAAGTTTGAAGCTAGTAGAGGTTTGTGAGCTTTGAGGAAAGAAACTGTTTTCATAATATAAAAGTGCAAGGTGAAGCAGCAAGTGCTGATGTAGAAGCTACAGCAAGTTATCCAGAAGATCTAGCTGAGATAATAAATGAAGGTGGCTACCCTCAATAGCAGGTTTTCAATGTAGATAAAAGTTTTATATTGGTAGAAGATGCCATCTAGGACTTGCACAACTAGAGAAAAGAAGTCAGTGCCTGGCTTCAAAGGGCAGGCTGATTCTCCAGCTAGGGCCTATTGCAGCTGCTGACTTTAATGCTCACTTACCAGTCCAAAAGTCCGAGGGCCCTTAAGAATGATGCTAACTATATTCTGCCTGTGCCCTATGAAATGGAACAACAAAGGCTGGATGACAGCACATCTCTTTACAATGTGGTTTACTGAATATTTAAACCCACTGTTGAGAACCACTGCTCAGGAAAAAAAAGTTCCCTTTCAAAATACCACTGCTTGTTGACAATGCATCTGGTCACCCAAGAGCTCTGATGGAGATGTACTATGAGATTAATGTTGTTTTCATGCTGCTAACACAACATCCATTCTACAGTCCATGTATCCAGGAGTAATTTTGACCATCAAGTCTTTCTATGTAAGAAATACATTTCATGAGGCTCTAGCTGTCATAGATAGTGATCCCTCTGATGGATCTGGACAAAGTAAATTGAAAACCTTCTTTAAAGTATTCCCTGTTCTAGATTAAGAATATTTGTGATTCATAGGACGAGGTCAAATATCAACATTAACAGGAAATGGAAAGAAGTCAATTCTAACCCTCATGGATGGTTTGAGAGGACTGACTCTAATTTTAAAAGAAGTCCTGTAGAGAGATTATTTGTGAAAGGACGAGTCAATCGGTGGAGCAAATGTCATCGTCGTCTTAGGAAGTTGCCACAGCAACATGAACCTTCAGTAACTAGCACCCTAATCAGTCAGCAGCCATCAACATCGAGGCAAGCTGACTGCTCAGGTGATGGTTAGCATTTTAAAAATTCTCACTTGAGAATATGTTTCTATTGATTTTTAGAGAGAGAGGAAGGGAGAAAGAGAAGGAGAAACATCAAGGTGAGAAACATTAATCAGTTGCCTCCCATACTTATCCCGACCAGGAATCGAACCTACAACCTACGTATGTGCCCTGATCAGGAATCAAACCCACAACTCTGTGGTGTATGGGATGATGCTCCAAACAAACAAACCACCCGGCCAGGGCTATAGTTAGCATTTTCTAGTAATAAAGTATTTTTTAAATTAAGGCATGTACATTGCTGGTTTTGTTTTGTTTTTCTTTTGATATAATACTATTGCACACTTAATAAATTGCAGGGTAGTATAAACAAATTCTATATGCACTGGAAAATCAAAAAAATTTGTGACTGGCTTTGTCGCAATATTTGTTTTATTGCAGTGTTGTGGTACCAAACCCACAATGTCTTTAAGGTGTGCCTCATGCACCAGAAATAGTATTGCTGGATCATATAGTAATTCTATTTTTAATTTTTGGGGGAACTACCATACTGTTTTCCATAGCAGCTGTACCAACAGTGCACATGGGTTAAAAATTTTCCATTTCCTACACATCCTTATTATTTCTGTTTGATGTAGCCATTTTAATGGGTTGGTATTAGTTCCCCTTTAAATGTTTGGGGAATTCACCTGTGAAGTCATTGCATGCAGAACTTTTCTTTTCAGGAGATTTTTGTTTAATGAGTCAACCTCTTTACTCATTTAAGTCTTCACATTTTTAAAATCCTCATCATTCAGTCTTGGTAGATTTTGTGTTTCTAGAAATTTATCCATTTAATCTAGATTATCCAGTTTGTTGGGGAACAGTTGTTCATAGTACTCTCTTCTAATCCTTTTTATTTCTGTAAAACTGGTAGTAATGTGCTCACTTTTATTTCTGATTTAAGTAATTTGAGTATATTCTCTTTTGTTCTTATTAGTCCATCTAACTAAAGGTTTATAACTTAAAAGAACTTACTGTTGGTTTCATTAATTTTCTCTGTTGGTTTTCTGTTCTCTTTTTTGTTTATGTCTGCATTAATATTTATTATTTTCTTTCCCTTACTCTACTGGGTCAATTTTCTCTTATTCTAGTTTTTGTAAAATTAGGTTGTTGACTTGAGGTCTTTCTTGTTTTTTAAATGTAAGCATTGATTCTCCCCTAGAACCACTTTTGCTGCATCCCATGAGTTTTAGTATGTTGCATTTTCATTTTCATTTATCTATGTATTTTCTAACTTCCCTTGTGATTTCTTTGTTGATCCTTTGGTTATTTAAAAATGTGTTGTTTAATTTCCACAAATATGTGAATTTTCCAGTTTTCTTTCTGTTATTGGCTTCTGCTTTACCTTGTTGTGATTAAAGAAGATACTTAGTTTGATTATCTTTTTACATCTATTGACACTTAATTTGTGATCTAATATATGGTCTAGTCTGAAAAATATCCCCTATGCATTTAAGATGAATATGAATTCTGTTATTTTAGGGTTTAATGTTCTATATACGTCTATTAGGTATAGTTAATTTCTTGTGTTGATTAAATCCTCTATTTCCTTACTTAATTTCTGTCTGCTTGTTCTATCCATTAGTGGGAATGGGGTATTTAAGTCTCCAACTTTTATTGTATAACTGTCTATTTTTTCTTCAATTCTGTCAGTTTTTGCTTTATAAATTTGGCTCATCTGTCATTATGTGTGTAAGTGTTTATAATTGTTACTAGAGGCCCGATGCATGAAATTTATGCAAGGGACTCCCCCTTGCCGCCACGGCGGCGGCCTCGACCCCTGCCACTGTGGTTTCATCTGGAAGATTGTCTAGAAGGACTTGCGGAAGGATGTCTGGTCTAATTAGCATATTATACTTTTATTATTATAGATATCTTCTTGATGCATCAATTTTAAAAATCAATATATAATGTCCTTCTTTGTCTCTCATAACCTTTTTTTGATATAAAGCTGTTTTGTCTGACTGGAGCCGGGGATCAAAACTGCAACTCAGGTATGTGCTCTTGACTAGGAATCAAACTCGAGACTTTTTGGTGCCAGTGCTCTAACTATGGATCCATGCTGGCCAGGGCTCTTTATTTTTATGTATCTTTAGGTGATCTAGAATTGTCTTAGAGACATTGGGTGACTAATCAACAACACTCCTGCAAAGGTGTTATTACTTTTATCTTAGTTTATATACTGAGTGTAAGAACTTGCCTTGCCATTATATGACAGAGCTGGGATTGAAACCCAGGCTTGTACAGAGCTGTTTCCAATATGCTATACCAACTCAATTTTCAAAATAATTTTTGAAAGTACTTACATAGTGTCTCTTCTGAGAAATTTAATCCCTGAAAATGACAACTTGAATTACTAAATATGTCTCAACTTATCTAGACAGTAGAGAAGTATCTACTGACATTTAGTGCATTGGGAAGAATTTGGTGCTTGTAAAAGTTCTTTATATTTGAAATTCAAATATTCACCAGATCGGTATTCATTTATTTATTCCTTCAATTACTGTTTAAGAAGGCAGGTATTATGCTAGGTAACCTACACTAATAAAAGAGAAACATGCAAATTGATTGTACCTCTGCTATGGCCACAAGCCACGCCCACCAGCCAGTCAGGAGTGAATATGCAAATTAACCCAACCAAGATGGCTGCAGCTGCAGAGCAAGCAGGAGGCTTGGGTTTCCCCAGCAATGGAGGAAGCCAAGCTTCCCACCCTGGCTGGCCCTGGCCTCCGCTCAAGGCTACAAAGTTTCAATTATAGAAGATAAATAAATCCCACATACCAGGGCCTCCGCTTGGGTCACCAGGAGGTGTGGCCGGCCTGCAAACCACCACAGGCCCCTCACCCAGGCCGCCCCACGCCCCAAGGGAGCCCCACCCTGATCCAGGACACCCTTCAGGGCAAACCAGCTGGCTCCCACCCGTGCACCAGACCTCTATCCTATCTAATAAAAGAATAATATGCAAATTGATCATAACTGCAACACACAAGATGGCTGCCCCCATGTGGACACAAGATGGCTGCCACAAGATGGCCAGCAGGGGAGGGCAGTTGGGAGAAGCCAGGCCTGCAAGAGAGGGCAGTTGGGGGCGATCAAGCCTGCAGGGGAGGGCAGTTTGGGGTGACCAAGCCAGCAGAGGAGGGAAGTTGGGGGTGACCAGGCCTGCAGGGGAGGGAAGTTGGGGGGGACCCAGGCCTGCAGGGGAGGGCAGTTAGGGGCAATCAGTCTGGTAGGGGAGCAGTTAGGCATCAATCAGGCTGTCAGAGGAGTGGTTAGGGGGTGATCAGGCTGGCAGGCAGAATGGTTAGGGCAAACAGGAAGGCAGGCAGGCGAACAGTTGGGAGCCAGCAGTCCTGGATTGTGAGAGGGATGTCCGACTTCCCGTTTAGGCCCGATCCTCGACGGGTCCCAGATTGGAGAGGGTACAGGCTGGGCTGAGGGACACCACCCCCCCCATGCACGAATTTCGTGCACCGAGCCTCTAGTGGATATATAAAGATGAATAAGACTCTGTCTCTGCCTTTAATTTACTTACACTCAAGTACCATAAGAAAGCACATAGAGCGTGTTGTCAAGTGCTTTGATGGAAGTAAGTATCGCTGCTACCCAATAATGTGCTGGAGCTTGTTCATACTGGCTTGTGGGAGCCAGTGATCAGAAACTTTGAAAACCTGTTTTTCCAGCTTGAAATTGTCTATGGTAGGAGTATTTACACCATGGAAATGAGCAAATGCTACAAATAGGGATTTCTTTTTCTTTTCTTTCTTCCCTTCCCTTCCCTTCCCTTCCCTTCCCTTCCCTTCCCTTTCCTTCCCTTTCCATTCTTTTCCTTTTCTCTTTCCATTTTTTACCCCAGGACATCCAGTTTACTCAAATGCCACTGTTAGTACAGGAGGTAAAAATCTAGTCCTTTATCTCATTGAAACATGAGCCAATTCTGCATGTCATATCATAGTTGTTTTGGGACCAGCTGCTTCTGGTAATTTAAGCAATAGCCTTTCACAAACCTCGTGACTGTTTCCCTTTTAGATGATGAGAGTCAGACAAAATCTTAATCCCCTGTGGGTTCTGTTTTTGTTCCAGTGATTATAAAGCAGCTAACTTCACCATCAACTTATACATCGTCAATGAGCCTTGGGTCTTCTCACTGGCCTGGTGCTCCAGGATTAACTCGGTGACCACAGACAACATTCAGCTCCTGAGGCAGATAAATTACCCATACTACTCCATGGTGAGCTGACTTCCAGATTGTTCTTCCAAGTCTAGTATAACAGAATTTCATGTCCCCTACCCCACCTGTACATTGCCCACTGTGTAGTTGCCTGGGGAGCACAGACTTTATTATATTGGAAATGTAGCATTCTCCCTTTCCTCACCCAGGTCCTTCTGTGATTTTCAGGGAAAAATTAGTATTGTTCTAATAACTGCCATTTATTGAATCCTAACAGTGTTCTTTTCATGCATTATGTAATTTAGCCCTCTGAGTTAGCCACTGTTATTTTCCTCATAAGGAAACTGAAGCTTGAAGATATGAAGTTTCTTGCACATTATTGCATGATGCAAGATTAAGAATGAAGTCTGAGTCTAGAATTTTGCTACTGCAGCCCACCTTCCTAGAGGCATGGCAGCAATGACAGTGGCATAGGGTAGAAGGAGAAAAACAAACGTACTTCACTTCCAAGTGATACTGTGTGCTTATTTGAAAAAGAGAGCCAGTGGCCAGTTACCTAGTTTGATTTCCCCTTCCAATGCTCATTGCCAGAGGCTTAGGGACCTGACGACCTGGGTTACAATCCTCACTAAATCTCATCACTTAAGGGAGCCCCAGCTAACCAGTTAACTGCTACAGAGACTGTTTTTCTTATCTGTGTAGAGTAGGTTGCCTGAGAGGGACACAGTAGTGTACAGCAGAAAACAGCTTTATTTCTCTTATTGACACTTTAAACTGCTCTGTGAGCTAGGCCTTTCCCTGCCCCTGAATGAAATCATACTCAGGTCCCATAGCTTTTCTTAGTCACACCTAAAAAATTTTTAAAGGTCCATTTTAGTACACCAAAAAGCCTCAATTCAGAATAATAAGTTTCCACTGCAGAGTAATAACCCAAATTCCAAACTGCCTTGGAAGTTAAAGCTTTAGGCTGAGAAGCCTAAATGAGAAGCCTAAATATTTCAGATTGTCTTCTCTATATTCCAGCCTCAGAAGCCTACTTTTCTGACCTGTTCAGGGTCAGGACCAGGAGAGAGAAGATCAGGGTCAAGGGCCACAGTGCATTGAGGCCCTCTGGTGGCATTATAAAATAGCTGACCCCTTCTGGGGCTTGAGCAGCGTTCTGGAGGTGGCCCTCAAGGAAACCTTGGATGGCAGGTACCTTGGCAAAAGTGAAACCTCTCCATCTGCCTGTCCTTGTATACTGTAATTCCCCTTCATGCGTGTACTGTATGTTTTTCTAACATTTTTATTTTTAAAATTGACTACAAAGAAAACTTGCTCATTATATAAAATTTAATAATTACAAAAATGCATAAATTAGAAAGCAATGTACCCCTCCATAATCTTATCCCCCTAATCAGTGATGTCTCAAAGTTGTCCTTTTGGATATATTAAATAAAACTTTGTTAAAAAACACTTTTCATTTAAATACTTAGATTGATAATATTTGAGTTGATAATAAATTCATGTGAACCTAAAGTCAAAAAGAAAAGAAAGAGTATATAAGTGAAAAATAAAATATGGATTTTAAGATCACTCTACTGGCTATTAAGAGGTCTGAAGGCTGTATTCCAGATACCTTGTGATTTTCAGCAGTTATATGAATAAACTAAGGCTGCCATTACAAAATATCATATGTGGGGCAGGTTAAACAACAGAAATTTATTTTCTCACAGAGGCTAGAAATTCAAGATCAGTGCATCAGCAGATTTGGTTTCTTCTTAATGCCGGGGTGATATCCAGCATCTAGAAGGGTTCAGGAATCTGGAGAAGGGTTGCATGTAAATTAATAAAGAGACTAGAAATATAATATAAATTTGTAATCCATGGGGGAGCCAGAGGAGCTCAACTGCAGTAGCTAAATTCTCTTATATCCGGACCCAGGGCTTTTTTTTCCCCCCCACATTTTGCCCTATAGCAAAGTAGATATACATATCAAAGGTAAGGTTTAGTATATAGTAAGCATTGTCAGTTTGGGGGGAATTGCCTTCAGCTGTTCAGGTGTTTGGCCAGCAGGAGGCAATAACATGTAGATTGAAATGCCCTTAGCTGTCTGGCAGCAAGCAATCATTTATGCATCTTTTTCAAATTTGGGGAAATGCCTTCAGCCATTCCAGTAGGAAATAATATGTATTCAGCCCTGCTGAGGACTTCTTGCATTTATTATGACATGCTGGAATTAGCCTCCAGCACTTCTGAGCCCCCTGTCCTTGGCTTGCAGATAGCATCTTCTTCCTGTGACCTCATACAGCCTTTCCTCTATGTGCATACACATCCTCACTGTCTCTATGTGTCTAAATTTTCTCTTCTCCAGTCAGATTGGATTAGGGTCCACTCTAATGGCCCTCTTTAGTCACTTCTTTAAATGCCCTATTTCCAAGTGTAGTCAGATTTTGAGGTACTGGGGGTTAGTGCTTCAATATGTGAATTTGAAGAGAACACAGTTCCACCCATAATAGTAATCCAACGAAGAATTGAGAAGAACATGAAAATGGTGAGGAAATCCTGGATGAGAAGTGGCTATAATGCCTTAAAAAAAGTACTCCATTAACTTTACCTCAATACGTCACCATGGTGAAATGATAAGAAAATAAGGAGAGTAGAAAATACATTAATCTGTTTTCCTGTTCTTAAGAGTTTTTTGGTTTGCTGTTACATAAACCAGTTTTGACTATTATAAGCAAAAAGAGAATATATCGAAAGGCTTTTTGAGTACCTCGAGGAAACACCTAGAAGGTGTAGGACTAAGTTTAGAATCCTGAAGGGAACAGGGAAGGCTAGACAGAAGCCAGACCTGCGTCCAGATCCATTCAGGTTGAGGGGAATAGAGCCGTCAACACTAAGTATATTTTGCACCACAATCACCTCAGTATAGGAATATCTGAAAAAATACATTTGAAAGCATGGAGCATTCCTGGAAACAAAGGTTTCATAAGGATGAAAAGGTCAATATATCAGGAAAGTATTATAATTATAACTGTGTACGCACTTAATAACATAGCTTCAAAATACATGAAACAAAAACTAAATAGACGAGATTTATAGTCAGAGATTTCATTCCTCTCTCAGTACCTGGAAGAGCAACTGAACACCCCAAAAATATATCAGAAAGGATGCAGATATCTGAACAACACTTTTGGTCACCTTGGCCTAAAGGACATAAAATAATATACCCCAAAACTGCAGAATAAACAATATTTTCAAATGTATATGGCATGATGCATTTGCAAAAACAGACCACATGACAAACCATAAAATAGTCTCAATAAATATATTTTAAAAGATTGAAATCTTACAGACTATGTTCTGTGACCACAACTAAATTGAATAAGAAACGAACATTAATAAAATATCTAAGCCTCTAAATGCTGGAAATCAATGTGTTTCTAAACATTCCATTGATTAAGGAATAAATCACAAGGGAAATTAGAAAATATTTTAAACTAAAGGGTAATGCATATACAACAATATTTGTGAGATACAGCTAAAGCAGAACTTAGAAGGAATTTTATAACTTTAAATGTTAGAAAAGTTTAATACTGATTAAGTTTCTACCTTAAGAATCTAGAAATAGAAATTTTTTTTCCTAGTGATGAGGAAGGAACTACTAAGGACAGTAGCAATCAATGATATAAATAGAAATGGTACGAACAATAGAGAAAAATGAGAAAATTAAAACTTATTTATTTGAAAAAATTAAATTGATATATTCTTAGCAAGATGAGAGAGGGAGGTAAGGAGGTGGAGGAACGGAGGGAAGAGAGAGAAAGAGAAATTGCCAATAAGAATGGTGAATGAAATGAGAATGTCTCTTTAGATCCTAAATATAAAAAGGAATATTATGAACATTTTTATGCCATTAAAATTGACAAATTAGATGAAGTAGACAAATTTCTTGAAATATGTAACCTATCAGAACTGAGAAAAGAAATATAAAATTTTAATAATCCACTCTTACAATCAATCTGTATCCTATATAATAAAGAGGTAATATGCAAATTGACCATCACTCCAACACACAAGATGGCTGCCACAAGATGGCCAGCAGGGGAGGGAAGTTGGGGGTGACCAGGCTGGCAGGGGAGGGAAGTTAGGGGCAACCGGGCCTGCAGGGGAGGGCAGTTAGGGCAACAAGGCTGGCAGGAGAGGGAGTTAGGGGCAATTGGGCTGGCAGGGGAGCAGTTAAGCATCGATCAGGCTGGCAGGGGAATGGTTAGGGTGTGATCAGGCTGGCAGGCAGAAGCAGTTAGGGGCAATTAGGCAGGCAGGCAGGCAAGCAGTTGTGAGCCAGCAGTCCTGGATTGTGAAAGGGATATCCAATGGGATTGGGCCTAAACAGGCAGTCAGACATCCCTCGAGGGGTCCCAGATTGGAGAGGGTGCAGGCTGGGCTGAGGGACACACCACACACACACACACACACACACACACACACACACACACCCCTGTGCACGAATTTTGTGCACTGGGCGTCTAGTATATATATATATAAAGGCCTAATATGCAAAGTGTCCCCTCCAGAGTTTGACTGGAAGTTTGATTGCTTGCTATGATGTGTGCTGACCACCAGGAGGCAGCATGGAATGAAGGAAGGCCCTGGCCAGCAGCCAGCACTGCTAGGGACCCTACTCATGCATGAATTTTGTGCACTGGGTCTCTACTTTGTATATATAAAACCTCACCACAAGAAAAATCCATTGTCCAAAGAGTTTCACTTGCTAATCAAATATATGAGATAATACTAATCTTATGAAAACTCAGAGGAAGGGAAGAGGAAGAATACTTCCCAAGCTGATTTTTGAGGCTAGCAATAACCTCATATAAAACCTGACAAAGACCTTACAAGAAATAAATTTACAGATAGATATCATTCAGAACTTAGAAATAAAAATCTTTATCAAAATGTTTGAATCCATCAGTTTAAACAGGCTAATACATCATGAAAAAGTGGGGTTCAGACCACTAATGCAAGATGGATATATCATTTCAAAATTATTCAATATAACTCAACATATTAACAAAATGAAGTAGAAAAAGCACATTTGACAAAAGTCAGCACCCATTTATGGTAAAAGGTCCAGACAAACTAGGAATAGGGATAAAATTTCCTCATTCTGATCAAAGATATTTAAAAACATATTTACTAAAAAGCCACTATCATTTTTAGAGGTGAAGCAATGAATATTTCCCTGGAAGCTGAGAAATAAGGCAAGGATATCTGCTTTCACAACTTCTATCAGCATTATGCTGGAGATCGTAGCCAGTTTAATAAGATAAATGACAGGCATAAAGGAAGAGCTAAAACTCCTGATTTGCAGATATAATTAGTTACATTTTAAAAATTCTAAGGAATCAAACAACAAGCAAACCTACTGGAACTGATAAGTGAGTTAAACAATGTCTCAGGATATAGAAAAATTAATTGTATGATTTTAGAGAGGAAGGGAGGGGACAGAGAGAGAGAGGTGGAGAGAGACAGAGAGAGAGAGAGAGAGAAAGAGAGAGAGAGAGAGAGAGAGAGAGAGAGAGAGAGAGAGAGAGAGAGAGAGAGAGAAACATAAATGATGAGAAAGAATCATTGATTGGCTGCCTCCTGCACACCCCCGACTGGGGATTGGGCCCACAACCCGGGCATGTGCCCTGACTGGGAATTGAACCATGACCTCCTGGTTCATAGGTTGATGCTCAACTACTTAGCCATGCTGGCCGTGCAACAATTGTATGTCTTTATATTAGCAATGAATAATTGAAAACTTAAAAAATGTTTAAATAGCACAATTTTCAACAGTGTAAAAACATAAAATAGAAATAAATTTAAGGGAAAATTTGCAAGCTCTTGTAAAGAAGATACATGATGGTTCACTCAAAATTATAAAGATTTACTGAGTGAAAGAAGACTCAAATAAATAGAATAGTATAACACATTCATGAATTAAAAAAACTATCATAGATATTAGTTGTCATGGAATTGACTTACAAATTCAACCCAAGAGCAATAAAAGATCCCCTTCCTCCTGTGAACTGACAAAAGATGAAGCTCATGTGTGCAGCTGTTTCTTCAAGATTGAAATTACATTTAGGCTAAAAAAATAACAGTTCTGGGCTTACCTCTTTGGATTCTCATTTTCTCTTAGATTTTGGCCCCACAGTTCCTCCCCTGATTGTATATCCTTATATAACTTAAAGATGTTTTCTTGGTTTTGTATATTATCCAGTTTTTAATTTGTTATTGTTAAGAGTCAATTTTCTAGTTCTGTTTCTATAAGTTGTCTCCACCTTCTGTTTTTCCTATCAGTCCGTTAGATAAAAATTATTTTGAATACTTACTGTGTGACAGGCACTTCTAGGCACTGTGTATGTAGTGACAAGCAAGCCAAAGCCTTTGAACTTAGAAAGTTCTCATTCTAATAGAGGATATATTTATTTTTCCATTCAAGCATATTTAGAAACAATGGTTATGCAATGCATGAACTTTAAGCAAATGTCAATTTCTTCTTCTGAGGGCTTCCTTGGGGAGCTAGAACCTCACTTAATAGACTTTTAAACGTTAGCACCATGCTGAATTGGAGGACCATCACAAAATCTGTTCAAAGTCTGGGGTAGAGCAAGAACTAGGGGGGAAGAACCTGAGATGGTAAGTGAGGGACTAACATTTTAAAGATGACTAAGATTTTGCCACATGACCAGCAAAGATTAGAGAAGTGACATGTGAGGCATCTCCGTCCTTGTCTTTTCTATCCCACAGATATTGAGAGTATAAGCCTCCAAGAGAGAAAAAGTAAGAAATGAGAAGCTTGAAATTTACCCACAGAGCCACCCTTTCAAGTTTCAGAAATACCTTGAACTCAAAAACCTCTTTCTACAGCTTTTAACCACCAGTATAAGGAAGTTCCCAGGCTCTTGCCAGTTTTAAATAGTCCCCAAGAAGAAAGACAGCAGAGTCAGTCAAGGAAACCATCAAACCACTCGTGCCTGCAAGGATGCTATTAGACAACTGATACCCTTCAAGGCCTGTAATCCCATCCAAACACACACCTGGGAAGCCAACAGAGAGGCCACCCTCCAAACCATTGCTTGCCTTGAAGGTGAATGAACCAACAGTTTCCTCCATAGAGGTCTTTCATCGTGAAACACATTCCAAAAGGACTTCCACTACTGAATCCCCCACTACTGATTCCACTACTGAATCCTCTCTTATGATGTTTCTCACCATATCCAGCATTTCCTACTCCTTTGGGCTGTCTTCAGAGAAGAATTAGCCACATCTTGCCTTTGTGCTTGTTATTGCCATTCAAACAATCAACATTTGTTGACCTGCTGCTTTGTGCTTCACTTAGTCCTAGCAGGATTCACAGCATCATTGGCAGTCTTTAAAGTGGTGTGCCCTTCTAGAGGGGATAAATGGTGGTGCAAAAATACAATAAAATAAAGAGAATCTAGGAAAAAGAAAAAAGTATTTGAGAATTTATACCGGCTGCAAAGAGAAATAGTCTATAATTGGACTTAGATATCCCAGATTGAGTCCTACCTCTGACATTTACTAACTCTGTGACATTTTCCCCTCTTACCTATTTATTTTAACCCCAGTATCCTCATCTGTAAAATGGTAAAAATTATAATATCCATTCACCCCATAGTAGGCTTTTGTCATTTGACATAGTGGGTGTAAAACTATTTTCTAAACAGTAAAACAGCATACAAATGTGAAGTGTTCTTTCTTTTCTTTTCTTCTATTTTCTTTCCTTCTTTCCTTCCTTTTATTTATTTATTTATTTATTTATTTATTTATTTATTTTTACTAGAAACCTCATTTCTTGTTTTATCTGGTATCCCCAGCAACTCATTTTCTGTTGGGGAGGCTGAGGAAAGTAAATTGTTCAAGGTCTCACAGCTGGGAAGTGGCAGGGATGAGTGTGGAGCTAAGTCTTCCTAAGCATGTGTTATATTCTAGCATAACATCTCTGTCAGTTGTTCTCAACCCAGATTACTCATCTGAGTCGCTCTTAAAAAATACAGATGCCTGGGTTTCACCCAGACTTTTGGAGCCGAAATTCCCAGATTCTAAGGCGATCTGGGAGTGGAGTTCTCTGTGGGCTGTGGTGGTGACTGAGATGGGAATTGGCAGTGGGGAGAAAGTCTGTGGGCATTGCCTAATGCTGACCTCCAGCATGGCTTCAGTGTGTGCCCGGGGGAATGCGTAAGTGATGGGAAGAAGCTGTCACTGAGGGCCTGTAATGGTGCTGAGCTGCGGAATTCCATGTGGGAGAGCCTGGTTCCTGTGGTCAGGGCTTGGAGCCTTTGGTTTATTCCAGGAAGTCCTGGAGCCTTCTGTTTGGAATTATTTTTCTGGCTGCATGTTCACAACCAAAGTGTAATTCTCCAAACTTGGAGAGTTTAGCAAAGTTAATTTAAAAACTGGGCTATGTCAGTGTTTTATTGCTTACAAGTTTGGAGTGTTTTATTGCACTGAGGTCAGATTAGCTCAGATGAACCAATGAGAGGTGCTTCTTCAAAATAAATATTAAAAAATTAGGCCAATGACTTGTGCTGAAACTTGGATGGCTGTACAGCAACATGGGGTTTTGCAGTGTCAGCCTCATTTCCCATGTTATCACAAAGCCGAGTGGACTAGGCCACAGATACAGTTGAAGGTAGGATGTGTAAGGTTGTAAGCTTATTTACTCACTTTATGTCCTCACACCTATGATCTCTAGTTAATGAGATCAGGATGATTCTGTTTTCTCCTCAGGCACAGATTCTCTTTCTTAATGAGTGGGCTGAGAAATCTTACTCTGACACTACTTATATAGTTAAGTCATGTTTGTAAAGCTCTTTAGATTACAAAACACATGTGCCTTGATTTTCATTTATTTATATTTATGCCTCACCCTTTCCAACAAATGATTTAAGAATTTCTGCAAAAACATTTTCTTTTAATAAAATAGTGAGGTGGCATAGGTTAATAAAATTAATATCGGTTTCAAGTGTACAATTCTATAATGCACCATCTGTATATTGCACTGTGTATTTACCACCCAAAGTCAAATCTTCTGTCATCATATAGTTTACCTCCTTTACCCTTTAATACTGTCCTCATCCCCTTTCCTCTGGTAACCACCATACTGTGTCTGTGTATATGAGTTTTTGTTTGTCTTGTTTGTTCACTGATTGCTTTCAATTTTATATCCCATATATGAGTGCAATCATATGGTTCTTGACTTTTTCCATCTGACTTATTTTGTTTAGCATGATATTTTCAAGATCCATTGATGTTGTTGCAAATGGAAGTATTTCATATTTTCTTATGGTTGAGTAGTATTCTATTGTATATACGTACACACTTTATCCACTCATCTACTGAAGGACACTTTGGTTGTTTCCGTGTCTTGGCCACTGTGATTAATTCTGCAATGAACATAGGTTTGCATATATCTTTAAGAATAAATGTGTTCACATTTTGGGGGTAGATACTTAGGAGTGTTGCTGGGTCATATGGTAACTCTATTCTTAATTTTTTAAGGAGCCTCCATAGTGGTTGTACCAGTTTATATTCTCACCAGCAGTGAGTGAGATCTCCTTTTTCTTCACAACTTCCTCAACACTTATTATTACTTGTTGATAATAGTCATTCTAACAGGTGTGAGGCTATATCTCATAGTTTTGATTTTCATTTCCCTAATAATAGCTAGTGAAGTTGAGCATCTTTTTATATACCTGCTGGCCATTCGTATGTCTTCTTGAGATAAGTGTCTGTTCAGATCCTCTGCCATTTTTTAAAAATTGGGTTGTTTGTGTTTTTTATTTTTGAGTTGAGTTCTTTATATATTTTAGATATTAGTCCCTTATCAGAGGTGTTGCATATAAATATCTTCTCCCATTTGTTTGGTTGCCTTTTTGTTTTGTTGATGGTTTCTTTTGCTGTGCAGAGACTCTTTGGGATAAGTGTCTGTTCAGATCCTCTGCCATTTTTTTAAATTAGGAGGATCAGGCCGGCAGAGAAGAGCAGTTAGGGGCAATCAGGCAGGCAGGCAGGCAGAGAGGTTAGGGGTAATCAGGCAGGCAGGCAGGCAAGCATTTAGGAGCCAGCGGTCCCAGATTGCGAGAGGGTGCAGGCCAGGCTGAGGAATCCCCCCGCTCCCGCCCCATGCACGGATTTCATGCACCAGGACTCTAGTACTGAATAACAGTGGCAAGAGGTGGCATCCTTGTTTTGTTCCTGATTGTAGAGTAAAAGCTTTCAGTTCTTCACCATTGAGTATGGTATTAGCTGAGGGCTTGTCATATTTGATCTTTATTATGTTGAGTTACTTTCCTTCTATACCCATTTTATTGTTTTAATCATAAATGGATATCTTGTCAAATGCTTTTTTAAACATCTATTGATAATGATCATATGATTTGTATCCTTTATTTTGTTTATGTGGTGTATCATATTAATTGATTT
This sequence comes from Corynorhinus townsendii, assembly GCA_026230045.1. NCBI lineage: Eukaryota > Metazoa > Chordata > Mammalia > Chiroptera > Vespertilionidae > Corynorhinus > Corynorhinus townsendii. The sequence goes on along the minus strand of JAPDVU010000008.1, from coordinate 47,353,466 downwards.
GTGTATGGTGAACCAAATAAACAACCTAAAATTACATCTTAAAGAACTAAAGAGTAGTTCAGTTGGTTGAGTGTCATTCTGTGTACCACAAGTTTTCAGGTTTGATTCTTGGTCAGGGCACATATTTAAAAAAGTAGAAAAAAAGAAAAAAAAGAATACTATGAAAGACTAAATGCCACCAAATTCAATAACCTAGAAAAAATGGGCAAGTTCTTAGAAATATATAACCCTCCTAGATTAATTACAAAGACCTGGAAAATTGAAGTAGACTGATCAACAGTGAGAACATTGAAACAACCATTAAAAAACTTCCAAAAAGTAAAAGTTCAGGACCAAATGGCTTCACTAGCGAACTACTACCAGTGGTTGCCAACCAGTTTAGTATGGCTATATCAAAGGTCAAAATAGGATCCCAGATGGAAGTTAGGAGGAAGAGGGTAAACATCTCAAGGATCAGCCTATGTTTCTTCCCTACACCATCACCATCCTGGTCCAAGCCCCTTTAAGATTCGTGTTACGTTCTATCAACTGGCGAGTGGGAGGTACATTCCAGGTAATTCAGCGAGGTCAGAAAAAAAAATGCAGCCAACTGCCTTATTAAGAGTTGATGGGTCTGCAGCTTCTGACTATTTATTTAACCAACCAATTGTAGTGAGCCAGCATTGTAGTAAGCACTGGGAGCAAGAGATGAGTTAGATGTGGCCTCATCCTCAAGTAGATTACAGCTAGATGGGGGAAGCAGAAATTAAAAACTCTACAAAACAAAGTAAGTCATTAAAATCAATTTGGCTAATCCTATATAATAAAAGGCTAATACGCAAATAGAGGGAACAGTGAAACAACGAAACAACCAGTCCTTATGGTGTGCGCTGACCACCTGGGGGTGCGCGGAACATGGTGGGTGTCGGCCTCAGCGGGATGGTGGAGCAGGTGAACTGTGGCGCTAGACCAAGGCGGGGCACCGGTCGCTGTCATTGGGGTGAGCCTCTGGTGGTTACTAAAAATTCTTTGCTCCCACATGCCGTGGTCCTGTCCAGTGCTTGTACCTGCTGCTGGTGCCTGGCACCAGCCCTGATCGCTCGGCACTGTCAGCGGGAACAAGCGGTGGCTGCTGGCCCAGATCACCCCGAGGGCTTCTCCACCTCCCCCTGCTCCTGGGGGGAGATCGGGGCAGCAGCCGCCACTTGCACCCCCTGACAATGCCGGCCCCGCTCCCACTCACTGCTGGTGCCGGCCCCAATCACTCCACGCCATCAGTGGGTATGAGTGGGGCCAGTGCCATCAGTGTGTGGGAGTGGCAGCGGTGGAAGCAAGGCTGCTGGCAGACAGAGGACTGGGGGCTGTGGCAGAAGGGGCCAGGAGGGGGCGTGGAGGATGGGCTGAGACCCACCCCTGTGCACACCACAGCCTTGCAGCCCACAGTTCCTTTCGAGGTGCAAGAATTTGCACATTGGGCCCCTAGTATAGTAGTAACAGGTTTATTTGAAGGAACATATAAAACCAGAGGAGGAAATACTTAGCCCAGTCTAGTGGTAAGGAATAGGTGGTGAGGACCAAAAAGGCCTCCTGGGTCACATCTTACACCAACAAAAGAATTTAGCCAGGTGAAAGTTGGGGGTGGGAAGTAGGTAAGGTTGGCAGTAGGGACAACATGAATAAAGATACATAATGGTGAAGGGGAGCAGTACAACTGTAACCAGACAACCAATGGGTCTGGGCTCCTTGTCACTACTTGAGCCAATTAAGCAGAGACAGGGTTGAACCATATATGAACATTTATTCCAATACTGCCAGCAGTATGGGAGAGAGGAGCAGGTCACTCACGAAAATCTGCTCTACCCATCTCCATAAGCCCCCTGTGTATATCACAAAGAAGGACAAAGATTACATGGGAAAGTAAAATTATAGACATAGGAAAGTGGGCAAGGTACAATGATTACAGGCAATGCAGGCTTGGGGGGTGAGGCTGGGGGTGGGGTCATAGAGAGCGGGTACCTCCAGGTGCCTCCAGGACCAGATTATAGGCAATAGAGGCTGGGGTTGCAAAGGGCGAGCACCTCTGGGATTAGATTGTTTTAGCCACGAGATTGTAAATCTTTCCTTAATGATAGGCAATTTTCAGGAAAGGAGGATGGACTGCATTCTGATGTTAGCTCCCATGTCCCAGGGTGTACAACTCTCATCCAGGTTAGAATATGCTTTCTCTAATTATTTTATTTTATTTTAAAAATATTTTTATTGATTTCAGAGAGGAAGGGAGAGGGAGAGAGAGAAATAGAAATATCAATGATGAGAGAGAATCATCGATCAGCTGCCTCCTGCACGCCCCCTACTGGGGATCAAGCCCATAACCTGGGCATGTGCCCTTGACCAGAATCAAACCCGGGACCCTTCAGTCCGCAGGCTGATGCTCTATTCACTGATCCAAACCAGGTAGGGCAGAATATGCTTTCTCTAACCAGAACAGAACAATCACAGTTAACAGAGCATGATTAATATTTCTTATAATTATAGCTAGTCCCCAATATTCTATTTCTGCCCCTAATACAACAGGTTTTGTTTTGTTGGGGTTACAATATGAATGGAGCTGAAGAAGAGTAGTGGAAAGATGAAGCTGCAGAGAAAGGCTGGATCCAATTTAAAGAGCTTAAACTTCACCTTCAAATGAATTTTAAATATGGTCATATTTGTATTTTAAAAACATCAGTAGCTGCTCTTTGCAAGGTTAGTTTGGGGAAAGGGAAACTGGATGTGGTGAGATCTTTGGGAGTTTACTGCAGTAACACACTGAAACCTTTATAGCAGCACTAGGCAGTTGATACCCACTGAGATGATGAGGGGTATTAAAATGCAATAAGAGAATAACTAGAAGAAATGGATAGAAATTGATAGGAAGGGTAATAAGCAGAACTTTGGTTGGGGGTGGGTGGGTGATGTAAAAGAAGGAAGGAGTCAAGAATGAGCCACAGTTTTTGATACACCACCTAGCGATTTGGAGCTGTGAGACAGCAGGCCAATTCCTCGAAGGGAAAGATAATTAACCCAGGGTAGGGTTAACTGAGTTTGAGATGTCCATGACAGGATGGCAGGACATTCAGATAAAGATGAGCAGCAGGCAGCTGGATACAAGGGTCTAGAGCTCAGTACTGAGGTCAGAGCTAGAGAAATAGCCAGAGGAATCAAAGATTGAACAAAGCTAAAACAAGCCTTTTGTTTGAAGCAGGTTAGGAAAAAATAAAAGACAAGGAAAAAGAGTGTTTTTTTTTTTGTTTGTTTTTTTGTTTTTAAAGAGACAATCTATGAGTAACCAGGCTACAAAAAAATAGTTGATGCCTGAACTGAATCACCAGGAGAGAACTTGGGGGTCAACAGAGGTGGGGCACAGACCCTCACCCCTCCCCCACCCCCAACCTTTCAGGGGCCTGAACCCTCACCCCTTCTGAGGGAGGTCTCCTGCCCCCATGGCTGCTTAGCTTCCCATGCCCAGCTCAGATTGGGACACAGGTGACAGACAGAGACTTGGCCGACAGCAGCTGCCCTATATCTAAATTCAGCCTAGCACCAGGAATGCTCAGGGCCTACTCAAAAATGCAAATAATCCTTTCCACTAATATTTACAGGGTAAACTAAGATTGTTGGTAGAGTATTAAATTTGACAGTAAAATAGTAATCAAGTTTTCAGATTAATTTAAATAGGCTAATTGAAATAAGTGAATATTCAAGAAAATTTAATTGTACTGGACAAAAAGCTGTTCCTAAAGTAGTAACTAAAATTTCTATTGATAGTTCATCTCATGGTAAAATTCCTGAACATGCAATGAACCTAAAGCAGTCATATTTTTGTGCAAAAAATTAAAATTTAAAGTTATCAAGACTGCATTATAAAAATTACAAAAGCCTCCATTAATCAAAAAAGGGGGGATAGTACGGTAATATCATGTAAGGAAAAATATCCTATAAGTAAATTACATCTACAAAATTAATTTTCATTTGTAATGCTAACAGCAAGACACCTATGAAAAACACACATGGTCTATAAACAAGACAAAGGAAAATCGTTTGGGCAAAAATAAAAAGGATCCCAAATCAATTATATAGAAAAGATTCCTTTATTAACTTTTGGTTGAGAATATGTTTGTATTTTTTCAGAGAACAACTCCAAGACCATGTGGATTCCTGCAAGAGAGAGGAATTGACAGGTCTGCTCCAACCACGAAGACAAGAAGAGAAATAGTCCAGAGATGCAAGACGCTGACGACGTCTTGCCACACTAGCAGTCAGCAGCTGTGCATCGCTGCAGGTTGCCTAGGACCAAACCAGAGAAGGTCAGACCTGCATGGCCACCATGTACCCACCATCCAGATATCATTGTTGACATGTACACATAAGAAACTGTTGGACATTGAAATTGGGACTCAAACATTTTTTGTTATTATATATTTATTTCTAGTCTGCAGGAGCAAGATTTTTTAAAGGAAAGAAATAGGGGAAAAATAGATACAGAGGCAAAGAAGCATTGAACAGACTGTCAAACTACAGCGGGAAGGCAGGGGAGTTTGCGGGGGGGGGGGGGGGCTGTAAGAGATCAACCGAAGGACTTGTACGCATGCATATAAGCATAATCAATGGACACAAGACACTGGGGCAGGCGGGGGCGGGGGCAGGTAAAGGCATGTACTGGGGGATAGGGGAGGCCAGGGGATGTCAATGGGGGGGGGGGGGGGAAGGAGACATATATACTACTATTTGTAATACTTCAAACAATAAAAAAAAAGCCCACAGAAAAACAAAACTAAGTTTATACTTATTTTTATTTTTAAAAAATATATTATATTGTCATTGATTTCAGAGAGTAAGGGAGAGGAAGAGTTAGAAACATCAATGATGAGAGAGAATCATTGATTGGCTGAATCCTGCACACCCTCCTCTACTGGAGATCTAGCCTGCAACCTGGGGATATGTGCCCTTGACCAGAATAAAACATGGGATCATCCTTCAGTCTGCAGGCCAACCCTCTATCCACTGAGCCAAACTGGCTAGGGCTGTTATTTTTATTTTGAATATATTTTTATTGATTTCAGAGAGAAAGGGAGAGGGAAAGACAAAGACATCAATGATGAGAGAGAATCATGGAGTGGCTGCCTCCTGCACGCCCCCTTACTGGAGAATGGAGCCCACAACCTGGGCATGTGCCCTGACTGAAATGGAACCGTGACCTCCTGGTGGACTCTCAACCACTGAGCCACGCCAGCCTGGCTATACTTACTATTTTTTTAAGAACCAAAGCAGAATCAAGCAGGGAGTACACTCTAAAAGGCACATTTCAAATGTGCTGCTCCAAGTTAAGGTTGGGGATGGGCTTTAAATTCAGCCTCCCAGAACCTGAGGGGGCCTCGGAGGCCATGCCCCGTCACCCGGGCCACGCCCCCTTCCCACAGGCGCGTTCTCAGCCCGGCCTCCATCTTGAGAGACGCTGGTCTATCTAATAGGCCGATAACTATGGAAGAAATTGAAGCAGTCATCAAAAAGCTTCCAGCAAACAAAAGCCCAGGGCCTGATGGCTTCACAGGGGAGTTTTACCAAACATTCAAGGAAGAACTAAAACCTATCCTCTTCAGACTATTCCAGAAAATTCAAGAAGAAGGAACACTTCCAAGCTCCTTCTATGAGGCCAGCATCACCCTAATACCAAAACCAGACAAAGACAACACAATGAAAGAGAATTACAGGCCAATATCCCTCATGAACATAGATGCCAAAATCCTCAACAAAATTCTAGCAAATCGAATCCAGCAGTACATCAGAAAGATTATACACCATGACCAAGTAGGATTTATCCCAGGGATGCAAGGATGGTACAATATTCGCAAATCAATAAACGTGATACATCACATAAACAAATTGAGAGATAAAAATCACATAGTCATATCAATTGATGCAGAAAAAGCATTTGATAAAATCCAACACCCTTTCTTGATAAAAACTCTCAGCAAGGTGGGAATAGAAGGATCATACCTGAACATAATAAAAGCCATATACGACAAACCCACAGCCTACATCATACTCAATGGGCAAAAACTAAAACCATTTCCCCTAAGAACAGGAACAAGACAGGGATGCCCACTCTCACCACTCCTGTTTAATATAGTGCTGGAAGTACTAGCCATTGCGATCAGACAAGAAGAAGAAATAAAAGGCATCCAAATTGGAAAAGAAGTAAAACTGTCCTTATTCGCAGATGACATGATACTGTACATAGAAAACCCTAAAGACTCCATAAAAAAATTATTAGACTTAATAACTGAATTCGGAAATGTAGCAGGATACAAAGTTAATGCCAAGAAATCTATGGCATTTCTATACACCAATAATGAACTTACAGAAAGAGAGACTAAAAAAGCAATCCCATTTACCATCGCACCAAAAAAATTAAGATACTTAGGAATAAGCTTAACTAAAGAGGTAAAAGACCTATACGTAGAAAACTACACGACACTGAAAAAAGAGATAGAGGAAGACATAAACAGATGGAAGAACATACCATGTTTATGGATTGGTAGAATCAACATCATCAAAATGTCCATACTACCCAAAGCAATCTATAAATTCAATGCACTTCCCATTAAAATACCAACAACATATTTCACAGACCTAGAACGAAATTTCCAAAAATTTATCTGGAATAAAAAAAGAACCTGAATAGCTACAGCAATCCTGAGAAAGAAGAACAAAGTAGGTGGGATCTCAATACCAGATATCAAGTTGTATTACAAAGCTACTGTTCTCAAAACAGCCTGGTACTGGCACAAGAACAGACATATAGATCAATGGAATAGAATAGAGAACCCAGAAATTGACCCAAATCAATATGCTCAATTAATATTTGACAAAGGAGGCATGAACATTCAATGGAGTCAAGACAGTCTCTTCAACAAATGGTGTTGGGAAAATTGGACAGATACATGCAAAAGAATGAAGCTAGATCACCAACTTACACCATACACAAAAATAAATTCAAAATCGATAAAGGAGTTAAACATAAGACAGGAATCCATGAAAATACTAGAGGAATCCACAGGCAGCAAAATCTCGGACATATGCCGAAAGAACTTCTTCACTGATACTACTCCTAGGGCAATGGAAGCTAAAGAGAAAATAAACAAATGGGACTACATCAAAATAAAAAGCTTTTGCACAGCAAAGAAAACCATCAATAAAACAAGAAAGCCCACTGCATGGGAGAACATATTTGCCAATGATATCAATGATAAGGGTTTAATCTCCAACATATACAGAGAACTCATACAACTTAACAAAAAGAAGATAAACAACCCAATCAAAAAATGGGCAACTGATCTAAGTAGACACTTTTTGAAAGAAGACAGAAGGCAGGCCAAGAGACATATGAAAACCTGCTCACAGTCACTAATCATCAGACAGATGCAAATCAAAACAACAATGAGGTACCATCTCACACCTGTCAGAATGGCTTTTATCAACAAATCAACAAACAACAAGTGTTGGTGAGGATGCGGAGAAAAAGGAACTCTTTTGCACTGCTGGTGGGAATGCAGACTGGTGCAGCCACTGTGGAGAACAGTATGGAGCTTCCTCAAAAAACTAAAAATGGAACTCCCATTTGACCCAGTGATCCCACTTCTAGGAATATATCCCAAGAATCTAGAAACACGCATCAGAAAGGAAATATGCACCCCTATGTTCATAGCAGCACAATTCACCATAGCCAAGATTTGGAAGCAACCTAAATGCCCATCAGCAGATGAATGGATTAAAAAACTGTGGTATATCTATACAATGGAATACTACGCTGTGGTAAAAAAGAAGGAGTTCCTACCATTTGCAACAATATGGATGGAGATGGAGAATATTATGTTGAGTGAAATAAGGCAGGCAGAGAAAGATAAATATCACATGATCTCGCTCATTTGTGGAATATAATGAACGACATAGACGGATGAACAAGAACAGATCCAGAGGCTGAGAAACGTCGATCAGAACATCATACCTCAGGTAAGGTAGGGGAGGGTGGGGGTAAGGTGGAGAGATCAACCAAGGGACATGTATGCATGCATATGAACCTAATCAATGGACACAGACAACAAGGGGGCGGGGCATTAAGAGAAATTGTTTCATGTGACAAAAATTTTTAAATGAAACTCTCTGTAGACTGAAAATTATTTTGGAAGGAAACAAAGAGAAGTTTCCTTCAAAAGTCATAAGGATTGTAATTGAAAGTCAACATATTTGGCCTCTTGAACTTAAGTAAGTAATTTGTGTTTTTGCCTCCCTGACAAAGTTTATATAAAGCTACAAAAAGAAATTGACAGCCAGTTTGAAATGGAATTGCCAGGGCCTAGGGCAAAGAATATCCTTACATGATATTATTCTACAATGCCATTATAATTTTAGATATTTTACAACAGCATATTTTACAATTATCCCAAACATACTTACAAACTAATTCTTTGAATGGTTGGCAGCAATTAAAAAAAAAAAAAAAAAAGGGACATGAAAGGATTTAATCCCTTGCAGAAGGAATTAAGGCACTGGGAAGGCACTTGAGCATCCTATATTGGCCCCTCTTGCCCTTTGTGCCAAGAGGGAACCTCTTCTCACAATCCAATTGCCCTCAGCTGTTACCTGAGCTTTCTGTTCATGCTGAGCTTGAAGCCTCGTGGGGGCTGGTACCATGGATCTGTCTCACATCCAATTGTGTGAGCTGGGCCCTCACTGGAGAAGAAACCCGAGTTCCCCGAGATATGTGATCAGCACCGGGACCCTGCCAGCAGGCCAGGGGTTCCCAAGGCAGGTGCTGGGTGTGGAGGCCACGGGGTCATAGGCTACCAAGGAGACAGAACTGAACCTCACAGCACCCTGCTTGGCCCCGGAGGATGGCTGGTTAGCCAGAGACGGGTAAGATTCCTCAAGGAAGGAACAACCTAAGACAGGCACAGTCGCAGAGGGGCCATCAGGAGAGAACTTGGGGGGGCAACAGAAGTGGGGCACAGACCCTCACCCCCCCAACATTGCAGGGGCTTGAACCCTCACCCCCTTCTAAAGGAGGTCTCCTGCCCCCATGGCTGCTTCGCGCTTCCCACACCCCGCTCAGATCGGGACCCTGGCAACAGAAAGAGACCTGGCCCAGCTCACATCGAGATACAGGGGACAGACAGAGACTTGGCCCAGCTCAGATCGGGACCCAGGTAACAGACAAGAGACTTGGCCAACAGCAGTTGCCCTATATCTAAATTCAGCGAGCATTTGGAATGCTCAGGGCCCACTCAAGAATGCAAATAATCCTTCCCACTAATATTTACAGGGTAAACTAAGATTGTTGGTAGAGTATTAAATTTGACAGTAAAATAGTAATCGAGTTTTCAGATTAATTTAAATAGCCTAATTGAAATAAGTGAATATTCAAGTATTGGACAAAAAGCTGTTCTTAAAGTAATAACTAAAATTTCTATTGGTAGTTCATCTCATGGTAAAATTCCTGAATATGCAATGAACCTAAAGCAGTCATATGTGTGGGGGAAAAAAAAATTTTAAATTTAAAGTTATCAAGACTGCATTATAAAATTTACAAAAACCTCCATTAATTAAAAAAAAAGGGGGGGATAGTAGGGCAATATCATGTAAGGAAAAATATCCTATAAGTAAATTACATCTAGAAAATTTTTACTTTACCAAATTAAGTTTCATTTGCAATGCTAACAGCAAGACGGCCATTAAAAACACACATGGTGTCTAAATAAGACAAAGGAAAATCGTTTGAACAAAAATAAAAAGGATCCCAAATCAATTATATAGAAAAGATTCCTTTATTAACTTGTGGTCGAGAATATATTTGTATATTTTCAGAAAACAACCCCAAGACCAGATGGATTCCTGCAACAGAGAGGAATTGACAGGAGTGCTCCAACCACGAAGACAAGAGGAAAAAACAGTCCAGAGATGGAAGACGCTGACAACGCCTTGCCACGTGAGCAGTCAGCAGCTGTGCACCGCTGCAGGTTGCCTAGGACCAAACCAGAGAGGGTCGGACCTGCATTGCCACCATGTGCCCACCATCCAGATATCACTGCTGACATGTACACATAAGGAACTGTTGGACATTGAAATGGGGACTCAGAACTGTTGGACATTGAAATTGGGACTCAAACATTTTGTTGTTGTTGTTTTGTTATTATATGTTTATTTCCAGTCTGCAAAGGCAAAACTTTTTAAAGGAAAGAAATGGTGGGAAAAAGATACAGAGGCAAAGAAGCATTGAACAGACTGTCAAACTACATAGGGAAGACAGGGGAGGTTGGGCGAGGAGGGCTGTAAGAGACCAACCGAAGGACTTGTACGCGTGCATATAAGCACAACCAATGGATATAAGACACTGGGGCGGGGGGGAGGGTGGGCAAGTGAAGGCATGTCTTGGGGGGTAGGGGAGGTCGGGGGGAGATCAAGGGGGGAAAGAGGGGAGACATGTGTACTACTATTTGTAATACTTAAAACAATAAAAATAAAATAAAATTTAAAAAAAAGCAGAAAACAACAACAACAACAACAACAAAAACACACACACAACAAATAAACAAAAACCACCAATTAAAAGTGTGGCCATGTATTTAATAAGTTCTATTCCCAGATGAACTCACTGGGAGTTCATCTGGGAACTCGCTGAATTTAGATATAGGGCAACTGCTGTTGGCCAAGTCTCTTGTCTGTTACCTGGGTCCCGATCTGAGAAAGAATATTTCTTTCTTTTTTAAAAATTTTGTTTTATTGTTTGGAGTATTGCAAATAGTGGTATATATGTCTCCTTTTTTTCCCCATTGACCTTCCCTTGGCCTCCCCTACCCCCCAGCACATGCCCTCACCCCATGCCCCCTGTATTTCTTACTTTTTAGAGCTAAGATGGTTCAAGTGCCATATTAATAACATCAAGATAATATCTTAGATCTCTGGTTAATTTGCACAGAAATATTAAATTTTTAAATCATGGATTATATAAATAACTTAGATCACTTATCAAATTTGTGTCACTTATCCAAAGGACAAATGGGAAAAAGTACACAGGTGTTTCAGAGAAAAATCTATCATTATTGAACAACAACTTTTAATTAACTCCTTCAAATACAGAATTGCAGAAAGTAAATGTATCTTAAACATTTTAGAGCTTAGTGGTTTTTGATAAATGTTTTCAATGGAAAAAAAAAATAAAAAAAAATAAATTCAGCCTCCCAGAACCTGAGGGGGCCTCGGAGGCCACGCCCCGTCACCCCGGCCACGCCCCCTTCCCACAGGCGCGTTCTCAGCCCGGCCTCCATCTTGAGAGACGCTGGTCTCCTCAGTGCGACGTCCAGGCTTGAGTTTGGGCTGTGAAGTCCCGGTAAGTAAAGTGTCCAGCTTCCTGCTTCCCACGTAAGCATCTTCCGAAGTAGGAGCTACATTCATTCTCAAGTTGGCAGCCAAACCCGCGGCACGTGGACTCAGCTCACCAGGTCGGTTGAACCTGGAGCTGCCATTACCTGCAGGGCTGGAGGGAGGAGGCTGAGGCCGAAGGGCTTGCACCTGTGCGGGCCCCTGGGGGCCACATCTCGGAGGGACCGCAGACCCAGGTCCGCCTGCGGGTCGGCCTATCCGGAAGTCCCCGCAGGTGTGAAGGGCTCGGCGCCTTTGTCTGAGGATCTGAGCCCAACGCTGCGCGGGGTTCAACGTGTGAAAATAGTTGTGTAAGGAGCTCCGTCCAGTTTCCTGGTTTTGGGCGGGAGGCTGAGTCTCTTCTAGGGGTCAGAAAAGACTGGTTGAGTCTTGGTTGAGTGTCATTCTGTGCACCACAAGTTTTCAGGTTTGATTCCCGGTCAGGGCACATATTTAAAAAGTCAATTAAAAAACAACAACTATGAAAGACTAAATGCCACCAAATTCAATAACCTAGAAAAAATGGGCAAGTTCTTAGAAATATATAACCCTCCTAGATTAAATTACGAAGACCTGGTTATATATTTCTAAGAACTTGTTCGGTTGTTGCGCTGTTCCATCCTGACAGGCACGCCCTGGTTTCTGACTCAGGCACCTGGGTGGCCCGTGGTGCCCTTTACTGCGAAGGGAGGTAGTTGGGAGGAATGGGCCTTGGAGGGAAAAGCAAGGATCGGTTTCGGACCTGACATTTGAGAGACCTGCGAGAAAAGCAAGTGCGAATTTCAGTCTGCTGTTGGGTTTGTAAATCAGAGAAGAGGTCTGGAAGGGGAAAGTGATTATTGCTGCCCTCCCCCTCCTCCCCGTCTCTGTGGACTTGGCTGCCTGGCTGGTAGCCTCAACGGTAAAGGACATGCAGACACGTGGGAAAGGTTGTGGTTAAAATGCTGCCTTTTACCCAACTGTTATTCTTCATTCCAGCTCTTTACCACCCTCTCAACGATGTTTGTTCGAACTGTCTTTCTTCGATAATTCGATATTTGTAACTTAGGCACCAACTTCGTGTAGTTTTTCCTTCTGGTTTCACCATCACCTAGTTCAGTGGTCGGCAAACTCTTTAGTCAACAGAGCCAAATATCAACAGTAAGACGATTGACATTTGAGAGCCGAAAACCGACTTCTGCGCATGCGCCACGAAGTTTCAAATGCCCGCATGTGGTATTTTGTGGAAGAGCCACACTTAAGGGGCCAAGGAGCCGCATGTGGCTCGAGAGCCGCAATTTGCCGACCACTGACCTAGTTCAAACTTTTTTCTCATTGTTCATTGTGATTATTTTCCTTTGATCCATGTGGTTTTATAAAGATAGTATTTCATTACCAGATGTGCAATTTTCTAGCTATTTTTTTTTCTTACCGATCTCTGGCTTAATTGCAATGTAGTCAGAAAATGTGCTCTTAAGATTTCAATTCTTACAAGTTTATTACAACCTGTTGTGTATGCAATACATGCTCACTTTTCATAAATGTTCCATTTCCATTAGAAAAGAATGTACATTCTGCTATCATTGAGAACAGTGTTTTATAAATGTTAGACTGGTTTGTTAAGCAAGTTGTTAAAATCCTCTATATCCTTACAGACTTTCAAAAATCTTCTTATTGTGTCCATTATTGAGAGAGATATGGTAAATCTTTCACCAAATTTGTGGATTGTCTTTTGCTCCTATAAGAGGATATGTGGCTGGGTGCCTATAAATTGAAAGTTCTTTTTAAAAAATCATTTTTATCATGGGATGTCCCTTTTTGTTTTTACCAACTCTGGTTGCTTCAGGGTTTTTTGATCTGCTAGTAAGTAGATTGTATCTTTTGGCCCTAATTCTCACCCTTACATTAGTTACACCTTTTGCGTTCGCCCTGTTTACTATGTAACTTCATAGTGCTTGCCTACCATGAGTTGACCTGCTCTGCTTTTGACTTTGACCTTAAGGCATCTTTTGAAGCAGAGGCTTGAAATAGGCTTGCACAGTGGAACTTCCTTTCTTGGACATTTTCCATCACCATGAGACCATCCTCAGGCTAACCTGGTTAAGCGACACATGGAGCGGTCAGGTCACCCCAGTCATCCTAGTTGAGGACAGTCTAGAGCCGCAGAACAGGTAGTCAATCATCTCAGATGTGTATGTAGTAAATGCTTATGTTTTTGTTACTGAGGTTTTGTCTTTGGTTGGTACATGTCATATCCTGGTAATGAAATAGTGATACACACACACACACACACACACACACACACACTATATCTTTTTTCTTCTACCTCAACAAATCAACTTCTTATATGGTGGGTTTTGTTATTTTAATGTAGACAATTTTTGTGTTTTTAAAATTGGATCATTATTCCACTTACATTAAAAGGAATTATAGATATACTAGAGGCCCAGTGCATGAAATTCGTGCACCCTCTCCAATCTGGGACATCCCTCTCACAATCCAGGACTGCTGGCTCCCAACTGCTCACCTGCCTGCCTTCCTGATTGCCCCTAACCGTTTCTTCCTGCCAGTCTGATCACCCCCTAACCACTTCTCTGACAGTCTGATTAATGCCTAACTGCTCCCCTTCCAGCCTGTTTGCCCCTAACTGCCCTTCCCTACAGCCCTGGTCACCCCTAACTGCCCTCCCCTGCAGGCCTGGTCATCCCTAACTGCCCTGTCCTGCAGGTCTGGTGCCCCCCAACTGCTCTCCCCTGCAGGCCTGGGTCCCCCCTAACTGCCCTTCCCTGCAGGCCTGGTCATCCCCAACTTCCCTCCTCTGCCAGCCTGGTCACCCCTAACTGCCCTCCCCAGCAGGCTTGATCGCCCCCAACTGCCCTCCCTTGCAGGCCTGGTCCCTCCCAACTGCCCTCCCCTGCTGGCCATCTTGTGGTGGCCATCTTGTGTCCACATGGGGGCAGGATCTTTGACCACATGGAGGCAGCCATCTTGTGTGTTGGAGTGATGGTCAATCTGCATATTACTCTTTTATTAGATAGGATAGAGGCCTGGTACACAGGTGGGAGACAGCTGGTTTGCTCTGAAGGGTGTCCTGGATCAGGGTGGGGGTTCCCTTGGGGCGTGGGGCAGCCTGGGCGAGGGGCCTGTGGTGGTTTGCAGGCTGGCCACGCCCCCCAGAGACCCAAGCGGAGGCCCTGGTATCTGGGATTTATTTATCTTATACAATTGAAACTTTGTAGCTATGAGCCGAGCCAAGCCTTCTGCTTGCTCCGTGGTCGCAGCCATTTCTGTTGGGATTTATTTATCTTCTATAATTGAAAGTTTGTAGCCTGGAGTGGAGGCCTGGGCTGGCCAGGGTGTGCGGAAAGCTTGGCTTCCTCCATCACTAGGGAAACCCAAACCTCCCTCCTGCTCTCTCTGTGTCCGCAGTCATCTTGGTTGGGTTAATTTGCATACTCACTCCTGATTGGGTGGTGGGCGTGGCTTGTGGGTATAACAGAGTGATGTTAATTTGCATATTACTCTTTTATTAGATAGGATAAAGGGTGGGCCAAAAGTGGTTTGCACTTGTGAGTACTCGAAAAGCAAAATTAGTAAAGTTATTGTAATAATTATAATCTGCATGTTTTTTTCCATACAAACAACTGTAAACCTACTTTTGCCCCACTCTGTATTTAGGTTTAAATCAGACATTTCATTGTTGAGAGTATTACAGATGTCTCCCTTTGCTCCCCCCGCCCCCCCCCCCCCGATTGCTCCCATCCACCTGGTTCCTGCCCCTCCCAGGCCTTCACCACCCTATAGTCTGTGTCCATAGGGAATACATATCCTATCTAATAAAGAGGGACTATGCTAATTGACCATCACTCCATCACAAAGATGGCTGCACCCACAGCTGAGGCCAAGTTCCCATAAGGAGCCTTAATGAGCAATCAGCAGGGACCTGAGGCTATGCCCTCCCCCAGCATCAGGCTGTGGGACCTCAGGCCACGCCCCCCACCCCGGCACCAGACCAGGGGACCTGAGGCCATGCGCCCTGCCTGGCGGGGCTTAACGGGGGACCTCAAGGTGCCCTTCCCGTCCTGGTGCTGGGCTAGGGGACCTCAGGCTGCTCCCCCTGCCCCAGCGCCAGGCTGGGGGACCTCAGGCTACACCACCCATGAGGTGGGGTTTGACAGGGGACTTCAGGCCCGCTCCCCACCCCAGCACCAGGCCGGGGGACCTCAGACTGCACCCCCCCCCACCCAGCAGGGCTTGACAGGGGACCTCAAGGTGCACCCCCAGTGCTGGGTTGGGGGAACTCAGGCCATTCCCCCCACTAGGTGGGGCTTGACAGGGGACTTCAGGCCACGCCCCCCACCCCAGCACCAGGCCGGGGGACCTGAGGCTATGCCCCCTGCCTGGTGGGGCTTAACAAGGGTGGGACTAGCTGGGTCTGGATCTAGCCCAATGGAGTAGGCGGGGGGGGGGGGGGGGGGGGGAGCGGGCAGCCAGGTCTGGGTCTCATGCAAATTTGAGGCTCTTGTGGGTGGGTAGGGACTTGACTCTGGGTTTTGTGGTGCGCCCCAGACTCTGACAGGAGGAAGGTTTTCATATACATTTTACTAATTTTCTTTTTAAATATATTTTTTTATTGTTGAGAGTATTACAGATGTCCTCTATTTTCCCTCTTTCATTCCCCTCTGCCAAGCCCCTACCCGCCCCCAGGCCTTCACCACACTATTGTCTGTGTCCATGGGCTGTGCATATAAGTTCTTTGATTTATCTCTTCTGCTCACTCCCCTCCTCCCCTGACATATGTCAGTCTGCTCCGTGCCTCCATGCCTAGGGACTTACTTTGTTGCAACAGTCAATACTTTTTTTTTTTTTAATAAATCTTTATTGTTCAGATTATTACAGGTGTTCCTCTATTTTTTCCCCCATAGCTCCCCTCCACCTGATTCCCCACCCCACCCCATGCCCTTACCCCCGCCACTGTCTTCATCCATAGGAGTAAGATTTTTGTCCACTCTCTTCCCGCACCCCTCCCACCTGCTTCCCCTGAGAATCGTCAGTTCACTCCTTTTCTATGTCCCTGATTCTATTATATTCACCAGTCCATTCTGTTCTTCAGATTTTTTATTCACTTGATTTTTAGATTCACTTGTTGGTAGGTATGTATTTGATGTCATTTTGTTGTTCATAATTTTAATCTTTACCTTTTTCTTCTTCTTCCTCTCCTTAAAGAATACCCTTCAGCATTTCATGTAATCCTGGTTTGGTGGTGATGAACTCCTTTAGCTTTTTCTTTTCTGTGAAGCTCTTTATCTGACCTTCAACTCTGAATGATAGCTTTGCTGGGTAGAGTAATCTTGGCTGTAGGTTCTTGCTGTTCATCACTTTGAATATATCTTGCCACTCCCTTCTGGCCTGCATAGTTTCTGTTGAGAAATCAGCTGACAGTCGTATGGGTACTCCCTTGTAGGTAATTAACTGTTTTTCTCTTGCTGCTTTTAATATTCTCTCTTTGTCTTTTGCCCTTGGCATTTTAATTATGATGTGTCTTGGTGTGGTCTTCTTTGGATTCCTCTTGTATGGGGTTCTGTGCGCTTCCTGGACTTGTACATCTATTTCTTTCACCAGGCAGGGAAAGTTTTCTGTCATTATTTCTTCTAATAGGTTTTCAATATTTTGCTCTCTCCCTTCTTCTGGCACCCCAAAAATTCGAATGTTGGTTCGCTTAAAGTTGTCCCAGAGGCTCCTTACACTATCTTCATATTTTTGGATTCTTTTTTCTTTTTGTTTTTCTGGTTGGATGTTTTTTGTTTCCACATATTTCAGATCTTTGGTTTGATTCTTGGGGTACGTTGATCTACAGTTGAGTTTCTGTATATTCTTTATTTCAGACAGTGTATGCTTCATTTCTGACTGATCCTTTTCCATTTTTTTGGCATTCTCATTAAGCTCCTTGAAGGTCTCATCAAGTTTCTCAGCGGTTTTAAGAAGATTCTTGAGTAACCTTATAAATGTGGTTCTGAACTCTATGTCATCCAGTAGTTTGCTTTCTTCCGTTTCTTTCATTTGTGACATGTTTCTTTGTCTCCTCATTTTGGCTGCTTCCCTGTGTTGATGGAGTAGCTTTGTGTGGTAGGTGACCTATAGGGGGCAGTAGCTCAGCCTCCCCAATCACCTGATGTGGACACTCTTGGTACACCCCTTTGTGGGCTGAGTGCAAAGACTTGGTGCAGTTAAAGCCTTAATTGCTGTTGGTATACTGGGAGGAATTGACCTCCAGGCCAATTAGCTGTGAGCACTCACTGTGTCTATAATGGAAGAACTGCTGCGCTGAAGACACACTTATGGGGCAGGACTTGTTTCAGTGGGGCTTTGGTGCTCACTGAGTCTGCCTTTGAATGTGTCACTTATGGATGTGAGGAGTTGAAATCTGGTGTCTCACTCTGACCACTAGGTACACTGGCTTCTGGATCTCCAATGGGGTGCAGGTCAGCTACTGTCTGAGGCCATCCAGCAGGAGCTACAGTGAGAGCTACAGTTTTCTCATCTTTGCTTGGGGTTTGGAGGTTTTGGAGCTGTCTGACCCAGGCTGCAAGTTTGCTAAGTTAAGCTGCGATAGGGCAGGGCTTTCTTCTGCTAACGCTGCTGCTAGGAGCTTGGGTGGGTTTGTAGGTTGTGCAGGGCGGGGTCTCAGGGTGTCACTAGGCTAGGGCGTGGCAAACAACAATGGCTGCTAGTTAGCCCGCTCTGTGTCCCCAAGGGCGTCCCGGAGTCCCGTGCCCCAGTGCCGTAAACAATTATTCCTGCGCACAGCTCTGCAAGTAAGCCCCCCTCACTGGCAGACAATCCAGCTTTTCCCCATAGGCGTTTGAGTCCCCCGCGTCTCCCCAGAAACTGGATTTCAGAGTAGTCGGGGGCTTGTCTCCTTTTGGGTTGAAAAAAGCAACGCCCGCCGCCAGCCCGGATCACGCGCCTCCGTACCTCAGCTTTTCAGCGTTTGTGCATGTCTCGATGCTCTTTTCTCTTTCCTTCTAGTTGTAGAACTTCCACTCAGCCAGCTTTCCCGTGGTTCTGGGTGATAGACGTTTTGTCTTTTAGTTGAATTTTTGAAATTGTTGCGCGAGGCAGCAGTTTAGGTGTTTACCTACGCTGCCATCTTGGATTCTTCCACATTTTACTAATTTTCTTTAAGCTCTGACACTTCTATTATAGAGAAAGGGCAAATAGCAATATTAAATTATTTCCTCTAATTAGTCCCCTTTTAATGTGCATGAATTTTGTGCACCGAGCCACTAGTATGCATATAAGTTCTTTGGTTAATCTCTTTCCAGCCCCCATCTCCCCTTCCCTCTGAGGCACATCAGCCTGTTCCATGTTTCCTTGACTCTGGTTCTATTTTATTCATCAGTTTATTTTGTTCATTAGATTCCTTGTTCATTTATTTTGATTTTTAGATTCAGTTGTTGATAGATACTTATTTACTGCCATTTTATTCATATTTTTGATACTTCTTCTTCCTCTTCCTGTTCTTGAAGAATAAAGACCCTCCACCAGAAAAAAGATTATGACTTGCTGAAGGCTCAATGGTGGTTAGCATTTTTTAGCAGTAAAATACTTTTAATTAATGTGTGTACATTGTTTATTAGACATAATGCTTTTACATATTTACTGTATTACAGTATAGTGTAAACATAACTTCTTTTTGCATGGGAATCCAAAAAATTCACATGACTTGCTTTATTGCAATATTCACTGTGTTGTGATGGTATGGTACCAAACCTGCAATATCTCCAAGATATGCCTGTACTCACTTCCTTTCTTTGATACATTGTTATCTTTCATTGCCTATTGTCTACTGTCTGAAAACTGGGGCTTCATATTTTACCCAGGTTTTTAGTCACTTAAAGTGGGAGGTTTACTGCAGTTCCTGTTCTTTATGTAGGTGCACATTCCTACCTGATACCTTTTTCCTTCATACTGGATGACTTTCTTTTTTTTTTAAAATAAATCTTTATTGTTCAGATTATTACAGGTGTTCCTCTTTTTTCCCCCCCCATAACTCCCCTCCACCTGATTCCCCACCCCACCCCATGCCCTTACCCCCCACCCCTGTCTTCATCCATAGGAGTAAGATTTTTGTCCAATCTCTTCCCGCACCCCTCACACCTGCTTCCCCTGAGAATCATCAGTCCACTCCCTTTCTATGTCCCTGATTCTATTATATTCACCAGCCCATTCTGTTCTTCAGATTTTTATTCACTTGATTTTTAGATTCACTTGTTGGTAGGTATGTATTTGATGTCATTTTGTTGTTCATAATTTTTATCTTTACCTTTTTCTTCTTCTTCCTCTTCTTAAAGAATACCCTTCAGCATTTCATGTTTATCTGACCTTCAACTCTGAACGATAGCTTTGCTGGGTAGAGTAATCTTGGTTGTAGGTTCTTGCTGTTCATCACTTTGAATATTTCTTGCCAGTCCCTTCTGGCCTGCATAGTTTCTGCTGAGAAATCAGCTGACAGTCGTATGGGTACTCCCTTGTAGGTAACTAACCGTTTTTCTCTTGCTGCTTTCAAGATTCTCTCTTTGTCTTTTGCCCTTGGCATTTTAATGATGATGTGTCTTGGTGTGGTCCTCTTTGGATTCCTTTTGTTTGGGGTTCTGTGCGCTTCCTGGACTTGTAAGTCTATTTCTTTCACCAGGTAGGGAAAGTTTTCTGTCATTATTTCTTCTAATAGATTTTCAGTATTTTGCTCTCTCTCTTCTTCTGGCACCCCCAAAATTCGGATGTTGGTACGCTTGAAGTTGTCCCAAAGGCTCCTTACACTATCTTCATATTTTTGGATTCTTTTTTCTTTTTGTTTTTCTGGTTGGGTGTTTTTTGTTTCCTCATATTTCAGATCTTTGGTTTGATTCTTAGGGTACGTTGATCTACAGTTGAGTTTCTGTATATTCTTTATTTTAGACAGTGTATGCTTCATTTCTGACTGGTCCTTTTCCATTTTTTGGCATTCTCATTAAGGTCCTTGAAGGTCTCACTAAGCTCCTCAGAAGTGTCATCAAGTTTCTCAGCGGTTTTTAGAAGATTCTTGAGTAACCTTATAAATGTGGTTCTGAACTCTATGTCGTCCAGTAGTTTGCTTTCCTTCGTTTCTTTCATTCATGACATGTTTCTTTGTTTCTGCATTTTGGCTGCTTCCCTGTGTTGATGGAGTAGCTTTGTGTGGTAGGTGACCTATAGGGGGCAGTAGCTCAGCCTCCCCAATCACCTGATGTGGACACTCTTGGTACACCCCTTTGTGGGCTGAGTGCAAAGTCTTGGTGTAGTTAAGCCTTAATTGCTGTTGGTACGCTGGGAGGAATTGACCTCCAGGCCAATCGGCTGTGAGGAATCACTGTGTCTATAAGAACTGCTGTGCTGGAGACACGCTTATGGTGCAGAACTTGTTTCAGTGGGGCTTTGGTGCTCGCTGAGTCTGCCTCTTGAATGTGTCACTTATGGATGTGAGGAGTTGAAATCTGGTTTCTCACACTGACCACTAGGTATACTGGCTTCTGGATCTCCAATGGGGTGCAGGTCAGCTGTTGTCTGAGTCCACCCAGCAGGAGCTACAGCGAAAGCTACAGTTTTCTCCTCTTTGCTTGGGGTTTGGAGGTTTTGGAGCTGTCTGATCAGGGCAGCAAGTTTGTTAGGTTAAGCTGTGATAGGGCAGGCCTTTCTTATGCTAAAACTGCTGCTTGGAGCTTGGGTGGGTTTGTAGGTTGTGTGGGGCGGGGTCTCAGGGAGTCACTAGGCTAGGGCGTGGCAAACAGCGATGGCTGCTCGTTAGCAGGCTCTGTGTCTCCGACTGCGTCCTGTGCCCCAGCGCAGTAAACAATTATTCTTGCGCGCAGCTCTGCAAGCAGGCCCCCCTCACTTTCCGACCCGGTGGCAGACAATCCAGCTTCTCCCTGTAGGAGTTTGGGTACCCCGCGTCTCCCCAGAAACTGTATTTCAGAGTAATCGGGGGCTTGTCTCCTCTTTGGGTTGAAAAAAGCAACGCCTGCTGCCAGCCCACATCCCGCGCCTCCGTACCTCAGCTTTTCAGCGCTTGTGCACATCTCAATGCTCTTTTCTCTTTCCTTCTAGTTGTAGAACTTCCACTCAGCCAGCTTTCCCGTGGTTCTGGGTGATAGACTTTTTGTCTTTTAGTTGTAGTTTTGAAATTGTTGTGCAAGGCAGCAGTTTAGGTGTTTACCTACGCCACGATCTTGGATTCCTCCCTTAAATTCTTTAAAGATGTTGCTCCACTGTCTTCTGACTTGCATTGTTTTCAGCCAGAAATCATTGTTGTTGAAGGAATATCAAGAAGTCATTCTTATCTTTGTTCCTCTACATGTAATATGTTTTTTCTCTCTGGCTGGCTTTGAGCATTTTTTTCTTAACCAGTGTTTTTAAGCATTTTGCTTATGATATTACTTGTAAGTTTCCTTTTATTGGATTTGGGTGTGCTTCTTAGGTTAACAGTTTTTATCAAATTTGAGAATTTTTACCCATTCTTCAAATAGTTTGTCCCCTTTCTTTCTTTTTCCTCTCTTTCAGAGACTCCAGTCACATTTATATTAGATTGCTTGTAATTGTTCTACAGCCCACAGTTCTCTTCATTTTTTAAAATTCTCAAGTTCTTTAATCTTTTTCCTTCAGTGTCTAATTGGTTCTTAATGCCAACAGTATATTTTTCATCTTAGACATTATTATCTTTCATCTCTAGAAGTTCAACTTACACCTTTAAAAATATTTTCTATGTCTCTCCATAACATGCTTGTTTCCCTATAGTGTCTTGAACATATGGAATATAGTTACAATTATGTTTTAATGTCCTTGCCTACTAATTTTATCATCTGAGACATTTCTGAATTATTGTTGATTAAATGACTTTTTCTCTCCATATGGGTTATATTTTCTTGCTTTTTTATGTGTCTGATAATATTTTCCCTTAAGATTGATTTTACTTTTATTTCAATTACAGTTTACATTATATATTATTTGGTATTAGTTTCAGGTGTGCAACATCATGATTAGACAATCATATACTTTACAAAGTGTCCCCCCTGACATTTCCAGTAACACCTGGCACCATACATTTATGTTCATCAGGGATATTGACCTGTATATGGTAATTTTTCATTGCATGCTAGGGATTGTGCTTTTTGCTTTGTTTGCTGCTTCTCATATTCAAAAAATATTCTTGGTCTTTGTCCTTGAACACAGTCAAGTTACTTGGAAAGATTTTGGCTCTTTTGAAAATAACCTTAAAGCTTTGTTAGTCCAGGCCATAGGAGCCTTTAGTGTAGGCCTAATTTCCCCCCATTATTAAGGCAATACCCTCTGAGTATGCTACATAGTGCTGTATGTATTACAAGTTTTTGTGCTCTGGTGAAAAACACCAACCATTCCCAGCCTTTTGTGAGCTCTGGAGATTGTCTCACCATCTCCTTCTGTGTGGTAGTTTTTCTAGCCTCAGGTAATTTCTCCATAGGTAGGTATGGATCAATATTCAGTTGGGGAATCAGGGGAGACACAGTGGGAACACTTAACCACCCCAAACTCTCATTTCTATCTGCTCAGTTCAAGGATACTGCCAGATTTTACTTGCATTCTTACTTCTAGTGCTTCAACATAGAAACTCTATCTAATTGTACATGGGACATTAACAATGCTGGCATACTTTGTTTTATTGTGCTTCCCTTTATTGTACTTTGCAGGTAGTCTCCTTTTACAAATTGAAGGTTTGGGGCAATCCTGCATCATTTTTCCAACAGTATTTGGTTACTTTGTGTTTCTATGTCACATTTTGGTAATTTTCCTAATGTTATTTTATACATGTTATTGTATCTGTGATCTTTGATGTTACTATTGTAATTAATTTTGGGTGTCAGGGGCTGTACCCATATAAGATGGTGAACTTAATTGATAAATGTTGTGTGTATTCTGACTTCTCCTCTGATCATCCTTTCTCCTCTCTCCTTCTTGGGTTTTCTTATTCCCTGATACAAAAATATTAAAATTGGGCCAATTAATAACCCTAAAATGGCCTCTAAGTATCCAATTGAAAGGCAGAGTCAGATGACTCATTTCAATTCAAAAGGTAGAAATGTTTAGGCTGAGTGAGGAAGATATGTTAAAGGTTGAGTTAGGCTGAAGGCTAGGCCTGCTGCACCAAACAATTAGCCAAGTTGCGAATGCAAAGGAAAAGTTCTTGGAGGAAATTAAAAGTGCTACTCCAGTGAACAAATGATAAGAAAGCAAAGCAACCATATTATTGATATGGAGAAAGTTTTAATGGTTTGGATAAAAGATCAAATCAGCCACAACATTCCACTTAAGCCAAAACCTAATCCAGGCAATGCTCTAACTCTCTTAAATTTTATGTAGGCTGAGAGAGGTGAGGAAGCTGCAGAGAAAAGTTGGAAACTAGTAGAGGTTGGTTCATGTGGTTTAAGGAAAGAAGCTGTTTCCATCACATAAACGTGCAGGGTGAAGCAGGCAGTGCTGATGTGGAGGCTGCAGCAAGTTATCCAGGAGATCTAGCTGAGATAATTAATGAAGGTGGCTATAGCTAGCAACAGATTTTAAATGTAGATGAATAGCATTGCATTGGAAGAGTATGTCATCTCGAACTTGCATAGCTGGAGAGGAGAAATCAATGGCCTGGTCTCAAAGCTTCAAAGGACAGGCTGACCCTTTATGTTAGTGCCGAATGTAGCTGCTGACTGTAAGTTGAGGCCAATGCTCATTTACCCAATCCAAAACCCTAGTGCCCTTAAGAATTATGCTAAATCTACTCTACCTGTGCCTTGTAAATGAAACTACAAAGCGTGGCTGATGGCACATGTGTTTGTAAATGGTTACTGAATGTTTAAGCCTACTGTTGAGATCTGCTCAGAAAAAAGATACCTTTGAAGATGTTATTGGTCATTGACAATGTACCTGGTCACCTAAGAGCTCTGCGGGAGATTACTTTTGTTTTCATGCCTGCTAACAAAACATCTATTCTTCAGTCCGTGGACCAGGGAGGAATTTTGATTTTTAAGTTTTATTATTTAAGAAATACATTTCAAAAAGTAAATAAAAAGAAGAAGAAATACATTTTATAAGGCTATAGCTGCCATAGCTAGTGATTTTCTGATGGATCTTGGCAAACTAAATTCTGTAAAGGATTCACCAGTCTAGAGGCCATTAAGAACATTCATGATTGCCCAGCTGGTATGGCTCAGTGGTTGAGTGTCGACCCATGAACCAGAAGGTCAGGGTTTGAATCCCAGTCAGGGCACATGGCTGGGTTTGGGCTCAATCCCCAGTGTGGAGTGTGCTTGAGGCAGTTGACTGATGATTCTCTCTTATTATTGACTAGAGGCCCAGTGTACAAAATTTGTGCATGGGGGGGTGTCTCCTCAGCCCAGCCTTCACCCTCTCCAATTTGGTATTCCTCTCACAATCCGGGACTGCTAGCTCCTAACTGCTCACCTGCCTGCCTGCCTGATCACCCCTAACTGTCTCCCCTGCCAGCCTGATCACCCCTAACCGCCTCTGCCTGGCAGCCTGATCGCCCCTAACTGCCCCCCTGCTGACCTGGTCGCCCCATGCAGCCTGCTGTTTGGTTGTTACTGTGATGGCATCCTGGAAAATTTGCATATTCCTCTATTATTAGTATAGATGTTTCTATCTCTCTCCCTCTCCCATCCTCTCTGAAATGAATAAAATATATTTGAAAAGAAAGAATGTTCATGGTTAATGGGAACAAAGTCAAAATATCAACATTAATAGGAATTTGGAAGAACTTTTTTCCAACCCTCCTGAAAGACTTTGAATGGTTCAGTACTTCAGTGGAAGAGTAACTGCAGATGTAGTGGAAATAGAGAACTCGAACCAGAATTGGAGTCTGAAGATATGACTGAATTACTGTAATCTTTTTAAAAAATATATATTTAATTGATTTTTTACAGAGAGGAAGGGAGAGGGAGAGAGAGAAACATCGATGAGAGAGAAACATCAGGCAGCTGCCTCCTGCACACCTCCTACCGGGGATGTGCCCACAACCAAGGTACATGCCCTTGACCAGAATCGAACCTGTGACCCTTGAGTCCACAGGCCGATGCTTTATCCACTGAGCCAAATTGGTTAGGGCTGAATTACTGTAATCTTATGATAAAATGTCAAGGGATGAGGAGTTGCCTCTTATGGAAGAGCAAAGAAAGTGGTGTCTTAAGATGGAATTTACTCCTGATGAAGATACTGTGAAGAGTGTTGAAATGAAACAAAGGATTTAGAAAATTATCTGAACTTAGTTGATAAAGCAGCATCAGGGGGCTTGAGAGAACTGACTTCAATTTTGAAAGAAGTTCTACTGTGGGTTAAATGTTATCAAATAGCCTTACATGCTGTGGGGAAATTATTTGTGAAAGAAAGTCAATGATGGGACAAACTTCATTGTTGTCTTATTTTATGAAACTACCACAGCCATGTTAGTCTTCAGCAGCCACCACCCTGATCAGTCAGCAGCATCAACATTGAGGCAACACCCTCAACCAGAAAAAAGTTTACGACTTGCTGAAAGCTTAATGGTGGTTAGAAATTTTTAGCAATAAAATGTTTTTAATTAAGGTATATACATTGGTTTTTAGACATAATGATTTTGCATATTTACTATACTTCAGTATAGTGTAAACATAACTTCTATATGCACAGGAATCCAAAAAACTCACATGACTTGCTTTATTGCAATATTCACTGTGTTGTGATGGTATGTTACCAAACCTGCAATATCTCCAAGGTATGCCTGTACTCACTTCCTTTGCTTCCTTTCTTGGATGGATTGCTATCTTTCACTGCCTATTGTCTACTGTCTGAAAACTGAGGCTTCATATTTTCCCCAGAGTTTTAGTCACTTAAAGTGGGATTTTTACTGCAATCCTTGCTACTCCATTTTGTCCAAAAGTGGCCATTTAGACTCTGTACTGTTAGCTACAACACTGGAGTCCTTTTCACAAAAGAACAAAGTGGAGCATAACAAAGTTTTCAGGGGTAGAGACTATTGCCTGGGATCAGGTCCTTTAAGACTGTTCTTGTTTGTTTTTAAATACATTGTTCTTTTTTCCCAAAATTCCACACATTCTCTGAAAGTTCCTGAGTATGAGAACAACATTCTTCTATCACAATGGGGTGAGAAAATTGCAGTAGTGACAGCTATATGTTCCCCCAATATCTGTTTTTCCTTTTTTTAACTAGTAAGAAAACGCTGTCACTGAAATGCCATGTTCAGTTTCTGTAAATGTCCTTAAAATAAGGGAAGCATCATTCTTTATTCCTTCCTCCTTCCTATTAGCTGGAATTTGGAGTATGGATATAGCTTGAGCTGTCACTTTGGACCCTGAGAAAGAAGCCCTATGCTGCAGAGGAACAGCAAGGTGGATGACTGGGTTCTGAGTGACATTGTGAAGCCACATACCACATAATTTGTTCTTTCTACCTTTGAAATTTTATGTTAGCAAAAGAAAAAATATATTTGTTTTATTTCAGGCATTGCTATTTTGAATATTCCATTATTATTAATTGAGGCTAACCCTCACCAATTCCATATGGGAGAGGATAGAAAGGAAAGGGGCAGGTACTGTGTGTGTGAGTCACCTATTAGTCAAGGATTGTATTTTTCATATAATTTGTCCATAACTCTAAGTTCTCAAGTTATTTCAGTTTAAAAGATACATTTATATATTATCTAATGTGATGCTTTCACCATCTATTAGTTGGCTAGTTCAGAGAATATGGTCCTGTTTTAGAGGTGAGAAAACAACATTGAGTGGTGCAGTGACCTTGATAAACACTCAACAAGTTAGTGGGAAAGGTGGGATGAAGCTCTAGTCTTCTGCGCTGAATTAAGTACAGTATCCTAGATTATGAACTTAAAAAGAAATCAGTTTTTATGGACTTTTCTGTAGAGTGGTGGGATAGGTAACATTTAAAGGAGGTACTAGATCCTGATTTATTTGTCATTGCAGCAAAAGGGTGAACCATGGAAGAGAAGGAAAAGCAGGGGACAAGAAGATGGACAACGTGTACTTCATGTTTAGACAATTGCAGCCACGAGTGCTATGTCACCTACATTACTGGCTTATACAGCTGTCAGTGGGAAGGCAAACTAGAGAAGCAATCTGGACGTGGACCCTGCTGCTGCTCTTTGGTATAGAGAGATGTGGAGATATAGACCACACTTCCTGAGATGTGGGGAACATGGGCTGGTCCCCGCCACCATGAGGGCTCATTATCTCCAGAACCGGGCATGCTTGGGCTCTAGTTCTCCCAGGAAAGGTCTGCCGCGATTCTGGAGCCAAAGTGAACCTCACTGAAACATGTGCTTGTGTTCTTTCACTTTTACTCTTCACTTCTCCTTTTCCTTGCTACCTCTCTTATCATTCATTTATTCATTCACTCACTTTTGCTTTTATTCACTTAGTGAACCTTGAAGAAAAAGTGAAGTTTAAGTACATTTAGATGTTTTTGTCTAGGAATTACAGGAATGTCTGAACATTTATTTTTCTCTTCATTGTGAGTTTTCCAAAGGAGCTCTGCTTATGAGGAAAAAAACAAAACAGCAAGTGGGAAACAAGGTGTTCTTTTATTTATTTTTATTATTTTTTAATGTTTTTTTTAAGAGAAAGAGAGAGAGGAAGAGAGAGAGGGAGGGAGAGAGAGAGAAACATCGATTGGCTGCCTCCTGCATGCACCCTGACAGGGTATTGAGCCTACAACATGGGCATGAACCCTGATCAGGAATTGTACTGGTGACCTTTCAGTGCATGGGATGACGCTCAGCCAATTAAGCCACACCGGCCAGGGCAAGGTATTCTTTTATTATTGGTCAGGCTAATGCCTCATTTTCCCTAAAGAAGAACTCTGATAAGCCTGAGTGGTGGATGTGGCCTACCCCCACCTCATGGCAGTATTCAAGGTTGGTGGCCTGGATTCGAGAAGTGATGGTAAAGATGGAAAAGAGTGAATTGATTAAAAAGATATTTATTATGTGGAGATGAAGTTGTCACACAAGAGCTATAAAGAAGGACATAGAGAGAAGGATAAAGGGAGGCTTCCTGGGAATGATGACATTTAAGGCAATGTGGCATAGTTGAAAACTCCCTGGACCAGAGCCTGGGGGTATGTTTGGGTCCTAATTCCAACTCTGCCCTTGGGCTGGTTATATGAATTGAAGTAGATAATTCTCACGGCCCCATTTCTACTCAGGGGAAGGAGTAGAGCATAGAGCAGTGGTTCTCAACCTTTCTAATGCTGCGGCCCTTTAATACAGTTCCTCATGTTGTGGTGACCCCCAACCATAAAATTATTTTCGTTGCTATTTCATAACTGTAATTTTGCTACTGTTAATGAATCGTAATGTAAATATCTGTGTTTTCCGACCCAAAGGTTGAGAACCGCTAGCAGGGTCACCTAAGACCATTGGAAAACACAGATATTTACATTACGATTCATAACAGTAGCAAAAGTACAGTTATGAAGTAGCAACGAAAATAATTTTATGGTTGGGGGTCACCACAACATGAGGAACTGTATTAAAGGGTCGCGGCATTAGAAAGGTTGAGAACCACTGGCATAGAGCATAAGAGCTAAGATCTTGGGTCTGGGAAAGATGGCCTGGATTCAATTTATGGCTTCACCACTGACTACCACCAACTTGGAGCTTTACCGCTGTGGGAACTTGGTCAGATTAAGTAACATTCTGGTGCTTTAGATTCCTCAATGGAATAAGGGAGATGGTAACAATAGTCCCCACCAGTAGGGTTTGTCGTGAGGAGAGAAGCGATAATATGTGGAAAACACTTAGAATTGGGCTTGGCACACAATTAGCACTCAACAAATATTAGCTATTTTTATTAATATATTGGAGTCCTTGCCTTTGGAAGTGATCTTCCACATATATCAATGTTTGTGCAGGCAATTCTGACTAGGAGGAATGAGGTAGTTAGGAGTCCCAAGATAGCGAACCACAGTGGTGTGTTTAGGGAAAAACAAATTTTCAGTGTTGAATTAAGTGACATGTAAGTTCATAAATGGTAGTGGTGGGATTGGAAAGGAATATTTTAACTAAATTATAAATCTTTCCTAACTCATGCTAAAATATTTGAACTTTATCCTGTAAACAGTAAAAACATTTTTTTAGATTTTAACTTTTAAAATATTTTTATTGATTTCAGAGAGCAAGGGAGAGGGAGAGAGAAATAGAAACATCAATGATGAGAGAGAATCACTGATTGGCTGCTTCCTACATGCCCCCCACTGGGGACCAAGCCTGCAATGCAGGCATGTGCCCTGACTGGGAATCAAACTGTGACCTCCTTGTTCATAGGTCAGTGCTCAATCACTGAGCCATGTTGGCTGGTCAACAGTGAAAATTTTGAGCAAGAATGGCAACAATCAGAATCAAAATACAAAAATGGATTTAATCAACAAAAACCACTTTATTGAGCATTTACTATGTGCCACAGTGATTAGTACAACTAAGGCCTCTAGCCCTCTTGCATCTTAAATTCTAGTGAGATGAGTTAGACAATAAATAATGAATCAAGAAAGATGATTTCAGATAGTGGTAAGAGCTTTAAAGGTAATAAAAAGAAAGATGTGTTAAAAACTGTGATGGGAGAGTGGTTAGAGAAGACCTTTTTGAACAAGGGTAATGTGAGCTATTTCCTAAATGAAAAGGAAGAACCAGGTATGTGTATATCTAGGGGAAGAAGTATTCTAGGCAGAAGAACTAAGAGGAAGAACTCTAGGGAGTACAAAGCTCTTGTGATGGGAACACATTTGGTTATGGTCCGGAAACAGAAGGCCAGTGTGGCTGGAGTTCAGAAATGGAGTCAGTGTGTAGATAGGGATGAGTCAGGGTGGGTTAGGGTTGATCATATAGGACATTTCCGGAACGGCATGCAGGTTGGATGATATTCTAGTATCATAGGAAGCCCTGGGAGTTTTTTGAGCAGCGGAGGGACATTATCTGATAGAGGTTTTTCAAACCCACCTAAGTTTTATGTAGAGAACAAGACCTGAGTCAAATCCTGTGCTCTCCATCCTCTGATACTCAGGAGTGGTAGTTTAATGCTATGATACTTGTAATGTCTCTCATCTTTTTGGAATACTGTTTCTAATGTCTCTCATCTTTTTGGAATACTGTTTCCATTTTATTTTATTTTTTTCTTATTCACAATCACCCCATGATTTAATCAGGGTAGGGATTAGTCTATCTATTTTTAACACAGTAAAAGCAGTGTCCCTAAGAGACGGATTTCTTATTTCTGTGATAGAGGTGTTAGGATTATAGCTCAGCAACCAAAACCTAATGTTCTCAAGGAGGGTTTGGCAACCTCTGGCATGGCTGGTTTGTAACATGAATTTTAGTGTAGGGGGTTGCCTTCAAGCCTCAGTTTGACTGTCTTCCATCCTGGCTTTGGTTCACAGATCTGGTCAGTATCCTTGCTACTTGTCTGTTTGATCTTGAGTCAGTTACTTTACCTCGCTGAGTTTTAGTTCTTTCTTCTGAAAAATGAGGGTAATAATACCTAATATAAATGGCTATATTGATAGCTAAATACAATGAAAGTAGCTTGTGATGTCCCTAGCATTGTACTAACACAAAATAGCTACTCAAAAAAAGCTTTATTTCCTCAGCTGCTTATGCCCCCCTTCAAATGTGAATAGGTAAATGACTAAATTACTGGTGAACAATGAATTAATGAATTACTCAATGAATGAGTCATCAAAAAATTTGATAGATGGAGAAGTGTTTAAATTCATCAGATAATTGTTGAGAGCCAGTTACATTTAAGGAACTATGCTAGATATTAGCAATGTTAGAAGTTCCTGTTCCTCAGAGTAGAAGCTGTCACAATAAATGCAAGCATAATTTCATTTCGGTGTAATGTTATAATAGGCTTGTACAAAATTCCATAGGAGTCAAAATAATACAGTGTTCACTGCAGACTGGGAGAGTAATGCATGGCCTATACCTATACAGAGCTTTGGCAAGTGTATACAGATATTGCTGAGGTAACATGGATAAATGGAGTTAAATTTGACTCTCATTTTTTTCTTCCCAGGTAGAGCAGTTATTTTGCCCATTTCTGGTAACTGCATTTTGCATGTCTGTAGTTTTGCTGTTCGTGTGGATAGAAACCTCAAATGAATATAATGGCTTTGACTGGTGAGTTTCACTTTTTGTGTTTTCATTTGTGAAAGGGCTTTTTGGTCTAATAGCCATCTGGATCCCATCTGAGGTTGAAAAGATCCAATATCATAAGAGGGAAGGTGGGCAAAATTGTGCTTTCCACACCTGGTGGGTGGAGGCCTGCCCCTGGGGTGGGATAAGGGTGCTGAACACCCTCATCTATTATACTTCCCATCCACCTATGTTCAGTGGGACCAAATCTGATTCAGAGGGAAGTTTCTCTGTGCTTCCAGTGTCTCCAATACTTCTATTATGACTACTCTCTGACACCTGCTCCTCAGCCATTTTGTCTGGATTACTGATGCTTATACTAGTTGTCCTTCATTATCTCTTTCAATGATCCCTGGTATTTGTGCCTCACCTCGACCGGGAGTTTGAGTGGGAGTTTGACCAGGGGGTGGGGCCAGCTGGCCAGCTGCCCATGGTCCCTCCCCCCAGCAGACCCCGCCCCTGGTTGCCCCCCCCCCCCCCATCAGTGGCAGGGCTGGCCAACTGCCTGCGGCCCCTCCCCCTGCCAGCCTTGTCCCCGATTGGCCTCTCCCACACCAATTGGGGGCAAGGCCTGCCAGCCAACTGCCAGCAGCCCTTCCCTTCAGCTGGCCCTATCGGCCCCGGTGTGGGGGCAGGCTGGCCGGACCCCACCCATGCACGAATTTGTGCACTGGGCCTCTAGTTAATCATAATAGCGGCTATGTACCACTTTTCAACTTTGAAAACATACAACCACCCTTTGAAATAGGCATACCATTATTTTCCCCATTCTACAGACGTGGGACTGAGACACAGAAAGTTCCCAGAGATAGTGACAGGAGTTCGATACAAGCATTGGAGTTCCTTGAACAGC
This sequence comes from Corynorhinus townsendii, assembly GCA_026230045.1. Classification (NCBI taxonomy): domain Eukaryota; kingdom Metazoa; phylum Chordata; class Mammalia; order Chiroptera; family Vespertilionidae; genus Corynorhinus; species Corynorhinus townsendii. The sequence continues at coordinate 47,320,944 of JAPDVU010000008.1, read as the reverse complement.
TTGTTACAGCACAATCTGCTGGCCTCACATTTAGCAAGTCTGGGGTGGCACCCAAGAATTGGGATTTCTAACGTTACAGAATTCATTTCTTAGTTCTAATAATTTTGAGTAGAATTATTAAGATTTTCTATATGTATTATCATGTCATCTGCAAATAGTGACAGTTTTACCTCTTCCTTTCCAATTTGGATGCCTTTTATTTTGCTTTCTTGCCTAATTGCTCTGGCTAGGACTTCTAATATTATGTTGAATAAAAGTGACAAGAATGGGCATATTTGACTTGTTCATGATCTTATAGGAAAAGCTTTTACCTTTTCACCAGTGAGTATGCTGTTAGCTGAGGGTTTGCTTTTAGTTTCATTAAGATGTAATTGACATATAACATTATATAAATTTAAGGTGTACAACATAATGGTTTGATATATGTATAAATTACAAAATGATTACCACAATGAGTTTAGTTAACATCACCTCACATAGCTCCAAATGTTTTTTTCTTATAAATGATAACTTTTTACTTCTACTTTCTTAGCAACATTGAAATATACAATATAGTATTGTTAACTATAGTCATCATGCTGTATATTATATCCCTAGAACTTATTTATCTTATTACTGGAAGTTGTACCTTTTGACTGCCTTTGCTCAATTCTTAGGCCCCAGACACCTGGCTCTGGCAACCACTAATATGTTTCCAGTTTCTGTGAGTTCAGTTTCTTTAGATTTAAAGTCATTTAAGTGATATAAACATAGACATAAGTGATATCATACAGTACTTATCTTCCTCATCTGACCTATTTCACTTAGCATATTGCCCACAAGGTCCATCCATTTTGTTGCCAATAGCAAGATTTCCTTCTTTGAATAACTGAATAATATTTCTTTCTGTGTGTGTATGTATTACATTTTTTAATTCATTCATCCATCAATGAACACTTAGGTTGTTTTTATGTTTTTGACTGTTGTAAATAAAGCTGCAATGAACCTGGAGGTACAGATATCTCTTCAGGATAGTGATTTCCTTTCCTTTATGTACATACTAGATGCCCAATGCACAAAATTCATGCAAGAGTAGGCCTTCACATCCCCGGCAGCTGCCTCGGCCCTCGCAGCTGCAGCTTCGTCCGGAAGTTTGTTTGAAAGGTCGTCCGGACAGTCATTCTGCTGTGCTGCCTTTTAGTCGATTTGCATATTACACTTTTATTATTATAAATACTGAGAGAAACATTGATGTCCAATTAATTGCCTCCCATACCCACTCCAACTGGGAATGGAACCTGCAACCTTTTGGTGTATGGGATGATGCTCCAACCAACTGTGCCACCTGGCCAGCGTTTTTGAGTTTATTCTTGTATATGATCTAAGAAGGTGGTCTATGTTTCATTTTTTTTTTTGCATGTATTTGTCCAATTTTCACAACACCATTTAATGAATAGACAGTCTTTACCCCATTGTATGTCTTTGCCACCTTTGTCACATATTAATTGACTATGTAGGCATGGGTTTATTTCTTGGCTCTCTATTCTGTTCCACTGATCTACATGTCTGTTTTTATGCTGCTATTCTGTCGTTTCGATTACCATATCATTTTAGTATTCTAGTTGCATATCAAGTAACCTGATACCTCCAACTTTGTTCTTCTTTCTCAACGTTGCTGTGGCTACTAAGGGTCTTTTGTGGTTCTATGTAAATTTTTGGGTTATTTGTTCTAGTTTTGTGAAATACCCTATTGGTATTTTGATAGGTATCATGTTGAATATATATAGATTGAATATATAGAGATTGTACTATAAATATTTTAACTATGTTAATTCTTCCTATCCATGAGCATGGCATATGCCTTCATTTATTTGTATATGTACAGATCTTTTACTTCCTTGGTTAAATTTATTTCTAGGTATTTTATTGTTGTTGTAAATGGGATTATTTTATTTTCAGATAAATTGGCATTAGTGTATAGAAACATTCCTAATTTTGTGTATTGATTTTGTGTTCTGCAACTTTACTGAAATAATTAGATCAAACATCTCTTTGGTGAGATCATTAGGATTATCTATATAAAAATTATGTAATCTGTAAAGAGACAATTTTACTTCTTAATTTCTAATTATGATGCCTTTTATTTCTTTTTCTTGCCTAATTGCTCTAGCGAGGACTTCTAGTACTATGTTGAAAAGAAGTGGTGAGAGTGTGTACCCTTGTCTTATTCCTGATTTAAAGGAAAATTTTTCAAACTTTCACCATTGAGTAAGATGTTAACAATGGGCTTGTAATATGTGGCTTTTTTTATGTTGAGGTATATTCCTCCTACACTCAATTTATTGCTAGTTTTGATTATGACTATGAAAGAACATTGAATTTTGTCCGCTGTTCTTTTTATATTTAAGATGATATATGGTTTTTATATTCCATTCTATTAATGTGATATTGTTACTAAATAAGGTCATGAGTTCACCGCCCAGAGAGAAGCTAAAGTCTGAGCAACAGGTTTCCCAGAGAACAAATGATTTATTTGTCAGGCAGCCAGATAAGGAGACTGGGGGCAAGCTCAAATCAGCATCCCTTGGACAAAGGATAATATCAGGAAGGGCCTATATACATTAATTCTAACTCAAGGGCTCAAATTTGGTAGTCTTGGAACTGAGTCATTGAAGGTAAGTAATATGGAGGGAGGAAGAGCTAACAAAGAAATTGCAGTTTGGTAGAATTTGTTTAATCAGGCCTTTGCCCGTTCAAATTTGGTTTCTGCTATCTTCCTTGTTGATGGATCTCTTGATTCTTAATGGGCTCCTGGTGGTAAAAGTAGCATCTCTGCTACTTAAGTTCAGTGAATCTTGGTTCCTCTGTACTCTTTTTTGTGTTGTTGTTAATTTTTTTATTGATTTCAGAGAAGAAGGGAGAGGGAGAGAGAGATAGAAACATCAATGATGAGAGAAATCATCGATTGGCCGCCTCCTGCAGGCCCCCACTGGGGATTGAGCCCACAACCTAGGCACGTGCCCCTGACTGGAATCGAACCTGGGACCTTCATTCTGCAGGCAGACACTCTATCCACTAAGCCAAACCAGCCAGGGCCTCCTCTGTACTCTTGAGGTTAGTTTAGGGTCAGTTAGCAGCTAAATGCCCCTGCTCAAGCCTCAGAGACTGTTCTGATATGGCTTGATCTGATAGTCTGTGGAGTGCTGTGAAGAGACCTGTTGTTATCTCCTGAAAGACACTAAGAAATTAGAGGAAAAACTATTAGGGTCTGGTTTGAGTGTTATGGCTTGGTTTCAATGTATCACATTTACTATTTTGTATGTGTTGAGCCATCCTTGTATCACAGGGATGAATCCCACTTGATAGTGGTGTATGATCTTTTTTTTTTTTCCTTCTGGTTTTTCTTACTTTCTTCTTTTTGGTATATGTTCTTTTTAATGTGCTCTTGAATTTGTTTTGCTAGTATTATTTTGTGAATTTTTGCATCTATATTCATCAGGAATATCACCCTGTAGTTTTCTTATAGTGTCTGTATTTGGCTTTGTATCAGGGTAATGCTGGCTTAGTAAAATGAATTTAGGAGTCTTCTCTCTTTAATTTTTTGGAAGTCTTTGAGAAGGACTGGTGTTAATTCTCCTTTAAATAGTTGCCAAAATTCAGCACTGAAGCAAATCTGGTACTGGACTTTATTTTTGTTGGAAGATTTTGATTTCTGATTCAGTCTCCTTACCTGGTATTGGTATACTCAGATTTTCTATTTGTTCATGATTCAGTCTGGGTAGGTGGTATGTTTCTAGGAAATTATTCATTTCTTTTAGGTTGTCCAGTTTGTGGCATATAGGTCTTCATAGAAGTCTCTATGAGCCTTTCTATTCTGTAGTATCAGTTGTAATGTCTCCTTTTCCATTTATAATTAATTATTTGGGCCCTCTTTCTTTATCTTTGTTAGTCTCGGAAAAAATTTGTCATTTTGTTTATCTTTTCAAAGAACAAACACTTAGTTGTGTTTTTCTTTTCTGTTGTGTTTCTGTTCTGTATTTCACTTATTTACCAATGAATTGGTTCTTGAATGAAGGGAAGGCATTGAGGAAGGATCATGCAGAGAGCCAAAAGTGTATACTTTCAATTTTCCTCCTGGTTCCCCTCTCTCCGCCCCCACCCCCAAAACATACACACACACACACACACATACACACACACACAAAAAAAAAAAAAAAAAACACGCTGGCCATTGTCAGGTGGTTGTGCAATGGGGGAGAAGAAATACTTTGGGGAAATTTACTGGATACTGACTCTGAACTGACACAAATTTCTGGAGATATAGGGATTCACCAGTCAGAGTAGGGGCTTTTGGATAGTAGGAAATCCATAGAGTTTGGGCTTAGGCCCATCACTACAGTGGGACTAGGGGTCCCCTAAACCCACCCTGTGGTTATTTCTCTAGTTCTGGAATGCATAGTTGGAACAAACATACTCAGCAGTAGGCAGAATTTTCATAGTGATACTCCATCGTCAAATAGAGGTCGTATTTATAAGGGTGTGCTCCTGCAGGTCCTAAAGCCACAAGTAAGTTTCATGGGCAGTTTTCTGTTGCTGCCAAAGCAAATGATCACAAACAAAGTGGCCTAAAATAATAGCTATTTATTTATTTATAACATATTTTTATTGATTTCAGAGAGGAATGGAAGAGGGAGCGAGAGATAGAAACATCAATGATGAGAGAGAATCATTGATTGGCTGCCTCCTGTCTGCCCCCTGCTGGGGATTGAGCCCATAACCTAGTATGTGCCTTAACTGGGAATCAAACTGTGACTTCCTGGTTCATAGGTCAACACTCAACCACTGAGCCATGCTGGCTGGGCAACAATACCCATTTATTATCTCACAGTCTTGTAGGTCCGAGTCAAGCATGCTTGGCTGGATAATTTACTTAGGATCTCATGAGGCTGCAGTCAAGGTGCTGGCTGGACTGAACTTTTACTGTAAGCCAGTGGTGGGGAACCTTTTTTCTGCCAAGGGCCATTTGGATATTTATAGCATCATTCTTGGGCCATACAAAATTATCAAGTTAAAAATCAGCCTGCTATGTTTGGTCAAACATTTAATTAACTCACCCTTAATGCCTTGGCAGGGCCAGACCAAATGATTTCGCAGGCCTTATATGGCCCGCAGGCTAGACGTTCCTCACCCCTACTATAGGCTCTGAGCAAGAATCCACTTCCAGTTTCATTCAAGTTGTTGATCAAATCCAGTTTTTTCTGGTGGTAAGGGTGAAATACCTTTTCTTTACTGCCTGTCAAATGGGAGTTGTTCTCAGCTTCTAGAGGCCAATGCATTCTTCAGCTTGTGGTCTTCTCCATCTTCAAAGCTGGCAATGGTGTGTGAAGTTCTCACACTTTAAATTCCTCTGACTTCTCCTTTCTCATCTCTTTGACTTCTTCTTCTGATTTTAAGAATTTAGGTGATTAACACTGCATTCACCCAGATAATCCAAGATAATCTCCCTATTTTAAAGTCAGCTGATTAGTAACCTTTATTATACCTATAAAGTTATTTTACCATCTAATGTAAAATCATCCCTGGTGTGACCCCAGAGGACAAAAGTCTTAGGGGCCAGAATTCTGTCAATATAAATATATATATTTTAGTCATATATAAGGTTATGCATATGGATTTTTCTTCCATTCCTCTACCATTGAAAATTGAATGTATTAATAGTATTTAATCTTCTATAGTAGTACTTATATTAAGGATATAAACATCACCCAGCATTCACATATCAGAATAGATGTAACAATCTTAATTAGCCTTCTCTGGCAGCTTCTATGATAAAATAAGTTCTAATCTCTACAATAAATAAATTTTTGAATAATCCCAGACCAATATAATATTTAACCATTTTAAAAGTTCTCAGCCATTATCTTTTCAAATATTGCCTTTACCTTATTTACTGTTTCCAGTGGCAATACAGGAATTCTGCATCCTCTTCTGGGGAGAAGATAGGTATGTTTTTGGTTGTATGAGACATAATTGCATCATGATAGAAAGTAAGGATAATTAATAGAGGTGTGTGTAGACACCAAGTTGACAAGAGTGGTCTGTGGTAGTGTACTATCTAGGTCAACTTAGCTAAACTGAAGCTATATTTCTCTGAATTCCATTCTCAGTATAGGATTGGATTAGGATTAGTCACAGGAGAAATTTGAATGAGATTTCAGAGTGGGGAGTTAATCAGAAGCCATTTTTTTTGCACTCTGAAGATCAGTAATGGGCCCAGGCATTACAGCATCCCTTGTGCAATATCAATATCTGGTAGTTTACGGAGTTGGCATGGAGCAGCACCTGGGCCCACATTCTCCCTGCTCCTGCCAGAGCTTCTTCAGCTTCTCCATGTCTTAGGCCAGATAAGTATGCAGCTCAATGATGAAAGACACCAGGTTTTCCTGCAGGTCACCCTTATCATAAGGTTTGGAGGCAGTGTATTATAACTTCATTAAATTAACACTTGTTAAGTAGAACACAGGGTGCCACATGGTGATTCCAATGAACCAAAATGGTGAGTGGTGGTTCAACAACAGACCAGAAGAGAAATTGAAATAGAGAAGTTTATCACTCAGAGATATTAGAGGAAGTTCATAGCATGCCTCAAGGGCCACACAGGGAGTTCAGGGCAGAGTGCAGGCAGAGAGAGGCAGGACCTTGGCCACATGCCTTTATTGTGGTCCAGGGGTATAGTGCTTCTGGGTTTTGGTAAGACACATTGGGGTCTTCCCCAGGCTCTGGGGAGCAGGGGATACTGATCATAAGTCATATCATGTACTTATATTTGCTTCTGACTGTGAGCTGCTATCTAGGCGTGCATTTCCTTGAGAGAGGTAGTCAGTTTAAGGTCCCTGCAGGCTACTTGCCCAAGCAAAATGGTGGCCAAGGCAGCAATACCAAAAGCAGCTTAGCTAAACTTTTGACACAGCGATAGATACAAGTTCCATGTTTTCTGTGTGCCCTCATGGGTTCCAGTCTGTCCTCAAGTGTTTCAGTTTGTTTTTGTGCGTCTAGTTCCTTCTCATGACTTTCATTTCTTTCATATATCCAGTTTTCTTTCCCAACTGCTGGCCTATATGATTTCTGGCAACTTTAGGCCAAATATCAGAACAGGTATAACAGTCTTACATAGAGCATTCTTTAGCAGCTTCAATAATAGCATAAAGCCTAATCCCATCAATAAATTTATTTCTGAGTGATCCCAGACCAATACAATATTTTTAATCATTTTGGAAAAGTTCTGAGCCATTATCTTTTGAAATTTGATTTTACCCTATTTTCTGTTGCCTCTATTAAAAAAAATTAAATCTTGCCCTAACTGGTTTGGCTCAGTGGATAGAGCATCAGCCTGCGGACTGAAGGGTCCCAGGTTCGATTCTGGTCAAGGGCATGTACCTTGGTTGTGGGCACATCCCCAGTAGGAGGTGTGCAAGAGACAACTGATTGATGTTTCTCTCCCATCAATGTTTCTAACTCTCTATCCCTCTCCTTTCCTCTCTGTAAAAAATCAATAAAAAATATATTTTAAAAAAATGAAAAAAAAGAAAAATTAAAAAATTAAATCTTTATTGTTGAGAGTATTACAGATACATACTTTTTCCTCCACAATTGCCCCCCTCTACCCAGTTTCTGCCCCACCCCAGGTCTTCAGCACCCTATTGTTTGTGTCCATAGGTAATGCATATAGGCATATAAGATCTTTGGTTAATCTTTCCCTGCCCCCACCACCCCCCTATCCCTCTGAGATTCATCAGTCTGTTCCATGTTTCCATGCCTCTGGTTTTATTTATTCATCAGTTTAATTTTGTTCATTAGATTCCTTGTTCATTATTTTGATTTTTAGATACAATTGTTGATAGATATGCATTTATTGCTATTTTATCGTTCCTATTTTTTATTATCTCCTCCCTTTTCCTTCTCCTCCTCCTCCTCCTCCCCCTCCTCCTCCTCCTCCCCCTCCTCCTCCTCCTCCTCCTCTTTCCCTCTTTCTCTTCCTCCTCCTCCTTTCCCTTTTTCTTCCCCTTCCTCTTCCTCTTCCTCTTCCTCTTCCTCTTCCTCTTCTTAAAGAATACCCTTCAACATTTCATGTAATACTGGTTTGGTGGTGATGAAATCCTTTAGCTTTTTCTTGTCTGTGAAGTTCTTTATCTGACCTTCAATTCTAAGTGATAGCTTTGCTGGGTAGAGTAATCTTGTCACTCCCTTCAGGCCTACAAATTTTCTGTTGAGAAATCAGCTAACAGTCATATGGGTGCTCCCTTGTAGATAATTAACTGTTTTTCTCTTGCTGCTTTTAATATTCTCTCTTTGTCTTTGCTCTTGGCATTTTTTTTTTTAATAAATCTTTATTGTTCAGATTATTACAGGTGTTCCTCTATTTTTTCCCCCATAGCTCCCCTCCACCTGATTCCCCACCCCACCCCATGCCCTTACCCCCCGCCACTGTCTTCATCCATAGGAGTAAGATTTTTGTCCAAGCTCTTCCCGCACCCCTCACACCTGCTTCCTCTGAGAATCATCAGTTCACTCCCTTTCTATGTCCCTGATTCTATTATATTCACCAGTCCGTTCTGTTCTTCAGATTTTTTATTCACTTGATTTTTAGATTCACTTGTTGGTAGGTATGTATTTGATGTCATTTTGTTGTTCATAATTTTTATCTTTACCTTTTTCTTCTTCTTCCTCTTCTTAAAGAATACCCTTCAGCATTTCATGTAATCCTGGTTTGGTGGTGATGAACTCCTTTAGCTTTTTCTTGTCTGTGAAGCTCTTTATCTGACCTTCAACTCTGAATGATAGCTTTGCTGGGTAGAGTAATCTTGGTTGTAGGTTCTTGTTGTTCATCACTTTGAATATTTCTTGCCACTCCCTTCTGGCCTGCATAGTTTCTGTTGAGAAATCAGCTGACAGTCGTATGGGTACTCCCTTGTAGGTAATTAACTGTTTTTCTCTTGCTGCTTTTAATATTCTCTCTTTGTCTTTTGCCCTTGGCATTTTAATTATGATGTGTCTTGGTGTGGTCCTCTTTGGATTCCTCTTGTATGGGGTTCTGTGCACTTCCTGGACTTGTACATCTATTTCTTTCACCAGGCAGGGAAAGTTTTCTGTCATTATTTCTTCTAATAGGTTTTCAATATTTTGCTCTCTCCCTTCTTCTGGCACCCCAAAAATTCGGATGTTGGTTCGCTTAAAGTTGTCCCAGAGGCTCCTTACACTATCTTCATATTTTTGGATTCTTTTTTCTTTTTGTTTTTCTGGTTGGATGTTTTTTGTTTCCACATATTTCAGATCTTTGGTTTGATTCTTGGGGTACGTTGATCTACAGTTGAGTTTCTGTATATTCTTTATTTCAGACAGTGTATGCTTCATTTCTGACTGATCCTTTTCCATTTTTTTGGCATTCTCATTAAGCTCCTTGAAGGTCTCATCAAGTTTCTCAGCGGTTTTAAGAAGATTCTTGAGTAACCTTATAAATGTGGTTCTGAACTCTATGTCATCCAGTAGTTTGCTTTCCTCCGTTTCTTTCATTCGTGACATGTTTCTTTGTCTCCTCATTTTGGCTGCTTCCCTGTGTTGATGGAGTGGCTTTGTGTGGTAGGTGACCTATAGGGGGCAGTAGCTCAGCCTCCCCAATCACCTGATGTGGACACTCTTGGTACACCCCTTTGTGGACTGAGTGCAAAGACTTGGTGCAGTTAAAGTCTTAATTGCTGTAGGTATACTGGGAGGAATTGACCTCCAGGCCAATTAGCTGTGAGCACTCACTGTGTCTATAATGGAAGAACTGCTGCGCTGAAGACACACTTAGGGGCAGGACTTGTTTCAGTGGGGCTTTGGTGCTCACTGAGTCTGCCTTTGAATGTGTCACTTATGGATGTGAGGAGTTGAAATCTGGTGTCTCACTCTGACCACTAGGTACACTGGCTTCTGGATCTCCAATGGGGTGCAGGTCAGCTACTGTCTGAGGCCATCCAGCAGGAGCTACAGTGAGAGCTACAGTTTTCTCCTCTTTGCTTGGGGTTTGGAGGTTTTGGAGCTGTCTGACCCAGGCTGCAAGTTTGCTAGGTTAAGCTGCGATAGGGCGGGGCTTTCTTCTGCTAACGCTGCTGCTTGGAGCTTGGGTGGGTTTGTAGGTTGTTCAGGGCGGGGTCTCAGGGTGTCACTAGGCTAGGGCGTGGCAAACAGCAATGGCTGCTAGTTAGCCGGCTCTGTGTCCCCAAGGGCGTCCCGGAGTCCCGTGCCCCAGTGCCGTAAACAATTATTCCTGCGCGCAGCTCTGCAAGTAAGCCCCCGTCACTGGCAGACAGTCCAGCTTCTCCCCGTAGGAGTTTGGGTCCCCCGCGTCTCCCCAGAAACTGGATTTCAGAGTAATCGGGGGCTTGTCTCCCTTTGGGTTGAAAAAAGCAACACCCGCAGCCAGCCCGGATCACGCGCCTCCGTACCTCAGCTTTTCAGCGCTCGTGCACGTCTCGATGCTCCTTTCTCTTTCCTTCTAGTTGTAGAACTTCCACTCAGCCAGCTTTCCCGTGGTTCTGGGTGATAGACGTTTTGTCTTTTAGTTGAATTTTTGAAATTGTTGCGCGAGGCAGCAGTTTAGGTGTTTACCTACGCCGCCATCTTGGATTCTCCTCTGCTCTTGGCATTTTAATTATGTTGTGTCTTGGTGTGGTCCTCTTTGGATTCCTTTTGTTGGGGTTCTGTGCACTTCCTGGACTTGTAAGTCTATTTCTTTCACCAGGTGGGGGCAGTTTTCAGTCATTATTTCTTCAAATAGGTTTTCAATATTTTGCTTTCTCTCTTCTTCTGGCACCTCCATAATGTGAATGTTTGTACCTTTGAAGTTGTCCCAGAGGCTCATTACACTATCTCCATATTTTTGGATTCTTTTTTTCTTTTTGCTCTTCTGATTGTTTTTTTGCTTCCTCATATTCCAAATCATTGATTTGATTCTCCACATCCTCTACTGTTGAATTCCTGTAAATTACTCTTTATTTCAGTTAGTATATGCTTAATTTCTGACTGGTCCTTTTCCATGTCTTTGATGTTCTCACTAATTTCATTGAAATTTTCACTAAGATCCTTAAAATTCGAAGTCTCCTGAAGCTCTCATTAAGATCCTTTAGTAGCCTTATAATCATTGTTTCTAATTCTGTATCTAGTAGTTTGCTTGCTTCCATTTCATTTAGTTCTGTTCCATTTCTTCTGTTTTGTTTTGTTTTTTTCATTTGTGACATGTTTCTTTTTCTCTACATTTTGGCTGTTTCCCTGTGTTTGTTTCTATATATTAGGTAGAGCTGCTATGTCTCCTGGAATTGATAGAGTGGTCTTGTGTGGTAGGTATCCTATATGGCCCAGTGGCTCAGCCTCCCCAGTCACTTGAGCTGGGCACTCTAGGTGTGCTCCTGTATGGGCTGTGTGCCCAGTCTTATTGTAGTTGAGCCTTGATTGCTATTGGCTTCATTGGGAGGACTGACCCCCAGGCCAATTGGCTGTGAAGACCAGCTTCAACTACACTTCTGTGATGCAGAACTTGCTTCATTGGGGCTTTAGTGCTCACTGAGTCTTCCCCTTGAGTTTGTCTCTTGTGGATGTGTAGAGTTGTAATCTGGTGTGGTCTGAAGCTGTTCACTGAGTGCATTTGCTCTGGGGCCTTCCTGGAGGCCTCCTGACAGGAGCTATAGAGATATCTGCAGATGGCTGTTATTTGTATTGGGCTTGGAAGTGCCCAGGTGAGGCCAAGCTGTGAAGCAAGGCAGGCTGGTGCTAGGGCTGGGTTTGGACCTCTTACTAATAACTATGGGGCATGCTGACACCAGTTGCTGCTTGTTTAAGAGATTTTAGGAAAATCTGAAGCCTGAGCCAGGACAGGCTATTCATATGGAAAAGCTGCTGCAAACAGTTTGGGTGGGGCTGCAAGTTAGATGAGTCCAGGTCTCAGGGAATCACCAGGGTGGAGAAAACAGTGTGAGCCAGCATGATGGAAACTCAGATATGGCTGCCAATCAGCTGTGGGATCAGGGAGGTCCCAGCATAGGAACAACGACCCCTGTGAGCACCTCTGTCGGGGAGAAAGCTGCCCCTGAGTTCCTGCCCCAATGCCAGACAGTCCAGTTCCTCCCTGTGTGTCTCTGCCAAGTGCTGGAGCTCAGAGGGATCGAGTCCAAGTAATTCCATGTGCCAGCCCTTTAAGGGGGACAGCCTGGGTCTCTGGCAGCCTCCATGTCACTCAGCCACAATCCCTGATGGTTTTTACAGCCCAAAGTTATAGGGACTTCTCTTCCCAGCTCTGGGACCCTGGGCTAGGGTCTGGTGTGAGGCTGGGACCCCTTGCTTCTCAAGGAGACCTCCACAGTGGAGATATCCCTCCTGATTAAAACACGCTATAAGTGGGTGTTGAACCAGCCTGTTCCTCTCCTCCACCCCTCTTACCAGTCTCAATGTGCTTTCTTCGTTTCTTCTCTAGTTGTATGACTTCCATTCAGCCAGCTTTCAGGCAGTTCTGAATGATGGTAGTTCTGTATTTTAGTTGTACTTTTGATGTGGTTGTGGGAGGCTGCGAGTACAGGTGTTTATCTATGCCACCATCTTAGTTCCTCTCTATTGCCACTATTTTTGAGACTTCTATTGTATGTATATTAGACCTTTTCTCTTTATCCCTTAGGTGTCTCAGATTTTCTTTTGTATTTTTCATGTTTTTTATGTGTCTCTGTTTCACTCTTGTTTTTTTTAACCTTTTTTTATTTTTAAAACAAATTTTATTTGGCTTTGTCTTACCTGCTATTAAATCCATTCATTGAATTCTTAATAGTTGCTGCTGAATTTTCCTTTCTAAAATTCTTAATTGAGCCGATCTTTATTATTTCCTCATTGCAATTCTAACTTTGTCCCAGTCTAAACATTAAAAAAATTTTTATTGATTGATTTGAGGGGGGGGGGGGGAGAGAGAGAGAGAGAGAGAGAGAGAAACATTGACTTGTTTTTCCACTTATTTATGCATTCATTGGTTGCTTCTTGTATGTGTCCTGACAGGAGATCAAACCCACAACCTTGGTGTATCGGGATGATACTCTAATCAACTGAGCTACCTGGCCAGGGCCAGTCTAAACATTTTAAGGATAGTTATTTAGAAGTCTGTGTCACATACTTGGTTTGAAGCTAGGATTCATTCCCCCAAAGCAGTCTATTTCCAGTTGGTGCTTACTCATAGGATGTAGCCCAGGAAGATCCCAAATCAAAGTCTATGGTGTTTATCAGATCTTCTTCTCTTTTTCCCTCCTACTGCTGCAAGATGCAAGAAGCCCTCCTCCCTGTATCTTGGCCACTTCTAGAGAAAATCACTCCAAATGTCACGTTATAGCTTTGGATTTCCTCTCTGATTTGGATCTTGGTTCCATATTTGCTCACTGCCTGTTGGCTCTCTGATACCTTCATTTAGATTTAGAAAAACATATTGTTCAGTTTTTGTAGTTGTTTTCCTTAGCTAGAGAGATGTAGAGCAGATTTTTGATGGATTAACTGTTACTTCTCTTTATTCCCAAGTGTGTGTGGAATAGACTTGTCTCCCCATTCCTTGCTATGTGAAGGTTCCCAATGCCTCACAACAACGTATCTTTTTTTTCCCCTCGGAGTTACTATCAGCTGACAATTGGTGCTGATATAGAGCATTGTGGTATATAGGGTATGAATTGGGAGAAGATGCGTCTGCATCTTTTAGCTGTGGGAAGGAGGGAGAAGGTCCTCTACGATTTCTTTAAACGTAAGTGCAGAGAGTAGATTTAGATGAGGTGATTGCCCTAAGAAGGCTGTCTCAGTTGAATGAGAAGGCCTTCATCCAACAGGGGTGTGATCATGCTGCTAGAGGGAGGTAAAATAGAGGCTCAGAGCAGGGAGAAAACTGCTTGGACATATGTAGAGTGAGCCTATTGTACGGTCATCAGCAGCTGTGTATTCACAGTTTAAAGAAGGGATAGCTAAGGAAGACCCTTTTTCAATCCTACTGATGTATATGATTTCACTTAAACTCCTTTTCATTCTTCTTCCTTTTGTTACCCCACCACTGCCACTAAGAATGAGTACAGATGAAGTAGTAAAAGGGGAGATAAAAAGAGAGAAAAAAAACAAAAACAGTTATTCCTTTGCCTGTAGTTCACAGCAGGTGGGTGAGCACTTTACCTGAGTTTGGTGAGCGAGTTTTTAGCTGAACTAAACTAATAATACTATTTCCATGTGATTGAATACACAAAAGAAGATCTTTTAGATTGAAAAAAGTGAAAAAAAAATCTAATGTGGCCAGAGAAATGCTTAGAAAGGAAGAGGCACTATTAAATGACAGCTCTTACTTTCCTTATCACTTGGAAAACAAAGTCAATATCACTACTTGCGTAAGCCATTTGATTATTTTTTTGGTTGTACATAGACTGCCATTAGTTCATCTTTCATGGTCTTTTTCAAGGTACCTGTTTTATGGTTTTAATAATCACAATGATTGTGTTAAAACATCCTATTTCTGTTATGTGGATGTGAGTCCTTCCTTTATTTCTTTGAATAGCTGAGATATTTTTATTCTGTGCTTCTTTTCTGATGGTTCCATTAATAATATCGAGTTAGGTGCAAGTTCTTGACTTTAATCAGTTCATTTGTTCACATTCCTTCTACATCTTATTAGTCCTGGTTGTAGACTCATTTACGGACTACTCTCACCAGTGTTTTGATCTGGAATGGCTCTTGCTAGAATGGTTGCTCATCTGTTTCTTTCTTCTTGGTGTGTCTTATACCCCTGACCAAAGAGAATTTCCTTCTTTGTTTTGAAGTGGTTGTATGTTCACTAGTTTATATGTTATATCGTTAAAATATACTTCTCTAAGTTATATGGAGAGGAAGTAATTTCTGTTATCTTGAAATGAAGTCTCTAAATTTTTTGACATTTGATATCTATACCAAGTATAACACTATTTTTCTTAGCAAATCTTAGTAGGTTTTCTCATAAACTACCTTTGGGAAATAACACATCAGGATTGTTTTAACAGCTCAGATCTCTTACACAGAATAGATCACTTAATGTGGTGGCTATGATTGCAGTTAGGTAAAAAACATATAGTTGCATGGACAAGGAACCTGCCAAAGTAGAAAGTATTAAGGTGGTGGCTGTGGATGACTTTTTCTCTTTTGGCATTTCAGAATTTCTGTATTATTTCTTGCTTTCTAAAGAGGACATAATTTTTGAGTATATATTCTAAATAACATTAAAAAATCATACCACTTATATAGACCCCCATTAAAGTACCCAAAAGTACTATAGGACCAAGTTAAAACTCCTAACTAAATATTAAATATCCCCAAAGCTCTTCACATATGTTCCCAAAATGCTTCTCTTCTTACCGCCCTCAGTTTTCTTATGCCTCATCTAGTTTAGTCTTAGATGCTACTACTTTCTGCTGTATTTTAAGGATTGAAACGCATTTTTGCAGGGTTGTTTATCTACTTACAGGATACTGGTACTTCTGGTCCATTCTTTTGCTGAGTTTATTTGGAATCTTGGTTGTCTACACTTCATTGCTGTTGGTGAGTAACCTTCCCCATTTCTCCCACTCCCTTTCTGAGTAGCCTCATGAGGTGCTTCTGTCTCTGGTATGGTGCACAGTGGTGCTGGGAGCCCTCAGAACCTAAGGTCACTCTTGTCTAAGTAGCGTTGAGGTTTACATCAACTGCTTGAAATTTAGGAAATTTTCTCCATTTCTGATGGAGAAAAATGGACTTGTGCTATTAGAGGATGCATCTTATCACTTTGACCTTTTGAAAGGGTGACAGAACATCCTTTTTCTATTCCCCTATTTCATAAGCCCATTTTATGGTTCAGTCAATATTGTTATTTTAGGCACCCACAGCTTCACATTAACCTTTACGTATTGAACTAACTCATTTCCCATCTCCTGAGAATCAGTGTTTTGGGGCTTTACAAATTAGCTAGATTTTTAAACCTATTATAATGTGCAAATGCTAGTCTGCTAATTCAGATGCGAATTACATGTTAGCAAAAGTCTTTTGGCAATAGTGACCCTGCCTCTATTGTTACATAGTAGTGTCATGTAGGGAGAGAAATTCAGGCCAGACAAGAAAAAGGTGTGGAAGTGGAAGCTTATGGAGGACAAGGGTTTGTTTCCCGCCAGACAACTGAAAAACCCTACCAGAGACAGTGGTCTTTGCAGAGAGAGAGGATTTAGAGGCGGTAATACATATTCATACGTTTATACTCAGAAGGGTTTGATTGGATAATTTTGAGATTTAGGCATAAAGGGGAAGGGATATGAGAGAGGCAAAGGAAAGCACAGAGGATTTCCAATGTGGCAGAGTTTGGTGGAAAAGGGTAAGTTTCAAGAGTTCTCTGCACAAACTCCAGTTAGCTCAACTCGTCCCAGCTAGTGTCCACCAGTTTTTGCTGGTCTCGGCAGAGGGACTGGAGAAGACCTTCCTGTGTGTGTGTTTCTTTTTTTTCTCTGTAATATATTTTAAAAATTTGGGTAGTGTTCAATTGATCAGTGTCTGGTTTCAAGTCCAGTCTAATTTGGTCTCCATGTAAGACACAAAGTACTTTGTTGGTATCTGTTTCAGTCCTCGCTTTTCTTTAAATATTCTTCAATCTTGAGGGATGGGGTGACAAGTTATAGTGCTGTCTCTGTAAAATAACTGAAAGATTACATTAATCACCAATCTTAATTAAGGGAACAGACCTAGTTTTAAGCTGATTAATATGATTGGTGTGTTGTTTCACACGTTTAGGAAATTGGAGTTTTTCAGTGCCCATTTGGTACTTAGGGCATCTACTTCTTTCTCTGATTTCATGATTTCTTGTCACTACTGATTTACTCTCTGGTATAAAAGAACTCGACCCCCAAATAAAGTGCCATTTGCATTTATTTTTTCTCTTAAGAAAATTTATTAATCATGATGTGAGTGATAAGTACTAAGTATACAGAGGTCAACAAAACATAAGCATTTTCTGTTTTCATACAGAGCACTTCAAAGAGATAGGTATGAAATGTAAACTTACTATATATATTCAATGAATTTGGAATTTAGCAGGGCATCTTAGTCATATAAAAAAGTAACTTAACAAAGGCAGAGCATTATAATTGTCATTAGAGATACCTAAATACAGTTCTGCATGGATTCTGAGAAGGAAGAGGTGACATCTGTCAAGAAGATTAAGTAAGGCTTCTCGGAAGAGTGGTCACTGGAGTGGGATCTTGAGGGATGTTGGATTTGGATGTGGGTATAGGAGGATGGAGAAGAACATTCCAGGCTGAGGGAACATCATGACAAAGTTGGCAGCATAGAAAATTATGGGTGTGACAATATAAGAGGGAAAGGTCAGTTCTGTTATCATGAAGGGCATAGTGAAGAATAATAGGGAACATGGCTAAAGACATAGGCTTGTGATAGCTTTTGAAAGACCCAAAAGGTAGTTCTAAGACATTTGGCACAAATCAGAATTCTAAAATAATTCTAGAAGTTGTGGTGTAGAGGTTGACTATATGCAATAGAACCAGTTAGACATTTTTTCTTTTTTGTTTTGTTAATCCTTACCTGAGAATATTTTTCCATTGATTTTTATAGTGAGTGGAAGGGAGGGAGAGAGGGGGAAGAGATAGAGATACGGAGATAGAGATAGAGATAGAGAGAGCGAGAGAGGGCACACATTGATTGGTTGCTTCCCACACATGCCCAAATGAGCTGGGGTTGAGCCTACAACCCAGGTGTATGCCCTTGACCAGGAATTGCACCCACGGTTCTTTGGTGCACAGGGTCATGCTCTTACCACTTTGCAACACAAGCCAGGGCTGTACACTTTCTTTATAATGGAAAAATTCAGATGAATAATGTGGTCTGGGCCAGATGCTGGCCATTGAATTGTACTGCTTTCATACACAATAAATGTGAAATGCTGTAGTTAGCTTCTAAGGTGGGAATAAGTTCTACTATGGAATAATGAATATATTTTAACCAACCCTACTCCACCCTACCTTTTATGGATACATGCAATGTATACAACAGTGAACAAAGAGGGAGCCCTAGGTTCTATTTTCAGTTCTGTGTTTGGGTTGCTTTGTAACTTTGGTCAAGTCATATAACTTCTGAGACTCAGTTTCTTCTGTTTGAAATGAGAATGATAATATTTAATATAATGGTATTTTATAGGGCTGGGTAAAGAAGAAATGAAATCATATACATAAAATTATTTTGATAAGAAGGTAAGTGTCATATATATTCCAACTCTTGTAACATCCTAAGTATCTGACTTCTCCAGTTTTCAGTTTCTATCCCTACACTGACTTGGTGACTGGCTAGATTTACACTGAAACCTAAGCTTTATTGACTAAACTAGAGGCCTGAGGCACGAAGATTCATGCAAGAATGGGCTTTCCTTCCCCTGGCTGCTGGCACCACCTTCGCTCTGGCTGGAGCAGCCTTTCCGCTATGGCCCGGCGCCGCCTTTCTGCCTTCCCATGCTGCCCAGAGGCCCAGAGCAGCTGGGGTGGTACAGAACGCCCCCTGGCCACTTGGTGCCTGCATATGCAAATTAACCTGACGGCTTTGTTGGGTTAATTTGCATACTCACTCCTGATTGGCTAGTGGGCGTTGCAAAGGTATGGTCAATTAGCATGCTACTTTTTTATTAGGTAGATGCCATTGTTAACAACAGTGTTTAAAAGTTGTTATAATGACACTGGTTGCTCAAGAAAGCTTTTCAGTGATGCTGGGAAGAGCTGGCCTCTGACCTCTGTTCTCTCATAAGTGGGTCTGAGTAATACCAGGATTAAGGTCTATCCCACGGGTAAGAAATTGGTGGGAACTCAGGAAGGATATCAGTGTGGTGGTTTATTATGAATTCCAGAAAAAATAATTCTTCCTGGGGGTGCTGGTAAGAGTTATGAATAAGAGGTGACATGTGAACTGGTTTGAGAGGTCAGTGGCCTGGGGAGGGAGAGCTTTTCAGGCAGAGGGGCAGCATGGCAAGCACCCAGGGTTTGAACAGTGCAGGTATAGCAAGACGTGAATGTAGTGAAAAGGCATTTGAATACAGAACAGTGCTGTGGGCCCCAACTTGGTGATTTCAATATAACCTCCTTTTTTGTACTCTTCTTTTTTAGATACTTGGAATTTTGTTGATTCGGGAAGGGTATAAACCATACGTGTACTGGTGTCATAAGGTAGGCCATCAGAATCTTCATAGAAACCTTAGACCAGGACTGAATGTGCTTCGTGGCACTCAGTGTTAAGTACAGAGTTGTGCTTTCTTCATTGTTCCCCTTAGAAAGAAAATATTTACTTACTCTGTTTTAATTGAACTCATGAAATTCTAACAGATGTGACTGATTTTATTGAAGGATCTGAACCCAAACTTTATTTTTCTCACAACTCCTTATTAAATTCACTCTGTGACTTCTTCTATCCCAATAAAATCTTAGGCAAGCTCCATTACTTTCCTAGTCCTATATAGTGACAAGAACATTCTCATGCCAGTCATTAAAAATTCAGTTCATTGTAATGTCCCAGACTCCAACTTTATAAGACTTACCCCCTCCCCAGTGGTAGAAGCCTCCACTGGTGGAGAGAGCATGATGGTACTATTACCTCTCTTTCACCAAAAGAGGGTAAGGGATATAGGAGACGGGATAAAAGAACACAGTCTCACCAGTAAGGGCAAGAAGATCATCTGGGATTGATCCATCAGAACCAGGTAAATGCACAGTTGTTGGCTCTTTACCCCATGGCCTTTTTCTATGTGTGTTTTCAGAGACCCTTCTTCTGAGAACCCTGACTAAAACTCTTTTGGTGGAGCCATTGCCTGTCCTCCTATATCCCCTGAAATTTGTGTGGTTAGGTCCCTTCATTTGGGGTTTTTAAAATGGCACCAGTATGGCTTCTCTCAAAAGGATCCCTAGACAGCAGGCATCTTTGCTCCTCCCCACCCCCTTTTGTGATCATGTAGGTCATTTCCGTCATAACCATTTGTTCTGCCATGTGTTTGAGAAGCTCCATCTATAGCCTTTGCTTTTTCTAAACTGTTTCAGGCATGGGTTCGATATATTGCCTGAAATCAGGAGCATGTCAAAATCTCTGAGTGGTCTTCTTACATTGACTATTACTTTAATGAGACATATTAACTGGAAATATAAATTTAAGAGTGATTAGAATGGAGAATGACATCAGAGGAATGGTGACATGAGAGATTTCCATGGTGTCTCCCCTATAAGTTACAACAGTCTGTACAGCTGTATCTCAACAAAGGGTTCCCTGCTTAATGCACAAATACATCTGAGAGAGTCATGCATTAAAACATCTAAGGTGGGCAAATAACAACTGATGAAATAGAAGCAGTAAAAAAAAAAAAAAAAAAAAGCCACACACACACACACAAAACACACACAAAAAAGAAAACACACAAAAACTCCCAGCAAACAAAAGCCCTGGTCCAAGCGGCTTCAGAGGGGAGTTTTACCAAACATTCAAAGAAGAACTAATACCTATACTTCTCAAACTATTTCAAAAAATCCAAGAGGAAGGAATACTTCCAAGCTCTTTTTAAATGGCCAGCATTATCCTAATTCCAAAACCAGATAAAGACATTACAAAGAAACTAACTTTAGGCTAATATCCCTGGTGAACATAGATGCTAAAATCCTCAACAAAATATTAGCAAATCTGACCCAGCATTATATTAAAAAGACCATACCCCACAAACAAGTGGGATTTATTCCAGGGATGCAAGGCTGGTACAATATTCGCAAGTCAATAAACGTGATACATCACATTAACAAATTGAAAGACAAAAATCACATGATCATATCAAATAGATGCAGAAAATCTTTCACAAAATCCAACACCCATTTTTAAAAAAATACATTTTTATTGATTTCAGAACGAAGGGAGAGGTAGAGAGAGATAGAAACATCAATGATGAGAGAAAATCATTGATTGGTTGCCTCCGGCACATTCCCTCCTGGGGATCAAGCTTAACACCGGGGCATGTGCCCTTGACTAGAATCAAACCTGGGACACTTCAGACTCCGTGAGGCAGTGGCGACAGTGAGAAGATGAACAACAAGTTCGACGCATTGCAAGATGATGACAGTGGTGACCATGATCAGAATGAAGAAAACAGCACACAGAAAGATGGTGAGAAGGAAAAAATGGAAACAGACAAAAGTCAGAGCAGCAGCAAGAGGAAGGCTGTTGTCCTGGGAGCAGCAGAGCATCCCCTGCAGTATAACTACACTTTCTGGTACTCCAGGAGAACCCCCGGCCGACCCACCAGCTCACAGAGCTATGAACAGAATATCAAACAGATTGGCACCTTTGCTTCTGTGGAGCAATTCTGGAGGTTTTACAGCCACATGGTACGTCCTGGGGACCTGACAGGCCACAGTGACTTCCATCTCTTCAAAGAAGGCATTAAACCCATGTGGGAGGAGGATGCAAATAAAAATGGTGGCAAGTGGATTATTCGGCTGCGGAAGGGCTTGGCATCGCGTTGCTGGGAGAATCTCATCCTGGCCACGTTGGGGGAACAGGTCATGGTTGGGGAGGAGATCTGTGGGGCTGTAGTCTCTGTCCGGTTTCAGGAGGACATTATTTCAATATGGAATAAGACTGCCAGTGACCAAGAAACCACAGCCCAAATCCGGGATACGCTTCAGCGAGTGCTTAACCTACCTCCCAACACCATTATGGAACACAAAACGCACACCAACAGCATCAAAATGCCAGGCAGGCTGGGCCCCCAAAGGCTCCTTTTTCAAAACCTCTGGAAGCCGTGGCTGAATGTGCCATGACCCTCTCCCTCTCTGGATGGCACCATCTTTGAAGCTGGCATCATCGGAGTCTCTTGTTCTGTTGGTGTGCTAACTGGAAGATTCTTCTGTCCTGGACAAGAGGAATTGGAAGAGCATTTTATGTTTTAAGAACAGGCTGACACACAGCAGCTACGACAACAGCTGAGATCACTTAATAAATGCTGCTAAACTAAAAAAATAAAAAAAATAAATAAAACTTTTTCCCCTAAGAACAAGAAAGAGACAGGGATGTCCACTTTCACCACCCTTACTTAACATAGTACTAGAAGTCCTAGCCACAGTGATAAGAAGAAGAAATAAAAGACATTCAAATTGGAAAGGAGGAAATAAAACTGTCATTATTTGCAGATGACATGATATTGTACCTAGAAAACCTTAAAGACTCCATTAGAAAACTACTGGATTTAATAAATGAATTTGGCAGTGTAGCAGGATACAAAATTAGCACCCAGAAATCTATGGCATTTTTATACACCAATAATGAATTCTCAGAAAGAGAAACTAAACAAGTAATCCTATTTACCACTGCAACAAAAAAATTAAGATACTTAGGAATAAACTTAACCATAGTCATAGTTGCCCATTCCACAATGGAGGAGAAGTTGTTATTATAGGTCATGTTTGTTCATTCACTGGGCTGTATTTTCAGACATATGCCGAAGCAATATCTTCAGTGATACAGCTCCTAGGGCAATGGAAACTAAAGATAAAATAAACAAGTGGGACTACATCAAAATGAAAAGCTTCTGCACAGGAAAAGAAAGCATCAACAAGACAAGAAAGCCCACTGCCTGGGAGAGCATATTTGCCAATGTTATCACCGATAAGGGTTTAATCTCCACAATTTATAGGGAACTCATACAACTTAACAAAAGGAAGATAAGCAATCCAATAAAAAAATGGGCAATGGATCTAAAAAGGTAATTTTCAAAAGAGGACATACAGAAGGGTAAGAGACATATGAAAATATGCTCAAAGTCACTAATCATCCAAGAGATGCAAATCAAAATAACAATGCAGTACCATTTCACACCTGTCAGAATGGCTATCATCAACAAATCAACAAACGACAAGTGCTGGTGAGGATGCAGAGAAAAAGGAACCCTTGCGCACTGCTGGTGGGAATGCAGACTGGTGCAGCCACTGTGTAGAACTGTATGGAGTTTCCTCAAAAAAACTAAAAATGGAACTCCCATTTGACCTAGTGATCCCACTTCTAGGAATATATCCCAAGAAATCAGAAAGACCAATCAGAAAAGATATATGCACCCCTATGTTTATAGCGGCACAATTCACCATAGCTAAGATTTGGAAACAGCCTAAGTGTCCATCAGCAGATGAGTGGATTAAAAAACGGTGGTACATATACACAATGGAATACTACACTGCGGTAAAAAAGAAGGAATTCTTACCATTTGCAACAGCATGGATGGAACAGGAGTGCATTATGTTAAGTGAAATAAACCAGTCAGAGAAAGATAAATATCACATGATCTCACTCATTTATGGAATATAATGAACAACATAAACTGATGAACAAAAACAGATCCAGAGACAGAGAAACATTGATCAGACCATCAAACCTCAGAGGGAAGGTAGGAGAGGGTTGGGATAAGGGGGAGAGATTAATCAAAGGACTTGTATGCATGCATATATAAGCCTAACCAATGGACACAGACAACAGGGGGGTGATGGCATGAGTGGTGCGGGGGGGGGGGGGAGGCAATGGGGAGATAAGGACACACATGTAATACCTTAATGAAGAAATTTTAAAAAAACAGTGGTACATCTATACAATGGAATACTACGCTGCTGTAAAAAGGAAGGAACTCTTACCATTTGCAACAGCATGGATGGACCTGGAGAGCATTATGCTAAGTGAACTAAGTCAGTTGGAAAAAGATAAATATCACATGATCTCACTCATGTGAAATATAATGAACAACATAAACTGATGAACAAAAACAGATCCAGAGACAGAGAAGCATCAATCAGACCGGCAAACCTCGGAAGGCAGGGGAGGGTGGGGGGAAGAGGGAGAGATCAACCAAAGGACTTGTATGCATGCATATAAGCACAACCAATGGACACAGACACTAGGGGAGTGAGGGGGTGGGGGGACAATGGGGGATAGGGACACATATGTAATACCTTAATCAATAAGGAAAATAAAAAAATACAGAAAACTTTTCTCAATTAATGTTTGGATACTGCCTTTTATATCACACCAACTTCATTAAGCATAGGCTACTGTTGAGCCAAGGTTTCAGATATAGAACCAATTTGAGATACATAATAACTGGATTCTGATAAACTGAATTCAGAAGCTCTAGTAGGTGTACTCATTCAAACAGAATGTGCTAGACATTCTGCAAGGCAGGAAGGATATAATCATAAATATTTTACTTGATCTCATGAAGCTTTCAGACTGTTGGGGAAAACATACAAAGAAAAGGTAATTACAAAATATTATTACTTGTGACTATATTGAGTTGAATAAAAAAATTAGTGAATATCTGTAATGGCCATTGTTGAGACTGAGTGCGAGATGCCAGTCAATGCGGTTTGCCCAGCTGAGTTGGAGGTGATAATTAGTAAAGGCATCAGACCACGTAGCTGTGTGATTTGTTTCCAGCCGTGCTACACAACAAAGACTTGGAAGCTAAGAAGGTAAACGATTGGTTCCATACTAGGGAGTTGCAGGATGGTCAGGTTAAAATAATGAGGAAAAAACGCCCCTGCCATTGTGGGGACACACATACAATTCCCAAGGACAGATCTGACCCAAGCCTAGTGCCTGGAAGTGAGATTTTGTTTTGTTTTGTTTCTGCAGATCCTGGTTATGCTAGTGGTTTTGATATGCACGTTTTTTCTGTCGGTTTTATGCATTTACTGGAAAGACAGGTGGCTGACATTAGGGCTCTCACTGAAGGTAAGCATCATCCTGTCGGTCGAGCACTGTTTGTCCAATGTGGTCAGCCTGACATTTGGCTTTCTCCCAGGTCTTTGCTCCCTATGTGCATCTGACCATGATAACTGTGATGGTTCTCCTTTCCTGGCCTGTGGCCTACTACTTGATCCATTTGGAACAAGAAGGTATGTCCTGGTTTTAGCTTACATACTCTACTCAGCCAAACACAAGCGTGGTAGATAGCCACCACTACGCGGCTTTGAAATTCATTTAGCTTATTACTCAGGCCACATAACCCCATGTGGCCTGTCAGAGCATTTTCTTGATCAAACAGGCTTTCTTCTCCTGGGAAAGTAAGAATGATCGCCATGATGTTACACAGTGACTGTCTGGAAATGGAAAGAGGTTGGGGGCAGGGTAGAGGCCATTTAATTTTATTTGACAGAGTGATAGTACTAGTTACAGTTCCTTTATATTGTATTCAAATGTTACTAGTTTCAACTAATGAACTTCTTTGAGGTCTAGATATGCCTGGTTACGCTCTAGTAATGCAAAGCAGGCCCCTGTGAGTCCCTGTCATACCTGGGAGCTTGGAGCAGAAGCAGAAACATCTCCCTCTGCCTCTGGTTTGCTCTCCATCCTTTGCCCTAATGTCATAGAAACAAAAAAGAATCAGAGCTATACATTAAATCGTTTTGAGAATGGAGTTATCTCTCAGCACCCTTCCTGAGGAACCAGTAGCATCTTCTTTTTATGTATCTCTGTTTACTATTAGTTACATAGGGAGTGTTTGCTCCCTGATTGTACAAGGATAGAGACAAGAGAATGACTGGATTGCTAGTGTTGGCATTGTGAATGTTTATACTTGTTTGTATCTGTATGTGGAGAGTGAATTGTAGGAAATGTTTTGGGGCAGAAGTTTAAAGGTGACAATAATGAACTCTTTTTCTCTTTCATTTCTGAAATTTTAGCTAGATTCAGAAGAGACCAGAGTAAACATCATAAGAGAAAAAAAATCAAGACATGTGCTAGACTCACAAAGCTGAGAGGTTAGAGCTGGAGATACAGATTTGAAAGTGACTGAAGTATGCATAGTAACTTAAAAATGTACAAATAGGTAAAATCCTCAGAGGTTTACAATTATAAATGATGGGGAGTAGCCAGTAATAACAAGTACTGTGGATGAGCTGTGTATGTGTGTGAGAGAGAGAAAGGGGGGGGGGGAGAGGGAGGAAGGGAGAGAGAGAGAGAGAAAAGTAAATGCATAGTATTTATTGAGTACCTATTTTTTATTATTATTTTTAAAAATAAATCTTCAAATTATTACAATTGTTTTTCCTTTTTCCCCCCATAGCTCCCCTCCATCCGGTTCCCACCCCACCTTCTGCCCTTACCTCTCCCCCACTGTCTTCATCCATAGGTGTACGATTTTTGGCCAGTCTCTTCCTACAACCCCCCATACCCCTTTCCCCCTGAGAATTACCAGTCCACTCCCTTTCTATGCCCCTGATTCTATTATATTCACAAGATTATTCTGTTCCTCATGTTTTTAATTCACTTGATTTTTAGGTTCACTTGTTGATAGATATGTATTTGTTGTTCATAATTTTTATCTTTACTTTTTTCTTCTTCCTCTTCTTAAAGAATACCTTTCAGCATTTCATATAATACTGGTTTGGTGGTGATGAACTCCTTTAGCTTTTTCTTATCTGTGAAGCTCTTTATCTGCCCTTAAATTCTGAATGATAGCTTTGCTGAGTAGAGTAGTCTTGGTTGTAGGTTCTTGCTATTCATCACTTTGAAAATTTCTTGCCACTCCCGTCTGGCCTGCATAGTTGCTTTTGAGAAATTGACTGACAATTGTATGGGTGCTCCCTTGTAGGTAACTAATTGTTTTTCTCTTGCTGCTTTTAATATTCTCTCTTTGTCTTTTGCTCTTGGCATTTTAATTATGATGTGTGTTGGTGTGGTCCTCTTTGGATTCCTTTTGTTTGGGGTTCTGTGCGCTTCCTGTACTTGTAAATCTATTTCTTTCACCAGGTGGGGGAAGTTTTCAGTCATCATTTCTTCGAATAGGTTTTCAGTATCTTGTTCTCTCTCTTCTTCTGGCACCCCCATAATTCTGATGTTGGTACGCTTGAAGTTGTCCCAGAGGCTTCTTACACTATCTTCAACTTTTTGGATTTTTTTTTGCTTTTTGCTTTTTCGGTTGAGTGTTTTTTGCTTCTTTGTATTTCAATTCTTTGACTTGATTCTTGTGTTCCTCTACTCTGTTGTTGGGTCTGTATAATATTTTTTATTTCAGTCAGTGTATGTTTAATTTCTCGTTGGTCCTTTTTCATATCTTCGAGGGTCTCTTTATATTTATCGGCCTTTTCTAGGATATTCTTGAAAAGCCTTATAACTGTGGTTTTGAATTCTATATCCAGTCATTTGTTTTCCTCCATTTCTTTTGTTTGTGATCTGTTTCTTTGTCGCCGCATTTTCACTGCTTCTCTGAGTTGGTAGGGTAGCTTTGTGTGCTAGGTTTCCTATATAGCCCAGTGGGTTGGCCTCCCCAGTTAACCTGACGTGGACACTCTTGGTGCACCCCTTTGTGGACTGTGTGTACAGCCTTGTTGTAGTTAAGTCTTGATTGTTGTTGGTATCACTGGGAGGAATTGACCTCCTGGCCAGTTGGCTGTGAGGATCAGCTGTATCTACGCTGGGAGAAGTTCAGTGCTGAAGACAGCCTTATAGGATTAGACTTGCCAAATTGCAAAAGCCTCTGTGCTCAGCTTGGATGGGGTGGAGTCTCAGGGCTGAGCAGATGGGGTGAAGTCTCAGGGCGGGGCAGACAGTCTTGGCTTCCCGTCAGCCCTGCCCTTGCGCGTGTGCGCCTCCAGACCTCTGCCTTCCCCAGCTCCTGAGCCTCTGCCCGAGAGTCCAGATTCCCCCCGCAAGAGTGTGGGTCCCCAGGGGCTCGCCTGGAACTGGGGTTCAGTGCAATCAGAACTATGGTTCAGTGCAGTCAGGAGCTTCCAATTCCCTTCTGCTAGGGAAAGCCTGTGGCAACCTCGCAGTCTTTGTGCACACTTGTGTGCACGCCTCCAGCCCCCTGCCCGCCGGGGCTCCCCCGGGTCTCCGAGTCTCCAAGTGCCTTTCTCTCTACTTGACAGTCCAGACTCCCCCTGTATGAGCCTGGGTCCACGGGGTTTTGCCTGGAACTGGGGTTCAGTGCAGTCAGGGGCTTCCTTCCCCCTCCTGCCAGAAAAAGGCAGCCAGGCTCTCAGCCGCCCTTCCTCTCTGTGCGCACAAAGACCCTTTGCTGTACCTCAACCCTTTGCCATTCCTCCAATTCTCCGTGAGCTTTTCTCTTTCCTTCTAGTTGTAGAATTTCCACTCAGCCAGCTTTCCTGTGATTCTGGATGGTGTCCGTTCTGTCTTTTAGTTGTAGTTTTGAAATTGTTGTGCGAGGCAGCAGTTTAGGTGCTTACCTATGCCACCATCTTGGTTTCTCTTTATTGAGTACCTATTGTTGGTAAATTCTGTCATATCAACTCTATGAGGGAGTGGTTAGCAGCAATATAGACCCATTTTTCAGAATGAAGAAAATGGAGATGCAGAGAGGTTAAGCAGTGGTCCTTAATTACACATTAGACCAGGGTTGGGAACTTTATATCTGCCAAAGGCCTTTTGGATATTTATATCATAATTCTCGGGCCATATAAAATTATCAACTTAAATATTAGCCTGCTGTATTTGGTCAAACTTTTAACCTTGGCAGGACCAGACCTAATGATTCCACTCATCTTATACGGCCCTTGGGCCAGATGTTCCCCACCCCTGCGATGTCTGGCTTTGAACTCAGACTTCTGTTAGCCAGGGCCCCTTCCACTATCCTGCACTGCCTTATATATAGGGCCATTTTGGGCTGATCTTTATAGGCTTCAGGGCTTTCTCAGCACCAGCCATTCTACTCGTACTCCTGAGAAGGTATTCCTTAACATGACCTCTCTTTCACTTCCTTCTGCCTCCTGCACAATTTATTTCCTGGATATTTTCAGTCAAATACTATTGCCTTAATAATAAGGCTTACATTTGGATAGTGCTGTACTTTCTAATCACTGAAAATAAATGGGGATGTGATGGAAATAGAGAGTAAATCAGGCAGTCCACAAGGCACTAAAACCCATGCACTGGGTGTTTACTGGCTGCTGCTTTGGGATAATTAGTTGCTTGGGTTGGTCTCCATTCCTCTTTATCTCTTTTTCTCACTTCCCCCTCCTTCCAACTTTTTCAGCTGCACAAGTGGTTATTGGACTGCCTTTTTTTCTTATCCTTTTGTTTCTGTTTGTGGTGCCATGGGGATTTTATTCTCCCTGCGTTGAGAATGAGAATAAATTGGGACCCAAGCCAGGCCTCTTTGGACATAGAGGTGCACCCATGGTAGGTCTGAGCATGATGAACGTGGGTGAGTACCAGTGTGCATGGGGTTATGGGTGAGAGATAAGGACCTCAGAACCGTAGGAATCTGTGTAAAGGAAAATGGATGGGCTTTTGTTGAAAAGAATAAAGGTAATCATAGATATTAGACTTGAACCCAGCAGGTCACCTAACTTTCAGTCCATTTCTCTTTACTGTGCCCAGTGACACTGCCTCAGATGAGCACCATCCCAGATCTATTGGGTGGGAGAGAGGGGCTCACTACGGGGCTTCCCATCTACCACAAAATGCATGTTGGGAGAAGCTCTGAGGTAAAGGCTCTGATGTCCTTTTCTTCCACAGCTGGCGCCTGAGAACACCATGATGTCCTTTGAGAAAGCTGTTGAAAACGGGGCCTTTGGGCTGGAGACTGATGTATTCTTTAGGTAGGAAAGCAGGGAGTGGATGGGGAAGAAATAAGGTCAGTGCCATGGAAGATGACTACCGCGGGCCAAGGTGTAAGCGCACAAGCCTCGGGGAGTTTCTCCTGTGTTCCTATGCCAATGGGCACGTAGCATGTGCACGAGACACTTCTCCCTTGCAAGCATATATCTGTACCACTACGTTCTTAATTATAGGGTCATAAATCATACACACTATGTATAGACTCCACAAATTTGGCCCCATTACAAGCCATGCTTAAAACTTAACCCCATGCACTACACTACCTAGCAATATGTTTACATATTAACAGCCTCTGGACACCTCTATATTCCAGGCCTTCTTCTAGAGTGCTATTGAGAGGCAAGTGAGTACAGTGTACTCCTGCCTAAGAGATGTTCCCAGCCAACGAAGGAAACATGGCATGTTAAAAATGCCCACAGTATAAGACCATTTGTGGGGTGTCCCTTCCCAAGAAGATTAAGTCAAACATGGAGGAAAAGGTCTCTGCCTATTATATGAAAAATGACCTATGTACTCAGAATTGTGTTTGAGTTGAGTGTTGAAGAATAAATATTATTTTACACGAAGATATGGTGATAGAGTATTTTCCAGGTAGAGATAACTACTTATTTAAATAGAAAACCAACAACTTTGTAGATCAGTGAGCTAACCTGTATGGATGGCAAATTGATACGCTTGGGGACAGGAGAGGGCCATGTGAGGAGGAGGTATGTCTGCGAGGTCACTGGGACTGGATCATGGAGATTCTTAAGTGTGTAATGGGCAAGCCATCATAGGTTTCAGCAGATTTCTTACTGTTTTAAAAGTTGTGATTTAGAAAAATTTAGGCAATCTGTGAGGGAGACTTCTTACGGAGATGGGTAGTATTGTGTGCAAACTCCCTTCACACCCTTTCTGTGAGGCAAACAAAAATGAACATCCTAATTCAAAATGAGGAAATGTGGTTTGAACCTGGATTCAATGAAGGGAAATGTATGGTAAGGTCATATGGCTGGAAGTAAATGATAAAGCTAGGATTGGAATGACATTTCCTGACATTACCCAACCATGACAACTGTTCTGTGCAGAATATTCGTATTGGGGTTTTGAAACAGGATGTCCTGTCAGAGCTCCTGGGTTCATTTGTGGAAGTGGTTGGTGGTCATGGCATAATGTGATACAGGTGCTGAGCCAACGAGCTCCTGGCCCTTCTCTCTTCTCTTGTTTCTGTGACTTCAACTATGATGCAGATGATCCTTCCAACTCCTCAGTTTCTCTCCTTGATGGCATCTTCATTTCCAGTGGCCATCTCCACATACTCCACCATTTACATGTATGGTCATAGTCTAGGCTTCATCATTACCAAAAACTGCCTATCAGTCAGGACACGAATATCACACCAATAACTTGAGCAGGAAAAATGTAATATCAGTAATTACTAAGTGGTAAAATATGGTTAACTACTTAAATTGGTAAAGCGGACCTGGTCAGTATAAAAGTAGCAAGTGTAGCTAGTGGAAGGAACTTTTGTTCCAGATGAAATAAATGTAGTAAACAAATTTCACCATATTCTTTCCAAGAATAATAATACAAACAAAAAATAAATAAAAAACTTGGCAAAAGCTGCTGACGGAAGACTCTGAAAGGTGGAGGAATGAAGGTGGACTGGCTAGAGTTCCTAAGACTGAAGGAAATAGCAAGTAGGTAGTGAGTTCCCCATTTTTGTTGTTTTATTTTGTTTTTTCCTTATACATTCCTACATGAGCTCTGTAGAGACCTGAAACCCAGAAAACACCCACAGCTGCAAATGGAAAAAAAAAAGCCCCCTCCACTTCTCCCAGTTTTTTTCTCTACAAAAAACAGGGAGAAGTGTAGCCCAACAAGATGTGAATATGTTGATTATAGCAGCCCTACTTAGGTGAGCATCACAGTAAAGCCATTCCCCCCTGCCTGGGGCTCTGGTCCTAGAGATGATGGGCAGATCCCTGTCTTCCATTCCTGCCCTGAAATAAGAGGGGTACCCCTTTCTTCACTCCCCCAACTAGAGAGCAAGGAGAGAATTATTAAGATGTTATCCAGTGATCTCTTTGTGGTGGTAAAATATACTTAACATAAAACTTTATCAATTTAACCATTTTTAGTTTTACAATTCAGTGGCATTAAGTACATTGATCTTGTTTTGTTACCATCAGCACCGTCCATCTCTAGAACTTTTCATTTTCTCAAACTGAAACTCTGTACATATTAAATAATAACTCCTTGATCTTTCCTCCCCTGAGGTCCTGGCAACTGCTATTCTATTTTCCATCTCTATGAATTTGACTACACTACTTATCTCATAAGAGTGGAAACATACAGTATATGTCCTTTATGCATGGCTCATTTTACCTAGCATAATGTCAAGGTTCATCTCTATTATAGCATATGTCAAAATGTCTTTTTAAAATTTTGTTCAAAATTACATAACATGAAATTTGCTATCTTAACAATTTTCAGTGTACAGCTTAGTAATGTTAAGTATATTCACATTGTTGTGAAATAGATCTCTATAACTTGTTTATCTTGCAAACCTGAAACTCTTTACCTATTAAACAACTCCCCCTTTCTTTCTCCCCTCAGCTTCTGGTAAGCATGATTCTTTCTGTTTCTGTGAACTTGTCTACTTTAGGTACCTTATATAAGTGGAATCATATAGTATTTATGTTTTTGTGACTAATTTCACTTAGCATAATGTCTTCAAGTTTCATCTATATTGACAAGATTTCCTTTTTCAGGCTGAATAATATCCCATTGTATGTATATCCCACATTTTGCTTATCCATTCATCCACAAATGGACATCTTGATTGTTTTTACTTCTTGACTATTTTGATTAAAGCTGCTATGAAAGTCAATATACAAAAATCTTTTCAACATCTTGCTTTCAATTCTTTTGGGTACATACCAGGAAGTGGAGTTGCTGGACCATATGATAATTCTATGTTTAATTTTCTGAATAGCTGCTATAGTAGAGCATCTGATTTTTTAAAATCTATATATAAAATATTGGGCAGATTTTTGTATAACTCATGGGTGAGACCAAAGAGAAGCAAAACAGCAGAAGCTGAACATTGATCTGGAGCACCATTCAGTTTTAGATTGACCTCTGGGTAGCACATGAGAATGGCCAGAAAAGCATGGCAAAGACTTTGAAAAGTAGATTAGCATTTAAATTGTAACCCACAAAATGTAAGCCAGGACATGTATTCTGGTTCTAAACATGGTTACCCTGTTAAAATAGATTTAACTGGAAGCCATAGTCACATAATACCCAAACTGGCCGGGATACAATCCAAAATTTTCATCAGACCAAAATTAACAAAAATTTCAACTTCAATGAGAAAAGATGTTAATACTAAGAAAGAATGTACGAATTATCTAAGAATTTTCAAGCAGCTATCATAAAATATCTCCAACAAATTATCAACACTCATTAAACAAATGAAAAAGTAGAAAGTCTTAGCAATAAAAAGTAGAAGGAATAGGAAAGAACTAAATGGAAAGAAAAATCCTTTAGACAAAATATTTAAAAAGTCAACTTATATACATATATCAAATCACTAGAGGCCCGGTGGACGAATTCATGCATGGCTGGGGTGAGGGGCTGCAGGCGGTTGGCGGGCCAGCCCCGCCACCTTGTTGAACTCCCAATGGAGGGGACAATTTGCATATTAGCCTTCTATTATATAGGATTATATAGTACACCAAGGCTTATACAGTGCTATATGTTAATTGTATCTCAATAAAATGTATGTGTGGGGGGGTCAATTTGGAGCATCAGGAATTAAGAAAGATCAATAGAGAGGGCAATATATAAGTAGACAGTTCTCCTCCTCCAGAGTTTAAAAATTAAACTTAATGTTTAAAAGTAAAAACATAACATTGTTTCATGAGAGTCTCAGTTTATTTTGAGCTATTTAAGACAACTATATTATAAAAGAAGGGAGCAGGGTAAAGGGATCTAAATTTCTACATTCTACTTTAAGTGATAATATATTGATATTAGTACATGTGATAAATTATACACACACACACACACACACACACACACACACACACACACACACATATATATATATATATACTAGAGATCCAATGAAATTTGTGCAAGAGTAGGCCTTCCTTCCCCCAGCTGCCGGCACCTGCTTCCCTCTGGTACCCAGGACCCAGGCTTCCCTCAGGCTGCCAGCAGGCACCTTGGACCTGGGCTTCCCTCACAGCCCCGGCTTTGTCCGGAAGGACATCCGGTCTAATTAGCATATTATGCTTTTATTATTATAGATATATATAGTAATATATAGGGCAACCACACCAAAAAATATACGAAGAGGTAATATAAAATATAAAAAACACTACAAATTTAAAAGTATTCAGAATACCAACAGGAAAGCTAATAAAAAACAGAAAATCAGAGGGAATAAACATAAAACAAGTATTAAAATGGCAGCTTTAAATCCTAACATATTAATATATTAAATGTAAATGATCTAAGTATACCAATTAAAAGAGACTAGAAACATAGATTTAAAAATATACACAGTCCTAGCCAGTGTGGCTTGGTTGGGCATCATTCCATGCACCAAGAGATCACCAGTTCGATTTCTGGTGATCCGAACATGCCTGGTTTTCAGGCTCAATACCCAGTAGGGGGTGTGCAGGTGGCAGCCAGTTGATGTTTTTCTCTCACATTGATGTTTTTCTTTCTCTGTCTCCCTCTCCCCTCTCTCTAAAACAAATAAAAACATATTTAAAAAAATAGAAAAGTGAAAATATGATACAAATATGTGCTGTGTTCCAGGAATTCACCTCAGGGAGCAAATAGGGAGAAAATTGGGGACATCTGTAATACCATCAACAATAAATAATAATAATTTTTAAAAAAGAAATTCACCTCAAATACAATGATTTAGGTAGATTAAAAATAAAAAAATGAAAAATATGCTATATAAATTCTAATCAAAGCTAAAAGGGCTAGGCTATATAATACTAGACAAAGTAGACTTCAGAGCAAAGAAAATCACCAGACACAAAGAGGAACATTACATAATGATAAAATAAAAAAAATTTGGTAAGAGTACATAACAATTCTAAATATATATCAACCCAAAAAACAGAGCTTCAAAATACATGAATCAAAAACTGAAAGAAATAGACAAATGCATAACTATAGTTAAGGACTACAACACCCTTAGTAATTGATAAAATAACCACTAAACACAATACCATTAAAGATGCAAAACAGCCCTGGCCAGTGTGTTCAGGGGGTAGAGCATTGGTCTGCACACTGAAGGGTCAAGGGTTCAATTTCCAGTCAAGGGCTTGTATCTGGGTTGCAGGTTCAATCCCCAGTGCACGGGGAAAGCAAACAATATGTCTCTTTCTCCTTGCCTCCCTTTACCTAAAATCAATGAAAAAATATTCTCAGGTGAGGATTAAAAAAAAAAAAAAGACGTAGAACAGCTAACAACACCATTATCCACAGAATCTAAGTGACATTTATGGAACACTCTCCAAGGACAGTAGAAGACTTTTTTTTTTCAAGTGTCCACAGAACATGCATCAATATAGATGACATCATGCACCATAAAACAAGACTCAACCAATTTAAAAATACTGGTCATAAGAATGAATTCTCTGACCATAATAGAATCACACCAGAAAGTAGTGACAAAAGTAACAAGAAAATCTCTATAAACAATTGGAAATGAAACAAATCTACTTCTAAATAATTCATAAGAGGTCTCCTTTATTTGATATGATTTGCAAAAATTTTCTTCCCTTATGTGTACTGTTTTTCATTTTTTTGATGCCAAATGATTTTGACAAAGATGCAAAGAAATTAAATGACCCATGGCTCACACCATATATTAAAATTAACTAAAATAAAACCAATTACATAAATATAAGAATGAATACCAGAAAACTCTTAGAATAAAACACAAGGGTAAATCTTTATGAACTTGGATTTGGCAGTGGATTCTGTGATAAGACACTAAAAACATGTGCAGCAAAAAAGAAAAGATAGGTAAACTGGACTTTAAAATTAAAAACCTTTGTGTGTCAAAGGACATAATCAAGAGCGTTAAATGACAAGTTACAGAATGGGAGAAAATATTTGCAAATCATATAACTGATAAGGGTTTAATATCTAGAATATATAAAGAACTCCTACAACTCAATAGAAAGATAACCCAATTAAAAAATGGGCAAAGGACCTGAAAATACTTTTCCAGAGAAGTTATTTAGGTGGCCAATAAACACATGAAAAGATGCTTAACGTCATTAGGAAAATACAACTCAAAACCGCAATGAGATATCCCTTCACACTTACTAATATGGCTATACTAATAAAAGGGAATTAACAAGTGTTGATAAGGATGTGGGAAAATGTAAACTTGTACATTGCTGGTAGAATATAAAATGGCATAGACACTGGAAAACAGTTTGTGCTTACTCAAAAAGCTTAACATAGAATTATCATATGCACTAACAAATCCCCTCCCCCCCAATTCAAAACAGGGACTTAAAGAAATACTTATATGCCAGTGTTTATTGCAATATTATTCACAACTAGAGGCCCAGTGCACAGATTCGTGAACATTGAAAGGAAATTAATTAGAAGGTGGCTGGTGGGGCGGGACTGGGCAAGATGGGCTGGACATGCCCTGGAGCCAACCTCCTGCGGTCCCTCCCTGGCCAGCCACACACTTGGGGCGGTGCCAGGGCTTGAAGGGTGTCTGCGGAGTGAGTGGGGTCCCTCCAGCAGGTGGGGTCCCTCGGCCTGGCCTGTGGGGATCGGGCTGAAACCAGCAGTCCAACATCCCCTGAGGGGTCCGGGAGTGCAAAAGGGCACTCTGCAAAGTTGCTGTCACTCAGCAGCTCCTGCATTGAGCATCTGCCCCCTGGTGGTCAATGCACATCATAGTTACCGGCCTGTCACTTAGCCTTTTATATATATAGATAGAAGATGCCCAAAAGGTGGAAACACCCCAAGCATCTATCAACAGGCAAATGGATAAAGTGTGGTATATGCATACAATGGGATATTATCCTATATAATAAAAGGCTAATATGCAAATTGACCGAACAGAATGACCAGTTGCTATGATGCGTACTGACCACCAGGGGGCAGATGCTCAACGCAGGAGCTGCCTCTTGGTGGTCAGTGTGCTCCCACAGGGGTGCGCTGCTCAGCCAGCAGCTGTGCTCATGGCTGGCAAGCGCAGCTGTGGTGGCAGGAGCCTCTCCTGCCTCTGTGGCAGTGCTAAGGATGTCCGCCTTCCGGCTTAGGCCCGTCCCTGTAGGGAGCAGGCCTAAGCCATCAGTCGGATATCCCCCAAGGGCTTCTGGACTGTGAGGGGACTCAGGCCAGGCTGAGGGACCCCCCTGAATGCATGAATTTTGTGCACTGGGCCTCTAGTTCAGCCATAAAAATGATTAAAGTTTTCTACACCATGAATGTTACAATATTAATGAACCTTGAAAATACTGTGCTGAGTTAAACTAGTGAGAGCAAAAGGAAAAATATATATGATTCTATGTATATTAAATATCTAGAACAGTCAAATTAATAGAGATAGAAAATAATTTAGAGGTATCAGGCTAGGAGAAGGAAAGAATGGGGAATTATTAACTAACTAGAGGCCCGTGCATGACATTTGTGCACTGGGGGGGCGGGGGGTGTCCCTCAGCCTGGCCTGTTACCTCTTGCAGTCCAGGACCCCTCAGTGGACATCCCCCAAGGGGTCCTTAGCGCTGCCGTGGAGGCAGGAGAGGCTCCTGCCACTGCTGCTGTGCTTGCCAGCCGTGAGCCCGGCTTCTGGCTGAGCAGTGCTTCCCCTGTGGGAGCGCACTGACCACCAGGGGGCAGCTCCTGCATTGAGCGTCTGCCCCCTGGTGGTCAGTGCGTGTCATAGGGACCGGTTGTTCCGCCATTCGGTTGATTTGCATATTAGCCTTTTATTATATAGGATGGTACAGAGTTTCTGTTTGGAGTAATAAAAAGTTTTGGAAATAGATAATGGTGATGGTTGCATGGCATTGTAAATATAGTTAATGTCATCAAATTGTATGTTTAAAAGTGGTTTTCAAATGGCAATTTTTTCTGTATATTTTCCACAGTAAAAAATAATTGGAACAAAAGCTAAACAATGGACAAAGGATAGCCTTTTCAATAAATAGTCTTAAAGCAACTGGACATCCAGAAACAAAAGAAAAAGACGCTTTACCTAATCCTCATGGTTTTGGGGAGGGAGGAAACCTCAAAATTTATTGTGGCTTTAAATGTAAAATGCAAAATTCTAAAACTTTTAGAAAACAAAGCATAGGAAAAATTATTCAGGATCTAGGGCTAGCCAAAATGTTCTTAGGCTTTATACCAAGAGCACTATCCATAAAAGGCAAAAAATGATAAATGGGACCTTGTCAAAATGAAAACTTATGCTCTCTAAAGGAAAACCCTGGGAAGCTCTTTATCTTTCCTTTGATTCTAACTGATAGCGCTGCTGGATAGAGTATATCCTTGCTTTTCATCTTGGGTTGTATATCCTTGCTTTTTATCACTTTGAATATTTCATGCCAATCCCTCTGGCCTGAAATGTTTCTGTTGCAAAATCAGCTGACAGTTTTTTTCTTTCTTTATTGATTAAGGTATTACATATGTGTCCTTATCCCCCCATTATCCCCACCCCACCCCCCCAATTCCCGCTCATGCCATCACCCCTCTGGTGTCTGTGTCCATTGGTTATGCTTATATGCATGCATACAAGTCCTTTGGTTGATCTCTCTCCCTTACCCCCACCCTCCCCTACCTTTCCTCTGAGGTTTGAGCATCTGATCTATGCTTCTCTGTCTCTGGATCTGTTTTTGTTCATCAGTTTTCAGCTGACAGTCTTATGGGAGATCCTTTGTGGGTAACTAAGTGCTTTTCTCTTGCTGCCTTTAAGATTTTCTCTGTCTTTAACCTTTGGCATTTTGTTATGATGAGTGTTAATGTGGGCCTCTTTGGGTTCATCTTGTTTGGGACTGTCTGTGCTTTCTAGATTTGGTATCTGTTTTCTTCCCCAGGTTAAAGAAGATTTCAGTCATTATGCCTTCAAATAATTGTTCAATCCCTTTATCTCTCTCCCTTCTCTTTCTGGTATCCCTATGATGGGAATGTTGATATGCTTGATTTTGTCACAGAAGCCCCTTAAACTAGCCTAATTTTTTGGATTCTTTTTTTCTTTTTGCTGTTCCAAATGGGTGTTTTTCGCTACCTTATCCTCCAAATCACTGATTGGATCCTCTGCTTCATCTAAATTGCTATTGATTCCATCTAATGTATTCTTCATTTCTGACTGGTTCTTTTTTTATGGTTTCTCTCTATTTGTTTAAGTTCTCCCTGAGTTCATCTATCTTTCCCCTGAATTCATTGAGCATCCCTATAACCAGTGTTTTGAACTCTGAATCTGGTAGATTGCTTGTCTCCATTTGTTTTGTGCTTTTTCTGGATTTTTTCCTGTTCTTTTATTTGGAACATTTTTTTTTTATTCTCATTTTAGCTGACTCCCTGTGTTTATTTCTACATATTAGGTAGGTCTGGTACATCTCCCAGTCTTGACAGAGTGACCTTACCAGGTGTACCAGTTAATAATGCGGATTTTGTAATAAAAAAAAAAAACATGATAATTTCAAGAGAAATATCAAAAGTGCTTTATTAAAAGTAATGTCCACCGCTAGCTACGTATTTCCCCATCTTTCAGATAATTTGTGGATACTGTCCCAATAGAACTTTTCTTGTTTTGAGACAAACCATTCAGAGACCCAATTTTCCACTTCTTCATATGTTTTGGAGTGCTGCTCAGAAAGTATGTGTGCCATCGATCGGAACAAGTGGGAATCTGAAGGAGCAAGGTCTGGTGAATACAGCAAGTGGGTTAAGACTCCCAGGCAAGATCTTCTAACGTGTCTTTAACTGGTTTTGAAGTGTGTGATGGTGCATGATCATGAAGCAAAATTATTTTGCTGTGTCTTCTGGAACATTCTGGTAGTTTCACTATCAAAGCATGGTTCAAATTGATTATTTATTGTCGGTAGCAATCAGTATTAATGGTTTTGCCTGGTTTTAGAAGCTCATAATACACCACACCTTCCTGATCCCACCAAACGCAGAGCATTGTCTCCTTTCTGAAGCAATTTGGCCTTGCAGTCGATGTTGATAGTTGACCTAGACTAACCCATGATTTTGTGCATTTGGGATTCTCAAAATAAATCCACTTTTCATTGCCAGTCACAATTCGATGCAAAAAAGACTTTCTTTCATGCCGTTGAAGCAACATTTTACGGATGACTTTTCGGTTTTCCATTTGTCTTTTGTTCAGGTGACGTGGCACCCATTTTCCTTCCTTTAAAATCTTTCTCATTGCTTGTAAATGATCGGAAATTGTTTCTGCAAGTTGTTTTTGAGTTTGACATGCATCTTCAGCCAATAATGCTTGTAATTGTTGGTCTTCAAACTTTTTCAGTGACCTGGACGTTCTTTGTCTTTCACATAGAAATAATCACTTTGAAAGCATTTAAACCAGCGTTCACAAGTATCTTGAGATGGGTCATTGTCACAATTATGCCCCAATTAATTAATTATCTGCCTAGATTTAGTGGGACATATGCAGGTGACCAGGGGTCAGCAATAACGGCCTATCCCCTGGTACTTCAATGTCTAGACAGTTGAGCCGAACTGGAACACATGAACACACAAGACAGAATTAGTATGCAATCACACAAGGTTTATTTACTTATTCCTAGTGGGTCCTAGGCTCCAGCAAAGGCCACCTGGTGATGCACACCAAAAGACGGACTACGAAGACGGAGACAGACAGGTGGTTGCAGTTGGTTCAGGCTTGTACAGCAGAGCAGTCAATCAGGGGCTCGTCTCACAGAGCGACGTGGAGTCCTCCTCTTACCAGGCAAGAGACGTCCACTGAAGAAGGTGTGGTGCTTAGATAGCCGGTAGTAAAAACTTGTTTCTTATCAGTGTGGGCCAGACAGTGTGCCTAAAGCTAGGAGCAGGGTGTTTACACTTTAAGGGCTTAGGGCGTTTACATCAAGATAGTGGAGCATTCACCATGTTTATAACATTTTGGAAGTTACAGAGTATTGGGGTCTCCACACAGCAAACATTTCACACATTAGAGGGTTTTCCTTATGACCATAACATTATAATAAGCATGTTCACCATAAGCTTCCCCAAGTATACGATAACTTTTTCTTTAAAATAAAGTAATGAATTAAAACTTCCTGCAAATGCTCTTTTTTTTACATGAAATTCGACATTTTTAAGCGTAAAAATATCTATGATGTTAACACCTTCAGCAAATTTGACATATGAAGTTTTGAACCTTGCTGTAAATACAAAATAACATACATATCAAATTGTGTATATATATATATATATCAACATATGTGTAACTCCATCTATTGAAAAAAATCCGCATTATTAACCAGTACACCTGGTATGTAGTAGATGTCCTGTGGGGCCCAGTGGCACAATCTTCCTGCTTGCCTGAGCTGGATATTCCAGAGGTGTCCCTTGTGTGGGCCATGTGTGCTCTCCTGCGATAGCTGAGCCTTGATTGCTGTTGGCATATAAGTGGGTGGGATTCATCCACAGGCTGATTAGCTGTGAGGACTGGCTGTGACTGCAGCAGAAAGCTGTTGTGCAGGTGCTGATGCCACTGAGTGGGATTCACTTTAGCAGGACTCTGGTGCCCGCTGAGTTCACCCTTTGGGTACATCGTTTTGGAGTTAATTGGGTGGTACTCTGGTGTCATCTGAAGCTGGACACAAGATGTGTTGGTTCTGGGGCCTCTTTGGAAGGGCTCTGGTGCAGGCCAAGGCCAGCTACTGCCTGTGTCTGGCCTGGGGCTATCTGGTAGGAGCTGCAAAGTGATCTGTGGTTGGTAGCTGCCTGTGCTGGGCTTGGAGGCATCTGGGAGTGGTTATGCTGTGAACCAAGACTGGCTGCTACCAGTGCCAGGCTTGGGGCTGCTTATCAAGAGGTACAGGGCATGCCCAGGCTAGCCGCTACTAGTTTGGGGCTTGAGGACCTTTGAGAGATTTTAGAGAAGTCTGCAGAAGGGACCCAGGCTGCCAGTTGTGTGGATTAGTCTCTGACAGAGGTTCAGTCTGGGAGCATGAATTGGGTGGGGCAGGATCTCGGAGAATCACCAGGGTGGGATGAGAACTGAGTTAACTAGGTCAGACTCAGATATGGTGCAGGCTATGTGTGGAGAGGGCTCCACAAAAGAACAATGGAGCCTACAGGCATTTTACTATTAGGGAGAGCTGCTCCTCTGGTCCTTGTTTGGGGCCACACAACTCAGCTCTTCTCCAGACATCCTGGTATCCCTTTCCTGGAGGTCAGGGGGAGGGTGTGAGTGGTGGGTTTGATTTTTTGCTATTTAAGAGGGTGCCTGAGTTTTATGCAAATCCTGTCTCACCCAGACTGTGTCCCTGCTGATTTTCACAGCTAGATGTTGTGGGGACTCCTCTTTTGGTACTGGTGCTCTGGGCTGGGAAACCTACTGTGGGACTAGAACACTTTGCTCCTCAGGGGAGACTTCTGCAGCCAAGATATTCCACCCCAATTCTTAGCCATCACACACAGGTGTGGGACCAGACTATTTCACATCTCCACCCCTCCTACCAGTGTCAGTGTGGCTTCTTCTTTATATCCATAGTTATAGGAGTCTGTTCACCTAGTCATCAGGGGGTTTTCAAGGGTGGTGTTCTGTAATTTAGCTGTAATTTTGATATGGCGTGAGAAGAGACAAGCACAGAATTTAACTATTTCACCATGTTGACCCACAGATTTAATTAACAGTATGCTTTTATTTTACCTCTCCCATAATTTGACCTGTTACTGTCATGAATCTCACAATATATTATTTTTGCTTTATATAGTCTACAATATTATTAAAAATTAAAAATGCTTTAAATATTTACTTACATATTATATCTCATACTTTTTTTTTATATAGATGCAAGTATCCAATTGGTGTCTACTTTTTGCCTAAGAACGTTTTTTAATTTTTCTTATAGTAAAGGTCTGCTGGATATGAATGACCTCATTGTTCTTTATATGAAAATATTTTTACTTTTCCTTTCTTTATTCTTTTTTTATTTTTATTTTTTTATGGCTGGTTTGTGCATTTATTATATTATACCCTTGTTATTTAGAGTCTTATTTTTATTTATTTATTTTAATTTAATCTTTACTGTTCAGATTATTACAATTGTTTCTCCTTCCCCCCCCTTACCTCCCCTCCATTTGGTTCCCACCCCACCCTCTGCCCTTACCTCCCCCCCACTGTCCTCATCCATAGGTGTACACTTTTTGTCCAGTCTTGTCCTGCACCCCCCACACTCCTTTCCCCCTCGAGAATTGTCAGTCCACTCCCTTTCTATGCCCCGATTCTATTATATTCACCAGTTTATTCTGTTCATCAGATTTTTTTATTCACTTGATTTTTAGATTCACTTGCTGATAGATATGTATTTGTTGTTCATAATTTTTATCTTTACCTTTTTCATCTTCTTCCTCTTCTTAAAGAATACCTTTCAGCATTTCATATAATACTGGTTTGGCAGTGATGAACTCCTTTAGCTTTTTCTTATCTGTGAAGCTCTTTATCTGCCCTTCAATTCTGAATGATAGCTTTGCTGAGTAGAGTAATATTGGTTGTAGGTTCTTGCTATTCATCACTTTGAATATTTCTTACCACTCCCATCTGGCCTGCATAGTTTCTGTTGAGAAATCAGCTGACAGTCGTATGGGTGCTCTCTTGTAGGTAATTAACTGTTTTTCTCTTGCTGCTTTTAATATTCTCCCTTTGTCTTTTGCTTTTGGCATTTTAATTATGATGTGTCTTGGTGTGGTCCTCTTTGGATTCCTTTTGTTTGGGGTTCTCTGTGCTTTCTGGACTTGTAAGTCTATTTCTTTCACTAGGTGGGGGAAGTTTTCAGTCATTATTACTTCGAATAGGTTTTCAGTATCTTGCTCTCTCTCTTCTTCTGGCACCCCCATAATTCGGATGTTGGTACACTTGAGGTTGTCC
Source organism: Corynorhinus townsendii (assembly GCA_026230045.1). Taxonomy (NCBI): domain Eukaryota; kingdom Metazoa; phylum Chordata; class Mammalia; order Chiroptera; family Vespertilionidae; genus Corynorhinus; species Corynorhinus townsendii. Next base: position 47,277,176 of record JAPDVU010000008.1, on the reverse strand, counting down.
CAGAGGCTCCTTACACTATCTTCAAATTTTTGGATTCTTTTTCTTTTTGCTTTTCCGATTGGATGTTTTTTGCTTCTTTGTATTTCAGTTCTTTGACTTGATTCTTGTGTTCCTCTAGTCTGCTGTTGGGTCTCTGTATAATATTTTTTGTTTCAGTCAGTGTATGTTTAATTTCTAGTTGGTCCTTTTTCATATCCTTGAGGGTCTTGCTAAATTTATCGGCCTTTTCTAGGAAATTCTTGAAAAATCTTATAACCGTGGTTTTGAACTCTATATCCAGTCATTTGCTTTCCTCCATTTCTTTCATTTGTCATCTGTTTCTTTGTCTCCACATTTTCGCTGCTTCCCTGAGTTGATGGAGTAGTTTTGTGTGGTAGGTGTCCTCTAGGGCCCAGTGGCTCAGCCTCCCCAGTTACCTGAGGTGGACACTTTTGGTACACCCCTTTGTGGACTGTGTGCTCAGCCTTGTTGTAGTTAAGTCTTGATTGTTATTAGTATCACTGGGAGGAATTAACCTGCAGGCCAATTGGTTGTGAGGATCAGCTGTGCCTATGATGGGAGGACTTCTGTGCTGGAGACACCCTTATGGGACAAAACTTGCAAAATTGCAAAAGCCTCTGTGCTCAGATTGGATGGGGCGGAGTTTCAGGGCAGAGCCGACAGCCTTGGCTTCCCATCAGCCCTGCCCTATGAGGCCCCTGGGTCTCAGTGTTCCTCGGTAATCACTGCAAGCACCTCTGAGAGAAAGCTGCCCTCAAGTTTTGCCCTCTGCCAGACAGTCCATTTTCTCCTCGAATGAGTCTGGGTTCCCAGAAACTCGCCCGGAACTGGAGTTCAGTGCAATCGGGAGCTTCCGTCTCCCTCCCACTTTAGAAAGCCACCTGCGCCTTCAGCCGCCCGTGCATTCAGCAGTCAGTCCTCTCTGCAGCGCACCTCTGGACCTCTGCCTTCCGCTTCTCCTGAGTCTCAATGTGCTTTCTCTTTTCCTGACAGTTCAGATTCCCCCCGAATGAGTCTGGTTTCCTAGAGTCTCGCTCGGGACTGGAGTTCACTGCAGTCGGGAGTTTCTGTCTCCCTCCCGCTTTAGGCAGCCAGCCGCGCACTCAGCCGCCCATGCACACGCCTCCGTACCTCAGCCTTTTCTAGCTCCTCTGAGTCTCAATGTGCTTTCCTCTTTCCTTCTAGTTGTAGTATTTACACTCACCCAGCTTTCCTGTGGTTCTGATGGTGTCCATTTTGTCTTTTAGTTGTAGTTTTGAAATTGTTGTGTGAGGCAGCAGTTTAGGTGTTTACCTATGCCTCCATCTTGGCTTCTCCTCCTTTCTTTTTTATTAAATATAAGTTTATTTTATGTTTCAAAGTTATTTTTGTGTTCCAGGAACATTTAACTTTGGTTGAAATGAAAATAAGTACTCAAGTTCAGTACCCTAGTTACTAAGTTTTTAAATTTAGCTTACTAGTATATACCATGTTTCATTTATAGCTCTAACATGTTAGTCATTTTGAGTGATAATCTTATCCCATTTTAATTAATTCATTTAGTTCTACTAATTGATTTTTTAGAAATTCTAAATTGCAATTATTTAATTTTTTTGGTACTGCAATTTATGACTTTTTTTCAGAACACTTAAGTAATTCTTATCCTAAGTGACTGACATAAAAAGGATGAATAATATTTCATTGTGTGTACATACCAAATTTTGCTTATTTATTCATCAGTTGATGGACACTTGTGTTGCCTCTACATTTTAGCTGTAGTAAATAATGCTGTTATCAACCTGGGTACATAAATATCTCTTCAAAACCCTGCTTTCATTGCCTTTGGATACATACAACCAGAAGTGGGATTGCTGGATCATATGATATTTCTATTATTAGTTTTTTGAGGAACCCCTACAGTGTTTTATACAGTGGCTATAGTGTCTTACATTTTAACTAGCAGTGCAGAAGGGTTCCAATTTCTCCACATTCTGATAAGTGTGAGGTGGTATCTCATAGTTTTAATTGGCCTTTCCCTAATGATTAGGGATGTTGAACATCTTTTCATGTGCTTCTTAGAGCCATACATAATCATCTTCGAAAAAATATCTATTCAGGTTCTTTGACCATTTTTTAATTTGTTTTTTTTTTTTTGTTGTTGTTGTTGAGATTTAGTTTTCTGTGAATTTTAGATATTAATTCCTTATCAGACATATGATTTATATTTATTTTCTCTCATTCTTTGGGTTTCCTTTTTGCTCTGTTAATACTGTCTTTTGAATGCAATAAATTCTAAAATTTTCATGAAGTCAGTTTGTCTATTTTTGTCTTTTGTTGCCTGTGCTTTTGTTGTGATATCCAAGAAATTACTGCCCCATCCAATGTCATGACATCCAATGTCATCCTATGTTTACTTCTAAGAATTTTATTGTTTTAGTTCTTTCATTTAGATCTTTGATCCACTTTGTGTTTATTTTTGTATATGGTGTTAAGAAAAGGTCCAACTTGATTCTTTTTATGTGAATATCTAGTTTTCCCAGCACCATTTGTTAAAAAGATAGTCCTTTCTCTATTGAATGGTCTTCCACACACTTGTCAGAAATTGTGACCATATGTGCGGGGCACATGCTCCAGTTGAAAGCTCAGTCCCCAGTGAGGGGCATGCAGGAGGCAGCCAATTGATGATTCTTTCTCATCATTGATGTTTCTATCTCTTTCTTCCTCTCTGAAATCAATACAAATATCAAAAAAACAATAAAATTGTAACCATACATGCAGCAGTTTATTTCTGCTCTGTTCTATTCTAGTATATTTTTCTGTCTTTATGCTTGTATCATACTGTTGTTGTTTTTAATCAAATAATCCTTTTTTAAAATCTATTGTTGAGATTATTACAGATGTCCCTCTTTTTTCCCTCATAGCTCCCCTCCACCCAGTTCCCACCCTGCCCCAGGACTTCACCACCCTATTGTCTGTGTCCATAGGTAATGCATACATGCTTATAAGATCTTTGTTTAATCTCTTCCTGAACCCTCAACCCCCACTTCCCACTGAGAATCATCAGTCTGTTCCATTTCCATGCCTCCAATTCTATTTTATTCACCAGTTTATTCTGTTCATTAGATTTCTTATTTGTTTGATTTTTAGATTCAATTGTTGATAGATGTATTTGTTGCTATTTTGTTACTCATATTTTTTATCTTATTCTTTTTTTCTTCTTCCTCTTCTTAAAGAATATCCTTCAGCATTTCATATAATACTGGTTTGGTGATGATGAACTCCTTTAGCTTTTTCTTGTCTGTGAAGCTGTTTATCTGACCTTCAATTCTAAATGATAGCTTTGCTGGGTAGAGTAATCTTGGTTGTAGGTCCTTGCAGGTCATCACTTTGAGTATTTTTTTTGCCATTCCCTAGAGGCCTACATAGTTTCTGTTGAGAAATAGGTAATAGTTGTATAGGTGCTCCCTTGTAGGTAACTAACCTCTTTTCTCTTGCTGCTTTTAAGATTCCCTCTTTGTCTTTAGCCCTAGGCATTTTAATTATGATATGTCTTGGTGTGGTCCTCTCTGGGTTCCTCTTGTTTGGGGCTCTCTGTGCTTCTTGGACTTGTAAATCTATTTCTTTCACCAGATAGGAGAAGTTTTCTGTCATTATTCCTTCAAATAGGTTTTCAATATCTTGCTCTCTCTCTTCTTCTGTCAACCCCAGATTTCAGATGTTGGTATGCTTGAAATTGTCCCAGAGGCTCCTTACACTATCCTCATATTTTTGGATTCTTTTTTCTTTTTTCTATTCTGGTTGGGTGTTTTTTGCTTCCTCATATTTCAAATCATTGACTTGATTCTCGGGATCCTCTAGTCTACTGTTGAATACTTGTATATTATTCTTTGTATCAGTCAGTGTATGCTTAATTTCTGACTGGTCCTTTTCCTTTTTTTTTTTGGCATTCTCACTAAGATCCTTGAAAGTCTCACTAAGTCCCTTGGAGGTTTCTAGAAGATTTTTGAATAACCCTATAACCATGGTTTTGAACTCTATATCCAGTAGTTTGCTTTCTTCTATTTCTTTCATTTGTGACATGTTTCTTTGTCTCCACATTTTAGCTGCTTCCCTGTGTTTGTTTCTATGTGTTGTCTCCTTGAGTTGATAGAGTGGCCTTGTGTAGTAGGTGTCCTATAGGGCCCAGTGGCTCTGCCTCCCCAGTCACTTGAGGTGGCACTCTAGGTGCACCCCTTTGTGGGCTGTGTGCACAGTCTTGTAATTGAGCCTTGATTGCTGTTGGTGTCACTGGGAAGAAATGACTGTGGGGACCAGGTGTGACTACAGTGGGAGAGCTGCTGTGCAGGAGATACCCTTATGTAGCAGGACTTGATTCAGTGGGGCTTTAGTACTCACTCAGTCTGCCCCTTGAGTGTGTTGCTTATGGATGTATAGAGTTGTAACCTGATATTGTCTGACACTGACCACTGGGTACACTGGCTCTTGGGTCTCCAGGGAGGTATAAAGTCAGCCACTGCCTGGGGCCACCCAGTAGGAGCTAGAGAGATCTGAAAATTCCTTCTCTTTGTATTGGGTTTGGCAGCACCCAGATGAGACCCAGCTGTGAAGCAAGGCAGACTGGTGCTAGTGCTGGTGCTGGGTCTTGGGACTTTTATTGATAGGTTAGGGGCTCCCTAACCCAGCTACAACTTGTTTGACAGGTTTTAGCCTGAGCAAGGACAGGCTATTTATATGCAAATGCCACTGCAAGCAGCTGGGATGGGGCTGTAAATTGGATTGGGTGGGGTCTCAGGGAATCACCAAGGTGGAGCAAACAGAAATGGCTACTAGTCCTCCCTGCAACTGGGAAGGTCCCAGCATAGGAACAATGACCACTGCAAGCACCTCTGTCTGGGAGAAAGCTGCCCCCAAGTTCCTGCCTCAATGCCAGACAGTCCAGTTTCTCCTCGTATGTATCTGGGCTCTCCCCTCCCCCAGCTTTGCCCAGCACTGGAGATCAGAGGAAGGGGGGCTTTTAAGTTCAGTTTGCGTGCTGTCCTTTTAAGAGCAGCTGGGTCTCCAGCAGCCTCTGTGTCACTAAGCCCCAGTCCACACTGGTTTTTACAGCCCATAGTTCTTACTGCCCGTAGGGACTTCTTTTCCCAGCTCTGTAACCTTGGGCTGGGCATCTGCTGTGGGGCTGGACCCCTTGCTCCTAAGGCAGCCTCCGTAGAGACGATCTCCCTGCTGACTAAAAAAGTGGCACATGTGGGTGCCAGACCAGCCGTTCTGTGCCTCCGCACCTCCTGCCACTCTCAGTGTGCTTTCTTCTTTACTTCTCTAGTTGTAGGACTTTCATTCAGCCAGCTTTCCAGCAGTTCTGGATGATGGTTGTTTGGTATTTTAGTTGTAATTTTAATGTAGTTGTGGGAGGCAGCGAGTACAGGTGTTTGCCTATGCTACCATCTTCCATACTGTTTTGATTACTGTAACTTTGTAGTAAGTTTTGAAGTTAGGAAATGTGAGTACTCCAGTTTTGTTCTCTTTTTAAAGATTGTTTTGGATATTCAGGATCCCTTGAGAATCTATATGAATTTTAAAATGTTTTTTTTCCTATTTCTTCAAAAAACATCATTGGCATTTTGATAGTGATTGCATTGAATTGGTAGATTGCTTTGGGTAGTACCAATATCTTAATAATGTTAAGTCTTCCATACATGAAGATGAGATGTGTTCCAGTTTTTTAAAAATATATTTTTATTGATTTCAGGGAGGAAGGGAGAGGGAGAGAGAGATGGAAACATCAATGATGAGAGAGAATCATTGATTGGATGCCTCCTTCATGTCCCCTACAGAGGATTGAGCCTGCATCCCGGGCATGTGCCCTTGACTGGAATTGAACCTGGGACCCTTCAGTCCACAGGCTGATGCTCTATCCACTGAGCCAAACCAGCTAGGGCAAGATGTGTTCCAATTTTTAAATTTCTCTCAGCAGTGTTTTTTAAATTACACATCCTTGGTTAAGTTCTTTTCTAAGTATATTATTCTTTTTGATGCTTTTGTAAATGGAATTAAATTCTTTAATGTCTGGCTTTCAAAAGGAGAAAAATGAAGAGTAGTAAAAAGGGTGCTGGAGTTTTAAATCCTCTGAAAGTCACTTCAAGCAGAGTAGGAGGGCTTTGCAACAGTGAGGGGAGATGCAACAATGGTTGCCCACCTCTCTGGCTTCCCTGCAGTGACAAAAAGCAGCACCCGGCCACCAGAGCATAAACCCTTATATTTGCAGTACAGGGTCCTGGTTCTCAGCAGTTCCTGTGCAAGCAATTCCAGGAACCTGTACACAGTTGCTTTTGATATGGCTCTTGGGGGATGGATAACTGCTACTGGGCTAAGAGCTGAAATGGAATAAAATTAACCCCAGTTTATATCCAGGTTTTCTCCTGCAAATTGCATATTTCTCTAGATCAATCAAGATATCTCCCTCTCTCTGTCTTTTTCATAGCTCCATCCTCTACTAGCAGGGGTCCTCAAACTACGGCCCGCGGGCCACATGCGGCCCGCCGAGGACATTTATCAGGCCCGCTGGGTGCCTCTGCCTGTCCTGCTTAGCAGCCGACTCGTCCCGGGCCCGCAGTGCACATAGGAATTTGTTCATAGTTTTTTTTTTTTTAAACTATAGTCCGGCCCTCCAACAGTCTGAGGGACAGTGAACTGGCCCCCTGTTTAAAAAGTTTGAGGACCCCTGCATAGGACTCAAGCCCACAAATTCTAGGTGTCTTGACCTCTCCTTAATCTGATCTTTTTCTCCTCATTTCAGCACAATAGCTGGGTCCCTTTTAGGTTCCCCCACCCTGTATTTCACAATCCTGTATTCACCTGTAAGAAGGAAGCCTGGATAATGGTAGAGCCTATTTCATTTATTTGTCTTTTCTGAAATCATCATTCCGTGCTCCCTGTTGTCCATTGGCTGAAAAAGTTATTTCCTTCATTTTGTCCAATTTTGTAGTTGCTAATGGGCAGGAAGCTACGTCTCAGCCCTGTTTCTCCCTCATGGCCATTACAGGGTTCTTTTCATAGGTGTTTTAATGGAAAAGGAAGAGAGATTTTCATAAAAGCAGAGATTCTTCAAGGCAAATAGCAGATAAGAGAACTAAGAAGTTTTCTAATGATACCACCTGATGTAAAGGATCTAGGGCCAGAAATACTCAGGGCAAGTGCCTAGCTGGGAAATGGGTCAGAAAAATACAGGAAGATTGTGTGGATGCCTGCTTTGGGACCTTGGGGCCTTGCCCTAGCACCACCCCATTCACTCTCAGTCACTACTGTACCTGCTGTTTTCTTGATACCAGAAAACACCTGGATAGGGAAGCTACTCTTTCACCATCACTGATATGATATACCACAAAAGATTAAACCTTAGGGCTGAAAAATATGGACATCAAAGTGTAAATGACTAGCCTTTAAGCCTTTGATGAGATTTGGGAGGGAGTAAGGAACCCTAGTAAAACTTGTGATCTTGGTGGGCTTCTGAGAACTCTATGTGCCAAGGTGGCTGAGTTCAGCCTATGCACCCCTTCCCCTCTTTTCCCCCTCTGCCTGCAGTATTGATGAGGTGCCTTTTCTCATGCATGACCATAACCTGAGAAGAACAACCAATATCAGGGAGGTCAGGCCAACTGTATCCTATTCACCAACTTCCTTCTTCTATTGGAATTTCCTGTCAACTCTGAATGCTGGCAAATGGTTTGTAGATTCATGGGTAAGACATTCCTCAGCTCAACAATCTGGCATTGATTTCCTCTCCTGTACAGAGTCATATGCTGCTCCTGGACAAAAAGGCTTTAGATGAAGATAGTCAAGCGTTCACACACTTTCATTCCAGTTGGTAGCAGGATTATAACATTGGGCTTTTCCAGTAATGCTGTCAATCTAATTACTGCTTTCTACAGTCTCTGGAAATTCTGAAGACCAACTTGTAAACTTACTATTATTATTTAATTCCTTTTTATCCAAGCATTTCATAAACTTTTACAGTGTGCCTACCATGTACATGACATTTTACTAGGCATTTTGAGTAGCTCATACTCATAAATGAGGCTGACTAGGAAACATGTTTATTCTTGATTCCATCTTCCTATTATTCACCAAATATTTATTGAGTACCTATTGGGTACTATAGAGGCAGAATACAATGGTGAATAAACACACATATATTCTTAATGGAGTTCACATGCCAGTATATGAAACAGGTCATTACAATACATTGTGATAAGTGCTAAACTAGAGTTAACTTCAGGTTGCTCAGGAGCATAAAGAACAATTTCTAACTCAGTCTGATGCATGGTGTGGGGATTCTGGAGGGAGGAGATGTATAGGCTAATAAAGGTGTGGTAAATATAAAGCATGTGTTGTGTATAGTGTAATTTTGAGGTAAGAGTGAATATTTCTACCTGGGATAGATGGAAAATACTTTATGGAAAAATATCATTTTAGCTGAGGGAAGATCACAACTATGGGCAGGGATGGTGGTGTGTTTCAGAGATTAATAGTATACTGGAGCCAGAGGAAATATGTGTGCGTGTGTGTGTGTGTGTGTGTGTGTGTGTGTGTGTGTGTGTGTGTGTAAGAAAGAAAGAGAGCAAGGGAATAATGGAGGGGAGACAAGAGAGGAAGGTATGGGTGTAGGTAGGAGATAGATTGGGAGAATAATCTGGGAAAACATGTTCACAGGAAATTATAGCAATGCTTAACAAGTTAAAGATGTTTTTGAAAAATTTAAAGTAAGTAAAATAAAATGTCAGATTTGCATTTGACAAAAGTCAAGACTGCATTCTCAAGATAGATTAAAGAAAACAAAACAACTTGCATTTTTCAGCTTATTATATGTGCAGGGGGAATCCACGTGACTGAGGTTTTAGCAATCAGATACACTAACTTGAGACTTTGACTTTGAAAATAAGCATCAGAGCAGGACAGACAGCAGCAGGCTCCATACCGCTAGCACCAGTGGCAGCAGAGCACATGCTCTAGGGATCTGCTATGGAAATAGTCTTCTTATCAGGTAATTGTGTAATTAGAAAAATAAATCTTAAGATATGTTTTATTATGCACTAAGGGTGAAATGGAATTTTATTTATATTTGGTGTTCATCCTGAGGACTTATTTGATCCTTTTTCATGTAAAAAATAATGAAAAGTAAAGAACTATGTAAGGAAGGACTTATCTGTTTCAGATTCATTCTTTTAATGTAATGGATAGTTGAAAGTAAATTTGTAATTATTGTATCTTCTCAGAAAACGTGTTCTCATAGGAGTACCTGACTTATAAGTGCTGATTCATATGTGAAAATAATGGGATCTCTTTGATATTCCAGGTGTCTGTGGTATGCAGGCTCCTTATATGTTTCATCATACATGAATTAATAGACACATACAAACTAGAGATGCTCCATTAGAATGTATATGTTGGATTGCTTAGCCATAGTTAATGCTTTGGCAAATTTGTGTTCCGGATGAAAAGGCTGTTATATCTGATGTATAATGTGTGGCTCATAAAAATTACCTATTGTAAGTGGTAGGGCTGGATATTTTACTGTAATAAAATTGGGTGTTTTTAAATAGGATTAATACCTTTATTTTAGCATACTTAGTAGGTTTGCAGTGTTTAATTATGCTATTACTGTGGCTACTGAGGACTATCCTGAAATGTAGGGTTCCAGTATGGTTATTTAACCTTTACCCAAGGATATGTTGATTTTTAGAGACTGAGGGAGAGAGAAACATTGATGTGAAAGAGAAACATCGATTTATTGCCTCCTGTATGCACCCTCACTGGGGATCAAACCCACAACCCTAGGTATGTGACCTAACTAGAAATCAAACCCGCAACCTTTTGGTGTACTGATTGATGCTCCAGCCAACTGAGCCATTCCAGCCAGGGCCAAATATGGTTATTTAAACTTTATTTTTAGGTTTGATTGTGGAGATTTCTTTGCTTGCACGCTCTATGTCCAGAGGTGGTTGAAGTGATCTGAGCATGTGTTTTTAAAGATTTGGCTGTTTGAATAATTTTTCATAACAAAGAAATTGTTGTTTCGTGAAGATTATTCTTGTCCTTCTTCATTGGATGGGTATACTTATGGATTGATGATGGTGGTAAGTTGATAGTTATTTTTTAGTATATTTATTATTCTTGATATTACTTATGAAAATTAAGCAGTTTATCTGATCAGTAATAAAATAAAGATAGATACAGAAGTTCTGGACATTGTTTCTGGAGGTTTAGCTGAGTTCCTGTTTCTCTAGCAAAATCAACATTTCTGTGGAGCTTTCTTATATCCTTTTGGGAAAACATAATTCTCATGCCTACAAATAGTGAGCATGAGAACAAGTTTTATTTAGCACATTAATAAGGGAACAAGCAGGATGATTAAATCCCCACTCAAAAGAAAAGTGGGAAACCAACATACATACCAGTATAATCAGTGCAACAAAGAACTGTTGAAATTAGATTGCTAAATTAGATACAAACCTAGTATATTAAGTTGGTTAATACATTATATGACAATGAAACCATACCTTTGAAGTTAACTTCTCTACCAGACAAAAATAATTTGCATCTCCACTGGACAAAAGTCATTTCCACTTTTATCAGTTTTCTATAAGTTCTGGCCCTAATCAATACTAAATAATAATTTAAACAAAGGTACATTTCTCTAAGAGTCAGATGACCTTTAGGTGGGCTTGTTTAAGAATGTGCTGAGCAGTGGCTAGAGTGTTGGCCCACACAACTTTATAACCAGTGTTTTGAAGTCTACATCTATAGATTGCTTGCCTCCGTTTCATTTCATTCCTTTTCTGTTTTGTTTTTTTTCCTGCTCCTTTTAATTTGAGTCATTTTTCTTTGTCTCCTCATGTTGGCTGCCTTCTATGTGTGTTTCTATGTATTAAGTAGAGCTGCTGCGTCTCCCAGGTTTGGTAAAGTGACCCTATGCAGTATGTGTTCTATAGGGCCTAGTGACACAGTCTTTCTGGCCACCTGAGCCGGGTTCTCCTAGAGTATTCCTGGTATAAATTGTGTATGACCTGTTTTAGTTGAAATTTGATTTCTGTTGGCTTGTCAGTGGGTAGGGTTTACCAACACAGTAGGGGTTGACCACACAGAGCAGGTTCGCCCCAGCGGGGCCCTGGTCTCTGCTGAGACCAACCCTTTGGGTGTTCTGTTTATGTAACTAATCAGGTGGTGCTGTTGTGGTCTGAGGCTGGCCACCAGGTGTGTTTGTTCTGGGTCCTAAGTTGGAAAGCCACATGCAAAACAATGAAACCAGACTGCTATTTGCCCCCATACACAAAAATTAACTCAAAATGGATCAAAGACTTAAGTGTAAGACCTCAAACAATAAAATATATGAAAGAAAACATATATACTAAACTTATGGTCTTAGTTTTAGAGAGGATTTTGTGACTTTGACCCAGAATGCAAGGGAAGTGAAATAAAAGCTTCTGCTCAGGAGAGAAACCAAGATGGCAGCGTAGGTAAACACCTAAACTGCTGCCTCGCACAACAATTTCAAAATTACAACTAAAAGACAAAACGTCTATCACCCAGAACCACAGGAAAGCTGGCTGAGTGGAAGTTCTACAGCTAGAAGGAAAGAGAAAAGAGCATTGAGACGTGCACAAGTGCTGAAAAGCTGAGGTACGGAGGCATGCGAAGCGGGCTGGCAGCAGGCGACTGGGTGCACTGCTTTTTTCAACCTGAAGGGAGACAAGCTCCCAATTACTTCGAACTCCAGTTTCTGGGGAGACGCTGGGGACCCAAACTCCTACGGGGCGAAGCTGGACTGTCTGCCATTGGGTCGGAAAGGGAAGGTGACTTTCTTGCAGAAGTGCGCCCAGCAATAATTATTTACTGCACTGGGGTGCAGGATGCGGGGACTTGGAAACTGGCAGCCATCGCTCTTTGCCACACCCTAGCCTAGTGACTCCCTGAGACCCCGCCCCTCACAATCTACAAATCCACCCAAGCTCCACACAGCGGCTTTTGCATATAAGTGGCCTGTCCTATCGCAGCTTAACCTAACAAAATGCAGCTCTGGTCAGACAGCTCCAAAACCTCCAAACCCCAAGCAAAGAGGAGAAAACAGTAGTTCTCGCTATAGCTCCTGCTGGGTAGCCTCAGACAGTAGCTGACCTGCACCCCATTGGAGATCCAGAAGCCAGTGTATCTTGTGATCAGTGTGAGATGACACCAGATTTCAACTACTCACATCCATAAGTGACACATTCAAGAGGTAGACTCAGTGAGCACCAAAGCCCCACTGAAACAAGTCCTGCCCCCTAAGTGTGTCTCCAGTGCAGCAGTTCTTCCATTATAGACACAGAGTGTCCTCACAGACAATTGGCCTGGAGGTCAATTCCTCCCAGCGACACCAACAACAATTAAGACTTAACTACAACAAGGCTGTACACACAGTCCACAAAGGGGTGCACCACGACTGTCCACCTCAGGTAACTGGGAGGCCGACCCACTGGGCCATATAGGGCACCTAGCACACAAAGCCACCCTACCAACTCAGGGAAGCAGCAAAAATGCGGAGACAAAGAAACATGTCACGAATGAAAGAAACGGAGGAAAACAAATGACTAGATACAGAGTTCAAAACCACGGTTATAAGGTTTTTCAAGAATTTCCTAGAAAAGGCCAATAAATTTAATGAGACCCTCGAAGATATGAAAAAGGACCAACTAGAAATTAAACATACACTGACTGAACTAAAAATATTATACAGAAACCCAACAGCAGACTAGAGGAATGCAAGAATCAAGTCAAAGATATGAAATACAAAGAAGCAAAAAACACTCAACTGGGAAAGCAAAAAGAAAAAAGAATAAAAACATTTGAAGATAGTGTAAGAAGCCTCTGGGACAACTTCAAGCATACCAACATCAGAATTATGGGGGTGCCAGAAGACGGGAGAGAGCAAGATACTGAAAACCTATTTGAAGAAATAATGACTGAAAACTTCCCCCACCTGGTGAAAGAAATAGACTTACAAGTCCAGGAAGCGCACAGAACCCCAAACAAAAGGAATCCAAAGAGGACCACACCAAGACACATCATCATTAAAATGCCAAGGGCAAAAGACAAAGAGAGAATATTAAAAGCAGCAAGAGAAAAACAGTTAATTACCTACAAGGGATCACCCATACGACTGTCAGCTGATTTCTCAACAGAAACTACGCAGGCCAGATGGGAGTGGCAAAAATATTCAAAGTGATGAATAGCAAGAACCTACAACCAAGATTACTCTACACAGCAAAGTTGTCATTCAGAGTTGAAGGTCAGATAAAGAGCTTCACAGATAAAAAGCTAAAGGAGTTCATCACTGCCAAACCAGGATTATATGAAATGCTGAAAGGTATTCTTTAAGAAGAAGAAAAAAGTAAAGATAAAAATTATGAACAACAAATACATATCTATCAACAAGTGAATCTAAAATCAAGTGAATTAAAAATTTGATGAACAGAATGGACTGGTGAATATAATAGAATCAGGGCCATAGAATGGGAGTGGATTGATAATTCTCAGGGGGAAAGGGCTGTAGGGGGTACGGGAAGAGACTGGACAAAAATCATACACCTATGGATGAGGACAGTGGGGGGGAGGTAAGGGCAGAGGGTGGGGTGGGAACTGGGTGGAGGAGAGCTGTGGGGGGGGAAAAGGAGAAACAATTGTAATAATCTGAACAATAAAGATTTATTACAAAAATAATAAAATAAAATTTCCACCAAAAAAAATAAAATAAAAGCAAAAGCAAAAAAAAAAAAAAAAAGCTTCTGCTCAGCAAAAGAAACCAACAACAAAACAAAAAGTCAACCAACTGAATGGGAGAAGATACTTGCAAATGATACCTTTGATAAAGGGCTAATATCCAAAATATACAAAAAACTCATATAACTCAACAACCAAAAGTGGAATTTAAGAAATGGCAGAGGACCTGAATAGACACTTCTCCCAAGAAGACATACAAATGACCAATCATTTCAAAAGACATATCAAAAGATATATGAAAAGATGCTCAGCTTCACTAGCTATTAGGAAAATGCAAGTCAAAATCACAACTGTTAGAATGGCTATTATCAACAAGACAAGAAACAAGTGTTGCAGAGAAAAACGGAACCCTTATACACTGCTGGTGGGAGTGTAAATTGGTATAGCCACTATGGAAAATAGTATGAGATTCCTCAAAAAATTAAGACTAGAGCTACCACATGACCCAGCAATCCTTCTTTTGCATATCTATCTGAAATTTTTGGAAATTTTCATAAAAATGTATGTATTCCTATGTTCATTGCAATGTTATTCACAGTGGTCAAAACATGGGAGCAACCTAAGTATCCTTTGATGGATGACTGGATAAAAAAGATGTGGTACATATATACAATGGAATACTACTCAGCCAGAAGAAAAGATGAAATAGTGTCATTTGTGACAACATGATGGCTCTTGAGACTATCGTGCTAAGTGAAATAAGTCAGATGAAATAGTCAAGAACCATATGATTTCACTCATCTATATATATAAAAGCCCAGTGACCGAAAGGCAGAATGACTGGAATAACTGGTCACTATGATGCGCACTGCGGCAGCCAACAGGCCTGATCTGGCCTGATAGGCGCCCCCCTTCCCCTATCCTCCCACGGCCCCTCCCCCTGGCCGGCCCCATCCCCAATTGGCACCCCCACCCCAATCGGGGGTGGAGCCAGCCAGCCAACCACCTGCATCCCCTTGCCCCCCACCGGCCCCACCCTAGATTGGCCCTCATTGGGGTGGGCTGGCCGGACCCCACCAGTGTACAAATTTGTGTACTGGGCCTTTAGTGTGGGATATAAACAGAAAGTAACAAATAGACAAAAAACTCAGAGACACTGACAACAGTACTGTGGTTACCAGAGGGAATGAGGAGCAGGGTTGGTAGAGAAATTAAAGGGGGTCAAATATATGGTGATGGAAGGAGACTTTACTTTTGGGTGGTGAATATACAGTGCAACATACAGATTATGTGGTATAGAATTGTACACTTGAAACCTATATAATCATATTATCATTGTCAATAAATTTAATGAAAATTTTTAAAGAATCTCAGTTTAAGTCCAAAGGAGTTAGTATGTGCCTTCAGTAAATTCCTGAAGCGTAACTTCCCAGGTAAATTGTTGCTTTTCTCTGGAAACAGTGTCAACAGAATTTGATGCCAATTATTCTGCCTCTTTTTTTCTCAGAGATTCTGGTACTATGCCTAATAATTTATGTTTTGAATTAATATACTAATATTTAAAGTGATAATTTGATAATCTGCAGCGGAATTTTCTGTGATTCCTGAAATAATTTAGATGTAGTACATTTCTTTTTAAAGTTAAGTAATAAAGCTTTTTTTTTAACTCTTCATTGTTGAAAGTATTAAAAGTATTGTTCCTATTCTTAGGGGAAATGGTCCTCCTCCCCCCCGCCCCCACCATTAACCTCTTCCAGCCCGATACTGTCCCTCCCAACCCCCACCAAGCCCTCACCACCCCATTGTCTGTGTCCTTTGTGTGAGTCCTTTGTTCTGAGATGGCTCTTTTGTAGATAGCATGTATATAGGTAATGTTTTCTTATCCATTCAGCTACCCTTTGTCTTTTGATTGGAGCATTTAATTCATTTACATTTAAGGTTATTATTGATAGGTACTTGTTGCCATTTTTATTTTTGATGTATATATTCCTTATTCCCTTTCTATTTCTTCTTTTTACAACAGTCCCTTTGGCATTTTCTGCATTGCTGGCTTGGTGGTAATAAACTCCCTTAGCCTTTTTTTTGTCTGGGAAGCTTCTGAATTCACCTTAAATTTTGAATGATAGCCTTGCTGGATAGAGTATTCTTGGATTCAGTCCCCTGCTTTGCATCACTTTATATACTTCATTCCATTTCCTTCTGGCCTGAGAAATCAGTTGATGGTCTAATGGGGGATCCCTTGTAGATAACTTTCAGGCTCCCTCTGGCAGCCTTTAAGATTCTTACTTTGTCATTGATGTTTGCCAATTTAATCACAATGTGTCTTGATGTCAGTCTTTTAAGGTTCATCTTGTTTTGGACCTTCTGTGCTTCTTTTTTCTTCCCAAAGAAAAAAGAAGCACATGGAAGTTTTCTGTCATTATTTCTTCAAACAGGTTTTCTATTCCTTGCTCAGCTTCCTCTCCTTCTGGTACCCCTATTATGTTTCATTTCATGTTGTCTCAGAGCTCCCTTAGACTCTCCTGCTTTTAAATTTTTTCCCCAGTTGCTGCTCTGCTTGGGTGTTTTTTTCTACCTTATCTTTTAACTTGCTGAATTGGTCCTTAGCTTCTTCTAGTCTACTGTTGAAATTTTCTTTATTGCAGCTCTGTAATTCTTCTTTTCCTCTTGATTCTTACACATGTTGGTGAATTTCTCATCTAGACATTTGAGCATCCTTGTAACCATTACTCTGAAACCTTTCTTTGACAAATTGCTTGCCTACGTTTCCTTTAGTTCCTTTCCTGGTGTTCCTTCTTTTCTTTCATTTGGGGATTATTTCGTTGTCTCTCTACTTTTGATGTTCCTTTTAAATTGTTTCTATGTGTTAGATCAGACTGCTATGCCCCCCAGATTTTTGAATTGGTCTTATGTAGTAGATGTTTTTTGGGACCCAGTGGTGCACACTTTCAGGTCTCCTGGCCAGGCCCCCTACTTGCGATATTTGGGTTCTCCTGATGTAGTTGGGTCTTGAATGTTATTGTCCCATTCGTGGATGGAGTCTCCTCTCTGGATGTCTGATTATGTGCCTCACTCCCTACCACGTGCCAACCATTGTGGAGGCAATGACTGAACAGAACAAAATACAACATGACAAGACACGACACAGTAGGAACAGAACACAAGACACCTGTAGCCCCAATAAAACTGATCACCAGAGAAAAGAGAATTAGGAAATAGAAAAGAAAGCAAGAATGTTAGCAAGGGGGAAAAGAAAGAATGAATATGGGGAGAAAACACAACAAAACAAATAAATAAAACAAAAAACACCCAGAAAAAAGGGGGGGGCAGAATTTGTAGATGGAAAGCTTAAATAGAGAAAATAAGGTTAAGGAATTGGATGAATAGGGGCAGGACCATGATTTAGCATAAAAGAGGGAGAAAAGAAGTGAGAAGACAAGAAGAAACAATAAAAAAATTAAAAATATTTTTTTGAAAAGAATAGAGAGCAGATTAGCCTAAATTTAGTTTGTGAAACAAGTTAAAAAATTGGGAGAAGAAAAGAGAAACAATAAAAAATTGAGTAGTGAAGAAAAAGAAAAGATAAGGGGAAATGGAGTAGGAGCAGGAAAGAGGAAATTAGATATATGAATAAACCAACAGAGACTAGAATAATAACCATAAAGCAGGTAAAGAAGATCCATTTTTAAAAAGGAGAAAAAAGAAAGGAAAGAAGAAAACTAAAATAGAGAAAGGAGAAAAAATAGAAGTGAGGAAGAAAAAGGTGCAAAAAAATAAAAAATAAAATAATTTTAAATTTTTAATAAAAATAAAAAAATGAAGTGTTGTTTGCTTCAGCTGAGTTTTAATGCCCCATGGGAGTTGGTTTAGGACTCCGCTCATCTGTTCTGTCTGCTAATTCTGAGCTTCCTATTATGTACTTAGGTGCTGGCCACTGTAAGGCACTGTCTTTTGGCTTTTAGCACCCTGTGGAGCTCCAAGCGATCCACAGGTCCTCTGCTCATGTCTGTCTCTACAGGCCTTGGCTGCAAATATGCGGGGCCAGTCTTCCCTCTTTGCCTGTCTGCCAGTTGTCTGTCTTAATCACTCAAGCATCTGTTTCTGACAGGGCTTTAGGTGGGGTTGATGCTGTTTCACTTTCAGGGAATAAGATGGATGTTTTATTCCTGACCCAGAGCTACTATTCCGGGAGTGGCCCAAAATATTACTCTGGCCTTGGTTGGTCAGAGATCCTTGCATGGAGACCAGTGGGATTGGCTGGAAACCTGGAGTTTTTATCAGTATGGTTTCAGAATAGTGGGGCAGATGACCCCTCTTCCAATGCAGTCACTGAGGGCTCTCGGGACTATTCAGACCTGTAAGCTTGACCTCTACCTTTTTTTCCTCTGTAAAACTCAAAATGCAGGGTGTGATAGGCTGTATTACCTGCCTTGAGGTTACTGGGAGGGGCTAGCTCTTCTGGGGAGAAATGGCTGCTTTGGTTCAGAACCTTAAGAGTGTCCCAATGCAGGACTCCTGGTCATGTCTCCCTGCCCTGCTTCCCTCCCCAGCCTCTTCTCAGGCACCTCAAGTCTGTGCCTCTCTCCCTGCGCCGAAGCTTCGGGTGAGTGTTTGCAATGGAACAGTGCTGCGTTCTGGATTTAGAGAATAAAAACAAAGACAAAACAACAAAGACACTGCATATTTCTCTTGGGCTGCCTTCGGGCCACCTTTTGCAGTGCAGCCTTTTGAGCTTGTGGTCTTGGGTCCAGATTCCCAGGCAGCCAGCAGCCCTGTGGCTTTTCCTTTTCACAGTTGGATGTTACACCTGTCTCCAAAGGATGCGGCTTTGGTGCAACACAGCTTCCTCCTCGCCCTCTCAGCCAGCTGGCCAGCCTCCCCTCTTAAGCCCACGTTCCCGTTCTACCACTCTCTAGGCATCCTCTGCCCTTCCTTGTTGTAAATTGTCTCTTTAGCTGTGTCTAATTTGTTAATGCCAGGTGGCTGTTCTCCGATTTAGTTGTATTTCCAGTCTGGCTCCAGGACGAGGTGCATGACACATCTGTCTATTCAGCTGCCGCCTTTTCGTTCTCTGGTGGTGCTTTTTACAAAGTAGATTTCTAATGATGAAATTTATAGGAAAGTACCATAGAGAAGAAAGGAGTGTTTCTGACAATGGCCTCAAAGTAACAGTTATAGGTTGGGTGGGACATATAAAGGACTTGGGATTGTTAGAAATTCCCACTACTTCAGTGGTTTTAGTGCTCTGAACAATCTGATTTTCTGGATTAATAATAAATTTTTTAAAAGGTGGTGGCAAATGTATCAACAAGAAAATACATATTATTCTTCATCTATATTTACAGATAGTTCTCAAAAATTGCCGATTGAATGGTAATGTTTTCCTTTAAGTAGTGTCATTTGGCAGATTTTGGATAATTGTCCTAATTTTTAATCAATATGACACATTGGATTGTCCATTGGACCTTCTGCTTGCAATTATTCTAAGCATAGGCCTAGAGAACCAAAGACCTTTTAGTATTGTTTTTAATTGAGGAACCAGGTGTTTTATGTGGAGAACTGGAAATTTGCTTTCATTTTTATCTTGTTATTTTCTAGGCTTTTAAAAATGTTCACCCACAATTTGGAGATAGTCTAAATGGGCATTGTCCCATTCCTATTTATTTTTCTGACTAAGTTGCCTATTTTATGTATAAGAAAAGAGGCTTGATTTACTTCAGCTATTAGTTCTACCCCATAATAATATATAAAGCTTACTGGAATCTAATTTAAAACTCTCCTGTTGCTTAATCTTTATTGTTTTTGCTATTTTGAAATTTCATCCAATTTATTCTTAAAGGAAAGGCTTCATAAATTTCTTCCTAGAGTGCATTTCCTATTCTTTTTCCCATTCAAATGCAGTTAAAAAGAAGTATGCACAGTTTAGTCATTTAAATCCCATCTTGGTCTATGCCATACTGTTATTTTAATATTTAAATGAGTCAGTTGGTCTAGATTGGGTGTGGAGTCAAACAAAATCTTGAATCCTAAAGCAAATTTCTTTTTTTCTGAGACTGAAGAAAACAATCATGGTAGACCTCCGCTCAGATATAGACTATGTTTAATTCAGCTTCTGTGATCTGGCATGGGGATATTGTGAAATGTGATTGTATATTTCCTGAGAAAAAAGTGAGAAAGGGCGGCTTTTTAAAGAGGTCAAGGAAAGAAAAAGAAATGGAAAAGATGAGAATGAGAATGAAGATAAAGTTTTGCAGAGAGAAAGATTATTTGAGTTACAAAAATGTGAGGTGGCTACTGCTTGCTTCACTGACTTCACCCACAAATAATCTACTATTGGTAAATGACAATAAAAGCAGCCATCTGTTACATTTAAAATAGCTAGTACATGTATGGACTGAGGTATAGGATGAAATGCTGTGTATTGCACAGAAAAATGGACAGATTCTGCTGTGAGGGAGTTATATTCCAGTTGAGGCAGTAGAGAGTAAGGGAACTAAGCGAATTGTGCACTTTTCTATGTACTGGACATGCTCCTAGACCCTGTACAACATACTTTATCCTATTTAATCTTCAGAATAATCTTGAGAAGTAGATAGGTTACCCTCCCACCCCCATCCCCTACTTTATAGTTTGGGCAATGAAGACTTGGAGAATTTAAATGGTTCTACCAATTACACAGCAAGAGAAGCAGATGAAGTCAGGTTTTGAATCTGGACTGAGATATCCACAGATAACTATAGAAGGCAGAATGAGACATACAGGAGTACAAAAATGGGCTATTGAACTTTAACACTATTAAAATCTTTTTAGTTCAGGAATATTTAAGGCTTCATGAAGGAGGTAGCATTTGAACTGGGCTTTGCAGGTTGAGGGTAGGATTTTTTTAACAGGTTGAGGGTAGGATGTGACAAAGAAGGCAAATGAGTAATAAGAGCTGGTATTGACTCCAATTCAGTCTGAAGCCAACACCTATTTTTTTCTTTTTCTTTTTTTAATGTTTTTATTGATTTTGAGAGAAAGAGGAAGGGAGAAGGAGAGAGAGAGAAAACATCGATGAGAGAGGAACATCATGGATCAGCTGCTTCCTGCACAGCCCCTATTGGGGGGTGAGCCAGCAACCAAGGTACGTGCCCTTCACTGGAATAGAACCTGGGACCCTTCAGTTCACAGGCTGATGCTCTATCCACTGAGCCAAAACAGCTAGGGCCCAAAGCCTGTTTCTTGAACAGTGAGAGTAAATGTTGGAAGCCAGGGCAACTGAAAAGGGATACCTTGAGTTATAGAAAAAAGTCTGAAAAAGAAGGTTAAAACAGGAACATGAAGGTCTTTCAGTGCAAATACAACAGGGTCTTTGATATAGATAAAAATATTCCAAATACCATAATTAGCTATGGAGTCTCTATTTTTAAAATATTCATCATCAATCAGCTGCCTCCTGCATGCCTCCCACCGGGGATCAAGCTTGGAACTGGGTCATGTGCCCTGATCAGGAATTGAATCAGGGACCTCTTCGTTAATGGGTCGATGTTCAACCACTACGTCACACCAGCTGAGCTGGAGTCTATATTTTATTTTTCTCCTTGGCAACTCTTATCTCAGTTGTTTATTCCTTCCTGACATACCAGTATTTCAGAGGGCCTGGCGTTGAATGATAATAGAGCAACATGGAGGTAGGGCCATATAGTAGGAAAATTGGAAAATGCTTTTGATAGGAGCCAATGTATTCTCTGATGTATTTATTTTTAGAAGAAGCCATTTTACAATATGAAACCCTTATCAGAGGCTGATAAAGAAAAGGCAAAAAATCAGAGGATTCCAAAACTAAGTGATTATTTGGAAATTGCACGGAAGACAAATCAATATGTGATATTTGATCTTAATGGCCCTCCACCAAAACATCCTCTCAGAAATACATATGTACGTCATGTAGTAGATGTGATTCTTAACTCTAAAATTGAGCAACGTATGGTATGTCTATCTCAGTATTTATGGTAGAGGTTGGGAGGTGGGTAGCATGTCCCAAGAGTATAGCAGTTGAACTTACCTTATCCTATAAATCTTCTCTGGGATCCTTAAATAAATTTGCTCCCTTTAGAAATGGAGATTATTGCTTATATATAACATGAAGCAACCTAAGAATGACTCACTTATATTTATTTCACTGGGGGAAAACATTGAGGTTTGTTGCCATTCCAAACCAAATGAAATATCAGCAGTGTAATGACTATCTGATGTGACCTGTACCATGCACCAAGGTAGAACTATTAGAAAGGGCCTGGGTACATTAACGCATTGAGGACTTGGCTTCAATTAATGATGAATAAGCTGGGTCTTACTTGAGCATAGATTTGCTCATGTTTTTCAGAAGGAACTCTCTGCATTGGGGTAGTCGATTATTCCAAATCTCTTAAATTCTCAGAATATGGAAGAGTGCTATGAATCAGAAAAAAAAAATGGGTCTTTTTACCAATGGAACTATTTGCAGATGAGTCATAATGAGCCCTCTTAAAGATAATGTTTAGCATCATCAGCCAGAGGAGATGTTTATGGTTTCCACCTCTCATCTACATCTTCCAACCCCTCCTCCACTTCGGTTTGTGTGACATAATAGGCCCTTGATCCATGATGTTACCTGAGAAAATTCAACCGCAGAACAACCCTGGTGAAAGCTCCATTGTAAGAGTTTACCAGACTACATCAGGCCAAGGGCTAGAATCTCCCTCTGTGCCCTATAGACTGTCACCAGTGCAGGAATGGGGCTCCATCTATTGTTTAGGGAAATGTTTGTACCCAGACAGCTGATTCCCACTGAAAATTTTCCTGTTTCTTCTTACAGGTTTATTGGTTGCCTGGTTTTGATAGGGGGTATGTGAGGTGGAAAGCTCCCAATTTTCAGCATGTGGGCCGGTTAGATCCCCTTGATGATCTTAAAAAAGAAAATATCAGTATAATTAATGTTGACTACAAGAAGTTGTTCCACAACGGGTTGAGGTAAGTGTTTGACCACACCTCTCCAGGCATGCACTGCTTTACTTGCACAAAATCTGCATTCTAACCAAACTTCTTAGCTTCCCCTTCCCATCTCAGGATTCTGTGTGTGGCTATCATTTTGCAAGTCCATATTCTCCTCTTCTTGCTCTTCCCTCCGTTTCTTCCTCCCCACCTCTACCAACCAATATTTATCATGTATAGATTATATCCCTGGAACATAGTCTTCAGCCTCTTCTCCTTTGTGCTTCAATCTCTCATCAGTGAACACATGTTTTTTATGCTTGGCATTTTTTGTTTTTATATAAGGTGACTGTTGAAAAGTCAGAACTCAGAGAGGTGGTTATTTCCTACAGTCATTACCAGAAGGATTGCAGTATCTCATGAATAGCTTTGTTATCCAGATAGCCAGATTTCTAAAAGGCATAATTAAGAACATTACTACATCATTATTTTAAAAACTTAAAGCAGCCAAACATGAGAAGAAACTAAAATTGTTAACCCCACATTTATCAATATATTAGAGGCCTGGTGCATGGATTTGTGCACTGGTGGGGTCCCTCGGCGTAGCCTGCGGGGATCTGGCTGAAACCAGGAGTCCAATGCCGCCTGTCGCTCCTGCTCATCCAGGCCCTGCTGCGCCTGTCGCCGCAGCCGCTCAGTAGGCTCATCTGCTGCCATCTCCAGGCTGCATCTCCAGTCTGAGCCCTGTGTCTGGTGCCTGTTGGTCACACTGACCAGCAGAGGGCAGCTCCTGCGTTGAGCGTCTGCCCCCTGGTGGTCAGTGCACATCATAGTGACTAGTTGACTGGTCATTCAGTCCTTCAGTCATTTGGTTGCTTAGGCTTTTATATATATACTAGAAGTCCAATGCACAAAGATTTGTGCAGGAATGGGCCTTCCTTTCCCTGGCTGCCAGCACCACCTTCACTCTGGCCAGAGCCGCTTTTCCGCCTTCCCATGCTGCCCAGAGGCCCAGAGCAGCTGGGGTGGTGCAGAACGCCTGCGTCGTCACCATGGTAATGATGCAAGCTTCCCGCCCTGCTCCCAGCCACTTGGTGCCTGCATATGCAAATTAACCCACCATCTTTGTTGGGTTAATTTGCATACTCACTCCTGATTGGCTGGTGGGCATTGCGAAGGTACAGTCAATCAGTATGTTACTCTTTTATTAGGTAGATACTAGAGGCTTGCTGCATGAAATTTGTGCCTGGCCTGCACCCTCTCCAATCTGTGACCCCTTGGGGGATGTCCAACTGCCTCTCACAATCCAGGACCACTGGCTTCTAACCACTAATCTGCCTGCCTGCCTGATTGCCCCTAACCACCTCTGCCTCTGCCTACCTGCCTGATCGCTCCTAGCTGCTCCCCTACCAGCCTGATCACCCCTAACTGCTTCCCTGCTGGCCTGATCACCCCTAACTGTCTCTGCCTTGCCTGCACCCAGGACCTTGAATTTTCTCCTCCAGCTGGTTGCAGGCACCCAGGACCCAGGCTGGCTTTGCCTGGGCTGGTCGCAGCCGCAGGGGACCGTGGGCAGGCGGCTTTGCCCGGGCCACAGCGGCAGGCACCTGGGACCGTGGGGCAGGCAGCTTGTCCTTCTCCTGGGCCATAGCCACAGGCGCTGGTGCCCAGGACCATGGGGTGGGCAGCTTGTCCTTCTCCCAGGCCGCAGGTGTAGATGCATCTGCTGGCACCCAGGACCGCAGGGCAGGCGGCTTATTCCTCTCCCGGGGACCATGGGGTGTGTGGCTTGTCCGTCTCCTGGGCCGCAGCCTGGTTGTCTACATTCCTCTCTCATGAGCTCATTTGTGCTTGGCTGGTCCCCATTCCTCTCTCCCCAGTGTTGAGTGTCTGAGCCTTTAAGCTGTGATGGCATGAGGGTGTGACCACCATGTGCATATTAGCTCTTTATTATATAGGATAGATGGTTCGAGACAGTTTTAAGAATTAAAAGCACCTGGAATAAAATGATCACTTTTTCAAACTTAACTGTTATTAATCACTGATTAATTTAACCTATATCCCCTTTTTTTATATTTAAAAAGACTTTTTTCAGATAATTCTAAATGTTTCAGAGATAAAGTTTTCCTTGGAGATGTTATTATATATATTCAAAATCTCCTTAGTAAAAATCCCCCTAGATAACTTTCTGCATCTCAAACCATGAACTAACTTGTGGGATGCATCTCTGTTCCCATTCCTGCTTTTCCTGCCTCTTGGCCATGGGGTGGTTTAGCATAAAGTATGTCTCTTTTTAAGCATTGGAAGTTTTGTTACATTTATTTCCTAATTTGGGTATTTCTCTTTGCCCAACTAGTCCTCTATTTTGAATGTATTTCTATACTTTTAACTTTTTAAAAATATATTTTTATTGATTTCAGAGCGGAAGGGAGAGGGAGAGAGAGATAGAAACATCAATGATGAGAGATAATCATTGATTGGATGCCTCCTGCATGCCTCATACTGGGGATCAAGCCCACAGTCCGGGCATGTGCCCTTGACCAGAATCGAACCCAGGACCCTTCAGTCCTCAGGCCAATACTCTATCCACTGAGCCAAACCAGGTAGGGCAATTTTAACTTTTTAAAAAGAGAAAATGGCTCTAAGACGATTTGCTTTTCTTCTAATCATAATTTAGATTAATCTAGTAGTTGAGAATTTTAATAGCTTCTATTTATTGAGCATTTATTATGTTCATGTTCTGTGGTTTGGTAGACCACAGGCTCTTTTTCAAATCCTAACCTATTCATCATAGGACTTTGGGCAAGTTTCTAATTGTCAGTTTTCTCATTTGTAAATTGAGAATAACAATAACCTGATTGAATTGTTAAATTATTAAATGAGAATTCTTATTATGCATATGGCAAAATTCTGGGCAAATGTAAGAACACAATGTTAGCTTTACCTTTATCTTTATCATTCTTACATGCTGTGTCCTGGAAATTATCTTGATCCCCATTTTGCAGTGAGGAAACTTGTCTCTAAAGAGGAAAAGTTCATACAGTTGGTCAGTGGGTGACCAAACTGAGTAAATATAGGTCTGACAGATTCCAGAGTCCAAATTATTTGACCACTGTGCCTTTAAATTTACACATTGGCCAGAGTTACATGAGTATAGTTTCAACTGGCATCAGAATTAAAAAGGCTCAGACACTGACTCCTATTCTGAAAAGTTAATGTAAGCAAGGCATCATCTTTTGTCTTAAGGAAAGCATATATTCTAGTAGGAAGAATATGGGGCTTTTTCTATATAGCTATACTACAAAGCTGATGATAATAAACTCATGAGTTGGACTTTATTTCAAGTTACTCCCATCAAGGACCAAAATTTATTAAATTTTAAGAAATTAAGCAATTGTACTTTCAGTTATTTGTATAATCTTTATGACCAGAATATTTGGGATTATGATCACATTTTCAATACATTCTATTCTCCATGATCAGTGCTCACTTTGTAGTCCCTCAGATCACTGGAACATAACATGGTGACCTTGCCATTTTGACAGATTGGTTTAAATACATTATTTTAACAAAATTTTTATTAATATGTATAGAGATGTCCTTTGTTTTAATTGTGATGTGGGATTTTTAAGTGTTTTTTGAAATTTTTTAATTTTAAAAGCTAACTTATTAAGGTGATATTTCATAAAAGTAATTATTTTAAAGTGAACAGTTCAGTGACATTAACGTATTCACAGCATTGTACAACTATCACCTCTAATTCTGATATTGGAAATGTTTACTTCCCTCTTTTTCTTGGACAATCTTGCTAGGAGGTTATGAATTTTATTTATCATTTCAAAACACCAAATTTTGGCTTTGTTATTTTTTTCTTGCATATTTGTTTCCCTGTTTATTGATTTCTACTCTTACCTTTATTGTTGTCATTCTTTGATTTATTTTAGGTTTAATTTGATTTTCTTCCATTAGGTAGCTTCTTTACCTAGATAGAAAATTAGGTGATTTTATTTATTTATTTATTTATTTATTTATTTATTTATTTATTTTTGTTGTTTAAAGTATTACATATAGTAGTACATATATCTCCTTTTTTCCCCATTGACCTTCCCCCAGCCTCCCTTACCCCCTGTCGCATGCCCTCATCCCACCCCCCCCCCCAGTGTCTTGTGTCCATTGGTGTGCTTATATGCATGCATACAAGTCCTTTGGTTGATCTCTTCCCCCCACTTCCCAACATTCCCCAGCCTTCCCGCTGTAATTTGAAAGTCTGTTCGGTGCTTTACTGCCTCTGTATCTATCTTTTTGTTCATCAGGTTATAATGTTCTTTATTTTCCATAAATGAGTGAGATCATGTGGTATTTTTCTTTCATTGCCTGGCTTATTTCACTTAACATAATTCTCTCCATCTCCATCCATGCTACTGCAAATGATAAGAATTCCTTCTTTTTTATAGCAGCATAGTATTCCATTGTGTAGATGTACCATAGTTTTCTAATCTGCTGATGAGCATTTAGGCTGTTTCCAAATCTTAGCTATGGTGAATTGTGCTGCTATGAACATAGGGGTGCATATATCCTTTCTAATTGGTGTTTCTACTTTCTTGGGATATATCCCTAGAAGTGGGATTACTGGGTCAAATGGCAGTTCCATTTTTAGTTTTTTGAGGAAACTCCATACTGTTCTCCACAGTGGCTGCACCAGTCTGCATTCCCACCAGCAGTGCACGAGGGTTCCTTTTTCTCCACATCCTCACCAGCACTTGTCATTTGTTGATTTGTTGATGAATGCCATTCTGACAGGTGTGAGATGGTACCGCATTGTCTTTTTGATTTGCATCTCTCAGATAATTAGTGACTTTGAGCATGTTTTCATATGTCTCTTGGCCTTCCTTTTGTCTTCTTTCGAAAAGATTATATTTAGGTCCATTGCCCATTTTTTTTTTATTGGATCATTTATCTTCCTTTTATTAAGTTGTATAAGTTGCCTGTAGATGTTGGAGATTAAACCTTTATCAGTGATAACATTTGCAAATATGTTCTCCCATACAGTGGGCTTTCTTGTTTTGTTGATGGTTTCTTTTGCTGTGCAAAAGCTTTTTATTTTGATGTAGTCCCATTTGTTTATTTTCTCCTTAGTTTCCATTGCCCTAGGAGAGGTATCGGTGAAGAAATTGCTTCGGCATATATCTGAGATTTCTCTGCCTGTGGATTCCTCTAGTATTTTTATGGTTTCCCATCTTATGTTTAAGTCCTTTATCCATTTTGAGTTTATTTTTTATTTAATTTTTTTTTATTGATTAAGGTATTACATATGTGTCCTTATTTCCCCATTACCCCCCACCTCCCATTCATGCCCCCAATCCCTGTTGTCTGCGTCCATTGATTAGGCTTACATGCATGCATATAAGTCCATTGGTTGATCTCTCCCCTTTACCCCCACCCTCCCCTACCTTCCCTGAGGTTTGGCGTTCTGATTAATGTTTCTCTGTCTCTGGATCTATTTTTGTTCATCAGTTTATGTTGTTCATTATATTCCACAAATGAGTGAGGTCATGTGATATTTATCTTTCTCTGCCTGGCTTATTTCACTTAGCATAATGCTCTCCATCTCCATCCATGTTGTTGCAAATGTTAAGAATTTCTTCTTTTTTACCACAGTGTAGTATTCCATTGTGTAGATGTACCACGGTTTTTAATCCACTTATCTGCTGATGGGCATTTGGGCTGTTTGCAAATCTTAGCTATGGTGAATTGTGCTGCTATGAACATAAGGGTGCATATATCCTTTCTGATCGGTGTTTCTAGTTTCTTGGGATATATTCCTAGAAGTGGGATCACTGGGTCAAGTGGAAGTTCCATTTTTAGTTTTTTGAGGAAACTCCATACTGTTCTCCACAGTGGCTGCACCAGTCTGCATTCCCACCAGCGGTGCACAAGGGTTCCTTTTTCTCCACATCCTCACCAGCACTTGTCATTTGTTGATTTGTTGATGAATGCCATTCTGACAGGTGTGAGATGGTATCACATTGTTGTTTTGATTTGCATCTGTCTGATGATTAGTGACTTTGAGCATGTTTTCATATGTCTCTTGGCCTTCCTTCTGTCTTTTTTAAAAAAGTGTCTGTTTACATCAGTTGCCCATTTTTTGATTGGGTTGTTTATCTTCTTTTTGTTAAGCTGCATGAGTTCCCTGTAAATGTTGGAGATTAAACCCTTATTATTGATATCATTGGCAAATATGTTCTCCCATGCAGTGGGCTTTCTTGTTGTTTTATTGATGGTCTCCTTTACTGTGCAAAAGCTTTTTATTTTGATGTACTCCCATTTGTTAATTTTCTCTTTAGTTTCCATTGCCCTAGGAGCAGTATCAGTGAAGAAATTGCTTCAGCATATGTCAGAGATTTTTCTGCCTCTGGATTCCTCTAGTATTTTTATGGTTTCTCGTCGTATATTTGAGTCATGTATCCATTTTGAGTTTATTTTTGTGTATGGTGTAAATTGCTGGTCTAGTTTCATTTTTTTGCATATATCTGTCCAATTTTCCCAACACCATTCATTGAAGAGACTGTCTTGACTCCATTGTATGTTCATGCCTCCTTTGTCAAATATTAATTGAACGTAGTGATTTGGGTCTATTTCTGGGTTCTCTATTCTATTCCATTTATTTATATGTCTGTTCTTGTGCCAGTACCAGGCAGTTTTGAGAATAGTGGCTTTGTAATACAGCTTGAAATGTGGTATTGAGATCCCAGCTACTTTGTTCTTCTTTCTCAGGATTGCTGTGGCTACTCGGGGTCTTTTTTTTATTCCAGATGAATTTTTGGAGAGTTCTTTCTAGGTCTGTGAAATATGCCATTGGTATTTTAATGGGGAGTGCATTGAATCTATAGATTGCTTTGGGCAGTATGGACATTTTAATGATGTTGATTCTCCCAATCCATGAACATGGTATGTTCTTCCATATGTTTACATCTTCCTCTATCTCTTTTGTCAGTGTCCTGTAGTTTTCTGCGTATAGGTCTTTTACTTCCTTAGTTAAGTTTATTCCTAAGTATCTTGATTTTTTTTGTGAGATGGTAAATGGGATTGCTTTTTTAGTCTCTCTTTCTGTAAGTTCACTATTGGTGTATAGAAATGCCATAGATTTCTTGGCGTTAATTTTGTATCCTGCTACATTGCCAAATTCATTTATCAAGTCTCTTAGTTTTTTAATGGAGTCTTTTGGGTTTTTTATGTACAATATCATGTCATCTGCAAATAAGGAAGCTTTACTTCTTCTTTTCCAATTTGGATGCCTTTTATTTCTTCTTCTTGTCTAATTGCAATGGCTAATACTTCCAGTACTATGTCGAACAGGAGTGGTGAGAGTGGGCATCCCTGTCTTGTTCCTGTTCTTAGGGGAAATGGTTTTGGTTTTTGCCCATTGAGTATGATGTTGGCTGTGGGTTTATCATATATGACTTTTATTATTTTGAGGTATGATCCTTCTATTCCCACCTTGTTGAGAGTTTTTATCAAGAAAGGGTGTTGGATTTTGACAAATAATTTTTCTGCATCAATTGATATGACTATGTGGTTTTTATCTCTCAATTTGTTTATGTGATGTATCACGTTTATTGATTTGCGGATATTGTAACATCTTTGCATTCCTGGGATAAATCCTACTTGGTCATGGTGTATGATCTTTCTGATGTAGTGCTGGATCGGATTTGCTAGAATTTTGTTGAGGATTTTGGCATCTATGTTCATGAGGGATACTCGCCTGTAATTCTCTTTCATTGTGTTGTCTTTATCTGGTTTTGGTATTAGGGTGATGCTGGCTTCTTAGAAGGAGCTTGGAAGTGTTTCTTCCTCTTGAATTTTTTGGAATAGTCTGAGGAGGATAGGTTTTAGTTCTTCCTTGAATGTTTGGTAAAACTCCCCTGTGAAGCCGTCTGGCCCTGGGCTTTTGTTTGCTGGAAGTTTTTGATGACTGCTTCAATTTCTTCCATAGTTATTGGCCTATTGAAGTGTTTAGATAGATTCTCCCTGATTAAGTTTTGGGAGGTTATATTCTTCTAGGAATAGGTCCATTTCCTCCAGGTTGTCCAGTTTGTTGGAATACAGTTGTTCATAGTATTTTTAAACAATCCTTTGTATTTCTGTGGGGTCTGTTGTTATTTTATCTCTTTCATTTCTGATTTTGTTTATTTGGGTCCTATCTCTTTGCTTCTTGGTGAGCCTGGCTAGAGGTTCATCAATCTTGTTTACCCTTTCAAAGAACCAGCTCTTGCTTTTGTTGATCTTTTGTATTGTTTTTTTGGTCTCAATGTTGTTTATCTCCGCTCTGTCTTTATTATTTCCTTCCTTCTGCTTACACTGGGCTTTTCTTGTTGCTCTCTTTCTAGCTCTTTGAGTTGTAGGGTTAGGTAATTTATTATCATTGTTTCTTGTTTTTTGCAGTAGGCTTGTAGAGCTATGACCTTCTCTCTCAAGACTGCTTTCGCTGTGTCCAATAGATTTTGGATTGTTGTGTTTTCATTGTCATTTGTTGCCATGATGTTTTTTATTTCTTCCTTGATCTCTCTGGTAACCCAGTCATTATTTAATAGCATGCTGTGTAGTCTCCATATGTTTGCATTTTTTAAAAATTTTTATTGTAGTTGATTTCCAGTTTTATGCCACTGTAATCTGAGAAGATGCTTGATATGATTTCTATCTTCTTGAGTTTGAAGAGACTTTGCCATATGGTCTGTCTTTGAAAATGACCCATGTGCACTTGAGAAGAATGCATATTCTGTGGCTTTGGGGTGAAATGTTCTGAAGATGTCAATTAATTCCATCTGGTCTAGTGAGTCATTTAGGATTTATGTTTCTTTGCTGATTTTTTGTTTAGAGGATTTGTTCAATGGTGATAGTGGGGTATTAAAGTCTCCTACCATGATTGTATTGCTGTCAATCTCTCCTTTGATATCCTCCAGGAGTTTTTTATGTATTTGGGTGCTCCTATATTGGGTGCGTATATGTTTACCAGAGTTATTTCTTCTTGTTGGATTGCTCCCTTTAGCATTATGAAGTGGCCTTCCTTATCTCTTTTTATGTCCTTCACTTTGAGATCTAATTTTTCAGATATAAGTATTGCTACCACAACTATTTTTTCATTTCCATTCGCCTGAAAAACCTTTTTCCACCCCTTCACCCTCAGTCTGTGTGCGTCTTTATTTCTGAGGTGGGTTTCTTGTAGACAGCAGATATATGGGTCATGTTTTCTTACCCAATCCGTTACCCTGTGTCTTTTGATTGGGCCATTTAATCCATTTACATTTAAAGTTATTATTGATAGGTACTTGTTTGTCGCCATTTTTATTCTTTTTTTTTTAAATCTTTATTGTTCAGATTACAGGTGTTCCTCTGTTTGTTTTCCCCCTATAGCTCCCCTCCACCTGATTCCCCACCCCACCCTACCCAACGCCCTTACCCCCTGCCACTGTCTTCATCCATAGGAGTAAGATTTTTGTCCAATCTCTTCCCGCACCACTCACACCCACTTCCCCCTGAGAATTGTCAGTCCACTCCCTTTCTATGTCCCTGATTCTATTATATTCACCAGTCCATTCTGTTCTTCAGATTTTTTATTTACTTGATTTTTAGATTCACTTGTTGGTAGGTATGTATTTATGTCGTTTTGTTGTTCATAATTTTTATCTTTACCTTTTTCTTCTTCTTCCTCTTCTTAAAGAATACCCTTCAGCATTTCATGTAATCCTGGTTTGGTGGCGATGAACTCCTTTAGCTTTTTCTTGTCTGTGAAGCTCTTTATCTGACCTTCAACTCTGAATGATAGCTTTGCTGGGTAGAGTAATCTTGGTTGTAGGTTCTTGCTGTTCATCACTTTGAATATTTCTTGCCACTCCCTTCTGGCCTGCATAGTTTCTGCTGAGAAATCAGCTGACAGTCGTATGGGTACTCCCTTGTAGGTAACTAACCGTTTTTCTCTTGCTGCTTTCAAGATTCTCTCTTTGTCTTTTGCCCTTGGCATTTTAATGATGATGTGTCTTGGTGTGGTCCTCTTTGGATTCCTCTTGTATGGGGTTCTGTGCGCTTCCTGAACTTGTAAGTCTATTTCTTTCACCAGGTAGGGAAAGTTTTCTGTCATTATTTCTTCTAATAGGTTTTCAGTATCTTGCTCTCTCTCTTCTTCTGGCACCCCCAAAATTTGGATGTTGGTATGCTTAAAGTTGTCCCAGAGGCTCCATATTTTTGGATTCTTTTTTCTTTTTGTTTTTCTGGTTGGGTGTTTTTTGTTTCCTCATATTTCATATCTTTGGTTTGATTCTTGGGGTACGTTGATCTACAGTTGAGTTTCTGTATATTCTTTATTTTAGACAGTGTATGCTTCATTTCTGACTGGTCCTTTTCCATTTTTTTGGCATTCTCATTAAGGTCTTGAAGGTCTCTCTAAGCTCCTCAGAAGTGTCATCAAGTTTCTCGGTGGTTTTTAGAAGATTCTTGAGTAACCTTATAAATGTGGTTCTGAACTCTATGTCGTCCAGTAGTTTGCTTTCCTCCGTTTCTTTCATTCGTGACATGTTTCTTTGTCTCCACATTTTGGCTGCTTCCCTGTGTTGATGGAGTGGCTTTGTGTGGTAGGTGACCTATAGGGGGCCGTAGCTCAGCCTCCCCAATCACCTGATGTGGACGCTCTTGGTACACCCCTTTGTGGGCTGAGTGCAAAGTCTTGGTGTAGTTAAGCCTTAATTGCTGTTGGTACGCTGGGAGGAATTGACCTCCAGGCCAATCGGCTGTGAGGACTCGCTGTGTCTATAATGGAAGAACTGCTGTGCTGGAGACACGCTTATGGTGCAGGACTTGTTTCAGTGGGGCTTTGGTGCTCGCTGAGTCTGCCTCTTGAATGTGTCACTTATGGATGTGAGGAGTTGAAATCTGGTTTCTCACACTGACCACTAGGTATACTGGCTTCTGGATCTCCAATGGGGTGCAGGTCAGCTATTGTCTAAGTCCACCCAGCAGGAGCTACAGCGAGAGCTACAGTTTTCTCCTCTTTGCTTGGGGTTTGGAGGTTTTGGAGCTGTCTGATCCGGGCTGCAAGTTTGTTAGGTTAAGCTGCGATAGGGCAGGCCTTTCTTATGCTAACGCTGCTGCTTGGAGCTTGGGTGGGTTTGTAGGTTGTGTGGGGCGGGGTCTCAGGGCGTCACTAGGCTAGGGCGTGGCAAACAGCAATGGCTGCTAGTTAGCCGGCTCTGTGTCTCCGACTGCGTCCCATGCCCCAGTGCAGTAAACAATTATTGCGCGCAGCTCTGCAAGCAGGCCCCCCTCACTTTCCGACCCGGTGGCAGACAGTCCAGCTTCTCCCTGTAGGAGATTGGGTCCCCCGCGTCTCCCCAGAAACTGGATTTCAGAGTAATCGGGGGCTTGTCTCCTCTTTGGGTTGAAAAAAGCAACGCCTGCCACCAGCCCGGATCACTCGCCTCTGTACCTCAGCATTTCAGCACTTGTGCACATCTCAATTCTCTTGTCTCTTTCCTTCTAGTTGTAGAACTTCCACTCAGCCAGCTTTCCCATGGTTCTGGGTGATAGATGTTTTGTCTTTTAGTTGTAGTTTTAAAATTGTTGTACGAGGCAGCAGTTTAGGTGTTTACCTATGCCGCCATCTTGGATTCTCCACCATTTTTATTCTTTACCCCTGTGTTCCTTCTTCGCTTTCTATTTCTGTTTTTTGTTTTGTTTTGTTTTGTTTTGTGTGTTTTTTTTTTACAGCAGATGCTTTAGCATTTCTTGCATTGCTGGTTTGGTGGTAATAAATTCCCTCAGTCCTTTTTTGTCTGTGAATCTCCTAATTTCACCTTCAATTTTGATTGATAGCTTACTGGTACAGTATTCTTGGATTCAGACCCTTCCTTTGCATGACTTTGTATATTTCATTCTATTCCCTTCTGGCCTGATGTGTTTCTGTTGCTAA
Source organism: Corynorhinus townsendii (assembly GCA_026230045.1). Taxonomy (NCBI): domain Eukaryota; kingdom Metazoa; phylum Chordata; class Mammalia; order Chiroptera; family Vespertilionidae; genus Corynorhinus; species Corynorhinus townsendii. The sequence continues at coordinate 47,242,534 of JAPDVU010000008.1, read as the reverse complement.
ATCAGTCACTAACCTGATGGGGGCTCCTTTGTAGGTAACTTTCTGTCTCTCTCTGGCTGCTTTTAAGATTCTTACTTTGTCGTTGGTGTTTGCCAATTTAATTATAATGTGCCTTGGTGTCAGTGTTTTGCAGTTCATTTTGCGTGGGACTCTGTGAGCTTCTTTGATTTGTATGGGTTTTTTCTTCCCTATATCAGGGAAGTGTTCTGTCATTATTTCTTCAAACAGGCTTTCTATTCCTTGCTCAATTTCTTGTCCTTCTGGAACCCCTATTATGTGGATGTTGTTTTGTTTCATTTTGTCCCAAAGTTCCCTTAAGCTCTCCTCCTGCTTTTTAATTTTTTTTCCTAGAAGCTGCTCTACTTGGGTATTTTTTCCTACCTTGTCTTCTATCTCACTGAAGCAGTCCTCTGCTTCTTCTAGTCTACTCTTGATGCTTTCTATTGAGTTCTTCACAGCAGCGATGTCATTTTTCATTTCTTCTTGGTTCTTCTTCATTTCCTCTTGGTTCTTACACATATTATCAAATTTGTCTTCCATTCTTTTCATCCATCTTATGACCATTTCTCTGAATTCTTTCTCTGACAGGTTGCTTGCCTCCATTTCATTTACTTCCTTTTCTGGTGATGCCTGCTTTTCTCTCAGATGTGGGCTGTTTCTTTGTCCCCCCATGATCTCTCTTTTCTGGGTATCTGGTTATGTAGTTCTCTCTGTCCTGCATTGATATAAAGGCACAAAATACAACACAACCAGGTACAATGCACAAGGCACTGAACACAAATGTATTCACAATATTAATAACCCCAGATAAAGGTGACCACCAGAGAAAGGCGAATTACAGGATAAGAAAGAAAAAAGAAGAGGAAAAAAATAAGAAAAAAAGGAGTTCAAAAATGAAATTGGGAAAAGGAAAAAAAAGTAAGAGAGAAAAGAGAGAGAATAAGAAAGAAGAGGGGAAAAAACTATATATATGGGGAGAAAACTCCAATAGAACAGCCACTAATCCCAACAAATGCCAGCAACAACTACCTGGAGATGAATACAAACTACAAACAACAACTAATATCAAGCAAGGTGAGGGAAAACAGAAGCAAAAAACAAACAAAAACAAAACAAAAACAAAAAGCAAGACAATCTCACAAACAAGCATAAAAAATCGATATAATCAGCAATCAAGCAAACAACAATAGGACAGAGAGAAAAAAATTTGGATAGTGATGAAAGAGAAGAGAGAGGTGTGTATGGACTTGGAGCAGGGGATTGGAAATTAGATATATAAGTAGGGTGAAATTTTAACAGGGTGAAAAGAATAGGGAAAATCTAAAGCAGGAATAGGGTGAGAGAAACAGGACAACAAAAGGGGGAAAGTGAGGAAGAGAGCATTGGCATAAAGGTAAAGTTGAGATAGAGTAAAATAATGCTAAAGGAATGATGAAAATAGAATGTAGAACACTAATCCCAAAGTAAAATCAAGAAAAATAAAATGACACTTTAAAAAAAAAGGTAAAATAGTAGTAGTAGTAATACTGATTGAAAATAAAAATTAATAATTAAAAAGGTAAAATCAAGTGAGGAAAAAAGAAAAATAATTTAGTTTCTTAAGTAAAAGATGAAAAAAAAATTTAAAAGAATGTGCAGTAGTGAAGGTCATTGCATGTTTTGTTTGGCATGCTTGTTTCCTAGTCAGGACAGTTTTAAAGTTCCCTGCATTCCACTGCTCCTCAGTGTTATAAGCCACTCCTGATTTTTAAGCAGGCAGTATGTCTCTATTTCATATTTTCCTTTATTTGTTTTTACAAAAGAGTCAATTTGTGATTCAACCCCTGGGTGGCAGTGTTTTCAGATTGACCTCTGGGTCTATAGGTCCTCTCTAGCTAGTGTTTAGATTTGTTTTCCCTGTGGCACTTAATACCGGTTTGGTGGGGTGGGTTGCCCCAGAGCTGCTTCTCTAATGGTTATTCCCCACTCTGATTGCCAGGTTCCAGAAAAACAACTTTCCCCTGCAATCTCTAAGAGCGACCCCAATTGGGTGATCCTATGTGTTGGGCTTAGTAATCAGAAGCAAGGATTTAAAGAGGAAAAGAAAAAAAAAGAGCCAGAGTAAGTGTGGGAACTCCAGGGCTGTGCGCAAGTCTGCAGTCTTTTTTTCCCCTTGGGTCTAAGCAGCCGGCACACTTTAAAATGCATTGCTTTTTAGGGTTTCCTTCTGTTAGCAGCTCTGCGGACCCCCTCCCACATTCATGGATCATGCCAGCCCCAACAGCCATGGATTTTCCTAGGCGCAGATTTCCCCAGGTCTCCAGCTCCCTCCTGTGTACACGTTTCTCTCTCCTGCCGGAACCAGAGACCTCACCTTATCCCCGGCGAAATCTGACCTTTCTGTGGTGCAGTGCAAAGCTCCTCTGAATCTGCGTGTTTGCGCCAATTGCCGACTGGTGCTCTGGGGTTCGCAGCTATTCGGTGGATGCCATAGTTGTAGATTTTCAGGCTTCCAATAATACCCACTTTGCCCTTCAAGATGGCATGGTCTCCATGTCTGATCCGGTCGCTCCAGGAGGGAACTCAGCAGCAGTGGGGGCTGCCTGGTCAGGGGAGCCCCGTCCAGCAGTCCCCCACTGACTCCTGGAGTATAGCTGTCCCTCAATTCACCAACAAACACTCCCCGTGCGACCACACACTCTCCCTTTGTTTTCTCACTCACACAGTATTTTGCAGTCTGCCTTCCCGTCGGCAGCCATCTTCTTTCTCTGGTGATTGATTTCAGATCTGTTCAATGTAACCACTTAAGCTTTAAGTCTTAAAGCTATAAATTTCCATGTAAACAATATTTTAATAGCACCCCACAAATAATTTTGATATATTGTCTTTATTATAATCCAATTTAAAAATGTTAAATTCTCCTTAATTTCCATCTTACTCATAGATTATTTAGAAGTGTACCTTTTAAATAATTTAAAGTGTTCCTCTTGATTTCTAATTTAAATTCATTGTGACGAGAGAACAACTCTATATGATTTCAGTACTTTTTAATGTATTTAAACTTGTTTTACGGCCCATTCTATCGTTTATCTTGCTGAATTTCCCATGACTATCTAAAATAATGTGCTCTCTTTAGTTGCTAGATGTAGTATTCTATAAATGTCAATTACTTTAAGTTGGTTGAGTCTTTTCAAACATTTCATAGTGAATTTTTCCTTGTTTTTTTCCTATTATGTTAACACAAGGGATTAAGTTGCAAATCAAACTGACACATCTCAGACAACTTGCCTACTATCAATCTTTCTTATTAATCTCAAAGATAAGTGGGCAGTTAAGAGGCTCAGACCAGAAGTCAGAGACATTGACTCCAGCTCCACTGGTATCTTCCTTTATTGGATACATACATACTCTAAGGTCCACAGTAATATTTCACGTAGAAGAGGCACATTTGAGTTACAAAACATCTCCATTTAATACTTCCAGGGAGTGGTATAGCTTATGTGACTTCCTCCAGGGACCAATGCCTCATAAATCTGCATTCTATATTTACTTACAAAATCCTATCTAATAAAGAGGTAATATGCAAATTGACCATTATTCCAATGCACAAGATGGCTGCCAAAAGATGGCCAGCAGGAGAGGGCAGTTGTGGGTGATCAGGCCTGCAGGGGAGAGCAGTTGGGAGGGACCAGGCCTGCAAGGGAGGGCAGTTGGGGGTGACCCAGACCTGCAGGGGAGGTCAGTTAGGGGTGACTGGGCTGGCTGGGGAGGGCAATTAGGGGCAACCAGGCCTGCAGGGGAGGGCATTTAGGGGCAATCTTGCTGGTAGGGGAGCAGTTAGGCATCGATCAGGCTGGCAGAGGAGTGGTTAGGGGGTGATCAGGCTGGCAGGCAGAAACGGTTAGGGGCAATCAGGCAGGCAGGCAAGTGGTTGGGAGCCAGCAGGCCCAGATTGTAAGAGGGATGGCCCAGATTGGAGAGGGTGCAGGCTGGGCTGAGGGACACACCACCACCCCCCCCCATGCCTGAATTTCGTGCACCGGGTCTCTAGTATGTAATAAAGAAATACTCAACAAGGAGCATCCTTTAACTAATATTTTCTATATTTAAAGTTTCTCTTCCTGCCTGGCTGGTGGGACTCAGTGGTTGAGGGTTGACCTATGAACCAGGAGGTCACAGTTTGATTCCTGGTCAGGGCACATGCCCAGGTTGTGGGTTTGATCCCCAGTAGGAGGCATGCAGGAGGCAGCTGATGGATGATTAGCTCTCATTGTTGATGTTTCTCTCTCTCTCTCTCTCCCTCCCTCACCCTTCCTCTCTGAAATAAATTTTTATATATATATATATATATATATATATATATATATATGCACATGCATATATATACCAGTATAGATAGATAGATATAGATATATCCTATATAATAAAAGGCTAATATGCAAATAAACCAAATGGTGGAACAACTGAACAATCGAACAACCAGTTGCTGTGCCATGTGCCAGCCTCCAGGGGGTGTGCGTGGAACATGGCGGGTGTCAGCCATGACAGGATGGTGGAGCAGGTGAGCGGGGGCGCCAGACCAAGGCAGGTGCCGGTTGCTGTCATCAGGGTAAGCCTCTGATGGTTACTGAAAATTCTTTGCTTTCATGTGCTACGGTCCTGCCTGGTGCTCACACCTGCTGCTGGTGCAGGAACTGCCACTCGCATCCAGTGCCAGTGCCAGCCCCAATCACACCCGCAGCCAGCGCTGGAGCCGCCACTCACACCTGCTGCTGGTGCCTGGCACTGGTCCTGATCACTCGGCACCATCAGGGGGTGAAGTGGCTGCCAGCCCTGATCGCCCCTGAGGGCTTATCCACCTCCCCCTGCCCCTGAGGAGCAATCGGGGCAGCAGCCACCGCTCACACCTGCTGATGGCACTGGCCCTGCATGCACTCACTGCTGGTGCCTGCCCCAATTGCTCTGTGCCGTCAGCGGGTGCTAGCAGGGCCCATGCCATTAGCGTGTGAGAGTGGCAGCAGGAGTGGGGCTGCTGGCATACAGAGGACTGAGCCACAGTGGGAGGGGCCGGGTAGGGGTGTGGAGAATGGGCCAAGACCCGTCCCTGTGCCTACTGCAGCCTCGTGCCCACAGTTCCTTTCAAAGTGCACGAATTCGTGCACTGGGCCCCTAGTATAGATATATTTCTCTTCCTAGTAAATGTCATTATTATATTTACAAAAGATGTAGTTATCATGTTGACAAGAAGATTACACCAAGTCTTCTGTCTTCTTCTGGAAGCAAACTCACCAGTCAAAGAGAAGTGAATGTCTATGCCTCATCTATCAGTTACTGAGAAATGAGTGTTAATGTTTCCAACTATGATTGTTGATTTGTATGTCTTTCTTTTTAGCTCTGTTGTTGTTTTGGGCTTCTTATGTTTTAAAACTCTTTTATTAGGGTGCATATGCATTTAGAATTGTTAGGTATACTTGGTGAATTGACCCTTTCATTATGAAATGTCCATTGTGTCTGCTAATAATTCTTATTTAAAGATTACTTTTTCTTTTATTAATATTGCCACAGCTCTCTTATAATTAGTGTTTGTATTATACTTGTTTTTTCTGTCATTTATCTTTCAACTGCTTTGCATTTTTAAAGTCCATTCATCTCTTGTAAAAAGAATGTTATTGATTCTTGCTTTTATACTTAGTTAGACAATCTCTGTCTTTTAATGGGAATGCTTGGTCCATTATTAACCCTACAATAGCCTCTACCGTAAATGTTCAAATGAAAGGAACAACCAAATGTCTCTCACTTTATTTTTTAAATATATTTTTATTGATTTCAGAGAGGAAGGGAGAGGGAGAGGAGAGGGAGATAGAAACATCAATGATGGGAGAGTATCATTGATCAGCTGCCTCCTGCACGCTCCCTACTGGGTATTGAGCCTGCAATCCGAGCATGTGCCCTTGACTGGAATTGAAACTGGGACCTTCCAGTCTCTTGTCCAATGCTCTATCCACTGAGCCAAACCAGCTAGGGCAAATGTCTCTCACTTTAAATCAAAAGCTAGAAATGACAAAGTTTAGTCAGGAAGGCATGTTGAAAGCCAAGTTAGGCCAAAAGCTTGGCCTCTTGTGCCAAACGGTTAACTAAGTTGTAAATGCAAAGGAAAAGTTCTTGAAGGGAAAATGAACACACAAAGGATAAGAAAGCAAAGTACCCTTATTATTGCTATGGAGAAATTTTTAGTGTTCTGGATAGAAGATCAGTTCAGCCGCAACAGTTCCATAAACCATGCCTAATCCAGAACAAGGACTATGTTTAATTCTTTGAAGGCTGAGAAAGATGAGAAAACAGCAGAAGCAAAGTTGTAAGCTAGCAGAGGTTGGTTCATAAGGCTTAAGGAAAGAAACCATCTCCATAACCTAAAAGTGCAAGGTGAAGCAGCAAGTGTTGATGTCGAAGCTATACAAAGTTATCTGGAAGATCCAGCTGAGATAATAAAGGTGGCTACACTAAACAACAGATTTTTAGTGTAGAAGAAACAGATTTATCTATATATATAAAAGCATAATGGACAGTTACCACTGGTCCACTGAACAACGGGTGGACCGGTTACTGTGATACGCACTGACCACTAGGGGCAGATGCTCAATGCAGGAGCCGCCCCCTGGTGATCAGTGCGCTCCCACAGCCAACCTTCCGCAGTCAACCTTCCATGGCCAGCCCCCCGAGCCGGCTGGCCAGATGGGCCCCTATTGGCCCCAATTGCCAGCCAGGCTGAGGGACCCCCACCCATGCATGAATTCGTGCACTGGGCCTCTAGAATTGGAATAAAATGCCATCTAGGATATGTTACAGCTTAGAAAGGAGAACTCAATGCCTGGTCTCAAAGCTTCAAAGGACAGGCTGACCTGCTTGTTAGGAACTAATGCGCTGGTGACTTTACATTGAAGCCAATACTCATTTACCATTCTGAAAATCCTATGGCCCTTAAGAATTGTGCAAAATTTACTCTGCCTATGCCTTACAAATGGAACAACAAAGCCAGGATAACAGCACATCTGTTTACAATATGTTTACTAAATATTTTAAACCTACTGTTAAGATATCTGCTCAGCACAAAAGAACCCTTTCAAAATATTACTGCTCATTGACAATGCATCTGGTCACCCAAGAGCTCTGATGGAGATGTACAATGAGATGAATGTTGTTGTCATGCTGCTAACACAACATCCATTCTACAGTCTGTGTATCAAGGAGTAATTTTGACCTTCAAGTCTTATTATGTAAGAAATACATTTCATGAGGGAGGCTCTAGCTGCCATAGCTAGTGATTCCTCTTATGGATTTGGGCAAAGTAAATTGAAAACCTTCTGTAAAAGAGCTACTATTCTAGATTCAGAACTTTTGTGATTCATAGGACGAGGTCAAAATATCAACATTAACAGGAGACTGGAAGAAGTTTATTCTAATTCTCATAGATGACTTGGGGGAGGTGGTTCAGGACTTCAATGGAAGAAGTAACTGCAGATGTGATGGAAATAGAAAGAGAATTATAATTAGAAGTGGAGCCTGAAGATGTGACTAAATTGGTGTAATCTCATAAAACTTTAACAGATGAGGAGTTATTTCTTACAGATGACCAAAGTGGTTTCTAGAGATGAAATCTATTCCTGCTGAAGATGCTGTGAATATTGTTGAAATGACAAGCAAGGATATATAAAATTACATAGACTTGGGATCATTATCTCAATGCTTTGAAATTTTGCTTCCTGGCAGTTGTCAACAGTTTGGCTCAAATAAACAAAAAAATTACATAAATGCTATAACCGGTTTGGCTCAGTGGATATAGCATTGGCCTGTGGACTGAAGGGTCCCAGGTTCGATTCCGGTCAAGGGCATGTACCTTGGTTGCAGGCACATCTCCAGTGGGGGGTGTGCAGGAGGCAGCTGATCGATGTTTCTCTCTCATCTATGTTTCTAATTCTCAATCCCTCTCACTTCCTCTCTGTAAAAAATCAATAAAATATATCTTTAAAAAAAATAAAAAAGAAATTGCATAAACTTAGTTGATAAAGCAGTAGCAGAGTTTGAGAAGATTGACTACAACTTTTTAAAAATATATATTTTATTGATTTTTTACAGAGAGGAAGAGAGAAGGATAGAGAGAAACAGAGAAACATCAATCAGCTGCCTCCTGCATACCTCCTACTGGGGATGTGCCTGCAACCAAGGTACATGCCCTTGACTGGAATCGAACCTGGGACCTTTCAGTTTGCAGGGTGACGCTCTATCCACTGAGTCAAACCGGTTAGGGCTTGACTACAATTTTAAAAGAACTTTCACTGTGGGTAAAATGCTATCAAATAGTATCGCATGCTACAGAGAAATCATTTGTGAAAGAAAGAGTCAATTGTGGGGCAAATTTTATTGTCTTATTTTAAGAAATTGCCCAGCCACCTCAACCTTTGGGAAACATCACGCTGATCAATCAGCAGCCATCAACATCAAAGCAAGACTGTCCACCATCAAATAGATTACAAACTGATGAAAGTTTAGATGATGGTCAGCGTTTATTAAGCAGTAAAAAATTTATTTATTTATTTATTTTAAAATATATTATCTTGATTTCAGACAGGAAGGGAGATGGGAGAGAGAGAGAATCATTGATAGGCTGCCTTCTGCATGCCCCCTATTGAGGATCTAGCAAACTGGGCATGTGACCTTGACTGGAATCGAACTCATTTTACCCACAGTGAAACCAGTTAGGGCTAAGCAGTAAAGTATTTTTAAATTAAGGTATGTATATTATTATTTTAGGCATAATGCTGTTGTGCTCTTAATAAACTACAGTATGATGTAAACATAACTTTTATGTGCCCTTGGAAACCAAAAATTCGTATAACTTGCTTTGTTGAGATTTTCACTTAATTGTGGTGGTTTGGAAGTTAACCTATAATATCTCCAAGACATGACTGTATATCCAGAAGTAGATTTGCTGGGTCATATAGTAATTCTAATTGTTTGAGGAACTGCCATGTTGTTTCCCACAACTGCTGTATCAACAGTGCGCAAGGGCTCCGATTATTCCACAGCCTTCACATTCTTGTTGATTTGTTTTTTTGACATAGCAATCCTAATGGGTTATTATTAGTTCCTCTTTAAATGTTAGGTGGAATTCACCAGTGAAGTCATCAGTTCTAAGACTTGTATTTTTGGTTAATGATTCAATCTCTTTTTCACGTTTTCCAGTTATTCAGGTTTCAGTCTTGGTAGATTTTGTGTTTCTAGGATTTTGTCCATATCATCTAGGTTATCCAATTTGTTGGGAACAATTGTTCATAGTTCTCTTATGTAACCCTTTTTAGCAAATGATACAAAAAATAACTATCTAGTGTCTTTTTCATTTCACCTTGAAGGACTTCCTTGATCTTTTCTTGTAGGGCAAACCTAGTGTCCATGAACTAGGATCTAGTGTTCTCAGATTTAGTCTATCTAGGAATTTATCAAATTTTCCCCCAGTTTTGAAGAACAGTTTTACTGAATATAGGATTCTTGGTTGACAGGTATTTTTTTAAACACTGAATATGTGGGCGCACTGCCTTCTGGCCTTCAAAATTTATGATCGGATATTTATTGTGGACCCTTTGTATGTGACAGGTCACTTCTCTATTAGTGCTTTTAAAAATCTCTCTTTGTCTTTGCCTTTTGAAAGTTTGTTTAAAATGTGTCTCTGTTTTGGTCTCTTTGAATTCAACTCAGTTGGAATTCATTGAACTTCTTAAATGTTTATATTCATGTCTTTCATCAAACTTAGGAAGTTTTCAGCCATTATTTCTTCAGATATTTTCTCTGCTCCTTTCTCTCTTCTCCTTCAGAGACTATAACAATTCATATATTGGTTTGTTTAATGATGTACAACAGATCTTGCAGACTCTGCTCACTTTTCTTTAATCTTTTTTTTTCAGTCTCATTAACTTCTATGTCCTGTCATAAAATTCACTGATTCTTTATTCTGACTGCTCATATTGCCTTTGAATGTTAATAGTCAAGTTTTTATTTCAATTACTGTATTTTCAGCTCCAAAATTTACTTTTGGTTTCTTTTTAGGATTTTTGTCCTTTTATTAATATTTTCATTTTGTTTATTATTATTTTTTTACTTTATCCACATCTTCTTTAGTTCTTAATTGTCTTTAAGATGGTTGTTTTAAAGTCATTGTCTAATATATCTGCCATCAAGTCTTTTTAAGGACAGTTTCTACTGATATTTTTCCCTTTGAATAGACCCTTCTCCCTACTTTATTTTCTTTTTGTTTATATACTAGAGGCCCATTGCATGATATTTGTGCAAGAATAGGCCCCTGGCTTCACTCCCAGCCACCCAGGAGCGGGCAAGTCCCCGCTCCCCGGCCACCCAGGAGCCAGTACGTCCTGCTCCCCGGCCGTCTGGGGCCTGGCAGCCGGCACGTCCCTGTTCCCAGGCACTTCCTGGCTTCTGTCAGGAGCACTACTCCAGTAGTTCCCTCCGCCACCCCCCCTTCCCCTCATAGCAAGCTTCACACTGCTCTGCGCCTAGCATAGGCAAATTAACCTCCATCTTTGTTGGGTTAATTTGCATACTCACTGGGCGTAGCGGAGTGCTGGTTAATTTGCATGTTTTCTCTTTTATTTGGTAAGATTTTTATTGATTTCATAGAGAAAGGGAGGGAGAGATAGAAACATCAATGATGAGAGAGAATCATTGATTGGCTGCTTCCTGCACACCCCACACTTGGGATCGAGCCCACAACCCAGGCATGTGTCCTGACTGGGAATCAAACCGGGACCTTTTGGTTCATAGGTTGATGCTCAATCACATAGCCACACCATCTGGGCTGGACCCTACTTTCTTGTTTCTTTGTATGTTTGTGATTTTTTTAAAATAGAACATTTGAATCTAATAATTGGTAACTCCAGATTCTCCCCCTTCCTTAGGTTCTCTCCCTTCCTCAGGCTTTCAGTTTTTTTGTTATGTATACATTTGTTTGTTGATTGGTTGTCTGTGCCAAGGATCAGCCTGAGATATAAACTTAAAATCTTCTCAGGTCTCTTCTATGCCTTTCTCTGGACATACACAGTCACTTCCTAATTTTCCCTATATATGCAGTTGCTTTTGAATGCCCTAGTATTTAATATTTGGGTTCCAAAACCAGAAAAAGAGAAAAATGAAATGTGGGGAAGAAAGATCACTGGTCCTGTAAATCCCCTGAAAGTAACCTCAGCCGGAAGGGGAAGGGTTTGTAACAGTGGAGGGAGGTGCAACAACTAGGGCTTCTCTCCTCTTTGTCACACCTCTCTCATCAGAAGCATCAATCAGTGATCATATCACAGACCTGTCCACCTTGGCTGCTGCGGGAACTTGTGCATAGCTGTCTGCCATGAGTCTAGGGTATGGGGGATGGGTAACTGCCAAAGTGCTAAGTGATTAAATTAATCAAAGTTAATGATAACTTACCATCCAAATCTTCCTCTGGAAGATGCAAGACTTCAATAGACTACACACAGTTCCAGATTCTGCCAACACAGTTGTCGTTAGGTGGGGAGACAGATTCCTGGTGCTTCCTTCTCTACCATCTTCTCAGAATTCCTCCTGTGTACACAAGTTTTTATTTCTATGGATAAATGCCCAAGAATATAATTTCAGGGGTATGGTAATTCTTTAGTTTTAAAAGAAACTTGAATTTTTTTCAAAAGGGCTATATCATTTTAAATTCCTACCAGCAATATCTGATGCTCCTGAGTCTACATCCTTGCTAATATTTGGCATTACCACTACTTTTTATTGTAGGCTTTCTGACAGGTGTGTACTGAAGTGTGTACTAGTCATGGTTTAATTTTTATTCTCTGATGGTTAATGAACATCTTATGTGCCTATTCGCCACTGGTATATCCTCTTCTGTCTCTTCATATCTTCTCTAATTGATTGCTTGTTTTTGTTTTGTTATTACTTTTGAGAGTTGTTTTATATATTATAGATACTAGTCCTTTGTTGGTATGTGGTTTGCAAATATTTTGCCCAAGTCTGTGGCGAGTCTGAGATCCTCTCAACAGGGTTTTCAACCGAGCAAGACATTTTTAATTTTGAGGAGGTGCAATATCATTTTTCCCTTTTATGGATCATGTTTTTTTTAAAATATGTTTTATTTTTTACAGAGAGGAAGGGAGAGGGATAGAGAGTTAGAAACATCGATCAGCTGCCTCCTGCACAGCTCCCACCGGGGATGTGCCCACAACCAAGTTACATGCCCTTGACTGGAATCAAACCTAGGACCTTTCAGTCTGTAGGCCAACACTCTATCCACTGAGCCAAACCGGTTAGGGCAGTGGTTGGCAAACTGTGGCTCGCAAGCCACATGCGGCTCGCGAGCTGCGGTTTGCCACTCTGTTGACTAATGAGTTTGCCGACCACTGGGATAGGGACTTAATCACAAGGAACAACAGCCTGTAATTATTGGAAACTCATTAGTCAACAGAGCGGCAAAGCGCGGCTCGCGAGCCGCAGTTTGCCGACCACTGGTTAGGGCATGGATCATGTTTTAAGTGTCAAGTCTGAGAACTGTTTGTCTAGCCCATAGATATCAAAGATTTTCTCCTATTTTTTCCTGAAAGTTTTATATTTTTATATATTTAAGTCTCATCCATTTTGAGTTAATTTTTATATAAATTGTGTGTTTAGGTCAAGGTTCTTTCTTTCTGCCTATGCTTGTCTAATTGCTCTAGCACCATTAAAAAAAAACAACCTCCTTATTTCATTGAATTACCTTTTCACCTTTATCAAAAATCATTTGGGCATATTTGTGTGAGTCTATTTCTGGGTATTAAACTATGCTCCACTGAACTATGTATTTATCCCTTCTCTAATACACCTCATACTCTCTTAATTACTATAGCTCTATAGTAACCTTTAATATTGGGTAGAGTGATTATCTTTCAATTTATTATCTTCTTTTTCAAGATTGTTTAGCTACTTGGAAGTTGTGCCTTTACATATAAATTTCAGAACCAGCTGGCCGAATTGTACAAAAAACTTGTTGGGATTTTGGTGGGAATCACATTAATAAGCCTGTGGATGAATTTGAGGAGAATTGACATCTTTATGATGTTGAGTTTTTCAATCCATGAATACATATGTCTCTCCATTTATTTAAATATGCTTTGATTACTTTCATCAATATTTTATAGTTTTCAGCTTACAGATCCTGTACTTACTTTGTTAAGATAACTATTTAATTTTCTTTGCAGTGATTATTAATGGTACTGTGTTTTTAATTTGAGTTTCTGTCGGTTCATTATTACCAAATGAAAGTGTGATTGGTTTTTGTGTGTTGGTTTCAAAAGAAATAAAAAGGAAGCTTTTAACTACTATTTTCTTATATTTTTTATTTATCTTTAGGTGATATGTAGCATTGTGTTAGACACACATTGGGTAATAATTGACAAACATTCCTGCAAATGTGGTGGTATTGTTTTTATTTTACAGAACTTGCCAAGCTGATATATGACAGAGGTGAGATTCAGACCCAGGCTGTATGGATTTGTTTTCAAGGTGCTATACATGGTGTATTTTCTGAGAAGTTTAATCCCTGAAAATGACAACCTGATTAGAATTACTAGATATTCCTCTAGTTATTTTCTTCCTTTTCCTGAAGACAGTGCACAAGTATCTTCTGGCATTTAGTGTATTGGGGGAAATTGGGTTTCATTCCCTCTACTCAAGTCTTATGCTAGGTACTATTTCTGCCTTTAATTTTGCTTACAATCAAGTAAAGAAGACCCATAAGAGAGCAGGTAGAATAAAAGGTGGTAAATGCTCCGATGGAAGTAAGTATAGCTGCGACCCAATAGTATGCTGGAACTGACTCATATCAGCTTTTGGGAGCCTAATATTAAATATTCAGAAACTATGCAAACCTGTTTTTACCAGTGGTAGTTTGAAATTGGCTATGGATGGAGTATTTCTTTTTTCTTTCTTTGCTTTCCCTTAGGCCATCCAGTTTACTAACATACCACTGTTGGTGCAGAAGTAGAGGTATTGAATCCATTCCTTTATCTCATTCCTACAGGAGCCCATTCTGCATGTCATATCATAAGTTGTTTAAGGACCAGCTGCTTCTGGTGATTTAAGCAGCAGCCTTTCACAAAACGGGTAGCTTTTCCCTTTTTAGATGATGAGGGGAAGATGAAATATAAATTCCCTGTGGATTCTGTTTTTGTTCCAGTGATTATAAAGCAGCTAACATCATCATCAACTTATACATCGTCAATGAGCCTTGGGTCTTCTCATTGGCCTGGTGCTCCAGGATTAACTCGGTGACCACAGACAACATTCAGCTCCTGAGGCAGATAAATTACCCATACTACTCCATGGTGAGCTGACTTCGAGATTGTTCTTCCAAAGCTGGTATAGAAGGATTTCATGTCCCTATCCCACCTGTGTATTGCCCACTGTGTAGTTGACTGGGGAGCTACTTAAGAGCAGAGACATTTATGATTTTGAAGCTGTGGCTTTCTCCTTTCTATCACACAGATCCTACTGTGAACTTGGAAATGTTCTATTAGCCAAAGAAAATCACATGGTCAAGTCCAGATTCAAGGTGGATGAGGGTAGAAACATACTTCACCTCTTGTTGGGGAGGAATAGAAAAGTCACATTGAATACTTTTATTTTCACTCAGATTTTACAGATTTAAGTAACATTTTATTATACTGCACAATTAAAACAATAAATACAACTGTTCTAAGCCATTTGAGGCACAAGAACAACTTTTTCTTGGTTTTGCTTGGTGATGCTCATGGGGCGGGCACCCTGGAGGAGGCCAATGCATCAGTCAGTCTGGTTCCCAGAAGGCGGTAAGAGCCTCCTCAGTTTAGTGGAAGTTAGTTAAGAGCTTCTACTACACCTGTCTAGTAGGGCTGTTGTGAAAATTAGATGTGAAAATACCCTTCAAGTGCTTAGAGCACTTCTTTAGCCCCTGTAAATGTTCACTAATTATTAGTTGTTCTTATTATCATGATCATTAGTGTTTTTATTAATGTCATTATTCAATCCAAGGAAAGACCTTGGGATAGGGTGGAGAATGGCCTAAGAAAGAATAAAAAGTGCCAGCCTCTGTAGCATGAAGTCAAATTGGAGGGGTATCAGTGGAGGAAGAAAGGGAGGATCAGACCAGGGAATTAGAAAACTCACACAAGAGGCCCTAGGAGCTGGAGTTCTGGGATGTGATGATTCAGGCAAGGAGTGTGGAGCAGGGGACATGTTAGGTCAGGAAGAATTATAATTTCAACCTACTTACTTGAAGCATCATGATATAGAACAAAGATCCCTAACTGCTGGCTCACAGATGAGGTGCTTCAGTATCACCTGGGAACTTGATAAAAATGCAGGAGTTCTAATTCCTGAGGTCTGTAGGAAGACTCAGTAACCTGTTCTACTGAAAGCTGCCCAGGTGGATTTGGGTGCACAGCCAGGCTTGGGAAGCCGAGCCATGGAAACACAGAGAGCTGGGACTTGAGACCTTGGGCTGTGGTCCTGGGTCCAGAGCAGACTTGCCTTGTGATTTCTTCGGGACTCCCTCAGGCCTCCGTGTTGAGCATCACGGGAAATGAAGAGTGTGACGTTTCACCGCTTGGGAGGGTGATGGTTAGGCTAGCACAGGTATTCTCCGTGTGTGAGGTCAGCACAACAAACAGCTTCCTCCGCCTGGTTTGTTCCCCTCCGCTCCATCCCCAGCCCTGGCAGCAGAGCAAGGGGCTTGGCCCATCTGATCTAAAATCCCTTCCAGCAGTTCGTGGACTGTAGTTTGTTTTCTACTTTGCAGACACCAAAGTACTATGTGTTCCTGTGGGTTCTCCTGGATTGTATTTCTGCAGTTTTCATTTTCGCCATATTTTATTTTCATTGGTAAGCATATTTTTTATTTTAAATGAATTTTTCCCAAAATAAAAGTACAAACGGTTCCTTTGAGAAGTTGAGAAAAAACAGTTAAACACTTTTCCTATAATCCATCTCTCATGGCAAGTTCTCAGGAAGACAGGGTTAGTAATCTAAACCCTTCATTTCTTCTCATGCTGCCTGCAGCTCATCACACCCCTTCCACCTCTTCAGCACAAGACAATATGCTAAGGATAAGCACTGGCGGGAGCTGAAGGTTGTCACGATCAAGTGCCTCCATCTTCCCACCTTCCACAAAACTGGCCATAGCAGGACGCTGTGTAAACAGCAAGTTCATAACCCTGAAAGCCTGGGCTTTAGCCCGGATTTGCCCCTTAGTTGCAGGTTGACCCTGGGGAAATCATTGTCCTTTTCTAGACCATAGTCTTCATCTAAGAAAATGACATGTCGGAGTCCATGCAGGCATAATGCTACATGGTTACAAGTTTCAAGGTGGGAGAGGAAATACCCAACTAGAAGAATTTTAGCTAGAGGAGACCATGATTGTATAGACCTAATCATGCCCACCATTTTTTCATTTGTGAGTTATCCTTCAAAGGGAAAACTACAAACCCTCTGCTGAAGTGAGAATTTTACTGGATAACGTTTCTTTTCTGGCTACTGCCTTAGATTATTGTTCTTTTTTGACTACTGCCTTGGGTTATTGTGATTTATGGCCACTACCTTGGATTACTGTTATTTTTAGATTATTATATTGTTATTCAAGACTCATGGATAGTCTGCTTCCTTCCAGGTGGAGAGAGAACCTAACAGAACAAGTCTTCGAAAGCACCAGCAGTTACACAGGTAAAGTTGGGGGCCTACCCCACTGCTACCCATTACCCCAGGACATGGGGTCTGCTTTTCATGTCACTGACAAGTGCTGAGGGAGTTGGATATGGAGGGGTGGGGACCAAGGAAGATTGAGAGTGTAGCTGGGCACAGATTCTGGAGGGCCCTTGACATCAGGCTCATTTTGGACTTCATTCTCTAAGCAGAGACCCCATAGGAAGATGTTGAACATAGTATTTATTTTTTATTTCTTCATATCTTTATTCATCGCACAGTTCTTGAGTTTTCACTTTGTGCCAAGCACGCAGCGAGGGGCTGAAGATAATTGAAAAAATGGAAGTTGGCTCCAGAGAGCAGAGGGTTGGCCCACAGAGAACAGTGAAGAAGCAGACAAAAGTAGAGCTATTGACATCAGTGGTCCAGACACCCACTCCAGAACAGTTGTGGGTAATGTGTGTTTGAGGGTGGGGAGAACACAGCAGAGATCCTGAAATGCTGGACTAGAGTCTAGGCTCTGCATAGCAGGCAGGAGATGGCAAATGAGTTTCAAACAAGGGAGCAATATGCTAGGTTTCTGTGTAGAAGGAATGGAATAACAGAATAATTTATTATTGAGCAGAAGAACTCAGGTGCTGAGGAAGGAAGATAGATCCAGTAAGAGAAGGGGAAGCTAGATTTAACTTTCAAAAGGTTGTGGCGATAATCACAGTGTTATTGGTTTGGGAGGTCAGTTCAATGTCAAAGGAAAAAGCAACTAGAAGGCAGAGGACTGTGCAGTACATGATACTATTTCCTTTCACAGTTCCTGGAACCTTAAGTAAAGCAGTCACAAAATCATGAATTAATTTAATTTCTTGTAGATGGTGGTGAAGATCCTGAGATGCTATGAACAATACAATACTTAGAGTCAGGAATGGATCCACAGGGACTCTGGAAAAAAATATGTTTAGAAATTTGAATAAATTAAATGGAAGTCATTTATACTGTGAAACTGAAGGTTCAAACCAAGATTGTCCAAATCTCTTGAGGGGAAGAGAATTCTCAAGTAACTCTGAGTTATATGAATCTTAAGAAGATCACTCTACTGGTTGTTAAGAAGTCTGAGGGCTGTATTCCAGATACCTTATGATTTTCAGTAGTTGCATGAATAAACTAAGGCTGCCATAACAAAATAGCATAGGCTGGTGGCTTAAGCAACAAAACTTTATTTTCCCCCAGGTATAGAGGCTAGAACTTCAAGATCTGTGTGTCAGCAGGTTTGGTTTCTTCTGAGCCCCCGTCCTTGGCTGGCAGATAGCCACCTTCTTGCTGTACCCTCACACAGCCTTTCCTCTGTGCGCACACACTTCTTTAGTGCCTCTGTTTGTCTCCAAATTTTCTCTTCTTCAGGCAGATTGGATTATTGCCCACCCTAATGGCCTTATTTTAATAAACTCTCTAAAGCCTCTATCTCCAAGTATAGTTTATATTTTGAGGCACTGGGGTTAAGGCTTCAACATGTGAATTTGGGGGCACACAATTCAGCCCATAACTAACGGAGCCAAAAAATGAAAAGAACATGGAAATGGTGAGGAAATCATGGATGGGAGTGGTTTTGAAGGAAAATTTGAAGATATGTATACATTGAAGGAAGTGGCTATAATGCCTTAGAAAAAGTACTCAGTTAACTTGACTCCAGCACTCTTCATGTTCAAATGATATAGAGAAGGTGAATAGAAAATAAGTTGAGTATTTCAGTTTAAGAGTTTTTAGTTGCCTATTGCATAAACCAATTTAGTCTGATCTAAGCAGAAAGAAAAGGTATCAAAAGGCTGTTTGAGTACTTCCAAAAAAAACCTAGAATGTTCAAGACCAAGTTTAGAACCCTGGAAGGAACAAGGAAGACTAGACAGAACCCAAAACCTCAGTCTAGGTCCATTGAGGTTGAGGGGAATAGAGCCCCCAATACTAAGCACAGTGTCACATCTTACACCATAGCCACCACCAGGATGGGCATGTACGGCTGCTGCCACCACAAGATATTCAGCACCTTTCTAGCTTTAGGATGTATTTTTCAGCACTTTAAAGAAGTCAGTCCTTTGTCTTCTGTCTTATGTAGTTTCTTTCTTTCTTTTTTGTTAATCCTCCCCTGAGGATATTTTTCCATTGATTTTAGAGAGAATGGAAGAAAGAGTGAGAGACAGAAACATCTATGTGACAGAAACACATCGATTGGTTGCCTCCTGGACAAGTCCCGACTAGGGCCTGGCTGGGGAGGAGCCGGCAACCGAAGTACATGCTCTTGACTGGAATTGAACCTGAGACCCTTCAGTCCACAGGCCGACGCTCTATCCACTGAGCCAAATTGGCTAGGGCTTACTAGTATATGGTTTCTTATGGAAAGTCTTCCAAGATAAAAATAGGTTTTTAATTTTCTTATCTTTGTTCCTCTACTTCTAATATGTCCTTTTTCTGACTGATTTTTTAAAATTTTATCTTTATTGTTGTATTAGAGAAATCCCCTTCTGACTGCTTTTTATGATTATTTCTTTTGTTACTGGTTTTCAGTAATTTAATTATGAGCCAGGAATTTAGGCATGGGTTAGCTGGGTGCTCTGTTTAGAGTCTCACCAGGCTAAAATCAAGGAGTTGGCCTGGCTGAGACTTAAGATTACTCTTTCATTCTTACTGGCTTTTGGCTGAATTTAGTTCCTTAGAATGTAGGACTGTAAATGTCCCTGTTTTCTTGATCACTGATGACAGGGTTTTTCTCTGGGCTTCTGGAGTTCACCTTCAGGTCCTAGTCATATGGCCCTCTCACAACATAAGCAGCTTACTTTTTCAAAGCTAGCAGAATAATATATTTCATGGCAGATGGATTTAGAAAAAGAACAAAGGAAGCAAAATAACAGAAAAAAAATAGACAAGTTGAAACATGGTAGTCATAAATGCAACCATTTTATTAATTAAATATAAATGGACCAAATACTCAAAAGTAGAGCTTGTCGAATAGAAAAAAGTCCCAACCATATGTGGTCTATAGAAGAAGTACTTAAAAACAAAGATACAGATTCAAAGTAGAAAGATGGGGAAAATTATATATCATGCAAACAATCTGCATCTATCTATATATATAAAAGCCTAAGGGACCATTACAACCCGTTGACTGAACGACCGGTTGCTGTGACGTGCACTGACCACCAGGGGGCAGACGCTCAATGCAGGAGCTGCCTCCTGGTGATCAGTGCGCTCCCACAGCCAACCTCCCATGGCTGGCCAACCTCCTGAGGTCCCTCCCTGATCAGCGTCCCTGATCAGATGATCGGCCCTGATTGCCGGCCAGGCCGAGGGACCCCACCCGTGAAGAATTTGTGCACCAGGCCTCTAGTAAGAAATATCAGAAAAAAATAACTTCAAAACATGGAACATTACTGGAAACAAAGATTTCATAATGATGAAAGGTCTATATATCAGGAAGCCATTATAAATAAAATGGTGTATGCAGTTAATATCAGAGCTTCAAACCACATGAAACAAAAAGTGAAAGAGAAATAATAATTGGAGATTTTATAAGTAGTCTCTCAGTACTTGAAATAAGCATACACACACACAAAGAAAATAAAATCAGAAGGGTTATAGAAATCTGAACAACAATTTCAGTCACACTGACATAAAACAAAATTTCCAACTGGAAGAATATACCATATTTTCAAATGTACATGGCATATTTACCAAAATAGACCAGATGATAAGCCATAAAACAAGTCTCAATAAATAAATTTCAAAAGATTTGGATCTTACACAGTATATTCTGATACCACTACAAACTTAAATATCTAGATTAGCCTCTAAATACTGGAAATGAATGTATTTTTATTTTTTTAATATATTTTATTGATTTTTTTACAGAGAGGAAGGGAGAGAGATAGAGAGTTAGAAACATCAATGAGAGAGAAACATCGATCAGCTGCCTCCTGCATGCCCCCCACTGGGGATGTGCCCGCAACCCAGGTACATGCTCTTGACCGGAATCAAACCTGGGACCCTTCAGTCCGCAGGCTGACGCTCTATCCACTGAGCCAAACTGGTTTCGGCAGGCAATTAAGGTATTTTTAAACACTCCATTGATTTAGGAGTAAATCACAGGGAACTTAGATATTATATATTTTTAAGTAAAGGATAATGCATATACAACAGCAGGACTTACAGGAAAATTTAAAAGTTTTTAAATTTAAAAGGGAAGGAAGAAAGGTTTAATATGGATTAAGTTTCTACCTTAAGAATCTATAAAAAGAAGAGTACATTTTTCCTAAGTAAAAGAAAGGAAATACTAAATATAGCAGCAATCGATAAAATAGGAAAGATACAAAGGAAATGAAAAACAGTGCAAAGTTAGTACTCTGAAAAGTTTACTAATATTGATAAACTCTTAGCAAGATGGGGGGAGGAGGGGGAGGGAGAGAAAGAGGTTACCAATATAATGAATGATGAATAAAAGAGTATATCCCTAGATGCTAGTCATAAAAAGGAAAATTATGAACATTTTTATGTCATTAAATTTGACAACCAAAATGAAGGGAACAATTCCTTAAAATATAACTTATCAGACCCTACAGAAAAAGAAATAGAAATTTGTAATAATCCACTATCAAAATCAAATTCATATATCAAAAACTTCACCAGAAAGAAAAGTTTGGGCCCAAAGAATTTCACTGGTTATTCAAGTATTTAAGAAATATACTTATAGCCTTGGCTGGTGGTGTTCAGGGGTTAGAGTGCCGGCCCGCACACGGAAGGGTCTCCGGTTTGATTCCCAGTCTAGAGTTATGGACCTGAGTTGCAGGTTCAATCCCCTGCCCTGGTCAAGGCACATACTGAAAGCAACCATTCAGTGTCTCTCTTTCACATCAATGTTTGTCTCTCTCTCCCCTGCCCCCTCCCTTCCACTCTCTAAAAATCAGTGGGGAAAAAATATCCTCTGGTGAGGATTAACTAAAAATAAATAAATGATACCAATATTATACCAACTCAAAAAACAAAAAGAAAAGGGAAGAACACTTCCCAGCTGATTTTTAAGACCAGAAAAGTCCTCATATAAAACTTCACAAAGACATTACAAGAACAAAATTTACAGATCAATATCATCTACAAACTTAGACATAAAAATCCTTAACAAAATATTAGCAAATTGAATCAATCCATGTAAACAGGATAATACATCATGAGCAAGTAAGGTTTACACCAGTAATGCAAGATGGATATATCATTTAAAAACTAATCAATATAATCCCATATTAAAATAAAATGGAAAAAGCATATTTGACAAAAGTCAACACCCCTTTATAATAAATGGGCAAACTTGGAATAGGGATTAAACTTCCTCAATCTGATAAAATATATGTACAAAAAACCTATTGCCGATATCATTTTTAATGGGGAAGCAATGAATATTATCCCTGTAAGATCAAAAATAAGCCAGGATGTCTGCTCTCACAACTTCCATTCAGCATTGTGCTGTAAATCATAGCCAGTTTAATAAGATAAATGACAGCTATAAAGGACTAAAAACTTCTGATTTGCAGATATTATTACTTAAACTCTAAGGAATCAAACAAACCTATTGAAAATAAGTGGGTTAAGTAGTCGCTCAGCATATAAAGTCAATAGGCAGAGAAATTAATTATAAGTTTTACCAATAAATAATTGGTAAATTTTTAAAAATCTAAATACCATTTATAACAACATAAAACCTGAAAACTACGAATGTTTGCTGAGAGAAAGAAGACCCAAATAAGTGGAGCAATACACCACATTCATGAATTAGAAAACCTAATATCCTAGATATTTGTTGTTCTAAAATTCAGTTGACCTACAAATTCCACTCAAGAGCAATAAAAAATCCCCTTCCTCCTGATTGAAGATAAAGCTCATGTGTGCAGCTATTTCTTCAAGATTGACATTACATTCAGGGTAAAAAAATAACAGTTCTGGGCTTACCACTTTGGATTCTCACTTCTAGATTTTGGCTCCAGAGTTCCTCCCCTTATTGTAAATTTTTATATCATTTAAGATATTTTCTTGGTTTTGTATATTATCCAGTTTTTGTCTATGGTAAGCATCAAATTCCCAACTCCATTGCTAGAAGATATCTCCACCTTCTATTTTTTCTATTAGTCAGCTAGATAAAAATAGTTTTTTGAGTACTTACTATGTGACAACACTGTATCTAGAGGCAAGCAAGACAAAGTCTCGGGCCATAAAAAGCTCCTAATAGAGGAGTGTTCATTATTTATCTCTCTTTTTTCTTGTGTTCATTTTTTAAACCAGTGGTTGTGAAGTGTATGAACTTTAAGAGAACGTTACTTTCTGTCTTCTGAGGCTTTCCCTGGGGAGCTGGGACCACACACAATACACTCTTCAATTCCAGCAGCATGCTGAATTGAATGACCATGATAAAGTTTGCACAAAGTCTGGGACAGGGAGAACTAGGGGGAAAGAACCTGAGATGGTTAGTGAGAGGCTAACATTTTAAATGTAACAAGGATTTCACTACATGACCAACAGGGATTGGAGAAGTGACATTTGAGAACTCTGTGTGTTTGTCTTTTCTATCCCACAGATACTGGAAGTAGAAGATTAAAAAGGAGAAAAAGTGAGAAAGGAGACGATTATGCTGTAACCATGCCATCTCCTTCCCCAGTTGGGGAAAGCCCTGAGCCTCCAGCAGCCCCTCCCCAGGTTTAACCAAGATAAAAGACATTGAACCATAGTCAGTCCAGGAAGCCACTACGCCTGCTACAGATGACCTTAGACAACTGGTGCCCACCGAGAAGGCCTCTGAATCCACCCCAGCACTCACCTAGGAGGCCAACAGAGAGGCCACCCTCCAAACCTCAGTGCCAGAAGGCAAAGGAACCAGCAGTTTCCTTCATAGATGTCCCTTACCCTGAAACACAACCCAAAAAGACTCCCACAATTGAATACTCCCAAGAATCCTGTTTTACGACGTTTTCCACCACATCCAACATGTCCTTCTCCTTTGGGCTCTCTTCAAAGAATTAGCCACATCTTGCCCCCTTCTACTTCTTCCTCTCTGTGCCTAAGGATGGTGATGGTGGGGAGTGGTCAAGAAGGGAGTGCAGAAGAGCATTGGAAGCTCAATGGAGAACGTCTGGTCTGGCCTATGAAGGATGCAGCTCCAGGGTTTAGGCAAGAGGGAAACTGTTGTGGTCTTGGAGCTGGAGCGCATTCTTCCCTGGATGCTACGGGGTTTTTCTCATCCTAATCCTTCACAGTAGTCCCTGCTAATGGAGCGGCTGTGGTGAACTTCAGCATGTAAATAAAGGCAACCTTTCAGGAATACAGAAGGTAAGTGGAGTATGTATTCTTTGGACCCTTCTGTGATGACTCAGGCTGACAAAGACTAGGGGATGAGTGCAACAGGGATGCCATCCTGGGTCAGAAAATGAGAGGTGGCCTGGGCATGTTAGAGGCAAAGATTTTATCCACATGCACTCTTTGTGATCTAGTGTGAAGTGGGATGATGCTTCCTAATAGTCTGCTGTTGGCTGATTCCCCGATGGAAAGATGGGCATAATTGCATGCGCATCCAATGGCCTTTGTCCTTGAAGGGAAACTACAACTTAGAACAAGCAGGGAGCCCCTTCTGTCTGGGATCCCAATGTTAGAAGCAGTGAATTGAGTTCCACTAGGTGACCATCACCTATTCACGCTGCTCTGGGCCTCAGTATCCCCACTTTACGATGATGGTGTAGGGGCAGACTGCTGCAGCACCTTCCCCCGGGCCCAGGCTTATCCTGGACTGACTGTGGAGGCAGGTAACCACTGGGGCCAGGGCAGCCTAGGACAGCAACAGGACCATCCCAGAAGGCAGGGCTATGGTTTGGGGCCTCCGTTTCCACAACCACCCCTTCCTCTCCCACAGGCAGCCACGGAGAACAGGAATAGTACTCCCTGTGGGTCAGTTGGGCACCTAGACGCTAAACACCTGGGTGTGTGAGGGCAAGCAGGACTTGGCTCTGCTGAAGTTTCAGGGGGACCCTGAGGCAGATCACAAACACACCCACTGCAAGGGCATTCTCCCCTGTTACCTCTCTAGGCATTGATCCCGGCCACAGCCCCAAATCACACCTTCCCTGTCTGAGCCCCCAGCCCCAGACCTGCCCAGGTCATGGCCAAACTTGGTGGTTCCATCCTGGTGACAAAGTAGCATTTTACAGGCACCTACTAGATGCAGGGATTTAACCCAAAAAGACATTATTCTTGGGGTTCTCAGTGATTTCTTGATGAACGAAGGAGATGTTTCTGGCAGGATTCCAGGGCCACTCTGGCTCCATTGACCCTGGTGAAGGCTCAGCAGCCAGTCCCTCCTTAACCTCCTGCCCATGCACACTTAGATCCTCACCTCCCAGGCTGAGGCCCAGCGTTTCTCTGCTATCTGCCCTTTTCTCAGCCAGTCTCTTTAAGTCTCTTTCAAGCACACCTTGGGCTCAGACACCCCTACCCCAAGCCCAGACCAGCTTGGCCCTGTACACATAGACCAAGGAGAGATTTACACAGCCAACAGGGACCTGTCCCCACAGACTCTTCCCCTCCTCCTCCCATTCCCTCAAGAGACACTCTCGGGCCAGAAGGTGGAACACGTGCTTTATGACCTGAGTTGATCAGGAAAGCAGGGGCTCAGCACTCACACTGCAATATAGAAAAGTGGTCCGACTCCTCCACCCCAGCTGAGGGTCCTGGACTTACGGGAATTCAAGCAGTCCAGTCCTTAGGTGTCAGAATAGTCTTGATTCAGTTGGTTTGGTCTGGCTGCTGCCAGGATGAACTAGATTGTCCTCTTGATTCCCGGTCCCAGTGGCGCACAGAAAGCCAAAGGAGGTCGCATGGCCGGGCTGGTCTGGGATGAGAGACGCATGTACGGAGCACAGGCTCTTACAACCAGGAAGGCCACAGCCAGGACCAAATCCTACCTGCAGACATTAGGGGTGGTGGAAGGGTGCTCTGCACCCCAGCAAGGCCACCTCACTGGAAGGAGGACCAGAGTCCAAGCTGGTGCTGTCACTGGTGGCTGGCCAGCCCAGCTTCCCTGCCCAATGGCAAAGGTCTTCCCCCAGCTGCCGCCTGAGGCGCAGGCACAGAGCCAGTGCCACTTCCACACTGTTCACTTGCCACTCCTGGAGCCCCGCTGTTTGCTCATGGCTGTGAGCATCTGGCTGATATAGGAAGTCAGGAGGTCATCCATCTTGTAGCCCTGGAAACAGTGGCAAGATGATAAACAGAGTGCAAAGAACAGGACCAGCCCACTCACACAGAGAAGTGCAGTAGGCAGAATCCTGGACAAGGCAACTCTCGGTCCACTCTGGATTCGGTCTCCCCAGCTGCACAGTAGAGGGGTTGGATTCATCCAGGTAGATGTCTACGGTTCTAAGCTGTATGACCCCGCATGAAGGCCTAGCTTGTGGGCCCCTCACATCCTGGAAGCCTACCTCCAAGAGTGACTCTAAAGGCTCTGCACATGAAGCTATGCCTTGGACATTGAGTGCAGGAGGCCTCATTGCTAATGGTTTTACTGTTGAACTCAGAGTTGAAGGCTCAATCCCCAGGTACTAAAAGCACTCAAACAATAGTCATTGCAGGAGGGGTCTGTTCCTCAGCCCCCGATTAAGCCTCTTCCCCCAGACCTAAAGCTGACCTCAAAATGACCTGACCGTGGCCCCAACCTGACTCTTGATCCTGACCCCAGGCCTGGAGAGTGGCTGAAGCTGCGGTGCGGCAGGGTGCCCGCCAGGCCCGGAAAGGAGCTCTCACCAGTGATGTCTCACAGAGCAGCTTGCTCCCGCGCACCAGGTTCCCAATGGTGATGTGGAAGTAGGTGTTGCCGCTGCTCCAGTTGGAGATCTTGGTGAAGGGGTGCGTGGTCAAGATGTCCTGGGGGAAGCAGAAAGTCTGAAGCTGCACAACCTGGACCCTCTGGCCTCACTCCCTTCAGCTCCAGCCCATAGACACCACCCAGAGGAAGGGCCTCGGGCCCTGGGGAAACGAGCAGGAGGGTAGAGGCTAGCTCTGCCATGGCACTGCTGTGGAAGCAGGTGCCTTCCCTCTCCACGCCTTGGTTGGGACCAGCAGGTGGGACACCCAGGGGAGTCAGGAGACTGCTGGGATGTGGGACTGAAAGTGGAAATGTCAGAGGCCTAAAGGAACTGAAACTGTGGTCTTGGGTGAGAGAGTCCAGGGAAAATCTGAGGAAAGAGACAAAAAGAAGACCGCGGGAGAGGGGGTGGTGGGGGGGGACATGGGGACGGGCTAGAAGGGAAAAAGGAGGACATATGTAATACTTTCAACAATAAAGATTAAAAAGAAAAAAGAGGACAGGACAGAACCTTGGGGAACACAGTGTTATGGGCTGGAAAGAGAGGAAGCCCACAGATGGGTCTGAGAGGCAAACCAAGCAAACGGGGCACATGGAGCCGAGAGGAAGACGGGGGTCACTGGCACCCACAGTGCAACTGTCCTCCTATGCACGTGGTAGGGTGTGCTTCCTGGTTCCCTGGGCGAGGGCTGCTGGGCCCATAAATACGAGCATTAGTTACCCCAGCATAGCCTGCCATGCTGCCCAAGATAGGCAGAGAGCATGTAGGAAGGGGAGTAGATGGTAGGTAGCGTCCAATGATGCTGAAAGGCAAGCACTAAGAGGAGTCCCCTGGTTTAGTAACAAGGTGTTAGTAACTCCAGCAGAGCTGTTTGGATGGAGCAGATGAGGGTCAGGAAGTAGACAGCTTCTCAAAATGTGTGGCCAAGAGGGCAGGTGACGTGAGGGTGGAGGCTGGCGGGGCTTTTCTTAGGGATGCAGACAGAACAGCCTGCCCCTGCCTGCTCTGCCCTGTCTCTGCTCACCTTGGTCCTGGGATCGATGAGGCTGACCCCATACTTGTTGATGGCAATTAAGAGGATCTCTGGGAAGTTTGGCTCCGTAGTTTGCTAGTAAAGAAAGTGAAAAACCATCAGGTGGGGACCCAGAGCAGGAAAAGCTGTGTGCATTTGGGGCAGAATAAAGACGCTCCAGCTGCGATGAAGTTGATCTCTCCTGCCAACTCCATGCCAGCGGGGCAGGGTGCTGGCAGCCCTGCCATGCCACCTTGGTAAGAGCGCCCCCCCAGATTATCCTCCAAGATTCTAGCCTGTTTACACATCTGGTTCCCCTGCTAGGCTGAGGTCTTGTCCCTCTGTGTCCCAGGACGGAGTCCGGGGCTCAGCGCTCAGCACTTAGCCGAGACACCTGGCTGAGACAGGTCCTAGGCTTTCCTCCTTGCCAGGGCAGGCAGCAGAGGCCGCCGCTGCTCCCCACGAGCCTGGGGAGGAGTCTCTGTCTTCTTGGCCCCCTCCCCACCTCCCTCCTCCCTCCTCTCTGAGAAACTGCCCACAGCGTACCTTCACCTCGAAGAAGGCTGAGCCAAAGGTGGGCCACTTGAAGATGACCTTCAGGAAGGCCAGCTTGGCCTCCTCCTTGGACTTCCCCGCGTGCTTATTGAAGTAGGCGACGATGGACTGCAGGGGGAGGCTGGGTCAGTCCTCTCCCCTTCCTCCTGCCCCATCTGCTCTGTCAGCAGCTATCATGGGCCTTGGAGGGCCAGGCATAGGATGGGGTCCTGGAGCTGTGAGGAGCTGCCTCCTTGTCCCAGTTAATGGATTCCTGCCCTTCCTCCCTTCCTCCCAAGCAAGCAGGCCAAATAGCAGCAATCAAGTAAAGCCTGGACACCACAGTCATCACAGTAACCACGGTAACGAGGACAGGGAAAAGTATTGCAAAGTGGCCTTTGCCTGACTCCTTTGCCTGAAAGACTGGAGACTAAAGGAAGTGGAGAGGGAATGGGGGAGTGACCCTATCACACGTGGGGCCACAAGAGACGCTTCCCTGGGCTGTTGGCTGCCCCTTGGCCCCTGGGGTGCCCGGAGACCCACTGTGGGGGACCTTATTCCCACTGCCTCCCCCATGCTCACCCGCTTCCAGTCGTCAGGTGAGACCTGCCGGATGAGGTCCTGGGGCACCAGCTCCCGCAGCAGCTTTGGGATACTGGGGAAGTAGGACTTGTCTTCTTCGAACTTGACCCTGTAGATCAGTGCCCCCAGCTGCAGCACCTCCTCCCGCGTGCACTTGTGGTAGCCTCGGAGATACTTGGGCAACTCCTGCCAGAGACAGAACAGGTCACAGGAGGCAGGAACTCCTTCCCTACCACCCTGAGGCCAGGTCCACCTGCTTCTCCAGCCTCCTTAAGGGGAGATGGCACAGTGCAGGACAACAGCGATTATGCCCACACAGATTCAGTTCAAAAGAGAGCTGCATGTGAATAGTATGTCATTGCCCCTCATAACAGTCCAGCGAGGTGAGCAGTCCCATTTCAAAAATGCAGAAACTCAGAGCGACCAGAGGGTGAACATGAGACGATTCCCCAGATCGCCCAGGCCTGTCCTTTTGTGGGAAAAGCCTCTCAGGCCACCGGCCTCCTTCCACTGATCCCTTGAGACTGGCTGGTTTCATCAGCAGCACCAGCCCATTCCTCATCTTGAACTTCCAGACCCCGAGCCAGAGTAACTGAGGGTGATGGGTAACTCAAAAGCAAAGATGAATTCTCTAGGGCCAGCACCACCCACAGGCTCCTGGAGCCTTACAGCTCTCTTATTTAAAGCATAGGGAAATGGAAGCTGGCCCGAGGACACAGGGCAAATCAGAAACCTGAGTCAGTGATGATCCACCCTCCCTTTCATGTACTCACTCATACATTCATCTACCCTACCACCTATCTGCCCATCTATACCCATTCATCCATCCGTCTACCTAGCCATATGGGTCTACCCACACATCTGTTTCCCATCCATTTCCCTATTCATCCATCCACCTACCAACCTTCCTACCACTTACCCATTTACCCATCCACTCACCAATATCCAATTCAAAAAATTCATTTACCATCCATCCTTCTCCCCTTCATTCAGAGTCACCTATTCACCCAATACATCAAGCCAACATCTATTTATTGAGCATCAACTATGAGCCATGCCCTATAAGCAACAACATATATCCTCCTTACTCTCACTGAACTTACAGTCAAAGAAAGAACAGACATTAATTATCACATCAAATCAATGTACAGTTCCCATCTTTGAAGGAAATATCCCCAGTGCTATGAGAACATAGGACGAAGTGACTTGATAGAGTCTCAGGGACAGGGAAGACTTCCCTTAAGATGATTCATGGAAAACAGCATGGAGATTCCTCAAAATATTAACAATAGAACTGCCTTATGGCCAGCAATTTTACTTCTGGGTATATACCAAAGAAACCCAAAACACTAATTGAAAGAATATATGCACCCCTATGTTCACTGCAGTGTTATTTACAATAAGCAAGTTATGAAAGCAACCCACGTGCCCATCAACAGACGATTGGATAAAAAAGCTGTAGTACATATACACAATGGAATATTACTTGGTCCAAAATAACCCACACATTTGTGACAGCATGAATGAGGGTATTATACTAAGTGAAATAAGGCAGTCAGAGAAAGACAAATACCATATGATTTCACTTACATGTGGAATCTAAAGAACAAAATAAGCCAATAGAAACAGACTCATAAATACAGAGAACAGACTAATGATTGCAAGAGGGGTGGGGGATTAGAGGACTGGGTGAAAAAGGTGAAGGGACTGAGAAGTACAGATTGGCAGTTACAAGACAGTCATGGGAGTCTAAAGTACAGCACAGGAAATACAGTCAATAATTGTAATAACTAGGCATGCTGCCAGTGGGCACTGAAAATACTGGACGGAACACTTTATAAAGTATATGACTAACCACCATACTGTATACCTGAAGCTAATACAAAATAATATTGAATGTAAAGTGTAATTGAAAAGAAGACACACCCAATGATTGAATTCACATCCAAAAGCTCAGCAGGTAAAGAGGAAAAAACCCGAGAGAAGGGCAGCCCAGAAGAGAGCATGACAAATCTCTCTCCAAGGCTGTGCTGGTACAGCCCCGCCCCGGCAAGGACAGCCGGTCTCCGCTCCAGGAGCGCACAGGTGCACGCAGCACATGGAGGCAACAGCCGCTGCGGCGCCGCAGCTCACCTGGTAATAGTGGAAGATGGAATCCGCCATGGGGTCCTTCCCCGGCACCGTGGTGGTCCACAGCTTCTTCATGAAGAACACCTGGTAGGTGAGCGAGGGCACGATTCCTGCCGCAGAGGGCAGCCGGGGTGTCACCTAAAGGGCCCCAGTTCAGGATGTGCCCGTGCCCAGCACCAGCCCCGGAGGAGGCCCTCGCTCGGGTGCTCGGAGGTGGGCCTCCGGGCGTGACATTGAGCCAGCGCCCGCCCTGTGCTGGGCCTCAGATACACCCAGGACCCAGCCTCACGTTACCATCCTTGACGGGCCGTGCTTTCTTTATCCAGTCTGTCAGGTGTCGGACAAAGTCAAAGAAGAAGTCATTCTCAGGCACGCTGATGACCTAAGGACATGGCCATTCTAGTCCCCGCGTTTTAGCTGGAGCAATACCGTCTTCTGACTTTTCCACCCCAGGACCTGGCGGCCCCTTCTCCACAGACTCCCTCTGGCAGCCAGAAGGGGTGTCCGTGTACCAGCCTCACCCTGCCTGACCATGCCTGAGTGTCTCCAGAACACAGCCTGCGCAGAGGGACAGTCGCTCCATTCTTCATTCAGCAAAGATCTACTGAACACTGCCCGGGTCCCGGGGAAAAGGCTGAGAACGAGGCCCGGGCCCCGCCTTGCACATTCCCTGGCATCCACATCCAGCTCCTCCCGCAGGCTCTACGCCATCGTGGGTCCAAGACCTCACCGGGATCCCTCTGCATCCCCAGCGTCAGGCACAGGGACAGTCATGAAGTGAGGAGACAGACATGGATGCACCGGGAGCTGGAGCAAATGGGAGGGAGCACCTATCTACCCGAGCTGGTCAGCGAAGACTTCCCAGGGGAAGGGGCTTTGACCCCGTGCGCAGAGAAGGGGGGAGCGACGTGTGACGGTGGCAGAGGCCTATGCTTTGGAGGCAGACCCCCTGGATCTAGCCCCTTCTGTGTGACCTTAGATAAGGTAACCTTTCTCAGCCCAGGCTTTGTGACCTGTCCGGTGGGGATGACTGCCCTCTCTTCAAGGGTCATTTCAAGGATTAATTGGCCTCAGCTGGCAGCTAAGGGCGTGGTCAAGTCAGATCTGGAAGTACATGTGTGCTGGGGTGAGGGGTGGGGGGCCCCGGTGTGAGGCCATGCTGTGCCGTGCCTCAGAGGAAAGGTTCCGGTGCCTGTAAGCGGGCACACGGGGATGCAAGAAGGAGATGGGCACAGTGGGATGCCACATACAAGAGCACATCTCTCTCTCTAACCTCCCTCCTTTGTCTCCTCCCCCTCCTGCCCCATGAGCTGCTATGGATTCAGCAAATGTCCCAACCGACAGACCAACAGCAGGCAACGACTCACCACCCACCTTGTCTGCAATTTTGACAAAGAGGCTGAAGCCCTCCGAGGACTTGAGGAGCAGCCGGGCGGCGATGTTCTGGCAGAAGTCCTTGGCCTTGGTGCTGGACTCCACCTCAAAGGCCTGGGGGAGGGGGCTCACTTGGCTCTGGCTGTGCCTCCAACCAGACCAACCCCTGGGTCCAGAGCGAGGCACCGTGTTTAAGACAAGAACAAGGCCACAACTCCTGTCTGGGTCTTCCCAGATCAGGTCCTCCCCTGAGCAGGACTCAGCCTTGGCCTCGGGGCCCTGGGCCTGCTGAGCAAGCCTGAGGGATGATGGAGGGAGCACAAAGGACAGGGGCAGGGGGTGGGGCGACTGGAGGGAGAGACAGAAGGAGGAAGAGGAGGGGAGAAGAAGGAGGACGGGAGAAGGGGAGGAGGGGGAGGAGGGGAGGAGGGTGAGGAGGGGGAGGAGGAGGGAGCACATTTCAGAAAAGGGGGGAGGAGAAGAGAGGGGGAAGCAGCCCAGAGTGGGCTGGGGCCTGAGACCTCCCCTTCGCCATCCCCACGTTTGGCCCTTCCTCCTGCCCCTTGTGGAGTCAGAGCTCAGTCAGGTGGCCACAGACGCCCTGAGTCAAGAGCCTCTGGGACTGCAGAGTCTGGAGAAGTTTAGATGGAGGGAGGTGTGTGATGGGGAGGGGCCTCTGTGACCTTCCGCTGGAGGGGACAGAAAAGGGTCTTAGAGAGTTTTATCCTGTGTCTGGCATCCTGTTGTGGCATTTCTGAGTCTCTAGTCTCTAGACAAGTTTTAAAATTGCTTTTCAGACGAAAGTTTCAATGTTGGACTCATTGATCTGAATGAGATGCTGTGCTGAGATGGGTCAGGAGTGGACACCAGGAGGCAGCCTGGCCGAATGGGCGGGACAGGAAGACACAGACAAAAGGGACCTTTGGACAAGGGGACCAGCCAGGGTGGTGGGGACCCCCAATCAGGCCAGGTGTGGGGAGGGAGGGAGGAAGGTCTGAGGAAAGTGGGCTCAGGGCCATAGGAACAGAGCTGGCCCCAGGGAGGGGGCACCACGAGGAGCTCAGCTCGAGGGAGAAGGCACTTGGTTCCAAGGCAGGGCCTCCTCAGCGGGCGGGAGGGGGACCTTCTCAAGGACGCTGCTCACGGGCGGCAGGTTGGACTGGAACCTGGGCTCCTGACCAGGGCCTCTGTGGCCGCCTGACTGAGCTCTGATTCCACAAGGGGCGGAAGGAAGGGGCAAACGTGGGGATGGCGGAGGGGAGGCCTCGGGCTGCTCCCTGTGCCCCCGAGGGCATTCATAAAGGTGTTTTGGGGCCGTCCATGAACCAAGCTGCCAGTGGCCCTCACCTCGTCGGTGTCGTCGGGAAAGTAGACCTTGTGGAATATCTGGGTGGTTTTGTGCTGGATGGCCTCCACCTCCACCAGGTGTGGGGGGTACTTCCGGGACCCATTTCTAAAAGCCGGGGGTGGCGGGGACACAGTCAGGGGCCAGCTGGTACATGGAGCGAGGAACGGAGGGAACTTTTGGAGCTGGAACACCCACTTCAATCCCTGTCCATCCCGTCTTACCAGGTGACAGTCCCTGAACCTCTCAGAGCCTCCAGTTGCCCATCTGTACAATGGGATACCAGTGCCCACCACATAGTGCTGTGGAGGGGACCGAAGGAAGGGAAGGGTGCAGGTGGGCTTTTCGGAGTGTGAAGTGCGGTCAGGCGTCTGCCTCCCTGACAGACTTGAAGGTATGAGCCAAGCCCTTCTGAGCAACCGACTCAAACTGGGTCCGGAATGGGTGCTGCAACCTTTGTCAAACTGACCACTGTGGTACCCCCGGGATGGTCACTATTGTTGGGTGGTCATTTCCTCACCCCAAGGGGGCTCGTCCTGCAAACCTGGTGTGGCCGGGAGCCCATCCCAATGCCTGTCCCCAAGCTCCGTCCCAGCTGCCTCTGCCCCTTGGGGCTGCTGTACCTCAAGGCTTTCTGGAGCCGCTGCAGGCAGTCGATGGCGAGCGGGCAGTGCTTCCGGGACTGCAGGAAGCGCTGCACGTGGGGCAGGAGGATGTTGCTGGGGGGGAAGAGGCCCGTGCACAGCCAGAGCAGCTCCCAGCCCCGCTCCTCACTGTACCTGCAGGGAGAGGGGTGGTGTCCAGCAGGGTGCCACGGGCCCACCACGGAGTCTGAGCACCACCCAGGGCTGCACACCCCTCAGCTCCTCACCACAGCAGCACACGCCTGGCCTGAACCCCACCCCTGTCTGAGGACCCATGGACCCACCTCCCGGACAGCTAGATCCAATTAGTGCTACTCAAAGTAGAGTCAGCTGAACCATGAGGGGCCACAGTTACAGCCACAGGGAGATGAGATGCTCATGCCAGAATGAAAATCAGCTGTGTCACCAAGTACTCTGGTTCAACTAAGATTTTTTATTTAGCAAGACTTTCCTATGAAGGAAGAAGTGTGTGATTTGTTCTGGCAGAAGCTCTGTAACTCCCCTACTCTTTGAATAGCACTAAGTTAGAACAGCCGCCGGGCTCCCTCAGACACCATTCTGAGCTTCTGTGTCTGATGGGGGGAATCCTGGAGGGCTCCTAGGAGGAGGTGACATTTGATCTCAGCTTTCAAGGATGAGAAAAATTCTGATATGCAAAGGAGAGGAAAAGTTTTCCAGGCTGTGATTATGGCACATACAGAGGTTTGTCAGTGTGAAAAGATTTGATGTATGGCTCTTGAGGGAGAGATGTAGAGAGTGACACTGCTGGGGAGGGAGTTGAGGGTCTGGGCATAAGGGGGAGATGGTAGGGCTTCTCTCAGGCTCTGAGACTAACATGTGCGTGACTCCCCTTCCTGCAGTTGTATGGCCCAGCAGGGAGAAGAAGGTGATATCCTCTGGGACCCAACACCTTTAGCTCATAAGAGTTTTAAGCCGGAGCTTCCAACTGACACCTAGCTCAGCCAGAACCAGAGATGGGGCATTTGCTCATGAGCTGAACTTGCAGCCGACAGCAGAGTCTGGGCTGGGCAGGAGGCTCCAGAGGAGGCTCAAGCAGAGAGTAGCAGGAATTAGGAGCTGGGCCTGTTAAACTTGGAGGACAGGCTCAGAGGGTACAGCCGCCACCTCTTGGTTCTTGACCTCCCTGAGGCAGAGCTAGGACATGAGTCTGAGGGTGGCTCCCTGCTCTAAGTGAGGAAGGGAGGGAGCGAGGTCAGGGCCTCCCC
Source organism: Corynorhinus townsendii (assembly GCA_026230045.1). Lineage (NCBI taxonomy): Eukaryota > Metazoa > Chordata > Mammalia > Chiroptera > Vespertilionidae > Corynorhinus > Corynorhinus townsendii. The sequence continues at coordinate 47,207,084 of JAPDVU010000008.1, read as the reverse complement.
ATCACAACGGGTGCATGACCTTTAGGGTTCCTGCAGCTGGGAGCGCTAGGGATGGGCCTGTCCCCTTACCTGCCCACAGCCCCAGGCTCACCTGATGTGGTTGTCGGTCAGCTGCTTCAGGACCTGCACGTACACCTCGTCCTTGAGGGGCTCGGCCTTCAGGGCACCCTCAAAGATCTGGTCGGTGAGCTCGTTGACAGAGCGCATCCTCTTGGATGGGTAGTCACCCATGTACTTGAGCATGGCTGGGGGGCCGTCAAGGAAGGGCTGTGGCCGAGGGGCGGCACTGGGCCAGGAGGCAGGAGGCCCTGGGCCTCGGGCTACTCACTGAGGAAACGGGCACTGTTTTCCCACCCTGCAGTCCTTGTCCACCGCCCACGCTCTCTCCTCAACTCCTGCGGCCACCTCCTCAGGCCCCCAACCCTATTTCCAAAGTGCTCGCAGCACCAGGACGCACTGTCCAACTCCCTAATCTGTGCCAGCCCTGCCCGGGGCCCCATGGCCTCAGGACACAGTCCACGCTTCTTCACAGGACATGAACCCTTCATGAGCCAGCCCACATCTTTCAGTTCCCTTCTTGGATCAGCCCTCCAGCTGTGCTGATTGTTGTGTGCCCTGGCAACACCCTGCTCTGTGCTGCCTCAGGGCCTCTGTGCAGGCTGCTCCTTGTGCCTGGAACACTCCCCACCTATCTCCCTTTTGACTGGCTAAGTAAGTACTACTCAGTTTTTAGGTATCAGCCAAGAAACCACTTCCTCCAGGAAGCCCTCCCTGCCCTCCTCCAAGGCTGGGTCAGGTCACTGTGCTGCCAACCCCGTCATAGCACTGATCCCGGTCAGCATGTCTCCCCTGAGGCCCGGGACTGGGTCTGGTCACCACTGTGTCTCGATGCCTGGCCCAGCACATGGCAAGAGTACTGTCAACTGAATAACAGGGCAGAAGAGACGATGGGTGAGACTAGAGGTGGCTCCTTGCATACTGTAAGGTGCCAGCACATGGATGGAGGTGCTCCATCAGCATCCCTCCACATCTTCCCAGAACCCAACTGAACCCCAGAGGGAAGCAGGCGTCTACATGGAAACCCTAGAGGCAGAGGCCTGGCCCCACGCTGCCCTGCGGTCCCCTTCCTGTGTCCCCACCCTGTTGGTGCGGATACCGATGAAGGCCATGCAGGCTTCCTGCGAGAGCTCCTCGCTGCCCAGGATCTTCTTGAGCAGCGCCTGCTTCAGTGGCTCCCGCGTGTGGCTCCACAGCCGGTCCTTCCCTCGGGCCTTGGACACCATCACACGGCTCAGTGTGTGCTTGGGTGGGGGCCTGGCCGGCACAGGAATGGTCAGCACTAACAGGCGCCAAATTGTGAGACCCAACCCCATCCACCCCGTTGCTGGAGGTCAGGGGTCAGGAACAGGCCCTGCTCTTCCCTGCTGCCCTGTGACCTGGGACAGATGCCAGCCCCGGGCCTCACCTTCTGTGCTGGAAAACAAAGGTTCTGACATCTGTGCCCCAGACAGCCCTGCCGCCCTCCCCACCTCCTCACTCCTGCTCCTCTCTGCTCCGCCCTGGCATGGGCTCTATCCGAGTCACCCCCTACACAGCTCAGCGAGAGGCCACCTCCTCCAGGAAGCCTCGCCTCTGCCCCCAGCAGCCCCACCACAAGGCTGGGCACACAGAATCCCAGCTCCTGGTTGTGTGCCCATCTCCCCACCAGGACAGCGAGTCATGAGTGCCCAGGGTCCTGCCTGGGGTGGGCACAGTCACCATCTCTTAGATGAAGGAAGGATAAGATGACACACACTAGAAGGGTCACTCGAAGGACAAAAATGGGCCCCTGGCTCCCTCTGACCCAGGCCCTGCTCAGAGATGGGGTAGCTTTGTGATGCCCCCACCAGAGTTGCAAAAGTCCTCTCCCCTGCCGCTGCCCCGGGCCCCTCTCCCCTGCCCCTGCCCCTCTCCCCTGCCCCTGCCCCGGCCCCTCTCCCCTGCCCCTGCCCCGGACCCTCTCCCCTGCCCCTGCCCCGGCCCCTCTCCCCTGCCCCTGCCCCGGCCCCTCTCCCCTGCCCCGGACCCTCTCCCCTGCCCCGTCACCTGAAGTAGTCATAGGAGAACTCTTCCAGCGTGTAGGGCTTGGCGCGCACCTCAGGCTCCGGTGCTCGCAGCTGCAAGAGCCGGATCACGTCCTGCCTCTGGTCAGGGGTCATGGTGACCAGGGCCTAGAGACCGAGGGGTGGGGCTGAGGTCAGCTCTCCACCTGGGGCTCTTGGGATCACACAGCAAAGCCCAGAGCCTTCGCCCGGGAGCAGGGAGACTGCCACTCGGGGGGCCCTGTGCCCCTTCTGAGCCTGGGAGCCCCTTTGCTCCTTGCATCTCTGAAGCTGCTGCTGCCTCCATGCTGCTGGGCTCAGGACCCTTCCCTCGGTGCCCTGGGTCTGAACCAGGTCATCAGTCAGAAAGGCTGGACAGGGTCCTGCCCCGGGCCCCTCTCCCCTGCCCTTGCCCAGGGAGCTGCTTGGAGAAGCTGAGCTCTGAGTTCTCAATGCTGCGCTCAAGGGGAGTCCCAAGAACCAGGGCCTTCCTCCCCAGTTCTGCCCTCACTGCCCCTCCGCTCAGAGCCAGGTGGCTTCCTGCCCTCTCCTCCTCTCTCCCGACGCCTTGCCCCTGGGCACTTCCTCACTGATGCACTTTCAGGCCCTCCTCCAGGGGTGATAGCTGCCCCAGCTTTAAGTCTGTGGCCCCTGGGACCCCCAGGTCATCTTCACGGAAGCTGCAGGCCATGTGTCTATTGTAATCCCTCCCTCAGACGTGGGAAGAAGATGAGGGGGGTTCGGGAGCGCCCCGGTCACATACCACAATCTCCCGCAGCGGCATGGTGACTGTGGGCATGACATACACGCAGTCGGTGGGGAAGTCCCCACGCTGCTTGGTCCGCTCATTGATGCCGTTGGCCCAGCCGGAGTTCATGACCTGCTCTCCTGTGTCGTGGTCCAGGATGATGAGGTCTCCCTTCGCGAAGCTGAGGAAGCCCGACTCCTCGCCCGCTGGGTGTTGTGGCAAGGGGCCACAGGGGGGCAGAGAGAGACTCTGGGTTAAAACATCTTTATTTGGGCTGATGCCCTCTAAGCTGCTCCTCACGCTGAAGAACTGAGGCCCTGTCAAGTCTGCTCACTGGCCACCCCGCCTCCACACAGACATGGCCATCAGAGTGGGTCAGTCTCCTGCTCCAAAGCCTTCTGTGGCTCCCATTGCCCTTAGGAGAAAGCCCACACATCCTGACATGCTCTAGGCCTGTCAGGGGCTGCCTTCCTGACATCTTCCACCCCCGTGCCCCTTCCTCTCCTTCCCTCATTCCAGCCAAACCAAACTCTGCGGTTCCCAGACACGTGTTTCTCCAGCCCCTGTGCTTGGCCTGTGATCCGCTCTCTGCCTCAAACACTCACACCCGTTTTCCTCCCCGCACCCCACGCTGCCTGGGGCCGCTCTTCTGGGCTCTCTCAGCCTCTGGCTCCCTGGTCACTGCACAGGCACAGGCACTGCACAGTCTGCCCCTGCCCCTGCCCCCATTGAGGGTGGGCCCAGGGCCTAGGAGGCTCCGGGGATGCTCAGTGAGGGGATGCTGTCATCATCTGGAGATGGGAGCGTTTGGAGACATAGAGGAGGAACCCCTGACTCCCCTGGAGGAGGTGACAAGGGTAAGTATTCAGACCAGGAAAGGAGGGAGGGAGAGGAAGAGTCCCCACAGAGCGCAGACGGAAGACACCGAGTTCGGCGGTTTGGTTCTGTTGGAGCCAAAGGTATCTGGGGAAGGATGGGTAGCAGTCAGGCCAAGGCCAAGGCCAAGGCCAAGGCCAAGGAGGGTGATCTGCCTGACGCCCCTGACCCCAGTGCCTGGCAGCCCACACCAGGAGCCACTCACCAGGGTTGGGGTTGTCCTGCAGGGCCACCACGTACTTAGACCTCTTCCGGAGCCCCTCCAGAAAGGTGACCACTAGGTCACGGATGTCCTCGGCGTTGCTGGAGGTGAAGGTATACTCATCCCCCTTGATGGTGGCCAGCGTGAAGCTGGGGGCTGTCAGTTTGGCTCCCCTGCAGGACCAACACGGAGAACAGGGCCCAGCCGAGGTCAGTCCTGCCCAGCCCGGGTGACACGAAGCACAGCCCAGTTCAGAGCAGCCCAGCGAGAGCAAGACGCGGCACTCCCTGAAGGATACCAAGGCCAGCGCAGTCAGACGTGGCCCGGCCAGGGAGAGGCTGGCCTAGCCAGGGTGAGGCGCCGCCCAGGTCAGACACGGCTCAGCCTGTGTCAGACGTGGCCTGGCCTGCAGTAGCCCAGCCCCTGTCCCATTTGTTGTCTAATTCCTACTCACCCTTTAGTCCCAGCCCAGATACCCCTTCCTCCAGGAAGCCTTCCTTGACCTCCCACAGCCCTCATGACACTGGTCCTGCTTCAACATGACCTGTTCAATATCCATCTCCCCTCTCGACTGGAGCTTCAAAGGGGGAGGACTCTCCAGTCACCGCTGCATCCTGTGTGCCTGGCACGTGGCTGCTCAGAGCTGGCCATGCCCAACCCTGCCCACAGCGACACGCCCAGAGAACACCAGTCTACCCAGGAACCCACCCCGCCCTTGCTCCCACGTGCAACGCACTTTTCAATTTACAGCGCGCTCTCCCTCCGATTATTGCCTGCACTTCTCAGCAGTTATTGAAGGAAAGTATTACGACTTCTATTTTAGGGATGAGGATGTGGAGGTGAGTCCCATCCAGGACCCTCAACCTCAGGCCAGGATCTTTCTATCTACACTCGACTGCCCCTGACTGTCCTAACCACTCACACCCATCTCAGAACAACCATTAAAGGGCCGTAACGACCTCCCTCCCCATCCCCATTAGGAGGGAGGGGCCTGCGGAGTCTGCACAGTAACACACCAACTACTCGTTACAACGACCAGGGAGGCCCTGCAGGCTCGGCACCTCGGAGGGTCCTCTGTGAGGTGGAGACTCCCCTCAAAGGCCATGACCCGCAAGAGAGCACTGGGAGACCTCTCCTTCCCATCTGTGTGTGTGTCCCTCTGCCCCTCCTCAGTTCAGACAGAGCTGAATCAGGACCCTGTCGGGTCTTTGCGCAGCTTCGACCACTCCCTGCTCTGCAGAAGGTGGGGTACGGGGGGTGGGACTGACCTACTACTGGACACGGCCATGATCTCAGGGAAGGACAGCTCCAGAAGCACCTGCTCCTGCTCATCAACGAAGTAGACGCCTGTCCAGTTGACGGCCACAATGACGTCGTTTTTGGGAAGGCTGGGGCCTGGGGCAGAGACCGCGGCTCTGAGAGGGAGGCCTCCCCTCTCCGGGCCCAGCCCTGCCCAATCCTCACAACCACCAGGGCAGGGAGTATATTGATTTCCATTTCACAGAAATGGAAACTGAGCCTCAGAGCACAGCCTCCCTGGAAGCCAAAGCCCAGCGTGCGGTAGGGGGAGGGTGCTGGGACCAGTCACAGAAATGGAAACTGAGCCTCAGAGCACAGCCTCCCTAGAAGCCAAAGCCCAGCGTGCGGTGGGGGGAGGGTGCTGGGACCAGTATCCTTGGGGTGATCCCATGCCACGGGTCTTCCTGCAGCTGCAGACAAGTCCCCGCCCTGTGGTGAGGCGGGACGTGGGGAGGGCTTGGACTCACCGAGCCCCAAGGTTCCCTCCAGCCCGATAACTGGTGAGTCTGTGAAGCCCGGGGCCTGGCATGGAGCAGGTGCCCCCAAATGACAGCCTGAGGATGGCTGAGCTGATAGCCTAAGGTGGTGTTGGCCACAGCCACTCTCAGCTTCTTGGAGTCAGCCAGCCCTTGCTCTGGGCCACCCCCTCCTGCAGGTGCTCTAATGATCTCCATACCCATTCAGTTGTTCAACCCACTGAGCACCTACTGTGTGCCACAGAGCCCAACTGGACTGTGGGAGGCGGGACCCACACAGCGCACTGGCCTGGAGAGACCAGCAGCCCCGCAGGCAGGAGCCTGGCTGACTGGGCACCATTTCAGGCCTCTCCCTGGCGTGGGCCGCAGTGAGGGTGGAAGAGGGGTGGAGGCAGGAGGGCTGCGGGTACCTGAGAATTTGTAGGCTTCGTAAAACCTGGAGAAGAGCAAGGGCCACTTGAAGCGGGCATAATTGACCACATCCTCCTTGACCTTCTGGGAATCAGTTCGCCTCTGGGCATAAATCCCCTGGAGGGGGCCAGACAAGGACAGGGGACAAAGAAATATCACCTGTGCTCTGGGTGGAACTCAAATGTCCCTGTGCCCAGGCAGGGAGGGGCCCAGGGCTGCGGTGCCTCCTGTCTTCATGGCCTCACCCATCCCATCAGCCCCAGCCACCCCATCACCTGCCCTCCTCTTACTCCATTGACGTCAGCACTTGCCACGGAAATGTGGGTCCCGCCTGCAGGGAGCTCCCAGTGCACCAGAGTGACAGAAAAGCCCACAACGGCAGCCCGGGCAGGTGCAGGGAATGGACAGGCTCCAGTGGCTAATGGGGGTGAGCGGTGATGGAGAGGAGGTGGCCAAGGACAGAGACGGAGGGATGGAGGGAGAGCACGTGTCTTTTCTGGAGGGGAGGGAGGACTCGGGGCTGAGCCCCGCCTAGATGTAGAGGGGGTGCTTCAGGGGGCTTCAAGGGGAGGCAGGGTGGAAAGTGGTGAGGGGCTGAGAGACCGCTGGTCTATGAAGGCCTCTGGCAACTGTGTGCAAAGGTAATTCTGCTCTTACACAACCAGGGCCTGGAGGTGAGGAGGCCTGGGTCCCTTCTGGCAGCCAGGGTTTCCCACCCCCTCTCCAGCAGGCCACCCCACTCTACTTGGGCAGTCCCTTCGCCTGAAAGGGAGCTACTCAGGGCAGGTTATGGGCCTGGGGCCTCTGGCAAGGGGCCCGAGGGGGCCTATCCCTAACACTCCCCAGGCAGAAGGTGGGCCAGAGCTCTTGCAGGCAGAATGGAGGGTGCCCTTCCTAGAAGCTCCCCAACACGCAAAGCGCCACCGAGCTGTGGCTCTAGTGAGCGCCTGTGCAAGGCCAGGACTGGGACCCCACCACCTGCACCACGGCTTCCCTCATGGGGCCACAGAACGGGACGTGAGCCATCTCGTATCCCTGGAACCCAGGCCAGAGCGGATGACAGAGACAGGAGAGACCCGATGTGCGTGGTGGAGGAGGCAGGCTGCTGGGAAGCAAGGAGGCCCTGCAGCCCGTGGGCGGACGTGTCAGGTGAGAGCTGTGACGCCTTCGATTCCCCAGGTGCTACTTCCCGGCCTCGGTCCTCAGGACTCCCTCTTCCAAGAGCCTCCAGCCCTCCTACCTTCTTGTGAGCAGCAATGGCCAGCTGGGCCCACTTCTCGAGTGTCTTCAAGGGCGTGATCTCGCGGTCAGGGATGTAGGTGGGCACGAGGTTCAGGAGGCGCTCCAGAATCATCTCGGAGCCGTAGTCCACAAAGTACTGCTGGGAGGCCAGCTCGGCCAGGTCGTCCTCCTGAGTCGGAGTTGGGGGTGTGTGTGGAGACCTCATTCACACACCCTCCGGGAAGCCCTTGCCGATGACCGAAGCCCAGGCCCCCGCCTCCTGGGCCCTCAGCCCCTGGCCCTTGCACCCTGAGCTCTCACCAATTCGCCCGGAGCTCTTGTCTGGTTGGTGGAACCCTGAGCTTCTTAAGGGCAGGGCCACATGCTTGCCTTCTCCTGGGTCCTCTCAGCACCAGAGGTACCGAGCTGACGCAGAGAGACCAGCCAGCCCATTGGTCATGGGTCAGCCACTACGTCCTCAACCCAGTGAGATAACAACTGGGGCTGGCAAACAGCAGAGCAGGCAGGGACGGCCCTGGAGGACCTGGGTACCACTGGAGACTGAGGGCGTGAAGGGCATGCATCGCCGTTACTAACTCCATCACCACCACCACACCCCAGGACAGTCAGAGCATTGAACAACCCGAAGGCTACAATGTGGAGGCGTCAGAGAGCCAGCTGGGCACTGGACAGTGTTCCCTTCTCTGCCCGTGGTTGGTGCTCGGCAGCCCCCGTGATGCCTGCCTGGGGTTCCCCAGGCTCTGGCAGCAGGGGCAGTAAAGAAAGGCTCTTGGGTGCTTCAAAGGCAGTGGATATTTTCCAACTAGTTCAAAGTATTTCAGGATTTTAGCAATGGACATGGCTGTACTGATACATTCTGCCTGAATATCAACTCACCACCACCACAGCACCATCATCATCATCATCATCGTCACTCTTCTCACACCTACACCTGCACCATCACTACTTCTACCCTCACCACCACCCCCAACCATCCCCTTCATTCCCATCATCTCCATCCTCCTTCCTCCGTCACAGTCACCAACGGAATCACCGGTGCCACGGGAGCCATCCTCCCCGTCACCAAAAACAAAACTACCACGCCACTCCTGTCCGCAGAAGGAGACAGGAGTTTACGCGCGTGCACTCTCTGTTCTCATGAGTGGATCTCGCGATCCTCCAGAGAGCGGAGTTCCCCAGACGAACTCGGTACAGCAAGTGTGAGGCAGTCACCACAGCAGCGCAGGAACCTTCCCCTGGCAGAATCCGGGCTGTGCTTCAAAGCCCCGGCTCCCGCGGGCAGCGTTAAACCCCGGAGGAGTCAGGAGCACGCCTGCCCGCCCTCCACCAGGCTAACCTCCTCATTAGCTAGTGGCGGGTCCCAGACAGTAACAGCCCGAATTCGAATTCAGAAAACAGGCGGCTGTGAGCCAAGCACGCTCAGCCGGGACACTCGGAAGATTCGCTCGCACTCACCTTCTCACACCTGTACTCCCCAAACTTGACCCCTCGCACCACCTGCTGGTAGATGAGATTGGTGGCCACGTTGTCTTCTGAGGGGTTGTGCCAGGGCGTGAAGACCTCTTTGCGGAAGAAGAGCCGCCACGGGGCATTGCGCTCCTGGGCACCCTGCTCCTTGGCATACTGCTCGCACTGGGAGATGGCATCCATGACGTGGTCACTGCCACTGCCCAGGGAGGACACCTGTGGGCAGAGGGCTGGAGGTCACCCAGGGGAAAGGGGAGCAAGCAGGAAGGACGACAAAGAGCCATCAACTGTGCCAACTGCTCTTGGATGCCAAACCCAGGCTCAGAGAGAGGCAGGGCGGTGCCCAGGTCACCCTGGAGGCAGGCCAGCACAGGACCCCTGCACCCCAGACATGGGCTCTGAGCCGGCACAGCCACAGAGTTCCCATTTCCTAGAGTAAGCCTTTTGTGACACTCGGATACACACATGGCCACTGAAATCACAAGAGTATCCGTCTGTATGGCAGAAACATCCAGATAAATGGTGTCGGACACGTGGTTCTGTCCCAGACCTGCAGGGTGGGGCACCTCTGCTGTGTGTGATGTTGCTGGGTGTGCAGGTAAAATCCGCCACCTCCAGGCCCAGCACCACAGAGAAGGCTCCTGGCCCAGATGTGATGGGTGGCCACTAAGAGTGAAAGGAAATGATCACAGCAACCTGATGAGTTATATCCGCATTTGTAGGTGAGAAAATGAATCTCAGAGAACCATGTGTCTCCGGCACCAGAGGGGAACTTGCTACATATGACAGAAGTGAGTTCTGGGTTTCAACACTGTTTTCTTTAGGGGCTTAAGAGGGCTCCACAATCCTAAAGAATTGGCCGGAGCTAGAGTACCACCAGCTAACAGAGAAAACCAAGGCCCTGGAAATAAGTAACTGTGCAAGGTGACCAGTAGGTGGCAGCACTGAGCCAGGAACCTGTGGGCAGCCCAGGGCGGTGTTACTGCAGGGCCGGGCATACCTTATCAAACAGGGCAATGTAGAGGGAGAACCCGAAGCGGTCCTTGAGTGAGATCTTGTCGGCCAGCGCGTTGCAGAGCTCCTTGGCCGTGGTGGCCGAGTCCGTCAGCAGGGTCTTGGTGGTCCCATCCATGAATGTCACAGGCAACATAATGGGCTTCTTGGACTTGGTGGCCTGAAAGTGACCAAAGAGGGTTTGTGGGAATCCTTCCACTTCAGACCACCTGACCCCTCTGGGCTCCTGGCTCCCTGCTGCCTAGGAGGTTGGAGTTTCCCCCACAGCCCCCAGATCCCAGCATCTCACCGAGACATTGTCTGTCCCAGGTCACAGGTGCCCAGGGAGCCCTGCTGTGCTCCCCAACTTGATGGGAACATTAGGGTCCCTGGGGCTGGGAGGTTAGGCACTGCCACACACCAGGGGCTTCTGCCCTCGTGTCCCAAACCCTCACAGGGCCCTGTGAAATGAGTATCATTATGGCCAATGAAGCCACTGAGGCACAGTGGGAAGCCCTGCCTAGAGCATTTTGATCATAAAGCCAATGGATGGGAGTCGATCATCTGCCAGGGCTTCTGTTCCAATAGGCCTGGGACTCCAGAGCTTAAGGGTGAGAACCCAGAATCCCAAAGCAGGGGCTTTTCTGGGCACCAGACACACACGCACACACACACACACCCCGGAGACACATACACACACACACACACACACACACACACACACACACCAGTGACACACACACACACACACACGTGCACATGCGCACGCCTGGTGGGGCGGGGTGCACCTGCAGCTCCAGCCAGCTGGGCGGTTGTGTCCGTGTCCCGTTGACGAAGGTCCTCCGGAGCCGCTCCTCACAGTAGGGGGCGTAGCCAGGTGGTCCCCCATGGATGAAGTTCCGCAGGAACTGCAGACAGAGGACCCGCTGAGGGGACCCCACTCTGGCTCCCGCCTGGGCCATCAGAGCAGCCTCGCTGGGTCTCTTGCCTCCAATCCCTCCACCCACACTCAGGACCTGCTTTCCAAGGCACATCTGCCCACAGCCCTCCCGTGCCTTCTGTGGCTCCCCGCTGCCCTCAGAGTGACGTCCACATAACTCGTGCTGGCAGCAGGGCCACCACCATCCAGACCTTCAAGTCTCAGCCATGCCTCTTGCCTCACCCCACACACTGTGCCCCCTCTTCACCTAGCCTAACTGCTCCTCCTCCTCCAGGCCCCCTCCCTGACGAGTGCTTCCCTGTTCACAGCACTGGCCGCCAGGCCGTCCCCTGTTCTGTCTGTGTCCCCAGCACCCAGGGCCTGGCACCAAGGAGCTGGCAAGAAAGAGGCCTGAGAGGAACGAAAGTGCCTGCTGGAACACAGTGTGGAGAGGGGCCAGGAGGTGCTGTCGGACTCAGCCTCCTCATACATAAAACTGGTTGAGGGGAGGGCGGGCCTGAAGTTCTGGGTGCCTGGGAGGAGGGGACAGGAAGAGGGGCCGGTGGCAGCTGTAGGCCCAGGTGAGATGCCGCGGGCGGGGCCTCATCCCCAAGCCCTCAGCACTCCTTCTCCTGCTCTCTCCCAGCGCCCCTTCCTGCCTGGGAGGCCAGGCGCCTGCCCTACCTTCACGAACTTCTCAGAGGGGGCGAAGCAGCCCACACAGAGAGACATGAGGATCCAGCCCCGGGCGTAGCTGCTCTTGGAGGGGTTGTGGGTGAGCTGCTTGCTGATCTGGCAGTAGATCTCATCCCTGGCAGGCGGGGAGGCAGGAAGGGAGACGGCTCAGAGGGAACGTCCCACCCACAGCAGGTGGGATACCCAGGCCTTCCTCTGCTACTTGACCAAGACCAGCCAAGAAGAGGCAGAGTGGGGCCAGGTGAGGACGGCCCAGGGCCGGGTCCTGGGGAAGAGGGTCTGCTTTGGAGACTGGCTCACCAGGCACGAGGCCCTTCCTAACTCCAATCAGACCCACGGACGGGGCCCCGTGATCCTGAGGTGGGCGCATACCCTGCTCTGGGGCACAGCGACCACAGCCACTGGTGACCCCTCTGATGAGGTGCGCAGGCCCTACCCCAGCCGTCCCTCACCAGCTGGGTGGCCCAGGCAGGAGAGTTCACCTTTCTGAGCCCAGCCCCGGTCATGAGAGCAGGTGCAATTTCTACTAATGGCAACTGGCAGGACAGAAACAGCAAAAACACCTGGGGACTAGCTCTGCGGAGTGGAATGAGCACCTTTGACCTTCTCTCGATACATCTCTGCAACGTTAGAATATTTAAGTGGCCATGCATTGCTTTTGTAATCAGATTAAAGCAATGAAGGTAGGTTTTTGCTCTCACTTTAAAGGAAACAATAGTACCTTCCTTACAGGATTGCCGTGCAGGAAAATGAGCCGAGGCTTATCAGACACCTCGCACAAAAACCCTCAGTCTCCATCACCTGTCACTCAATGCACTGCCTGCCTGCTCAGGGCCAGGAGCAGGCCCGCGATGATGATGTGACCACCAGGGGGCACTCACGGCTCTTTTCCCTCTCAGAAAGGCAGGCCTAGGTAGAAAGGGGAGACTATCTAATTCAGTGGCTCCCAATTTTGAGAGTTAACAAACTAGCGTCAACTTCAAAATAAATTCTGGTGGTTGCTAACTCTTCATCATGACAAATAAGGCCATTTAAAACACACACACACACACCCACACACACAACCTGCCCATTATCTAGATCACAGTTATTTCATGGAACCAAGGTAATTTTCATATTCAAAAAGCAGGAGAGCTGACGTCTCAGAACAAAGAGCGGGTCTTCAAATAAATCAAGTTTCGTTCTATCTTTTCCATCTAGTCAGGAACCCATGAAAACTTTATCACCTGCGGCTGGGAGTCCTTGACCGCCATCACTTTGTGGACCTACGGGACGCCTGGGCTGAGAAAAGGGAAGGGCCAGCTGGGGTCCTTCGGGGAGTCAATACCCCAGCCTTCCAACTCTTGCCCAGGGCTCTTGCCACTGTGTTCTCTAGAAGGAACCACTGTAGGTCTACTCTTGAGACAACTGGGCCACAAATTCTCGCCCCTCTTCCCTGGAGGCGGGTGGCCCTGGGTCCTGTGACCATCTCTTCGAGGTGGTGTCGGCCTAGAGAGGAGGCCTGGAGGGAAGGCAGAAGGTCTGGGAGGCTAGTGACTCCTGGGGAAGTCTCTGCCCTCTCTGGACCTGTTTTCCTTTGGGTGAAGTGGAACTCACACCCCCCCATACTCCCGCCCTGCTGTCCTCCCAGCCGGCATACACAGGTGCATGGGATCAGCTCTCCTGCCCAACTGTCCTGTGAGTTCTCAGAAAAGGCTGGTCCCCCTCCCCTGACCCAGCTGAGTTGATTCCTTCATTGCTCTTGGGAACGCCTCCATCGTCAGGCTCCTCCCCCAACCCCCAGGGACCTGAGGAAAGCCTCCCGGGCCTGGGCGGGGACGGAGGCACTGCCAGGCCTGAGCTGGCAGGGATGCGGTGAAAGCGGAAGATGCATGTCAGGGCATGATAACAACAGCTACCACTTACTGAGAGCCTCCCGGGTACAGCCTTCCTGAGGTTGATCTGTGCCCAAGCCTCTGAGGCAGGTCCACTTACCGCCCCCCCCCGCCCCGCCCCTTTACAGAGGAAGAAACGGAGGCTTTCAGAGGGGAACTAACTCTACCGAGGCCACATGACCAGCAGGCAGCAGGCTAACCCCAGGCCTGTTGGCTAAGGTGACAGAGCCACAGCTCAGCCACAGCAGCCTTCCGAGGCCACACCCAGCGCTGCCGCCCCAGCAGCCGCCCCTCCCTGCACCCCTGCCCTCGGGCGCTGACCTGAGCGCTGGACGCAGGATGCCGTTGCCGATGATGAAGTGCAGCTTCTCCAGGTTGGAGGTGGGCCGGTCCTCCAGCATGCTGTTGCCCTGCACCGTGGACTCCCCGTCGTGCAGCCTCTTGGTCACCTGGGCCACAGGGAGGGGACAAGGCTTGACCTGAGCCAGGAGGAGTGAGGGATCCTGCCTCCTGCCTGAGTCTGCCCACTCCCCTCGTCCCCCCAAGAGCAGAATCCTGGGAGTGGCCAGAAGAGCTGGCTCCACCAGCCATGCCCCCATCCTGCCCCACCCCACCCCACCCCACCCCACGCAGAGCAGACGCTGGGTCCAGGACCAGCCTGGAGACCAGGCCGGGAGCACAGGCCTGCTGGCACCCACTTCTGGGGTTAAGGCTCCTCTGCAGCCTCCCTGACACCCCACCCGACTCCCTACCAGTCAGGACAGGGAACTGCTCCTCCAACTCTTGGCAGGACCCCTCTCTCTCCAGGGCTCCCACACAACTCTGACACCCAGAGCATCTCCCAGTTTCAACTCCCCAGTCACCATCACCTGTCACCAATGTCCTAGCCCCTCTGTGTGAGCAATGCCCAGCCTGTGTTCTCCTCCTGGTCTCACACAGCCCATAGCCAGCCCTGCACCCTGCCCAGGTGAGGGGGGAGCGAGAGGTGAGCCGTGAGAATGTGCCCTCCGGACAGAAGGGGTGTGGGGGATCCTCACAGCTACTGAGCACCCACAGTTGTCGTCTTGCACTGGCCCTCCCAAGGACCCACAGAGTGGGTGTCTCAGATACCCAGGGGCAAAGGGGGGTTTGGATCTAGGGCTCCATGACTGTGAGGCTGGATTTGAGCCTCAGATGGCGAACAGGACAAGGACAGAGACAAAGGCGGCGTGGAAGCCCCGAGGAGGAGCCTGATGGCTGTAGAGGGGTCCCACGAGGCTTCCTGGAGGAGGTCACCCCAGGCAGAGAAGAGGAAGGGGGAATTTTAGGGAGAAGCACTGGTGTGTGCCGACGTAGGGGCACGGGGGAGCAGCCCTGCGCTGTAAACGCCTGGGTTTGTGTCCGTCTGCCCGCCCAGACTGAACGACCTGGAGCACAGGGCAGCGATGGCTCTCAGAAAAGGCAAGGTGACTAACCTATGAGCGCAAACAAATCAATAGCGTTGGTGCCCCGTGGCTCTCATCCCACAGCAAGGTCCTGAGAGCAAACGCTATGGCAGGGCATGTCCTCCCTCACCAGCTGCCTCTCCAGCCCTCCCCAGCCTTCAGGTCCCCTCGTCTGGGAAGCCCTCCCTGACCTGGCCCCAGCCTGACCTCACTGCCCTCTTCCCGTCTCCCCGATCACCGGCTACGCTGTCCTGCCGCCTGCGATCCCAGCGCCCTGAGGACAGGCAGCATCGACTCCTGCTCCCATCTCAGCGGGGCCCTAAGACAGCCAGGTCTGCACTAACCTCCTCTGTTAGCTTTGACTTCTTCTTCAGGGTCAAGTGCACCAGCTTGTGCCTCATGCTGCTCTTCTTCTGCCCCTCAGGGAGCTGGGCCTTCAGGACAACGGGGGCCAGGGGTCAGAGGTCAGGGTCAAGCAAGTGGGCCAAAGTAATGACCATGGGGCTGTGGCTGGAGGAGTGTCTCACCTCCACACTAACGCTTATGAGGCAAACCCCACGTTGACACCTCCACCCTCACCCACACACGGCCCCTGCCCCCACCAGATGGGAAACTGAGGCTGGGAAAGTGTAGTGACCCGCCCAGCGGCCCTCGGTGAGTCTCCATGGCGCCAGGCCTGACTATGAAGGCCGGCTGCTCCGCCACGTGGCCTCACTCACTCGTGGTCAACGCCTGACAGTTTACAAAACACTCAGACACTTGTTCCCAGGGGTAGACAGAGGAGGGCATGGGTCCAGGAGGTGAGGCAGAGGCGAATTTTAGGACCCTCCCCTACTGAGAACCCTGAGGCTAGGGAGACCGGACAGCCCTGCCCACCGGCGGGGAGGGACGTTGCCTGGAGGGCCCCGGGGCCTCACCTCGCCCTCGCCCTGCAGCGCCTGCAGCTCCCTCTTGTACGTCTTCTTGCCGAGGGTCTCATAAATCTTGGTCATCACGGGGATCTTCTCGCTGCCGTCACTCATGGCCGTGTGGTACTTGGGCTCGGGGAGGTCCCCCATGAACCGGAGGATGGTGATCCACACGGCCAGGGCCGCCTGGGGGAGAGCCACGGGAGTCAGAGAGCCCAGTGCAGGATGTCGCTACAGCCATCAGCGTCCCCGGGGGCCGGGGAGGGGCTGGAGACGCCCACAGGAGGCCACTGTGCTGAGGGCATTCGGATTTGCCTAGGATCTTGCCCAGGGGGCCTGGCCCCAGGCTGGCAGCGGGTAAAGTCAGCCGTGGTCCCCGCCCACCAGGGACCTGCTCTCGGCACCCACAGTGCCAGCCCTCACCAGCTGGTCGCCCTCATCATCGTGGTACAGCAGTGGCTGCTTCAGTGGCCGCCGGGTGTAGGTGTGCGTGGTCGTGCCCTGGAAGTAGGTGGCAGAGAACTTGGCGAATTTGTACTCAGAGAGGTCCTCCTCGTCCTCGTCGGGCAGGGGCAGGGCGGCGTCCAGGTCCTCCTCCACCATCTCCCTCCGCCCGCGCTCCAGGTCCTGAGGAGACGAGAGGGTCCCTGCTGTGGGGGCAGACTCAGCTAGCGGCAGCCGCCCCCCCGCTCTGCCCTGTGGGGTGTACTGTGCCATCCTGTTCACGACTTAGAACCTGGCGCACAGGGAGGCCTCAATGCACGAATGAATACAAGCTTGTGAGTGGCCCTGGAGAGGGACAGTGCCTGAGCTGTGGCAGGCTGGCGGCTGGACAGGGCCTGGGCCCGATGGCCCCCGACCCGGGTCATCACTGCCGCCTCTGCTCAGAGGGGACCAGGTGGTCTTCAACGCAGGGGGGGCGCAGTCACCCCACGGAGGCCTGTCGCCAGCCCCTGTCCCCAGCCTCGTACCTCAAAGCCACTGGGGGCCTGGCCCTCCTGGCCTGGCAGGCCGCCCGAAGTCCCCAGGAAGCCGAACATCTTGTCCACCATGTCGGAGTGATTGACAGGCTCGTGGCGGGCCCGCTCCATCTGCTCCAGGAGCTCCTTCTTCCGCCGGGCCTCCTCCTTCTCCTTCAGCTCCCGCTCGGCGTCCTCGCGGGCCAGCTGGGCCAGGCGCTCCTGCGGGGGGCGGGTGATGCAGAGGAGTCAGCTTCCGAGAACAAGCCCTCCCTGGGGAGCCCCAGGGCCCCTGCAACACCCAGGCCACAGTCCCGTCTCCCCCTGGGCCTCCTGACCACTGGGAGGGACTGGCCTTGGGCTTCCCCACCCCGGGCCTCGCTCCCATCAGCCCTCCCAGCCTGTGCAGACAGTAAGGCCACCTGCCTCCGGGGCTCAGCTGGAACACCTCCCCCAGGAAGCCTGCTCAGGCCTCCCCAGCTGGAGGGGACCACGCCACCCAAAACCCCTCGCAGTGGCTCAAGGCGGTAGGCCAGCGCTGTCCCACAGGAAGATCGTGGGAGCCATGCATGGAGTGGCTACACTTAAAACAGTCTCAGGAAATATGTGAAATCCATTTTAATCATATATTTTATGTAACCCGATCTTTCCAAAAGATCGTCTCAACATGCAATATTTTAAAAATAGTGCCGAGATCGTTTATAGCCCTTTTTTCCCTCGCTGCCTTTAAAACCCGTGTGTATTTTATGCTCAGGGTGCTGTGTCATTTCAAAAGCTCAGTCACCCCCTGTGGCTGGTGGCCCATGTTGGGTGCTCTGACCCCGGCTCGGGCTTTTACGGAGGTGTTGTCTCCCAGCTAGAAAAGGTGCTCCTGAGGGCACGGACCCGCGCATTCCGGAGCCACAGCCCTCCCACCTCTGTCCTGGGCCAGGACACACCCAGAGCACACGTGAAGAAGGGAGTAAAGGACAGAGCTGGACAGCCAGTGTCCGGTGAAGGCTGTCGACCTGTGAATGGACATCTAAGCGCTGGGACAGTCCCCGCTCACCTGATGCTTGCGTTCGGCCTCCTCCTTGGCCTTCTTGGCGCTCATCTCCTTCCGCAGCTTCTCCTCCTCCGCCAGCCGCATTCTCTCAGCCTCCAGACGCCGCCGGTACTGAGGGAAGGGAGAGCCCTGTGTTGCTGGCCCTGTGCTTCCGCCAGCTCTGCCCCACCTCACCCGACTGAGCTCTGGGCCTGGCAGCGACTTTGCCAAATCATTTGGCAGATGGGGAAACCGAGGCATCTGAGAAATTCCCCAGGTCACACGACTGGGGGGCTGGGGAGTAGGTTTGACACCATGGATCCCCAAACCAAACCAGGTTCACCGGCACCTCCCGAAGATGTATCCTTGGCTGGGAGAATGAACATGAGGGGTCTGGTCTCAGTGTTGTCATTCCTCAGGGGAGACCCAGCCCTAGGTCTCAGCCAACAAGTGGGGGTGACTTGTCCCTATGCGCTGGAGCAGGGCCCCTCCCAGGGTGGGACTGCTCACCTCGGCCCTGAGGCGCCGGTGCAGCCTGCGGGCGATCATGCCCCGGGCGTAGGCCTGCACGGTGAGCACGGCCCAGAGGCGGTGGCGGAAGGCCTTGCGCACCAGGTAGGCCCGGCAGCGGGCCTGGAACTGGATGATGCGCCGGCGGGCCAGGCGATACTGCTGGTGCAGCTTCCGGGAGCGGTGCAGGGCCTGCAGCCTGAGGAAGCCCAGCCGCATCTGCAAGGACAGCCCGGCTCGGAGCCCTGATCCCAGGGCGGCCCTGCCCTGGGCCCCTCTCCCATTGCATGCCCCAAAGCAACACCCCTGACCTCCCTGGGCTAGGGCTCCCAGAGGGCTCGGCCTCCTCTCAGGCGGGAGTTCCCCAGCAGTGCCCTTGACTCCCCATCCTCAGACCAGGAGCTGCTCTCCTTCCTGTCTGCCCCCCAGCCCAACCCCAGGCTGCAGCCCAGTTGCTCCCCTGAGGTCAGTGGGACACACCTGCTCGGGCCCCCTAGGAGATCTCTAATGACCTAGCGCTCACTCTCATTGAAACATTCCAGAAGAAAAGCCTAAACATCGCTGACCAGATGGGAAAAGGCACGAGAACCAGACTTGGACTTCGGGCTGGAGAAATGGTAGGGGCAGCGGGGGCGGTGGCAGGAGGCCACGTGTCTGGGGCACAGGTTCATCCCGCTGCCCGGCAGGTTCAAAGGCCTGTGGGGCCAGGAGCAGCGCCCCTTAGGGAGGCTTACCAGCTCATAGTTCCTCCTGCAGTTGTGGCCCCTCCAGTGCCTCTGGATCAGGGTGGCAGCGTTCTTCAGCTTCAGGAAGTTGGACCTGAAACAGCAGGAGATCCTCAAAGCAGAGACGTGGTGCCCAGAGGCAGCAGGGTGCAGGTGGGGTTGGGAATCAGGACAGCAGGGCTAGTCCCAGCTCTGTGTCTCCTGGATAAATGGCCTGGGGCAACAGGGTATCACCTCTCTGCCTCAGCTTCCTCATCTGTGGAGTGGGTAGAATGATACCTGCCTTGCCTGCTCACAAGCTTGTCACGTGAACCCCATAAGGAGATTTTCCAAATGTGCTTATTGAATAAATAAATAAATGTATGACTAATAAGTAAATAACATTAAAGATTAGAATGTCTGAACAGCGTGAACATCACTCACTACTATCAAAGTTCCCCATTTTATAGATGAGAAAACTGAGACTCGACGAGGTGGGACTAGAGTCCACATTGTCTGGCTGAGTGAGCGCGAGGCTGTCCCCCTGCACACTCAGGATGTCTTCTCCAGGATGACAGTCACCTAGGACCTGATGGAGGACACAGCCAGCAGCAGGTGTCTGCTGAATGTAGAAATAAATAAATGAGGAGTGAAGAATTAATACGGCCATGTGTGAGTGAGCCAGCACGCCAGTGCCTAGAGGCACACATGAGCAAGCGAGCAACTGAGGAAGGAAACAGATAGATGGGTGGGCAGACATAGAGATGAACAGACAGGTGGGTGGGTGGGTGGGTGGGTGGATGGATGGATGGATGGAGAGGAGGGAGTGACCAGATGATTTGCAAAAGGGGCAGGCTGTGGGATTTTTGTGAAGCCTGAGTCGCGCTCCAGAGTCAGTCCCACTGATTTGTGAATTGTCACAGCTATTCATGTCCCTTATTTGGAATAAGGAACACACTTTGTAATTTATAAAATTTGTAAGTTATAAAATCTCAAATTTCCTCTTTGAGAAATTTTATCAGGCATTTGAGACCACAGAGTGTCCAAATGTGTGTGGCGCCTGAATCCACATGTGTGTGCCTGTGTAAATCATGTGTCTGTGTGTTCACCCATGTGCTATGCACGTGTGTACTCATTTATGGGTGTGCATGCTTATTTTTAGTGCTCCAGTTAGAGGAAAAGAGGTGAGCAAAGTGTGTGTGGGGGCGGCGGGGGGAGGCAGGGGCTCTCGTGGGGAGGAGCTGGTCCAGGCACGTACCTGTCTTTGAATCCCCGGATGACCTTCTGGAGGAGGATGACTCTGTCAGTAATGGCCTTGTCCCGCTCCACCTCCAGCAGCATGTCATGGTGGTCCTGGGGGACAGAGCTCCTGAGCAGCGGCCCCCCATAAATCCAAGTGAAGCCTCTCTCTTCCTTCTCTTGGATTCCAGGCCTGGGGCTTGGCTGGGCCGCACAGGCTCCCAGCCCTGCTCTGCTCCATGGGGCAGCCTCTCACAGCCACAGGACAGAGAGGGGTACTTGCGGCTGTTTCCCAGAGCTCTGGGTGGGCCAAATGGAGCAGGAGGAGCCTAATTTGACTGGATGGAGTCAGAGGGTGCAATGGGCACACACAGCGGCTTCATCCCTATGGCCTTTTCTGCCCAAGCTGTGCTTTCCCAGATACTCTCTGTCATATCAGCCTCTGACCTGGGGCAAGCCACCCTCTAGGATCTTGGCAGCAGCCTCCTAAGCAGTCTCCTGGCCTCAGTCGCTCCCCTTGGCCCTCCCTAAGCAGGGGCCCTCCTAAAACAACTGTCAGGTGATCTTACAGTGATACCCATGACTCTCAGGGACAAGCCTGGTCTCCCCTGGCACTCAGGCCCTCCATGATCCAGGCCTGCCAAGTTCTCCAGGCCTGACCCCTCCTCACCCCCACACCCCTAACCTTCACTCTGGTTAGACAAAATCTCATCATTCATTCAATGCCTTTAAAATGAACGTCTCCATTGCCGGCACCGTGCTGGGTGCTGGAGTGGGTCCTCAGGGAGCCAGGCAGATAGGCCCTGTGCTGGGTCTCTGTAGGGGAGCCACATCCACCAGATAATCACAGACCACATCTCTTGTGGCCTCACAGCTCAGCACAGAGGAGGTGCTCAGCCATGCCTTTCTGAATGAATGAATGAATGAATGAATGAGAAGGGGACACTGAGACTGGAAACCACTCCTGGTTTCTGAAGAGCCCAGAGAGGTGAGGCTGGGGACAGCGATGGTCCTCAGAGCTGCCTGGCACTTGGCGCCACCATGCTGCGTGCCCTCCCTCCCTTACCTACATGGCCGGGCATCAGACCAACCCTGGCTGGAAGCCCAGGGCCTGGCCTCGGGCATCTCACTTCTCCTCTCTGAGCCTCTGAAATGGGCATAATGATCTACCTCACTGGCTGCTGTGACGACTAACTAAGATCATGGACGAAAAGCCACGGAGTCTGGGCAGTTGTGGGGTGCAGGGCACGGTGCACACGTTTTTCCAACGAGGAAATGAAGGCTCAGGGAGATGAAGGGACTGGCCGTGGCCCCGCAGCCAGGAAGGAATTACACTGGAGCCCGGGGCTCCCTCCAGCTCCGGGCTGGCTCCTTCCTTCCCTCCACCCAGATGTCCTGCACAGCCCAGGCCTCACCCGGTACCAGAGGAAGGAGCCAGAAAGCGAACGCAACGGAAATGGAAATGAGGAAGCCTGCATGCTGGGAGCTCACACTGTCCCTGCGGCAGCGGCCCCGCCACCCCCAACACCCAGCAAGCTCTGCTCCAAGGCCAGGACGCCCCACGACCTAGCTTCCTGCTCCCAGCCCTGCCCCCTCCCCAATGGCCGGGCTCTGGTGCCCTGCCCAGGCTGCGGTGGAAGCCAGAGAGCTCCAGGTTTGTGCTTAGGGAGGGTAGGAACTAGGGACACTAGAGAGTGAGGGGGTGGCACCCCGCAGAGCTTGGGGTGAGCCCTGCCGGGCAGGCAACCACAGGAGAGGACCTAAAGATACACTCGAGAAATCCCCCCCAGGCACGTCCTATTTTATGGGGAAATGAGGCTCAGCAAGGGCCAGTGGCCTGCCCAGAGCCCCAGGGAAGACAGCCGCCGGGTCAGGATTGAACCCATGAGCCCACTTTGGTCTATTTTCTCACCCAGGGTCAGTGCTCTGACCCCAACCCCCAGGTCACAGCTGGGCTCAATACCAGTTGCCCCTCCCCTACCAAGAAGGCCTCATTTCCCGCCCACACGCCCACTCATCCTATCACAGATACCAGGATGGGAGGATGTACAGGCCCAGCCCCGACCCCACCTGAGCTTCTCCCAAGGGGCCCCCTAGCGCCCGTTCCCACCATGACAGGAGTCCACAGCCCCCAGGGCAGTCGGGCTTGGAGCCTTTCTCACCTTCAGAAAGATCTTGGTTTTGCCAATCTGCCAGTCATCGTGCGTGCCCAGCACAGCCTCGGCCATGCGCTGGCAGGTCCCCCGAAGGTCGTCCTGGGGGGCAGGGGCGCACAGGGCATGGACAGCGGGAACGGCCACCTCTGTGCTCCTCCCAAGGCTGGGAGGCAGGGCTCTTGCTCCAGCTCTGCCCCAACTCACTGTGTGACCCAAGCAGGCCCTGCCTTCTCTGACCCTCACTGTTCTCCTTAGCTCGGCAGGCGACTGCAGGACCCTCTCCCACATCTGCCTGGCTGGAGTGGCTCAGTGGTTGAGCGTTGACCCATGA
The DNA here is from genome assembly GCA_026230045.1 of Corynorhinus townsendii. Lineage (NCBI taxonomy): Eukaryota > Metazoa > Chordata > Mammalia > Chiroptera > Vespertilionidae > Corynorhinus > Corynorhinus townsendii. The sequence goes on along the minus strand of JAPDVU010000008.1, from coordinate 47,184,545 downwards.
ACCAAGACGTCGCCAGTTCGATTCCCGGTGAGGGCACATGCCAGGGTTGTGGGGCGTGCAGGAGGCAGCCGATCAATGATTCTTTCTCATCATTGATGTTTCTATCCCTCGCTCCCTCTCCCTTTCTCTCTTAAAAAAATAAAATCAATAAAAAAACGTATTTAAAAAGCAACAACACCCTCTCTCCCACTTGGAAGCCCTGGTCTCATCCATTACACCCGCCTGTGAAGTCCACGCCCACCGCGCATGGCCATCTAAGCCCTCGCTGCACTCTACGACCTGACCCCAGTTTTCCCAGCCGTACCTGAGGTGGCAAGCTGACGTCACGCCCAGCACACTGTCTCAAGGAGAAAATGGGCCCTTGCCCAGCCCAGAGCTGGGACCTTTCCTCCTGCCACCTGTGCCCCAGCTCTGTACCTGCTTGTAGGCCGGCTTCACGCCGGGCAGCAGCACTCGGTACCGCTCCACGAACTCCACGAAGCTGTAGCGGATGGGGTAGCCGGCTCGGCGGATGCGAATGGTCTCCATCATCCCGGAGTACCGCAGCTGGCGCACGCACAGGTGCCGGTCGAACAGCTGCCCAGAGCCAAGGGCGTCAGTGCTGGCAGCTCCTGTTGGGAGGCCAGCCCTGCTCCGCGTGTCCCCAGCCCCAGACATATTTTCAGAGAGGCCAAGGCCACACCGCAGATGAGGAGCAAAGGTGGGACTGAACCTGGGTCTGCAGTTCAAACCCACGTAGCAGCAAGAAATGAGATCCTCACGGGGCAAGCTGGTGCTCGGGGGCATAGAGGAGAGATGGCTTAATCCCCCGGGACATCCGGAGGGGCTGCATGGAGGAGGCAGCCTTCGCTCCCACCCTGGAGAACCCCGGAGGGGCAGGGCGAGCATGCGCAGAGGTGGGGAAGCCTGAAAGGGCAGGACATGTCGGGGACTTCACAGGGACTGTGGTTGTGCAGGTGCGAGGTGCCTGGCACAATCCCAGGGGTTGCCCTTCACATCACGGCCATTGCAGACTGGTCATTATTTAGACAACGTTCTGGCTGCTGACAGTCCAATGCCTTAAGAAAGACATACATTTGTCTAATTGGCACAAAGTTGTTTCTGTGACGGCAGCCGGCAGGGCCGGGCTGGGGCTCCTGGAGGGGCTGAGAAGGGGTACGTGTGGCTGTTTCCCAGGCAGTGAGCGGTTAGGTGTGTGTGTGACACTCCTGTCTCTCACTGCGGTGGAGGGGCCTGGGCAGGGGGGCAGAGGGCAGTGGGAATGTCCTGCTGTCAAGGTCCAGGCCACAGATGCTGAGGTCGGGGCCCAGAGAAGGGTCCCTGGGCATCTGAGAGCAGGAGAGATGGTACCCAGCTGCCTGGCAGGGCCCTGGCCTCGTTCCTCCTGCTTTAGGTGGGGAGCTCGCACCCCTGCAGACCTGGCCCTGAGCCCCAGGGGGACCGGTCAGCGCACTCTGGGGAATGTGTCCAGGCAGGGGGCAGGGCCAGCATGCCTGCGGAGAGCTGGCTTCCTTCCGCCACCTGTTTCCTCTCCCTCCAGGCACTTTCCCTGGCCCAGTGATGGCCCCCCACCTTCTGTCCCACCCCCTCCCCCACACCCCAGCCTCTAGGAGGAGCATGTGGTGAACAACACATCCAGAGCCCTGGGGGGACAGGGGTGCCCAGTGAGGTTTTGGGCTCTGCAGCCACAAGCCCCTTCGCCTCCCTGAGCCTCAGTCTCCCATCACCCAGTCCCCACCCTGCCCCCCACAGCCCAGACCCTCCATCGCGCCCCCCCCCCTCCCCCCACGCAGGCTGGCTCCAGGCCGGCCCCCAGCCAGGGCCGCTCACCATGGGCTTCTTGAACTCGTTGGGCTTGATGCAGCGCACGAAAAAGGGCTGGCAGGCACCCAGGGTGCGCATCAGCAGCTCCAGCGACCGCTTGAACTGGCTGCTGAGCGTGGGCGAGCGCTTCCTGGTCTCCGCGCCCTGGGGGGACGGACCACAGCGATGGGAGGGGCTGACCTGTGTCCTGCCAGCACTCCAGGAAGGGAAGGGACGGTGGGAGGTCAGAGGGCTCAGGGCCGAAGGGAGGACAGCGCAGCGAAGCAGGCTGCCCGGGCACTTGGGGTTTCCCTGTGACCTGTCTGGTCTGAGCTGAAGCTTGGACCCAGGTGTGTCCCCTCCAGGGAGCCTGCTGGGACCTGAGCCAGGAAGAGCCCTGGTGTACTGGAGGATTCTAGGCAAGGCACAGCCCCCCTCTGTCTCCAGTCCTCCTCTCCAGGAATAAATGAGTGGCCAAACGTGCTCCCTCAGAGCACGGGTAAGGGGAGGGGTCGTTCCTAGACACAGGTTAGAGGACCTACACTCAAACCCTGGCCCCACCACCTCCTGTGTGATCTTGAGCAGGTCACATAACAGCGCTGAGCCTCCCTCTCTATCAGGCTGACAGGCTGCGATGGGAGTGGGCACAGTGGACGTAAACAGCAACCTGGGAAGGGTGGAGTGTGTGTGTGTGTGGGGGGGGGGGGTGCTGCCTGCGCCCTCCCCTTCCTGTGGGATTAGCGGTTCAGCAGCTGGCTGGCCGAGCAGGCCTGGGTCAGCCTCCTAAGAAGGCACACAGCTGGCCTCCCACTGCATGGCCCGAGGCCCACGGCTCTGTGCTCCACCTGCCAGTCTCTCTGGGGAGCCCACCAGGGACCCCTGCACCTCCCTGCCCTGGTGGAGCCCCTCTCAGAATATGGTGAAATGGTGGGGTGGGGTGGGGTGGGGTAGGGAGGCCAGACAGCAAACAAACAGGAAGCGGACCGTCTCAGACTGACACCCAAACACTGGCCATAGAACCCAGATTCTAGTCCAAAGCATTTTGATGTTATTATTTTGCTGGCAACTTCTGTTGGGTGAGGATTTCTTATGAATGAATTTGATTATCATTGTAAGATTTTATGTTACACGCGAGACATAAATTTAGCTGATCTCCTGTAGCTCCCAAAACCAGGGGTGCAGATGCAGACATGTGAGGTGTGGGTGGGAGGCAGAGGCTTTGAACCCATAGACCGTGAGCCCCAGACTGAAACGAACCTGCCAGGAAACAGCAAACACTTGCTGGTCTGAAATGTGCAGTGCTTTCCGTTTAGTTTTATTTGGAGCATGTCCTGAGGTTTGCCAAAGGAAGCTGGGAGTGTTTGCCGGGGGGTGGGTGAATGTCAGGCTGGCTGCCCCAACCTTGGCCCGGCAGCAGCAATGGGACAGAGAGCTGTCCAGGTAGGGCTGTGCCCAGCCTGTGTGGGAGCCCTTGCCCTAAGCACACAGCACAGATACAGACGCTCATACACAGCGCACACAGACAGCATACACAACACACAGCTCACAGAACACACACAGCATACACAACACAGCTCACAGAACACACACACAGCATACACAACACACAGCTCACAGAACATACACAGCATACACAACACAGCTCACAGAACACACACAGCATACACAACACACAGCTCACAGAACACACACACAGCATACACAACACACAGCTCACAGAACACACACACAGCATACACAACACACAGCTCACAGAACATACACAGCATACACAACACACAGCTCACAGAACACACAGCATATACAACACACAGCTCACAGAACACACACACAGCATACACAACACACAGCTCACAGAACACACACACACAGCATACTCAACACACAGCTCACAGAACACACACACAGCATACACAACACAGCTCACAGAACACACACAGCATACACAACACACAGCTCACAGAACACACACACACAGCATACACAACACACAGCTCACAGAACACACACACAGCATACTCAACACACAGCTCACAGAACACACACACAGCATACTCAACACACAGCTCACAGAACACACACACGGCATACACAACACACAGCTCACAGAACACACTTACAGCATACACAACACACAGCTCACAGAACACAACAGCATATACAACACACAGCACACAACACACAGCTCACAAAACACACACATAGCATACACAACACATAGCACACAACACACAGCTCACAAAACACACACAGCCTATACACAACACACAACTTACAGAACACACACAGCATAAACAACGTAGGCACACAACTTACAGAACATATAGCACACACATACAACACACAGAGTGCACAACTTCAGAACACACAGCACAGACATGCAACACACAGAGCACACATGTACACAACCACACACATAACACACAGCTTTCTTTGGTTTTGACCACACTGGAACTACCTTAGTCTGTGTTTTCTGAGCTGTAGGCTGTGTGAGGACAGGTGGGCCTGCCTCTCTTACTGTGCCTAGGGCCCGGCGTGGTACCAGCCCACAGCACAGCTGATCTGAAGCGGTGCTGACCTGGTTCCAGGGTTCTCAGAAATTGTCCACGTCCAATTGCTCAGGCCAAAACCTAGTGGCCATCCCTAACTCCTCTCACACCCAGCAGGTCAGCATCTTCTCGGCTCCCCTCTGAAAGAGGCCCAGGACCTGCGTCCTTCCCACTTCCTCACTGTCAGCCCGGTCCAAGCCACCAGTGTGCTCTCTCAGACCACTGCAAGAACCTCCAAGCTGCTCTGTTCCCCCACCTCTCCACACCGCCTCCACTCTGCTATTGACACAACAGCCTGACAGCCCGCAAGACCTGGCCCTGGTAACTGCTCGCCCTCCACCACCCCCTCGCTCCTTCCAGCCAGCGCTCTTCCTACAAGGTAGCTCTTCCTACAAGGCACCGGCAGGCTTAGGCGTGAGGAGCACCTGAGGGCATTGCACTTGCTGTTCCCTCTCCCTGCCTGCTTTTCCTCCATGATGCATGTGGCGGGCAGGCTCCTCCCCCTCTCCCCCCCGCATCTCCCCCCCCCCCTTATTGACGTCTCCATAGGCCTTTCCTGATGGCCCCTATTCAATATTGCAACACCCCACCACCGGCATTCCCCACTCCTTAATCTTTCTCCATATCATATAACCCCACCTGACATGCTATATACTTTACTTATTATTAACTGATTAACTATTTCCCCTTCTGCTAGAATGTAAGTTTCATGCAGACAGGACATTTTCCCCCTGTTTTGTTCACTACTATGTCGTCAACATGTAGGACAGTGTCTGGCATATAATGGACACAATCAGCAGTTATGACTGGATCACGGAGTGAATGAGGCTGTGGAGCAGGCTCTACCGTCACTCCCCTGGCCACCTGGGTTTCCGATTTGGCTTCATATCGGTGAAGGGAAAGGTGGCCCTTGCTGATATTCCTTGTCTCGGGGATAACCTGAAGATATTTGGGAATGGCATCTGGGCGGGTGCAGGGAGGGGTAGGGTAAAGGCAGCAGTGAAAAGTCCAAAAGTCAATGTTAAGTGATTCCACAGAAGGGATCTAAGGGGCAGGTGTCTGCGTGTGAGGGGAACTGGGCTGGGAAGTTGCAGGCAGGAGAGAGAACAAAGCGTCCTGTGGACTCAGGGCCCTGGGACATGTGACTGGGGTTAGACATTAATCTGGGTGCTCAGCTGATCTCCCCAGCAGCAATGGCTGGGTGGGCCCGCCGGGCCATCCTGGGGAGGAGACACAAGAAGCAGGGCTGGGAGTTCAGGGGTGGGCCTGCACAGGACATGCGTTCAGACCACTGGACTGGGCGTCTGGGCTTCCGCCCCGAGAAAGCACTGCAGCCGGTACACTGTGTGGAATAAACCGACTTCCCACCTCACCCAGCTGGTGTCCACGGGCTTTAGCAGAGCCGTGGCGTTTCCAGCAGGTACAGAGCATTTTTCTTCTCAGGGGTGACGCTCACAGAGTCAGCAGCGTGCAGTGAAAAGAGCGGGGACTTGAAAAGCCCCACTAGCCCTCACGTGGATGTGACCTCGGACAAGTCACTGAACCAGACCTGGATCAAACCCCTTGTGTGTCACAAGCTGTGTGAGCGCAAGCAAGCAGCTAGGCCTCTCTGGGCCCCAGCTTCTTTTGCTGTCACGTGGGGGCAATCGTAATTTGGGGTGAGAGGAGAAGGGGTGGGAGAAAAAGACGGGGTTCAGTGGCATTTCAGGACTATGCAAGACCAGAAGGAGTGGGTGGACCTGGCAGGGGTGGGCTGAGAGGACAGAATGGAAAGGACGAAAGGCAAGAATTCAGGAGAGCCTACAGGCCCACCTCTCTCGTCAATGTGACCCTGTGAGGGGTGGATTCAGGGTGGGAGTGCTGGGAGCTGGTGCTTCAGGAGTCTGGGGCCCCCTCCTGGGGGTGGCCCTACATTCACCCTGTTACCTGACTGAGCCACAATGGGGGTGGGGTTCAGGGCTGCTCCCGGGCAGAGGACAGAGGCCGCCCTGCCCCTGCCCCACTCTGCAGCAATTGTTTCAGAACTCTGCGAGGCACCGGGCAGCAGGGGGCGCCAGGCATTCAGGAAGGAAGAGGGACTCGGCATTTAGACCAAGTGTGGGATGATGTCAGGATTGGACAGAGAGGAGACTGGGGGTTCAGAAGAGAAAAGGGAGGCGAAGGGGACGGCAGCGCTCTGCCGCCGCTAAGGGGACCCAGCACCTCTGGCACCTAAAGTGCCCTGGGAGCCGCGACCTGAAGGTGGTGGTCAGGACACAGCAGGGGTGCTGTTCCAAGCCTAGCAGGTCCGGGTGAGGCCTTCTGGGGCCAGCTGCCCAGGATGCTGACTTAGGGTGGGCCACACCCCGTCTCTGAGCTTTCTATCCGCAAAATGCAGAAAACACCGCCTGCCCCTCCTGAGCACAAGGTCACCGAGGACCGGACCGAGTGCAGGGCCTGGGGAGCAGCTGCCTGGATGCCTGGAAGAGGCTCAGGGGGCAGAGGACTTGGGAGACTCAGTTTGGTCTCGGCTCCGTCCCTGGCTCACGGGGTAGCTGGGCAAGTCTTGCCTCTTTTTCTAGGACTCAGTTTCCATCTTTAAGAAACTGAGTTGTCTGTAGTACACACACGCAAAAACCAAAACGAAAACCACTCCACAAACCACTCCACAAAAAACACACTCAGAAAAGAAAGAAAGGGAAAGAAAAGCCAGCCCTTTCCCCAAACCTTGGTGCCATGGGGACCAAGGACACGGCCTAGTCCCAGGGGCCACCGAGGCCTGGGGGCTTTTACCTTCGCAGAAGCTGCTGACTGGCGGAGAGTGCCCGATGAGTAACCACAGAGAAACTATAGCAGGAACCACAGTGCAGGGCGAGATGGGGGAGGGGCAAGGAGAACGGGGTGGGTCAGAGAACCGAGGGCAAAACCCACCAGGGAGAGAGGAGGACCCTCAGGGCAGAAGTCTGGGCTCCTTGGGGCTCCTTGGGATATCTGAGGCACCTGGATGGGCACCGAGGGGGCAGCGGCTCTGCCCGCCCTGTGAGCCTCTCTGTGTGTCCCCCCACCCCCTCCCCCAAGAAGCCACGGGACAGGAGGAAATATGAAACAAAAGGCATATGATCCTGCAGGGAGAAGCCCACCAGCCTCCCACTCTAGGGACCAAGGGGAGACGGAGGTGGGAAATTCTCCAGGGCTGGAGCAGATACATCCTTTGTGCCATTTCTCTGAATGCCCACACCTACCTACGACCTTGAGGCTGGACCTACTCCCTTTGCCCTGCTCCCTGTTAGCAGTAGGAGGTCCAGGGGGGAGGGGAGACCCCCATGGTAAACCGAGTCCTGATCAGGCTCTGCTCTGTGACCTCTCACATGACCCTTCTCTGGGCCTTGCACCCCCCTCATACCCTCCCTGTCAGTATAGGAGGACCAGATGGGAGGGTCTTGGAGGGCCCCCGACCCCTCCTAGAAGCACAGGATGCTCTGCAGCTGGGACGCTCTGAAGCTGTTGGACAAGGGTGCCTAGAGACCGGCCTGGCACCTGGGGACCCTTCCTGCCCCATGGAAACCCTGCCCCGACGTTACCATGGCGACATCGGCTTGGAAGATCTGCTTGATGAACTTGTTCCTGGAGGAGTGGACCAGCTGGATGATGTCTCCGTGCAGGGTATCCCGGTTCTTCTCCAGGAAGCCTGGGCAGCGGCAAAGAGTAGTCACGCCTCACCGGCTCCGCTGCCACCGCCTGATAAGACTCAGCCCCGCCCCAAATGCAAGGACAGAGGATCCTCAAAATTCACCCAGTCTACCCACACCATGTTACAGTGGGGACACTGAGGCCTGGAGAGGACAGCCACTGGCCCCAGGTCACAGAGAGAGTGCGGGCAGAGCCTGAGCTGGAGCTCCATCTCCCCAACCACACAGCCCCTCTTCAGGCTGGTCAGGGAGCAGGCAGGAGGTCTGTCCCCAGGACGGAGTGGGCACCTTCCTGAGTGAACCCCAAGGCCTAAAATGCCAGCCTTAGGCTTTTAAACAAAGGTGTCAAAAGCACTTGGTAAGTGTCACCTGGGAGAGACTACGTGTTGATCTGGTACCAGCTAATAGTACAGAAATTAACTCAAAATAGCTTGCCTTATGTTTTCAAAGTCCCCTCACAGCTCCGATGCTCACAGCTACCCTCCAAGGACGTGCTAACCTCCTGGGTGTGGGACAAGCAGGAATTCCTTCTCATCCCACAAGGGAGTGAATCGATGTTCAGAGAAGCTAAGCAAGGTGCCTAACATCACACAGCAGTTCACAGGCAGAATTAAGACTCAAACTCAGACCACCGGTGCGGGCCAAGGAGGCTTCCCTGCACCACATAGACCCCCACTGCCGTTCCCAGTTATTGAGGAGTTAGGAGCTGGTAAACGGGGTGGGGTGCTGGGGGGGAGGGCAGGGACAGGAGACAGGTGCCCAGGGCTGAGGAGGAGGGACACTGCAGAGAGGCAGCACCCTCTCCCCGCAGGACTCGGGCTGAGCGGGCCGGTAGATGGTACAGAGGCCAGAGCTGGGCTGCCCTCCGGGCATCTGAGGAGGGGTGAGCTGCAGGAGCACTCAGCAGTGGAAGGGTGGGCTCGGAGGTGGCACGGATTGTAGGGCTCTAACTAGAGCGCTGTGAGCCCGGGAAGGTCCCCTCTGGGCCTGGGCTTCCTCATCTGTCAGACGGGAAAGACAGTACTCAAAGGCCGTTGCTTCTCTTCAGATCTCCTGCCACCATCCATGTTATAAACGAAATGCCGGGTTAAAACAGGACGTCGCGAACCAGGAAATGCTGGCAGAATGGCTTAAAGCAGCTCAAACCTGGTTAGTGATCTTAGGCAGGTCGTTTCACTCTCTGGACCTCAGCTTGCAAATCCACAGAAGCCAATGACCCTCGTGTTCCCTCCAGAGCTAACATTCTATGACCCTATAACTTCCTGTAAAGCTCCCTCGGTCTTCACTTCTGCATCCTCAGCAACAGCGGGAAGCCTGGCACGTAACAGATGCTCAGTGAATGTTGGTGGCACTGAACTGAGAAATGCAGTCCTCTGTTACCCCAAACAACAGACCCGTTGGTTTGCCCAAAAGTCCTTCACACGTGACGTTGGCTTCCTTCTCTCTAACAGCCCGGTGGGATCTCGCATTTCATATTCTAAGGAGGGCTGAGCAGCCTTCGGATTTCACCCCTGCAGCATGGCTCATGATACACTCTACTGCCTCTGGACCAACTCAGCAAGGACGTGCTAACCCGATGCCTATACTTATTTGTTTTGAATTTCAGTGGCTTGGGCTGTGGGTGGGACCCTTTGGGGCTGAATGGCCGGAACGCCATGTACACACATCCCACAGCTGAGACCCACTCAAGGCTGGCCCTTTACAACGGGGCAGGCTAGGGCCCTCTGCAGGCTTTGGGCAGACCCTGTAAGAATGCCAAGTGGCATAACTGGACTGTGTTCTGACCCTCTTCTTGACGTCTAGCTTGAAAATGAACCCAACTGCGTGTCCCAGGAGAAAGAAGAGCATCCCCTTCAAAGCTCACACGTGGTCTTTTTGCTGAAAGAGTCTTGGTGGGTAAGAAGGGCTGGTTCTAGGCCTGGCTTTGCATCCAATGGGCTATGTCTTGTAAGAACAGTGAATCCCCCTTATAAGCCTCAGTTTCCCATATGTACAGAAGAGCATTGAGCCCACCCCAAAGAACTGAAAGCAGGGACTCAAATACTTGTACACCACGTTCACAGCAGCATCATTTGCAATAGCCACAACATGGAGACGACCCAAATGTCCATCAACAGATGAAATGATCACTAAAAAGGACATATGCTCTAACAGCCATCAACCTTGCTGACCTTATGCCAAGTGAAATAAGCCAAACGCAGGACACATATTGTATGATTCCACTTCCATGAAGGACTTCAAATAGTCAAATATGTAAGACAGAAAGTAGGATCGAGGCTATCAGAGGCTGGAGGAAGGGGGTGGGGAGTTATTGTCAGCAGGTACAGAGCTCCTATTTGGGGTGATGAATAGGTTCTGGACACGGATAGCGATGATGGTTGCACTATATTGTGAACAACTTAATGCCACTGAATCACAGACTAAAAGTTGTTCACATAGTAAATTTTATGTCATATGTTTTACCACAACCCTTTAAAATCCCTAAAACAAAACTAAAAAAAGCACTGATCCCACCGTTTCCCCTCTGCACTCCAGGCCCTGGTGTCTGTGTCCTGGGCAGGAGAAGGGCGAGGGAGGGAGGGGCACAGACAAGGAGGCAGCCCTGGCCAGCCCCCCTGTACCTTGCGTCTCATAGTAGACGACACCAGCAAAGTGGTTGATGCCGAACTGGGTCTCGTGGTTGTTCTTGGGAGGAATATAGTTGGCGTTGAGCTTGTGCTGCGAGTTCAACTTATGCAGCATGGTGGTGTCCGTGCCCTGTGGGAACCGAGGGCAGCTGTCCGGCCTCCTCTCCCACTCGCCCCACCATCCACTCTCCCCACTCTCCACCAGGCCCCACTGCCTGTCCTGCCCGTCTTTGCACCCCCTCTTCTGTCTTTCTCAAGAGCTTTCCTCCCTTATTTATAGCCCACGGAGGAGCTCTCTGAGCCCTCACTTCCCCATCGGTTAAGTGGGTGAAGTGGATCAACACAACCATGATAGTACATTCCAGTTTAGAAAATCTACTCCCAGGACTAAAACCCTGGGCACAGTCCCAACCCACTCCAAGGCCTAGCCCGTGTCTGGAGCACCGATTCTGTGCCAGCTGCATGCTTAGATCTTCGGCGTTTGGTGCAGGACCCAGTGGACTGTGCTGATTTCCAAATGCCAGGTGAACGCACTGGAATTGGCCCAGAGACACCCTGAGAGCGGGTGTCATTAGCCCCATTTTGCAGGTGAGGAAAGCGGAGGCTGGGTGTGGAGGATGCACCCCCCGCCTGCCCCCCGCAGGCCCACCTTGGGGAACTTGCTCTCCTCGTCGATGAGGGAGATGATGTTCATGGGCTTGTTGGCGATCATGTCCAGGGCCTCCTGGTTGTCGGTGAACTCGATGTGCAGCCAGTCGATGCTCTCCAGGTCGTACTCCTCCTGCTCCAGCTTGAACACGTGCCGCACGAAGAACTGCTGCAGGTGCTCGTTGGCGAAGTTGATGCAGAGCTGCTCGAAGCTGGGGAGGGGGTGCACAGTGGACACGGGGACAAGGGGGTGTGTCAGGCCCTGCTCCACCGCCTGGGGGCCCGGGTCTGCCTCCACATCTGCGGGGGGCCCGGGACTGCATGTCCACCCCCCTCATGTGCAGGAGAGGACAACAAGGCCCAGCGAGAGCAAAGCACCCCCCCCCCCCAAGGTCACTCAGTGAGTCAGAGGGAGAGTTAAAGCCAGGGCCCGGGGCTCAGGACCCTTCCCCTGCATGGCAAGGCCCTCAGGAGGGCGGGCAGGTGGGCTCCAGCCCCAGGCAGTGCGCCTGGAGGGGAAGAGCCAAGGCTGGGGAGGTGGCCCAGGAGGAGCTGTCCAAAGTGTCAGCGGACTGGGGAGGGGGCTGGTGAGATTTGGAAGCAGAGCCTTGCCGGCTGACATCTCTGAGCCACCAACTCAGCGCCCTCCGGGTGACACTCCGTGAATTCCATGTGGGCGTTTGGGCGGGGTGTGGGAAGGGCTTCGAGTCATCCAAACATCACAGGAATTGAAGTGACTTGCCAAGGGTCACGCAGCTAGGAAGTAGGGCAGGGCCGGCTTCCTGCCACCTGGGCCTGTTCCATCCGTCTGCCCACATGGCCCCCCAAAAGTGTGGGCCTCCAAGTGTGGCCAAGACCCCCCTCTCAACCTTGGCTCAGGCCCAGCCTCACTTGCTTCCAGGCACCTTGCAGCTGGACACAGACCAATGGGCAGCAGGGCCTGGAGTGTCCTTGACAATATAAGCGCCTCCCCCCTCCCCACCACCACGCCCTCCTCGCTGGCCTCAGCTGGCCCGGGGACTGGACTGGAGGGGATGGGGAGGAAGGGGAGAGGGCCCACAGGGACGAATGGAGTCAAATTTCCCAGCAGCCTGGCAGGGTGTGTGTGGGGCTGACTAACGCAGTCTAAAGGGAGAGACGTGACCTTCCTGCCCGTGTTGTGGGAGAAAGGTCCCGCAGGGCAGAGCCCCACCGTTACCTGTTCACAGCAAAGTTCTCGAACCCAAAGATGTCTAGGAGGCCGATGGACCGGCGAGAGTTCTTCACGTCCTGGGAGGGGGGCTTGTAAATCGCGGCATTGATCTTGTCTACGATCCACACGAAGAGCCGCCCGTAGATCCCCTGAGAGGCAGGGCAGCTGCATCAGCCCCGGCCCAGCCTCCGCCTCCCAAGGAGACAGGCCTGGCTCCTGGGCCCTTCCGTGGGCAGCAAGTGCTGAAACTCCCACGCCTTTACTCAAGCTGTTCCCCCTGCCCGGAGCACCCTTTTCTGCTTGGACAATTCCTACTCGTGTTTTCAAAGCTCCCCAGGAAACCCTCCCTGACCTCAGGGTTTGGGGACCCCTCCTTTGACTCCCATTTCTCCACCCATCTCTGTCTCCCCATCAGCTCTGGATGCCTTGAGGGTCCCAGAGCCCAGCACAGGGCCTAGAGCAGGGACAGCAAGTGTGACTGTGGAATCAGGCAGGATTCGGCACCCTGACCACCCAGCCCAGCCTTTCTTCATTGTCTTCTTTGAAGAGACCGGACAGGGTGCCCCTGGCTGAGGGCAGCACAGCAGAGAGAATGTCCAAAGAATATGCCCCAGCACGAGGGCCAAGGGGCTGGAGATCAAAGCAGGCCAGGGCGGAGGGCCTGAGGGGACCAGAGCTGGCAGGGCCTCTGGGGGGCACAACTCCCAGCCCCTTGTGGGACTCAGCCCAAGGCTGGAGCCTGGGTCCAAGGGCAAGTCGGGGTCATGGCCCAGAGGCCCACCAGCTCTGTGGACCCCTCAGCTCTTGCCTGTCAACACCCCATCCTCCGGAGGGGCGGGGAGAGAGGGGGCCACTCCACAAGCCCACCTTGACAAAGGCATCGCGGACATCCAGCGCCTGCTCCCTGCTGAGCGGGGTGGACACCGTCTCACCGCGGGTGATGAGGGTGCGGCTGGTCAGGCAGTTCATCAGGTCTGGGGGGTTCACCTGGTGGGGCGACATCGGGCGCTCACCCAGCCACCTGCCAGCCAGTCCCTCCCTAGAACTCCCACCGCACCCAGAACCCCTCCCTCTTCACAACCAGGCCTCACTCAGACTGTTCCCTCCACTAAGAATGCCCTTCCCAGGCCCTGCAGCCAATCCTCCCCAACTGCCAACCCACCCCAACGCTGCTGGGAGGGACCTGCTCTCTGATGGTCCCTCCCTGCCCCTCCCCCTCACCCCCCCTCCCCACCCCCCAGCATGTTGCCTGCCCTTCCCAGGACTGGCTCTTACTCTGGCTTTATTCATCACCATCTTCCAACCCAGGGCCGAGCCTAGTGTTTGCTAAAAGACTGACAAGCTGATTCACGCGGGGCCCCCAACCCTGGTCCCCTAAGTCCCTGCTGCTCCCAGGACCAGCTGGGCTAAGACAGGGTCTGGGCTCTACTCCTTCTCAGGACCCGTGCCCAGCACAGATCCTGTGCACCGTGGGTTCTCCGTGTTGAATTTCTAGAACTTCCCCAAGCAGAGGTCCCAGCTCCTTGGCCTGAAGTCAAAACTGTCCCTCTGAGAGAAACAAAAAAAGTCGAGGGGACAGAAGACCGGGCACTGACCTCGAGCAAGGATGCAGCTGTGGCCAGGGATGGGGAGAAGAGGACCTCGCAGGCATCCAGGTTTTCAAATGTCCTGGCTGTCAGCAGCAAGAGGACACCGCATCAGGCAGGGGAGGGTGGGCATGGGGGCAAGGGGGCAGTCTAAGGGGACCGAATGCCATGCCTGCGCTCAGGGGCCGCCCTGTCCACGGAGGACACCGTACTCTGATTTAAAGCTTCTCTGGTCAGTGTGCGTTGGATGAATGTTCTCATCATGAACTATGGGCACCGTGAGCTTAGAAACCGTGTGTATCCAACGCCTGGCTCTACGCCTGGCACCCAGGTATCAGACACTGGCAGTCATGCCTCCCCCTTCCCCCCAGCCTTCACCCTAGACCCCCAGAACGTCTGTGGCTCCTCTGAGACAGGTTCTGTGAAGGTGCTTGGCTTAGTGCCTGATACTCTCTGTCCTTCCCCAAATGCTTCCTCAGGCCTCGGAGCATTTGCAGGATCTCTTCCTTCTGCCTGGGGTACTCTTTCTTCATCTCTTAGCCTTTTTTTAAAGACGTGATTTGGAGAGAGAGGAACATCGATTTGTTTTTCCACGTATGTGTGCCTTCTCTTAGTCTTTTAAGATTCACTAGACTGTGAGCTTTTTAGAGCTGGGATTCTTCATTCATTCACCAAACACTTTCCAAGGGGGTCCGTTTCGACGTAAGCTCAAGCTCTTACTCAGTCGAGGGGCCATGTTGGGTACCAAGGGCATGAGCAAAATGGAGCTCGGTGCCTACCTTAGATGCCCATCTCCCAGCCTGGCACATAGTAGGTGACCAGGGAGTGTTAGATGAGTGAACATATTCTCTTTTCTAGCTTTCCCCTTTTCTGAAGATGGCTATTTCATCACTCATACCTTAGTATGAATTAATTCAAAAATTACTCCCTCTCTAAGACACCTGGCCTTAAAGAAGAAACCAAATTTGGAAGTGGTTTTAAAGGGCCAATAATGCCCTAGCTGGTTTGGCTCAGTGGATAGAACATTGGCCTACAGACTGAAGGGTCCCAGGTTCAATTCCGGTCAAGGGCACATACCTGGGTTTCGGGCTCGATCCCCAGTAGGGAGTGTGCAGGAGGCAGCTGATCAATGATTCTCTCTTGTCACTGATGTTTCTCTCTCTCTCTCCTTTCCTCTCTGAAATAGTCATTCCCCATTACACTTTATCCGTACATCTCCATAGGGAAATTTCAGCACAGTTAAGCCACACCTGAGGCTAGGGGGCCTGTTCAAATTGCCCACAGGCGAACTCTCCCAAAGAAGGTACATGCTGAGACAGAATCGGAGGCACCAGCACCCCCTGGATGGCTAGGTATCATGCTGCCCCAGGATCCAGCACAGGGTTGGGGGAGTGGGTGCCACTGAGGCCCCTCACCCTCGTACTGCAGGTTGCCGAGGTGCAGGATGGAGGCCAGGAGCTTCGAGATCTCCCAGTTCTCTGTGTCAGTGAACATGAGCACCTTCATGGCGGAGCGGATGTTGGCATACTCCTGGCTGTCCTCGCGGCCCTCGCAGGTTATGCAGTTACCCTGGTGGGCAGGAGGGATAGAGTGGGTGAGGGGGGCCTCAGGAGGCCCTCACTGCCCAGCCCAGCAGCCTGGCTCCGGGCACCGACCTCACCTAACGGGCACCGTGACTCTCAGGAAGGCTAGAAAGCTCCCACATGGGCGGCTCAGGAACACAGCTCCTTCGACTGGAACCCTGGATGCCCCTTTCCCATGAGTAAGAGGGGCTGGGTCACTGATGCCAGGCCTGGCCCATCACCCTGCCTGGCAGGCACAGTACCAAGGCCCTGCCATGCTCCCCTCCACCCATGGACACCCACCCTCAGGGACTTGAACCCCTCACCGGGTGCAGCCTGGGGTGGAAGGAGCATTGGCAGGGCCTGCTCCATGGTGTGTGCCTGTAAGACACATGTGTATGTGTGTGTGTGTGTGTGTGTGTGTGTATGCATGTGTTACACCTACAACACACATACATGCACCTTCGTTGTCCCACATCCCTCAGGTGCCATTGCTCACATGTGTGCTCACATGGCTCAGCCCATCTCCAGATAACCAGCCATAGGGTCTCCCCAGGACTAAGGAAGCTGGTGCCCCCCAAGCCAGCCTGCTGTGTGGTAGCAATGGCCTGGTCCACTTCTCCTTGGTGGCCTGCCAGCAGCAAGAGGCTGGCACCAGAGCCCTGTAATCAGCGAGCCCTCAGGTATGAAGCATAGTGCCCTGCATCCTGCACTCCTGGGCGCCTGGCAGAGGCCTCAGCCTTCAAGTCGTTAAAACTACACTAATTCAGTATATGTGTACAGGCGGGTCCGTGTGCACGCACACATGGGTGTGTGTGTGTGTGTGTGTGTGTGTGTGTGTGTGTGTGTGTCCCTGGGTCTGGCACGTCTACACACACTTAAGTGTGTCTGTGGGGAGAATTTGTCTAGATGTGTGTGCAAGCGGGTGTGTACCCAAGTGGAGAACAGGCCTAGGGCACACACAAGTCCAGGGTGGGCTGGGCTGGGGCAGGCGAGAGGATGGGAAAAAGCCCACGTGGAAATTCCCACGCACCCGGCCCAGAGCTGGATGGGCTGACCCCGACCTCACTGGGAGGGCTGTCCCCCTCCCCGGATGCCCCCCCTGGGCCTCACCATAGCCAAGTAGTTGTAGTCGGTGGCCTGGCCCAGGCCCAGCTTCCTCTTCTGGTCCTCGCTCATGCCCGCCAGCATGCAGTAGAACACATGGTAGTTCCTCTCGTCGGGCGCCTGAAAACGGGGCACAGGTGTTGGGGGCAGGGGCACAGGAGGAGGCTGCCAGGAATCAGTCAGGAAGCCTGGCCACACGGCTTGTTGTGTGAACAAGTGGCTTCTATGGAAAAGCTCCCCTGGTGGAGCCATGGTGGACTTGGGGCACGCAAGCAGGCAGCAGCCTAGGGACAACTGAGGCTACTGGGACGTGGAAATCCCACGCAGCACTGTGGCTAGGGTTCTGTGAGGGACAGCTCTGGCCCCGGGCCTGGGCCCACCTGGCGACAGACGCGCGACTTCTCCAGCAGGTACTGCTCGATCTTGGCGCCCTCGATGGCGCCCCGCTTGTTGAAGTGGATGTCAATGTACTTCCCGAAGCGGCTTGAGTTGTCGTTGCGAATGGTCTTGGCATTCCCGAATGCTTCAGGGTGGGTAGAGGGTCACGGGCAAGGTCAGCCCCCACCCGGCCACCCAGCCCTCCCCTGAGGCCCCTGGCCCTACCTTCCAGGATGGGGGTGGCCTCCAGCACCTGCTGCTCGATCCACGAGTGCTGCCCACTGATGGCCGCCAGGAACTGCAGGATCAGCTTCGTGCTCTCCGTCTTCCCTGCCCCAGACTCCCCACTGCAGAGGACACCCAGAGAGAGGCACCCTGTCACAGTCTGTGTTGTCCCCCTCCTCATAGCGCTTCAGCCCCAGCTGCTTCCCCCACGAGCCCTCTCCCGTCTATGTAACTGGCTGACAATATAGACCTTCCAGGGCTGGGAAGGCTAGAGGAGTTCATTGCTCTGCCACAACCAGAGGTTACTTTCCTTCCCCTCCATTCAGACATGCACACCCCTCCCTCCCTACTTGCCATATAGCATGGCACATATTAGACGCTGGATCGTGCTTTGTCCTTTTACCCTCTGCCTAAGAAAAAACAGGATCCTGAGCTTTCAACTGACCATAACTTAATAGGAGCCAGCGGTCAATAAGGTTGGCCTCAAAAGCTAACATGAACTTTGGTTGCATTAATAGAGATCTAAGACCTGGGAAAGGGGAGGTGATTCTCTATACTATGAGACATTAGCAGGAGCACATAGCTAGGGCTCTAGGGGTTAAGCCTGGACCTCCACACTGGTGCTGGGCCGCCCACCTGATGATGCAGCACTGGTCACGGCTGTTTCGTTTCATGTTGAAGTAGCAGTTGTCGGCAATGGCAAAGATGTGCGGGGGCATCTCCCCAATCTTCTTGTTGGTGTACTGGCGGATGTGCTCTGGCGAGTAGATGGAGAGCAGCTGGTAGGGGTTCACAGCCACCAGGATGGAGCCCGTGTATGTCTGTGGATAAGGAAGACCAGGGAGCTCACCACGGCCCATGTGGGAGGCTCTGACTCCAGAAGGTTCTCAGGTTGTGTCTGCTCCATCCCTCCGGAAGGGACAGCACTGGCTTTGGAGCCACATGGCTCCGGTGTCAGAATCCTACCTCTCTATGATTTGGGGGCGGGTCTTCAGACCAGCACTGGGCCTGGCTCAGAGGAAGTGTCAGGGACATTTGATGAAAGGAGGAAAGAAGTGAGGAGAGAGGGAGAAAGGGTCTCTGAGCCTTGATTTCTTTATCTTCATCTGTAAAATGGGCACAAATCAACTGCTTATGAAAATGAAAGAAAATTCATAGCACACTGTAGGGACTCCTCAAATGCTGGCTCCCACCTTTGCCCTGCAGCCTGCACTTGTAGAGTAGAATTCTAAACTGGACCTTTCTAGAACAGAGGGAGTGGAACCAGGCCACAGGAGATGAAGGGGCTAGGAGGTGTGGTTGGGCTGGGTGGGCCAGGTCCCTGCAGCACTGCCCCTGAGCTTGGGGACAGGGCACCTCCAGACATCCTGGGCAGTGTAGGCTCAGGGGCCAGGGGCCCCTCAGAGAGTCTTCCGGGCCTCTCTCTGTGGGCTCCCCAGTTAGTGCACAGCATGGCCTCCTGTGCAAAATGTCCTGCTGTGGGCCTGGCCTGCCACTCAGGGGACAACAAGCCACCAGAACACAGTGCCGTACCCAGGGTGACTTCTCCCTCCTCCTGCCCCTCCCACCCCAACCCCGACTTTAAAGGGGGGTGGTTAACATCTACCTCCCAGGCTGTTGTAAAGACCAAAGGGCATAACCTGGTGCAGAGCGGCTGCCCATAAGCGCCACCTTCCTTTCTCCTTACACCCCCTTACAACACGATGCTCACCCGCCTGACCCCTGATCACCACGTGGCATGAGGCTGCCTCCATGCAGTCATTCAAGAGCCCTTCTCTGGGGCACACGGGGAGGCGGACAGCCCCACCCTGGGGGCCGGGGAGGGAAAGCCTGGGGCTCTGGGAGCTCGAGGACCCCCGTGAATTCCTCGAGGTAGGAGGTGAGGGGGGAGCAGGTCTCTCCGTGAGAATCGGGCATGGAAGCCTGAAAGGGCATGACATTTGGGAGAAAGGCCGCCCTGCAGCTGTGGGGAGAGGGACGGCTGCGGCAGAGGCCGCAGGCAGAGACGGTATTTCAGACCTAATTTCAGTCCACCGGGAGCCAGACGGAGGTGGTCTGAGAGCCAGGTCCGTGACCAGGTCGGGCAGGGGCAATGGCAGAGGCCCCGGGCTTGCTGAGACCCCAGGAGCACCTTCCTGGGGCCGGGCCCCGCCTGCTCCTCCCACCAGGGCTCCCACGGCCTCTCCACGGGGCCCTCCTGAGCACCAGGCCCTCAGTCCCCTGCCTCCTGGGTGTCCCCACTGACGTCCACCGGCCTGTCCAGACCAGACCTCTCTCCCTTCCAAGCGGCTCCTCCTCAGCCTCCCCGCTCTGCCAACATGCCACCACCACCCTTCACCAGGCAGAGCAGGGCCCAGGAGCTCCCTCCACACCTCTCGGGCCTGCGTACAGCCCACCTGTCTCCACCCGCATGGCCACCCCCCTGCTGGCCAAGCACCTCCCCACGGGGCTCCCGGGTTCCACACTGTCCACTGCGAGCAGGGCCGCTTTTAAACAATCTGAGTGTGTCATCCCCTCCTGGAAACCCCCAGGCGGCTTCCCACAGCCTCAGGACAAAGTCCATCTCCTGTCCCTGCCCACAAGACCCCGAGCCTGGCCCTCACCAGCCCCATCCCACAGCCAGAGGCGCCCTCCATATTAAACACCTCAGTTGGAAGCCCCACACTCCATCCCCTGCCCCTTCACCCAGCTAACTGCTGCTCATCCTTCCAGTCCACGCTGAGAGGGCCCCTGCAGGAAGCCGGCACCACTTGTGTCTCCAGCCCAGCTCACACCAGGACTTCCCTGGGCCCACCTGACTCCTCCCTCGTTCTGGTTCCCTCTCCTCTACACCCTGCACAGCACGCAGGACACTC
Source organism: Corynorhinus townsendii (assembly GCA_026230045.1). NCBI lineage: Eukaryota > Metazoa > Chordata > Mammalia > Chiroptera > Vespertilionidae > Corynorhinus > Corynorhinus townsendii. Next base: position 47,164,345 of record JAPDVU010000008.1, on the reverse strand, counting down.
AGCAAATGCTCCTGACTAACTGAAAGAGTGACTGCATTAATGGGTGAAGCAAGTCCCTGCTGCCCAGGAAAAAGCAGGGAGGGGAGCTCAGAGGGCAGGCCTGTCAGCAACACTGAGGCAGCCCTACCAACACTGACGGGAAGGATGGCCCAGATACATGGCCAGTGGAAAAGCACAGAACAGTATGGGGCAATGTTACCATCATAGACAAACATTTTTAATTGTATATACACATTATTCTATATCATATATATACATATACATATATATACTAGAGGCCCAGTGCATGAAATTTGTGCACAGGGGGTGGGTCCCTCAGCCCGACCTGCACCCTTTCCAATCTGGGGGCCCTGATGGCTTAGGCCCACTCCGCGTGGTTCTCTGCTCTCTGCAGAGCCTGGCCGCTCCGCACCCACTGCCCAGAGGCTCTCCGCAGTCGAGGCAGGACGTTTGCTTCAACAAAGCAAGCATTCCGCCAGGCAGCTCACACTGCCCACTCTCAGTGGCCGCCCCGCCAGCACTGGGGGACTCCGGCGGGGCTGAGGGGACTGGGCGCCACCATATTTGTGACAGAGTGATTTAATAAAAGGGTAATTTGCATATTACCCTTTTATTAGATAGGATACTAGAGGCCCAGTGCACAAAATTCATGCACTGTGGGGGAGATCCCTCAGCCTGGCCTGTACCATCTCGCAGTCCAGGACCCCTCGGGGGTGTCTGCCTAAGCTGGCAGTCAGACATCCCTCTCGCAGTCTGCAGTCCAGGACTCTCATAGTCTGGGATTCCCTTGCTCCTTACCACCCACCTGCAGCGGAGGCGGGAGAGGCTCCCACCACTGCCACTGTGCTCACCAGCCGTGAGCCCGGCCTCTGGCTGAGCAGCACTCCCCCTGTGGGAGCACACTGACCACCAGGGGGCAGCTCCTGCATTGAGCATCTGTCCCCTGGCAGTCAGTACGCATCATAGTGACCGGTTGTTCCACCAGTCGTTCCGCTGGTCATTTTGTTATTCAGTCAATTTGTATATTAGGGTTTTATTATATAGGATGCACATATACAGTCAGCCCTGTGTATCTGCAGATTTCCCATCTATGTATTCAACCAACCATGAGTCAAAAATATTCAGATAAAGTTACATTGTTGCTGACATACTATGTAGTTGGTCAATGATGGTTGGGTCTGAGCTGAACATGTACAGACTTTTTTCCTTGTCATTATTCCCTAAACAATAACAACTATTTACATTGTATTAGGTATATTAGAGATGATTTAAAGCAGCCATGGACCACTGGTGGTCCGTGAGGTCCAAAAGGTTGGCGACCGCTGATTTAAAGTATACAGGAGGGGGTGCCTGGGTTATATGCAAATATCACACCTTTTCATATGCGGGATTTGAGCATCCATGGATTTGGGTATTGACTGGTGGTGCTGGCACCAGTCCCCTGTGTATACTGGAGGATAGATTGGAAATTAATAGCAGTGGTTCTCTGTGTGGCAGAAGGAAAATGTTCTAATCTGTAGCACGTATCCCTATTTCAAAATAAATAATAAAAACAAGGCCTCTTCCTTCAGTGAGAGGACCCTCCCCCGCAGAAGGGCAAGGACACCCCACCTGACGGGAAGGTCCCCATTGGGCGCAGGACTTCGCAGCTTCCACATCATCTCCCCTCACCTCCGCAGAAGGCCGCTGAGGAGTGCGGTCACGTTCCCTCTCAGAAGGGAGAACTGAGCCTCCAAGAAGGAGAGGGACTTCGAGATCACACAGCAGATAAGCAGGGAGTGGGGTGAGCAAGGGACCTGGGCCCAGAGCCCCAGCTCTCGCTTTCCCACCTGGACTTCCCCAAATCTCAGGATGCACCGGCGGGACTGTGGAGCTGGCCGTGGGGGGAGTAGAAGAAGCAAGAGGATCGCCACTGCTAGCTTGAGACCAGGCGCGCCTGCTCCTCTCTGGGCCTCAGTGCCCATCCATCCCCCAAGACTCTCAGCACTGCTTCCCGAGCCCTCTGGCCCTCTTTCTCCAAGAGTCCGCAGTCAGCAGACAGTGAATGCCCACTTGCCCAGCGCAGGCCTCTTGCTCAAAGTCTCCAGTAATAAAACCTGCCCTGTGGGGCCATGGGCCGGGCTGGAGGACAGATAAGGACGATTCCCAAGCCCCAACACAGCACACGAGGTCCCTAGGGGCCTCCAGGTCCCCAGGGGAAGATCAGGGGGCCTCCCTGGGGCCAGAGATACCCCCCAGGAGATGTGGCAGGAATCCATTTTACCTCAAGCTCCACCTCCTCCAGGAAGCCCTCAGGCCTGCCAGCCTGCAGCCTCTACTTTAGCAGACCATGAATACCAAAACACATCCTGGGGCACACAGAGCTCCCCAGAGTCACAGAGGTACCCACCTAAGAGTCTCCTCATTGCACCAGAGGGAAGGCTGTGACCAGAGTGGCACAGACTCCGCAAAGGCCACTTGCCAAGACCTGGGTCCAGGCCTCCCAGACCTCTGTTCAACTTCAGGACGTCCTGGGTCCCTGTTAGCCCTGCCACCTGTTCCCTGCAGAACCCAGGGACAGCCCCCGGCCTCTGGGTCACCCAATGAGAGATTGCTCGGTGTCCTCGGCGGGCCCTCTCCTATTGAGGTGCCTGGGCTGACTTGTGGCTTGGAGACTATCTGTCCCTCGGGCTCCTGGGGGCAGGCCAGCTGGAGCAGGCAAGCCCAGGGCAGACAGTCAGGGACAGGGTGTCCCCCCGGCTCATGGCTGTGAGCGGTGCGGTAATCTGAGGAAATCCTGGGTGTGCGGGACTGTGCTCAGGGTAACCCAAGCCATGAAGTGACCAGGGGTTGCCATGGTGAGGGACAGGTATGGTTTCTGAGTGGGACAACGGCCCAGCTGCTTCTTCGGAGCCCTGCTCTCCTCCTCCATCACCCACCCAGTCGCAGAGCCGTGGAGCCACCAAGTCCAGGAAACTCCCTTGAACCCTATGGTTCTTGACCACGACTTCCCAGACACCCAGAATCTGGGGCCTGTGGACGAGAAGGCTGGGGCCTTCCAGGGGCCATGGCTTGGTTTTCTGACCAGACCTCTGAAGGAAGGCGGCTTCATCCCCTGACCCCTCCCTGCCCCCTCTCCTCACCCAGGAAAGGGGTCAGAAAGGTTACTAGTGACTCTTCCAATGAGGCAAATGGTGCAGGTCCCGGCATTTTCTGGAGAACCTGTAACCTCTGGGATTGTTTTGTTTGACCCCTAGTCAGCCTACTGAAGGACACAATGTCCAGCTGCTTTCTCCGCCCTGCCAGCCAATCACAAACAGGATTCACTGATCTGGGACTCCCTGGCGTTTCCCACCTGCAGCCCTTAGGAATCCCGTTTTCGCCTTTTTCCTTGATTCAGTCTACTAACCAACTCCCTCCCAAGTGAGCAACCATTTTGTCTGCAAAATCACCAAACTGTGTGTAAAATGACCACTTCCAAGCCTCAGAGTGATTCTCAGACGTGGTCTGCAGGGTCCAAGGTGGAGCCCCTCCCACCTCCCTCAGCTCCTCCCTGGGAGGGGCCCAGCCTCCTGGGAGGAGGGTAGGTCAGGAAATGTCTCTGGCAGGGACCTCGGGCATCCAGACCCAGTGCCAGCCTCCACTCAGCCTGAGGGAGTGGCCACAGAGAGCCCTGGACCCCGCGGTGTCCACTTGCCATCCAGGGAGAGGAGCAAGGGGGGGACTGCCCACGACTGGGGTGCAGACACCAGTGGGCCCTCAGGGGGAATGTCTGGCCTTGACTGGAATTCTAGCCCCACGCCCTGTCAGTGCAAAGGGCTCCCTGTGATAGCCGCTTGCTGTGCCTGTGCAAGGGGTGGACGCCAAGGGCCCAGACACAGCCTCTCCTCCAGAGCCTGAAGCCCCAGAGGCACCAGCGTGGGGAGGGTGGCAGAGGGCCTCCCAGCAGCTCCGGGCCACAGTGCCAGGGCTTCTGAGGGGACGGGACCCTCGCCCGGAAAGCTCCTTGCTGTGATTCCTCAGGGACAACCCCTGGCTCCCCTTCATGGTCCTGACAACCTGAGCGACTCGTGCCGCTCACTCACCGGGCATGGTCCTGCCTCCGCCTTCTAGGCATGCAGTGCCCTTCCCGGAATGCCATCTCCACGAGCCAGCCTCACCCCCCTCCGGGAGCCCTGCCACTCTCCCCGAGCTGGGAGTGACACCTCCCTCCTGCAAATCCCTCAGAACCTTCTCTGCACTTCTCCCAGGCACTGGTCACCCCACAGCCCCCTGAGCACGCCCTCCATACCAGCCTGCCCAGGGCCTGGGGATTGGCCTCGGGGGCTCCCTCCGCTCTCTCCCTGTTGCTGCACACCCACAGTTACCTTCACCTCTGAGCTGCTTGAGGGAGGGGCTGGGTCAGAGCCATGCAGTGATCCCAGTGCACAGCTGTGGGCCTGGCTAAACCTTGTGGAGTGTCAGTTTTCCTGTCTGTAAAATGGGACTATTGGAGTAGATCCGCAGCTGTAAGTGTGGCCCAAAGACCTCTGAGGGTCCCCAGACACTTTTAGGAAGTCCACAAGGTCTTTCTTTTCCACCTACACATCAGTGAGGCCAGATTTTCTTCGAATACTTTAACTAAAACATCAGCCTGGATGCAGAGCAGATATAAGAATCCAGTTGTCTTCTATTAAAGCCAGACATTAAGGATATTTGAAAATATTGTAAAACAATGTCACTCATCTCATTATCTTTTTTTGAAAATACAGTTCTTTTTCATAAAAATATGTTATCTTGTAATGGATTTTTATGTTTTTTTAATGAATTAATAAAATGAAGTTTCTCAGTTTTAATTTCTAATTCAGTAAATATCAATAGACATTACTCACATAAGCACACTTTGGGGTCCTCAATAATTTGTTTTGTTAATCCTAACCCAAGGATATTTTTCCATTGATTTTTTAGGGAGAGGGAAAGGAAGAGGGGAAGACAGAGAGGAACATTGATGTGAGAGAAACACATCGATTGGTTGCCTCCTGCATGAGGCCTGACCAGGGCCCGGGCTGGGGAGGAGCCTGCAACCAAGGTACGTGCCCTTGGCCAGAATCGAACCTGGGACCCTTAGGTCCACAGGCCAACACTCTCCACTGTGCCAAACCGGCTATGTCTCTTCAATGAATTTTAAGAGCATAAAGGGTTCCTGGGTCAAAAAGTGTGAGAACCTCTAATTAAATGATCTCCGTGGGCCCTTCTTGTTCTGATGGGTACTGCCCACCCTCAATGCCCATGGGCCTCTCCTCCTATTGGGATCAGCTCAGTCCTGTCTGGGTGAGACTGTCTTCATTTGTCTTGAGTTTCCAGGTGGAGTGTGGGGTGTGTGTATGACTGGGTGTAATATGGCAGTTTGGGGGAGGGGAGTCAAGGAGCACGCTCCCTCCTCCATCCCCTGCCTGAAGATATGGACTCCCAACCCCTCCTCTCTTGACCTTGTGGACCCAATACAGGCCTGACCCCACAGCAAACCCAGGTGGGCGGGGCAGCAGCTCCCTGTCTCTGGGCAAAGCACTGAGCCTGTCACCAACTCTGCCCTGGCTTCCCAGTGGTTTCAAGACCTACGGAGGCACATGAACTGGGATGCAAAGAGCCTCCTTCCCCAACCCCAGACCACACGGCCCCAAAGAGAGGCTAAGCCAGCCCCAGGGACACAGGCAGAGGGGGCCCTGGTCCGTGGCTAGCAGCAGGTCTGGCAGTCTCAGGAGGCTGGGCCCCTGGGCAGCACCGGGGCCGGGGGGCAGCGGGCGGGGCAGCACTCACATAGATGAGGTGGTCCCGGTAGCGGATGAGCAGGTTGCGCAGGATGCCAGCCTCATTGAGGTCCCCCAGGCGAATCATGTCCTCCACGCCGTGGACCGACGTGGGATGCATGGGCTTGATGTGTGTGGCCTTCTGCGGGGTGATCCAGTGTTCCTGCGAGAGGCACAGGGGCTATGTCAGGGTGCGCTCCTGAATCCCAGGCTGCGCTCAGCTGGGGGAAAGGCCCTGGACGGAAGGGAACCCCCAGTCCGTGCGACCCTGCTAAGGGTTCTGTTCTCTTCCGCAGCCAAACGCCATTGGTACTAACAGGTTTAAGTCTATAGGGATGGTACTGCTCGCCCCCAACCCCCAGGGGCCTCTCCTCCTCCCCTTAGGGGTTCTCTCGACAGACCTAAGAGGAAGGCAGGCCACGGACTGTGGCCCCATAAGGTTGTCATAAAGGGGATGAGGGTCCCCCAGTCACTTTGCGGGATGGAATGAAAAGTGTAATACTTGGAGTAAGCCTTGGCTTCCAATCTAGACTCCAGTAAACAAATGCACAAAAAGTACTTTCAGAGAGTTCCAGAGATAAAGCAACAGAACAGAGCATGGAGAGCCACTGGGCGAGCGACTTTAGACAATGTGGTCAGGGGTCACCTCTCAGAGGAGGTGATAGCTAAGCTCAGACCTGAATGATAAGAAAGGGACCCTGTAAGATGTGGGAGTCCCCACGAGAGGAAATCCCAGGTCCAGGGAACAGCAAAAGCACAGGCTCTGAGGGTGGAGGAGGGCGGCAGCCGTGGAGACGGGGAGAAGTGGACCCATTGGGGGTGTATTTCACAGGCTTGATGCGCTTTCACTACTGAGCTGAAGCAGAAACTAGGACAGAGGCTGCCCTCTAGCTCCCCCTCCTCTTCCCTGCAATATTCCCTGCTGCCACCGGGTGGCAGACGGTGGAGCATCTGGCCAATAGCATTGACTCCCAACAAACTTGCAAAGCCCAGGTTTCCTCCCAGCGCTGGAAGCACCCCCCACCCCCCGCCCCCCAGCCTGCAGCTGGAGGTACTGCAGACTAGGGGGCCCCCTAGTCTGCAGCACCTTCTCCTCACAATCCTAGCCCTCCAGGGAAGTGAGCCTGACCTGTGCTCTGGGGTGTGGCCACAGCCTGAGTTAAGCCCCCACAGACTTCTGGGGCCCCCTCCCTCCTCCCAAATGCCAGAGCCCTGGGAACCTCAGGACCTGACAGGACCTGACTTTGGGGAGGGGGTGAAGAGGACCCTCCGCCACCTTCCCGCTCAAGCCTCCGACTTGCCGAGCAGGTGTGATGGCCATGTCACGATTCTCCTCCAGGTCCCTTCCGGGAGAACCAGCCCCTGCGGTTAGATGCTAGCAGGAATCTGGGCCCCCCCCCCCCCCCACACACACACACACACATCCTATCTCACCCCAATCCAACTGGTCACGACTCCTACCCATTCAATCCTCTAAAGCGCCCTCCTCGCCAACCTCAAGCCCCTACGCTGATCCGGAACACCAGCTCTCACCTGGTCCCTGCCCCTGCTGTCCTCCACCTCACCTCCGCCCTCCCCTCCCTCCCCCACCCCTGGCGTTTCCTCAGGCACCAGTCTGACCCCACCACTCTGGGGCTTTCAGCGTGTTTTCGGCGCTTCTGTGACTCGCCCCCCCCCCCCCCCCCCCCCCCCGCACATGCTCCTCAGCCTGGCGTTCAAGGGCCAGCGTGAGCCCCAGTTACCTCCGTACTTCCAGGCCAGGGGAGGCTGGTGTCCGCGTCCCCAGACACCTCTGTGACTGGCTCGTGCTGTCCCCTCTGCCTTCTTTCCATCAGTCTTTGAGGCTCAGCTCAGATGTTCCCAATTTCCAAAGCCTCCATGACACGGCTGCCCACCCTCACAGGCTCCCCCTGTGCCCCGGCCCCGCCCCCAGGTCCTCCTCTGGGTTCCCACGTGGCCTGGGTCTCCCACCACAAGGCAGTGGTCACCTGGGTTGCCACTGTCTGAGTGCAGCTCTGTCCCCGACCTCCCAACTTGCCCCAAGGCTGGGCATTCCTGGGGGCCAGGCTCCCTGTCTGCGGGGTCCCTTCCTCGGTGCCTCGTACAGGGACCACGGCAGGGACACTCTACTGGGCCAGGTGCCAGCTGGTGGCCACAGCGGACCAGGTCTGAATTAGAAGCAGAAGTCCTGGTCACAGGGAGACCCCAGAGGCCTCCTATCCCAACCCCCTCACTTCACATGGGAGACCAGGACCCGAGCAGGATGGTGGCCTGCCCAAGGCCCTCAGGGCGCGCAGGGCCGGCCAGCCATTGCCCACCACTCCAGTTTCCCTGGCATTTCAAGGCACCTCCTGGGCCAGGAGCAATTCAATCCAGGTCAGGCCCTCAGGAAGCTCCAGCTCTCCCCGAGGCATGAATGGGCCGGGCGGTGAGATCGAAGAACGCGCCTGGACTTTCCAGTCCCAAGTGGAACATTCCTCTCCCCCAGGCACCCTGTTCCTCATAAAAGCTGATCCAGGTGGAAAATTCCCTCTGCCTGGTCCCCTCTCACTGACCGAGCCAGAGAGAGAGGACTCCCGGGCAAGCTGTCTGCCTTCCCCACTCGACCCCAACTCTGGGCCCATAATTACTCCCCCAACCATTCAGAGAGAAGAGGCGACTCAGCCTTTGCATGACCCTGGAACCCTGGGCATGCCACTGCTTCCCTGAGCCTCCACACCCTCACCTACAATGTGGGAATTAGAGTGACAGTCCCTTCTTCTTGGGGGTGTTAGGAGGATTCATTGATACAATGAAGGCCGGCCTTTGTTTTACTCCTGCGAGATCTACAAAGGAGCCAGGGCATTCCTCAGCCAGTGCCGGGTATTACAATTCCTCAGGACAGAATGGCCAGCCACTGGTTTATAGCGAGGAGTCATGCTCCAGAGGTACTGTGGCCTGTCCAGTCCAGCAGCAGAGCTGAGTCTCTCCTCACCCCTTTCCAGCTGAGGCAGCACCCTCAGATCAATGTCCACCTATAATACGGACCAAAGTGTAACCAGGGCAGAAACCAAGACCTGGCCCTGAAGAGAGAGGGGAAGGGGGAGGGGGAGGGGGAGGGGGAGGGGGAGAGGGAGGGGGAGGGAGAGATCATGGCCAAGTGCAGGGACTGTGGCACATTTGGAAAAGAGCTGGCCTGGCACTGAGCTCGGAGAGAGGGGGACCACCGGCTCTGAGGGGAATGGAGGAGGCACATCTGGCCATGGGAGGGGCTTGGGCAAAGGCAGAGTGTTGGGATTCCAATGAGGACTGGAACCACAGCCTTCCATTCATCACTTATTCATTCATTCAGCAAGCCTCTGGAGAACGTTTTCTGGGCAGACCCTTTGTTGAGCTCTGAAGAACTGGATTGAGTCACCTGGTCCCTACCCTCAAGTTGAAGAAGTCTGTGGGATGACAGAGGAATAAAAGGAGGGCCTGGAGGGGTGAGGAGGGCATGAGAGTGAGAAAGGCTGGTGAACGAGGCGGCCAGAGCCCAGGCACCCGATTCCACTGAGGCAAACCCATCCTCCCCATCCTGCTCCACGCCAGCCAGTCATGCAGCCCCCACTCTCAGGGCCCTAGTGGGGGCGGGTGGGAGGGGACCTCTGAGATCTGGTGACACAGTTACGGGACACCATCTGACATGCAACATGACCCGGCTGAAACTCAAGCCCGTAGGCAGAGTCCCTGGGCCCCACCCCAAAGGCTGCAGGCAGGTTCGTGGGCCTGCCTGTGCCGCCAGCCCCCCTTCTGTGGCTTCCCGGCGAGTCTGAGAACTGGAGCCTCTGGAATGACACTGCAGGCTCTCCCAACCCCAGGGGACAAAAGGTGGTCAACGGGACCTGAGCCCCAAGTTGCCGCTGAGATGTTGGGAGGGGAATGGAGTGCACGGAGGCCAGGGGCCTGGGTCCTCACCCCAGCACCATCACCTGCAGCTGCGTGACTAGTTCCGTGGCCCCTCTCTGTGCCGCAGTGTCCCTGGGTAACAGTGGCTGCCCACTTTGCCTGTCACAGATGCCGTGAGGACCCACAGACAGAACGGGGTCAAAGGGCTGTGCAGACCCTGATGGGGATGTCCCGGGAGCTGCAGGGGTAACAGTGACGCCCCTCTCCCTCCATGTCCACTACAAGGCCTCCAGCGTCCCGAGCCCTCCCCTCTCCCCAGCAGAGCCTTCTGCTCCAAGTTGCTGTCCCCTCCTTCTCCCCCATCAAACTGGGAGGCTAAGACAAGGACTCAGTCCCATCTCTGTGTCCCCAGCGCTGGGCATAGCACTGAGTGCAACCCACATTATGGCGGAATTGAATCTCTCTGAGTCCCTCATGTCCCTGCTAAGCAGCCACCCTGTTCTCTGCACCACGTCTGCATGTCTCCATGCACATACACACGTGCAATACACATGCACACATGTTCAGAGGCTTCCCCTCGGAGCCCTCATCCAGACCATGCACCTTCCTCACACCTTTCCTTTCTTCCTCAAAGCCCCAGTCTCACTACCTACCAACACACACTTCCCGTGTCCCTTCCCTTCAGGAGATAGAGAAGACACGGGAGATAAAGGGTGAACCTGTTAGGCTGATTCCCAGGGGAAGTCAGGTGGACAATGAATTCACAGGATGCTGTAACCCAATAGAGCGAGACCAAGGGCATTTTCAAGCTCTCACTTTACTGGGGTGTTCTCCATGTGTGATCTCATTTGTGGGTCAACACCCTGTGACATAGTTCCTATTATCCCCATTTTACAGAAGAAAACAGTGAGGCTCAGGAGGAAAAAGACTTGGCAAAGCTTGCACAGCTAGTAAGTGGGCAGGATGGAATAGGAACCTAGTCTGTCTAACCCCAAAGCACACTGGTGTCTGAAGAGCTCCCAGCCTGGTGGCACCTGCTGCCTCACCGTACATATACGCATGCCCACGCAGACACCTATCTCTAAGAGTAGGAAGAATGGGCTATGCTTGTGGACATAGAACAGGTAGCTTGGGGCAGAAGAGAACTCCATGGGGGGGAGGGTGCAGTGAGAGGTGACAGTGAGGGCACAGGCACCACCTCTACCCCCTTGAGGGGGGTCACTGCTTGGTGCCTACCTCAGGTCACCTGTCAGCCTGTGTCCTCCCCAAGGCATGGGGATGGGGGGAGATAGGGGACTACTCACATTGCCCTCATCGTCCACCACCTGGATCTGCCCAGAGTCGCAGAGCTTCACCACCGCCCCGATGGGCACATCGAACTCCTGCCCGGATCTCAGGTCCATCCAGACATAGTCCCCCTGTGGGTGAGAGACAGTCCCAGGCCAGGTGAGCAGGGATGAGGCTCGGGCACCCCTTCCAAGCAACCCTGTGCCCCATCCCTACCACCACCAGAGGCTTTTGTGCCAACCAGGAGAGGGAAGAAAAGGGTACTTGCACTTGCTGAAAGCCATTTGGTGCCAGTCCTGGGCTGGGCATTTACGCAATGTCATCACCCCCTCCTCTGTAGCAGCCATTACTGCCCTGATTTTATAGATGAGTAAGCAGAGGCTCGGAGAGAAGAGCCGAGATCACACAGCTGGGCAGCTTCGACCCCAGGCCTGTCCCAAGCCTGGCTCTCCGAGGCTCTGCACCTCACACATGTAGAGCGGACTCGTTGGGGTTTGGGCAGAAACACCAAGGCACCCAAACCACGTCTCCTCTGTCCTAAAGGAGTCCCACAGGACACCCGAACTAGGTCGATTCTCATAGTTGTAGTTAAGGGTTCCTCACAGTGACAGCGCTCTGGGCCGGCCCTGGGATGTGAGTTCAGTTGTACTGTCTCCTGGCTTGTGGGCAGAGCCCTGACCCTAAGGGAGGTGGGGGTGGGGAGAGTGTCATGTTTGTGTCCTCTAAGAATCTGCCATAGGGCCTGGCTCTCAATGGGGCACATGGAAGCCAAATGTAAGACCCAGAGTCAGGGAAAAGGAGTTCGAGCGAGCAACCACTTTCAGCCACGATGCAGTCAACAAGCACGTTTGGAGCACCTGCTGAATACAAGGCACTGACGGAGCGAAATGCTGGGATTGAGCAGCGACATGGAGTCCACACTCTGGTTGGGAGGACACAGAAAACAAAGAGCCGAGCAAGTACGTTAACACGACCACGTTGACTCGTGGTGAGGGCTGTGATGGAGATGAGCACCATGGTGGAGAACGGCTGAGCGGCCAACCGTAGATGCAGTAGCCAGGGAAGCCACTCTGTGCAGGAAATCTCTGAGCTGAGACCCGAAGGCGAGAAGCAGCCAGACAAGGAAAGAACAAGGACAGAAATCTGGGCAGAGGAAATGACATGTGCAAAGGCCCTGGGGCAGGAAGGAACTGCAAGGAGGCCCTTGTGTCAGGACCGGAGGGGAGAGAGGACAGTCACAGAGGTGGGCATGCTCCAGGGAAGAGGGGCTCTCATTGGCCTGCAAGTAAAAGTTTGGATTTTAATCAAAACAACAATGTGGTACCACCTCACACCTGTCAGAATGGTTATCATCAACAAATCAACAAACGTCAAGAGCTGGTGAGGATGTGGAGAAAAAGGAACCCTCCTGCACTGCTGGTGGGAATGCAGACTGGTGCAGCCACTGTGGAGAACAGTATGGAGTTTCCTCAAAAAACTAAAAATGGAACTCCCATTTGACCCACTGATCCCACTTCTAGGAATATATCCCAAGAAACCAGAAATACCTATCAGAAAGGATATATGCACCCCTGTGTTCATAGCAGCACAATTTACAATAGCTAAGATTTGGAAACAGCCTAAGTGCCCATCAGCAGATGGGTGGATTAAAAACCTGTGGTACATCTACACAATGGAATACTACGCTGCTATAAAAAAGAAGGAATTCTTACCATTTGCAGCAGCATGGATGGAACTGGAGAGCATTATGTCAGTCGGAGAAAAATAAATATCACATGATCTCACTCATTTGTGGGATATAATGATCAACATAATTTGATGAACAAGAATAGGTCCAGAGACAAATGGTGGGGGAGGGGGAGTTAGAGAGCAACCAAAGGACTTGTATGCATGCATATTAGCATAACCAATGGACACAGACACTGGGGCAGTGGGCCTTACCCGGGGTGGGAATAGCTGGGGGTGGGTCAATGAGGGAAAAGGAGACATATGTAAAACTTTAGACAATAAGAAAATAAATAAATTAAAATAAAAGTTTGGGTTTTATTCTAATCCTAATAAGAATATTCTTTTTGGTGATTCCCAAATTCTCCAGGAGGTAGACATCCTAATAAAAACATACAATAACTTACTATCAAACAGCAGGCAGAAACCTAACAGCTGGTAAAAACTGATTCATAATGAAATTAGCCCATGGGAATGGCCCAGGGGAAAGAGCTCTGGGCTATGAGTCAGGAGACTGGGTTGTAGGACCTGCTTGGCCTTGGACCAGTCGCTGACCATTCAGAGCCTCCGCTTCCACACGTCTCAGTGAGAGGTGGGCTCAGTGAGTCCCAAGGTCAACTCAGCACTGTTCCAACCCCTTCCTGTTCCCACTGGAAACAACTATTTTTCAGCCACAGCTGCCACTGAGGGTCTTTGCTTTGTGGGAGGTTAGCGCATGTTAGAGACAGGCTTAGTCCAAACCCAAGCTTTTTCCCAGGAAAAAAGTCAACATAATTGGAGAGCCTCTGGGAGGGGAGGAGAACTTCCGTGTTTACTGAGCATCTACTGTGTGCCCGGCCTGCATGACTGCTTCCATGAACTGCCCCATGTAACCCTCATGTCTGCTTTAGTCCCGAGCCCAAGCTGTGCTTCCTGAGTGCTAGCCCTGGGGCCACCTGACACACATCCCTACCCCGCCCTCCCCCGCTCAGGCTGTTCTTCTTCACCTACCCCCCACCCACCCATCTGTCCAGGTCCAGAACAAATAGCAGCTCTCCTTGGCCCCTCCACACCTCCCTGCTTTCCTCCTCCTCCTCCTCCCCAACTCCTGAAGAGTGCATTTATTAATTCAGCACATATTAGCGGAGAGCCAGCTGTGAGCCAGTCCTGGTCCATGCTCTGGGGACAGAGCAGTGACGTGGCAGAGTGCCTGGGGCAGTCATGGCAGCCCTGAGCCGGAGCCATCGGAGGGGACCTGAGCAGGTGCCAGGTCCCATGGGCCCCGAAAGCCATGGACAGGCGCTGGGCTTTTCAGTATGCCAAGAAGCCAGTGGGAGGTTTGACGCAGGAGAAAGGAGTGATTTGCAGAGGTTCACCCGGCTGCTCTGTGGTGAATGAAGGCATCGCTTGGTACAGCCGGCACCACGCTGGGTCATCACCACCTAAGTCCATTCCCCACTGGCCTGCGGGGCTGGGTCTGAGCCTTCATCTGTGACTTCCCAGGCTCAAACACAGAAAAGCAAAATTTGTCTCTCCGAGAGACAGAGATAGAGAGAGAGAGAGAGAGAGAGGCACACATGTGCATATATGTGAGAGGGAGTGTGAGTATGTAAGAGAGAGCATGTGTGAGAGAGGAGGGTGTGGAGGGAGAGAGGGGGAGAGAGAGAGAGAGAGAGAGAGAGAGAGACTCCTGGAGGCCGGCTGTGGCACCAGGACACTGCTCTGTGCTGACCCACAATGACCCCCACAATGGTCCAGGTAGTGAGTCAGATGTTTCCCTGAACCTATTTCATGGAACCTCATGATAACCTTTAAACAGAAGATTCTATCTCCACTTATCTCCTCAAGGACGTCAAGAAACGTGCTCAAGTTCACACGGCCGTTTTGTGGCAGAGCCAGAAATGAAGCCTAGCCTGACCAACTCCAAACCCAGTGCTCTTTCCCGACATGCCCTGGGCCCAGCCCGGAACCAGCTCTGTGCGCAGAATGCAGAGCACTGATAGGTCTCTGCCCGCAGACGACTCATGGGCCCCAGGTCATCTAAAAGCTTGGGCGGGGGGTAGCCAGAGGGTGAGGCTAGCTGAGTCACCTGTACCCCCAACCCAGCTCGGAGTCTGGCACACAGAAAATGCATCCCACTCAGGGAGCAGAAAACCAAAATGACAGACCTGGTGTCAGCAGGAGATGGAGACTCAGAGAGGCTGAGCAAGGAGCTTGGGGCCACACAGCAAAGACAAGGGACTAGAGCCTCCTAACCAAGGCCTGACCCAGGAGGACAGTGACTTACGTGTCTCTGCTTAGGTTTGAATTTGGGCAAAGAGGCTAACACGGCGGCTAAGAGGCTTCAGGAGAATTCTGGGGCCTGAGAACCCTGAGGGGGAAAGGCCCCTGGTCCCAGGGAAAGTCCTTGGAGGTCAGAATAGGAGGGACACTGAGCTCCAGGTTAACCCCGCCAGACGCTCCCATCCCCATGGCCAGACTCCAGGAGACCCCATGATGCATCTGGCCCCATTCCTGCCACCCCTCCAGGAGGCACCCCACTGGGGACCTCACTTTAACCGAAAACCCCACTTGTGGTGTGACACACCTCAGTGTGGCTGTATGACTCAGGACACGTTCCAGCTTCTCTGCTATG
Organism: Corynorhinus townsendii; assembly: GCA_026230045.1. NCBI lineage: Eukaryota > Metazoa > Chordata > Mammalia > Chiroptera > Vespertilionidae > Corynorhinus > Corynorhinus townsendii. The sequence goes on along the minus strand of JAPDVU010000008.1, from coordinate 47,149,087 downwards.
AATAAGGGGCTGGAGCAGAGGGTCTCTCAGCCCCAGAGTGGGTACCCCAAAACCCTGGTGGGGCCCGTCAGGGAAGCAGGGGACGTCCACACTGAACACGTAGATAAGAGAGTGGGTTCAGGTCCCAGTTCTGTCACCAACACTATGTGACTTTAGCTGTCTTTCAGATGCTCTGGGCCTCAGTGTTCACCAGCCTTAAAGTAGGACGAGGGCAGTGCCTGTGAAGGTGACAGAGCCACGCAAATGCCAGCTGTCCTGGCCGTCTCCCGCCTCCCCGCCCAGGCAGGAGCTTCATTTCTCTTCAAGGGCCTCAGTCCCTTATGCCTCTTCCCTCCTCTGGGGCAGGGCCTGGGGCTCAGTCCCCGTTTGTGGAATGAAAAGGAGTCTGTCTCAGGACTTCTCCCTTCCCCCACCCCCCATCCCCATAATGGCTCTAGGACACTGGTTTTCTTAGCCCCAATTTTCAAAGGTGGGAAAGGTGAGCCAACAGACGTGTCCGGGTGCCTGTGCCTAAGGAAGTGTCCAGTTGCAAACCTTGGTGACAGAGACGCAGCGGGCCAGCCAGTCCACGAAAGTCTACCAAGGCCCTGGGGCACCTGCTCAGGACCCTCCTCCGCCCAGGCCCATCCCCCCGTGTAAATGCCAAAGCTCTCCGCCCAGGGAGGGGCCCGCTCGCTGTGAGTCAGGGACCAAACGCAGCACCGAAAGCCCCCCCGCCCCCTGCCGCGTCCCCATCTGCGCGCACCCGAGACTTTGCGACCCTATGGTCCTCTCTGGCGCCTGACAGACAGGGAGGCTGAGGCCGGGGGGCGGTCCCGAGGCCACCCTCCCGCTCCCGCCGGGCCTCACCGGCATGACCGCGTAGGTCTTCAGCGCCTGGTTCAGGCTGCGCACCAGCGCCCACTTGCCGGGCTGCTTGGCGCGCGCCTCGTCAGAGGCGGAGGGGTCGGCAGGGTCCGCGGGGTCCGCGGGGTCCTCGGGGTGGGCGGGGGGCTCCATAGCGCGAGGGTCTGGCGGCGGCTCCGGCAGCGGCACGGCTCAGGCTCCCTAATTCACCTAATCCGGTGCGCGCCGCCCTCGGGGAACCCTAAACCGGGCCATCTGCCGCGGGCCCATGGCAACTGGCGGCTTAGGTGACGCCTGTGGGCAAGAAGCGGGAAGGGGGCGCCCGCGCCGACCCGGCCCCCTCCCCTCTTGGCGGGACCCTGAACACCCCCAAATGCTCGGGGATTCAGCCAGCTTCCTAGGGACCGCAGCAGGTGGCCACCGAGCTGCCGGCCTCAGCGTCAATGAGGCACCTGGAACCTCACCTTGCCTGCAGTTTTGGAGAAAATCAGTATGTTTGCTACGAAAAGAAACGTGGGGCTGTTATGGAGTAGAATACAATAAACTTCGTGAACTTTTAAGACTAAAGGGAACCTGGAGTGGCATGGCTCCGTGGGTGAGCTTCGACCTATGAACCAGGAGGTCATGGCTGGATTCCCCGTCAGGGCACATGCCCAGGTTGCAGGCTCCATTCCCACTGGGCGGTGTGCAGGAGGCAGCTGATCAATGATTCTCTCTCACTGTTGATGTTTCTATCTCTCTCCCCCTCTCCCTTCCTTTCTGATATCAGTAAAAATATTTTTTTAAAAGGCTAAAGGGAAAATGCATCAAAGATCTTTCTAGCTCACTGGCTGCCTCTGGGAAGTGAGGGCAGATAGAAGTCCGGGGCTGTTGGGAGGCAGGGGCTTTGGGGGACATTGGAGAAAGTCCCGGAAGAGTCTGCCTCTGGTCCTCACCCAGCCTCTGCGGCCACCAGCCTGTGATCTCCAGCCTGCAGAGGAGGCCCTGAGGCCTGGGATAGGGGGTCCCCTGGTTCCTGAGCACATCAGGCAACCCCTAGTGGCTCAGAGCTCACCCACAGTGGGTACCAAGCCCAGCTCCTGTGTCTTAGCAGCAACACAGGCCTGGGTACCTGGCTCGGTTCTATGCTGGGCCGTGAGGCAGTGGTCGTGGTGCCACCCAGAGGGTGTGGAATGTAGGCCCTGTGACTCTCCATCCACCCCCACCCCCTCCCCTCTCCCTACTGATCTCTAGCTTTCTCCCTTCTTTCCTCCTCCTTTCTCTTCTCTCTTCAAAGCTTCTTGTTCCCATTTTTGGCCCTTGACCTTGTTTGGAATTCTGGAAGCCCAACTGCTCCCGCCACAGACAAGCAAACCATGGCCGGGGTGGGGGTGGGGTGTAGAGGGACCCGCCAGGAAGGAGACAGTGATGCCCCACACAGAGCTCAGAACTGCCCACTGGACCCAGGCTTCCTTCCACCCCAAAGCCCTGTTCCAGCCCCGGGAACACGGTGCTTTGCCACCTAGCACAAATCGGACTGACCGCCGTGATCCCCACCCACGTCCTGAGCCCTCTCAGGGCTCCTGCTCTCAGGCAGGCTCCTTCTCACCGTCAAGCCCACACGTGCCCACCCAGGGAGTCCATGGGAACAGGAATCAGACCCCCACCACAAGGGCTGCTAGTGGTGGGCTTTCGGGCATCCTTCCATCTGTCCATTTAGCCAATGAGGCTCAGACTAAAGCTTAGGGGCCACTGTCCTCAGAGCTCCCAGCCCAGGGGTGAGGGGGTAGGCAGAGCCAGACACGGATAAGAATGGTACCACCAGATAAGGGACGAATTGGCCTGGAGAGACAGGATGGCATGGCCACTAAGAGGTTGGACTCTAGAGACAGATGGCTTAGGTTAAATCCAGGCTGGGTGACTTTAAGCTGTGTGACCTTGAGCAAGTTCCTCAACCTCTATGTGCCTTTGTTTCCTCATCTGCAGAATGGCAGGATGAAATAGGTGAATGTGCGTAACTCACTCGGATTGGTGCCCATGAGAACAAATGTGCTGTATAAATGTTGATTATTAACTGAGCAAGTCATGTTAGGGCAGTGGTCAGCAAACTGCGGCTCCAAGCCACATGTGGCTCTTTGGCCCCTTGAGTGTGGCTCTTCCACAAAATACCATGGCCTGGGCGAGTCTATTTTGAAGAAGTGGCGTTAGAAGAAGTTTAAGTTTAAAGAATTTGGCTCTCAAAAGAAATTTCAATCGTTGTGCTGTTGGTATTTGGCTCTGTTGACTAATGAGTTTGCCGACCACTGTGCTAGGGGATGGCAACTGGGTGTTGTGATTTTTTAAGCAGACATGAGGGATAGGGAGCTCAGAAGAGGGAAACAGCAAAGCACAGAGAAGCAGACGGAAGAAGGAAGAGATGGTATAAACAGGTCTGGGGGAGAGGCCCCTGGACAAGAGACCCAGCAAAGTGCTGAAAGCCTGGCACCTACCAGAGCAGGCCCACTGCTCAGCCCCTCAGTCCTCTGCACCCAGGCCACCCCGAGCTGAAGCCTGCAATAGGCCCCTTGCCTGCAGGTGGCCTGTGTACCAGGTCTGGGAGGCAAGTCTAATGCCCCCATGACCCACTCTGGCATCACACCAGATCCTCTGCCAGAACCAGGGCTCACTGTTGCTCCAGGCTCATCACCTGGGACAGGGCCTTCCACCTTTGCTTATGCTGAGCTTTCTGCCAGGAATGCTTCACCCCACTATCCTCTTCCTGCCCCCACCAAGCCACCAAGGCTGCACTGCATCCTGTTTGCCTCTAACTGCCCTCCCTGCCAGCCTGTTTGCCCCTAACTGCCCTCCCCTGCAGGCCTGGTCCCCTACCAACTGCTCTCCCCTGCAGGCCTGAGTCCCCCCAACTGCCCTTCCCTGCAGGCCCAGTAGCCCCCAACTTCCCTCCTCTGCCAGCCTGGTCACCCCTAACTGCCCTCCCCTACAGGCTTGATTGCCCCCAACTGCCCTCCCTTGCAGACCTGGTCCCTCCCAACTGCCCTCCCCTGCTGGCCATCTTGTGGTGGCCATCTTGTGTCCACATGGGGGCAGTCATCTTTGACTACATGGGGGTAGCCATCTTGTGTGTTGGAGTGATGATCGATTTGCATATTATTATTTTATTAGATAGTATAGAGGCCTAGTGCACGGGTGGGGGCCGGCTGGTTTGCCCTGAAGGGTGTCCTGGATCAGGGTGGGGGTTTCCTTGGGGCATAGAGCAGTCTGGGTGAGGGGCCTGTGGTGGTTTGCAGGCTGGCCATGCCCCCCTGCGACCCAAGCAGAGGCCCTGGTATCTGGGATTTATTTATCTTCTATAATTGAAACTTTGTAGCCTTGAGCAGAGCCAAGCCTCCTGCTCACTCTGTGGCCGCAGCTATTTTTGTTGGGATTTGTCTTCTATAATTGAAACTTTGTAGCCTTAAGCAGAGGCCAAGGCAGGCCAGGGCAGGCAGAAAGCTTGGCTTCCTCCATTGCCAGGGAAACTCAAGCCTCCTGCTCTCTCCGTGGCTACAGCCATCTTGGTTGGGTTAATTTGCATACTCGCTCCTGATTGGCTGGTGGGTGTGGCTTGTGGGGGTCGTGGGGTATGGTCAATTTGCATATTACTCTTTTATTAGATAGGCTTGAAGCTAAGTTGGTGTTAAGTCCCACTAGATTGTTATAAATGTAAGACATTATTTGCAAAGCTCAAAGTAACCACTAAAAAAGTGTATATATACAGAAGAAGAAATGAGAAGAGAATCAAAACAGTACACTGGTGTGGGGGAGATCAATTAAACACAAAAGAAGGCAGTAATAGAGGAACTGAAGGGGGAAAGATATGACCTATTAAAAATAGCAAAATGGCAGAAATAGATGGAAATGAACTAAACTCTCAAAAGGTTGAGGTTAGCAGAATAGGTTTAAAAATAAGATCCATTTATATGCTATCTACAAGAGACTCACTTTTGACCCAAAGATACAAATGTGTTGAAAGTAAAAGGGTAGAAAAATATATTCCATGCAAATAATAACCAAAGAAGATCTGGGATGGCTATGCTAATATCAGGCCAAATGTATTTTAAGTCAAAAGTGTCACAAGAGACAAAGGACATTATATTTTAACTAGGGGCCCGGTGCATGAAATTTATGCACTGGGGAGGGGTCCCTCAGCCCAGCCTGCCCCCTCTCACATACTGGGAGCCCTCAGGGGATGTCCTACTGATGAGTTAGGCCCGCTCCCTGTGGGGAGCAGACCTAAGCCCCAGTCTGGCCTCCCTTTGCGGGAGGCAACCGGGCTGATTAGGGGAAGGTGCCAGCCCCATCACTCTGCTGCTGCAGCCACTGCCAGTCACCCCAGCTGCCAAGGTATTTTCATCAACACGGACTCCAGTCCCTTCACCATGAAAAAATGACAATTTTCTTTAAGCATTTTTAAGATGTGTCTTTCATAGGGTATGACATTTCTTTCTTTATTTTTCTTTTCATCCTTACCTGAGGATATGTTTCCATTGATGTTTTTCCCCTTCCCTCCAATCCCAGGCTCAGCCCCTACCCAAGCCTAGACCCCCCCCCGCCCCTCCAATGGCCGGCTGGGAGTGACCTGGGTGCCAAGGAGGTCAGATTAACTGCCATATTTGTTGGGTTAATTTGCATACTCACTCTGATTGGCTGTGGGCATAGTGGAGGTATGGTCAATTTACATGTTTCTCTATTATTAGATAAGATAATTGGGTCAATCCAACTGTTATCAACAGCCCACAAATTTATCTTCAAAATCCTCTTTGCCCAGGATGCTGAGCAAAGTACATCCAGTCCCTGTGCTGGCCCCACCATGGAGCCGGAAATCATATCCCACTGAGGCACAGCCCTCACTGAGGCCCCTGAAGAAGGGGGTCATGTGCACCACGGATCCCTGGGTTCTTACAAGCACCAGCTGACCTTGCTACCTGGGACAAGTCCCTCCTCCAGACACCTCAGTCCCCTGTCGATATGTGAGGGACTATCACAAAAGTCTTAGAGCCTTCCCCAACATCCCATTACCACCACAGGCAGGGCAGAAGCCTCCCCCATCCCCAGGCTCCCTCCCAGCCCACTCCACCCCCTGGGACTCCTGCTATCACAGTTCCACTCATAGGCGTCCTTGCTGTGCTTCTCCCACTTTAGTCTGGTAACTCCTCAAGGGCTGGGAGCAGTCAGTTTATCTTTGCATCCTTTGTGCCCAGCCTGGTACAGTGGCACTTTGCTGGGTGGGTGAGTGAGAACTTGGCTGGAGGAGGTAGCTTTTGGCACGATAGGAATCTCCAGGTACCCCCACCCCATGCCTGAAGCTGTCAACCCAACAGGTCTGCCCAGACTGCCCCAGGGCCCCTAGGAAAAAGCCCATGCTCTGCAAATCCCACCTAGCAGGGGCAGTCTGACCTCCTTCCTGTGCCTGCTCCTATGTCACCTCCCTGTGCCCTGCATAGCTGCCCCCTCACCATCATGGCTCCCTGGCCTGTGTGGACCTACACAGCTTATGTCTAAATTACTTGCTCTGGGCATCAGTTTCTTCACCTGTGATAAGCATGCAGATCCCTACCTCACTGCCCTATGGCAATAAAATAGGTCATGTATAGAGAGTGCCTATGGACCAATGTGGAGGCTGCCTTTGAAGAATTAGAACTCTCAACAAATGAAAAGACTCTTTCATGTTTTGGATTATGGAAGTGTTCCCTGTGCCTGGTACCCTGTGGGGTTCGGAAAGGTGTGTGGATCTCTGCAACTGAGTGTCTCCACATGGGGACGCTCTGCACCTGGGAGAGAAGCATCATCTCCTCTGAGGTTTTCTGAGATTTTTATCCTAAATAAAGTGTGAGAGAGAACAGATGGAGAATTCTCACACAGGAATACTACCAATGTGATTTTATTGGTCGCCGTGGTCACACAGCTAACTTTCATGAGCTGTCCAGCATTGGGTTGAGCAGTGTGTATGCACTACGCCATTTCACTCTCAGCCTCCTTTTAAAGTGGGTTCCGTTGTCTGCCCTAGCCCCTCAGACCAAATGAGGGTGTAGTGACATTCATGCACTCAGCACAGAGCTCCATCTGTGAATGGTCTGGGCCGGGCTGAAGAGACAGTGGGGAGCAGGAGTAACAGGACTCTACCAGGTGGAGTGACAGGACTCTACCAGGAGCAGAGCAGGGAAGGCTCCCAAAGGCAGTCATGGCCACGGGGAGGCCTGAGGGGAGTCAGCCAGGAGAAGGGGACACAGAGGCAGGTGGAAGAAGCAGGCTTTGATTGATGCCCTCAGGGCATGTTACCTTCCCAACAACCTCCCAGGAAAGGAGGGTTTTGTCCTTGTGTTGCAGATGGGGAAACTGAGGCTGAAGGCGGAGCCCAGGCGGAGCTCTGCCTGTGGCACTGTCTGTGTAGCTGGCTGGCTCCCCAGAGTTGGGACCATTTCTAGGACCAAATAACTGTCTTGCTGTGTGAGGGGTGGGCAAAGCCGATGTTCACCTGCAGACACCTGCTCCCAGCAGAGGCTGCGGGCAGGGTGAGGTGGGCCAGTGCTCAGAGGGGACAGTCAGCCAGAGGTCTGCCTCAGAGACCCTAAGGACAAATACCCTTGGAGGGCTGTGGGTGGCCCAAGCTCTCCCTCTGGGGGCTGCGCGTGCCCCCACCCAGCCGGCCCCAGCTGTAGCACAGGCCCTGGCACACAGCAAAAACTCAGAGACAGTGACTTTTCTTCTTTTATTGGTCCTGGCTGTCCTTGATGGGCCTTTGAACAGACTCTCGGGCCAGGGGACCAAGGGGCTTCAGAGAGGGTCTTCAGTCCCAGGACACAAGACTGTCTATCCTGATTCTGCCCTGATGCCTGCTTCTCACACACCCAGCCCACAAGCTCACACAAAAGCACACAGCCTCAGAACAGGCTGCCCGCTGGCCTCTGATGGTCCCAGAGGACACCCCGCCACCAGCCCTAAGGCCTGGGGCCAGGCCCATCTGGCTCAGGGCCCACATTCCTGGCTCTGGAGACCAGGAGCTCATTAGAGCCTCAGGCCGATCACGGGAAGAGCTAGGGGTCAGGGGCCACTGTAGCCCTGGGAAGGAAGCAGGGCTGAAGGACTCAGCTGGAGATAGCACCTCTGCTTCTTTCCCATATTACCCCCGGGGGCTCCAGCTTGGGCCATGGCATCCTCAACTCACCGCTCCCAGTCAGGGTCAAGGTCCTTCCTAGTCTGGCATCTGTAAACTTACTAAGTTCCTCTTCCCTTCCCCCAAGGGCTTTCCCATATTGGACCTTTGCACAGGCTGTTCCACTGCCTGGAATGACTGGCGATTCAGAGATGCATGTAAATAAATAACTTCTACCCAGTGAGAAAGGGAAGTCCCAAAAGACAAATCAGAGGGAGTAATTCTAGACTGGGCCTGACAGTCAGGGAAAGTTTCACAGCTGGGTTTTGAAGCATAGATAGGAGTTTTCTGAAAGCAAGGATTGGGAAGGGTGTGCCACAGTGAAGCATATGCACAAGAGAATATGGGGTAGACAAGATGAGCCAACCAATAGGGTTATTCCTGGCACAGAAGGGTGAAGGCCAATGGGGTGCAGAGAGCACTCACCTGCTGAAGAATCACCATTGTCCTTTGTCAGACGCTCCTGCTGCCCACCTGGCTAGACACAGTTCTGCAGAGAGAGATCATGTCAAACTTCTGAGCAGGCCAGCAGTGTCAGCCTTGCACCTGGGTCCCCTAGGCTCCTTCCAATGCCACAGCCCCCTCCTGCCTCTGGGGAACCCTCCTGGCTCTCTCCCTCGGGTTGCAGCCCACGCTGTGTGACCCGAGCCTCAGCTACCATCACAACTCTATTGTCCCGAGCAGCTGAGCTCCTCTCTGGGTCAGTTATTCAGAGATGCCAAAAGGCTCCTAGGAAGTAGCAAGTCTGCACCCCTTACCTGGACATTTGGGAAAAGGGGCCCAAAGCCTAAGCTCACACAGCTGGACAGGGCAAGTTAGTATGAGGACTTGGTCTTAGGCCTCCCAGCTGAGGGCTGCCCCAGGAGTGTGAGTGACAGGGACGGCCTGGCGCAAGGGGTGGGTCATGGCCTGACCTGCCTAAATCCCTCCAGAGCACCAACTGCCATCAGGATGGAGGCTCCAAGCCCCCAGTCTGGCTTTTAAGGCCCAGCACCATGTGGCTCCTACTGATGTCTGTCATCCATTTTCTTCCTTCCCCGGCCCTGCACTGGGACCGTCCTCAGCACTCACTGTTCCTGAAATGCACCAGCCCTTTTCTCACCTCCTGGCCTTGGCATATACTGGCTCCTCCGCCTGGAATTCTGACTAGTAAATTCCTGCTTAGTTCAGATTTTGCCTCCTCTGGGAAGCCTTCCCTGACCACCCCCAGGCATGGAGAGTCCTGATATTTCCCTCTACCCATCCCTGATTATATGTATTATGTTATCAGGTTGGGGTCTGTCCCCACCTCTGACCCCAAAGTCAGAGAGTTGACCCAGAGCAGGACGTGAGTTCAGCCATCTCCTCACACAGCACAGGGCCAGGCCCGGAGTTGACTCAGGAAGGACTTGTGGGACTGAGTGTGGTGATTCAAGGCAACCCAGCCCACAGGCCCTGGCACGCGGCCCTCCAGCCCCCCACCTGCCCCCAGGATGAGCATCAATTTTTCACAAGGCCCATTCAGAGTCACTGGGGCATTTGATCCTCTGCCCATGACACTCCTGACACCCGAGCCCTGACCCCTGCCCTGGAGCTCTGGGACCCAGAGGGCACACCGTCCTCCCAGAGACAGGCACTAGGCCTGGGTGTCTGGCAGGGAAGGGATTCAGCAAGGCCACCAGGCAGCCGCCACAGGGCATTGGTCTGAAGAGGAAGCCTGGCTGCATGTTAGCACCCTGAGCCAGCATGAGCCTGAGAGCCAGGGGGCAGAACCAGGGTGTTCATTAAGACTCAGGGCCTTGGATGAGGGCATAGACGTTAAGGGTCACCCATAAGGAAAAAACTATAAGATCAACTTTTTTTTTTTCTTCTAAAAAAATAACTAGTCCGTGTTCAAGTTAATTGCTTTGCAAATTGAGAGCAGGGAACATAGAGCTGCTTTTCTATTTCTATGCCATCCCTGGTTTACTTCATCCTCACAGCAACCCTGGCTGGTGGCTTCATAGTCCCATTTCACAGATGGGAACTCAGAGGAAGGAAGTGACTTATCTGAGGAGAGAGATAAAATGTAGGAAAAAGGCCAAAGGAGACAGAGACAGGAATAGAACCCCCTCTCTCTCTCCCCCCCACTCCCCGCCCCAAGCATGGCTGCTCTCTGCCCCAGACCTGGTCAGAGACAATTCAGTGAGCACCATGCCCCTGGCTCTTCCCATTTCCAGGGTCTAAGCCTCCATCTCACCAGGCTCGGGCACTTTCATGTGATGGCTGCTGTGGCTGAGCCCCCAAAGGTGGCAGGAGGCCCAGACCAGGAGCAAATGACTGGTCACAGGGGCTCCAGGGTGGCCCAAGCCCGGGACACCGTCTGAAGTCCAGCAAACCCTCCTCCCAATGCCCAGGTCAGGGGCAGCCCATGCTTACCAGGCTCCCAGCTGCCACCTGCACGGAGGGCTGGGGAAGCTGGGGTCAAAGGTCTGCGGCAATCTGTAGACACGTCCCCTCTTCCTCTGTCTTGCTCCAAAACTTGCTCTGGGGGCCTCTCTGGGTCTTCCGGTTTTTCACTATGTGACCCTCTCTCCCTCCCAGTCTCTCCCTCTCTTTCCTGCCCAGGTCGGCTGTCCAGCCGCACTGCTGCCCTCTCCTCTTCTCTCCAGAGCCTTCCCCCAGGAGGCGGAGTCCGAGGGGCCTCTGAGGCCTGGGTGCCATGACATCAGCGTGGGGGGCGGGCTGTGCTGCCCGGGGCCCTGTGCAGAGTGCTGGCTGCCCAGAGGGAGGCAGGGCAAGGGGTCTCTCTGGGCTGTGCTGGGACCAGCTTGGACCCGGGCTATGACCACTCATGCCGGGCGCAGGTGCCTCCTATCATTAGCAGTAACACCACCTGCCCTCAGCACGGGGCAGGATTTGCTGAGTCCTGGCCCCTGCCTCCCTCCGCCAAGCCTGTTTTGTCTTCCATAAATGGCTGTTTGAGACTCTGAGAGGAAATAAATGCAAACCCCACGTTCTAGCCCTTTCTCCCTCATCCTACGCACACAGTCTCGCCCCCGGCCCCTCCCTGAGGGCTCCCCTCAGATGTGTCCCCCTGAAGCTCCTCACCTCACCACTGCCCCGCAGCTGCTGGGGAGGAGGGGCAGGATGTTGTCTGTGATCACGCAGGAATCTTTCTCAGCCCAGCACGTGGCCGGGACACATGCAGAGCAAGGTGAACTGTGTGATTTTAAAGCGGGGGGCGGAGGGGCAGATAAACAGGGAGGAGCCCACGGATGTCATTGGTAGCACTGGACAGTGACAGGGGACTCGGCTGAGTCCTGCACTTCCTCACCACCACCCTTTGCCTGCAGCCACCCGTCAGTGCGGGCCTCTTCAGGGGCAGCTCTCGGCCTGGGTGGAGGGAGGCGCTCTTTGGATCCCCAGACTCTGTAACTGGGGCAAGGCTGGCAGGCCGGGACCACTCCAAAGATGGGGTGCCCATCCACCAGGATCCAGTGGTCCAAGTGCGCCACCTGCTGGGCATAGGCACGGCTGCCAATGGCGCCCTCTTGGGAGCCAGGCTGAACATCCAGCTCTGACTGGAGAAGCCACGTGGGGGACTCAACCGCTGCAGCGGCCAGGACTTCCTCTGACCCAACAGTCCTGACCCCGAAGACCCCTGGATGCCAGAGTGAGCTTGGCCAGGTGGCCCTCGCAGGAACTGCTCTGGAACATGGTCCCCACTCGTAGCCTCGGTACCTACCACTCCTCCATCACCTCTCCACTGAGCCAGGCTGGGCAGGCAAGTGCATCAGCCCTGCACAGATGGGAAAACTGGGTCCCCTAAGCCTTAGGCATATGGTGTGAGCTGTGAGGGGTGGGCGAGGAGTGGTGGGAAGCTGGGGAGGGGTGATCTCCAAATGCCCTAACAGCCATGATGCATTCAGCACCTGCTAAGGGCCAGGCTCTGTGCTGAGGTGGGCACAAAATTCATAATGTCTTTCTCCATGGTCCATTTGGGAAATCTAGGGATTGGCCTTAATTCATTTGTGTTTCTCACTCTTCACCCCAACCCAAGCACTGAGTTCTGTCCACTCTACCTCCACAATCTGTCCTGTTTCTCCCCACCACCCCTGGCTTCCTGGCTCAAGCTGCTCACTCTGGTCTGCCCACATCCACCTGCACCCTCATAAGCCCATCTCCTCTGTCTGAAGCCCTATATGCGGCTGCTCCCTCCCTCCCACAACTGGAGCAGGGCTAACCTTCCTGCCCCCGCAACTCCCACACCACCTTACCAGGAACTCTCCGTGGGACGCTGGTCCAGATCAGAGTATCTCTGTTGGTCTTCCCACTCGCGCAGGGACTGTGGCTGATCCCCTGCATCCCTAGTGCCTTGGGACAGGGCCAGCTGAGGGAATAGCTGAATGAGCCCAGTGATCGCAGCTTAGAGCTGCAACGGGCAGGCAGCGGGGTCCAGCCTCAGCTAGAATGCCCAGGCCTCCCTCACGTTGTCTCTGACCAGAGGACAGGCACCAGGGCCTGAGAAATATTCCCTCCATTATCCCTAACCCCCAGAAGGACAGACTGACACAGGATGGTCTTTCTGAGAGTGTGGTCATGTTTATTCTGAGAACAGAACAGGTCTCCTTGGCCCCACAGTGGGCCCTGAGGGGAGTGAAGTCCAGATGGGGTGGTGTGGACTGGAGGCCCAGCCCATCTGCGGAGACAGGCCCCTGTGGACTGAGGACGCATCAGGCGCACGGAGCAACTGTTCTCCCCACCCACCCTCCATTCCCAACCCAGAACTCCAACCTCACCTGCCCCATTCCCAAGACTTCCGGGAACCAGGGTCCTCACACATCCAGGATCCAGCCTGGCCTACCCCGAGGAGCAGAAAGCAAGGGCAGGGCTCTCGAACAAGTCCTGTGCGGGGGCAGTGCTGGAGCCCACAGGCCTGCCAGAGGGTCCTGGTTTGACCCGAGGCCCAGGTGGAGAGCTGAGAACAGACCCACATGTCCGTCCCAGAGGCCCCGCGCTGGCTTCTCCGGCCCTTGCTTCTCCACCCCGCCTCAGGAGTGTTCATTTGGAATAGACATTGAAAAGTGGTTACATGAGAGTGCACAGTGTGCACGCATACAGAGACACAGAGAAAGGGTGTGGTTTTGCCCTTGTTCAGCACTTGTTAGTGAGAGTGCTGGCAAACAGGAATCACTGGCCCCGCGTTACAGAAGGGGCCGAGGCACAGGAGGTTGAATGATTTGCTCCTGGTCATCGGTAGGGCCCTGGCCCCAGGCCCAGGTTCTCGAGGAAGCTGCAGCTTGCCCAGGAGTCCTCTCGTCCTCCTTGTTGTGCAGTTCCCGGCCCTCACCTGGCCCGGGGCCCCGACACAGGAGCAGAGCTGGCCACAGGGTGAGGAGGCAACGTCAAGAATGCAGCGCCTCCAGCCAGGACACTGGGGCCAGGAATTCAGGTTCCGAACTTCCCAGCAAGCCCCCAGGAAGGCCTGTTCTTGAGCCAGCTGAACGTTTTTATTTACGTCGCCTCGTCCGGAGCCCGAGAAGGGTTAAGAGAGACCCTAAGCGGGTACAGCGCCCGCACGATGGTTGCCGACTTGCAAAACATCAAAGTACAACACACCCTCTTCTTTATCCACCTCCAGACCCCTTCTGAGAAGGTCTGGCTTCTCCTTATCCCTCCCCAAGTGGAATCAAAATAAAATCAGCCCAGCCGTGTGGCTCAATGGTTGGACGTTTACCCAGGAACCAAAACGTCACTGGTTCAATTCCTAGTCAGGACACATGCCCAGGTGGGCTTGATCCCCAGTAGGGGGCGTGCAGGAGGCAGCCAATCAATGATGTTTCTCTCATCGATGTTTCTATCCCTCTATTCCTCTCCCTTCTCTCTAAAAAAAATAATAATAATAATAATAAAAAATCAGTAAAAACATAAAAATAAAACCAGAGGACCACAAGAACTGGAGTTTAAGAAGAGAAAAGGGGTTCACCAGCTTTCAGTTTTCCTTTTAAAACCCCTGGTTAAAACTGAGAGTTTTAAAACAGAAAGAATATAAAATGTTGAGGATTAAAAGGAACATTTTGGTCTGGGCAGCAAGAGGAGGGCTGTGGCCTCCCTGGCTGCATTCTGGGGGGGAATGCTGGCGGAGAGCCTCTGGTCTGGTGATGTGTTTCCCTCTCTCCTGCCAAGCCCTGATGCCAACAACCCGGAGCGCCTTCTCCCAGGAAATTCCAGTGCTTGCAACAAAGGGGGTCCTGAGAATATGTCCCTCCCCCTTGCGTCCACATGTCCTCCCTACCCGCCTGGCCCCTGGCCACCAAACCGGGCACACGCCTTCTGGGACCAGGGCTGTGGAGACAGGAAGATGCTCTTCCTTTCCATTGCTGACAAAACTTCTCGGGGGGGCGGGGGGGTGGCCTCAAACCAGAGGCCGGGGATGAGAACATGGGGTGAGATGGTAGCTGCAGCTCTCCGGGCCTCCAACCACTTGCCAGAGGGGACCTCGGTGCAGAGCTGAGGCCCAGCATTGACGCCAGGTCTCCCGGAGCCGGGGGCAGGGGCCCAGCTCCCCCTGGGGTCTCATGGGGTCGCTTTCTCACTTGGCAAATCTCTGTTGAAGAAATGAATGGATGGGCAGGTGGATGGAATTCGAAAATGAACAGATGTCACCTGCATGTTTCCCAAATTCCAGCTAGAGCAGGAACCCAGCAAGGGCCACGAGCCCTTCCAAGGTGGCTAGAAAGTCAAGTTTAGTGACAGCGAAAGCGATGTCCGGGACACTGGGGCCAGTGCAGGAAAGGAGGGGCGAGCGTGGGGCTTGGGGGTGTGGCAGTTTGTGTGTAAACAAGTAACATCTTGGCACTCCATAGGCTGACAGCAGGGCCTGGAAGAAACATTTCCAGTGGATCAAGTCCCTTAGCAGTGGGGACAGCTGGGGAAAGGAGGGCTATTTAAATCTCAGGCAAGAAGACGTCTCTGTGAGAAAGGAACGCTGTGGGGTCCTCAGGACACTGAGGCCCAGAGAGGGGCAGAGACCTCCCAAGCTCACACAGGGAGTCAGGGGGAAGTTGGGAAAAGGACCCCCGTGTCCTAGCTCCCGGGCAAAGCCCTGGCCGGGGACATGCAGGTGGCGGTGAGAATTGTGGGGGCCAGGGAGACAGAAAGGCATCAGACAGCCGTGAGGGAGGCGCTGCTGAGGATGCGCACAGCAATGGTGCCTGGCAGGTCGCTGGGCTGCCGGCTGTCTCGGTCCTGGAGGTGGAGGGTGTGCAGGGCCTGGAGGTCATCGGGGTCAGCCTTCAGCTGCACCTGGCCCAGGAACTCGTCCTTCAGGACTCGGTGGTTCCAGATCTGGAGGAGGCAGAGGAAAGTGGGGGCCATCTCCAAGGACAGGGCTGTGGGGGCTGCTGGCAGTTTTGGCAGGGCCTCGATCCCGTCCTTCATTGCCTCTGCCTCCCCATGAAGCCCTTTCCTTCCACTTCCCCTCCTCTGTCCAAGCCCCCTTCCACATACAAAGTTGAGTTTGTTACTATTAGCTCTGTGTGACCTTGAAGTCTGGGTGACCTTGAAGAGTGATATACCCACCCCCTGCCTGTTGTCCCCATCTTTGAGTGGCCCCTATGGTCTTTCTTGCCCCAACATCTCTAGGTCTGTGTTGGATCCGGGGTTCGGAAAACCTGCAGTGCCTCCCCTGTGGGGGTGACTCCCCTGCGGGGGTGACTCCGCTGTGGGGGTGCCTAAGCGTTCATTTTTACAGATGGTTTCTCACCACAGAGATGCTGGCCTGGGCCGGGGGGATAGAGAGCTTCCTGCTAATGAGCTCAGAATGGTCATCCACTGGCCACCTTGGCCTGGGAGGACAAGGAAGCCCAGGCACAGGGACCTGGCTTTCTGACCCCTGCCCTCTGACCTGCCACGTGCCGCTTCAGTGCCACGTTTCCAGGTAAGCCCCCCTCCTGCAGGGGAGTTTAAGGAACCACTCCCACTTTGGGGCAAAGTCGGCAGAGAAGACCACTGTCCCTGGCCGGACCCTGCTGGGGCTCAGAATCACAGCAGCTGACCTAACTCCCCACCCGACGAGGGAACGCTGGAGCACCAGGTGGGGCAGGCGAGAGAATTCCCAAGGCTACACCGTGCCGGGGACAGAGTGGGACCCAGAGCCGAGCATTCCTGGGTCCCGTCAAAGGCTCTGCCACCCCGGGCTCAGCCTCTCTGAACAGGGAAGTGTCAGGGTAGGGGCACAGGAGGGGCC
Source organism: Corynorhinus townsendii (assembly GCA_026230045.1). NCBI lineage: Eukaryota > Metazoa > Chordata > Mammalia > Chiroptera > Vespertilionidae > Corynorhinus > Corynorhinus townsendii. The sequence continues at coordinate 47,132,861 of JAPDVU010000008.1, read as the reverse complement.
CCAGGGCCCGTGGGCTCACCTGGACAGTGATGGGCCGGCCTGGCTTTTTGCGGTAGAAGATGCCTTTCACATCGTACTCAGGCGTCGAGGTGCCCTTCTGCATGGCTGAGTGGACTTTGTGCCCCTCACACTTGATGATCACATAAGAGTTAGCCCCTAGAGAGGTGGAGGGGATGATGGGATGAGGATGGGGGGCTGGGGCAGGGCCTGGGGGGAACAGATTATTTGGGGGGTGAGGCCTCTCCCCAGAGCAGAAGCCTGGGCTCATGTATTCAAGAGGAGGCAGACCAGGAGGGGACACACCGGTCATCTCTGGCCTCCAGGCCTTCACCCATGTTGTTCTGTCCAGAGCGCCATTCCGCCCTAGTCCATTTCACCAGCCTCTGCACCTTAACACCTCCACGGCCTGGAGAAAGGCCACTCCCTTCAGGAAGCTCACCCTCCCAGCTGCCTGTCCCTGAGCCCTGGTGCCCCACCTCACTGGAGGTCTCCCAAGAGCAGGAGGCAGACTGTTTCTCTCTATGCACCCAGCTTCTTCCCAGGGCAGGGCCTGAGTGGACGTCAGGACAAGTTTGCTCATTCAGTGATCGAGGGCAGGGGATCTCTGGAGGCTGGGCGTCTTTGGCAGGGTAGGGGAGGAGACATGGGGCTGGCCCCCAGGGGAGGAGGGTGGAGGGCTTTCCTCGAGCCAGCGCACCTGTCGGGGAGTCCTTGAGACCAGCAGCCCCTAGGACGTGCACCTGGGTCACCAGCTGCGGGTAGCCGCACAGGGAGCTCCAGCAAGAGCGGGGCGGCTCGTCCAGGCACAGCTCCCTGGGACAGAGCAGAGGAAAGAGGCGGGAGGTCACGGAGTGGGGTCAGGAAGATGGAAGACAAGGGGGTTCGAGAAGAGGGGAAGGGAGACTCGTCCTGGGCAAACTCCCTGGGCTTCCTGCTGCTCTCTCCCCACCCAAGGGTGCCCGCCCCATCCTTCCCCAAGGGAAAAGCAATTTATTGAGCACCTACTGTGTGCCAAGCCCTCTGTTGGGATGTTATAGGAATTATTTCTAATCCCCACAAAGCCCCAGAAGGTAGGTGACTATTATGCCCATTTTACAGATTGGGAAGCATCAGGCTCAGCAGGGAAGGGACCTGCCCAGCAGCTGGGGGAGCCCAGGCTGGCAGGATCAAGGCCCACTGGGCCCACCACACGAGCTGGCCCCCGGGCGTGTGATGTGGGCAGGCAGCACCGAATCTGGGCTGCCTACCCAGGTGGAAGGCAGTGTGCGGCCCGTAGGGTCTGCACCCCTGCAGGGATGGGATGGTGTTAGCTGTCTACCTAGCCCAATGCGAGATCTTGGAAAACACCCCCACCCTCAATCCCCGATTCTGATCCTAACACGAAGGGGTCAGGCCTCCTATTCCGGGTTGGAGAAAAGCAGATGGGATGAGTGAGAGCTTCTGCGTAAACTGTGAAGAGCTATGCTCAGATGAGGAGCTGTGCCATTAGGTGGCTGAGAGAGGCTGGGACAAGGGAGCAGGGGAAGGGAGAGGAAGGAGACAGGCGCTGGGGTGGCTGGAGGCCTGGGCTCTATGGCCGGGCAGACACTGAGCATCTTTGAGTCAGATTCTGGGCCAGCCTAGTGTGGACCTCGGCCCCACCCCACCCGCCCACCACCCTGGGCCCGAGCCAGGCCCTGCGCACCGGCAGTTGGAGGGCACGTCGGTGAAGACTCGGAGCAGGAACTCGCCAGTGTGGCCTGGCTCGAAGGTGGTGGGGATGATGACGTAGCGCCCCGCCCGCTGGTCCGTACGCAGGAAGACGCTGCGTGAGTTGATGTAGATGGAGCTGGCGGCTCGGTGCTGCAGGCTGTGCATGCGGTACTGGCGGTTCTCCTCCACCTGCGGGCAGTGGCAGTCACATGGAACCCCCAGCTCCACCCCACCCCACATCTCACAGCGCTCCCTCACCGCCATGCAAAGGAGTAACAGAGCCACGTCATGGAATGCCCAGAACAGGCAAAGCTACAGAGACAGAGCAGATGAGTGTCTGCCGAGGGGTGGGGTACACGGGACTGGGTGATGGTGACCCAAGGGTGTGGGTGATGAAATGTTCTACAATGGATGTGGTGACGGTTGCAGAGCCCCATGGACACACCAAAATCACTGCACACGTTAAATGGCTGAATGGTATGGGATGTGAGTTGGGGGCAATAGGAATTCCCGATAACAACGTCTGTGGGGATTCTGACCATCACCGTCTGCCCAGGTCACAGCTGGTGTCCATGAAGTGACATCGCCAGCTAGTAGACAAGCTGGACAATCGCTGGAATGCGTGCCACGATAAGCTTCAGTCACGTCAGTGAGGGTCAGGCACGTCACGTCAAAGTCACAGCACGTCCGCACACAGTGAGTGGACCGGCACGACGGCATGAACAAGCTGTCAGGACCAGCATGTCAAATGCCAGGGACTCGACTCAGGCCACGCGCCCAGCATAGCCACGTGGTGTCACTAGGTTCTCGGCGTCTGGCTCTACGCTGAGCGTCATCGCGCACTGAGCGTCACGCTATGTGGAAGTACCCGGGTCCCGGCCCAGGAGGAGTGGCCACTGGTGAGCCTGCCCGGCTCTGCTCAGGGTGCCTCCTCCCTGTGCCCAGCAAAGCCTCCAAGTCAGCGGGACCCGGAGCCCTGAGGGAGGGGGAGCAGGGGGGTCCCGGAGCCTGGCCCCACCCACCAAAATCCTCCCCTTCCCCACCCACCCAGCAGCCCAGGCCTATGGGTCTCGGGCAGGAAGAAATGAGGCTGAGTGCTCCCCTGGGAGCCAATCCCAGGCAGGCTGGGCCACAGCATGCCCCTGGCGTCAGCCAACGTGGTCAGGGTGACAGGGATGATGTCGGTGAGCAAGGTGTTCTTCCCCTGGAGCCGGCGGCCCAGACGTCAGCTCCCTGACTCTCCTCACCCAGAGCTGACCTCACCTTGTAGATGTCGAAGCCGATGGCCAGGTTTTCGCCCTTGCCGTCCCGACGGGTGGACTGCTTAGGCCGCTGCTGGATGGAGATCAGCACTTCATCTTCTGCCTTCTTGACATCAAAGATGTACTGCAGGCATGGCCGAGGAGGGGAGACACCGGTGAGGCCAGGCTGGTAAGGGACTCGCTGGCTCCTGGGAGCTCAGCCCACAGCCCGCAGCTGTGCGAGCGTGGGCAAGTCACATCACCTCTCTGAGCCTCAGTCCCTCACCTGCAAGATGGGTCTAAAATACCTACAGTGCATGAGGGGTGGAGGACTTGATGAGATCACGCATGCTCAGGTCGGAGACGCATGCAGTTGGTGCTCAATAAAGACACACCTTTGATCCCAGGTTTCGGCACCAAAAAAATAAAAATAAAAATAAAAAGGACACACCAAGCATGAGGACCAAGCAGTTGGAGGGGCATGACCGAGGAGGCTGCAGGGGAGAGGTGCCTGTGGGGGAGCGGCCTGGCCAAGCTCCCCCAGAAGGCGAGGACTGTGTGTGTGGAAATAAGGGGGTTGAGCCCCGGTTCAGCCTCTAAATGTCCCTGTAACTCGGGACAAGACCCTCAGTCCTTTCCTCGGTTCTGCCAGCTGTGGGACTACACGACCACCCAGACATGCCATCCAGCCCCCCGTGTAGGGACGGGTGTGCTGAGCCCACAGAGGGACAGGGACGACCGAGGTGATGCAGGCGTCCCTGGCAGGAGGTGCCGAGGGCCCCCACCGCTGCTCACCTGTGGGTTCTGGAAGAAGGTGTCCTTGTGGTTGATGCAGCCCCCACTGCGGTTCTGCCATGGGTCCTCGTGCCGCGTCCAGGCCCCGCGCAGCCGGGCCTCCTCCCAGGTCTTGTGGATGCTCAGGTAAGACGTGTTGAGCAGGCGGCACTTGATGATGTCGGTGAAGTATTGGCACACGTCCTGGAAGGTCATCCTGGCGTGGCAAGGGGCTGAGTCAGGCAGGACCCCATCCGGCCCACCATCTGCTCGCCCTGCGTGCTCTGAACCATGACTCACACAACAGTGAGCATGGACATGGCGTCACACAGACCCTTCACGTCTCTTTTGGCCTCAGTTTCCCGATTGGTCACGTGGGACTGGATGGAACAACAGCTGCCATCGCACAGAGCGAGTGCAGGAATTAACTAGTGCAATGAAAGCACGTTTACGAGTCCCGGCAGACAGAGGCAGTTGCAAAGGCTGGCTGTTACAGTTGCTAATAGTATCAAGAATGAATGTGGGTAGCGTTCTACAGCTTACAAAGCACGCTTCCATCCATCATCTTCCACGGCTGTTGTGGGGCCTGAATAAACTGGTGGCGGGAACCCCTTGGTAAGCGTGCTGCAGAGGCCAGGATGTTGCCATGGTCACTGCGTGCTGCACACACTCCAGAGCCTGGGTGGGGGAGGGGAAGTGCCCATTCCCTTCAAGTAGGCATATATAAGAACATGTACATACACTGAGTGGCCAGATTATTATGATCTCTGAATGCATAATAATCTGGCCACTCAGTGTGTGTGTGTGTGTGTGTGTGTGTGTGTGTGTGTGTGTGTGTGTGTGTGTTAGAGGCCCGGTGCATGAATTTGTGCATGGTGAGGGGCCAGGGGGAGGGGACATGGGCGGTTGGCTGGCCTGTCTGCTGGTTGAACTCCTGGTCGAGGGGACAATTTGCATATTAGCCTTTTATTATATAGGATATACACTGAGTGGCCAGATTATTATGCGTTCAGAAATCATAATCTGGCCACTCAGTGTATAGGCGCCATGTGTGAACATATATGAGAAAGGCCTTAGAAAGAAGCCCCTTACACTAATGAGGAGTTTCAATTACTATGTTTTAACTCAACTGAGCCCTGAGCCAGACTGGGCACAGTGGATCTATCTCACCCATAGGAGCCCAGACCAGAGGACCTGGGGGGCCTCCTGCAGGGGCTCCCCTGACACCAGCAGGAGGGGTCCTCACTGAGGTACTATGGACACTCCATCTGCCTCTGGGCCTGCCTGGGGCCCTCACATCATCCACTACACACAAGGTGCCCAGTACCCCTCCAGGAAATGGCTGAGTCTCTGAGTCAAATGTCCTGCTGAAGAGTGACACTGAGTCTGGCACACAATCAGGACTAAATACAGGCTGAAGGATGCAGAGGTGACTGAATGCAGGATGAGTGGATGCAGGATGGGTGAGTGCAGGAAGGAATGAATGCAGGATGAGTGGATGCAGGATGAGTGAATGCAGAATGAGTGGATGCAGGATGAGTGGATGCAGGATGAGTGGATGCAGGATGGGTGAGTGCAGGAAGGAATGAATGCAGGATGAGTGAATGCAGGATGAGTGGATGCAGGATGAGTGGATGCAGGATGAGTGGATGCAGGATGGGTGAGTGCAGGAAGGAATGAATGCAGGATGAGTGGATGCAGGATGAGTGGATGCAGGATGAGTGGATGCAGGATGGGTGAGTGCAGGAAGGAATGAATGCAGGATGAGTGGATGCAGGATGAGTGAATGCAGAATGAGTGGATGCAGGATGAGTGGATGCAGGATGGGTGAGTGCAGGAAGGAATGAATGCAGGATGAGTGAATGCAGGATGAGTGGATGCAGGATGAGTGGATGCAGGATGAGTGGATGCAGGATGGGTGAGTGCAGGAAGGAATGAATGCAGGATGAGTGGATGCAGGATGAGTGAATGCAGAATGAGTGGATGCAGGATGAGTGGATGCAGGATGAGTGGATGCAGGATGGGTGAGTGCAGGAAGGAATGAATGCAGGATGAGTGAATGCAGGATGAGTGGATGCAGGATGAGTGGATGCAGGATGAGTGGATGCAGGATGGGTGAGTGCAGGAAGGAATGAATGCAGGATGAGTGGATGCAGGATGAGTGGATGCAGGATGAGTGGATGCAGGATGGGTGAGTGCAGGAAGGAATGAATGCAGGATGAGTGGATGCAGGATGAGTGAATGCAGAATGAGTGGATGCAGGATGAGTGGATGCAGGATGGGTGAGTGCAGGAAGGAATGAATGCAGGATGAGTGAATGCAGGATGAGTGGATGCAGGATGAGTGGATGCAGGATGAGTGGATGCGGGAGGGTGGATGCAGGATGAGTGGATGCAGGATGAGTGGATGCAGGATGGGTGAGTGCAGGAAGGAATGAATGCAGGATGAGTGAATGCAGGATGAATGGATGCAGGATGAGTGGATGCAGGATGAGTGGATGCGGGATGGGTGGATGCGGGATGGGTGGATGCAGGATGAGTGGATGCAGGATAGGTGGATGCAGAATGAGTGGATGCAGGATGAGTGGATGCAGGATGAGTGGATGCAGGATGGGTGGATGCAGGATGGGTGAGTGTAGGAATGAATGAATGCAGGATGGGTGGATGCAGGAATGAATGAGTGCAGGAATCACTGGACTCTAAGCGATGCTGCAGCCATCTTCCCAACCCACCCCCCGCACGTGCCTCCCTAACTTACTCTTCCAAAAATCTAAGTGTGCACTCTTGCCTCTGGGGTGGGTCTCTCTCCCTGACCAAGGACGGCTCCTCTGCACGCCGAGTCTCAGCTTCGGAGGCAGCCCCCTCCCTGTGAGGCCTCTCTTCTTCCCTATCTGCGCTGGGCAAGCAGGCTGCCAGCATGGCCCCTGCCCTCTGGTCGATCCCCCACCTACTGGCCTCCTGGTCGAGGTGCTGAGGGCCTCAGCCTGGTGCCCCACCAGCCTAGGGACCCTGAGGTGGGCGGAGAGCACTGTGGAGATGACAGGGCTGCCGCACTCCTCTTACAGAGCAGGAAACAGGCCCAGAGGGACGGCATGACTTTCCAAGGCCACACGGCAGGTGGAGGGTGTGGCATTTGCTGGAGCCCTGGCTCCTACCTCCCCTCGGCGTCCCTGCCCAGCACATGGGAGGTCCTCCCTCAGCCCTGGATGTCCACCTGGGGCAAGAGCACACTCACCAGAACTCGCCATCATCCTGCACAGTCACACCCATCTTCTCCCGCTCGCTCTTGCTCACCTTCCGCCACTCCTCTGAGCTGGGGTGCGAGCACAGGGGAAGGGAAGAGGAGAGAGTAAGTGGAGGACCCCACCGGGCCCCCTGGCAAGGGCAAGGAGGACGAGGGATGTGTGCAGCAGGCCTCCATCAGGTGGGTGTGGGTGGGCACCTGGGGCTATGCCCAGCCCCTCTCTAAGACGCCTGTCTGCCCACTTCCACAGCTAACGTGGGAGCAGAGCTGCGGGCTGCGGGTATGGGGGGACAAGACCCTCCCCCCATATGGAGAGGCTCCTTTACTGGGGGCCTGGTCTCTCTTCACCAAGCACAGAGTGGTCACCCCCACCCTCACCCCCGGTGGCCTCCCTTCCTGCTTCCTCCCCCCTCACTGGCCAGATTGGTCTCTATGTCCCCAGCGCCAGGCCTTTGCGCATGCTGAATCCACCCCCAGGTGTCCACTCTAAAGTCGTCTCCTCCTAATGTCACCTAACTCCCAAATCCTCAAGACCCATCCCTGGACCAGCCTCCTCCAGGAAGCCCATCTGTCCTTGCCCGAGCCCTCGTACCAAGCCGCCCCACCAACCGCCCCTGGTCCGCCCTGTGCCTGCACTCCCGCCCCAGGCCTCACGTGTCGCTCCACGGCCCGTTCCACTCTCGCTCGCCCCAGGGGTTGCGCAGGCGGATCATGTCCAGCTTCTCGGACTTGAAAAAGGCCAGCAGGCCGTGGCCCAGGCGCACCTTGCGCACGTCGGTGATGGCATAGGCGTGGCCTTTCACCAGACCACATGCCAGGCGGACCTCCATGTCTGCCGCTGTCACGGCCTGCGGAGGAGGGCGAGGTAGCTCAGAGAGGCGGGGCCCTGTCAGGCTGCAGGTGGAGCCAGGGGCCCAGCGCCCCCTACAGAAAGGGGAGAGAATGGCAGCCCCACACGACTGGGATCAGCCAAACCTGGATTCAAATTCTGCCTTCCCGGAGTCCCAGCTTTCCCAACGAAGTATGGGCAGTCAATGAAATGAGACGAAGCGCCCAGGCCTGTGCCAGCAGGCAGCAGGCTCCCTCCCCTCTCCCAGTTACCTCATAGTTTGTGATGCCCCAAATTTTGACTGAGGGACCTCAGAAGTATAGACACCATTCATCCCAAGATGAGGGGGCCAGGAAAGAGGGTGTTGGTCAAACAGCGTGGGCAAGGCATTACATAGTGTAGGGGGCGGGGGCAGGCGGCTTGTGCTGCGGGCACTGGGGGGGCTTGCACCCTCCAACTGCTCCCTTCCCCCATGAGCCTAAGGGTCTGGATTTATGAACCAACCCAGGCAGGGGCTCTGCCTGGGACACCACAGCCACCTCCCACCCCTATTTGAGTTGGTAAAGAGGAGGGGCCACCTCTGGGGTCTGGCTCAGTGTCCTTACCTTGATGGAGGCGCTGATGAGGCCTCCCCGGCTGTGCACCTTCAGCATGCGCTCAAAGAGTGCGTTCCTCTTGGCTTCGTCATTGGCAAAGTCACCCTCGGTCAGGTCGATGGGCTCCGAAACGCCACCTGTGAAGTCTACCAGCGCATCCGCCGTGTTGCCTCCATCCAGGGCCTGGTAACAGCCTGCCAGCCTGGGGAGCAACGTGGAAAGAATTCCCAGCTCATGCTCCCCAGCCATGCTAAATCCTTCACATTACAGGGGAGATTTTGAGACTCAGAGAAGTCAAGCAAACTGCTCCGGTCACACAGCAGGCCACAGCAGAGCCAACATTTGTCCCACGGAGACACACCACCTTATCACTCAAATTCCCCTTAGACTTAGCAGCCCATCTCCAGAAATTTACCACATTCCCAACAAGGCCTCCGGGGAGGACTCAGCAACCTGGATCGTTGGAAAAGAACCACTGACCTGAATGTGAGTGCTGGCTCTGCCCGGCCCCTAGCAGGAAACCATCTGGGCCTCAGTCTTCTTAGGTGTAAGTGGGGGTAACTATTCCTCCCGATGTGGGTTGGTTGTGGGGACTTGACAACCAGGTACCCAGAGGGCCTTCAGTCCAGGCCTCCACCTCACCCAGCACAGGCTCAGCTGGCCACGCCCTGGGCGCCTGGGCCCTGAGCATGCTGTGTGACTTTGCACCAGCCCCTGCCCTCTCTGTGCCAGGAGCCCTGGCTAAAGGAACCCCTGTGGAGCCCAGCAGCAGTGCCACCCCGGCCTGGCCACCTGCCCTCTGCCCCCTGCCGGCACCTACTTGGCATAGGCTTTCTCCACCAGGGCACACCAGAACTCGTTTGGGGAGTTAGAGTGGCAGTAGATGAGCTGGTTGTTGACCGTGGGCAGCCGGTCGTCGATGACCACATCCACCCACTCCCCAAAGCGCCAGAAATGGAAGTGGAAGATGCCCGCGTAGGCATCGGGCTTCTCGGGGTCCCACTCCTGCTCCTTCCAGTCTGGGATGACCTGGAGGTGGGCGACACGATGGGGACACATTGAGGTCACATCTGGCTTCCTGAGGAAATTCGGGGTGGGGGGGGGACGGGCATGCTTCCAGGGAATCCAATGGAAAGGGAACAGTGTGGTACTTGGGCACATCCTTCCCTATCTCTGCAGTGGCTGGAGGCTCCCTTAGTCCCTTCCAGCTCTGTCATTCTAAGATCCTATGAGCTCCCCCTCCCTTCCTCGTGCCTCCATCTGCTTCCTCCCACTGCAGAAACATCTCATATTGTTGCAGAAGACCGGAGGAAAAAACCAAGCAACACTTAGAGAAAGGGAGTTACATTTTATTATGCACAGGCCCAGAGAAAAATGTGCCTTTCAAATTCTGCCCGCCCCACCCTACCCCCCCACCCCCCCACCCCCCCCTGCACATGGAAGAAATCTTTTCTATTTATACTTTCCCTAGCTCTTTTGTCTCCCAAATTTGGAATGAGACTTCCGGGCCTTCTGGGAAAGAAGGCCTACGAGCTGGGAAGGGGCCATGAGACCATATCTCAGGGCCTGGCCTGGTGTCAGCACTGACAACTCTGTCTAGGGCATAGTCCACAGCCTCTCTGGAATGGGAGTAGTCTTATTTTCCTTATTATTTAAGCAAGCAAGCGTTTACAGAAGCCAAATTAAAATTTCAAACAGCAGTTTTTATATAAGATGGATGCTTCAATAGCCTCCCCAGTTCCTACCTGGTGAATGGTGCCACCCCCCTCCTTCCCCCACCCCCCCACCCCCCCCACCCCCCCACCCCCGTCCCACTACATCCCCACCCCCAGCCTGCAACAGGAGTTGGCAACCACGCTGGCTCCTCCCCCTCTCCATCCAATCAGGCCAATCCTAGCTCCTACACTCTGCTAAAATCCGTCTCCTCCTGTCCTTCCCCCAGCACCTCCCTGCTTCCAGTATCTGTCCGGGACACTAACAGCATCAGCAGCCACCTCTGTCTCCACCCCACAGAGTAGCAGAGTGAGCTTTCTGATCAGCGTGTCCTTGGAAAAACACCTAAGGTGCTCGCCCCCTCCACCACCTCCCAGGCTGGTTTCTCTACCCGACCCCAAACCCCATCCACTCCCTGCTCCAGGGTCATTCTCTGTTCTTCCTCCAGCTGACTCTCACTTGTCCTTTAGGGCCCACCCTCCTCCTCCAGGAAGCCCTCCTTGACTCTTCAGACGAGGCCAGGACCCCTGTCCATCAGTCTCATGGTTTCTGGTACTTCTCCTCTGAGGTACTTATTCCAGTTATAATTAAACAAGTCTGTGATGGTATGAACAGTTCTGGTCCTGTCCCTGGAATGTCAGCTCTCTGAAGGCAGGGACACTTCAGTCTTTGGTCACTGCTATCCCCCAGCACCTAGCCCAGAGCCTGGTCTAGAAAGGGTGCTTGATAAACACGTGTTGACTGAATGAATAAATTCACGGGCATTACGTGGGACTCTAATAACAATTATTATGATGGAGCATCTTGGAAATGTCAGGTAGCAAGCCCATGAGTGCCACGAGTTATGTCAGTTTCATTCCCACAATAACCCTGTGAGTAGATTACAATTATTCATCCCTACTTCACAGATGAAAAAATCAAGCCTCAGAGAGGGCAACTAACTTGTTCAGGGTCACACAGCTAGAAAACATACGCGTTCTTCACCGGGGAGGACTGCTCTTTGCCGGGCCCCATGCTGCCACCGGGGACCCGGATGAATCAGACAAGGTCCCTGCCCTCAGGGAGCTCCCAGTCTTGTGAGAGAGGCAGGCACACAGGGTAAATTTGGGCCTTGGAGAGAAGGGGTGGAGGGCCCGGCCTGGCGGGCAGCAGCAGCTTCTGAGAACGTGTCCTGAGAACTGGCCGTAATGTCCCCTCACAGACGAGGACAAACAGTGGCAACGTGGGCATCAGGAGGTGGGCGGGAATGGGAAAAGCCTTTATCCTGCAGAGTCAGGGGACCTGCCGGCCCTGCCAAACAGGAGACTAGAGAGGCCGAGCACTATCGGGACCATGTGCAGCTCCTTCTAGAAGAAAACCACTCCCAGGATCGGGGCGGACACGCCGGCATCCAGGCTGGGGAGCCAGACATGCATCAGGAGGCTGTAACCCCCAGGGCCCGGGCGGGCCTGAGCACAGAGACTTCAGCCAAAAGCCATTCCCCAGGCCCACACTCATTAACGATGTTTTTGTTTATATGCCTCATGCCATCATCAGGGATGTTGGGAAAGAGAAATGCTCCCTAGTGGGACATTCAAGACCAAGAAAATGAAAATGCTAAGCACAGTGAGAGGCATCACGGTCACAATGGAGCCCGGGAGGTGCCAGGACTGCCAGGTGCCAGGCGCCAGGCCTGCTGTTTACTCCATCACCCTGACCCTCGTCGCTGCTCTCTTCTGGGACAACGTACAGAAATGCTGGCAGAGGCCGCCCAGGGGCACAGGGAGGGAGGCAGGATTCACACTCAGCGCTTCGGGGCCTGGCGCAGCATCTGGACCCCAGCAGGGGCCTGATACTGGCTGGGCCGATCCCTCCTGCCTCCTTCCTCCCCTCTGAGCCCCTCCGTGTCCTTTCTAACTAAAAGCTCCCGACTGACCCCCAGCACTCTCTCCTGCTTTACTCTCAGGACAGAAAGTTGTGCACAAAATAGGGCACATGCAGGGTGGGGTGTCATCCCCACTACACAGGCGGGAAGACTGAGGCCCACCGAGGAACAAGGGGCTGCCCAAGGGCACGGAGCGATGGGGAGTCCAAAGCTGAGAACACTGGCCTGGCCACTACATGCTGCTCAGCTCCTCCCCGCTCTGAAAGCGCTGGACTGCATGGGAATGGGGGAGGGGACACGAGGCGGGGGGGGGGGGGTATTGGGGAGGGGGCCTGAGGAGGGAGGAAGAAGAGCCTTCCCAGGGCACTGGGAGGGCCTGCTGGGGCAGCGGGAGGATGATTAGCTAAAGCCAGGGCTTGGCTCTGAGCCCTCTGCGGCTCAAGAAGCATCTAATAAGGCTCCAGGGCCTAGAGACCTGGAGCCAGGGGTCCCTTGGGCCTCCTTCCCCCTTCTGCATCACAGCCACCGGGTCAGGCGGGGGGAGGGGGGAGGCCCACGCCAGCCTCCTCGATCCCCCGCTCTGTTGTCTGCTGGGGTGCCAAGCCAGGGGGATAAGACTGTCCGGGAAGGGCACTTCACAGGCACCTAAACTCAACGCCCTTCCTGACAACATCAGATCAAGCCCGAAATCAAGGGAGAGAAAAACCAAAGCCCCTGGAGCCACATCAAAGGGTTCCGGACCAACTTGAAGAGGCTCCAACGACGGGCCAATCAGAGCAGCAATAAGGATAACAACTTCGCTGGATGAAAACACGTCAAATACATTCACCTCCACGAGCTCCTGATGAAACACAAACCATTAGTCACTGCCGGAGGGTGGCAGGGAACCAACTCATGGTTTTGAGCCTGGAAAATGAAGGGAAAGAATGGGAGGTTTGTCCTGCCTTTTGCGCACACACTGTACCACAGGGGGACCAAGAGCACAGGAAGGGAGGTTTGTATCTGGAGATGAATTCCAGCTAAGAGATGAGAAAGACGTGAGAGCATGAGACGCCCACTGTTTGGCAACCACTGGATGTATGAAATCGTGGCGTCTAACATCACACAACAGAGCGAGCCCCGCCTGCGAAGCAGTTGTGCCTAATGGAATTTGAGTCCTGAACCTTATCAAGCCTCTGGCGCTGAGTCCCGGGCGCCGAGAACGTGCGGAAGGGCACCGTGAAAACAAAGCCAGCAAATCCACATAGAGGAGCCCCTCCCGCCTGAGCCTCCTCGCAGGGCACAGGCCAAGACCCCAGCGGATGTCTGAAGCCGAAGCTAGTGCCAAACCCTGCCTGTTCTGTTTCCTCCTGTACACACACGCCTGTGATACAGCTCAAGTTATAAAGCCGGCGGAGCAAGATAGTAACTCGGGAAAGTTTATACTTAGTAACTGTAAACTCTGTGTTTCCCGTGTCCCGTTTTCCTTCACGTGCACACCTACGATAAAGCTCAGCTTATACGTTAGGCACCGTTCAGAGACGAGCACTTGGATGCCGGGACAGGTGGTCTGATAACTGAGACGCCGCTAAGCGACTACCAGGCGGGCCGCCTACCCCGCGGGGATACCCGGGACAGAGGGATGACTCATGTCCAGGCGGGAGGGAGGGGACGGCGCAAGAGCTCATCGCGCTACTCAGAACAACGTACAATGTAAAACTTGTGAACTGTTGTTTATTTCTGGAATTTTCCATTTCATATATTCGGGCCACGGTGGACCATGGGTAACTGAAACGGCAGAAAGCAAAACTGCAGGCATGGGGGCCCTGCTGCCGCTGGACACCGCACGGGATGGCGGCTCTTCAGCAAACAGACTGCAAGGAAGACACTGAAAGGCGAAGTGGGAGCAGCCTCCTGACCTCACGCTCCCCTGGGGCACCGCTGGGCAGCGCCGGACCGTGGGTCTCATTCGAACAAACTGTAACACACACACGTTTATGGCACAGGTTGCACATCGGAAGATTTCCTGGATACTTGATGAAATTTAAAAAATTAGTGTAAAATTTAGTTGTGTTATATTATTACTGTGAGGGTTTTTTGTTTTATTTGAAGCAAGTCATTATCATTCATAAATGCATCCAGAAATGTAATGATACTAGCGGCCCGGTGCACGAATTCGTGCATGGGTGGGTTCTTTGGCCTGGCCGGCGATTGGGGCGGCTGGGGTTAGGGACCGCAGGAGGTTGGCTGGCCATGGGAGGTTGGCCATGGGAGCACACTGACCTCCTGTGTTGAGCGTCTGTCCCCTGGTGGTCAGTGCACATCATAGCTACCAGCTGGTCATCCGGCCCTAATGGTTGCTTAGGCTTTTATATATATAGATGTTGCCTGGGGGGAAGGGTGGAGAGGAAAAGGGATGGGCCTTGAGTTGACAATTGTTGAAGCAGCGGGATGGGTACAGGCAGCTTATTAGGCTGACTCTCTCTTATTGGCTGACTAAGGTTGAAATGCCCCCTCACCGGGGATACCGGCTCCCTGGCCGGGCATGCAAAGCCTTTGAGGGGTGGCTGCGCTGACTCTCTCAACCTCACCCCTGAACACTGCCTCCCTGGGGCCCCACAGAGTCCCCAACTTGTGAGGCATAGCCACCTCAGCTATGCATGTGTGGCTCCCTGCAGGCACCCACCCTGTTCCCTGTCCCTCGGGGGTAGCTGAGCCGCACCTGGTGGGGCATCCTGACCTCACACTCCCCTTGGGTACCACTGGGCAGCTCCTCCTCCTTCCCTGCTCCCTGAGGGGAGCTACTGGAGGGCAGGGCGTGCCTCACTCATGCCAGGATCCCCAGCACCCAGCGCAGGGCCTGGCCCAGCTCCACTGCTGGCTGAGTCTTCCTGAGAGGACAACCCCCAGGCGCCGGCTTCTGCGAGGTCCTGGCTGACCAGGGACCTGGAACACACTAGGGGACAATCACCAGCTGCGGTGCCTGGCAGGGACTTGAGTTTGGACTAGACCACCTTTCTGGTGTCCGCACCTACCTACCCTTCCTCCGGGACTTGTTGTGGGAACTGAGGTAGATCAAGGCCTGGGAGGTGCTGCGTAAACTGTGGAGGGCTGTGCACACCTGAAGGGTCATCCCTGTTGGTGTAGAGAGTGTGTGGTGCATGCACACAATTCACAAACCTCAGGGGTGGGAGGGAGCCGAGGTGACCCAGTCAACCTCCCCCTCTCTCCCCGTCCCACAAAGGAGAAAGGCAAACCTCCCAACAGCCCCTGTGCGCATGGGAAAAGGGAGGCCTGTGGGGTCAAGGCACTCACTTGGCCTGACCAGGCAGCGAGGTAAAAACTGTGTGGGATTTGGAGCCCCCCTCACACCCAGGGGACCCCATTAACCAGCACTCACTGCAGAATCCCTCAGAAACTGCTGGACCCCACTAATGGGTGCACCACAGCACCCCTGGTGTCTCCGGCCCTTGGATGCTCCCAGGATTTTCCCTGTGGACCCAAGTGGCTGGGCTCAAATCCTGTTGGGCAGGGCTGACCTGGACTCACGCAGGTGTGTGCCGTAGCCCTGTGGAGGGCTCTGGGGGGACCACAGGGATGTGAGACCTGGCCGGGGGGAGCTTTTCGAAGCAGGGGGTTGTTTGCAAGCAAAACCCCAAGTGTGGGCTCTGGAGCAGGGTCTCACCTTGGCCTCTGGGAAGGAGCTAGCCTCGCCCGAGACTGGGCCCTCGGTAGGTGGAGGCATCGCCTCTGCTCATCCCGGGGGGCCAGTGTCATGGAGGCAAAGGCCACAGACCCGGAGCCTGGCCCCCGCCCTCTGTGCTGAGGCTGGGAGCTGCCTGAGGACAGGCAGCAAACTGGTGACAAGGTCGGGTGAAACCTGGGCACAGGCCTAACCCCACCCCCTAGCTACTCCCCTGTCCCATCTGCATCCACCCAGCCTGCCTGCCAGGTTGAGCACAGCTTGGTGCATCCCACCCATCCCCTCTGGGCCCCTGAAGACCAGATGGTGCCTCCTCGTGGCCTCAGCATGGCTTGCATGCCCCATACAGAGGCTGGTCTGGGGCCACTGGAGAAAATGCCGTCAGGGGCGTTGGTTCCCGGGTGGGAGTCAGGAGACCTGGTTCTAAACGCCTTCCTGCTGCCTGACCCTGGGCCAGTCACCTGGCCGCTCTGGGCCTCATCCCAGGCAGCAGCAGGAGGGGGATCCGGAGTGTGGGAGAAGCCTGGGGAGGGGTGCTCTGGGCTGTGAGGGGGCGGGGCTAAGGCACAGCTCCTGAGGGGAGGGTGGCTCATGGCGAGAGACTGCATACCACAGAGGCAGGGCTCACAGGCTTTATTGGGGCCACACACAGGGCAGGGTAGGGGTACAGGCAGTCAGTCTGCAAAAGAGGGTCCCCAGAGCTGCAGAAGAGGGCAAGCAAAGAGGCAGGGGACAGGGCCAGCCCCAGGGGAAGCAAAGCAGGCAATGCCAGGACTTTAAGCACATCCCAAACAGCCCAGAGTTGAGTGAGGAAGGACCATAGCCCACACCACAGCCAGTCTCCCACCTGAAGAATCCAGCCTTCCACCCACACCTCCCAAGTGGGGGCCTGCCTGCCAGCAGCCCCGACTTCCACCCACACCTCCAAAGTGGGGGCCTGCCTGCCAGCAGCCCCGACTTCCACCCACACCTCCCAAGTGGGGCCCGCCTGCCAGCAGCCCCAACTTCCACCCACACCTCCAAAGTGGGGCCCGCCTGCCAGCAGCCCCAACTTCCACCCACACCTCCAAAGTGGGGGCCCGCCTGCCAGCAGCCCCAGCCAGTGGGGATGGCTCTGACCTCCATCTCTCAGTGCATCTGTTCCCAGGACCTGCGACCCCCGATGGTTCTGCTTTGTGAGGAAAATGTCACGGGCATGTCCCTGACAAAAGCCAGGGCTGGCCTGCGGCAGGGTGTTGGGGGCACTTCCTGAGGTGCCCCCAGCTGACGCCAGGCGGGTCAGGCCCCTCCTTCACAGGGGGCTCACTGGGCCTGTGCCGGGGCGTGAGGCTTGGGGAGCGGAGCTGAGTCTGCTGATAATGGTGTCTCGGGTTCCCTGTTTGGTGGGTGGATTGTGCCCAGTGACCCCTGAGGCTGGTGTCCTCCCATCACAGCACGCGGCCCCCTGCAGCCCGCTTCTGACCATCGGCCATCACAACTGCCCTAGCAGGCCGCCCCCAGCCCTCAGCTCCACTAAAGATGCCAGAGATGGCACACAGGCGGCACACTCACCTCCTCTGGCCAGTGCGCTGGGAACACCCGAGGCCCCAGAACCTACCATCCCAGCTCCAGGGCTCTGGACCCCTCCACCCAGCTCCCCCAGGCAGAGGGAAACCCCTATACTACACTGTTCCCCCTTCACAGTATGAACCTCAGAGCCGCCCAGCTCAGGAAGCCCCCGCCCTAAGGTCATGCTGACCAAGCCCCTCCTACAGGCCAGGCGTCAACCGGCTGGGCAATTCTATCATAGATCATCTCAAGTCAGGTTTGATCGCAGGGCAGGCGTAGACTCTAGAATATACCCATATGAAGGCAGCATGCTCTCTCTCCGTGTATACATATAGATAGATAGATAGGTACATCTCTACACGACTTTTATGCTCCTTCACTTCTCCCTCCTGAAGTCCTTCTCAGAAGAGCAAGTAGGTTGGCTTGCATAGCCTCCAGCGTGCCAGCCAGTCCTCACTGCCCAAATGTCCCGAGGGCCCCCGAGGTGCTCACACCAGGCCCATGCCAGAAGCAGCGCCTTCCTGGATGTGGCCGGACGGGCAGCAAAGGCCTGTTTGCTGGATTCCCCAAGGAGCCTCTGCCATCTCCGACTCCCCATCTGCAGAGGAAGCCGATGGCTGGTTCTTTGGATCCCTGTCTGTGTCTGTCTCTCTCTTGGTCTCCTTCAGTCTCGCTCCCGACAGTGAGGCACAGAGAAAGCAGGTGCCCACGGACGCTCCATCTTCCCGCACTAGCCACGGCCTGGCCTCCGAGTGCTGGGGAGGGGAGGGGAGAAACAGCTCCCCTCGCCGAGCACAAGCAGCGGCAGCCAGTTCAGCTTCTAGACTACAGAGCCTTCGCACCTTCCTCCCTGGGCAGGAGCGCCGGCACCAGGCAAGGAGAGCCTGGCCAAGCTGAGCACAGCAACTAGAAACAGGTCCCCAAATACACATCTGGGGGCAGGCGCAGGGGGCAGGGCAGGTGGGCAAGAGCAGGGGGCAGCCGTGAGCAGCTGCCTCAGAGCTGGTTAAAAACCACAGAGGCCTTGAGGTTGGCCGGCTCCATGCCCTCGCCGAAGGTGATGAGGAAGTACATGACCTTGCGGATCTTGGCCAGTTCCGACAGGCGCTCCCCGAACTCCAGAGCATCGGCCTCATTCCAATCCACGGCATCCGCGTCTTCCATGCGCCAGAAGATGGCAGCGGGTTCCAGCAGCTGGCGCGTCATGAGGTTGGTGAGGTCGGGCGTCCAGTTCTGGGAGGTGCCCGTGATGGTGACCTTGCCTGGCTTGTCCAGCAGGACGTCCCAGCGCTCAAACTGCAGCTTCTGCTGCTGGACGAAGTCGAGGCGGTACACGAACTCCGCCGGCCGCAGCAGCTTCTCCCCGTCCTGGCGCTTCTCCCCACGCTGCTTCAGGCTCTCCACGCGCAGCCGCATCTGCTTGGTCAGGGTCTCATCCAGGGCCAGCGGCATGCTGATCTGTGGCTGCTTCGGCCCGTCCTCTGCCATGGCCCAGGTGCTGCTGCTGCCTCTGCCGTGGTCCAGGAGCCGAGTGGGCTGGGGCCTCCCTGTCTAGGCAAGAGGCCACCAAGGAGGGACCCGCCTACCCTTCCTCCCCGCCCCCCGCTTCTCTCCCCTCTCGGCCACTGGGTCTTCCCAGCTCCACCCAGTCCTCAAAATGGAGGGTGTGAATGAGGGCGGGAGTCCCCAAATGCCTCCTCTCCACTCCTCGAAGAAGCAATAATGGAGGCACTGCAGGCGGCAGGAGGGTGACAGGCTCCTTGGGGACCAGATCGCTGATGTCAATTGCTGTGGCAACCTCCCTGACTACCACGATGGGCTGGGAGAGGCTTGTTTGTGAAGAAGGGAGCACGGAATCAGGGCAGTAAGGCGGGGGAGAGGGGGTGTGCAGGTGCTCACTGGAGGCATGCACAAGCATGGAAAACCCCCGGCAGGAGGGTGGGGGCAAGAGGACCAGAGGGCCCACTGAGTTGAGATCTGAAGTCACCCAAGCCAAACCTAGTAGCCATCCTTGACTCAGCATACCCCTCAGCCTCCACACCCAATTACCAAGGTCTCGAGATTCTGCCTCCCAGGTGCCCCGAGAGCCTCCCCCACCATACCCTCTGCCAGGGCCCCGGCCCAGCCACCGTCTCTCACCGAGACCTGTGTCCTCAAGCTTTATTGAGCTTCAGGACCACTGTAGGACTCGAGACCCAGAGTTTCTGATTTAACAGATCTCTGCTGGGGGGGGGCATTGACATGTCTCCCGGCTGCTGCCGCTGGTCGGAGCTTGTGCTCGGAGAATCACTGACCTGGACGATTCCTGTGCTCGGGCCCTGCCTCAGCCCTGCACATAGCAGCCACATGCCCAGGTTTCCCTCCTACTAGAATCTCACCTCTGGTTCCGCCTGTACCGACCCTCCATTTCCCCAGGAAGCCTGAGGCAGGGGAAGAATCTGACAAACACCTATACCCCCTGTGCCTGAAGTAGAGCCAGGAGCTTAACCTTGACATGTGGGCAAAAGGAAGAACTGGCGTGTGTGAGTGTAGTTGGGGGTGAGGCGAGGCGAGCTGCTGCCCTGACATCAAGAGAGGACAGAGGCCCGGGCCCACATGGCAGACTTGGAAACAATCTGAGGGTCTAGGGAACCCAGCACAGTCACTGGCTAGATGGAGGCCAAGTCAGTCGGTGGGATCGCGGGCCACCTGAACAGCAGAGAACAGAGCACCTGGTCCCATCAGCCCTGGGGTCCGTTCTGGGAGTCGCTGGCAGCAGTTCCCCAAGAGTATCTGAGAGAACCACACACGGGAGACGTGAGCCTGCCTGACCCTCACAGCACCGTCTAGTTTGCAGCTGAGAAGGAACAGAGGAGCAGAGAAGGAACAACGTGGCTGAGGAGTTACTATGGGGGAGGGGCTTCTGCTTCCTTCGTCAGGGGAGCTGTTTCTCCCCTCCCCAACACTAAGCTTGGCTTTTCAGTTGGACATTTGCTTGGTTTTTGTCTGTCTCTCCACTAGACCATAAGCCCCGAGAGGGCAGGGGCCAGGTCTGTCTGGTCCACCACTCTAAGGCCAGCACCTAGCAGGGCCCCCCACATAGGAGGCCCTCAGAAAGGGCTTGCTGAATGAATGAACGAACGGACGGATGGATGGATGGTGAGGGAACAGTTGATGTGATGGACCACAGGGCCCAAAACCAAGGACAACAAAAAGGAGATGGACAGATGGGAAGAGAGTACATGGTCAAAAATGTGGTTTAGAGACAGGAGTGCTTCTTAGGGTGGAGGAGTGAGGGGGATGCCTGGAAAGGGAGGCCAGAGAGATGGATCCTTCCGCTGAAGACCTGCAGGGAGAACAGGTCCAGGCATAGGCTGTGGCCGCCATGACAACGGGAGATCAAGGGCGCTGATGGTGAAGGCTGATGGACAGGTTATCAAGAACGGAGGCTGGGGTGACGAGGGTAGGGTGTCAGCACAGGGGCACAGTAATCCCCGGGACACGGCAGGACTGTGGATGGATGGGGTGGGAAAGGCTGGGAACTCGGAGGTACCAAGGCCTTGGTGCCTGGGCGGGAGGCCATGGTAGCTGGTTGGCAGGGGATGGCGATAAGATGGGCTGGGCTGGGGCGGGGGGGAGATGGCATGAGCCTTTAGGGGTTTACATGGAGAGGGTCTGGGCTGGAGGCAGCCCTGAGAGCAGGGAATGCCCACCCTCTCTGAACCTGCAGGGCATGGGGGCAGGTGTTCAGCTTCTACTGATGGGGATCCAGGGGCCACAGGACCCAGGGGGAGCCTGGCCTCGGCCTGGGCAGAGGGTCACAGACCTGCTGGAGGAGGCTAAGGTGGAAGCAGGACTTGGACCACACAGACAGACAGGGAAAGAGGGAGGGGCCCTGAGAGCCGGGGAAGTCAGGAAGGGAAGGCCAGAGGAAGGAAGGGGAGGCTGGAGAGTGCAGGTGGGACTGGGCACTGCGCCCACAGACCTCTGCTCAGCCACCAGAGGCCTTGAGAGGCCCCACCCAAGGCTGGACGTAGGAATGACAAAGAGGAGAAAAGATCCAAACTTCCGCGTGTGGCTGCAAAAATGTGTATTTAAAAACAAAACAAATACCTCTTTAACCCCAAATAGAAAAAGACTAGAAGGAAACATAGAAAACCTTAACCCTGGTTGTTTCTAGGTAAAGAAAACATTCAGTAACTTTGTATTTGTTCAAATCTTCTGTCCCTGGTGCTGGGGCATAGTTGGTGCTCAATTAACATGTGGTGGATGAACTGCTCATACAGCATGGGCAGGGGTGGGATGGAAACCATTTAAATGGAACCAAAAGACAGCCCGGTCCTGCACCCGCTCTCAGACATCAGGGACTGCTCTTACTGGGACTGCCCTTACCGCGGCTTCCTGTGGCCGGGGCCCCACTGCCTCCGGGGCCCGGGCACCTCATGGCTCAGATCAGGGACTAGGCCTGCCCTCATGCCCGAGGCTTCGCCAGGCTCTGGGGGAGGGGATGGTACATGCTGCACCCCACTGCCACATCCTAACTTGTGGTCCCCCCAAAGTCCATGCCCTGGCCCCAAGGAATGTACAGTCAAGGTTGGGAGGACATCATGCCCCCACAAGGGATCCCTTGTAGGGGAGTCTCGCTGCCAAGAGTTGTCCCGCAGAACAGAGAAATAGGTGAGAGCGCAGAGGAAGGACAGGGAGGGGGTTTAACGCATGCAAATTGCCCCTTATGCCATGGGCTTAACCTATCCTCCCCGAGTCACCCCCCCTGCCACCCCCCCCCACACACACACACACTCACAGGTCCTCTAATTATCCCACAACCCTGAGGACTGGAAAGGTCAGGTTTACACTGAGGCCAAGAGAAGGAAGAAGACCTGCCCAAGGTCACATGACTAGCAAGAGACCCAGTTGGATTGAAACCCAGGCCTGGCTGCCTTCCAATCATTGTGCCTCAGGCTTCATCCAGAACTGAGGGAACGGCCTGGCATCCTGGAGAAGGGGGCATGTGGGTTGAGGGCATGGTCAGCCCGCATCGGAGGCTCAGCAGCCCCAGAATGAGGTGGGTGGGGGAAGCATGGGTGCAGGTCAGGCTGAGCAGCTGCCCCCACTTATTCTGTGGAGAAAACAGGGTGGGGCAGGGGAGGCCCTACAGGGCAACAGGCCCAGAAGTGAGGGGTGACAACAAACAGGGCCCCGTCAGCAGGGACCGGAGGGAGGGAAGGCACCGTAATGAGCTCCCCAGGGCCTCATCTCTCCTCCCCGGACCCAGGGCTGGCCCCATGGCTCCAGGAGGCAGAGAGCAATTAGTCCCGAACACCCCACCAGCCACAGCCCTGGGACATGAGGTCCAGGACATCAGCCTCCCGGCCCTCAGAGCCTCCAGCCAGGCCAGGTGCCCCAACCTCTGCAGGAGGAACCTCTGGCCGGAGACAAACACAGGTCTGCACAGTCACACAACATCAATGACAGGCCGCCCCTGCAGGTTCTGGGCCCCTTTCCCACTCCTGAGATGAGCAGCTGCACCAGAGCCAAGGGCAGGAGCAAGCCGAGGCTCCTCCCTGCAGATGACCATAGCCCACTCCCCAGGGGGGACACAACAGGTCAGGCACCATCCCCACAGAAGGTCCCAGGATGCCCACGGCAGCAAGGACGGCTGTGGGGCTGCAGGCCAGTAGCTGGGCCCAGCAATGACAGGGCAGGGTGGGAAGTGCGAGGCCAGCACTATAGGAATCCCGTGGGCCACCTTATCCCCAGACTAGCCCTGACCTAGCAAGCGGAGGGTGGGGCTCAGAGTCAGGAGGACCTTGTTCTGGGATTAGAAAAGGTGGTTGGAGCCCCGAGGACAGCACTACCCACGAGAACAGTGCAGGGCCCAACCCTCTCTAGTCCTTGAGGCCCATAAATGCAATGATCCCACATGTGGCTCTCTGGCACCCCAAGAGCATGCATGTCTGTGGGCTGAACCAGTGGCCTTTGCAAGGGCCCTACAGCCCGAAGCCACGCTACCCCCACAGGACCATCAGGGGCCAGGCTCCGGGGATGTCGCCCTGGGATGGCTGTGAGGAGTCACACTCCATTAGAAGACATGACAGCAGGGCCCCACCAGACCCAGCCTCAGCTGAAGGCACAGCTCCCTCTGATGGCTGAGGGACATCTCAGGGGATGAGAACAAACTCACTCTGCTCCTGATTGTATGGGTAACAATTCCCAGATAAGCTATGGATATTAATTGTCCTAACACTGGTAATGCAGCCACCATTCACAGAGCACTGCACAAGGCCTCCAAGTACAGTGCCTCCTCACACCCTCACAACTCCCTGAGAGGGAGCTACCTGATAACCTGACTTTTCAGAAAGCCAAATGGTGAGCCTGAGGCTCACACCTGAGCTTGTAAGACTGAGATGCCCGGTGCTCTTATGCCCTGCTGCTTGCCCCTCCGGAAAGAGCAGAAAGGGCAGGGATGAGAAAGAGGCAATGACTTGAATTTGCCGGCATGGGACCCCAGGATGCAATCCCTGTTGATGATTCTCTAGAGAGCACAAGCCCCGCCTCTACTCCAGCTTTCAGGCCTCCCCTGGAGAGTAGGCGGATTTAAGGGCTGCACTGCCGACTGCTGCCACCAGAGGGCGAAGTGTAAGGACCAGCGCTCATGTTTTCCAACCTAAACCCTCTGACCCTGGTCCAAACATCAGCAGCTTGGAACCATGAATCATGGATCACTCCCCCTGGACAAGTGAGAAAACTGAGGCCCAGAGAAGGACACGGCTGGACGTATCTCACAGCAAGTACTGGCAGGGGTCTCCTGAGCCCCAGGTAGTGGGCTCTCCACACGGCACATGATTCAGGCAGCTTCCACATGTCTCAAGTACAATTCTGCCAAATGGCCCAGGGACACTGTGGGCCCCAGAGTGGGGAGGAAACACATCAGAATCCCTGTGGGAGCAGATTCCCAGCAGCTGCCCAGGGATCTTAGACTGGCAGGTGAGGGGAAGGCAGTCTAACACTCGGCAGACACTGGAGAGCCCGGTGTCACCTCCCACCCCGCCCCAGGAACAAACCCCCATGAAGTCTCACCTGCATGTCCCGGCTGCACCTCCCACTGCAGATCAGTGAGGACCCAGGTTGAGCTCCCTTTCCCCAGCTACCCCCGCCCCACCCCAGGCCTCACCTTTTGCCACAGCGACTCTCGGGAGGCGAGCGATGAGCAGGCTGCCACAAACCAGCAGTTGCCCACCTGGCCCTGGTGCAGGTCGTGGGAGCTGATGCCGTCCACAAAGAGGCGGGGGTCCTCGCAGATGTCCTGCGGGGAAGCCGAGAGGAGGCCTCAGTGTTAATTTAAGATTCGCCTGTCTCCCCCAGCAGGCTGGGTCCCCACTCCCGCCGCCCCCCGCATGGCCAGTGGGTTTCCCCAAACCAGCTTCCCCCAGTGCTCCCTGGAAGGCCCTTCTCCCTTCCCCTGGTTGAAGAACTCTGTTCGCTGCCAAAGGCTCCACAATGAATGAACACTGTGGAAGGACTTCGGGGGGCTGGACCCTGGGCCACCACCTTTCTCCTGCCCTGTGTCTTCCCTGACCAGCACGGCCTCCTCCAGCACCGGCAGCCCTCACATGCCCACAGTCATGAAGCCGGGTGAGGGCACGGGGGGGAACACACCAAGAGTACATGTGATGAGTGCAGAGGGCGGGAAAAGCAGGAGCTGACGTGACGTGACGCAACATGCCCCCTGTGGGCACAGCCTCAGGCTTTTGGTCTGACTCTCACTCTGCCTCAGAAGTGTGACATGGTCATTCCATTTTACAGATGAGGAATGAAGGCTCAGAGAGGGGCAGCGACTTGTCAAGGGCACACAGCAAGCAAAGGCCAAACAGAGCTGAGCAGACTGCCACAGAGCTCCCAGAGCCCACCTCAGGCCCACCCTCCTCACCCATCAGCACCTTCACCCCCACAGGGCTTACAGGGAGTGCATGCTCCCCAAGGAGGGCTGGCCAAGTGGGTGGTGGTGGGAGGTAAACACTAAGACAGACCTTCCCCGTGCCAGGCACCCTGCGGGCACTGTACTCAGTCCTCCCCATGATCCTTAGAGGCGGGGATTGTGCTCATTTTATAGATGAGCACACGGGGCCCAGGGAAGCGGAACAATGCCCACCACACAGGGTTCCAGGCCTGCCTCCACTTTAGCAGGTGGACTCTGGAGCTAGTTCAACCACAACAGAGCTACTGAAGTCCTACCGAAATCAGCCAGCAGAGGGTTCCAGAGTCAGGAAGTCAGAATTCAAATTCTTGCCGCACCCCCCCCCCCACTTATTTACCATTGGCTGTGCAACTTTGGGCCAGTGGCTCAACCTCTCTGAGCCCGTTTCCTGCCATGTGCAAAGAGGTAGGGGAAAATGGGGCAAAGGGCTATCCCTTCCCACTAAGGTGTTGGGGAGCCCCGTTGCCACCTCTGCCTGGGAAGAGGGGTGCTTTGCAGGGCCAGATAGAGGGTCATAACTCCTCTGAGGATATGAGTGGCTCCAGATGGGGCATCAGAGTCACCAGTTCAGGGACCAGCTGCAAGGCGGCTTTCCCAGAGCACAGACGGCAGGAATGTTGCCCCAGGTCGTAGGAACCCAGTGAGGCAGCCATCCGGAAGTCTCACCTCCCTTCCCGCTGCCTCCTTATCTTCTCCCCCAGGCAGCACGCTGAGCCCTGCTCCCTGGGGTCCAGAAGGGCCAGCAGGACAGCGGTGGAGAGGGGCTTCCTATCTGGATGACTGCAGCCACAGCCCACACGGGAAGAGACAACTGCAGCCTGGCATCTCCAGGGCCTGTAGCAGAGGTGACTCCTCAGGCGCTCCTCCCCATCAGATCCTGCAGCCAGTGCCCTGGACGGAGACACGACTGCCCATTCCACAGAGGAGGACACGGAGGCCCAGGAGGAGATGATGATGCTCAAGTCACGAGCCAAGTAAGTGGACCAATGGGGCAGAACCCAGGTCCGCTGGGCTCCCCACGCAGAACTCTCCTCCCACAGAGCAACGAACAGTCTCAGTCTGGCCCTGCTCCCCCCCCTCCCCCCCCCAGAACAGGGCTCTGGCTCCAGACTTTTCTGGAGGGAGAGAGAGAGAGAGAGAGCACTCAGGAGTCAGGAGGCCTGGGTTCCAGGCCCAGCATTGCCCTGACTTGCTGTAGCAGAAAGGGGTCTGGGGCAAATCCACAAGCCTGGGAGGGAGCAGAGAGGAGGCGGAGGTCCAGGAGTATTCCCACTGCTGGGAGAGTTCGGGTTCGCCAGCCCTCACCTAGAGAAACCACTTAAAGGTGGCAGCACCTGGGTCCCAGAGGCCATCTCGGGCACCCTGAATGGAACAATCACAGGAAGTGCTCACAATGACTGGGACCTGCTCAAAACAACCTGGCAAGAGGGGGACTGTTAGCATCTCCACTTTACAGATGAGGAAACCAAGGCACAGAGAGGTTAAGTCACTTGCTCCGAGCCACACAGGAAGAGATGAACTGAGAGTCCAACTCAGGCAGTCAGCTCCAGAGCCTGCAGGTGGGCTAGGATTTATGAGTGACAGCGCCACCCTTCCATCACTGGTCCCCCTGCACATGTCCTTAGCCTAGCTTTGGGGAGTCTCACTATATAACAATGAGACCAAGGGGTCAGGGGCAGCCCAGACCCCCACCCTTACCACCACAGGGCCAGGCTGCCCAAGGACAGTGTTTGTCCTTGCACCTGCCCTGGGCCATCAGCTAGGCATAGACACAGAGCTGGACAGGGAGGCCCCCAGTCCACATGCAGGGCCCTTGACGAGGAGGAACCCGACTGTCACCCTCGACGTGAGCACAGCTGTGACAGCCGAATCCAGAGAGATCAGAGGAGGCTGCGCAGAGCAGGCATGGAAAGCACTGGTGGGCAGGGAGGCTCCGGATGGGAATGAGGATTCCAAATCCCCCCCAAACACAATTGTGCCACAGCCTCAAGACAGCCCCCACCTTTGTCACCATCCTCCCCCAGGCTTCCGGCCACCTGTGTTCCCTTCCATCGCTGGGGCTCAGGCAGGAGCCTGGAGGGAAGGTGTGCAGGACTGGAGCGGACCTGCTGAGCCCTGGGCTAGCCGGGCTCTCTCTGGGGCACCGCCTTCTGCACCTGTGGTTACCTCTCAGTCCCTCCCAGCATGTTAGACCAGTTCCACCGACACAGGTCACTGCCCATAACCACCTCCCTCAGCGCGCAACAAGAACTTCCGGTTTCCAGGCCCAGTGTACACACAGGAGTGCGCAGACAGCGGACCCAGGCCACCTCCACTGCTCCTCCCTTCCCCTCCACAGGCATTCACCTCCCCCCAGTCACCTCCCCTTGAATCTAAGAACACAGCAGGAATCAACCTGACAAGTGGGCAACCAGCTGAGGAAGGCAGCGGGACCTCTGCCTGGGGCAGGAAACCAGGGCAGTGTTCTCAGGGTTTATAGCTTGTCCCTCCCCGCCCCCCACCCCACCCCTGCAACAGACTTGCCTCCCCACCCCATGCTCCCACAGCAATCCCATGCCCGTATGCCACGAAGGGGATTATCCCTGGGCAGGGCAGAGGCCCAGGTGGCTGGCCTTGGTGCGAACCGCCTACTCCATGGCATAAAGGGACTACAGTTCAGCACGGCCAGGGAGTGGGGTTCTCCAGGTGCCGATATGATGGACAGGAGCCCAGCATGGGGCTGGGCACCAGCAGGCCACCTTGGGAGAATTCTGGGAGGTTCCAAAACTAATACCTGTTTGTAGAACCCCTACCAGTGCCCTTCTTGGTCCCACCAAGGTGCCTGCAGGCTTCCCTGCAAGAGATGGGGGAGGCAGAGTGTTAGCTAGAGAGTGGGGGGCACTCTGCCTCCTCAGGGATGAGAAGGGGCCTCTACTAAAGGCTCTGGGCCTGAGAGAGAAAAGCACCCCCTTTACATGGGGATTCCCCGAGTCACAAGCTGACCTCCCCTTCTCCTCTCATCTCCCCAGCCTGTCCCCTGGGGGAGGCCAGCAGGTGCTCACTGAACTGGAAGGAACAAAGAAACAATGAATCTGGGAAGAGGAGAAGGAGGAGGAGGAGGAGGAGGAGCGCCCAAGGCAGGTGCCCTGGGTGGGGACGCCCTGGGTGGGGACTGAAAGGACCAGGCCACACCTGTAGAGCCCAGTAGAGATGGGCCTTTTCAGGCAGGGCCAGCCCTGGGTCCCCATCACAGGGCTGGCAGGTGGGGAAGGGAGGGGAGCCAGTTTGTCATCTGCCCCCCCAGGTGTCTGACCCCAGACACTGCAAGTCATGTCAACTTCCAGAAATCACGATCAGTGAGAATTACTCTCCCCGTTTACATATGAGGCAACTGAGGCCCAGGGAGGGGAAGTGACTTGCTCAAGGTGACACCTCCCGTAAGGCCCAGTCCATCTGACTGAAAACCAGCCACTTCACTCGGATCTGGGGGAAAGGCAGAGGGGGGCTGGCAGGCAGGAGGCTGGCTGAGTAGCTCCTCCAAGAACACAGAGGCCGCGATGCCCACGACCGGCAGAGGCGGCTCTGGAGGTGCACGAGAGTGAAGGAGGGCCTGCCTCCCCTGGGCTGTTGGGAAAGTTGGCTTTTGCTCTGTTTGTAAGCAGTCAGGTCACAGGACCAGGAAGTGGGATTCCACAGCAGCTGCAATCATCTGGCCAAGGGCCAAGCAGCAGGGAGTTAATGGTCACCCTGCTGGGCCATCTCACCCCACCCGCCTGAGGCAAGCCTGGCCCAGCTTCCTGCCCACCAACCCCCATCCTGTCAGTGGGGTGAGAGCCTGCCCGGGACACAGGCACTGCTGACACACGATGGCCCATCACACCCTGGTCCCCATGGTCTCCTCCCCTCCAACACCACTCAGCCAGGCTGGCCTGGAGCTGATCCCGACCAAGACCGGGCCCCGCTCAGACACATCCCACTCCACGCCGACCTCCACGTGCCTGCACCAGCCTGCACACCCAGGTGGTTCTGCTCTTTCTCTTTCAGGGTCTGGAAAGGACCAGGCACCAAGCCCAGTGAGGAAGGGGGTGAAAGAGGAGGCAGTGTGGCCGGGAAGGAAAGCGGCCCAGAGAGGGCAGATACTCCGCTGGGGTCACACAGCAGAGGGATGCTGAGCCCGCCCGCCTGGCATTTCCTCCTCTCAGGGCACCAAGCCAAAACTTCCCCAGCCAGGCCTCACCAGCCTCCTTCACAGCCATGGACCGAAAATGTCCGGGTGACGGCAGCAGGGCAGGAAAGGGGTCAGGACGGGGCAGCAAAGGGTAGAGTGAGCGGAGGGAGGGCAGGGAGCTCGAGTGTCTCCCCCTCCTCCTCTCACCCAAGGCCTCACAAAGGCCCTTTGAGGCCGGCCTCCTTCCCCACCAGCAGACAAAGGAGAGAGAAAGGCGTGGGAGCAGTGGCCCAAGAGGCAGGAATCTTGTGGCCGAGCCAGGAGGCTGCTGGGAGTTCTGGAGAACTAAGGCGGGGGCCAGAGATTCTAGTGTGGCTCACGGGGCTGAGACCCAAGGCAGCACGGACCCTTTGTCTTGTGGCGTCTGTGGGGGCTGGGAAGGCAGGACTCCTGGGTCCCTGCCCAGCTCTGCTGATGGCTCGCTGGACACTCCGGGCACCCACCTTCCCTCTCAGCCTCAGTTTCCCTTCCTTACTCCGTCTAAGGCAGTGGTCGGCAAACTCATTAGTCAACAGAGCGGCAAACCGCGGCAGTTTGCCGACCACTAGTCTAAGGAAATACACAGGATTTTTTGAGTTAGCATGGACTGGAGATCACGTTCTAGGAGAGGAACGTGAAAATCAAACTTCATTTCCCCAAATGTGCAGGTGCTCAGAGGGAACTTTCCAGTGCTAATCTGACCCGCAACCCCGCAGAGCGTCTCGCCTTTGATGGCCCGCCACCTCGGCACACCGCACTGAGGACCAGGACCCCAGCCTCCACCTCCCTCCCCGCCCTCCACAAGCCAAGCCCCGAGGCACTGCCCCGTCCCAGGGGCGCCGGAGGGTTCCAAGCCCGTGTCTTCACACCGTGCCTTCGGCCTGCGCAGCCCTTCCTGGCAAACGCCTTCTCTGAGTATTGGGCAGCGGGCGTTTCCTCCCGGCCAGGCTCCGTCTACTGCACTAGTCCCTCCTGTGGGATCGGCTCTCACAGGTGACCTCCAGCAGCCTCCCCATCACCTAGGCACCTCACACTCAGGAACCGAGGTTAAAGAGGATGAAATCGAGCCAGGAGGCCAAACACTTCCACTAACCACATTCTAGCCTCAGCGAGAGGCCAGGCCCCAAGCAGCGGCCAGATGCCACGTCACTCCCCATCCCCAAGAGTGAGGGTAAGAGCCGCCTGGACTGGGCGCCAGGCTCCGCGCCAGGCTCCCGGGCACCGTCTCTTTTACTGCTCAAAACAACCCTAGGAGGGGCTATTAGCCTTTACTACTGTGATTATTATTGATTAATCATTATAATAAGTACTTGCCATTTACAGCAAATGACTATTTCAAAGTCATTATGAATATAATCAGCAAAGTTTACGCCTTGCTCTTGAATGGGACTTAAACGTCACTTACGCTTGAATTTCACTAAGAAAGGTCACACCACCTCATTTTTATCCCAACAGTGACCCTGGGAGGGTGACAGGGCAGAGGAAGCTGAGGCCCAGAGAGGGGGTGAGTCCTGGCAGGGCAGTGGGGATTAGGGCCCATTCTCCTGGCACCCCCTCCCCCCCATCCACATCACACCCCACAGCAGGAGGGCCCAGCATCAGCCCCTCCACTTTCTCAGCCACCTGGGGCCTCGGGGTGACCCCACCCCCACCCCCCTGTGCCCTGCACCCTGGGTGGGTCCCAGCCTGCTGGCCTCGGCTCCAGTGCAGACCAGACACTGACCTTGGGCCGCTTCCACCTGACGCCAGGCCCCGGGGTGCCCTTGTAGTACAGCGAGTCGTCGGTGGCTGGGAAATTGGGGTCTTCAAAGAGCACCTTCCTGCGCCGACAGGCCCGCTTCAGCACTGAGTAGTTCTGTTCTTCGTAGGGCTTCACGCAGGCGAACATGGTGGCCGCTGCCCCGGGAGCGGAGGCACAACAAGACAGCAGAGGGCTGCGTGGGCGGCCCCTGGGGCACCTGGGAGCACAGAGGTGAGGAGATGGTTAGTTTCTGCGGACTGGAGGCCCTGAGTCAGGTGATCCCCATCTGCCCCTCCCTGCAGCCCTGTAAGTGGGCATCCTCACTCCCACTGGCCAGGAATGAAGGCTCAGAGAGGGAGAGAGACCTGCCCAGGGTCACACAGCAAGTACACACAGAGCAGGAATAGGAGCCGACTGGCCTGACTCCGTAGCCTGAATTCTCTCATTTCTGATGCTTAGAGGTGAGACCAGGCCAGCAGGCCAACAGGCCAAGGGCACAACCATGTGGTGCTCGGGCTGCCAGCGGCACCCACCCCCACTTCCTCTGTTTCACCAGCCTTCCCTAGACCTCCCTGGCTGGTGCACACCCCCAGAAAATAGCAGCATTGTCTCCAAGTCCCTCCTCTGGACCCTCGCCCCTTCGTCTAGAGTGGCACATTCTGCCCTGTAGGGAAAAACTTTGACCCAGGCCCCCTCCAGCCATTATTCACATTCATTCCCTCGTGCCCCTCCCTCCAGCACTTCTGGAATAAATGTCTTCAGTTCTCATTGCTCCTTCATCCCCAGGCCTAATTCCCCTAAAGGCCCCCCACCCCATCATGTGATCTCCCTGTCCCCAAAGTCTGACTCTCCCAGGATAGCCTCTCAGACCTCAGTGTCTCACACTCCTCAGCAGCCCCTCCTCCTGGGCTTCGGGGCTCCCTCCCCCATCTCTGACGTTCCCTCCCTTACTAGGGACCCCAGTGGTCTGCCTGCTCACTCCTGCCTCCCAAGCTAGTGACCCCTGTGTTCAGTCTGGGCTCCTTTTCTGGGCCCCTGGCTGGCCCACACCCTATGAGAGCCAAGGGCCCCTTACCGGTACCAATCCCAAACCCAACTCCTCATCTCCCCACACACACCCCCAGACTCTCCAGCCAGGGAACAGGACCACAAGCACCATGAGACCAGAAGCCCCAGCAAGCAAGTGCACTTGGTCTGGTCCCCCTGCACACACAGCCGCTGGCACAGAGCCTGGCACAGGAGGCGGCTGCCCATGTCATCCTCCCTTCAGCCCCCTTGAGTCCAGGTGGACCCAGCCCAGCGCCCTGAACCTCGTAGCCATGTCCCAACCAAACATGAGGGACTCGGACTGGACCGACATGGCAAGGCCTCCGGGAGGGGAGGGCAGGGTGAGGAGCAACAGCCAGCCGGTGGGCCCTGACACATCAGACACACTGACAGATGCTCAGAGGGCCAGGCACGAGACTGACAGCCCATGTATGTCCCGGTATCTCAGACTCCATCCGGGCTGCTGGCAGAGCTCCACTCTCCCCTAGCCTACTCATCCTGGACCTGCCCAGGGCAACACTGCAACCCCACGGAGGCACAGCTTCCAACTTCCAGGGCAGCTGAGGGAAACTGAGGCCAGGAAGGCTGGCTTCTGGGGCAAACACAAGTCTGAGAGCAAGACTGATGTGGGTGCCAGTCCCAATTGTACTACTCACGTGCTGCGTGGCTTTAGACAAGTCATTCAACCTCTCTGAGTCCCCATTTTATTATCTTCTCAATGGGAACAATAACTGCTTCAATAATTGGATGATATAGTTAACCGAAGGCCAGGGAGACTGCTTAGGGGGCCAGGGGGGAGAGGAAGGAGAAGGGAAGTGGGCAGGCTACCTCTCATTTCCAAGAGAGAGCGAGCCCCATTCCTCTGGCACCTCCCACGTGCACACTGCCTGGCCAGAGGTGTATGTATGGCATTTGCAAACAGTGCTGGGCAGGCCTTTTATGGTTTCCACCTTTCAGACCAGAGAACGGAGGCTCCTGAGGGGAGGTGACTTGCCCACGTTCCATGGCAGAGTCTGACTCAAAGCCATATCCTCTGACTTGGTGCCTCCACCTTGGCCTGGCGACCCCACAAGGCAGGAGGAAGGGCTGAGTTCCAGGCAGGGCAGGGCTCCCCCCACACACACCCTGGCTGCCCAGCCTCCCAGGAAGGGAAAAGGGGATCACAGGGAAGGGAGAAGCAGGAAGGAAAGGAGATGAGAATGGGCAAGGAGTGTGGAACATGATGGACAACACGGAGAGCCGGAGGGCCTGTGGTCCCTGCTTCCCTGCTTAGGGGCTGAGAACTGGTTTGCCTTCTGCACTGGACCCCCAGCCACTTCATCTTCTGCCCCCACATCCTACTGGGACGGCTTGCTCCACTGCTGTGTGACCTCAGGCTGGACACTTAACCTCTCTGGCCATTCCTCTGCCCAGGAAGGCCAATAACTCCACCGGCTCCCACCCAGCCTCCCAACCTTGGAGGCCTGAAGGAAAGAGAGGGGGGAGCCTGGGGCGCCAGTCCCTGGGCCTCTGGCACACAGCCACCCGGGAGAGTCATTAGTAACGTGGCTTCCAGTTTCTGCAGGGCCTCTCAGGAAGCAATTTAAGCTGCAAGAATTAGATCAAAGAAGCTGAAAGCAGGAGCCCAGAAATCAGCTCTAGCAGCTCCAGCGCTCAGAGCCCAAAGGGCCCAAGGAACGGGAGTGAGCTGGCTGGGGTCACACAGCCAGGCTGCTGGAGGATGAGGGTTCTGGCGGCCCTCCAGGCTACACAGCAGCCAACACTGCTGGGAAGGTTTGCTCCTGGGGAGGACAGAGGGAAGTGGGGAGGTGGGGGAGGGTAGGAAAGGGGAAAGCTCAGCTGGGCCGGGGCCTGGGAGAACCTGGGCCAGCCCTGGCTGCTGAGTCTGACCTAGTCCAGCCACCTCTCCCGCCTCACCCCTGCCAGCCAGGCTGACCCTGGCCTACTTATGCAGGTTCGTCTGGCCCGGCCTCTGCACAGGCTGCACCTCATGCTGACTTCCCTCCACACCCTGCATTGGCCCCAGGGTCACTTCCCACTCCCATCTATAGAGTCAATACCCCTGGGGTCACAGAGCCACCAGCCCCTGAACTTTGCCCTCTCCCTGCAGTTCCAGGCATCAGCACAGAAGGCCACTGATAACCCAGAGTCAGGAAAGCCAGGCCTCCTCTGCTGGACCTGCCGGGGCCGCGGCACTGCCTGCCTTCTGTGTGAGCCAGGCACTAGCAGGACAGCCCCAGCTTCCCTGTGGCCCTTCCTCCTGCCTGCCCTCATCCCTCCGCCCCTGCCAATCTCACCCACCCTCTGCCATGCCCCACCTGAGTCCAGTGGTGCAAGCTCCTTCCAGCCCCCCCTCACCTGTTCCCCCCCCCCCCCCCCCCGCCGGTGCTGTTCACTCAGGGCCTCTGCACACACTGCTCCTGCCACACGACCATGCCTGGAGGACCCGTCACCTGAAAGACTCAGCCACGTACCTCCCACCTGCCTCCAACAGTGCTCCTCCCTCCGCCATCCCAGAACCCCTGAGACAGGCTCCTTATGCGGTACCCCATCTTCGTACGGCTTATCCATCTCTCCAGCCCAGCCTGCGTGCCTGCAAGGCAGGGGCCCTGCCCAGCTCCTGCCTGGATCCCAGGCCCCAACATGGTGGGGCCCATTTAGTAACTTTACACTGAATGAACCAACACAGGTGACCAGGAGGAATTCCTTCTCTGATGGGAAAGCAGGCTCACAGGGTGGAGGGGCTTCCGGGGGGTCAGCTTTCCAGGCCAGAGCAGCACCAGCTCTCGGGTCTCCTGAAGACAGGGCCCACCCTTTCCCGGGCCAGGCCACTCTCCCTCCGTCCCTCCGCTCCTGATGGCTGGGTGCTCTCAGCAGAGGCCCAGCTCTCTCCAGCTCCTGATGGAGACTGGGCTTTAGTTCCCCAGTGTCCCTATAAGCTGCGGGATCCTGCACAGGCCACGTGGCCTCGCTGGCCTGCACGGTCCTAGTCTGGAAGGAAGAGATAATGTGCCAGGGCCTCTGGGAGGATCAAATGAGACACCACAGCGCGCACAGCGTTTTGTACACGCTAATGCACTGTGCCCCGGAGACGTCAGTGTCAATGTCTGGGGCCATCTACAGCGTTTCCAGACTCCGGGCAGGAGGGTTACAATTCAGGGTTCAGTCACCAACGAACTTCATGAGCATAAGCAAAATGAAAAATGTGTTATTTCAGAGGTTCCAGCAAGAGGGACGCAAAGGCCTGGCCGCAGGAGTCAGATGTTCTTTAGAAGAGAACAACTCAAGAGAAGGCTCACGGCCCAGCTGGCGTGGCTCCGTGGTTGACCATGGACTTGTGAACCAGAAGGTCACAGTTCAATTCCAGGTCGGGGCACATGCCCAGGTTGCGGGCTCGATCCCCGCTGTGGGGCATGCAGGAGGCAGCCAATCAATGATTCTCTCTCATCATTGGTGTTTCCATCTCTTTCTCCCTCTCCCTCTCCCTCTGAAATCAATAAAAATATGAGAGAGAGAGAGAGAGAGAAGGCTGACACAGGAAAGCGCAAAGCCATTCAGACCCAGCTAGCACAGTGGAGCCCTATGGACCGAGCATGGGGGAACTGAGCTGGGTCAGAACGAGGGCTTGCCAGGCAGCTCAGAGAACCCCATCTTCCAGCAGGTCAGTCAGACCTGAGTTCAAGTCCTGCCTACACCACTTAGAGCTGTGTGTCCTGGGGCAAGTCACGAAGCCCTCTGAGCGGCCATCAGCCCCACCTGATTCCGGCTTCTGAAGCGGCAGGGTAAGGAAATGGCATGTGCCACGGGCCTGCCCTACAGGGGTCTCTGTCCTCGCCTTGGAAACGTGGAGGACCCCCTCCCAGGGGGCTGTAGCCTGTCTGCTACCCCCGGATCCATGGAAGTGGTTCAGACCGGCGGGGCAGAGAGAGGGCTCGTCTTGCAGCAGGCCACGCTGAGCAGCTGCAGCAGGGAGCTGACTCCAAGGAGCCTCCCCTGGACAGGGCAGCGCCAAAGCCAGGAAGAAACAGGAGAGAGAACATCCAGAAACGTGTCCAAACTCTGCGGCTCGTTGGCGTTCCCTGTCCAGACCAGCTCCACCACGTCGAAGGTTTCCTTCAAGATCACGTGACGTCCGACCCGAGGCTGTGTACCAAGCCCTCGGTGTTCCAGAAAGCACGCCTTTCACAGCCGTCTTACACGTCTGCAGTAGAAGAATTTAAAGTTCCTGCAGCGCCAACGGCAATGACGGAAAAGGAATGAATCCTGCAGAGCGCTGGCGATGTTTTTCTAAAGCATGGCTCAGAGGGCACATCGTTCCTAAAGATCGTGTTGGAAGTTGTTACTCTCTGCCACTTGGAAGACAGGGCCACCTTTCAAAATCAATATTGGTAGTGGTGTTGTAACACGGAAATCAGGCATTTAAAACTATGAAAACACCAATACTTGGTGAAATAACGAAAGGTGACTGTCGGTCCCTTCTCGTTCTTCCCACATTTCCTGTGAAGACGGAACGCTTATGCATGGAAGGTATGCACCATGTCCCCAGAAGATGCCGTCTTTCATGGCTACCTCACGGCACGTGCGGCCAGGTCACCTGCAGTAAATGATCATCCAACTGCGTTTCATTACTGGGGGGTGCTTCTGATAAGCCTTTCTGAGAACATTTGGAAAAAGGATTGAATCTCCCTATTTGCCTGTAAGTTAAAACTGTAAAAGGATTGTGGGTTATACACGGCAGTTTGCTTGACAGCATCTGACTGGCAGACTCAAAAACAGTTGAATTCTTAATTATATTTCATTTATGACAAGGGTATAGACATTATCAATGCATACTTAACTGCCTTAACTTTTTATCACATAGGTGTGTTTTTTTAAGTTCCAAGCATCACGTGTTCATATAATATTTAATTTAGTATCAAGAAGCCCCAAATTAAATTCTTAGATTTAGCGCTTATGTGTAAGATTGACATCCCACACCACAGCGTTTTAACGACGACCTTGCAGAATCCCATACTTGCAATGGTGAGAACTGGAGATAAAGTAGAAACACCCCTTGCTGCATTATGCATTCCTTTACTGGTCTCTTTTTCCATACAGCCTTTAAAATGGGAATTCTCAGGAAACATTATTTTTTGAGAATATTTCTAAATCGCATTCAGGAAGAGAGTATCGTAAAGGAGATAGGAAGTTCACACCAGCGCTCAAGGAAATGCTCATCGGAAATGCTGATTAACTGCACTCCCTGAAGGCCGGCATTTAAGAAAGTGTTAAGATTAGTAAGTGAATGAGAGGCCAGTGAAGGGGAGATGGGGAAGCCCAGGTGACCAGGCTTCTAGTAAGAAGCGAAGAAACAAAAAACAACAGCGAAGGGGAGCAGCAAGCTGTAGCAAAGTGCCACAGGAAAAGCCAGGCAGACAGGCGAGGCACGGCGGCTGCGCTGAGGGAACGGGAGGCAATGCTTGTCGGAAGGAGCACAAGGCAATAGGAGCAAAGGTCTCCCTCAACATGCAGATTTCAAAATCCCCTTCATGAGAACTAAAGAACGATGTGCATAAGAGACGTTTTCTTTGCCCTCACAGAGGACATCAATATCGATGCAAACCTTCACAAATGTAATGAAGGCACGTAGTGACTTGGAACCAGTGCTCCATCTGCCCCGTGCTAGATGGCGAGCTCTCTGGGGCAGGCCTCGTGTCCCTCCCGCTCTTCCTAGACCTGGAAGTGTCGTAGGCTTTCAATAAACACTTGCTGAATTATTTATGAATCAAGTATCTCTGAGATCAATTTTTATCTAAGCATGTTTCAGTAACTTTCCTATCACAGGCCCTACATTCATCACAAGGGGATTGGGCGGCGAGGGTGGGGGGTGGGGAGGGCTAGTATACGGAAATGCAACAAAACCATAATCTGAAGGGTGACACTGGTAGCTCAAGAAATTAACCAGGTATTGTTCATATATTTGATAAATGAAAAGCAGAATTCTAAATTGTAAAAAGGGGAAAAAATCTTTGCTGAGGTAGGAAGGCATACTTCTGGTGTTTGAGGAAGCTTTTTATCATTTTTTATTTATTTTTAAATATATTTTTATTGACTTCAGAGAGGAAGGGAGAGGGAGAGAGAGAGAGAAACATCAATGATGAGAGCGAATCGATTGGCTGCCTCCTGCACGCCCCCCTACTGGGGATCGAGCCCACAACCCAGGCATGTGCCCTTGACTGGAATTGAACTTGGAGCCTTTCAGTCCACAGGCCAACGCTCTATCCACTGAGCCAAACTGGCTAGGACGAAGTTTTTCTTTTTATAAACAAAATTTGATGCTCAAAGACCTCCCCCCAGTCCTTAACAATACTAAGCCTCGGCTAACCAGAAATGGAGGACTACCCACTCCCTGGATTTTTTTTTTGTTTGATTTAGCTTCCTCTCTTCTGCTTCTAGCACACAACCTGCCTGCTGTGTTACAGAAACAAGTTTATGGTGTCCTGTCACATAAAGCCATTTTTTTAATATTTTAATGACTAAAAAATACTATTTTAATTTTGGGTTTTGAAAATTTTATTGTAGCTATGTTCTCAAAAGCATGTTCTTAAAGGACTAGACGTTTTGTTATTAAAGAAATAAATAGGATCTGTAAGTTCTTTGTGCAGAATGTCTTGAGGTATTTAAATGCATGATTGGCCCAGAATATTTTATGAAAACACATTTTGTTACACAATATTTTCTACTCTTATTTTATGATTCAAGCATTTAATCAGCACACATAAAAAAAAAAAAATCTGTGGCTTGTTAGCTGAATCCCAACTTCCAGGCTCCGCATCACACCAGGGCTTCCCGAAGCAGGGCCCTGCGTTCATACTGTTACCATTTAGGGCATACATGGCAAGAAAGGCGTCCAAAAGTGGTTCCTCTACCATCTCTCTCAAGGAGAGCTCAGTGTGGTCCAGCAGGTCTTCAACCCCGCACAGCCCCTGCCCACCTCCTCTAACAAGGGAGAAGCCGGCCTCAGGCTCAGAGCCACAGCACCTGCCTGGAAAGGGATGGATTTCTCTATTGTTTTCACTTGATTTTTAAGATTCTTCCAGTTACCCAGTAGTACTGGAGGGTAACTGACTTTCCATTTACAGTAGACACCATTTCCTTTAAGACAGTGGTTGGCAAACTGTGGCTCGCGAGCCACATGTGGCTCATGAGCATGGTTTGCTGCTCTGTTGACTAATAAGTTTGCCGACCACTGCTTTAAGAAATAAGGAAAAAGGAAGTTGATTTTTAAAAAACTATTGAGTTCCTAGTGGTGTAGGCGGGAACCTTAGCATTACAGCAAGCGTCAGAGGGCAGGGTGCTGCGGAGTAAGGGCTGTGTGGCAGGGGCAAGTCTCCTGACCTCTCTGAGCCTTGGGGCTCTCCTCTAAGAGCGGGTATAGTGGAGCCAGCACACAGAGCGCCATAAGTCGCCAAGACCATTTGAAGAACAGCTGGAGGACTCACACTCACAGTTGACCAGACCTACCACAAAGCTCTGGCAATTGACACAGTGTGAAATTGGTGAAGGGTAGGGAACAGAACAGAAAGCCCAGACGAGGCCACTAGGACACAGACATCTGACGTATGACAAAGGTGACACCACAGGGCACTGGGGGAAAGGTGGTCTTTTCAATGAAAGGTGCTGGGTCAAGTGGCTATCCACATGGGAAAAGCTTCCCCTTGACCCCTACCTCACACCATACACAAAAGCAATTCCACATACAGTATGAATCCAACGGAAAAGTAAGACGATGAAGCTTTCTGAAGAAAGAAGAAGAGCATGTTCAGGTGGCCAATAAATAAAACGTGCTTGATTTCACTAATCAGCAAGAAAATAAGTACACGTGAAAAACACGCTGAGGACAAGGCTTACAACCAGGGCAGCAATGAGCAGCAGCAGTTCATCCCAGACAGACTCCCTGAACCTGTCCCCCAGGCCCCTTTGTTCTGACTCCTTAGTGAACCAAAGCCGAGCAGCCTGGGCTCATTTCCCCAGCCCTTCCTTGTTTCATTGTCCTCAACTTTAATAAACGTGCTCTAAAAAAAAAAAAAAAAAAATGCGATGAGATACCACTACTTCCCCCGCCTAGAATGGCTAAAATGAAAGACACACACACACACACACACACACACACTCCCCAAATATATTTTTAAATATATTTTTATTGACTTCAGAGAGGAAGGGAGAGGGAGAGAGAAAGAGAAACATGAATGATGAGAGCGAATCGATTGGCTGCCTCCTGCACGCCCTCCTACTGGGGATTGAGCCCACAACCACATTGGTGGTGAGCATGTACATTGGTACAACCACTTTGCAAAAGCGTTTGACCATATCAACCAAAGCTGAACAAACACATACTCTGTCATTCAGTGAGTCTACTCCTACACGCACATTGAACAGAAATGCATACACGTATTCACCAGAATACATGTACAAGAATTTTATCACAGTAGTATTTGTTATACCTGAAAATGGGAAACAGCCCAAAAGTGCAAGAGAAGAAAGGATAAATATGCTGTTATCATGGACTGTTATACAGTAACAAAAATGAGCGAACTATTGTATGAAACTCCATGGATGGATCTCACGAGCGTAATATTAAAAAAGACAAGCTAACCTGCGATTCCATTTATACAAAATTGGAAAGCAGGCAGAACCTACCTCTGTGAGAGAAGGCAGGGGAAGAGCCACCTCTGGGGGAAAGGAACAAGGGGGCTCCTGGGTTCTGGGCACACGGCTCCTTGATCTGAGAGGTGGCTACACAGGCGTGTCACGGAGCTGCACACCTGTGGTTTATGAACTGTTCTTTATGCTTCAATGAAATGTTTTTGAAAAGTCCGTGCAGGGCCCTGGACAGAAAAACTGGCTGAATCTGGAGACCCGACTTCACCAGTTCTGGCTGGACATCCACACCTGGAAGGGAAGGAGCCCTGGCCTGGCCTTGGCACACACAGGCTGTGGGGCCTTCTGCAAGTAGCCTCCATCTCTCGGAATACTGCAGCTGTGGGGTGGGGAGGTGCACAGGGTCCCAGTCAGAGATCCTGGGGTGCGGGCGCAAGAATCGGGCCTTGTCCCGAGGTGACGGAGAGCTGGGGAAGGGTGCTGAGTAGGGGAGGGACTTGGGATCCCCTGCTGCCACATGGAGAATGCACTAGAAAAGGAAAGACTGGAGCGGAAAGGCCGGGGGAAGGCTGTAGAGCTGGGCCTGGGAGGCTCACGTAGGAGTGGTGAGCAGACACGGTCCAGAGCTCTGTGGGCGGGAGACGCAGCCCTGCTTGTGGCCAGCCCTTGTGGGGATGAAAGGGAGAAGGAAGCAAGGCCTCCCTGGACCGCAATTCCCCATTCCCACAGCGGTGCGCGCTGTCCAGCACAGGACCAGCGGAGTGGGTACCATCCAGCAACAGTGGGGGAGCCAGGGATGCCCCACACCAATGCCTGGCAATCCACTCCACTCCACTGCACCCCACTCCAGGGCACAGGACCCCCTCTCTTTGCCACATGATAAGGAAAGGGCTGAGTAGCTGTGTCTTATAATCCAGGGGGCACGTCTTTACTGACACCCATTCTAGGCTGGCCCGAGCCGACAGGAGGGGTCAGGTCCTTAAGGCAGCCCAGGACAGAAGGAGCCCAGCCTGACAGACGCGGACCAGGAGCTAAGCCAGAGGCCAGTGCTCTGAGGAGGAAGGCGTGTGGCAGGCAGGGTTAATGCGGCAGGGAGAGGGGGTAGTCTTGAAGATGAAACCTGAGCGGGCTTGAAGGCTGCACCAGGGTCCCAGGGAGAGCCAGGTGCCAGGGAGGGCAGGCAGGGGACACAATGGAAGGAGGGGAGGGGGCAGAGCCCTGAGCAACAGCTGGGAAGGCGGGATGCCAGGGGTGGGGGCCGGGAAAGGGCAGAGCCCCAGAGTTCGGTGACTTCCTGGTTATTTGGGTGTTGGTGTTTTTGCCAATGCACTCATTCTCTTTTATCCCATCCTCCTCTTGTCCCACAAGCCACCATTACAATAACAAGCTCAATGTGTACCTCTCTTCTAGGGTGGGTACATTTTGGCCTCTCAGGACCCCAGTCACTGTGTACTGAGGGAGGGATGGCAGGGCTGGGGAGGAGAATGTGGAGGGAGAGTGGAGCTGGGGCCATCGGGTTCCGGGTTCCGTGTTCCGTGTTCTAGGTGTTGGGCACCAGGCTCCGCCAGCAGAGCTAGAGGCCAGACCCAGTGAGTCAGTCCAGCCAACGCAGAGCAGGCTGGCACCAGGCCTGGGAAATCCTGTCTTTCTTCTACCTCCCCTCCCCTTATCGCTTCTGTCTGCGTCCAATCCGTTCTCCACCCAGCTGCAGTGATCTTTCTAGCACATAAACGACAAGCAGCTCCCCTGCTGGGAGACGCCAAGGGCCTGGAGGGCAGGCCAGGGGCTTGGGGTGCAGGGTCCCTCACTGGTCCTGGGGCACTGGTGTCCCCCTGGCAGCGCTTGGAGGGAAAGCCCAGCCTCCAGCTTAGCTTGCTGTGTGGCCAGGCTGAGTCCCTAGGCTTCGCCCCACAGCTGTTCTTCATTGGGATTTGGGTCCCATCCCAGCGTGTTGGGGAGGCGGGGTAAGCGGGGAGTACCTGAGAGACAAACCTCCACAAGCCTGCTCCAGTGAAGGCAGGAAAAAGCGGGGAACTTGGCCGTGATCCTGGAGGCTGGGGCTTCCCTGCGCAGGGGGCGGCCGAGGCTCAGTCCCGCGCGGGGTGGGGCGAGCAGCCCATCTGGCTGGTGTGGGCACTGAAAGGCCCGCGTCACAGAAACCCAGGGCGGCCATCGCCCTGCCACAGGGCGCCCAGCCCAGCACCACATCCTGCGGAGAATGTGCTGAGGGAGGGCCAGGGGCAGCAGGGAGGGCCAGGGGCAGCTGAGCGCGTCCGGTGGGGGCTTTTCTCAGTCTCCTGGGCAGTGGGGGGAGCATGGAGCCTCAGGTGGCAGGTGTTGCTGCTCCCACAGGGAAAACAACCCACACAATGAGGCTTGATCAGGTCACAGAAGCCATTCTCCGCTCGGTGGTGCTGTGTGACTCCAGGCAACCTCCTACCCTCTCTGGCCTGTAGGTTCTCACCTTGGAACGATGAGGAAGGGAACACTTCCAGCTCTTTTCCCCTCTGCAGGGGTTGCCACCCGGACAGCCTCTTTTCCTGCTTCCCGCATGGGCAGTCTCTGCCCCTGGCACCCCCTGCCTCTCAGTCTCAGGGTTGGAAATCTAGGGAAAGGGGGCCCATTTCTCAGGCTGGGAAACTGAGGCTTGATTCCTAGGCCAAGCCCCTGCACAACCTCAAAAAGGAGCTGCGCTGTTCTCACTGCACAGATGAGATCCAGCGGCTCGGAGAGGGAAAATGTGCATGAAGGGCAGAGCCAGGAGCCGATCTCATGTCAAACTCTGCTCTGCCTGGCCCGCCATTCACGCAGACAGTTGTGCGTTAGCCAGCCCCGGGGAGTCCTGCTCCTTCACTCATGCCTGCTCCGGGGCAGCGAGGAGTCAGACAGGGCTCTGCCCTGGAGGTCAGCCTGGTAGAGGAGAGAGAGCCATCTCCATACCATTCAAATGGGGTAGGGGAGGCTGCATGGAGGAGATGGCATCTAAGTGAGATCTCAAAGGGTGTATGCAATTTCAGGAGGTGAACTGAACACTCCAGGAGGAAGAAACCACTTCCACAAGGCTGGGGGGCCAGGGTGCAGGGGAGAGAGAAGGAAGGGGGGCTGCCCCAGAAACACTGCCACAGCCGGGTTGCGGCGGCCTGAGAGCCAGGCTAAGGACTGGGGACTGTGCGGGAGTGTGAGCTGCGCTACTGGACGGCCCTCAAGAAGGTGGGATGGAGGAGGCCGGGACACAGGCAGAGACCCGGCTGTAAAAATGGCCCCTGAGCTCCATACGGCATGGCCTTGGTCATGGGGATGGAATGCAGACCCACACGGCAGGGTCTGCTGCATGCAAGCCAGGGGCTCTTTGCAAGCTGGGCTGGAGGTGGAGGGTCTTCCTCAGAGGCCCCAGGCGGCTCGTCACCTGCTAGGATGGCCACCACGTCTCCGTGCACGGGTGTGCTGGCAGAGCTTCCAGGCTCTGGCCCTGCTAGGCGCTCACGCCCTCCTCCTGCCCGAGGTGGCCTTCATGCCAATGCCGCCTCCTCCCCGTGCCCAGGCAGCCTCAGAGCTTCAGAATGGCCCATCTACATCCTCCCCCCCAGAGGGGGACACAGGCCCAGGGTGAGGCAGAACAGTGACCATGTGCCTCAGACTTCTCATCTGTAAAATGAA
Source organism: Corynorhinus townsendii (assembly GCA_026230045.1). Lineage (NCBI taxonomy): Eukaryota > Metazoa > Chordata > Mammalia > Chiroptera > Vespertilionidae > Corynorhinus > Corynorhinus townsendii. Next base: position 47,088,451 of record JAPDVU010000008.1, on the reverse strand, counting down.
GGTCTTCCCCTTGACTTGCCCAACCTGTCCGCCCCCCCTTCCCCCCCGCCCCCCCTTCCCCCCCGCCCCCCCCCCCCCCCCCCGCCTTGCTCCTTCACACACCTCTGCCCAGGCACAACTTAGCTTCCATCAGCCTCCGATCTACACAATGGGGTTCCCGGCCGGCCAGCCAGCCAACCCGCAGAGGGTGATCTCCCCTGCCCAACACTGGGTTTATAGAATGAATGGGCTCATTAAAGGCCTAACAAACTCAAATGCAAGGCTGGGTCTGGTCACTGGGGCAGCCCATGGAGACGCTCCTCTCTTCCAAATATCACTGAGCTCTGGCTACCACAGTCTCAGGCTGGGCTCTGGGGCCGGAGGTGCAGCTGGCCCAGGCTCTGCCCACAGTAGCTCCCAGGCTGGGGGGAGACAGACAGTAGAGTGACCACATGGGGAAGAAGCCAGCAGCTGGGGGCCCCTGGGGAAGGAGCCTGCAGTGACACTGTGGTTGGGTCCTGTGGTAGGTACAATAAGGGCCCCCCAAGTTATATTAACATCCTAATCCCGGAACAGTGAATGCTACCTTATATGGCAAAAGGGACCTTGCAGGTGTCATTAAGGATTTTGAGATGGGCAGCTAATTCTGGATTATCCAGGTGGGCCCTCAATGTAGTCACAAGTGTTCTTATAAGAAGGAGGCACAGGGAGATTTGATTCCACAAAGGGAAGTAGAGGAGCTGGGGGGGTGAGGTTTTGGGGCCGCCAGCAGCCACCAGAAGCTGGGAGAGGCAAGGAGCAGCTCTCCCCGAGCATCCAGGAAGAACAGTTGCGACACCTTGATTTTAGCCCCGTAAGACCCATTTCAGACCTCTGACCTCCAGGACTGTAGGAGGATGCCTGTGTGTTGTTTTAAAGCCACGCAGTTGGTGTTGATTTGTCAGAGCAGCAAGGAGAACTCCAATGTCCGTGAGGAAGGGTGGGTGGGAGCGTGGCCTCACTCCTCCCTCCTGCTCAAGGAAGTGGGTGAGCGAGTGAGGATGCAGGTATTACACCTTGAACTGCTCCAGTGTAAAACAAAGTCACCCCCAAGTTCAGTGTCTTAGTTGCTATTATTAGTAACAAACTGGTTGGGTCCCACTCACCTGACTGGCAGAAGTTACACAGCGGGTGGGGCGTGGGGGTGGTGACTAGGGCAGGGGCAGGCAGAGCAGGCCTCTGCTGTTTGTCCCCAGGCCTCAAGATCCTGTGGCCATTACTGGGCACACCCTGACACCGGACAGGGATGGTCACCAGGTACCAATGGTGGGATCTGTCTGCTCTGGCCACCAGCCCCTCTTCCCACAACTGACCATATGCCACGTCCACAGGCCACCACAGCCTCAGCCACGGGCACCCTCACACCCCTTACCCCGGGAAAGCTAACCCTAGAAACACATCCCTGAGCAATTAGAATGGGAAGCAGTAACTCGGGTCACTGCAAATGCTCCCATTCTACAACTTCCCCAGCTCAAGCCTGAGGCTGGCTCCTTAAAACCTCCTGGATTCGCAGGGAAAGGCAAGGCCTGAGGCCAAAGGGAAGTCGGCAGCTTGGCCAGAACCTGCCAGAACCGAAGCAAGACAAGCCCAGGGTGTCCCATCAAGCCAGAGTGGGGGTGGGGGCCGGTGGAAGAGGCTGGAGGGACCACTGCCAGCCAAGGCATCTTTTGAGCAGGAAAGATGAGGCATGGAGAAAGGAAGAGGTCTCTGGGCGGGGGGTGGGGGGAGGGGGACTCCTAAAGGTGCTCACAACACTTGAGGAAATGGGGGCACGAAAGGTAGGGGGCCAGGTGAGAAGACCAGCTACCGACAGACTTCCACATCTGCCCAGGCCCCAGATGGCAGGGGAGCAGAAGGGGGCCGGGAGGTTTGCAGACTGGGGGAGCCAAGGCCGGCCGGCTCCTGAGCTTTGTGCTATTTAGGGGTGAGGAGCTTTAGGGAGGCGCAGAGAGACCACCCACTCAAGGGGTCTGAGGGGGTCACACTTACTGACACCAAGAGGGGCTTCCACTTCAGTGGGGGACCCCATTTCCTTTCAGCCTTCTTCTCCCAAATGCGGCCCCTCCTTCCTCTGCACCGCCCCGCCTCCCGGGAAGAAGAGACTGATGTTGATTGTTACTTACTGGTACGATTAATTATAATGACTACCAAACACCATGTACTAGTAAAGCACTTCAGGGACACTTTTTTTTAGGATATTTTTCCCATTCATTTTTCAGAGTGGAAGGTGGGGGGAGAGAGAAACGTAAGAGAGACACATTGATTGGCTGCCTCCTACACTCACCCCAACCAGGGCCAGGGATCAGACCCGCAACTAAGGGATGTGCCTTTGACCAAGAATCGAACCCATGACCCTTCAGTCCATGAGCCGATGCTCTAACCACTGAGCAAAATCAGCCAGGGCTTCAGTGACACATTTTAAAATAGATGTTTTTATTGACTTTCAGAGAGGAAGGGAGAGGGAGAGAGAGAGATAGAAACATCAGTGAGGAGATAGAATCATTGATCAGCTGCCTTCTGCACACCCCACACTGGGGATCAAGCCCCGAACCTGGGCACATGCCCTGACTGGAAATGGAACTGTTGACGCTCAACCACTGAGCCATGCAGGCTGGGCCCTAGTGACACTTTTACACTGACTCGTCATGCCCTGAACCCCTGCAGCTGTGCAGCACTTATTCCCATTTCGCACACGAAGAAACTGAGACTCACAAGGAAGTCCCCTGCCTCAAGGTCATGCACAGAGCCAGTTTCGGCAGGAGTAACATAGACACCGGTAGGGGGGGGTCACGCAGAGGTTCCCTGTGCCCTCTGGACCGAGCGTCTGGGCTGTCCTGAAAGTCCGCGGGGAAAAGCAGAGGCCGAAGCAACCAGAGCAGCACTGGTATGGGAGCAGAGTCTGGATGTCACCCCAAAAAGCCCGCAGGCCTCTCACAACCACAGCGTCCAACCCCTACCTTGTCAACATCTCCCAGGCCTACGCCATCTCAGACAGGGCTCCCCCACCCATCCTTCCCCAAGCTGGGGACAGGTGCAGTCCCCGAGCGACCCCCGTTTACCCCGCCCCTGTTCTGGGAACCCGTAGCAGATGCCCACCGGTGGGGAAGTGGGGGGTGGGGAGTGAGGGAGCTCTGGCCTCCACCTCACTGCCCTCCGTAGCGACCCACCCACCACAGCGGCCAGAGATGGCCTTTCTCACACACATCTGACTAGTTCATGCCCTGCCCAGACTCTCATTCAGTTTCACACCTCCAGGCCTTTACCCCTCTGCCCCCTGGGCCTGCAGTGTCCTGCCCTCTCTTCTGCTTGGTGAACTTTTCATCCCTGGAGACCCAACACCCAAGTATCTAAAGTGAAATCTCCCCCAGCACCCAGGCAGGGGCTGGCCTCCCACCTTGGCTCCCAGGAAGGATGTAATTGTGGGCAAGGGCTTACCTGTGGACCCATCTGCCTCACTCCTCAGTAGAGCTGCTCCTCAGGGCATAACCCCGCCTGAGCACCTTTGCCCTGGCACCCAGCTCTGGCCTGAAGCAGCAGCAGCTGGGTTCACCCTACTCCTCCCACTCCCTCTGCCAGGGAAAGCAGCCAGGCATCCCACCCCCACCCCAGGACTTCGGGGAGTGGAGCAAGTACCAGGCCCAAAGACCCTGGGGGTGGGGGTGTTCATCTTCGCAGCTGAACACAGTGGTTCCCCCAGGAGGCCTCACACTCCAAGCTAGGCTGAACTCCACCCTCCAATCCCTCTCTTCCAGGAAGTGCACTCAGACGTCTCCATCCCTGGTATCCCAGGGGTAGTTGCCCCTGGCACTTCTCTCTCCACCACGGCAGGTGCAGGGAGAAGATTCTGGCTTGAGAGCCAGGCGACCCAGGTTCAAATTCTGGCTCGGCACCCCTGAGAGCAGCTCATTTCACCTCTCAGGTGCCCTCTCTCCTCATTCCTGTGGGGTGAGGTGTGTGTGTGGAGGGGGAGGGGAAATCCCACCACATGGAAGGAAGCCTGGGGAGAACTTGGCATCTGCTAACGATCTATCCTTCTTCATCTATGGACCCCAGGCGGGTCTCCTCAGACCCCCAAATCCGAAGGGCCAGGAAGAATCAGAGAAGCCCAAGATCCACTCTCTCCCAGCTCTCCCCGCCCCTCCCCCGCCCCTCACACCACACCCAAACCCAGCAGCGGGGGGAGCGGGGAGAAGGCCCGAAGGAGGGTCAAGAAGAGAATCTACTCTGCCCCCTTTCCCAAGCCTCCCAGGACGGGGGATGGGAGGGAGGGAGGACACCCAGGAGGGGCTGTGGAATTGATGGGTGGAGGGCTGAAAGGAAAATTGTGAGGAACAGATGGTCAAGCCCCCGGGTTCAACCCCAGAGCGTCAGAACTAGGAAACTTGCTCCGGAACTCCGGGGTGTGGGGGGTGGGGCCCTAGCTGCGGGATGGAGGATTGGGTGGGGACGAGCCCTGGGGGGGCCCGTCGGGTCCTCCAAGCTGCCGTCCTCGGGGCTGAAAGCCAGCGCTCACCCCCTTTCTCCCCGGCGTGCGGCATGTGCATACCCCCACCGATCAGTGCTCACTGGGCACGCACTGGTCAGCATTGCACCCGCACACACACCCGAAACACACATAGGAACACGCGCGCGCTCGCACACGCCTCCCTCTGCGCAGCGCCTCCTACCTGCAGCGCCGCCACCGGTCGAGCCGGACTCCGGGATGCAGGCACCGCGCGGGCACCGGAGCGGAGGCTCGACGGGCCCGGGCAGTAGCCTTCGGTTCCGGCCGGGGATCAGGTGGGGCTGGCAAACGCAGGGGCTGGAGCTGGGACTCCCTGCCTGCGGCCCACCCCGCCCCGCCCCCCGGCCTCCGCCCATTTGGGGACAGAGGCGTGGTCTCCAATGGGGCGGGAGGACCCTGATTGCTGCGCATGCGAACTGGCGCCGCGCTGTAGGGCGAACCCGCTGGGAGGCGGCTGCAGAGTTCCCGCTGGGAAATAGGAAGGGGTTTGGGGGCCCGTAAGGCTCAGACTAACCCCTCCTGGCTCGATCGGGCCTCGTTCTGTCGTCCTCCCTTCCAACCTCGCTCTGTCTGCTGTGGAATATCTTCGGGAGCCTCCCAGTGCCGAGCCCAGGTCGGCAGGTGGCCGAGGATTCCGTGCCAGCCCCGCAGAAGGCATGCAGGCCGCCGAGCTCTGGGCACGCATTTCGTACAGTGAGCCCGGCAAGGACCACGGCTGGGGGCCGGAAAAGGAAGACTTGAAGAGGCGAGCGCCCATCTCCATGTCCATATCCATCCCCAAGGCTCGGGGTGGAGGAGGGGTTACCCAGACCCTTGGAGGCGCTAAGAGGGACTTATCTGATGGGGAAAACTGGTTCCAGGCCCGCACTGAGTATTTCAGTCCTGTGATAGGACGGCGGTAGGAGGGTCTTGTTTCAGGAATAACGCTTAAGAGGTTTCTGAATGACCCATTCTGGCACACAGTAGGGGCTCGGGTCTTCCTCCTCATTGCTCTGGGACCACAGGGCAGACATGCTGCCATATTCCCCGGCCTGTGCCCTGGGCTGCCGCCTCCCCAGACCCTCCTTGCTGCTCTCCAGCACTGAGCTCTGCCACCCTCAGACCTTGCTGATGGGCCTGCCTCCTGTCTGAAAGGCTGTTCTTTCCCTCTCCACACACATGTCCTGGTATCAGGCCTCAGCTCTCATGCCAGGTCTCCCCCTCCAGCCCACCACGCCTTCAGCATTCACACCTGGCCGCTGTGTCTCTTCCAGGGCCCTACCCTCATGCTGCCTCGGGAGTTGGTGGCAGTCTCCGGAGCGCCAGGCTGAGGTTCCTTCTGGGGGAAGACAGTGCTTGGAGACGCCAGGCAGCTCTGGGTTCCAGCCTCACTCTGCCAGTGACTGCCTGTGTAATCCTCTGTCCTTTCCAAGCCTTGCTTTCTTGGCTGTAAAATGGGCTTCCAGCCGAAGTGTGTGATGATCAGCGTAGGCAGGTCGTGGGGCCCGGGAAAGCCCCAGCATATAGGTGTTGAGCAGCGTTACCTCTGGGCTGGGCAACTCCCATGTGTCCAAAGTGAAGCTGGGGGCGTGTCTAAGAAAACGTGTGCCTCAGCCCACAGAATGGGAGAGTTCAGAGGATGCGGAGGCCCCTTTCGTATTTCAGTGTTGGAGCCTCAGGGCGGGTGACATGTGGTGGTTGCAAGCATGGATTCTGGACTCACCGCCTGGGCTCCTATTAGCTGTGCGACCTTGGGCAAGTGACCCAACCTGTCTGTGCCCCAGTCACCTCACCTGTAAAATCAGTGTTACAGCACCACACCATGGGGTTGTGGACGAAAGGGGCCACACGCTGACCTGACAAGCTCAGGGGAGGCCTGCATGGCGGTCTTGCAAACTCAGAGACCTAAAGTAACCACAAAGGATGGTCTGAAATTAAACTTTAACTAAAAGCAGTTATGATGGTAGTCACCTCCTAGGCCATATCTTCACTGACAAGGCCAACCTTGACCTTAACTGAGCCTATCTCTCTTTTTGCATCTATAATAACATACCCTTGAAGTGCCTGGGTAACTTGTAACTTCCCTTTTTCTGGACCCCTTGGGACGCAGCCTAATGTGCTGGGCGCCAGGACAGATGCCACAAATTCCTTCATTATCATGTTAATTGTTCCTGCACCCACCCAAGTATGTGTCCATCACTTTACTTTTTATCCAATCCCAGGGGTTGCCCTCCCTTGGCTTTCTCCCGCCTCTCTAGTCTATCACCAGTGGATTTCATGTAACCCACCTATGTCCCTTCCTTTGGTTGCAATGTATAAATACAGATGTAAGCTGCCATTTTCCAGAGCATTATCTCAATCTGTTGAGCTTCTGCTTCCCGGCAATTGTCGACAGATTGGTTGAAATAAATTCACAAAAATTCTTCACAGGTTTGAATGTTTTTGTTAACAGGGTCCTTGTGGGGTCATGTAAAGCCCTGGAGTGCTCCCTGGTTCTGACTAGGTGTTCAGCATCCCTTAGCCAATGTTATTTTGATCTAGCCCAACCCCCTCATTTTGTGAAGACCCTGGGTCCCCAGTAGCAGAGACGTGCACATGTGGCTAGTTGGGTGCCCAGGCATCCCAGCATGTTAGAATTGGGAGGTTCAACGCAGAGCCCAGCCCTGGAAGATGAAGAAAGAGGCCTAGAGAGAGACAATGACCTGTCCAGGGCACCCAGCCTGGTGGGGCGGGGCAGTATGGCTCTGCTCTAGTTTCAAGGGATGGGGAGGTTTCCAGGAAGAGCCTGGCGTCCTGACAAGTTTGGGGGAAGGAGGGGCTCTCTCGAAGCTCTGGCCCCAGGACCCTGCTGGCTGGTCTCATAAACTGAGTCATCTAATGGTGCCATCACAAGCAGGTGCTTCCCCGCCCTCTCCAGGAGCCTCATTGGCCCCGTTTTGTTGATAACAGCATTGAGCCTCAGGGAGATGCCCTGGGGCACACAATTAGGAAGTGGCAGAACTGGGATCCTGCTGCCCTGTCTGACTCTGTCCTTGTGCCCTTCCCCTCCCTCCTCCTCTTCCTCTCCTCTCCCCCAGGGAAGGCACCTCTGTGGGCTCCTTGCCTGGCTCTCCAACCTGCACTCCCCTGTGATGGGAGCTCGTTCCCTCCCAGGGCAGCCCTTTCCACTCCACGGGGGAGGGGAGGCCTTTTGCCACTAGAGCTGACCCACCCCCTCTTCCTGGTTCTGCAGGAGACAGAATCTTCTCTGCTCCAGGCCGGAAACCCCTGTCTCCACCGCTCCTGTAGGTAACCCAGCTGCCCCTGTGAAACTCTTAAAATAATAATAATTTCCTCAAAGACCCAGCAGATCTCATTGTCAATCTCTTGTGTGAGAACTCTAAGAACACCTACAGTCTGGGTGGAATATTCAAGTGACCACGCTGACCAGTCCCCCCACTCCCATTTAGACCATCTAGAGGAGGCCGGTCAGACACATAGAACTTTCAGGGGTTGCTATGGTATTCTCCTGAGAGTCCACAAATGGGAGGGTCACATGGGACTCCAGAGCTTTCTTTTATTTGTCTACTAGAGGCCCGGTGCACAAAATGCGTGCGGGGGGGGGGGGTGCATCTCACAGCCCTGCCTGCACCCTCTCCAATCTGGGACCCCATGAGGGATGTCCGACTGCCATCCCTCTCACAATCCAGGACTACTGGCTCCCAACCGATTGCCTGCCTGCCTGCCTGATCACCCCCTAACCACTTCCCTGCCAGCCTGATTGACACCTAACTGCTCCCCTGCCGGCCTGGTCACCCCTAACTGCCCTCCCCTGCCAACCTGGTCACCCCTAACTGCCCTCCCCTGCCAACCTGGTCACCCCTAACTGTCCTCCCCTGCAGGCCTGGTCCCCCCACCCCCTCCCTTTCCTGCCAACTGCCCTCATCGCCCCCAACTGCCCTCCTCTGCAGGCCTGGTCCCCCCCCGCAACTGCCCTCCCCTGCAGGCCTGGTCCCCCCCAACTGCCCTCCCCTGCAAGCCTGGTCGCCCCCAACTGCCCTCCCCTGCAGGCCTGATCACCCACAACTGCCCTCCCCTGCCAGCCATCTTATGGCAGCCATCTTTGATCACATGGGGTGGCCATCTTGTGTGTTGGAGTGATGGTCAATTTGCATATCACCTCTTTATTTTATAGGATAAGTGTAGCTATCTCTCTTTATAAAAAAAATGGATTGATTTTAGAGATAGAAGAATGGTGAGAGAGAGATTGATTTGTTGTTCCACCTATCCATTTACTCACTGGTTGGTTGATTCTTGTATGTGCCCTGACTAAGGATCAAGCCTACAACCTTGACGTATAAGGACAACTGCTCTAACTAACTGAGGTACCCAGCCAGAAGCTATCTCCTTGTTTTAATTTGTTGTTTTTTTTTGTTGTGATCATTAATAATTTAGAAGACCTCCTCGTGTGCTATTAAATTTCAGAGTTTCCTCTTCTGGACTTGGATGTTCTTCTTTTGCCCACTTTTCTGCTGGGTTTTGTTGTTGTTATTGTTATTAATCCTCACCCAATATTTTTTCCATTAATTTTTAGAGAGAGTGGAAGAAAGGGGGGACGAAGGGAGAAAGGGGGAGAGGGAGAGAGGGGGAGAGAGAGAAACACTGATGGGGCCTTGACTGGAATCAAACCCAAGGACCCTAATGCTCTAATCACTGAGTCAAAATGGCTAGGCCTCTTATGTTATTTTTATAGTTGTACATATCAAATTTAGAACTCTAACCCAGAGAGAGTTCATTCTTAAATGCAGCATTAAGAAAAGACCCAGTTGACTGAGGCATAGAGTGAGATGCACCACCAGCTCCATATCTACATCTGTCGTCCACATTAGGTCCCCACCTGCAGAGCTGCCTCTGAACTGTTGCCTCTTTATCAGTCTGTTCCAGCACCATGCTGTTTGTATTGCCATGGCTTTGTGGTCATATGCAGTAAGGCAAATGTCATCTCTAACTCTTAATTTTTTTAAAATATATTTTTATTGATTTCAGAGAGGAAGGAAGAGGGAGAAAGAGACAGAAACATCCATGACGAGAGAGAATCATGGATCGGCTGCCTCCCGCAAGACCCCACTGGGGATCAAGCCCACAACCCGGGCATGTACCTTTGACCGGAATCGAACCCGGGATCCTTCAGTTCACAGGCCGATACTCTATCCCCTGAGCCAAACAGGCCAGGGCTTTAACTCTTAATTTTTAAGTGACGTAGCTATTTGTTTACATTTTAGCCTATTGAGTTCCTTAAAAAAATCCAGATGGAATTTTGATGAGGGCTGCATTGAGGTTAAAGATTAATTTGGGAAGACATGATACTTTCTGATACTATGTGGTTCCATACAAGAACATCTTTCTATTCAGGTCATTATCTATGATCTTTATTAGAGTTTAATTTTTTTCCCATGAGGCCTTGTACTTAATTTCTATATACTTATAATTTTTATTTTAGGTATTTTATCCTAACTTTTTTTTTAATGTCAAACTGAGAGAAAAGTGGAAAGAATGAACACCCTTACACCTTTTATTTGAATTCACCAGTTTTTAATATTGGTGAATTCTCTCTTTCACATACATTCACACATACACTTCTTTTTTCCCCCTGAACCACTGGAAAGTAAGTTCTAGCCATCATACAACACATTCCACCTTTTATGAAAATGTCATTTCCCAGCTGGCTATGCCTGGTTAGAGAAATGTTGTCGGTTTTTATATGTTGATTTTGAATCTGGCAACCTGTTGTTAAGGGCTGCTGCCATTTTTTAAACCACAACCACAATTAGAATCACATTTTATATCAATCCTCTATCTTTACTATGTGTTTCACTCCATATTTCTATTTTGTTCTCTTTAAATTTTTCAAATGTGGGTTTCAGACTCTGAATTGATTTCATGACCCTCTCATGAGTCTCAGTTCATGGTTTGAACAGCTGCTCCAGACTAGGCTGGGGGCCCCTCTTCTGTGGCCCACAGTACAGGCTCTGATCAGTCAGCAGCATCCTTCCTGGTGCAGGTGAACGCAGGCCTGTCTGACTGAACTCAGGGATCCAGGGTCAGACAAACAGTCTCCCCCAGGGCTGAATGCTGAGCTGGCTTCAGGCCTGGCCGCCTCACTCTGCCCCAGACCTGCTGTGGGATGCTGAGCTGGCTTAACTCTGCCACAGACCTGCTGTGGGATGCTGGGCTGGCCACTGTTCCTCTCTGAGCCCACTTCCCCCATCACTGGGGGTGGGACAAGGAGGGCGTCATCTCTCAGCGCTCCCCAGGCTCCGACTTCCTGTCTCTCCACAGGCACTATTTACTCTCTTCTGGGTTTGAGGGAGAGGGTAGGTAGGGCATTGCGGTGGAAATATTGAGGTGGGGGCCTTACCTTTAGCTTCACCCTTACCTTCTGCCTCAAGTGCCATTGAGATGGACGGGGCTGAAGGCACGAATAATAGTGCATGCGTGCGTGTATGTGTGTGTGTGTTTGGCTACATCCAAATTGCTATCTGCCTCCTTCTCTCAGGAGCCCAGAGACCTGACCTCTGGCCTTGTTCAGCTGCATCCTTCGGACTTCAGATGTGTGGACATTAGGCCTAGTGGAAGGGCAGGGGTCAGGGCCCAGGCATGGCTGGGAGAGGGCCTGGGCCCAAAAGACTCATGTGGCCTTTGGCAGAACACTCCCTCACCTGAGCCTCAGTCTCCACGTTTGGCCAATGGTTATGATCATAATCCCTGTTCCCTGGTTGGGGTGAGGATCCAAGGAAGTCAGGGGCTTACAGGTACCTTATTAACACAATATCACTCTACATTAATTTATATGTTTAAAATAATATCTTTAAATATTTTTTATTATTTTCTCACATATCTTTTAGATTCAGTCTTAGGTACCTTTTTATTTCTCTTATAAATGCTTAAAAAGTGACTTTTCCTGACTGCTTGTTACTATTATATAGAAATTAAACTGGATTTTGAATATTGTTTTTATACTGGGAAACTTGATACATTCTTTAAAATGAATTTAATCAATTATATGTAGGATTTGTGTGTGTGTGTGTGTGTGTGTGTGTGTGTGTGTGTGTGTTTGGTGGGTGTTCTATGTAGACTAATGGTCTTCAGTGAGGTGTGCTGCCCCCTAGTGAGAGATTTGGACATTTGTAAGGGAGTATTTTGTGCCCAAGAATTAACACATCAAAATTCATATTTGTAAAGTATTTTTCTTTTATTAATACTTTATATTATAATTAAAGAACTATATTCATTTTTTGAAAATATATGTGTGGGCATTTTATATTATCTAAGAATTAATTTGTTAAGAGAAAGGGGGAATTTGGATCTGACAGGACTGCAAACCTGTAAGATTTTGTTAGTTTTCTTTTTTTTTTTTTTCTTCAGGTCGTATTTTTTGAACCTTGGTCTTGCCTTGCTGTGCTCTCAAGGCCTGGACAATGTGAACAGAAGTGATGAACACATAGTTTTGTTTCAAATCTTAAAGGAAATTCTTTCAAATGTTTTTTTTCTTCACCCTTTACTAAGATTTTCTTTAAAATCATAAAAGGATATTGAATTTTATTAAAATTTTTTTCCACATCTGAGATACTCAAATTTCTCTTGATGTGATGTGCCACACTGACAGATTGTCATATATTCTGATTGCTTTTCTAATGCTAAACCCACCTGGAGTTTCTGGGATGAACTCATCAAGCTGCTGACGCATTATTCTTTTTACATATTCCATCTTCCGTCTGCTAGCATTTCGTGTAGGATTTTGTGCTTGTATTTGAGTGAGACAGGCCCATCATTTTTCTTGCTCACGAGGCCCTGGTCAGTTACACTGGCCGCTTGCGGGGGGGGGGGGGGGGGGGGGGGGGGAAAGGGAGGAGGACACACAGGCTCCCTGAGCTCAGGTTTACACTGATTAGGAGACCCGCTCCTAGCCTTGCTTGCAAACTGTTTGAGAGGCACGCCCCCTGGCGGTCACAGGTCACAACAGCCCGCTGAGCTGGATTGGGTGAGTGCAGCCAGGGCCAGGCAGGGGGAAGCCAGGTGACACCAAGAGGTAAGGCGAGCAGCCCAGCTTCAGAGACGGGTGACCAGGACCAACAATGATGCAACACGCCTATAACTGCGCCGGTCTGATCCTTTTGAGCTGTGAGGTTCCTGAATCATAATCTTTTTGTCTACAGAGTTGGGGATCATCCACCTGCCTGTCAAGTGGGAAGAAGTTGTCAAAGGGCAGAACTGACTTTCCAGATGACATGGAGGTGTCCTCTCCTGGCCTCAGCATTCTTGTTTTCTTGTCTATTGCAAGCACTTGAGAAATGGTAGCTAGGGGACAGGGAATTCGGGCCTAATAATTCTCTGTTGTCCAGAATGAGAGTCCACATCACAGAGGGCTGTGTGAAGGGAGCACATTTGTTCATTCATTAATGTCTGTCCTTTATTTTATCACTAGAGGCCCAGTGCATGAAATTCATGCACGGGGGGGGGGGGAGTCCCTCAGCCCGGCCTGCATCCTCTCACAATCTGGGACCCCTCAGGGGATGTTGCGCCTAAACCGGCAGTAGGACATCCCTCTTGCAATCCGGGACGCTGCATGCACCAGTGACCATACTTTTCATACAGGTGAAAGGCATCTTGCTGTTGTATGGGCAGCTACATTTTTTTGCCCTGATTATAAAAAGTAGCACATAACATGATCCTTCTGAGGCAGTAGTACCATTTTCCCCATCTTATGGGTGGAAAACCTGAAGCAGAGAGAAGTTAAGAAATTGGCTTTGTCACACAGTTATAAGTGTCAGAACCAGGGCTGACCACAAAATGTGCAAGCCAGAGTCTATGCATGTCATCACTGCATCATCCTGTTTTCTCAGTGTTAGAGTAGCCTTGTCAGATTTTAATTTTTAAATCTAAGAGACTGTTCCCAATATATAGGGTAGGGTCCCTAGGTCTCGCCGGTGATCAGAGCCATCTGTGGGACTGGCGGGCGGAGCCATCAGGAGGCCCCTGCTGGCACCCGCCTTGGCTGGTGGCCTGGTGTAACCCGCTGGCCGACCCCGCCCCCCGATTGCTGCTGCTGCTGATAGCCTCCCTCTTAGGGGGCAGACACTCAACATAGGAGCTGCCCCCGCATTGAGCGTCTGCCCCCTGGTGGTCAGTGCACATCAGAGTGACCGGTCCTTCTGCCATTTGGGTGATTTGCATATTAGGGTTTTATTATATAGGATTGATTGTTCATTCATTCAACAAATATTCATTGCACATTGTTGCAGGAAGAATAATGGGCTCCAAAAGATATCCACACCATAATCCCTGGAATTTATGACATGCTAGGTTACATGGGAAAGGGGAGTTAAGGTTATGGATGGAATGAAGGCTGCTGATCAGCTGACCTTAAGAAGGAAGATAATTCTAGATCATCTTGGTGGGCTCACTGTGATCAAAGGGTCCTTAAGAATGCAGCTCTATTCAGCCAGTGTGTAAGCTGGGAGCTGCATCATGTCACTTCCATCACATCCTGCTGGTTTAAGCAAGTCACAAGAGCAGCCCAGAAGCAACAGGTGAGGAGGAGCTCCAAAAACCTGTGGCCATTTGTAGCCTACCACATGGGTTTTGAGAAGGTGTGTTGTCCCCGCAGGCAAGGAGGAGTGTAGGGAGGGGGGCCTCTGGGACTAAATAGGACATGTCTGGGATACATTCCAGGTTTAATGTGGTTGGAAGGGGAAATATTGGGAGTTGAAGGTGCAAAGATAGAGGTACCCTGACAAAGGCTTTGAATGCCATACCTGGTGGTATAAATGCTGGAGAGGGCAAGATTGGAGGCAGGGGGCCCAGAGCGGGTGGGACCGGGATCCAGGGGAGAGAGGTGAGGCCCAGAGCAAGACAGGGGCTGCTGAAATATAGGGATGGTACCTTCCTGGGTATTCTATGAGAATGTTCCCTCTCAGACTCTTCATCCTTCTTGCTGATTCAGATGACCCCGGGGTGGGGGATGTTTGGATGAGAGAGTGAGGAATAAGCATGAGAAGGGAAGTGAACAGTGTGAAGATGAATGACTGAAAGATGAAAGCACCAATTAAAACCAGGCAAATACGGGCCAGGGTGCAGCCCAGGGAGGGACCTGACCATATTCCTCCCCAGACTGGGCAGCCCCCATCCCCCTCACGGCTGAGCGCCCAGGGCGTGGCAGGGCAGGTACCTGTCCAGGCCAGCAGGATGACATCGTCGAGCCCCTAAAAATGCATCTGTTCTCTTTGGCAGAGAGGTCTTTTGAGAGTTTTAGGGATGAACTGAAGTGGGAAGAAAGTTAACGGGGTAAGTTTATTGGAATAAAATGAACAGACTTTAGGACAGACAGCTATGACCTCTCTAGGAAGGTTCTGGAATGGCCAGAGGACTTAGTGAGATGAATGTAGTGGAGGTGTGGCAGGGTGGCGTTAGAAAGGTGTGCACTGTTCAGAGGTGGAAATGAAGCAATCCTAACTCCTTCTCAGCCCTCCTCTGCACAGCGGGCAGGTGTTCTAATGTGGTGTGAAAGGTCTCGTCCTGGTCAGGGCTTATTCTGCCACACCCTCGTCTGAAAAACTGGGTGGGGTCACGCTGAGGAACCTGTCCCCACCCCAAGATAAACAGGTCCTGTGGGCACAGGCAGCACCTGGTGACCAGGAAGGGGTGGAGAGTTGGGTGGCCCCTTGCTCCCGAAGGAACGGGTCAGAGGCGGAGGGATGGAGGAGCAGGGTTGACTCCTCAGGTTTGCCCAGAAGCGCTGAGGTACCCAGGCAGGCCCAGAGCAGGCACGTCTACTCTCACAGGAAGGGTCCTCTTCGGAACACCCATCCAATTAGACTCACGCTATGCCAGGTGCTCACCCAAAGACAAGCCTATGTTTTGCTGATATAGAATTCAACATTTACAGCGAAGTGACTGGGCCACTACCCCACAGTTTTTCAGTGGAGAACCAGCATCCTAAGCCAGGTCTTTAGACACCAACGAGGACATAAAGAAGGTAGCACCGGTTAGGACTCTTCACCAATGGCCTCAGCGAGGAGCCTGCTGCCCCGGTGCAGTGTTGGCTCAGGTTACTGCCCTCCACTCCCCAGGCCACACAAAGGACCCTGCCAAGAGCCACAGCCGTGTCCAGCCCAGCTGCTGGCTTCCGCTGGCTTCACAGGCCCAGGTGTCCTCACGAGTGACTGGTGCTTCTCCTTGGTGGAAGGCACCCTTGCCCTTCAACATTCGTCTACTTAACCCTTAAATAGTTGGTTTCTAGGACTCAGTCAGAGACCCTCTTCTTCCCTGATCTCATCCACTCCCATGGCTTCCACTACGTTTACTTTGATTTTCAAATTTGTATCTTCAGCCTAGATCTCTCAGCTGAGCTCCAGATCCAGTTTTATTATCCTTCAGCTCTCTGCCAGGACACAGCAAGTCCTTACTGAACAGCATCAAAGGGTTCTCAGAAATGGCAAACTTACGTGAAGCAAGGATAACGAAACCAATGCCGCCACAGGCTAGTTGATAGAAACAAGAGTTAAGTTCCTACGGCCTATTTCTGGTCTCAAAAACATCACCAAACTTCTAAGTAAAGGCCCCAAACACTTCTAATATTAAAGTTGAAATACATGTGAGCTATACATACGTTTAAGAAAGATGAATAAAAATAAGATCATTCTTTTCCAACCAGCTTATCCCAGTTCAGGGTTATGGTGACTAGAGCCTCTCCTGGCAGCTCAGGGCGCAGGGCAGGGACCAACCCCGGACAGGATGCCCTCCCATCGCAAGGCCACCCCTCCCACCCACACCCCTATTCAGACCCACACAACACAGACACACTAGCTCATCTCCCGTGCTCATTTTTGGGATGTGGGTGTGCACAGGTGTCGATGGGAACAAAACCAACTCCACCTCTGTGTCCCGGACTTAAATTCATTTCTAAGTTTCATGCTGTGACCTTTGACCAACCTCACTGTCCTCAGCAAGCACATCAAAGCCTTCCAGTCTGTGTTCCTTAAAATGTAGCCATAAATATTTTTGTTAGTACCTAATGCCAGGAATGGCATGACAACCAAGATACATATCAAACTGGTGAAAGTATTGATTGTAAACAGTTGCCTATCACAAAACCACCAGGAGGCATGACCCGAGTTATACTATGAAAAGTATTATAGCCGGGCCGGGCACCTAACGTGACACAGCATCCAGTTTGTTGAATGGGTGGCACGGTGCCATATAGTTCCCACATAGAAGGGCTCAAGAAATGAATCCTTCCTCTTTTTATGCTTTCTCTACATTTTCCTTTGAAAATCAAGCCGTTTGGGGACGAGGCCACCCTACTGAGGCAGGTCCTTCTCTCTCTCCCCCCTAGGTAGAACCAATCTACATTCCAGTCCAGGGCTGAAGCAAGAGGAAAAAGTGAAAAGAAAAAAAAAATCTCAGACATGCCAGAGCCACGCCCAGAGTGAACAACAATAAAATTCACTGCAGCCAATAATGTCCGCCCGTGTATAGGGAGTGTGTGGGAGGATGCCTTTACAAAGGCGTATCCCATTCATAGGTGAAATTAAAGCAATCCTAACTCCTCTGCGGTCATCCCATTTACAAAACACAATTCCAAATGCTTTGCAAATTAGCTTGTGTTCTCTGTCAGGCAAGAGTTGATCCAAGCAAGGCTGCCTCTCTCTGAAACAGAGGAGGGACTAGTTGAAAAACCTACCATATGATCAGCAGTGATGGAAACTACCCATTCCAGCAGGCTTGAGAACTCATATCTAAAAACTGTGGTTTGGGCCCCGCCAGCGTGACTCAGTGTTTGAGCACTGACCTATGAACCAGGAGGTCACGGTTTGGGTTGCGGGTTGATCCCCATTGTGGGGCACGCAGGAGGCAGCCAATCAATGATTCTCATTATTGATGTTTCTATCTCTACCTCTTTCTTTCTCTCTGAAATCAATAAAAATATATTTAAAAAAAATAAAAGCTGTGGTTTGGGTAAAGAGGGGAGTGCTCCACCCATGAAAGATGGCATCTGTGGTGTGACTCAGCACAGGGGTCCTGGCGGCTGTCCCTTCAGCTCTCTCCCCAGAGCCACAAACTCCAGTCTCTCCTCACATGACTCTAGTCTGTTCCGCCCACACCGCCTTCCCTCCTTGGGAGCTCAAGGTGCACATGGGTGCACACGGTAAGGCTAAATCGCCTTCCTTGCCCTAACTGGTTTGGCTCAGTGGATAGAGCGTCGGCCTGTGGACTCAGGGGTCCCAGGTTTGATTCCGGTCAAGGGCATGTACCTTGGTTGTGGGCACATCCCCAGTAGGAGGTGTGCAGGAAGCAGCTGATCAGTTTCTCTCTCATCGATGTTTCTAACTCTCTATCCCTCTCCCTTCCTCTCTGTAAAAAATCAATAAAATATATTTAAAAAAATAAATCGCCTTCCTTTTCTTAACCACAGATCAACATCTAGAGGACCTGTGGATAAACACCCAGTGGAGACAATTGTATCTGTTCAGTTTTGCTGGGCTGATCACAGAGAAGAGAATGAAAGGACAATCAATTCTCTAGAAGAAGCTGCAGTGGCACAACCATTAGCAAGGCTTCAGAGGCTCCGAGGAGAGATGACCGTCTCCCAGGAAATTGGCCAAGTTGCCAGCAGCCACTGGCTCCATCCAAAGCAGCCAGAAGCTCAGACCAAAGGGCAGGTCTTAAGGTTGCAGCTCCAAGAACCCTGGGCAACAGCTTGAAAGATACAGCTCTGCACTGGCAAGTACTTATTCTCTCGGCTCCTGCAAAGTGAAAGTTCTCTAGATTTACATGGATTTGTTCAGTGACATCTTTGATCTTTCATTTTTAAAGACTACGGGCCTTTAAAAGTGGCACTGCAATAACCCTCTTTACCTGGGACAATTCCTCCGGACGTTACTCTGAACTGCAGAGATTTTTATTCTTGTCTGATTTTGTCTCTTACTTCTATCCCAGGTTGTCTCTGTCCAGTAGACTCAAGGAACCACCTGTCCTTTTGTTTTAATTCGGCTTCTCCACAGGAACCTGCCCAAGCTATCTCTGCTCCCTCTTGGACCTACAGATTTCACATTGAGGGCAAACAGTGTATTGAAGCTTCTATTGCACACACAGTGCCTTTCTCCTGGGACGATGCACCAGACAAGAACCACCAAGCAGTTTTGCACCTGGACTTCTGACTGCTGCATGCTCCAGACCTGGGAATGAACCATGCCCACACCTCTGGTGTCCACTGCAGGAAAGCTACCAGACTTCACTATGAAGCTCATGTGCGGAAGGTCTAAAGAAGGGAGGCAAACTCCCAGAACCAGAGTGAACCTCTGAGGCTTTGCAGGTCATATCCACCTCTTTTGCATATTCTTCTTCTTCTTTCTGTTGTTAGCCTTGTAAATTCCCCAGGCTTGGAGTCCAAAGGTACCACAGTATAGTTTAAGACTAATGACAAAAATCCTAGCATAATTACTAAGCATCCTTTCCCATGCTCAGGACCACTGCTGGCCTATATGGCCCCCTTCCCTTGGAAATTGGAATAAGGCGTGTCCTGTGATACAACCCTACCAGGCACTTACCTTGACCAGCTGAGCAGAGGTTAGATTTCAGCTTCCATGACCTCCCTTCCCCACCGAGTGCCTTTGTGCAGTACACAAACTGTGCAACTAACCATGGTGGCCCTGCCTTTATAGAAATGTATAGATATATTACATATAAACAGGGATAAAACATTACCGAAAGTTTTATTCGAAACAGTATCACTTATACTGTCACCCATAGAAGGGTAATTTAATGCCAAAATATAGCCTAGATTATAGCAGATTAGATAAATATACATAATTCCACTATCTTCTAGAAAAATTATTGTGGATTGGCAAATCAAATGGGAAAAGTGAATAAGCAGATCTGAGATCACCTGAAAATGGTTAGTTTCTTAGAGATTCAGTACAACCTATGTTTATTAAATAAATGCTAGCAGACTACACCAAAATGAAAATAGGAAACCATATATTAACTTGAATAGTTTATCAGTTGGTCACATTGACAAATGACTTAGAAATATTAAAAGTATGGTAACGCTTGACAGTAAATAATGCCCAATCAGTACATTCTATAGAAATTGATGATAATATCTATTTCTTAAAATAGTCTCATGTATTAATTGGTATTAAACAACTTAGTGCTACAAAGAGGAACCAAAAAGAAATAAGGACTAATTGTGGAAAGGATTTTGAACTTTTCCTTTTGAAAAAAAAAGTGTACATGACTACGATATAGCTTATTAGTTCCTTTGCAATATGACACATTTTATATGGCATGATAAAAAAAAGATGACCTAAAGATCTCAACTTTCTGAAAGTTAACTCAAAAATGAATGCAACTAGTATTTTTGGACTTTACAGTATGGAACCGAACTCCCTTTATAATAAAAACAAAATCGTAATTTTTTCAAAGGTTTAGGCACTTTGCAGCAAACTGCTGCCATTCTAGAAAAACTGATAAGAAATAATTTTATAGTGTAAATATTTCAACACAAATCTTATTATACTCAACAAAGAAGTGAGAGATGTCTTACATGTATAAAACATTTCATTCTGACAAACGCACACTGAATCACCTTGCAGAGAACGCAGCAAGGACTACGGGGCTTCCATGATGGGGCTCGTTTGTCGACAGTCTCCCAGAACCAGAGCGGGAAACTTGGAGGCTTTGCAGGTCTTTTTCATTTGCATGTTTAAACAACACCACTACAATGTAAAAGTCATTCTTACTTTGCAGCCCATACAACCTGGCTTTGGCTTGTGGGCTGTAGTGTTTATTTTTGTTTGGTTGTTTTTTTGTTTGTTTTTAAATATATTTTTAATGATTTCAGAGAGGAAAGGAGAGGGAGAGATAGAAACATCAGTGATGAGGGAGAATCATTGATCAGCTGCCGCCTTCACATCTCCTTCTGGGGATTGAGCCCACAACTTGGTCATGTGCCTTTGACTGGAATTGAACCCAGGACCTTTTAGTCTGCAGGCTGACGCTCTATCCACTGAGCCAAAATGGATAGGGCAGGGCTGTAGTTTTGCCTACCCCTGATCTACAGCCATTTGATATCATACAACATTTTGTAAATCATTTTCTCCTAGGTGCAGATGATCTCAGAATGAGTATCTGTAGGGAACCATACTATGTGCTTAAAGATTTCTCTAATAACTGTGCCCTGCCACAACCTGCAAACTCTGTTTAAAAGTGATGACCTGCAGATCTGACATGGCCAGAAGTTTGAGAAGCTTTATGACAACTCTGTGACTATTTAAATTACCAATGACTGAATCTAGTTTCTTGTGCTCTGTAAAGCAATGAAGAGGTCTTGTTAATGAGGGTTGAAAGGAACTGTGAGCAGAGCAAACTGTGATCTGGGGGTGGTATTGGAATATTGCTAGCTGCTGAGCTAACCAGATAGGGTGATTTTAAGTCACTCACATGCCTGTAATTGAATTCTTGAGTCAGGTTTTAGGGTTTTTCTAGTAGGATATATTCCTGTGATAATTTTCCACACTAGTTACCAATCAAAACAGGTAGTACTTTGAAGGTCTTGTGAAAAAATACTAGATATTTAAAGTGTATTAGAATGGGGGTCAGTATTGCTTCTCCAAATGGCTGTGTGTAAAAACAGCAGAAATTCTATTTAAATTCTTTAGTGATCTGCCTTCTCCTTAGCTGCTGACTGCCTACTAGATAAAAGCTGATGTTGGATGAAATTTGTTACCCTTTATGTTATCCACTTTTCCCGCAATGGTGTCAAGGTTTCATTATCCAACGTGGAAGTTTATGGTCCAAAGCAGATAAAAACCCTCAGGACAGAGGACCCAGTGCATGCTTTCTCTCTCCTGACCACACCCTGGCCTTCCCCACCCCCATTTTCCCTCCCTTTCTCTCTGGAGCAGCAGTCAGGAACCTTTCGGACCTCGCAGGGCACTGGTCCAGGGACCACCGGTTGGCGACCGCTGCTCTGGGCACACCCTAGCTTTCCCCCCCCCTTTCCCCAGGCATATTTTCTGTGCCTTTCTTTTGCTTAAGTTCCAATGGCTCTTCTTTTGCTTCTATAACTTGTTTCCTGAACCATGCAGGGCAGATGGCTCACTTCTACCTCTGTGACTTTCTAAATAAACTTTGGCTTGTATTGGAGTCTTGGCTCTGAATTTTTTCTTAGCCAGAAATGAAGTACTGAGGTTGCTGAACCCAGATCTAATCAACGGTAACATTCTGGTGCTGTTTGGCCACTAACACTATAAAGAAATTGAGGTGGTGTATTAATACATTTACTAATCTACTCAGAGTCTGATCTGTGCCAGTTCACAATCGTCAACCTCCTCGTTTTCACTGGAAATTAAGGTTACTAAGGGTTAAGAATTCTACTCAATATAAGTAAATTAAAATATTAGAAACAATAAAGAAGGGAAGCAATCTTGAAAGGTCTGAAAGGAATGAAAGACATGCTTTTGCTGAAGAAAAAAGGAGACTGATTTTGTCCTAAAGTAGCTGCTTAGAGGCTGCTTAAAGGTTGCTCCAGATGAGGAAGGGGACATTGAAGACAAAAACTTGGATGGCTACACAAGTGGAAATGGGTCTGCAGAAGGTGGGGGAGGAGGAGGAAGGAGTGGAGAGAGGGGACAAGGGGAGAACATCTTATTCATGTGGTCAGGCTGGCTAAGATCAAATGCATTTATATATTTTTTATTTATTTAAATGAGCTCAATATTGTATGGATGCAAAACTAGCAGTTGAAATTTCCTATTAAAAGAACAAAGTTGCTTTTGGTCTGTTATTAATAAGAGACTATAATTATTATCATTTTGGCTACATGGGTAATAAAGCATTGTTTCACAGTGACCTGTGACCTTATTTAATTAAGAGTTCAAGCCTTTTATCAACTTCCCCAAATCAAATTCTAAATGAGTCATTTTTGACTTCTGACTTTGATATTACCCAGAGTCCCTGAAAAAAATCTCCCAAAATCTGTTTTTTCATGTGTAAAAAGCTCTAAACTAATTAGGTTTGATATGTTAAATTACATAGCAAGCACTGTCAGATAAAAAGTAATGCTTAACCTTCCCTAACCTATATTTGTCTGGGTATATATTATTAATATAAGTCGTTCAGAAATTGTATGAAATTTCTAGAACCTTTTCAATGTCATAGCTGTCCATGATATATCCTGGCATAATGTGATCAGTCATGACTCCAGTTATCTTAAAATGCTGAATGTTACAGAAACAACCAAATTTCTTGGTCAAGCCAGGCCAGCGTGGCTCAGTGGTTGAGCAAGGACACAAGAACCAGGAGGTCACAGTTAAATTCCTGGTCAGGGCACATGCCTGGGTTAAATGCTTGATCCCCAGTAGGGAGCATGCAGGAGGGCAGCCAATCAATGATTCTCTCTTATCATTGATGTTTCTCTCTCCCTCTCCCTTCCTCTCTCTGAAATCAATAAAATAAAATTTAAAAAAACCTTTTCTTGTCAATTATGTTATAATGAATTCTCATCAGGTCTTTAACCATGGTCATTTTAAACCTTTTGTCATTCACAGATATTATTTTACTCTATTTTTCTGAAAACTTATAATCAGCTATAAGCTTCATCTTCAACAAAAAAAGACTGTCTCAGAGACTATAGCAGGTACGCTGGGGTACAGGCTTCTGAAGTCATTGCTCATATAACTTTTAGATCACACCGCTAAACTGAATAATTACTTCTAGAACTAATGGAGAAGCTCATGGGTTCATAAATCTGCTAACCCCAAATTAAGAAAGACCTGGATTTATCACATGAGACTGAGTAGACTGATAAAGAATACTTATGATTTCTTCTATGACTTTTGCTTGGAGTACTGCTGGTTCTTTAATGTCCTATTTTCCAGGACATTTAAAGAACACCTTTACTCTTATGCTATCTTAACTTACAGAATTTAGATTATATCTTTATAAACAAAAATGAAACATTTATCTTTTCTCCTTGTCTGATCCCTCCAAAATTTGGCAACTTTTATTGAATATTCTTATTTTTATGGCAATATAGTTATTTGAATATCTTCAGTAAGAATTTATTCTCCTTGTAACAGGACACAGTCGGAAACACTGGTTATATTGCCAGGCTTTGACTAGAATACCATATTTGAGAAGATGTGCAAAGAGGATATAACCAGTTTTAAGGAACTAAGGTTGCTTACAAAGCTCTCCTGGAAAACTGGCCTGGCACCCTTACAGGCGAGTAAGGAAGGCCACTTCATGGCAGGCCCAGGAAGCTCAGAATATTTTGGGATCCTGAGAAGGTGGAATTAATCTAAATCTGCAGGTACTGCACTTGAAATCTGATGGTGAGTTCTTGGCTTGGCTTCCTAGTCTTGAGGCTTTAAAAATTCCAATCTGAGATTCCCAATAAAAATTCCAGCAAAACAAAACTTTAAAAAGGCTTATCTTATCAATTATTATTCTTGTTGCACTTAAATAAACAATCAGGCAAGTTTGGTGAGACTAGACTTGTTTTACAAACAAAAATAGTCTTACCCTGATTATCTCTGATAAAAATGAGGGTGATTATAGAGAGAAATTGTGTTTCAGTGGAAAGCTAGATTCTAGCCCTGTTCATTCTCTTTGAGTTGTTTTCACCTGTTTGTGAGCTGGATCTTGCTATCTTGTGCATTTTGTCAGTAATTAACATTTCCAATTTTCTTCTTGACTTGGCATTACTAACAATTAAAACTGCCTTTTTCCTGAAGCCCTGATAGCTGAAGCTGGATGACTTGCTATAACTTTAAAGGATTTATCACTACAACAGTCCACGCCACTCAGGACGTTCACCAGAACATGGTTCTGTGAGCTGCAGGAAATACCATGAGTCTGAGACTGCCACTATCATGTTACTCCACCATCTAAAGACACTGCAAGACCAACATCTAGAAATCCTTGGACTGCCACTCTGGACTCAAAAACTGAGTTTATAATCTGCTCCAACTACTAATTTTTGTTTTTCCTTTTGTTTCTCTGTAAATCTATGTCTTTTCCTTTGCAGATCTCTAACCTCCCAACCTCTAACACAGATCGCTCCACAGCCACCAACGCAGCTTCAGGTCTGTTAAACTTCTTGGGAGGTTTTAGACGGGAAGAGAAGGGGTGCAGACTACACCACTGTGGCAAAGGAATTATTTTGACCTGAAGGCATTTGGGAATCAGCAGATGTTCCTTTATCTAACTATAACTAGAACCTTCCAAAAGAGCTCAACTGTCATAAATCCTCTCATTTCATACCACGCCTGAACAGACAGACATTGCCACAAAACTATCTTGTCTTCCATCTATTCTCTTAAGGGCCCACTATCTTTCCTAAAAGTCATGTTTTCCTATAAGTGCCGTTTCTCCCCCTCCCCTTTCCTTATTAAGTTTCAAATTCTGCCTGGAGTCACATTTTTCTCTTAACTCCTCTGTAGGTATGTGAACACTTAACCTCAGCAATCCTGGCAACTTATTCCCATCCAGCAACCACAGTTAAACATTAAAATTAAAGTCTCCTTCTTGAAGAAAGTGTAACAATTTAAAAAGCAGCACTGAATTTTTCCAGTTAGATAGTTCATGACCATTCTTTTTTTCTTCTTCTTTTTTCTTCTCCATTTTACAGCTCCCCCCGCCCCATGGACTTATCTACTTTTAGCCAAATTTTGGTCATTATTTCCAAATGTTTACAGCACAGTGAACAAGCTGTAATTTTAGATACTAAAAACAAAACAAAACAAGACAAAGTGATCAAACTAATTATATTATGGCACTGATATGATGTAAGATGTAAGACAGAGGTAGATCTGCAAATCGCCATATAGCTGCAAATTCCAATATAACTGGTTCTCCTTGAAACTTCAGTTTTACACAAATGTTTATCCAGTAGTACATCATAAACCATGGGTTAAAGGAGTTTCTTCAGGCATGTAAATGTGGAATTGAGAGCTAAAACTGCACACTTAGCAACAAGTAATTTTTTTTTCAAGAGCAAAGTAATATGGAACCCATAAAATGCGCAAGAAAACCTTAAAGTAAATTATTAGACACTTTTAGGGGCACTGGCTAAATTCGGGTGTTTGCATTAAAATAGAACTTCATTTCTGCAGGCATTTAAAGACTTTCATGTACTGTATACCTGAAATTTGGGTCTTTGATTTTCACTGACTCACACCTCTTCTTCTTAGTGTAAGAAAAACCTTTTTTACTGTAGGGAAAGGCCAGATTAACAGTCCTGGAAATTTTGCAGGAAGGTTTTTTATAGCATTCTGCTAAACCAAATACCACTGTTTGGGGTCTTCATTTGTAGATTATTCACACCAATGTTTCTCCTGTTAATGATCAATTTATACAATATCACAAGGATTAGAGAGATTACTTCGGGTGGTGGCAATGTTTCATGAAAGTACCAAGGTGGGGAGGAGTAGGCAGAATGACCAATCTGATGAACACAACCACCTTTCACCTAGTTTTTCCTTAAAAAAAAAAAAAGTTTAATTGCTTTCAATTTTCTGAAGTGACAATGGCAGCATAAGAAAAATATTAAAATGTGCAAGCAAACTGCCTCTTTCACATCCTCATAAAATAATGTTTTCTAAAATATAATGTGCTGTAGGGCTCACAGATGAGCACCGTTCACATCAGGTGATATGCAAACAAACCATTATTTGCTCAGTAGGAAACAGGTTTGTTTTTGTTGCTTTCTGTACACTCTAGTCAACAGGAAGTCTTCTGAGAAAATAAAGGGAAGGGAGCAGGGTAGTAAGCCAACCCTGTAATGCCCACCCAGAATCCTAAAAGGAAAAAAGCCATTGACTTAAGACAATTTAGCAAATATCCTGAAGGTCAGCAGTATTTCCAAATACTATCTGTGGCACAGATACAATGTCTTGAGTATGCTAATACTTAGGCTGCTAAAAAGAGAGCCATGTGGGGCAAAAACTAACTTGGAAAATGAAAGAGACTGGATTTAGTCCCCTCTTTGCTAAACACATGTGAAATATTTCACGGCTGTCTTCACAGTAGAAACAAAGGTCTTTGAAAACTTGGCCATAATGTTATAAGTCGCCCACTGGTGTGCTTCTCCAGTGAGGTGCTGGACAACTTTATTCAACAATTGATGGTTGAAATGCTCATTCAACAAACTGCTCTGAAGGGCCCCTCTCAGGGTGTGCTCCTGATACCCTTAATCTGCTTTAATACTGCAGCACCTCCATCTCTCAGTGTTTAGCAGCATTATCATTAAGGATGTCCCTCCGTTTCTATATAGGTTCTTTACGCAGAAGTATATCTTGAAGGAAAAGTACAAAAGGCAATGGTGTGGAACAAATGGAAGTCATTAAAAAATGTAAGATAGCTGATAGCCTAGGTAGCTGCACATGAGACGGAGCCAGAAGTCAGAATCTTACGGAAAAAGAAATAACAGTCTATGGGCTGTGTGTTGGAACTGTTTAGTTTCATGTTTTCCTAAGGCACGACCAAAGTTGTGTTACATTTATGTTTTGGCAAGTGTTTTTCTAGCTAGAGGGTCATAAAAATAGGTGGAATTATCTGCCTAATGGCATGATAAGGAAGATAGCATTTGGACTAAAACTAAGGCCAGTAGGTGAAGAAAAAGGATAAAATTTGCATTGGTTTTAAATTTGTACTAAGGCTACTTACTGAATACTGGAAAAATGATAGAAGTGTTTAATACCTTTGCGTTAGAAAATGTTTCCTTTTGAAGCTGTAGCTCAGGATTTCATCTGGGACAATGAAACCATGTGGTAAAAACACTTTGGATTTTATAACAATGAATAAGCAAGAGAAAGTCATAAAAAAGCTAAATGTTGTAAACTACAAATATGGTGATATATGAATAAAGGGGATCAAATAGAATTTTAAAATCCAGACAAGTGTTATGTCTGTGAAAAGTGATACAATAGGTTATAATTCAAATCCAAATTAGAACTGGCTGCTTTACAATGAGATTTCAGCACTTTAACTTTTGGGAGTTCTGTTACAAGGTCAAGTAAGTCAGAGCTGTTCTCAAACCTGAAAATGAAGGAGCAGATATTCTAATAAGCTTTATGTAAATAGGATCCTGATAATTTGGCTCTAGTTAACCCAACCATTTCTCTGGGCATAACCACGGCCTCTCTGAACACTGGAAAATATTGCATAATTTAAAAAGTCAGAGTATAATGACATTCATTGGTAACTTCACATAAATTGTGCTAGGAGGATGGAATACGGGTGGACCAGACCACCAATCATGTTTGCCTCGCCATAAAGACAGTAACAAAGGAAACTGAACAACCACCTGTAACTGTCTGGTGATACAACATTGTATAGGTGTCCTCAGAGCCCTCAGAAAGGTTGCAAGACGAGCCTCCTACTCTGACTGGCTATGGCAACACACAGACAAGCCAGAGCTGGGATGTGATAACCCAATGGCAGGTCTGAGCTTGCTCATGACACACTCCGAGTAGCACAGAGCAGCAGTGAAAAACTACCAGAACCCCACTGATAGCTCTTTTTCTTCTTTTTTTTACCCTTGGAAAACCACCCATGAGGTTTACTTTGACAAAAATATAAATCAAGGCTGACACAGCTAAGGGCTGGCTTATAGCTGGCCATCTGGACATGGGGTTTGCCAGTCTAGCTGTTTTCATTATTTAACCAAATATTAAGAAAAGTATAGTTCACATGCAACCCTTGTCAAAAAAGAGGAAATGGAAATTTCCTATCATAAGCACAAACAGTTAACCTATTATGAAAATCCCAATTTTCCTGGCATTCAAGTATATATAGATATATCGTGTATGTTTCTTTTTAAACATCTTAGGGTGAGGAGGAGGACAAATGAGATAATGACATAAGCTAAACATCCAACAAGCCCCATTCCTCATTCTCGGTGTGGCTGACAGCGTTAGTCAGAAAGCCACTCGTTTGCTGTAATAGTCCTGATATATTTGAACATGTAGATCTTTAAGGATTTCCTTATTCATTTGGCTGGGCCTATGGTAGGTGCTTTTTTGTTTTCCTGGTGGAATAATTCATCAATGCTTTCTGAGAGGCTCAAACAGGATCACTGGCCAGATTCCGAAGAGAAACTGTTTGGAAACAAGTTGGAACAAAATGAAAGAAGATAAAAGTGTTCCATATATATCATCCCTGAAAAATGAGAAAGAACCCGTGGGCTATGACTGTACTGCTTGGTTTGCTCGTGATTGTCCTGCTAATAGTACCCGAGGACAGCATATTTTTTCCAGGCTTGCAACAGATCTCAGAAACTATGTTTATTTAATTTATTTACATTAGTAAACATCTATCTTGTCAAGCATAGAGCTGGGCATTAAAGTCATCTCAGATCCTTAAAACAACTTTGCAATGTAGCTATTAACAGGTCCATTTTATTGTTGAAGACCTAAGTCTTAAAAGGAAGAATCTTGCCCAAGGTCACAGAGCAGGAAGTGGGAGAATTAAAATTCAAGAGCATCTGGTTCCAAAGCGTGTACTCACTCCATTACCTCTCCATCCCACCCACTTCCTCCATCCCACCTTCTCACTATCCCCCTCTCCCAACACACTCATCCTATGAAGTAGACTTACCTTCACTTTTGGCCTGTATCTCAGGTAAAGTGTTCTTGTATATATACTGAAAGAAAAGGGGAGGGAGAAAGCTCTTCAGACTGATTTTTAATCCATGCAAACTGGCATACTGACAAATTTAACCATAGTGCCTATGTATATATAAAGAACAAGCAACATTGGTGTATCTTTTGTTCTTTTAGCAACCTTTTTTTTTTTTTTGAGCACTACTCTGTGCAGAGCACTTGGTAAGAAGCTAGGGGAGACAGAGGAATGATCAGCTCTCAGACTGTGACTGCAGGATGTTTGCAGTTTAATAGGCAGCATTTCATTCATGCTTTATAGGATTCATATCACAATTGCCAGTATCATCTTTGAAGATACATGGTAGTAAGGGTTAAAGTATTCTTTTTTTGTTGTTTTGTTCATTCTTACCTGAGGATATTTTTTGCATTGATTTTTAGAGAGAGTGGAAGGGATTGAGGGGGGGGGGGGGGAGAGAGAGAGAGAGAGAGAGAGAGAGAGAGAGAGAAACACTGATGTAAGGGACACACATCGATTGGTTGCCTCCTGCACCTACCCTGACCAGGGCCAGGGATTGAACCTGCAACCCAGGTACATGCCCTTGACTGGGAATCTAACCTGAGACCCTTTGGTGGGCAGGTCGACACGTTAACCCCTGAGAAAACCGGCCAGGGCTAACGTAGAGTATTCTTATAATATTTTGAAAATGGTTATATCAGCTCTACAGGATTCCAATACAGGTATAAAATAAACAGGAAGGCAATAGAGCCCTTTTCATAGTATCCTTTAAAATTAGTCACCTCTGAAGATATCAGAGTCTAAAATCAGTACATACAGCAAAAGTAAATTTACCCCTAAAAAATTCATTAAACTTTCCATAACATACAGCATACATAGTTTTTTGTATAGTATACTATTTAAATGTATTTCAATAGTAATATATACAGACTATCATGTGTGCATATGCAAGCCATAATTTTATAGTGTGAAAATTTTTATCTTTTAAACAAGGGAAGAAAAGGTGAAAGAGCATGTATAGTTGAATTTATGTAATTTAATGTGGCTATAGTGTCACTGTACCCCAAGCCAGAACTGTAAAGAGGAACATCAAATATTATGAAGAATACTCTACTGTCTTAAAATATAACCCCTCTGACAGTTTTTCGGATGTTAATCTCTAAAAGAAAGCTGCCACCTTTTCCCTTTTCTTTAGGAAAGAGTCCTGGACTGGGGCAGAGAAGCCCTGGATTCCAAACCTTGCTCTTACTTCCACCACTGCCAACTTTTTAAGTAGCTACACTAGTGGGGCAAGCACTGGACTGAGAGCTTTCTACACATTTCACTGTTAAACAACCTACTAGGTGGGCACTATTATTCCTGTTTTGCATATGAGAAATGGTCTCAGAAAGGTCAAATATTCCTTTCAATGTGCCACAGCTAGTAAATGCTAGAAACGGGACTTGAATTTAGGTTCTGTCTAACTGTTAGCCAATACATTATATTTTAACTGGCCAGTGACCTTGACCTTGAGCAAGTGACCTTGCTGCCTCAGTTTGCTTCACCATCAAACGAAGAAGTTATATTAGATGCTTTCCAAGGTTTCCTAAGGTTGTTATGGGGAGACAGAAAAACTCTGGGCTCAAATCCAGGCAATGACACTAAGATCCTGTGTGAAGTACTTGACTTTTCTGAGCTTGTCTTTCCTCAAGTATAAAATAATACATGCCTTATAGTACTGTCAAAAGGATTAAAGGAGATATATACATCAAGTGCCTAGCCCAGATGAGGTTCTGAGCTTAAAATTCCAACTTTATATTATGGAAAATTTCAAGCATAAACAAAAGCGCCTATTACATTAAGTTGTTAAAAAATCTTCTCATATTTGCAGCATCTGTAATGATGTTTCCTTTTACACTCCTGATACTGGTTATTTATGGTTTTCCTCTTTTCTTCTTGTTAAATGTTACCAGCTATATCAGTTATTATACCTCAGCTCCAAATCCACCCTTCTATATTCTGTTTGTGGTTCAGGAGCTGAGACTATAAACCGCACTTCTGCATTGACAAATGTTCCCTCATAGGCTCTGTTAAAAGAGGGCATTCAAGAGATACTGCAAAGCAAAGCCGGAGGAGAAAGAAAGGACTTCTTCCGTCCTGTTTTATTTTCATGAGGGGCTGCTGACTGTGGTTCCTGTGAACAGCATCCCAACAACACTTTCTCACTGTGGCAGCAGCACTTTGTAGCAGCAGTCCCTTCTTCAGAGGCCTGGGATCCAGCCTGGGGTCTCTCCTCTGAGCTCAGAAACCAGCACCAGCTGAGCAGTGCCTCCTATTCAGAGGCCTGGGATCCAGCCTGGGGTCTCTCCTCTGAGCTCAGAAACCAGCACCAGCTGAGCAGTGCCTCCTCTTCAGACTTGAGTTTGGAGACCCTAAATTCTTCAATACTCCTCCCCTCAAGAGATAGGATTCTATGTCCCTCCTATTTAAATCAGTGACCTTGACCAGCAGAGTAAGGTGGAAGTGACACCATAGGAACTCTGAGACTAGGTTATGAAAGGCCCTGCTACTTTTGCCTGGTTCTCTTGAGATGTTCCCTCTGGGAGAAGTCTTCTGTCAGGTTTGAAGGTTGATTATACTGAGGATGAAGTCGCCCATGAAGGCAGCTCTAGTTTAGAGCCACAGCTCCAAGGCAACAGCCAGTATCAAATGACACCCCACATAAGTGAGCCCTCTTGTACTTCTATTCCAGCGGGAGCCTTCAAATGTCTGTAGCCTGAGCTGACATCTGACACCAACCCTATGAGAGGCTCCACGTGAGGACTGCCTGGCTAAGTCCTTCCAAGTTCAAGACCCAAATTCAAGACAATTGTGAGCAAAATACACTGGTTTATTTTAAACTGGTAAGTTTGGGGTTGTGTAACATTAGTAACTGAAATATGCGGCTTTCGCCCTCCCCCCCCCCCCCCCGCTTTTTTTTTCTTTTCTGGAACTCCCAATTAAACAAATGTTAGACCCTCTCACTTTATCTTCCATTTCTCTTAACTTCAATTCCATATTTTTTGTCTCTGCTGCATTTAAGTAATTTTTTCCTGATCTATTTTCCACTTTACTAATTCTTTCTTCAATTGAGTTTAATCTGTTCTTAGTTCCGTACAGTGAGTTTAGCATTTTGGTTACTATAGTTTTCATTTCTAGAGATTCTATTTGGTTCTTTAAAAAATTTGTTTGAAAAAGTTTCTTTTTCCTTGAACTTATTTCTAAGTTTGACTTATTTCTTCAAGCATAGAAATTGCATTATTTTTATAATCATTGATAATTCTAATATGTGATATTTTTACAGGTCTCTTTTAAAAAATTCCTTATCCAAGGATATGTTTATTGATTGATTGAGAGAGAGAGAGAGAGAGAGAGAGAGAGAGGGAGAGAGAAAGAGAGAGAGGTGAAGAGAACGCAACCTAGGTAGGTACCCTGGTTTGGAATTAAACCCACAATCTTTCGGTGTATGAGACAACGCCCAACCAAATGAGCCACCTTGGGATTTCTTGTGCAGTGTTAAGGTGCTAGTTTTCAAATTATTGGGTTCACTTTATAGTTATTCTTGTTTTTCCTTTTCTGTCATGTCAATTTCCCCAAGCATTTTCTCCCATATCCCTTCCCTTTTAAATTAGGTATTTCCCATGTGCTATGGACTAAGAATCCAAATAACCAATGCTGTAAGAAGTTGCAAAAAGTAAAATTAACATACTTGGAGACAGAGTTTAAAGAGCTCTTCCATGGTTAAGCTCAGTGTTCCTATATAGCTGCTCAGAAGTCTTTTTTTTTTTTTTTTAAATATGTAATTCTCAGGTAGTTAAAGTTTAGATAATTCTGGTTGCCTAAACAAGTTGATCTCCAGATAGGTGAAATGCAAATGTTATTTTGAAGAGGTATTCTAAAAATTTCATTTAAGTAAATTTTCACATTGGTTTAAAGGAAAAATTTCTTACCCTGCCTATAAATATTTCAGCTTTCTTAATTCTTGAATAGAATTTGAAATTAAACATAGCCTGATCCCCTGGTAAAGAGATCAATATATACATACTCATTCATTAAATCAATTAACAATATATACTGGGTGCTTACTATGTGACAGGCATCATTCTATCCACTTTGGAGAGTTGCAGTGAATAAGATAAAGTCCCAGTTGCTCTCAAGGAATTGACAGTCTAGTTGGGGGAGGTAAACAATTAAATAAATGTCTAACTGGTTATAAATACTTTAAAGGTCATAAACACAACCTGATAAGGGGAGAGAGAGTGATATGGAAGTATTATTTGAATAGGGTGATCAGAGAGAATTCTGATTCCATTGTTGTTGTTAATGGCTGACCTCCAATAGACTCTTTATTAGGAGAGCAGGGAAAGCAAAGTGGCAACCAATTTATTTAAGCAGGGGACTGCAGATACTCACTTTTCCAGTCCCCTACTCAGGGGATCTGGGTGATTTTCTTTCTAAGTTTATTTTTTAATGCTGATCAATAAGAAATTGAAATATTTATATACGACCTGTACTTAAAAAAGTTTATAACCTACTTGCATTAAAATGTAGATCATTCATCAGAGGTTAATACAACTGTTTTACTTTAAGGATGAGAAAACTAAGCTTTAGAAAGGAAGGGACTTGCTTAAGATCACCCATTGGGAGAGGCAAAGCTGGATCGTAAGTTCCTGATTCTGTTTCCAACATTTTACAAACACACCATCTTATTTAAAGAATACAGAAAAAACAAACAAACAAAAAAACAAAAACCACACTCCAAAACTAGGTTTTAAAAGTCTATTTCCTACCTGAAAAGGATGTGAAGATAAGAACCAAGGCCAGTTAAAATATGCCACCATGCATGAAATTGTGTGGTAACACCTACGATAGGTGGTACCTTCTTTCTGAAGTTCCTGTGAGAAGAGGGGGGGAAATCACCATGTTAATTTTTAAAAATATTTAGCAACTAATGCTGACAGTCTTAGAGCATTTTGAACTGCCATTCTCAAAAATGGTAGTTACTTAATTTCCTCAAGTCTGCTGCAATCTGCCATATTGTTTTGCAAAGTGTATTTTTCAGGAATAGTATTCCTAGCAAAAGTTCTGAAGAAATTACTCTATGGTCAAAATAAATGTGGGAAATAGTACATAATTTATTGTTCTCTTAGAGGTCTATGATGCATATTAACAGATTAAAAACTCTGAAAAGTCCTACCCTAACTTATAGAATTCACTTCCATTTTTTTTTTTCAGGTAATCTACTTATCCCTGGAACCTTTTATTTAGGATTATCTTATTAATACCTTATAGGACAAATATTTTCCAGAAACAGGTCTACCTAGCATGCACTTAAGGAACTAGATACATGCTTTTCCTATGTCCTGCATACAACCATCCCCTTAGAAGTGTACCACACAGTCTATAAAGTCCTTTGGTATCTATTATTTCACTTCATAGTAAGTCTCTGAGGTAGCTATTATTAGCTTTGCTTTACAGATTAGGAAACTAAAATTCAAAGAGATTTCCTCCCTTCTTTATTGAATTTATTGGGGTGACATTGGTTAATAAAATTACATAGGTTTCAGGTATACAATTCTATCATATATCATCTATACTGTATTATGTGTTCACACCCCAAGTCAAGTCTCCTTCCATTAGAGATATTAATTGAATTGCCCAAGTCACTCTGCTAGTGGCATAGCCAAGTCTAAAATTCTAGATTTTTAAAAATATATATTTTTATTGATTTCAGAGAAGAAAGGAGAGGGAGAGAAAGAGAAAAACAATGATGAGAGAAAATCATTGATCGGCTGCCTCCTGCATGCTTCCCCTCATTTGTCCCCCCAACTGGGGCATGTGCCCTGACAGAGAATCAAATAGAATCAAGCCGTGACCTCCTGGTTCATAGGTCTACGCTCAACCACTGAGCCACACTGGTCGGGCTAAAATTCTAGATCTTTTGATTAAGTGTATACTATATTAATATTCTCACTTATTAGAGGGAAAAAATAAACATGAAACATCAAATTATTTTTCTAGATATCCCATGAATTTTTGAGACAATTACCATCTAATTTTGAGACAATTACCAGCTCTAATGGGGTTTCTGATGGGTATTACTGATTCAGAACTACTCAATTAGATCTTTCAAAAAAAGGTGTATTATTTGCTTCTGTACATTAAAGTCTACATTTACTTATTTAACTTTTTTACTTACTTTAACTATTTTACTTATTTTAACATTTACTTTTTATTATGGGGAATTTCCAATGTGCAAAAATAGGCAAAATAAGAATGTACCCATTGACCTCCAATAATTATAACTTATGGTTACAACAATCTTGTATTATCTTATCCACTTCTCCCCACCACCCCATATTATTTGAAGTAAATCCCAGATATTGTATCATTTTATCTATAAATATTTCAGTATGTATTTCTTAAAGATTAAAACCTCTTTACAACATAACCATACCATTGCATACCTAAAATATTAACAACTAGAGGCCCAGTGCATGAAAATTCGTGCACTTGGGGGCGTTCCTCAGCCCACCCTCTCACAGTCTGGGACCCCTTAGGGGATGTCCACCTGCCGGCTTAGGCCTGCTCCCTACAGGGATATCAGATATCCTTAGCGCGGCAGAGTAGGTAGGAGAGGCTCCCGCCACCAAGGCTGTGCTCGCAGCTGTCAGCCTGGCTTGTGGCTGAGCGGAGCTCCCCCTGTGGGAGTGCAATGACCACCAGGGGGCAACTCCTGCGTTGAGCGTCTGCCCCCTGGTGGTCGGTGCGCTTCATAGTGACCAGTCTTTCCCGGTTGTTCCACTGTTAGGGTCAATTTGCATATTACCCTTTTATTATATGGGATAATCCATTAATATCATCGAATATTCAAATACCAAAGTTCCAATCATCTCATAAACTTTTTTTTTTTAAAGTGGTGTTGTTTGCATCAAAATCCAACACATTGCATTTGGTTGCTATATCTCGTAAATCTCTTTTAATCTATATGTTTCTTCTCCTTTTTGTTTTGCCCCTCTGCTGAGATCAGGTCATTCATCCTGTAAATTTCCCACAGTCTGAATTTCGCTGATTGCCTTTCTGTGGTGCTGTTCAACAGAGGACTCTGTGCTTTGGCAAAACTGTGAATTTTTAGTTGGAAGGATCCACTATTTTAATTTATTTAACATGTTAATTTTAATGGAAATTGAGGCCCAGAAAGATAGTGTTTTAGTAACAGACTAGGGTCCAGAGACCCAAGATTTAAACTCCAGTCAACACGTAATTGCTGACTAAGTAAAAAAAGGAACACTTGCCTTTCTTAGACAATAGTATTAAGTACAAAATTATATACATGTATTTCATATCCTATTTTAAATCACTCTTATTTATTCAGTAAAGCAAACTGGGCAGATTTCAAAGACTTAGTCAACATTTGATTAAAAATCTCTACAGATACTACAAAATATTCTTAGGTCTAAATTTTTAAAAATTTAAAGAAGTCTTCCCAGAAGTTTACTTTTATTATATTTTTCATACCTTTTTACTTCAATAATGGTAAAAATTTACTTCAAGGCACTAATAATTCTATAGGCCTATGAAATTCTGCTTAATAGATTGCTTCCAAAAATATTCTCAAAGACTGAAAATGTATCTTACCTCAGTGAATCACAAAAGATGTTATCTACGTTCCATAATAAAAATCCCAATAAAAATATACCCAAAGATGTATAACCCAGTCCTCTAAGCCATGGATAAACCCTGTGGAAAAATTAAAAAGCACAATGAAATTTTCCTGTGTCATGTCATGATCAGAGCTTGAAGTAATCACTTTCATGAGAAGAAAAGATTTTTGTTAGTATTAAAAGCAAACCTATCTATTAAATTATCTAATACATTTGCCTATTTCATTTAGCCATCAAAAGGTACTGAGAGAGAATGTGCTTCTAAGACTTGGCTAGGTATATCAAGAAGGTAATGTAAAAGCCCCCAGTAACTTTACCAGTCCCATGGAAGTGTAAGGGGAGTGGTGGAACATAATTACATTGAGTCACCTGCTCTGTGTCAGGCACTATAGTAAATTAGATACACGCTACACACACACACACACACACACACACACACACACACACACACACACACTAAATCTTCAAATAAACCCCATGAAGCAGGCATTATCCTTTTTACTTCACCAATAAGAAAAGTGAAGCTTGATGAGTTACTCAAAATAATAGCAGCTTATGTGTATATTTTATAGCTGCAAAGAGGTTTCACTGACTTACATTAAAATGAATATATTTAAGATGTATATTTGATGAATATATTCATATGTATCCATGAAACCAACAACACACTCAAGATAATAAATATATCCATCACCTCTAAAAGCAGGGTTTGCATTTTTTATAATGTTATATAAATGGAATAATACAGCATATCTGCTTATTGTATGTGTTTTTTCCACTTGGCATAACTATTTTGAAATTCATCCATGTAGTTATATATATCAATACTTCAATTCCTTTTATTCCTAAGTAGTATTCCACTATATAGATATATCACAATTTGTTTATCAGTCCAAATATTGGTGGACATTGGTGTTTTCAATCTTCTTTGCCATACAAAGCAGCTACTACCATTCATAAATAAGTCTTTTTATGGACATACGCTTTCATTTCTCTTGGGTAAAAAGTTAGGAGAAGAATGGCAGGTGAATGCTCAACTTTCTAAGACTCTGCTAAAACTGCTTTCCTAAGTGATTGTGTTTTCCTAAGTGATTTTACATTCCCATCAGCAGTGTGGTTTTAATTTGCATTTCTTTAATGGCTAATGTCGTTGAACATCCTTTCACCTGCGTGTCTGCCAACCATTTAACTTATTTGATAGTTTGCTATCTTTGTCCATTTAAAAAATTGTTGTTTGCCGTATTATTGCATTGTAGGAGTTCTTTATATATTATAAATGTAAATCTTTTGATGGATGTAGAGGGCCCCCTG
Organism: Corynorhinus townsendii; assembly: GCA_026230045.1. Classification (NCBI taxonomy): domain Eukaryota; kingdom Metazoa; phylum Chordata; class Mammalia; order Chiroptera; family Vespertilionidae; genus Corynorhinus; species Corynorhinus townsendii. The sequence goes on along the minus strand of JAPDVU010000008.1, from coordinate 47,050,294 downwards.
AGAAGGCAAATGGGCATTCCTTAATTATTGTCAGCTGAACCCAGTGGCATCGGAAAAGCCACACCCTGGGAACACGCTTTGCCAAAAGGGCAAGGGTGTTGTCAACTTGACCTTCATTTCAGCCCATGGTGTGGGGAAGTGGTTTTGATATCTAAATCCAGCCTAGCACCAGGAATGCTCAGGGCCTACTCAAGAATGCAAATAATCTCCTTTTGTCTTGACCTTTTGGTGAAACTTCCTGGTATTTGGGATATAAAATAAACTCGCTGGATTGGCTCTGGGTCCCTGTCTCTCCATCAGAAGAGGACGGTGGTCCCACCCGGTCCCAGCTTTTTCCTTCTATCTCTGTGTCTTGTCTCTTTCTTTTATTTCTCAACCCCCAGCCGCCCCTACTCAGGAACTAGACCCGCTCTCTAGCTGCACTGGACACGGAAAGAGAGAAATACCTACAGTTGGATATATATTTTGCATATATTTTCTCCAACTCTGTGACTTGCCCTTCATTTTCTTAACAGTGTCTTTTGAAGAACAAAATTTTGTTATTTTGATGAAGTTCAATTTATCAATATTTTCATTATAGTTTGCACTTTTTGTGTCCTATTTAATAACTCCTTGCTTAAATTAAGCAAGGCTGCAAAAACTTCCGCTCTATTTTCTTCTAAAAGTGTTTTAATTTTAATTTTTACATTTAGGAATTTGATTCACTTCTAGTAAATTTTTGTAATGGTGTGAGTTTAAGTTAATTTAAAAAATAAGACTATTAAACTGTTCAGCACAATTTGAAAAGATTACCTTTTCCTCACAGAAAAACCTTAGATGCTTATTTAAAAGTACGTCAGTATGGATACATAGGTCTATTTTAGAATGGGCCTATTTTTGGATGTTCCATTGATTTATATTTCATTCTTACCAGTAATACCACATTGTCTTAGTGTGGCACAGAGCAAAACAAGTAGTATAAGTCCTCTAACTTTACTGTTCTTTTTCAAAAATGTTTTGGCTATTCTAGATCCTTTGCCTTCCTATGTAAATTTCAGAATCAGTTTCTCATTTTTTACTCTATAACTTTTAAAAGGCTTTAATATACTTGTACATTATAAACAAAAGGAGGCCATCATATATACCTTTCCTCAAATTTCTTTTTTTAAAAAATATATGTTATTGATTTTTTACAGAGAGGAAGGGGGAGAGATAGAGAGTTAGAAACATCGGATGAGAGAGTGACATCGATCAGCTGCCTCCTGCACACCCCCTACTGGGGATGTGCCCGCAACCAAGGTACATGCCCTTGACTGGAATCGAACCTGGGACCCTTCAGTCCACAGGCCGATGCTCTATCCACTGAGCCAAACCGGTTGGGGCTCCTCAAATTTCTTTAATTTTAAAACTCTTGTTTTCACATGGTGCCTATTAACAACTTTCTTAAAGAACTAGTATTCCTTATAATTATACCATAATGAATGTTGGGTTATATAGTTTTCATTCAATATCCCTGTTGGAATTGGGTTTTATGTATTATTTCAATTTAGGCTATAGATTTATTGCCTGAATGTACTCTAATCATAGTGTGATGATCCAAACTACTTACCATGTAACAATATAAATTGATCGAAGTACTAATGTGAAGACCAACATTCCATACATGACCTAAATAAGAAAGGAAAAATGATGTTACTAAAATCATTATTCTTTGGCAAAGAAAGTATATTTTGCCTACAAAAGTAGCCCTCCCAATTAAATGTAAACATTTATTATATTTTATTACATTTTAAAGAACAGAATTTTTAAGAATATATAATTACATAATTAAGAGTCATGCTAACCTTTGAGGAAAACTTAAGAGCCTGTTTGTGAATAACAAGCATCAGAAGTTCTGTGTCCATTTTAGTTCTTATGTTATGTGAAATTTTAAATATCTGCCAAAACCTGAACAGATGCTATAATTTTGCCTCACATCCCCTAGATCCTTCCCTTCTCTTTAGTTTCACTTTCAGCAACTGATTCTACTTCCCAAGGTTGCTGGCTCAATCTCCAGTAGGAGGTGCACAAGAGGCAGCCGATTGATGTTTCTCTCACATCAGTTTTTTTCTCTCTCCCCCTCCCGTCCTCTCTCTCTCTCTCAAATCAATAAAAACACAGAAAAAAAATTGGTCAGATTACTTAACCTCTAACTCTACTCACCTACAAAACGAAGATGATAATATTTATAGAGGTTTGTTGATATTTTTATGATAATAGGTAAGTCAGTCCATATAAAATATATGAAAGAATATATAATACTTAGTACATAAGAGATATTAAAAAATGTCAGCTTCTTTTCTAAGTGTGCTTACACAGTAGTTTATTTACATCTCTAATTTGTAATTAAGTGGCATAAATGGAATATAAAATTTAAATAAATCTGCTTAAGTTCCTGTCTAGAACCAATCCGTAGGAGAGATCCACTTTGGCAGGAAGAGTTTAAGTAATAGTACTCTCTGAGACATTAGGTGAGATCTCACTGAGATACTCAAGTACTGATTTATTAATTAGCTGCTTAAAGAGGGTTAACTAACTTCTTAAATGTTCTTTTAATCTATTCTCATATACACTTTTTCTTATTTCCTTATTTAAGATATATTGGTGTATATAGTGAATGTGGTGGCTATGTGATTTGTGTACTTTACACTTTGCAAGGCTATCAAATTAAATAAAAGCATTTGGCTCTCTTTTGGAGATGTTTGGATCACCTTCTATTTAATATAGTAGAACTGGTATCAGGATTTTCTCTCTGGGAAGCTAATCTGATTAGCAAGACCGTCATCCTGGTTGTGGCAGATACTTTTAAAATGTTTATTAGCTCCTTCTGTCTAATAGTATATCACTATTTATCTCTCTAGGCCCAACTCAAATATCTCCTTTCAGAAGCTTTCTGTGATTATTACAGGCAAATTTTATCTATATCATCTTATATCTCAATATTTACTTTTAGTATCACACTATTGTTTATTGCCTTATGCTTTTAACTTATATTATTTTTATATTATCCTTATGAAAAAATACTTCTTTTTCTGAACATTTTACAGATAAAGAAATTGAAGAATAGGCATATCAGAAATTTGTCCATGGATAATAAAGTGGCAAGAAATCAGAGTGGTAAGAAATGAAGATTCCAAACTCTCAAGCCAGAGCTCCTTTAGATTGGACAATGTTGCTTTTCCCTCCTTCCCATTATTTTTAAGATCTTGAAAGTTATTGTAAATCTTGCCACAAACTCCAAAACAATTTTCTACTTAAAAATTCCAAAACAACCCAGCCAGCATGACTCAGTAGTTGAGAGTCAACCTATGAACCAGGAGGTCACAGTTTGATTCCCAGTCAGGGCACATGCCCTGGATGCATTAGGGGGTGTGCAGGAGGCAGCAGATCAAAGATTCTCTCTTGTCATTGATGTTTCCATCTCTCTCTTCCTCTTCCTTCCCCTATGAAATCAATAAAAAAAATAATGCGGCCTATGAGCTGGGAGCAGTGGGAGAGAGACACAGAAGCCACATAAATTATTTGTAAATGTTGTTTTAATAAAAACAGAGCTTTTTCTAAAAAAAAAAAAACAAAAAAAACACACAAAACACATCAACAGTTATATGAAAGAATAAAAATAATACTCTAAACTCAAATCTTAGAAAAGTTTTCTTTTACGAATGATACCCAGAAAATAAATAGGGATAGATTTTTTTAAGTCATAAGTATAGTTTTGATTATAATTACTTAACAGATCAGCACAGGATATTCTAGATTAGATATTTGAGGTAGAGGCCTCTTTAAAAAAGGTTTTCAACAGCAATAGGGGGTCATTTTTCCCTAACCTGTTTTTTAATACTGGAGTAAGTAATAATTTAGCTGCATGTAGTAGATGTACTTTTGTTTGTTTGTTTGTTAATCCTCACTGAGGATATTTCTTTCCATTGATTTTCAGAGAGAGTGGAAGGAAGGGTGGGTAAGAGAGAAAGACACATCAACTGGAGAGGGAATCCTGCAACCCAGGTACGTGCCCTTATAAGACATATATGTTACAAATTTTTTTACACATCTATTTTCCTGACCAGACAGTGAGCACCTTGAGACCAGCAGCCAAATCTTATTTGCCTTGGTATAATAATATTAGTTAACTAGAGGCCGGTGCATGAAATTCGTGCACTGGGAGTGGGGGGGTGTCCTTCAGCCCAGCCTGCACCCTCTCCAATCTGGGATCCCTTTCACAATCCAGGACTGCTGGATCCTAACCACTCACCTGCCTGCCTGCCTGCCTGCCTGCCTGATTGCCCATAACTGCTTCTGCCTGCCAGCTTGATCACCCCCTAACCGCTCCCCTGACAGTCTGATTGACAACTAACTGCTCCTCTGCTGGCCCGATCGCCCCCAACTGCCCTCCCCTTCCAGTCTGATTGCCCCCAACTGCCCACCCCTAAGGCCTGGTCCCCCCCAACTGCTCTCCCCTGCAGGCCTTATTGCCCCCAACTGCCCTCCCCTGCCAGCCATCTTGTGACAACGTGGGGGTGGCCATCTTGTGGTGGCCCTCTTGTGACAATGTGGGGCGGTCAACTTGTGGCGGCCACCTTGTGATGACATGGGGGCAGCCATCTAGTGATGATGTGAGGGTCAGTTTGCATATTACCTCTTTATTATATAGAATGCTTACTGAGTGCTTACTATGTGCTAAGGATTTTTTATATGCATTATCTCATTTAATCCTCAGACAACTTTATACCAATTTTAGGCGGCATAATAAACTACTTAATAAACTTGTCCAAGGTATACAGCTAGTAAGTGGAGAGACTAGATTGGAATATCCAAGTCTGTCTGACTTTAGATCTTTAAGTCTTTTTTTTTTTAATGTATTTTTATTGATTTCAGAAAGAAAGGGAGAGGAAGCGATAGAAATATCAATGATGAGAGAGAGTCAATGATTGGCTGCCTTCTGCACGTCCCCTAGTAGGGATCGAGCCCACAACCCAGGCATGTGCCCTTGACCGGAATCGAACCCGGTACCCTTCAGTCCGCAAGCCGACCCTCTATCCACTGAGCCAAACTAGTAAGGCTAGATCTTGAAGTCTTAATTTTATGCCTCTTTAATTACAACTTACAGCTCAGAATTTGGTACTGAGAAAGTACACAGTGGAAGTGGACATTTGTTGAATGAATGAATGTATTCTACTTCAGGTTATTTAGCCACTTCACACTAGCATTCCCCTACTTCTTCACTTCTCCATCCTCATTTTTATTTTATTTTATTTTTATTTTATTATTTTTTTCCAGCCTGATTTCTAATCTCTAAGCCTAGGATATAAGCCATAGCTATAAGCTTTCATTCTGTCTCCCTTCCTATCAGCAAACATTACCACTCTACACAGAGAAGAAAATATTTATTACTGGAAAAACATGTGGAAATTACAGCATGAGATATTATATGAATACTAGTGCCTTGGTGTACGGATTCATGTACATTGAAAGGAAATTTATTAGAAGGTGGCCGATGGGGCAGGACTGGGCGAGACAGGCTGGACACACCCTGGAGCCAACCTCCTGTGGTCCCTCCCTGGCCGGCCGCACCTGGGGCGGCACCATGGCTCAAAGGGCATCTGTGGAGTGAGTGGGTCCCTCTGGCAGGTGGGGTCCCCGCGGGGATAGAGCCAAAACTGGCTCTCCAACATCCCCCGAGGGGTCCCAGATTGTGAGAGGGCAGTTCTTCGGTTACACACCCTGGAATCAGGCTCCCTCCTCTCTAGTTCTGGGGTGCGTCACCCGAGAACTGCAGCTGCCAAGTCACTGCAGCTTGGGCAGCTCCTGCATTGAGTGTCTGCCCCCTGTAGGTCAGTGCATATCATAGCTACCGGTCGGAGCATCTGCCCCTTGGTAGTCATTGCACATCATAGCTACCAGTTGGACGGTGGCGTAGTCTTTTATATATATAGATTTTGTTACTGTTATTATATAAACATAATGTCAAATAGATCTAAAATATAAAATGGAAAATTGGTCATAAACTTAGAAAAATTAACCTCAAATTTAAAAATTTTGTTTTTTTTGTGGTTGATTTTCCTTTCTTATAAAGGCAAACAAAAATATAAAAATGGAACTATTTTTAATATAAACTTACTTCTTAATTTTATACAGTGTCAATATAACTTTCTAAACAATGACATAACTTCAAGCTATAATAAACAGGGAAGTGAGTTGAGGGTGTCCTCTCCTGTAACATCTACTATGTCTATTTTCAGCTGGCCTGTAGAAAAGCACGGCAGAATAATGGTGGTTTTGAAATTTATTTAAAAAACAGATTTCGGCCCTGGCCTGGCAACTCGTTGGTTATAGTGTCATCCCAATACTCCAGTTGCAGGTTTGATCCCCAGTCAGGGTACATATTAGAATCAACCAATGCATAAATAAGTGGAACAACAAATTGATCTCTTCCATCCCTCCCTCCCTCTCTGTTAAAACATAAATAAATAAATGTATATAATCCAATATGTCTGTTTAAATAAAAATAAAAAAGATTTCAGTTAGATGATTATTGTCTAGCTTCAGTTTAAAAAGTTATAGGTATATTTACTTATTACATAAGCACAAAATAATCTAAAACTACAAAGCTTCTGACACTCCTGAAATGTGTGCTTATTTATTTATTTTTACTTGTTAGTTTGTTAAAAGAATGGTGACAGAAGTCAAACAAATCTAGATTATAATCCTGGCTCTGCCTCTTAATAACTATGTAACCCAGGGGCAAATTTCTTAATATTTGTTTGCTCATTTTCCTTCTAATGTGGATAATAAGCCCTAATTTGCAGGACTGCTGGGGAGATTAGTCTGTGTAGCAATGAGCATAGTACCAGGCACATGGTGGCACTCAATAAACAATAGCTCTCTTTAGTTAGGGTCTGCTACTTTATTTCATTCTGGTTTCATTATGTGATGCATTTAAATCATTATTTCCTCCAGCAGTTTCCTATGTTTGCTTCCCTCAATTTAAATAACCTTCTACCTCAAAAAACTTATCATAATAATAAATAGCTAATATGCTAATAATTGGGACACTGTAACGTGTAACGACCTAACACAGGAGGCTGCCTGCGTGTGCTCCGGAGACGGGGCTGAAGCAGGGAGGCGCCCAGAGGAGGCATGACCATACCGTGCTGGGGAGGGCGGGGTCTCATCAGTCCTTCGCCACCCACAGCTCGCACTCAGAGCGCCCCGCCACCCACCTGCCAGGGGAAGGAGCACAGCGCAGCAGGCAGGAGGCTTCCAAGCTCTCCTCTGGCGCCATGATGGGGCGGAGCTGTCGTTGCTCATGAGATGGGCTGAAGCAGGGAGGCTCCTTCCGAGGTGACTCAAGGGACTGAGGGCGGGGCTTGAAGCAGCCAGAGAAGGCCCAGAGGGGTTGGGAGCTGGGCCAGGCACGCTGGAGCTCTGTGTGGGGAGTTTCGGATGTCAAGCCAGGGCTGCGGGTGGGTGGGCGGGGCTGCACGATTTTGTGCACTGGGCTCCTAGTAATATATATTAGGAGGAAAATATTCAAGGACTTTTCACTCTATCTTTTCTAGAAAATAATGTCCTTTATATATGTATGTGCATAAGGCTTCCTCTTTTTTTCTCTTTATATGAGCAATGTTACACCTGCATTAATGACTATCAACAGCCAGGTGGGCCTGGGCATTGACTGTTCCAGGTAGATTCCTGTTAGCTACAGCTGGCTCCTGTAGGCACTTGAGTTTGCAACCTCTGTATCTGCATATTATTTATCAGAAAAGGAAAACACAAAGCAGGCAAGTATTGTTAATCAATCAAATGTGTAATAATTTTTAAGAATTACCTGATGGAATACAGGCTCCTTTACCTTAAGGTAAACCTGCAAAGTATTAAAACATATGTGAATGAAATGCATGATGAAGGGGAGAAGAAAACATATTATAACAATTCTGCAAATTCCAAACCTCTCCTGCTTCCCTAGTCCTGCTACTCAGATCTGACTCCAGCCATATAAAACCAATCAGATTAAGTGGCAATGCCATAGGAAGGCTAGTCCCTACAGGTGGGCCTCTCCCAGTGCTAGCTTTTCCATGGCAAACTACATGTTTCAAAATTGTTGTGTATGTCTCTGGTCTCTTGGCCTCTGCATCAGCATCAAGGAGGGGCAAAGATGCATGGATACTTATGACAGCTGAAGAGATTATGCCAACAACCTTGTAGCAGGTATGTTCTATAGTATATATAGCCTTAGAGGTAGAGACACAAATTAAATTTCAGACTGCCACTTACTTGCTACAGGCTTTGAGTAAGTGGCATCATAACCAAAAGACTAATTTTTCCTTATCTTGATAATGGGAATAATATTGGTGACAAATAAGAAGCTAAAATACATGAAAGTGCCCTGGCCGGTGTGGCATCATCCCATGCACCAAAGGGGTTGTTGGTTCAATCCCTCGTAGGGGGCATGCAAGAGGCAACCTATCAATATCCCGCGCTCACATTGACGTTTCTCCCTCCCTCTCTAAGAACCAATAAAATATCTTTTAAAAAGGGCATAAAAATGACTAGCATAGTAAATGCTCAAAAAGTGAAATCATTAAAAAACAATCTCTGCCCTAGCCAGTTTGGCTCAGTGGACAGAGCATCAGCCCGTGGGCTGAAGGGTCCCGGGTTCGATTCTGAACAAGGGCATATACTTTGGTTGCAGGCTCGATTCCCAGCCCTGGTCAGGACGCATGCGGGAGGCAACCAATCCATGTGTGTCTCTCACTTCGATGTTTCTCTCTGTTCCCCCCTCCCTGCCCCCTTTCTTCCACTCTGTAAAAATTAATGGAAAAATATCCTTGGGTGAGGATTAATAAAACAAATTTCTTGTGTTTCTGTTTCCCAAAACTTCTAAGTCACTTGCCCAGATGTGTTCCCAGCTACACAAACTCTAGTTTTAGGCTCCATTGTCATATGGGTGGTTAAATTCAGTGCCTATTCAAGATTTAGCTTGCACTTGCTGCATTATAGGAGTATACCTTTAAAATGACATGGGAGAGAGAACCAAAATTCAAATAGTAACCTTGAAATGACTCCCATCACTTACAAGACAAAGTCCAAATTTCAAAGTCTTCCATGATCTCACTCCTGATTTTGTTTGGCTTCACTGCTCTCCTCTTGTCTCCTTTTCATTCTAGGCTCCAGAAAGGACAGTGCTTCCCCAAATGTGCTAGTTTCTTGCTTCTGTATTTTTAAACATGGCTGCTCTTCTCTTTGTTCAGAAATCCTCCCCTGCTGGCAAACACTCATCTTTCTAGATTCAGTTCAAACGATACCTCTTTCTTGAAGCCTTTTCTGATCCTTTCTCTGTTCAGCAACCACTCAACCTTCCTCTGCACCCTCACAGTCCATGTACACATGGTTCTATGCCTATGGACAGTGTAATAGTCTATTAGAAATGCTTCACCACACTCTTGTCCAAGAGCCTGGCGAATTCCTACGTATAAGTTAAAACTCAGCTTAAATGCCTTCTCTATGGAGCTTTCCTTGACCCACTCTGGAAATCTTCATTGATACTCCTCCATCTCATCCTTGAATGACTAGTTTTTACCTCTGTTATTACAATTATTATCTTTTGAAGCACTTCTTCATTTACATGTTTGACTTCTGTATTAGAATTACAATGTACTCCTCAAGCAAAGCAACTGCTTCTCAGTCATCTTTATATTTTCTACTGCCTGATATGATAGGTTTGCAATACAAGTTTGTTGAAATGAGTATTTTTATACAAAATTCAATTCACTTGAGGAAAAAAGACACTTAGGTAGGCTCAGAAGTGACCAGCTATCTCAACTTATTAGGAAGAGGTTAAAAAATAGTCATATTAGGCTCAACAGAGCAGAGCGAATCTCTCTCTCTCTCTTTTTCACAAACAGGAGACAATATATCCATCCATAAGAAGAAGTTCATTTCTCTGCATTTTTACTAAATATTAACTTTTTAATTTTCCCCCATTTTTTAAAACCAGAGTTTTAAAAAGTTGTTTCAACTTTTTGTTGAGAAATAACACCTAAATGGGAAACAAAGAAGCAATAACTGTGAGTTTTCTCTAGAAACATTTCAATTTGAACAGCATAAGTCAAAACTGTAAGCAAAATGTGCCAAACTCCATAAAAGGCTAGTTCACATGCTCAATCTGTTAGAAACAAAATATGACTTACTGTGGTTACTATTAAACTGAATAAAACTAAGATAAAAAGCAGATGGTAGTTTACTGAATTCTTGGTCTTGAAACATTCAAACCTTAAAAAGAGAGAGAAAAAGAAAATTGCTTTAGAGTATATAACTAGAAAAAGAAATAGAATGCTATTTGACCACTTACACACAATCTTCTGGGTCTAGTGATGCCCATCATTTCTTTCCATCCATACTCTCATCTCAGAGAACTTGGACTGTCTACAGCCTCCAAGAGGTTGGGGGAACAGGAGTAGGCACCTTATTTAAACTGGACCAATGAGAGGCTCACCCCTGAAAATTTGGTGTTTGGAAGCTGGAGACCGAATCAGTCAAGTGTGGAGAGTCAAAGTATAAAGCCATAGGTAGGGATTCCAAGTCTGATGCTGACAACAGGGCAGCCAAACTGAATGCTCTACAGATGAATGAGCAGAGAAGTGGTCTGCAGGGAGGGGAAAATAAAGCAGACATAAAGACTTGAAGCCATGTTGAGAGGAAGGAATGGAGAAAAGAGGGAGGGAGAGAGAAGCTGTCCTTCCAGTTTAATGAGGCTCTACCTCCTGATGTTGGATCCTACATCATTTCCTCATGTCCTTACAATAAATAAATCTCTCGTAACTCATACTAGCTTGAGTAGGTTCCTATATCTTTCAACTAATGATCCAGGAATAACATACTTTTATAGAAAACATCACTATATTATAATCATCTTTTTACCTATCTGTCTTCCAACCAGACTGTGAATTCCTTGTGAATTCCATATATCTAGTCACTAGGATAGTATCTGACAGAGGAAATATTCAGTAAGTAAGGATATATAAACATCAGTTAAGTATCCAACCTTTGAACCCATGTTTTAATACAAACAGTAGGAGACTTCTCTCAGTTCACTAATCAATTCACTGTAGGAATTGGACCCAACTCCTATTTCCTTCTCTGTAAAGAAAGGTGGTGGCACAGATGACTTACAAGATCTCTTTTGTCTTTAAATTCTGGAACTTGATGACTTAGTAAAAAGAGCTCATCTGAAAGTATTTTTCTAGATCAGGGCAATTTCTCATCCTAAGCCTGTTTTTTTGTAAATAAAATTTTACTGAAACATAGTCACATCCATTTGTTTACATATCTTCCATGCTGCACCAGCAAAGTTGAAGGGGTGCAACAGACTACAGGCACACAAAGCCAAAAATAGTTACTGTCTGGCCCTTTACAGAAAACAATTTCAGAACTTTTAAAATAATATGTTTTTAAATTGTTCTGAATTTTACATATCTTTAGAAGATATTCTTGAGCTAACAATGATGACCATATTGAGAAGAATCAGCCAACCATCACAAAAAGGGCTCAGGGTCTCAGAGACGTGTTAAGTATTAGTGCTGGGGAACAGAACATTTATTTAGAAGGTAAGGTTGAAACAGGCTATAAAGCCAGGATGGGTGGAATAGGAAACTGAGATAGTTAAACAGCAGTTTGCAGCCATTTAGAAAACCTAGATGCCAAGCAGTTTGCAGCCACCTAGTAAATCCCATATTCCCTAAATCAAGGACATTTAAGAGCAAATGGTTTGAACTTCTCCTTCCCAACCAGAGGGTAAATAGCTTAAACCAGTGGTCGCCAACCTTTCAGACCTCACGAGCCACCAGTGGTCCTCGGACCACGGGTTGGTGACCACTGGCTTAAATCACCCTCCTCAGGGAGACAGCAGAAATTCAATTAGTGCCATTTGCTAACCACACCCAAGGACAGATGAAATTAAGAGAATAAATCTCATTTTGGTACATCAGCATAAAGCTGATGAATATCCTACTGAGATCCCCCCTAATCACCCAGCCTTTAAAATCCCTCAAAATAAAGGTTCCAGCACATGCTCTTCCTCGCAGGAACATGCCCATGCCTCCCCCATCCCATTCTTTCCCCACAGGCATGTATCTACTAAGTTGTAAGGGACCCCACAAGGCTTGCAACTAGGGCAACACTGGGCAGTGGCAGTTCATCCTGGGCAAATCCCTTGAACCTGACACCCCCTTTTTCTGACTTCTTAGTGAGCCAAAGCAAACCAGCCTCGGCTCATTTCCCAGCCCTTTCTTGTCTCACTGTTCCCAGTTTTAGTAAATGTCCTCTAAAATTCACCTGGACTCATTTTGTGAAATATTTCCTGCACGAAGTTAAGAACCCACACACTACCGGTTTGCCCTAGGCAGATCTGCTTAGGGCCAGGTCCCCTTTCCAGTAACAAGGTTATTAAACTTGTAGTTTAGTTTCCAACTCTGACACTTACTAACTACATGACTTTAGGTAAGTCACTTAAGCATAAATTCTGCTTTATATCTGTGGACTAACAAGGGGCTCTACAGAAAGTACCTTCCCAGATGATTTGATCATAAACTCCTAAGTGGTCAGGTCATGGTGGGTAGTAACGCCCCAGGCATATAACTTTTTAGTAAAGGGTTTATCTTTGCCTTAAACAAGTCCTGTCCATTGTTTCTGTGCATCTAAGTTAACACACCTTTGAAATAAGCCTAACCACCTTTAAGAAAGCACATCATCTTAACTATCCTAAAATCCAGGGGTCGGCAAACTCATTAGTCAACAGAGCCAAATATCAACAGTACAACAATTGAAATTTCTTTTGAGAGCCAAAAACTGACTTCTGCCCATGGGCCACGAAGTTTCAATCGCACTGTACGCGCGCGCCCGCACGTGGTATTTTGTGGAAGAGCCACACGCAAGGGGCCAAAGAGCCGTATGTGACTCGTGAGCCACAGTTTGCCGATCACTGCTATAATCCAATCCCTGCCTTGCTTTCTCCCACCTTCCTGTAATCTTCTTTAGTTCCCTCCTTAATTCCAAGTGCATAAAATAAATTGTAAAACTGTCATTCTCTATATCATTTGAGATCTTGCTTCCCAGCAACTGTCCTCAGTTTTGGCTCAAACTCTTATAAAAACTTTCTACAGACTTGGACGTTTCTTAGATCAACATATACTTAGACAAGTTACTAAACCTCTCTGTGCTTCACTTCATCATCTATAATACAGGGACAATACGTATTTATCTCATACAAAATAGATAAATATTATTTTTATGGCATAATATGTAAAATCTTTACCTAAACATGTATACATTTATAACTCAAGGAAAGGCAAATTATGTAAGTTATGTGCAAATTTAAGTAATAGTCTACCTAAATTGGCTATAGGGTATTGATATCACAAAAGTTAATAAACAACATTATTGTAACTTCCCAGAGATTATACTCTATATTAAGATCACAAATATTATAATATTTTACACTATTATAATTTCTCAGTAATATTAACTGAGTTAGTTATATAACTTAATTCGCTATGAGGCCAATATGAATTTTAAAATATATGAAATAACTAAATTTTAAACTTAAATACTTACATGCAGTACACAAATATACAACTGCTGTAAATCATTGGGAGTTCATCCAATAGCTATAAGAAACAAAGACAGATAATAGGATGTGAATACTGTAGAGTTGCAATTATTATGCAAATAAAATTTCATGATTAAATGGTCACCTCATTATCTCCTATCTTTTGTTGATTCTTTTATATATTTATTATTACCTAATTTACCCTGAGTATGTTTATTTTAGTTTATTGTTTTTGAATAAACAAGCGTATCCATCCATCTGTCCTAATGTACATAGCTAAGTAGAATGCAGGACGTACTGGGCAGCTCAGATCATTTGGTATCACAAACTATAATATCATACTTGCAGGAAAGTATGATGTTCACCATCTAGAGGTCTATGGGTCCTACCAGTATTCTTTTGCATTTCTGCCTTTTCTATAGCACTTAAGATGGATAAAATATCCACTAATATACATAAGAAGAAGTATTAATGGTCGGGTAAGTCATTTAGTTAATCTAAGTAACCTATGCCTCTGAAAGATAACGTTATTAGCAATAATAATAATAATAATAGCTATTATGTATTAAATTACAAGTGAGACACTAAGCTGAGTGTTATATAGACAGGTTATTGCTAATCCTTAAACCTATCCTAAAACCAATCCTGTATGGAGAGTGTTCTGAAGAGAGAGAGCATAGACGTGGGAGGACTAGCCAAGAAGTTCCAGCAGGCCAGGCTAAGGAAAACTGCTACTTGGATTAAGGTAGCAGAATTGGGAATAGATGTAAGTGAACAGGCTTGAGAAATATTTAAGAAGTAAAATAAACAGGGATTTGTGATTGATTTTATACAAAGCTCACTGTGAGGGAAAAGAAATTGCCAAGGATGACTCCCCAGTGTTTTGCCTAAACACTTCAGATGATGGTAGTACAGTTTACTGAAATTGTGAAAACAGAAAGTTACAAGAACAATTTTCAACATGTTGAGTTTAAGGTACCTGTGAGACAGCCAGGTGAAAATACCAATCAGGCAACTATAAATACAAATATGTAGTTGAAAGAAAGGTCTAGACTCCAGGTGTTGGCTATTTATTTATTTTTTTTAAGAACTAAATTAAACTGAGCATATGTTAAAATAGCACAGACTTTAAAATCTGGGCAATATAATAGAAGTCTTATTTCAAAACCATAACTAGCAAAATTATTGCTAGTAAAAGAGCACTGAGTTCTAGAGAGGGTGGGTTGTGGATCTGAAGATGAGTCTGCAGAGGTAGACAGGGGCCAGATCACAAAGCCTGTGGTTCAAATTTATGATCTTGAACTATAAAAAGTGACATGCTGGGAGAGCAGGGACTATATTTTATGTATTTCATGCCCAGCATTTGTACAAAGCCTAGCAAATATTGCACAACACATGAAAACAATTAGTTTGTTTGTAGCAAGAGTACTTCTGTTCCACTGTGACAAACAGATAGGGAAGGCAGAAACACCAATTTGGGTTGGAGATGATGGATTAAGGTAGTGGTAGAGATAGCCAGAGGCAGATATATCCACGAGTTATTATGAAAGTTGAATCAAGGGGCTTTAGTGGTTGTAGAGGTGAGAAAGTAGAAATTAAAGATGTGTCACAGGTTTTTGGCTTGGGCTTTTGATGTAAATGGTTCCATTCAATGAAATAGGGAACAAAGGAAAAAGAAAGGTAGTATTTATACCTAGAATATCTGTTGTTTACATTATAAAGTCTGAATTAGCTTACATTATTACCTAATATTTAAGCTATTTTTATTTTCATATTATAAATAAAATTTTAGGTGAGTAAACATTTTTCTTTGGTTTTATTTTCTAGGATAAGTAAATTTATTGTTACTTATGAGAAATAGATGAATACATTCATTTTTTACTAACATTTATTTTTTCTAATATAAAAATATATTATATGCTCAGTACAGAATACTTGGAAAAAGCAGAAAAAATTAAGACATTACCTTTAATTTTACCATCCCCAAGATTATCAATAACTGTATATTTCAGTTAATGGAAAAAAAAGAGAATGAGTTGAATGAGTAAATAAATGAAAAAAGTCTGAGAGAAGACTTCTAAAAACTTAAAGCCTTTATACTCCTACTGTCATAAATGTAAGACACAGTGCTAAGACAAAGGAAACAAAATAGTAAAAAATAAAATTGGGTCCTAATCTTGTCTTTCTCTTTCCGTGTAACTTTAGTCAAGTCACCTCCCTGCTCTTGGACTATTTTTCACTGATAAAATTTATATATTGAACTAAAATTTAAAAATCTCTTCTAATATTAAAATTCGATTATTTAAATTTGAAGGCCATGCTCATTCCTGGTTGTCCCTATCCCTTCTCTAATGTTTTCCTTAATCCCACACCAAATGTATTGCTCTTGGCTGGTTGCCACAAGAATGTTATACATCAATGCTGAAAATGGAGTAAGTAATAGCTTAAAATGTTACCATTCACAAGGGCACACATAACTTAATAGTACTCAAATGAATGAATCACTAACAATCTTACCTAATAATAGACAAACATGTAAATTGACTGTATCTCTGCTACGCCCATGGCCAATCAGAGTGCGTATGCAAATTAGAAGGCCAAAGATGGTGACTGCCCAGCTGCTCCAGGCACAGAGTGGCTGGGCTTGGCAGGACGCCTGCTATAGGGTGGGAGGATGGCGGGGGGGAGGGGGGCGGGTGAAGGGATCTACAGGAGCGGAATGCCACAGCGAAGACAAGACTGCAGACTCCAGCCGAAGTCTGCAGCAAAGATGAAGAAGGCAGTCTGCAGCAAAGATGGCAGACTCCGGCAGTCTCTGGCTGGAGTCTGCAGCGAAGACAAAGATGACAGACTCCGGCCTGAGTCTGCAGCAAAGACTAAGAAGGCAGACAATGGCCGGAGCGAAGGCCTGGGTCCTGGGTGCTGGAGGAAAACTGGTGCTGGAAGCCAAGGGAAGGAAGGCCTATTGCATGAATCTCTTCGTGCAACGGGCCACTAGTGGATCAATAATGGTGGCTTCAGATGTTCTGACTGGCTGATGAAAAAGGAAGAAGACTAGTATTTGTTAAACTTATTTACCAGATCTTATATTGGCACTTTCACATATGCCAGTCAATTCATCCTCATAATATTCTTACAGGTAGTATTAGACCTATTAGATAGATGAGAAAATTAAGGCTCAGCAAGATTAAGTGGCATATTATGCTCAAATAGTCAGTAAAGGGGTAGAAACAGAACTGGAACTCAAGTAGCCACCTAGGAATAATAAATCTGAAGAAAATACTATTCAAGCTCTAAATCATTCTTAAGACAGAACTGTCAATATTTGCTTGAGCTCACTTTAGGCAGAGCTGGGCCTCCAATATCTCTATAGCTACAACAAGCTAAATTCAGGCTAGCAGATTGGTTTACTGATCACGAGTCAGGTAAGTGGCAACACGACATTTCTTACTTTATTTCAGTGATTATGTATAACATATGATGGCCTAAGGTAGCTGAGTCCAATTTATCCTGAAAGAAGACAACACAGGGAGCCAGCAAGAAACATTCAAGATTACTTAATGTTTAGATTAAAGAGATGAAGAAGTCCTTCAATATTGATGATTCTTCCTTCCTCCTCAATCACTGGAAAAATGGTTTATGTGAACTCTGTCCAGTTAGACAAGCATGTAAAACCACAACTTTGCAGTCCAAACGGGGAAGAAAATAAGAAATTTGTATAATTTGTCAATGAAGTTGATAAAGTAGTATTATAGCATAGAATCAAAGGTCTCAGGATCAAAGGCCAGCTTGTCTATCCAAATGCTTTGTTACCCTGCTAATAACCTTGCCAATAATTAAGTTTATATGCAAATCAAAGTGTGTCTCACCTCTGCTCAAAATCCATTAATGGTTCACAGGGATAAAGTCCAAGAGGCTTAGATCTGTCCTCTGGTTAGTTTCCCAAACCACATCTCCTGCCATATATTTCAATGCCTGCCCAAGAGCGGGTATTCAATAATTTAACAAATGTTATTACTGGTAGCACTATCACCAACCTCACCACATACTCTTATTCCATTACAACCATAATGTACTACTTGAAATGCCCTGAGATGCCAGCCATACTTTCACATCCCTGTGGGTTCTAGTTGGCCTGGTAAATTCCTATTCATCTTTGACAATGCAATTCAAACATGTGTCTGAGTCATCTTTGTGAAACCCAATCTCTAATCTTTCTACCTTAAATAATTAAATTCTCTTTCTATTTCCATAGGGCCCTGTATGTCCCTTTATCACTTCATTCACTAGCATATTTTCTTTATTCCTAGACCCTAGACTCCTTGAGGAAAAAACAGTATCTTTACCTATGCATACCTATTTCCCAGATACCAAATACAGAATTTTGAACTAATTGAAGTGTTTGTCCAGCCTATGTTAGGGTCCCTCTGAGGACAGAGGACTCAAGATCTCCAAGGCAGTTTTTGCCATCTACTGGCTCAGACAATTCTTCCCCATGCTGAGCAAAATGTCTCTTTATCTTTAATATTCCTAGGACCACACAGAATAAGCCTAATGCTCTTCAACATGTCAACCCTTGAACACTGATTCATAAAACATTTATTTAGTGCTATGTGGCAGCTTCATGATATCATCAGGGATGCACCAAGGTCAACCAGAGAGAGTCCCTGCTCTTAGGTAACTCACATTCTGTTAGAGAAATCAGATGCATAAATATATTTATAAAGCATTGATAACAACAGTAATAGAGAATTGCAGAGTGTAATGGAAGAACATATGAAGGGTGCCTATCCTGCTCTGGGGTCATGGATGGCTTTCTGGAGGGGCTGCCACCTTGCCTAGACTTTAAAGAACAAACAGGAATTGTCCATGGGAGAGAGGGAAATATAACAGGCCCAGACATGAACAAATGCATAGAAGAGAGAGTCTGGTGTTTAGAGCTGAGTGTGGGTCACTGAGCATGTCTTCTCTTCTTCCAACTAAATATAGTCATGCAACATATAATGACATTTCATTCAATCATGGAACTAATATACAACAGTGGTCCCATAAGATTATAATAAAAGATTAAAAATTCCTATCACCTAGTGATACTATAGCCAAAGTAATGTCTTAGTGCATACATTACACACATGTTCGTGATGATGTTGATATAAACAAACCTATTGTACTGCCAGTTGTATAAAAGTTTAGCACATACAATTTCAGTAGTAGGCAATACCATCTAGGTTTGTATACTAATAAGTACACTCTATGATGCTTGCACACCAATGAAATTGCCTAATGACAAATTTCTCAGGCCGTATTCCGATGTTAAGCTGCACATGATTGTATTCCCAGTTCCTTCCCCTCAGGTTTTTAGTTCTTTTACCATTCTGCTGCCTTTCATTTGAACACATGCTAGGTTAGTCCTCAGAATTGAGTGCAATATTCTTGTCACAATCTGATCAACACAAGTAGGGGAACCTATTCTTCCCCTCACTCAGATGCCTAGTCTTGCCTGACATCTTAGCACATTAATCCAGTTGTTTCTCCATATATACACATACATACATATATACATACATATATATGAGATAAATAAATAGGTAAAATGGTCTTCAGAAAAACTGAAAACTTTTTTGCTTCAAAGAATACTATTAAGAAAATAAAATAAAAAACAACCAACAGAATGGAAGAAAATATTCGCAAATCATATATTTGATAAGGGTCTAGTATCAAGAACAGATAAAGAACTCTTACAATTCAATGAAAATAAGCAAATAACCGTATTAAAAAATGAGCAAAGGATCTGAATAGATATTCTCTTAAGAAGATATATGAATAATCAATAAGCCCATGAAAAGATGCTCAACATCATTAGTCATTAGGGAAATGCAAACCAAAACCACAGTGAGATACCACTTCACACCCATGAATGGATATAATCAAAAGGATGGGCAATAGCAAGGATATGAAGAAATGGCTGGTGGGAATGTAAAAAGGTGCGGCCACTTTGAAAAACAATCTGGCAGCTCCTCAAAAGGTTAAGCACAGGGTTACCAGTGACCCAGCAATTCTACTGCTAAGTATATAAGCAGGAGAATTAAAAACATATATCCATAAAAACCTGTACATGAATGTTCATAGCAACATTATGCATGAAAGCCCCAAAATGGGAATAACACAAATAGCCATTAATTGATAGATAAGCAAAATGTGGTATATCCAGACAATGGAATATTATTTGGCCTATCTAAAAGAAGATAGACACAAAAGGTTACCTATTGTATAATTCATTGTGATGAAGTATTCAGCATAGGCAAATCCATGGTCGTCAGGGGTATGTGGAGGGAGTAGTATGGAGTGCCTGTTAATGGGTTTTTCTTTGGGGTGATGAAAATGTCCTCAAATTAGATTCTGTTTGAATGTCTAACTTTTATAGATCCTTTCCAACCTATACTATCTTACCATAAATAGTTTATACTTTATTAAAAACACTGATAACAGTTTTAATATTATATCATGTTTCCCCAGCTAGAAAGTGTTCAGAAATGTTTTCTATGCTTAATTAGGTCAGACCAGTGTCTCAAAATCTGTATATTCTCCAAGTCAAGCATGGCATATATAGCACACATGATACTTTCTTATAAATATGTGTTATACATTTAATGCAGCTATAATTAATAATTTGTAGACTGTTGTATGTACAGATCCTTCTAGAATTAACACTCTCCAATACAGTAGCCATAGCGTTATTTTATGTGGATACTGAGAACTTATAAGAAACCTAACCTAAGTGAAGATCTACTGCAAGCATGAAATATATATTTGATTTTAGGATGTGAAGCATTTCATTATGACATTTTAATACTAATTACAGGTTGAAGTAATACTTTGGAAATACTGGGTTAAATAAAATATATTAAAATTAATTTCACTTATTTTTAAACTAGTGGTCCGGTGCATGAAATTCGAGCACGGGGGTGGGGAGGGGGTGTCCCTCAGTCCGGTCTGCATCTTCTCCAATCTGGGACCCGTTGTGGGACATCTGACTGCCAGGGGATGTCCCTGTGAGATCGGGCCTAAACCAGCAGTCGGACATCCCTCTTGCAATCTGGGTCTACTGACTCCTAACCACTCACCTGCCTGCCTGCCCGATTGCCCCTAACCACTCTGCCTGCCAGCCTGCTTGCCCCCAACTGCCCCCCCACTGGCCTGGTCGCCTCCAAATGCCCTCCCCTGCCAGCCTCCTGGTCCCCAAATGCCCTCCCCAGCCAGCCTCCTGTTCCCCAACTGCCCTCCCTGGCCAGAGGCCCTTCGCGGCCGGGCGCAGAATGCTTGCCTCATTGCCAGGGTGACGACGCAAGCGTTCCCTCCCCTGAGGCCATTCCATGCCTGCTGCCCAGAGGCCCTCCACGGCCGGGGTGGAATGCTTGCCTCATCACCGTGGTGACAAAGCAAGCACTCCACCAGGCTGCTCATGCTGCCCACTCACAGCGGCCGCCCCCTGGGGTACTCCGGCGGGGCTGAGAGGACTGGGTGCCGCCATCTTGTGGCTATGGGCACCACCATCTTTGTGATGGAGTGATGGTTAATTTGCATATTACCCTTTTATTAGATAGGATGTGGTTTTTATTGCTGTGCCCCCTCAAATTTTTTAAATTACATATGTAGCTCACATTATATTTCTACTGGACAGTGCTATTCTAGAACTTTCTGGGTTAGTGATGGAGAAAAGAGAGGTCAAAAGATTGAGAACTAGATATATGTCTGCCTTAGAGCAAGGGCAGTAAATAAAAATCCTTGCATAGCTCTAAAACCTTGCTAGTGAGAGGGACCAGACCATTCAAATGAACTCTGTAAGAGACAGACATGAGGAAAGACAGGCATCTGAGAATAAAACTATATTATTTTGATGAACTGATTATGTCTTTTTAAGATGTCTCCATGGGACTCTACTCTAAAATTGTACATACCTACACAGAGGTGGTTAAAAGTTATAGTCTTCACTTGTCATGGACAACTTATTTGCTTGCCTCTTTACTTCACTTAGTGCATCTGGATACTTTGGCCTTAAGTAAAAACTCCAGAGATTACTAATCTCAATTCCCACCCCCTCCCCAGTCTCTTGTTTCAACTGTCTTCTAGTAACATGCTCTTTTCTCAAATTGGAAGTGTTTCTGGATTAGAAGAAACAAGCATTTAGTCAATTTTGTCATTACTGACCTGCATTTCATATTTCAGAGTCATGTGGAAGCACCAGGATCCCATTCCTACCACTGAAATTAAAACAAACAAACAAAACAATTAGCATTACATTCTTTGGAAGTGGCCAGAGTGACTTAAGAAGGCAATAAGACATTTCAAAACACTGAATGTGTGTTTTTAAAAATATATTTTTATTGATTTCAGAGAGGAAGGGAGAGGGAGAAAGAGATAGAAACATCAATGATGAGAGAGAATCATTGATCAGCTGCCTTCCACACACCTGCTACTGGGGATCAAGCCTGCAACCTAGGCCTGGCCCTGACCAGGAATTGGAATGGAATTGTGACCTCCTGGTTCATAGGTCAATGCTCAACCACTGAGCCACACTGGCTGGGCTCCAGGCACTGAGTTTTAAGAAGAGCAAAGTTTATGAACTCTTGTGGCAGGACATAGCAGACTCTGCATAAGCTCTATAATTAATAAAATTTTGGTATAGAAAAAAAATACAGTCAATTCCCTCCAGTACACAATTTACAAATGTAATCAATATTCTCTGTTCCATCTGTAAAATATATTACCTGATGCTCACGGTAAGCTTTAATGGCATAACTGTTTAGTTACTCTTTAGTACTTCCTTGCACATCTGATCCAAATAGCTGAAATGTATACTTACTAAGAGCCAGTCAATTATGTTTATTCCCAAACCTGTTAATGCCACTGTATTTAGTTATCAAAACTATGACTGCCAAAAGAGAGCTGCTGTTTCTACAAAAACTATTTTAAATGCTTAAAATATACTCAATAAAATTGAGTTGCTAATAAAAATTGCTGTTGAATTAGGTGTGGGTATCTGTTACAGATTAGGAAAAATAATAAAAATCTAAAGATTCTGTATTCATTTCTCAAAGTTCTTTCCAAGTGCCTCTATTTTAAATAAACTGCTTTCATTTTAGAGTTTTAAAATTCGTTGTTTTTTAATCCAAGAAAGAATAAGTAGAGCTATAATTATAATCCCATATTCAAAGGTCGTGCCCTATATAAAATAATTGTCAAAGATTATACAACTAAGCTTTAATTGAAATAAACATTTAGTGTGTGTATGTATGTGTGTGTGTGTGTGTGTATATATATATGTGTGTGTGTATATATATATGTGTGTGTGTGTATATATATATATATACTTTTTAAATAATTATATGATTTGACTTTTTAAAAAGCAACCAAACAAATATCAGCTCCTATCACATCTGATAATTGGGCTTTAGTGTGATTCATTACATTCAGTTCTACAAGCATTTATTGAGCACCTCCTATTTGCCAAAGTCAGTTACAGATGTTGAGGTAAAAAGATAAAATCCAGTCCTTGGCCTTAATAAGGCATATAGTCTAATGGGGGCACAAGCTGATAAACAGAAGATGCCAGTACACAGAGCTATGATAAAGAGATAGCATAGAGTACCATGGGAACACAGAAGAGGGGCACTTATGAAGGAAGTCAGAGAATGCAAGAATGATGCCAGAGGAGTTCGTCTTAAGGATGTATAGGAGTTAGCCCAACAGACATGGTAAATGGGGGTGTCACCATATAATTTGCACAAAGCCACTTGAGAAAAATTTCAAACTTTTTGTTACTCTTGCTTTTTAAAAACAACACACTGTATACATGATTATGTTATTTTTTACTGATCAAAATGAGATGGGGGAAGTAAAAAAGTTATTGCACTTGTTTTACTAAAGAAATGAGGAAGCAGGATGGTTTGTGTCTTTTTTCAAAAGGAGAAATTAGAAGATGCAAAGATAGATAAATTAATGTAAGTGGGAAAAATAAACCCTGTGTGTTATTTAAAGTTGCACAATATACTCATGAAGTACAAAAATAAAAATGAAGTGGGATGACCATTCATCCTAAAAGGGAGACTGGCCACTTAATCATGCTTCACTCAAGGAACATTTGTATCCAAACCCTTTGAAATGTTCTCTTGGTACTGTTTATACATAGAACACTAAAAATCTGGTTTTTAAAGATCCTTTTACGATTTATATCTTTTCAACAACCTATTTAGGAATGCAAAGAAATGTAATAGAACAGCATCCCTGACTCCACACAATCTATATACATAAAAGCCTAATATGCAAATTGTCCCCTCGGGAGTTCAACCAGGAGACTGGGAGTTTGATCGCTATGACGTGCAATGACCACCAGGGGGTGGCGCAAACAAAGGGAGGCCTCAGCTGGCAGCCGGAAGGAAGACCCTGATTGCCGGCCAGGCCTAGGAACCCAACCTATGCATGAATTTTGTGCACTGGGCCTTTAGTATTTTATATTTTGCCATTTTAAAGCAAAGCACCTGTCACATCTTTTTTAAAATGGATTTTTAGAGAGAGAGAAAAAAATAATTAATTTTTGTTCCACTTATTTATACATTCATTGGTTGATTCTTGTATGTGCCCTGACTGGGGATCAAACCCACAACCTTGGCATATGGGGACGACGCTCTAACCAACTGAGCTACCCAACCAGGGCAAAGCAAAGCACCAATATTTGCTAACGTTTATCAGCTTGATGGAGATATAATTCACACACTACAAAATTAATTTATTTAAAGTGCATAGTTATATTGTTATTAGTATGTTTATATAGTTGTGCAACCATGGTCATTATCTAATTTTAGAATATTTTCATCATCCCAAACAGAAACCTAATATCTATTAGCAGCCACTATCCATTTCTCCTGAAATCTTCCAACTCCTTAAGCCCCAGACAACCATTAATTTTCTCTCTACATATTTGCCTGTTCTGGACTTTTTATATACATGGAATCACATAATTTGTAGTCTTTTCTGTTTGCTTTCTTTCACTTAGCATAATATTTCCAAAGTTCACTCATGCTATAGCATGTATCATTAACTCATTCCTTTTATGAATGAACTAGAGGCCCAGTGCACGGGTTCGTGCACCAGTGGGGTCCCTTGACATGGCCTGCGGGGATCATGCGGAAACCGGCAGTCCAACGCCACCTGCCACTCCTGCCTGCAGCTCCGGCTCATTCTGCCCCGCTACACCTGCCGTGGGCTTGCACCCAATCAGTCCCAATTGGGAGAGGCTCACGCTGCCATAGCAGCACTCACAAGCCATGAGCCCTGCATCTGGCACCCATTGGTCAGCTGTTGCTGCTCCTGCTGTGGGAGTGCACTGACCACCAGGGGGTAGCTCCTTTGTTGAGCGTCTTCCCCCTGGTGGTCAGTGTGTGTCATAGCGGCCGGTCAACTGGTTGTTTGGTCATTTGGTCACACACACACACACAAAAATAGGCCGTGTTAAAAAAATATTGGCCATGTGGAGACACAGGGAGGAGGTGTTCATCTGCAAGCTAAGAAAAGGGCTCTCAACAAGAACTGAACAGACCAGCACCTTAATCTTGGACTTTCCAGCCTCCAGAACTGTGAGAAATAAATGCCTGTTATTCAAGCCACCCAGTCTATGGTATTTTGTTATGATAGCCTGAGCTGCTTAAGACAGACATTTAGGATTTTCCCACATTTTGGCTATTATGAATAATGCTGTTGTGAATATTCATGTAAAGATAGACCTCGCTTTCTTGTACTTCACTTTATTGCCCTCCACAGACATTGCTTTTTTTTTTTTTACAAATTGAAGGTTAAGACCCTCTACCAGCAAAGATTACAACTCACTAAAGGTTCAGATGATGGTTAGCATTTATTTTAGCAACAAAGTATTTTTAAATTAATGTACAATGTTTTTTTTAGACATTATGCTATTGCACACTTAATACACTACAGTGCAGTATAAATATAACTTTTATATAATGCACTGAGAAACCAAAAAATTCATGTGACTTGCTTTATTACGATACTTGCTTTATTGCGGTGGTCTGGAACCAAACCCAGAGTATCTTTGAGGTATGTCTATAACTTAGAGATGATTTAAAGTATATAGGAGGAGCCTGGCCAATGTGGCTCAGTGGTTGAGCATCAACCCATGAACCAAGAGGTCTCTGGTTTGATTCCCTGTCAGGGCACATTCCCCAGTTTCAGGCTTGATCCCCAGTAGGGTGTGTGCAGGAGGCAGCCAATCGATGTTTCTCTCTTTCTCTCTCTCTCCCTCTCCCTTCCTCTCTCTCTAAAAATCAATAAAAACATTTTTTTAAAAAGTAAGTATAAAGGAAAACTAGAGTAAAGACACTCCAATAACTGGTGCTCAGAAAATTGGACAGATACATGCAAGAAAATGAAACTAGATCACCTTCTTACACCATATGCAAAAATAAACTTCAAAATGTGCTAAAGACTTAAATGTAATACTCAAAACCATAAAACTCCTAGAAGAAAACATAGGCAGTAAAATATCTAACATTATTCTTAGCAATATATTTCTGCTATATCTCATTGGGTAAGGGAAATAAAAGAAAAAATAAACAAATGGGACTACATCAAACTAAAAAGTTTTTGCACAGCCCTGGTTGGTGTAGCTCAGTTAGAGTGTCTTCCTGAGCACCGATGGGTCACTGGTTCAATTCCTGGTCAAGGCATATACTCAGGCTGTGGGTTCAATCTCCCATCAGGGCAGGTATGGAAGACAACCGATTGATATTTTTCTCTCACATCGATGCTTTCTCTTTTCCTCTCCTTTTCTCTCTCTCTGGAATCACTAAAAAAAATCCTCAGGTGAAGATTTAAAATAAGTTTTTGCACAGCAAAGACAACCATCAACAAATGAAAAGACAACTTATTGAAAGGAAGAAGATATTCACCAATGATACATCTGATAAGGGGTTAATATCCAAAATTTATAAAGAACTCATACTACTCAATACCCCAAAAAAATCCAATTAAAAAATGTACAGAGGACCTGAATAGACACTTCTCCAAAGAGGCATGCAGATGGCCAATAAACATATGAAAAGATGCTCAAAGTCACTAATTGTCAGAGAAACACAAATTAAAACCACAATGAGACACCATCTCACACTGTATATTATTTTTAGATGAAGTGTGATACATACCTGTGAGTGCTAAATAAGCAGCAATGTACCGCTTTTCCAGTCCATCTCTAACACTCTGAATTGCACCAAAAATTGGAGGTATAATCATAATCAGGTTACTCACTGTATTCCCTATAGAAGAAAAGCACGAGAAGATATGTTAACCAATACTACTTTAAATAAAGATATATTCACTTGGCCATTAACAAACATTAAAGAGATAACTTCTCAGAAAGATGGTGGAATGATGTTTACAAGGTGCTAAAAGAAAATTTTCTACTCAACAAAAATTTCTTATAAGAACCCAAGTAGGCCCTGGCCGGTTTGGCTCAGTGGATTGAGCATCGACCTATGGACCAAAGGGTCCCAGGTTTGATTTCAGTCAAGGGCACATTCTCCCTGGTTGCAGTCTCCTTCCCAGCCTGGGCCCTGGTGGGGACATGGGCAGGAGGCAACCAATCGATGTGGTTCTCTCACATCAACATTTCTCTCTGTCTTTTCCTCTCTTTCCCACTCTCTCTAAAAGATCAAGAAAAAAAAATATCCAAAGGTGAGGATTAACAAAATAAAAACAAACAAACAAACAAAAAGAACCCAAGTAAAATAAAGATACCTTCAGACAAATGAAACTAAGAATTGTCAACCTGAACATCTACTAAAGAAAATCATAAATTCTAAAGGTAAAACGAAAAAGTGTCTCAGAAAAAAATCTAAAAGATACCGCAGAAAATGGGTTGGAGAAAGCAGCCTACACCATGCCATGGAAAAGAGGGTCCATGGATACAGTATGACAAGATGAAATACAGGATTGTGTTAATTTTGTCGGCTGAATCAAATACTAACAAATGAGGATTTGCACTTTGCACTTCTTTTTAAAATCTCATTTTTGTAGTAATGCTTTTAATTTCTAATAAAACATGAAAGGCAACAAATCTTAATCTGATCTTTGTTTTTGTTTTCTTTTTTAAATATGTTTCTTTAAAATTGATTTTAGAGAGAAAAAAGAAGGGAGAGGGAGAGAGAGGAGAGAAACATCGATGAACAGCTGCTTCCTGTGTGTACCCTGACCAGGGAATAAACCTGAAACCTGGGCATATGCTATGACCAGGAATTGAACCAATTCATGACTGGGAATTGAATCATGACCTCCCAGTTCTTATCTTTATAAAAACAAAACTCAAACAATAGCAAAGAAACAACAACAAAAAAACCCAACAGCAGAAATAGTAAAATGGGGAAATAAATAGCTAAACTATTTTATAAGTTTATTCTGGGTAGAATAAAATGGCACAATACATTCAAAATTTCAAATAAATCAATTTCAACATTGGAGCTGATATTACATAAGACATATACCAGTTAATGGACATATACAGAACACTCTACCCTACAACAATAGCATATAAATTCTTCTCAAGTGCACATGGAACATTTCCCAGGGTAGATCATATATTAGGCCATAAATTAAGTCTCAAGAGGCTTAAAAAGATAGATATTATATAAAGTATCTCCTCCAACCACAATAAAATGAAGTTAGAAATAAATAACAGAAGAAAAACTGGAAATTTTCACAAACTTATGGAAATTAAACAACAACCAAGAGATCAAAGAAGAAATCTCAAGGGAAATTAGAAAATACTTAGAGATTAATTAAAATGAACACACAACATAACATTAATGAAATGCAACAAAAGTAGTGCTAAAGGGAAAATTTATAGCTATAAACACTTATATAAAAAACAAGGATCTTCAAGCTGATTTGAAAGAATATTACTTACTAACATGAAAATATACAACACACTGGTAAAGGTAAATATATAGCCAAATTCAGAACTGTAATATGATGGTGTATACTAGTGGTCACTCTAGCAATAAAGGTAAAAGGAATAAAATATTAAAAATAAGTAAAGCTACAATAATTTGTGAATGAATACACAATAAAAAACAGATAAACTGTATTATCAAAAACCTAATATGGGAGGATAAAAGGTAGAGTTTTAGTATGAGAAACTATCAGTATGAAAGAGACTGTTATATGTAAGCCTCATGGCAACCACAAAGTAAAAACCTATAGGAGATACCAAAAAAAATTAAGAGAAGGGAAGCAAAGCCTACCACTACAGAAAATCATAAATTCACAAAGGAACACAGCAGGAGAGAAAGAAAGAAACAAGAGAACTACAAAATAGCCAGAAAGGCATTAGTAATCCACAGTAGGCTATTAATAATTACTCTAGCCCTAGCTGGTTTGGCTCAGTGGATAAAGCGTCAGCCTGTGGACTGAAAGGTCCCCAGTTTGGTTCTGGTCAAGGGCACATGCCTAGGTTGTGGGCTTGATCCCCAGTAGGGGATGTGCAGGAGGCAGCCAATCAATGATACTCTTTTACCATTGATGTTTCTATCTCTCTTTCCCTCTCCCTTCCTCTTTGAAATCAATAAAGATATGTTAAAAAGAAATAATTACTCTAAATGTAAACGGTTCAAGTCTCCAAAAGATTCACTTCAGCTTCAAGGACACACATAGGCTCAAAGTGAAGTGATGAAAAAAGATATTCTACACAAGTGAAAAAAATCAAGAGAGCAGGGATAGCTACTCTTTTTATCAGACTTTAAGCCAAGAGGCAAAGATCATTATGTAATAATGAAGGGTCAATTCATCAAGAGAATATAGCAATTGTAAATATACATGCACCCAACATCAAATGTTGGCAAGGGTGTAGAGAAAGTGGAATCATTGTGAATTGTTGATGGGAATGTAAAGAGGCACAGTCACTATGGAAAACTGTTTGGAGGTTCCTAAAAAAATTAAAAATGGAACTACAATCTAATCAAGCAATTCCACTTCTTGGTATATATCCAAAGGAAGTGAAAATAGGATCTCCTTAGTTAAGTTTATTCCTAGGTATCTTAATTCTTTTGGTACGATGGCAAATGGGATTGCTTTTTTAGTCTCTCTTTCTGTAAGTTCACTATTGGTGTATAAATGCCATAGATTTCTTGACGTTAATTTTGTATCCTGCTACATTGCCGAATCATTTATTAAGTCTAATAATTTTTTGATGGAGTCTTTAGGGTTTTCTATGTACAGTATCATGTCATCTGCGAATAAGGACAGTTTTACTTCTTTTCCAATTTGGATGCCTTTCATTTCTTCCTCTTGTCTGATTGCAATGGCTAGTACTACCAGTACTATGTCGAACAGGAGTGGTGAGAGTGGGCATCCCTGTCTTATTCCTGTTCTTAGGGGAAATGATGAGCCTAAGTGCTCATCAGCAGATGAGTGGATTAAAAAACTGTGGTACATCTACACAATGGAATACTACTCTGCAGTAAAAAAAGAGGGAATTCTCACCATTTGCAACAGCATGAATAGAACTGGAGAGCATTATGCTAAGTGAAATAAGCCAGGCAGAGAAAGATAAATATCACATGATCTCACTCATTTATGGACTATAATGAACAACATAAACTGATGAACAAAAACAGATCCAGAGTCATAGAAGCATCGATCAGACCATCAAACCTCAGAAGGAAGGTAGGAGAGGGTGGGGATAAGGGGGAAGAGATCAACCAAAGGACTTGTATGCGTGCATATGAGCCTAACCAATGGACACAGACAACAGGGGAGTGAGGGCATGAGTGGGGAGGGGGGAGCAGTAAGGGGGATAAGAACACATATGTAATACCTTAATCCATAGAGAAAAAAAGAAAAAAAAAGAATTAGTCTGTTTTCATGCACAATACTAAAAAATAAAAATACGATCTCAAAGATCTGCAACCCCATGTTCACTGCAGCATCCAATAAAGTAAAACACACAATGTCTGGCATCCAATCAAAGATTATCAGGTATACAAAGAAGAAAACACATAAACTATAATGAGAAAAATAATCAATTGAAACCAATCCAGAACTGACACAGATTTCAGAATTAGCAGACAGATTAAAGCAGTTCATATAAAAGTCTAGAAAATACAAAGTAATTTATAGTGGCATAAAATAGATCAGTTTTTGTGGGATAGGGCTCAGGAAGAAGAGACAGTGGGATGGAGAAGGAGGATTACAAAGGGACATGAGAAAACTTGGAAGTGACAGATATGTTCACTATCTTGATTGTAGTAATGGTTTCACATGTGTATACACACATCAAAACTCAATTTGTACACTTTAAATTCTGCATCTATTGTATGTCAACTATACCTCAAAAAAGCTGTTTTTTGTTTGTTTTTAAGTTTTGCTTCTGGGGAGTAGAATTAGAGATAGAAAGAAAAGAGTTAGGGAAAGCACTGCTTTCTGATTTTGCTACAAGTCTTAACACTAGCTGGTTTTTTATCTACCTTTTAATGTATTACTTTGATAAAATAAAAAGTTAAAGAGTCTTTTAAGAAAGGGGATAAAATAGTTGAGGATAGTTTCATATATGTGATAAGATTTGAGCTAGATTCTGAAAGGAGAGAAAGAACTAAAATCTACTGATAGCCCATTAAGTATCAGGTACTAGACCTCACATTATACATGTGCTAACTTATTTGCTCTTCACAACAACTTTGTGAAGTATTATTACCCCTTTATACAAATAATAAAATCAGGCTAAGAGATTATATAAATTACTCAAGTTCTCACAATAAGTAAATCAGAGCCAAGGTTTTATTACAGCTCTCTGTCCTTACAGCCAATGTTCTTCCCCCTCAATGCACTAGCACAATGTTTATACAAAAAAGTCCTTATTAATATTTTAAAAATGATATCAGAGTATTTCAATTTGCACAAATAGCAAAATAACCTGCCTAGGTGGAGTGTGAAAATATAAGGTGTAGAGCTAGACAGATTAAACAACGGTTATCAATAGCTTTAAGTAAACCTGTAGAATATCGTACCATTCAGGAGAGCTCTAGGATTCAAACTAGTGAAAATCTTTACTGATGAATGAGATAAAGGAATTAAAACATGCCCAAAGATACATATAATATTAAATTCAGCTGATTGATCCATATAGAAATCAGAAATACATTTCAAATGACCTGGGGACAGGGGATTTGGGTAGCTAGTGGGCATCCAGGTCAGATAAAGATGCTACAACTACTGTATCTCTCTATAAAGCTGAGTAAACATAGATTAGATTAAAGACATTTTTGACTCCCAAGTAAGACTACAGTTTGAACCTGTAACTGCAGCTGTGGAGCTACAGATATAACTTACAATAGCATCAAAACACATCACATACCCAGGTACAAACTTAACAAAAGACATGCAAGACTAATAAAACTCGCAACAGGATTTTGGGTACAAATTGATAAGCTGATTTAAACTTTATATGAAAATTAGAAAGGCCAAGAAAGAGAGAATCCAAGATGGTGGCGTAGGTAAACACCTAAACTGCTGCCTCGCACAACAATTTCAAAACTACAACTAAAAGACAAAACGTCTATCACCCAGAACCACGGGAAAGCTGGCTGAGTGGAAGTTCTACAACTAGAAGGAAAGAGAAAAGAGCATTGAGATGTGCACAAGTGCTGAAAAGCTGAGGTATGGAGGCGAGTGATCCGGGCTGGCAGCAGGCATTGCTTTTTTCAACCCAAAAGGAGACAAACCCCCGATTACTCTGAAATACAGTTTCTGGGGAGACGCGGGGGACCCAAACTCCTACGGGGAGAAGCTGGATTGTCTGCCATTGGGTCGGAAAGTGAGGGGGGCTCGCTTGCAGAGCTGTGCGCAAGAATAATTGTTTACTGCACTGGGGCACAGGACACAGTCGGAGACACAGAGCCGGCTAACTAGCAGCCATCGCTGTTTGCCACGCCCTAGCCTAGTGTCGCCCTGAGACCCTGCCCCACACAACCTACAAACCCACCCACGCTCCAAGCAGCAGCTTTAGCATAAGAAAGGCCTGTCCTATTGCAGCTTAACCTAGCAAACTTGCAGCCTGGGTCAGACAGCTCCAAAACCTCCAAACCCCAAGCAAAGAGGAGAAAACTGTAGCTCTCACTGTAGCTCCTGCTGGGTGGACTCAGACAATAGCTGACCTGCACCCCATTGGAGATCCAGAAGCCAGTATACCTAGTGGTCAGTGTGAGAAACCAGATTTCAACTCCTCACATCCATAAGTGACACATTCAAGAGGCAGACTCAGCGAGCACCAAAGCCCCACTGAAACAAGTCCTGCACCATAAGCGTGTCTCCAGCACAGCAGTTCTTCCATTATAGACACAGCGAGTCCTCACAGCCGATTGGCCTGGAGGTCAATTCCTCCCAGCGTACCAACAGCAATTAAGGCTTAACTACACCAAGACTTTGCACTCAGCCCACAATGGGGTGTACCAAGAGCGTCCACATCAGGTGATTGGGGAGGCTGAGCTACTGCCCCCTATAGGTCACCTACCACACAAAGCCACTCCATCAACACAGGGAAGCAGCCAAAATGCAGAGACAAAGAAACATGTCACGAATGAAAGAAACGGAGGAAAGCAAACTACTGGACGACATAGAGTTCAGAACCACATTTATAAGGTTACTCAAGAATCTTCTAAAAACCACCGAGAAACTTGATGACACTTCTGAGGAGCTTCAAGAATCTTCTAAAAACCACCGAGAAACTTGATGACACTTCTGAGGAGCTTAGTGAGACCTTCAAGGACCTTAATGAGAACGCCAAAAAAATGGAAAAGGACCAGTCAGAAATGAAGCATACACTGTCTAAAATAAAGAATATACAGAAACTCAACTGTAGATCAATGTACCCCAAGAATCAAACCAAAGATCTGAAATATGAGGAAACAAAAAACACCCAACCAGAAAAACAAAAAGAAAAAAGAATCCAAAAATATGAAAATAGTGTAAGGAGCCTTTGGGACAACTTCAAGCGTACCAACATCCGAATTTTTGGGGTGCCAGAAGAAGGGAGAGAGCAAAATACTGAAAACCTATTAGAAGAAATAATGACAGAAAACTTTCCCTATCTGGTGAAAGAAATAGACTTACAAGTCCAGAAAGCGCACAGAACCCCAAACAAAAGGAATCCAAAGAGGACCACACCAAGACACATCATAATTAAAATGCCAAGGGCAAAAGACAAAGAGAGAATCTTGAAAGCAGCAAGAGAAAAACGGTTAGTTACCTACAAGGGAGTACCCATATGACTGTCAGCTGATTTCTCAGCAGAAACTATGCAGGCCAGAAGGGAGTGGCAAGAAATATTCAAAGTGATGAACAGAAAGAAACTACAACCAAGATTACTCTACCCAGCAAAGCTATCATTCAGAGTTGAAGGTCAGATAAAGAGCTTCACAGACAAGAAAAAGCTAAAGGAGTTCATCGCCACCAAACCAGGATTACATGAAATGCTGAAGGGTATTCTTAAAGAAGAAGAAAAAGGTAAAGATAAAAATTATGAACAACAAAATGACATCAAATACATACCTACCAACAAGTGAATCTAAAAATCAAGTAAATAAAAAATCTGAAGAACAGAATGCACTGGTGAATATAATAGAATCAGGGACATAGAAAGGGAGTGGACTGACAATTCTCAGGGGGAAGCAGGTGTGAGTGGTGCGGGAAGAGATTGGACAAAAATCTTACTCCTATGGATGAAGACAGTGGCAGGGGGTAAAGGCATGGGGTAGGGTGGGGTGGGGAATCAGGTGGAGGGGAGCTATAGTGAGAAAACAAAAAGAGGAACACCTGTAATCTGAACAATAAAGATTTATTTAAAAAAAATAAAAAGGCCAAGAAGAGCTAAGAAAACAACAAAACTGAAGTATTTACACCAAGCATGTCAAACTCGCGGCCGGTGCCAGCTACAAATTTGGCATGCTTGATTTACACTATTAGATATCAAGGCCTATTTGCAATGATAGACAAATAGAACAATAGAATAGTTAAGATTCTACGAACAGCCCAGTGTGCTCAGTGGTTGAGCATTGACCAATGAACCAGGAGGTCACGGTTCAATTCTCGGTCAGGGCATATGCCTGGGTTTCAAGCTTGATCCCTGGTCAATGATTCTCTCTCATCATTGATGTTTCTATCTCTCTCTCCCTCTCCCTTCCTGTCTCTGAAATCAATAAAAACGTATTTAAAAAAAAAAAAAACATTCCAAGAACAAACTAACATTTATTCACCTGATTTATGAAAAACATGGCCCTGTAGTATAGTATAAAGAAGATGGTCTTGCCATAGCCAGTTTGGCTCAGTGGATAGAGCGTTGGCCTACGGACTGAAGTGTCCCAGGTTCGATTCCAGTCAAGGGCACATGCCCAGGTTGCCGGCTTGATCCCCAGTGGGTGGCGTGCAGGAGGAAGCCAATCAATGATTCTCTCTCATCATTGATGCTTCTCTCTCTCTCCCTCTCTCCCTTCCTCTCTGAAATAAATAAAAATATATTATATAAAAAAAAGATGGTCTTTTCAGTAAAGGGAACTAGATAATTACATAGGGAAAAATGAATCTGGACACCAAGCTCACACTTCTTATAAAAAATAAATTCCAGATGTGCTGTGGATCTAAAGGTAAAAGGTAAAACAATATAACTGTTAGAAGAAAACATGGGAGAACATCTTCATGATGTTCAAGTGGCAACAAGTTTTAAATAGGCCATGAAAAGAATTAACCACAAAGGCAAAAAAACTAAAAAGTCAAGAAGACTACAGAGTCAAACTAAGACTATAAAGTCAAGAAGAAAAAAACGAACTGTTTTATAAAAAGCTGATTTATAGAATAATAGATATGAAATTGCTTTGTAAATAAGGTTATATATAAATGTTAACTAATTTGACTTTACTGAACATGCACAGAAAATGATCACAGAATGAAAAATTTTGGTTAAAAAGTATTGGTCAGGGTCCAATTATCCTATATAATAAAAGGCTAATATGCAAATTGTCCCCTCGACCGGGAGTTCAACCAGGGCATGGGGCTGGCCGGCCAACTGCCCATGGCCCCTCCCCCCAGCTGGCCTGGACAATCAGTCCCTATCAGGGCAGGCCTGCTGGACCCCAACTGTGCATAAATTAGTGCACCAGGCCTCTAGTGAGAGATAAATGACAAGAGTAATTTGAACAGGAAAAGTTTACTATAAAGAATCATCTATATTATAAAAACCCAGTGGCCCTAACGCTGTAACGACCAAAGACCGGTCACCAGGAGGCGTGCACAGCGAGGCATGTGTGGGTAGGCGGGGCTGCATGCATGGTGAGGCACGCATGGGTGGGTGGGGACTTGACTCTGGGTCTTGTGGCATGGCGGGACTTAGGGGAGTCCCACAGCGGGGTCTGGGGTCCTGGGTCTTGCACAATTTCCTGCTGGTCTGGGTCTTGTGCAATTTTACGTGCTGGGTCACTAATTAAGTATAAGAGACAATTGGAATAATGAGGGATCAGCTAGTAAGAAGTAAAGAGAACTCTATAGAAAATATACAAATAGCAGATGTATAGAACAGCTACTACCTCAAAGATGGAGATAGGACACTAAAAGAGGTCTCAGCTAGGGCTGAGATCCAGATCTTGTTGGATAGTACATGACTATAGCTCACCAAAAAGCAGAGAAATTGCTGGGGCACTACACCTACACACTTTTTTGAAAATTCACTCTTGGGAATTTATTCTTTACTTTTTTTTATTGTCTAAAGTTTTATATATGTCTCCTTTCCCCCCAATTGACTGCTCCCCCTAGCCATTCCCACCTCGGGTTTGGAATTTATTCTTAATCTACTTTTCCCTGGGTGCCAGAGAAAGCTGATGACATAGAGGAAGGGGACTACTGCCTACCAGGTGCTACTGACTACAGTACTCTGCCAGGAGCTGGCCTGGAGAAGCTGACCCAGCTTCAGGATCTGGGCATTGGGAGAAGCCTCAAGCATTGTATGAGAAAGATGCTGGATAAGTCACTTGCAAACTGCAGACCCAGGCACTGGTAAAGCCAAAACGCCATACCAGGAAGAAAAACCCCTTCCTCTCTTGTGTCCTCCACTGACAAAGTTTAATATCCTGCCAGCTTGTCAAAGGAAACATTTTAAGGGCCCAGGTCCATTTTCCCAGAGCATGCAATAGTGAATTTGAAGCTGAGGAGTAAAAAATTTGATAATTAGCACAATTACAAAACTAGGTTTTCACCAATCATGGCTCGGTAAAACTATGCTTGGTGAGGGTTCTCCAAACACCAAAATGACAAGAATGGGAATTTCAAGATGGAGAAATAATGGATTTTTTCCCCCTGTTCTTTTTTCCCATATTTCCTATATATAATGTGGTTATATTGTTTTATGATTTAAAATTAAAATATTAATAATATAAATGGCCTTGGCTGAGTGGCTCAGTTGGTTGGAGTGTCACCCTGTACACCAAAAGGTTTTGGGTTCAATTCCTGGTCAGGGTACATACCTAGGTTGTGGGTTCCATCCCCAGTTAGCGTGTATGGGAGGCAACTGATCAATGTTTCTCTCTCACATCGATATTTCTCTCTCTGTCTCTCTTTCTCTGTCTCTCTGTCTCTCTGTCTCTCTCTCTCTCCCCAAGTCCCCCCACCCCACCTTTTTCTTTCTAAGTATACCCTCAGGTGACAATTAAAAAGAAATAATAATAATAATATAAACGAATGGTAGAAAAATAAAGGTTAAATTACTTCTACTAAGAGTTTGAGGTGATCCCAGAAAATTCAATTAAAACAGGTTTGGTTTTTTTTCTGAAAATAAAAACTAGAGGTTCATTCATATCTCACACAATAGTGTACTAAAATATTAATGTTAAGAAATCTTTTTTCCCAAGAGAGAAATCCTACTTGTATATTGACTAAGGGATTTCCAAAAATCTGAAAACTATGATTTTTATACACCAAATACAATTTATTGGTAAGAAGGTTGACAACAGTTCAGTAACTTCAAGATTTGTTAATATGTAAAGTTGCCTCTTGCAAGCAAAAAGAAAACTCTAGTATCAAAAGTATAGGAGACCTGGAAGTGAAAAGAGTTGAACATCAGACACACTCAGGATAGATCTCACCTGAGAAAGAAGCCTAGAGGAAGAGGAAAGAAGAGCCAAAAAAGACTCTTTACCAGGAGTGTGGCCATCAAATCCTCTCAGGAGGAGTGTGGCCATCAAATCCTCTCAGGGAATGCCTGGACCCTGATCAGAGAACTCTGTCCAGGAACATGATATTGAAGAACTATAGGAATCTTCTCTCCCCAGGTGAAATGACATTCTTCAGTTAACACTTAAAGGCTGCTTTGCATCTCATCTTTTAAACTGGATTCCATAAAAACTTCACATGGTTGACCCACATCCCAGTGCTCTCTTACTCTCTGGCTACAGTCAACAGTTTATGTTGCTGACCACATCTCTGCCCATCAACCTTCTCCATGGCAGTGCCAAAAGTTGTTTCTACAACCACCTGCTACTAACACTGCCTTTCAGTAGAATCCATTCCCTGTTGTGTGTCATTATGTTATTTTGCCCTTGAGGTGGCCTTTGTTCTTATGACTGTTAAGAGGTCAAAATTTATTAACTTTGGATAAGTACATATTAATTTCCACTGATTCATAATAACATTATATATCCACTATTCTACAAAGTAAGAACATCCCTCACCTCATGTCTCTTTATGCAAGTGATTGTGTTAAGAGATCCAGATACATGATTTCAGATAATTAGAGGAGGCCAGAAAAAGCAACACTATTATTTTTATACTAGAGGCCCGATGCACGAAATTCATGCATGGAGGTGGTGGTGTCCCTCAGCCCACCCTGTGCCCTCTCACAATCCAGGACCCCTCAGGTAGGGTCCCTAGGCCTGGCTGGTGATCAGGGACTATCGGGGCTTTCCTTCCCCTGGCTGCCAGCAGCTGGCCCCGCTGCCACTGCTTGCCATTTGTATGGCGCTGCCCCTCCTCCCCCGCCACTAGTCGCCTCCCTCTGTGAGTGACAGGCGTGGGGTGTGATAGCCTGGCTGACCTGGGCCTCCCTCTGCTGGGCAATTTCTGGCTGGCCTGGCACATCCACCACAGCATTGCTGGCCAGTGGCCTGGACCTCCCGCAATCAATGGCAGGGCCCCCAGATCAATCACCCCACAGCGGGAGGCCCCACCCACCTGGCTGGGGCTCCATGATTGATTGCCACATAGAGGTTAGCTTGGGACTCCCTCTCTGGGGCAATCAATTGTGAAGCCCCTCCATCGATCGCCCTGCAGAGGGTGGCCTGGGCCTCCCTCTGTGGGGCAATCGTGGGGTGATGGCGGGGCTGCCCAACCAATCGCATTGCATCAGCCTTGGCTGGCCTGGCGCCAGTGCGTGTCATAGCGTGGTTGTCTGGAAGGTCGTCCAGATGGTTGTTCTGCTGTTTGATCATTTGGTCCATTTGCATATTATGCTTTTATTATTATAGGTAATAAACAAGGACATTTAGCCTCAAAAAGGTTAACATGCCAAAAGTGATAAATTTCTATTTTTAAAATATACTGTGTAATTGATAATTCAGTTGGTATGTTATTTCCTTTTAACTAGAGGCAGTCCTCAGGTTACGTTGGGCTCGACATACCTCATTTTGTGGTTACGTCGCCATCTTCCATGTACAGTCTTTATTTAAAAAAAGTTCCATCATTTTGACATATGTACATATGTGCTTTATGTTTTTTATTATTTATTTACCACAAGTAAAGGTCAGGAATTGTTATCTTTCTCTTAAATTTTTTTTTACTGTTTCATTTCATTACTGCTGTGTATGTGCTCCATGTGAGTCGTGACGTAGGTGCTTATGTGGTGGGTTCCGACTTATGGCAAAAATCGTATTATGCCGCACCATAGGAATGGATCTCCGACGTAATCCAAGGACCTACTGTATTATAATCACATCTCCCCCAAAGTTTAGACATTGACAAAGGCCTGCTGCTAACAAAATCCCTCCAACAAACTCTTTGTCCTCCCCAACAGGGATTCATCATCTTGGACTCATGGTAAGTCTCCACTGCTGTGTTCTTGACAGTTTCATTGTATCTGCACGTATACGGATAGACTGAATTCATCCATTCTCCTTGTTATGTCCATTTCTAGAATTATGCTTTTTATACTTCTTAACAACATTCTATACATGTTTCCTAGAATACGTAGTAAAACGCTCTTGAGTATATGCCTACAAATAGAAATTTAAGAGTATTAAATTTGATACATTTGGGGGCAAATATTACAATGGAGTTAAACCTATGTTCCTTCCACTGTTATCACACTGACTCTTTTTTAAAATCTCTTCCATTTCCCCCCACACCCATGTTATAGTTCTCTCAGAATGGAACACAACATTCTAAATCAGTTTATCTTTTTTCTAAGGGAAGGACTTTTCTATCCTAGCACACTTATCCTATCTAATAGAGGGAATATGCTAATCGACCCTCACACCATTGCAAAGATGGAAGCGCCCACAGCCAATAAGGAGGGAATATGCTAATTGAATGCCACGCCCTCAAAGATGGCGGCACCCACAGCCACAAGATGGCGGCCCAGGCCACTCCATACACCTGCCTCTAGAGTCCCCCAGTCCCCTCAGCTCCCCAGCCGCCCAGGGCCGGCCCGAGGTGCAGGCAAGCCTCTGATGGCAGCTGCCCACCTGCCCAGGGCTACCTGAGGCTCAGGTAACCAGGGCCAGCCGAGGCTTGTACTGCTGGCAGTGGCAGCAGCAGAGGTGTGATGGGCCGTCGCCTTCTCCTGATCACCGGGTCACCTCCCAACCCTGAGAGCTCCCGGACTATGAGAGGGGGCAGGCTGGGCTGAGGGACCCCCCTTCCAGTGCATGAATTTTCGTGCACCGGGCCTCTAGTATTTTTATAAATGTGGAAGCAAAAGCTTTGTTCTTCCATCTTTCCTCAGATTATTTATCAATCTGGATGCAGCACACTGTTACTTTTTTAACATATTAATTTTTAGCTCCTGGATATCCAAGTTTTCTGAGTCCCCTACACTCACCCCTTCCCTCACACTGTATCAAGACCCGAGGACAGCTTGCTCAAGACAGCATCATGGTCCAGTCACTGTAAATCAACACACTCAAGGAGTGGTAGTTCAGATGCCATTTTACAGTAACACTGTTAGTAACATAGCACCACTCCTGTAATTTTCTAGAAGCATTTCTCCATATATGCTGGGTTTTGCTGTGATTTTTGTACTCACTTCTTGAGTGGGCAGTGGTGTTTAGTGCTTAAGAACATGTGAACTGAGCTTGTAGGCCCAGGTTCAAATCTTGACTCTCAAAATTATTTTCTGTTTGAACTAGCGTTATATACAAACCCCAGAGCCTATTGTTTTTATCTGAAAAGTTGTGATAATTTACCTCTAGAATATTTCAATATATTACTGCTGTTAGAGGGTTTAGAATATTGTATGGCATATAGTAAGGACTGAAAGATTACCTTTGTTTAATAAGATTTTAAACTTTCTCTTATGTTTAATATGTGATTGACCTTTGCCTGCATTATATTTTGTCTGTATTCATTTTGTAATTTGTCCTATATCAATGTTGGCTCAGACCTCAGTTAATAAATGTTCAAAGCACATACTCTGTAGTACATGTACTTTGTGACTGAAGAATTGCATAATTAAAGGTTGCTCCATAGTTAGGAAATTGTGCTCTTTATGGCTATTACTTAACCGCAGGCATGAAATCATAATTCGAATTTTTGATTGCCTTCCCCAATTCTTAGTCTTTACTATAGTATGTGTTTATCTGAATTGGATATTTCAAAGATCAATGATTTTTAACATATTTTCTAATTCTCATATTATGTACTCCTTCTGGAATAAAGGTTCTTTCATTTGTTCTGAAGGAAGAAGTCTTTAAAATTCCACGGGTTGTAACTGTTTATAATTGTTTCCTTATTTACCCTCTGGATTTTTTATGGGTTTCTAACATGTTTGATTTATTTTTATTGTGATTTAATGATAATGGTTTTTTAATATCTATTATATGTTATGACTCTCATGCATCAATGGTTAATGTTGCAAAATGCCTATTCTACATGAATTTAGTTTTATTATAGGAATTCAGAACAATATTTTGTTATTTTTACAATGGTGTTTCGTCAAATTCTTTCTTATTTTCTCAGTACAGTTTTTATTTTGTAATTGTGAACTGATATTTATTTACCATCTATATATATAAAAGCCTAAAGCAACCATCACAACCGAACAGACAACTGAACAGGCTGCGTGGGACAACTAGGCCAGCAGGGGATTTAGTGAGTGGCCACCATACGACCAAGCAGCAGGCTGCATGGGGCAACCAGGCCAGCAGGGGGGTTAGTAAGGGATGGCCAAACGACTGAGCAGCAGGCTGTGTAGGGCGACCAGGCCCACAGGGGGGGCAGTTGGGGGTGACCAGGCCGGCAGGGGGGCAGTGAGGGGTGACCAGGCTGGCAGATGGGGGCAGTGAGGGGTGACCAGGCCAGCAGGGGGGGCAGTTAGGGGTGACCAGGCTGGCAGGGGAGGGGCAGTAAGGGGCGACCAGGTCGGCAGGAGGGCAGTTAGGGGTGACCAGGCCAGTTGGGGGGGCAGTTGGGGACGACCAGACAAGCAGGGGGGGTAGTAAGGGGCAACCAGGCAAGCAAGGGGGGGGGGCAGTTGGGGGCAACTAGGCTTGCAGGGGGGGTAGTTGGGGGTGATCAGGCAGGCAAGCAGGTGAGTAGTTAGGAGTCAGTGGTCCCAGATTGTGAGAGGGATGTCCAACTGCTGGTTTAGGCCCGATCCTGGAGATCGGGCCTAAACCGGCAGTCAGACATCCCCCAAGGGGTCCAGGATTGGAGAGGGTGCAGGCTGGGCTGAGGGGGACACCCCTATGCATGAATTTTGTGCACCAGGCCTCTAGTCCTATATAATAAAAGCCTAATATGCAAATTGTCCCCTCAACCGGGAGTTCCACCGCTAACTATGACATGCGCTGACCACCAGGAGCTGGTGCAGAACATGGTGGGCATTGGTGATGTGGCACTGGCAGCAGGTAGCAGTGGAGGTGCTGCCAGCCCGATGGGCCCCGATGAGAGCGGGACCACAGCAGGATAGTGGAGGGGCAGCTCAAGACCAAGGTAGGTGTGAGCAGGGGCCCAATTATCCCACAGACAGTGACTGGTGGCGGCGGTGGGGGGCAAGGCCACTGCCTGGCTCCCAGGTGCTGAGGGAGCTGGGTGGGGGGGCTTGGCCCTGACCGATCCCCCCGCAGATGGTGACCAGTGGCCAGCAGGCCCTGATGGCCCAATCAGGGCTGGGCCCCAGCCTGGGACAGGGAACTGGGGTGGGTGGTAGCAACCAACCTCCCGTGGCACCTGGGGCAGGGGGCTGCGACATCTCACCAGCTACCTGGGGCGAGGATGATGCGGATGGAGGTGTAGTGAGAATGCGGGGTGTCCGCTGAGCTTGCTCTCTCTCCCCCTGCTACCCTGGCCTGGGATGCCAGGGCTTGCATGCCGGGGAAGCACCCCTGCTTAGGTACTGGGCGCCAGCGAGGAGCCTGCCCTGCAACTGCATGGCTTCTTCCAGTGAGCCAGGCCCCAGAGGCAGGGAGCCAAGGTGACCACAGGGGCCGGTCAGGCTTCCCACTGGTTTGTGCAGGAGCCCATCTGAGAGGCCGGCCAGGAGAGAGCACACTGCCCACCCAGCTTCTGTGCGGTGTTGCTGGGCAGCCCAGAAGCCCACACTGCAT
Source organism: Corynorhinus townsendii (assembly GCA_026230045.1). Classification (NCBI taxonomy): domain Eukaryota; kingdom Metazoa; phylum Chordata; class Mammalia; order Chiroptera; family Vespertilionidae; genus Corynorhinus; species Corynorhinus townsendii. The sequence continues at coordinate 47,006,812 of JAPDVU010000008.1, read as the reverse complement.
CCCGGCCTGCGGTGTTCAGCTGCACTCACCGCATCTCTGCGTGGGGACTTGGGCACCATGACTCAGGCAGACGGGGGTGCATGGGGGCCTGGGTGCTTCCTAGGGCCCAAAGGTCAGCTGGGACCTGCCCTTTCATGCCAGACGTTGCGCTTCTATCAACAGCCAGGTCAAGGGTCCACACCCGTGCACGAATTTCGTGCACTGGGCCTCTAGTATTAGATAAATTTGTAGAGATTATTTTCCACATAATATTTAACACTGTGCTTTAATTTTTATGTGGGTATAATACTTATACAGTAAATATGCATTAATGAAATATTGCTTTTCCTTTTTAAAAAAGTATAGGAAAGAAAGGGGGAAATGACAATGTACAAAAGAATAGATTTCAAACAACTCTGAATGAAGATACAGTGGCAAGATGTTTGCCTCAGCCTGACAGTAGGTGGAGCCAATGTGTTCAAGAGTCCTAGTTCTCTCAACCTTGGCAGAATATATAGAGCCCAGGGGCAACTAGGTAGACAATTTAGAGCTCAGTTGTATTTACAATTGCATAACCACCTCCCAGAGCTAAGGATTAAAAAATAGAAGCATTAAAACCTGGTGAAGCTAAAAAAAAAAAAAAAAGTGATCTATATATTGTTTCATGAGGAGCTCTATTTCACACAGAGAGCCAATGAGCCAAATGAAAATAGTAACTGGTTTAAGTCTTAAAGAAACTCAGCACTTCCCCACAGCATTTTTCAAATATTTTACTACCTAGGCAAATGTTCAAATACTGTTAAAGACCCCAGAACTTCAGAAGAAGACAGGGAAATCATCTAACTTAATCTCCTCAATTTATAGTAGGCAATATTTTGTTCATACCTACTACCACTTTCTAGCTGTATAAATTTGGCAACTATGCTTAAGCCTTAGTTTCCTGACCTGTAAAATGGAGAAAGAAACCCAATAATATTTAAATAATTAAATATGATGAAAACAATAAATATGACCAAATAATACACATAAAGATCATTCTGATATGAGAAAGATCAATTGAACATTATACAGGAACTTCCATAATCTAGCAACGTTAAGAATTAAGTGCTACCTGGAAAGTGCTGCCTGGGAAAAGTTCTTGTACCTGGACTAACTCAAGAACAGTTGACAGAAGGGAGAAAGTTTGCCTTCCACTCCAGACAATAACAAAGTTTTTGGATACTGTGGTTCATCCAAAGTTTTTTTAAAATCACATAAATGTGTGTTATAGTACTAGGTACTCTACTTCTTAGTAGTTCAGTAGGGCTGATATCAAAATAAAAACAGGAAACCAATACAGGTACAGTAAGTTGGTTCTCAACACCATTGATGGGTTCATGGAAAGTGCGACTTTAAGTAATACAACATATAAATGAACCAATTTTAGCACAGGCTAGTTTCTATAAGCAAGAGTTAAGTTCCCATGGCATATTTCTGGTCACAAAAACACCACCAAACTTCTAGGTAAAGACCCAAAACACTTCTAACATTAAAATTGAAATAAATGTGAGCTATATATACATTTAAGAAAGATAAATAAAACCAAGTAAGATAATTCTTTCCCAACCCAATTATACCAGCTCAGAGTTATGGGTGACCAGAGCCTCTTCTGGAAGGTTAGAGTGCAAGGTAGTAACCAACCTTCCATCACAGGGCCACTCACACCCACACACACACTCACTCCGATCGGGACAGTGTAGACACACAATAGTTAACCTAACATGCACATTTTTGGGATGTGGGAGGAGACCAGAATACCCTGAGAAACATGCAAACATGGGGAGAATATGCAAACTCCACACAGACAGTGGCCCTGGCTTGGAATTGATTTTTTTTTTCCTTCATCAACATTATAATGAAACAATGTTGAATGAAGCAACACTATTCCAGTAGAGACTGTCTTACTTTAAAAAGTGATAAACACAAATTCAGTTCAATTTGACAAACATTAGTATTTTCTATGGGCAAAGCACTGAGGTGCGAAATGGGAAGAAAGGTTAGTAAGTAAATAACACTGATTTCTGTCCTAAGAAAGAATATATACAATTTCGTAGGAAAGATAGACAGATAAACAACTAGCAAGGGAGAATGACAGGACCAAACAGCATAAACAACATAGTTGGGGGTGCAGGGGGGAGGGAACCCAAGAGGGTGTTTAGTAAGGAGGTAGCACTTATACTATGCCTTAAGAAGGATTTTTATCACTACTAATCTAGGAGTCACTCTATTTTCTTTGGCATACATATATTGGCTTCAAAAATATTTACTTTATCAAAACTCTTTTTACATTATTTTAAAAAACATACATTACAAGTTTCACTGTATTGCATGTAAGTTGTAAGCAAAAATATTTTAAAACTACACATTGTAAAAATGGAAGTGTTCATATTAAATTCAAGATGATGTATAATTTTAGTTTGGGATGAAAGGTCAAGTACATAGTGGTAAAGAGATAAAAGGTCCTAGGAGCTCCATTATCAGTTATGTTCCCAGTAAACTCTAGCCTAACAAGATGGAAATTATAGAGGAGGGGAAAGACTCACAGAAAAAAGAGCATTATGTGACTATAATGCTGCTTTGAAAAAGGTTCAAGGATGACAGCTGAACAGTGAGAGTAACAGTTAATAGATAAGCGTGATGGAGAAGACTCAGAAGAGCAAGGGAAGTAAGATGGTCTTGAACTCCCTGGAGAAGTATTATGAAGACTTTAGATTTATCCAGAGGTCAAAAGGGGGAAGTTTCCAAACTATGCATAGGATGAAGAGGCATTATGGAAATAACAAAATCTGAAAATGATTACTTTGATAATCCTTACTTCCTTTCCCTTTTTATTGAAACTTTCAGGGCCCAACTCAATTAGGTAAATTTTGCCTAATCACCCTACTAAAAATGATCACTCCTTCTTTAAAAAAGAATATTTTTATTTATTTTAGAGAGAGGAATGAAGAAAGATAGAGATAGAAACATCGATGAGAGAAGCATTGATAGGCTGCCTCCTGCACGTCCCACACTGGGGATCGAGCCTACAACCAGGGCATGTGACCTCCTGGTTCATGGATCGATGCTCAACCACTGAGCAACCGCTGGGATCCCTTTTCCGACAGCACTTAATGTTCTAACCTCTCATCTGGCACTTAGCACAGATTGCCTTGAACAGACAGTACTTTTTTCACCAAATCAGAATATAGATAAATGCCTTATCTACTTAAGCTAAACAATATAAAAGAGGCAACCACAGAAACAGTTATAATCACACCAATAGCATGTGTACTAGGAACAAATTAGCTAAATAACAAAGGTCTCACAATAAATTCATTTTAATCCATTTGAAATAGTGTCTAGTGAGTTATAATCTACAGAAGACTTTCAAGTACAGAAGTAAAAATCAAATAGCAACACAAAAGTTGCTAGACAGGGATCATTGGTATTTCTCATAAAAACTGGTTTCTGGGATCACTGGTATTTCTTGTAAGAACTGGTTTCTGGCCCAATCTATCATAAAAAATGTTTGTTTCCTGAATATGTACTTCAGAATATATCATTTAGGGGGGTCTTTAAAATTGCTAGAGAAGCTTTAAATAACTAGGATATTAAACTGGGTGTGTAGTATGTTATTGATCCACTCTTTCTGTAGGAATGGGTGAAGAAAATGGGAAGAACTGAAATTCATTAAATATCTATTTTGGAAAGCAGCAGCCCTGTAGGTTGCTTGGTGAAAAAAAAATTATATATATATATATATATATATATATATATATATATATATATATAATATATATGCCTGTGTCAAGCCTTTTATTTTAATAAAAGAAATGCTATTACAGATAAAGTCAAGGTCACCCATCTCTCCAGTCCAATTCCCATTCACACATTTTCAGAGGTAATGGTTAGTGTTAATTTGTATGCATCATAGTAATTCATTAAAAAATTATTTTACACATGTGTCCATAAACAAAGTTTTGCTTTGCTGTATTTTTGGTTGTGTTTTTTTTTAAAAAATCTAAATAGTATAACTCTGTAAATACCACTTTTCAAATAGTTTGGATTTTTTTAATCCTCACTTGAGGATATGTTTATTGATTTTAGGGCGTGGGAAAGGGCAAGAGAAAGAGAAACATTGATATGAGAGAGAAATATCAATTGGTTGCCTTTCGTATATACCCTGACCAGGGATGGAACCCACAGTCTAGGTACGTGCCCTGACCAGGAATTGAACCCACAACCTTTTAGGTGAACAGAACAATACTCCAACCAATTGAGCCACCTGGCTAGGGCATCTTCAAACAGTACTTATCAATAAAAATTATAACTGAGAGACCCATCAGATAAATAGACAGTCTAGTTCATTCCTTTTAACTGCTCTCATAGGAATATACCAAATTATATTTATTTATTCCCATACCTATGGACAGTCTAGGTTGTTTCCTATATTTTTCTATTAAACAATATTTCAGTGTACATCCTTCTTTATGTACATTTATACAAGTGTATTGCTTTATGCCTTATATGCATATAGAAGAATCTTCCTAGTTGGGGAGAAAAAAAGGAGGAGGATAGTGATGAAAAGGGGTCCTGAGCTATCCCAGGAGGTAGAAGGTCAATAGACAAGGGATGGAAATGCTCACTGGAGCAGAGTTCCCTTACATTCATCCTCACTATCACTGCTATGTTGCAGACTATCTTACTTTGACTTGTACAATAAAAAGTAAAATGAGAAGTAAAAGAATAATGCATGCTAAATGTATCATTTTACATGAGGGATATCAACAAATATTGTTTTACTCCTGGTAAATGTAGGATAAATGTTTTATATCTGTATCTATCTATCTATCTATCTATCTATCTATCTATCTATCTATCTATATTTAAAGATAAGCTCTTACATAGAATTTTTTAAAGCTTATCTTCTAAATCACTTTTTAAAGACATGGAAATGTTCACTATATTCATTAAGTAAGAAAATCAGGTCACAAAATATTGCATAATGAGTAATGATATTTTATTTTAAAAATTATATGTATAGCCTGGCTGGTGTGGCTCAGTGGTTGAGCATCAACCTATGAACCAGGAGGTCACGGTTCAATTCCCAGTCAAGGCACATGCCTGGGTTGTGGGCTTGATCCTCAGTATGGAGGCAGCCAATCAATGATATTCTCTCATCATTGATGTTTCCATCTCTCTCCCTCTCCTTTCCTCTCTGAAAACAATAAAAATATAATATATTGTGTGTGTGTATATATATATATATATATATATATATATATGTGTATAAATATAGAAAGAGAACAGTCAGAACAGTCAGAGGATATATTGTAAATAATTAACTGATCATAAGAAATTTTCCACGAGGCTGCAGGTATGGGTTGAGGGTGAAGTGGTGATACAGTAAGAGCTGGTACCATGGGCCCTAACCAGTTTGGCTCAGTGGATAGAGTGTCGGCCTGGGGACTGAAGGATCCCAGGTTCGATTCTAGTCAAGGGCATGTACCTTGGTTGTGGGCACATCCCCAGTGGGGAGTGTGCAGGAGGCAGCTGATCAATGTTTCTCTCTCATTGATGTTTATAACTCTCTGTCCCTCTCCCTTCCTCTCTGTAAAAAAACAATAAAATATATTTTAAAAAAAGAAAAAAAGAGCTGGTACCATGGAATCTAAGCCACCTATTTGTGCCATTTAGTTGTGCTTCATGGACCTGTTTGGGCTGGGTCTCATTTTTACCAATTTCATTTTATAATATAACTAGAGGCCCAGTGCACGAAATTCATGCACGGGACAGGGGGTGGGTGGGGGTGGGGGGAGGGTGTCCCTCAGCCCAGCCTGCACCCTCTCCAATCTGGGACCCCATGAGGGATGATCCTGGTGGGATCGGGCCTAAACGGGCAGTCGGACATCCCTCTCACAATCCAGGACTGCTGGCTCCCAACTGCTCGCCTGCCTGCCTTCCTGATTGCCCCTAACCACTTCTGCCTGCCAGCCTGATCACCCCCTAACCACTTCCCTGCCAGCCTGATTGATGCCTAACTGCTCCCCTGCCAGCCTGCTTGCCCCTAACTGCCCTCCCCTGCAGGCCTGGTCATCCCTAACTGCCCTCCCCTGCAGGTATGGTCCCCCCCAACTGCTCTCCCCTGCAGGCCTGGGTCCCCCCCCTAACTGCCCTTCCCTGCAGGCCCGGTCACCCCCCAACTTCCCTCCTCTGCCGGCCTGGTCACCCCAACTGCCCTCCCCTGCAGGCTTGATTGCCCTCCCCTGCTGGCCATCTTGTGGTGGCCATCTTGTGTCCACATGAGGGCAGCCATCTTTGACCACATGGGGGCAGCCATCTTGTGTGTTGGAGTGATGGTCAATTTGCATATTACTCTTTTATTAGATAGGATGCTGGAGAGAGTGATTACTGGTACTTTTCATTTCAGCTTCTTTGTTGTTTTTTTATTTTTTTTAGAAAATATATATTTTATTGATTTTTTACAGAGAGGAAGAGAGAGCTAGAAACACTGAGCCAAACCGGTTAGGGCGTCATTTCTGCTTCTTTGTATTTTCTATATTTTTCCTTCACAAAATTTTGAAGAGTTGAATTATTTGTTTAAGTACTTCCCCAAGTCTAACCTATGAGCTCCATGAAGATTTTACCACTCTTTATCGCAGGCTTAGTATTATGCCTGGCATACTGAAAGTAATGTCAATATTTGCTGAATGGTTCAAAATGTTCTACAATATGAAAGTAATTACTTTCTAGTAAGAAAAATGAGAAAATTTGTGTTTATAAGGAAAACCTATATAAACATAACATTAATTTTTAAAAAACACACAACTTACCATAGAGAATGATAGAAAAGGGTATCAACTAATTAACCCCTGGCTTAGCATAATTGATGAAAATTTCACAGAAGAGAAAATATTTGAGTGTGCCTTAAGTGTGACTAGGACTTAGTGCAGAGAACAGTATTCAGAACACAAATAATATAGACATGTGCAAAAGCAAAAAAGAACATAGTATGTCTAGGAAAGCATGAGAAATAATTTATATTATGTCTAGGGAGCAAGTTGTCTCAGGAGATAAAGCTACTAAGATAAAATGAAACTAAGATAAACAAATAGTATGTCTGTGATTTCCCTACCAAACTGTAAAAAGTTTTAATTCCATCCCAGGAAGCAAATGGAGAGCAAATGAGGCAGAGGAATGATAAAAAGACAAGTAACTTTGCCCTTGCCAGTCTGGCTTAGTTGATTGGAGCATCTTCCATGCACCATAGGGTCTCCAGTTCGATTCCTGTTCAGGGCACATGCCCAGATTTCTGGTTTGATCCCCATTTTGTGTGCATACAGGAGGCAGCCAATCCATGTTTTCCCCTCCCTTTCTCCCTCCCTCCCTTCTTCTCTCTCTGAAATCAACGGAAGCCTATCCTTGGGTGAGGATTAGTTTTTAAAAAATGACAAGTAACTTTATGATAAGCCTGATGATTGGATATGATAGAAGGGGAAAAATAATTTGACTAATTTAAGAGACTTTTCTATGATGAATTCCCAATTGGTTATTCAAAAGGCAACCAAAAGTATGCAAATATGTAATTATTAGAGGCCTGGTGCACAAAATTCGTGCACTCGGGGGGCAGGGGGCAGGGATCCCTCAGTCTGGACTGCACCCTCTTGCAGTCTGGGAGTCCTCAGGGGATATCTGACTGATGGCTTAGTGCTGCCGCGGAGGCAGGAGAGGCTCCCACCACCGCTGCTGTGCTAGCCAGCCATGAGCCTGGCTTCTGGCTGAGCAGCGCTCCCTCTGTGGGAGCACACTGACCACCAGGGACAGCTCCTGCATTGAGCATCTGCCCCCTGGTGGTCAGTGCATGTCATAGCAACCGTTCATTCTGCTGTTCGGTCCATTTTCATATTAGCCTTTTATTATATACGATTATTCATCTGAAAACTAATAAAATGTCAGAGTGTTAAGAAAGTTACCTGTTTTCTCTCCATAGAAGAAGGGAATAACTTGAAATATGCAGTGACATCATCATAAATATTCCCTACACAGATTTTTCATTATAATTAAATAGGTGCTTAGCATGGTGGCTGGCACATTGGTAAGTACAGTACCAATAAATATTAGCTGTTAGGCCACAAAATGAACTAATTTCCCTCTGGAAATCGGTATATTCTTTAACAAACAGTCAGTGGTTCTTCCTTGAAATCTTGGCATGAGCTCTCAGAATTTAAATCTTCCTGGCTGCATAGAGCATAGGGAATTTCATCAGATCTAACTGTTGAAAGAGTTGTTACTGGAAGAGAAAGTACATAAAACTTTTTAGCAGTGATAGGGAGGTCACCAATGAGGATTTTAAACACGTCTGTGCCCCCCATCGAGTAGGGCCCATTTTTCTGAACTAACTAATAAATTATTATTTTATTATTTCCTGCTAAACTATACTCCATTAAAACCTCTGTAAAAAGTGGCAGACTCCAAAAAGCTGTATGTTAAATACTGTGTGCGATGAACAAATCTTTTTTAGTAGTTTAGAGCAACCGTTCTCCAACTGTGATCTGTGGACGCTTCCCGGGGTCTGTGAGTTCAACATTATTTTTGTAATACTGAGAGTTATTTACCTTATTCACGGCATTGACATTTGCACTGATGGCATAAAAGCCGATGGTGGGTACAATTGCTGGCACCTTTGCAAGAATCAGGGCAATAACAACCAAACTACACTATAGTCATTGTATTCTTTCCCACCACCATACAGTCAGAGGTTTTTTTAAAAAGCCAACTAACAATGCCTTTGATGAAGTATTTTATTTAAAGGTTTTTTAACAATGCCTTTTATTTTGATGAAAATAAAAATGACTAATTGTATTAAATCTCAACTCTTGAGTGCATATCTTTTAATATTCTTTGTAATGAAATGGGAATTTTCACAAAGAATTTCTGTATACTGAAGTATGACAATTGTCTCAAGGAAAAGCATTTGTGTGACTGTTTTGAGTTGTGATCTCGACTAGCTGTTTTTTCCATGAAATGTCATTTTTACTTAAAAGAACTGATTATTCATTTTGGGCATTTGGAAGATGTTTCCAGAGTAAAGTGAGACTGCCACTTTAAGAAAAATAACTGACAGTATTTTTACCAATAATAAAATTCAAGCTTCTGAGCAAAATTTAGAATTTTTTAAAACTTGCATCTACCTGTGAATTTGACAACTTCCCAATACTTAAAGACTTTTCTGATGAAATCAGAGGTGCTGTATTAATAAATGTAATCTCTTGATATTACACAAATATGTCAACATCTAGAAGACTGCTTAACAGTGAACCAATATTTTCCATATGATTGATGCATGATACTATAAAATCGTGCATGGATAAAAATCTATTGAAAGTGCAAGACAGACCAATAAATTTTAATATAACAGTACAAAAAGTTCACTGATAAATGTCTCAGGTTTCCCATTTCAATCAATTCTAAGACTGCCACTTGTAAATTTTTTTTTAACTTAGATGTTTTTTATAAAATATATTTTATTGATTTCTTTACAGAGAGGAAAGGAGAGGGATAGAGAGTTAGAAACATCAATGAGAGAGAAACATCCATCAGCTGCCTCCTGCACACATCCTACCGGGGATATGCCCACAACCAAGGTACATGCCCTTGACCGGAATCAAACCTGTGACCTTTCAGTCCGCAGGCTGACGTTCTATCCACTGAGCAAAACCGGTTAGCATGTAAATTTTTGATATACTATCAAAAAAGAACAGTAACAATTTTCTGAAAAGGCGATTATTAAAATAATTCTCCCTTTTCCAACTACCTGACTAAAAGCCTGATTTCTTCCCTCCCCTCCCCTCCCCTCCCCTCCCCTTCCCTTTCCTCTCTCTCTCTTTCTTTTTAGAGAAAGTGAAAGGGAGGGGGAAAGACAAAGAGAGAAAGAGAGAAACATCAATGTGAGAGACATCAATTGGTTGCCTCCCGCACGTGCCTCATAAGGGCCGGGGATGAAACCTGAAACCTAGGTACCTGCTCTTGACCAGAATTGAACCTGGAACTCTTCAGTCTGCGGGCTGATGCTCTATCCACTGAGCCAAACTGGCTAGGGCAAACCTGATTATCTTTATACATTTCAATCAAACCAACATATTACAATAGATTAAATGCAGAAGCAGATGTGAGCATCCAGATGATTCCTATCAAACGAGACATTAAAGAGACCTCCAAAATGTAAACAATACCACTCATGTCATTAAATTTTGTTTGTTTTGGTTATTTTCCATAAAATTTTGTTTGTTCTGGATATTTTCCATAAAATTATATTATTTATGTTAACTTGTAATAGATTATTTTAAATAAGTTAAAACAAATATTTAAAATATTTTTTCTCAGCTTTAATTTCTCATATGGTAAATACCAATAGATAAAACACATAAAAACTCTTTGGGGCTTCTCAATTTTTAATTGTAGATAGGGGTCCTGATGGCAAAATGTTTTCAAACAGGAGAGTAGAGCAGTCTACCACAGGGTCAAACCAGCCTTCTATTCAGAAAAAGGCCAGAATTAGTGTGTACTGTGGGGGGCCAGCGGGGGGGGTCTCCTTTAGCAAAGTTACCATAACTCAACACTATCTCTAAGATTTATTACACTTAATGGGACAGTAGTGAGAAAGCCTGAAGGGGGGTTCCATGAGTCTTTTTATGCCCATTAACCATAGTATGGGGGGACAAATAGGAAGGATAACACTTCATGAAAACCCCAGATGTAGCTCTAAAATCTTAAGCTTTAGTCCAAATAGTTAGGATCCAATGGACAATACATGTGTAAAAGATGTTTCAATTCAAACATTTAAAAGCAAACTACTGGCTTTCAAACCAGTAGAGAGAAGAAAGAAATGAAAGAAAACCTATCAATGCCAAGAGAGGGTAAGAAATATAGGGAAGAAAGTTTCTTATAAATGTAGGATAAATAAAAAGCATTAAAAAGGGTAGAAATAAATCAAAATGTATCAGTAATCACAATTAATGTAGTAGAAAGACAGAGAAAGAGACTGAATTTTAAGTAATAAGAATAACTATCTGCTATTTACATGATAAACACCTAAAACATAAAGGCACATTATAGCTGAAGCTTAAAGCCTGGGGGGAAATATGCCAGGCAAAAAAATCCCAACTGATTTTAATCCTCACCTGAGGATATGTTTTTATTGAGAGGACAAAAGAGAGAGAAAAAGAGAACATGGAAGAATGTCTTCAGAACCTGAGAATAGACAGGTTTTTAGATAGGATAAGGAAGGCAATTTCCATAAAAGAAAAGGCTGACAAATTAAACTCCATCAACATTTAGAACACCTCCTCATTAAAAGACACCTATAAGAAAATGAATAGGGAAACCACAGACATGAAGAAAATAGTCCAAAACATCCATCTAAAAAAAGGACTTATGTCCAGAATATTTAAGGAGCCCCTACAACTCAATAATAATAAAAAATTAGAACAATTTTTTTTAATTTATTTCAGAGATGAAGGGAGACAGAGAGAGAGAGAGAGAGAGAGAGAGAGAGAGAAACATCAATGATGAGAGAGAATCATTGATCGGCTGCCTCCTGCATGCTTTTTACTGGGCTTGTGCCCTGATCAGGAATCAATCCATAACCTTCTGGTTCATTGGTCGACACTCAACCACTGACCCACAATGGCCTGGGCAAAACAACCATTTTTTTAAAATGGGCAAAAGAATTGAAAAAACATCACACACACACAAAAAAAGACATTCAAATGGCCAAGAAGCACATGAAAATGTGCTCAACATCTTTAGTTATTAAGCAAATGGTAATTAAAACTATCATGAGTCCAGAATGAATAAAATTAAAAAGAATGACAATATCAAATGTTGCTGAGGATGTGGAATGCCCAAAGCTTCCATGATGAAAATGAAAAATGGTACATCACTTTGGGAAAGTATTGCAGTTCCTTATAAAACTAAATATAAACTAATCCTATGACTTGGCAATTCCACTCCTAGGAATTTACCCAAGAAAGATGAAAACATATGTTTACAAAAAGACGTGCATAAGGATGTTCGTAGCAGCTTTATTCATAACTAGTACCCCAGTGCACGAATTCATGCACATTGAAAATAAATTAATTAGAAGGTGGCCGATGGGGCGGGATTGGGCTAGATGGGTCAGACATGCCCTGGAGCCAACCTCCCCCAGTCCTTCCCTGACCCGCCACACCTGGGGCAGCACTGAGGCTCCAAGGGCATCTGCAGAGTGAGTGGGGTCCCTCCGGAAGGTGGGGTTCCTTGGGCCACCTGCAGGGATTGGGCCGAAACCAGCTCTCCAATATCCCCCAAGGGGTCCTGGATTGCAAGAGGGCAGTTCTCAGGTGACACACCCCGGAATTAGGCTCCCTCTTCTCTGGTTCTGGGGTGCATCACTTGAGAACTGCTGCCGCCAAGTCATGGCAGCTCGGCAACTCCTGCGTTGAGCGTCTGCCCCCTGGTGGTCAGTGCGTGTCATACCTACTGGCTGGTCGGACAGTCAGACAATCACTTAGCCTTTTATTTATATATAAACTAGAGGCCCAGTGAACAAATTCATGCACCAGTGGGGTCCCTTGGCCTGGTCTGCAGGATGGGGCCTAAATCAGCTGACATCCCCCGAGGGGTCCTGGATTGCAAGAGGGCACAGGCCAGGTTGAGGGACCCCACCGGTGCATGATTGGGGCCAGGGAGGGATGCCAGAGGTTGGCCAGCCGGGGAGGGACCGCGAGATGGCTCCAGGGCGTGTCCAGCCCATCTTGCTCAGTCCTGATTGGCCAGACCCCAGCAGCAAGCTCACCTAACGAGCGGAGCATGTTCCCCCTGGTGGTCAGTGCACGTCATAGCGACTGGTCAACTGGTTGACTGCCCCCTGGTGTTCAGTGCACATCACAGTGACTAGTTGACAGGTCAACGTTCTGCCCCCTGGTGGTCAGTGCACATCATAGCGAGTGGTTGAGCAGTCTTAGCATATCATTAGCATATTACACTTTGATTGGTTGAACGGCCAACCAGACAACCGGACATTTAACACATTAGACTTTTATTATATTCATAGTAGTCAAAACTGAAAACAGCCCAGATGTCAATGAATAGAAAAATGGATAAACAGTCTATACTAATAAAAGCCTATGTGGTTGTCACGCCCTCACACCGCAACAAGCGATCACCAGGAAGCTGCGTGTGCAGTGGGCGCATGTGGGTGGGCGGGGCTGCGTGAGCTGCGAGGCATACGCAGGTGGGCAGGGACTTGACCAGGATGTGCAACGGGGGAGCGGATGGTGGCTGCCACTGCCCAGGGCCGTCCCGAGGCTCAGGCAAGCTGCTGATGGTGGACCAGCCCAAGGCTCAGGGCAAGTTGCTGCCCAGGGCTGGCCCGAGGCTCAGGCAATGAGGGCCAGGCTGAAGCTCAGGCAAGCTGCAGTGGCTGTGAGGGCCGAGGCTCAGGCAGCCTTGCAGCTGGCAGTGGCAGCAGCAGAGGCATGATGGGGGTGTTGCCTTCCCGATTACCAGGTCGCCTCCCGCAGAGGCAGGCCAGAGGCAGCAGCAAGTGAAGGGGTAATGGGGGCTATGCCTTCCCCTGATCAACTGGTTGACTCCCACAATGGGAGGCCAGACTGCGGCTTAGGACATCCCCTGAGGGCTCCCAGATTGTGAGAGGGGGCAGGCCAGGCTGAGTGACCCCGCCCGCCGTGCATGAATTTTTATGCACTGGGCCTCTAGTCTATGATAATATTCATACAATGAAATACCACACAACAATTAAAAGGAACAAACTACTGACACAATAGCATGAATAAAACTCATTTCTTACAAACATGAATCTTAAATGGGTAAGTCAAGTTTTAAAATATTTTCAATTTTAACTTCTAATACAGTAAATACCAACATATTTAATCACAGAGTTCTTCAGGATCCTCAATACTTTTTAAATGTGTAAAAGGGTCATGAGTCCAAAAAGATACTTCTGATCTAGTAAAAAAAGTTGAATATGGGCATGCCCTACAATCTAACAATCACACTCCTAAGTATGTACTAAAATTCTTAAACATATGTGTGTACCACAAGATGTATAAGAATCTTCATAGCACTATCTGTAATAGCAAAAACGTGGAAACAAAACATCCAATGATTGAAGAATAGCTAAATCAATATATTCATACAAGTGGAATTCTAAACAACATAAAAATAAATATCCATACCCAACAACACAGACCATTCTCAGGAACATGTATGATATGAAGGACCACAATCTGAAAAAGCAAGTTGCAGAAAACTATATATAAGGAACAATTTTACTTAAAATATAAAACAAGCAAATCCAAACAGTATATATTTTATATTTTTTTCTTTATTGATTAAGGCAGTGGTTCTCAACCTTTTTAATGCCGCAACCCCGTAATACAGTTCCTCATCTTGTGGCGACCACCAACCATGAAATTATTTTCGTTTCCACTTCATAATTGTAAGTTTGCTACTGTTAATGAATTGTAATGTAAATATCTGTGTTTTCCAATGGTCTTAGGCTCTATAGCAGCGGTTCTCAACCTGTGGGTTGCGACCCACAGGTCGAGAACCGCTAGCAGGGTTAAGAACCGCTAGCAGGGTCGAGAACCGCTAGCAGGGTCACCTAAGACCATCGGAAAACAGATTACATTACGATTCATTAACAGTAGCAAAATTACAGTATGAAGTAGAAATGAAAATAATTTTATGGTTGGGGGTCACCACAACATGAGGAACTATATTAAAGGGTTGTGGCATTAAAAAGGTTGAGAACCACTGGATTAAGGTATTACATATGTGTTCTTAATGCCCCATTGCCCCCCACTCCTCCCATTCATGCCCTCACCCCCGTTAGTCTGTGTCCATTGGTTAGGCTTATATGCATGCAAACAAGTCCTTTGGTTGATCTCTCCCCGTCACCCCGACCCTCCCCAGCCTTCCCTCTGAGGTTTGACTGATCGATGCTTCTCTGACTCTGGATCTATTTTTGTTCATCAGTTTATGTTGTTCATTATAATCCATAAATGAGTGAGATCATGTGATCTTTATCTTTCTCTGACTGGCTCATTTCCCTTAGCATAATGCTTTCCAGTTCCATCCATGCTGTTGCAAATGGTAAGAATTCCTTCTTTTTTACCACAGCATAGTATTAAATAGTATATTTTTAAGAATGCATAAGTGGTGGCCCTGGCCAGGTAGCTTAGTTGATCAGTGTCGTCCCCAGTATGCCAAGGTTGTGAATTCAATCCCTGGTCAGGGCACATACAAGAATCAACCAATGAATGCATAAATAAGTAGAACAACAAAAAGATGTTACTCTCTCTAAAAATCAATAAATATATTTTTAAAAAGAATGCATAAGTGGTAAAAATCTAGGAAATGATAAACACTAAATTAAGGATAGTAGTTATCTCTGAAGAAAAAGGAAAAAGATGGGATCAGGGAAGGGTACACAGGGGATAAATGTTTAAATGTTTATTTAATGACCACTCTTAACCAAAGAACAGTCTTTCTTTATCAAGGCATAATTCTCTTCAATTGCCAGGCTTTAGGTCTGACATTCCTAGAGTAGTGAAAGAACAAAGAACATAGATCTGATTAGCAAGACTAACTGAATCAACTCCAGTGATCAAAGGAATCAGACAACAAAGTAGACATGCCCTCTTGTCTGCTTTAAAAAAGATAGAGAGAGAGAACAGTGAGGGCGGAGGTATAACCGCTACTTGGCAGGTAATATTTCATTTTGGGAACACTATCTTATCTAGAATCTCTCTTTATCATTTTGTGTGAATGAATAAATAAGTGAATATCAGCCATAAAAACATAAGAGCAGTACCTAGATTTTGACATGCATAATTCCGGCATTCTGTTTTGTTTTCAGGCTCTAACCAGTCTATCCACTAGCTGTTAGAAGCACCTTGCTCTGAAAAGTTAAAGATCTTTAAGAGCAAGAGTACACACCTATAATGAATCAAAGATTTTTCTAGCTCTGCAACTAAAATATTTCAACCTTGAAGTACTTACTTTCATTGAGTCTCAGGAGGACAGTATAGAGATAATAAAATTATGCTCATAAAATTCTTCAAAATATTCACATAGGAGAAACATAACCTTATTATCTTCTATGAATAATAAGGTATGGTATAATTTGGTATACTCTTGAGATTAAACCACAGGAAATCAAAATTGCTCAAAACTCAACTTCAGACACTGGTTCAGTTATCTATTGCTGAATAACACCACCTCAAAACTGCATGGCTTTAAAAAATAATTTATTACTAGTAGTATACAATTAATACTATACTCATTAATACTTATATGAGTATAAGTATTCACATAAATAACCTGTATTGGCAGGAATCCAGTATAAGATGTGAAATTAGGGAGTACAAGGAAAAGAAGAAAGAAAGACTGAAGACTTTAGAATAAATTGGATACATAATGAGTTACAACTACACATCCACCAGAAAGGCGAAAATTAAAAAGACTGACATCAAATGTCGACCAAAATGTGGCTCCAACGCTGTGAATGTAAAATAGTACAACCACTTTGGGAAAAGATCTGGCAGTTTTCTATTCTATGACCCACTTATTCCAACCCTAGGTACTTACCCTATGAGAAAACAAATGTTCATAACCGCTTTATTTATAACTAGAGGCCTGGTGCACAAAAATTCGTGCACTAAGGGGGGGTCCCTTAGCCCAGCCTGCACCCTCTCACAATCTGGGACCCCTTGGGTAGGGTCCCTAAGCCTGGCCTGAGATCAGGGCCTATTGGGGCTTTCCTTCCCCGGGCTGCAGGCAGCTGGCCTGATCCCCACTGCTGCCACTGCTTGCCATCTGTGCAGTGCTGCCCTCCCTCCCCTGCCACCAGTGGCCTCCCTCTGCAGACAACAGGCTGGGGTGCAATGGCTTGGCTGGCCTGGGCCTCCCTCTTTCTTTGCTGGGGGGCGGGGCCCGCCTTGAGAGGGACTGTCTGCCTACCTGATCTCCCCTAACCACTTGCTTGCCTACTTGGATCACTCCTAACCCCTGGCCTGCTCACCTGATCTCCACTAACCACTTGCCTGCCTACCTGATCACTCCTAACCCCTGGCCTGTCTACCTGATCTCCCCTAACCACTTGCCTGCCTACCTGATCTCCCCTAACTGCTTGCCTGCCTATCTGATCACCCCTAACTACTGGTCTGCCTACCTGATCACCCCTAAACCACTCTGCCTGCCTGCCTGATTGCCCCTATCAGCTTTCTTGGGAGTGGAGCCAGCCAGGCGAGGGGCCACCTGCCTACCTGATCACCCCTAACCGCTGGTCTGCCTACCTGATCACTCCTAACCCCTCTGCCTGCTTGCCTAATTGCCCCTACCGCTTGCTTGGGGGCGGGGCCAGCACTGACTTCCGGTTGGTCAGCCTCTGGTTGTAAATGGTCCTTACAACTCAAGAGTTTTTATATATTAGGATTGCCAAAACCTGAACACAGCCAGGTATCATCAACAGCAAAATAAACAAAGTGTGGTATATTCATACAATGGAATACTATTCAACAATAGAAAGGAATCACTAATACATGCAATGATATAGATGAATCTCAAAAACATTATAGAAAGGAATCACTAATACATGCAATGATATAGATGAATCTCAAAAACATTATGCTGAGGAAAAATGGCTTACACCGAATAGTTATTACTATATGACTCCACTTACATGCAGTTGTAGAATAGACAAATCTAATCTATGGTGGTGGGAAAAAAATCTGAACATTTTTGCCCCTGGGGACAAGGGCGAAAGTGGAGGTGGAGATTAATAGGGAGGGGGCATGAGGAACTTTCCTTTTTCATGAAGTTCCATATCTTGATAGGGATTTTGGTTACAGATGCATGCATTTCTCAGAATTCAGCAAATATACACTTAAGATTTGTCTATTATACTAAATATAAATTTTACATCAAAAGGGAAAAACAAGTAATTGAACTTTAGTGATATGCTGCAGTTCTTAGGGGAAAGTATACAAATGTCTGAAATTTACTTTGAAATGTATAAAAATAAATAAAGTGAAGTGCTAGATGGAGAAAGGAATAGATAAATGGATAGAAAAAGTGATGGTAGAATCCAGGTAGTAAGTAAACAGTTATTGACTGCAAAATTCTTCCAACTTTGGTATATGTGTGAAAATATTCTTTTTTTTTAAAGGGATTTTCATGCCACGTTTAGAATTTGGCCTTTATCCCTCAGTCAATAGAAAGTCTTCAAATGAAAACAGAAGAAGAACCTAATTTTGTAATGAGTTATCAAGATTTAAAGAGGTATCCACTGACTGAGAGAATGTAGGCAGCTACAAATGACAAAGGGAACAGTGCAAAAGCAATTAGGTGAAGGTTGTGTGGCACACTAGACACTCCAAATGACCTTCCCACTGAAAACACCTAAGAATGCTGGTATATTCACAATATATTCAAACATACGAAAGAGAAGAAAGAAAAGAGAAGGAAAGGAAGATCTACTAAGGTGAGGCGTCAAGTAAGAGACCTCCCCAAATAAAGGTTTAATCTCCCCACCCTACCTGCTCTGAAGCTCAGTGTTGGCTCTTCAGGCCTTCCGACTGAATGAAGTCCAACCACATTTTTTAGAGTAATCTTTAGTTAAAATCAACTGACTGTAGATCTTAACCATTTACAAAATACCTTCACAAAACACCTAGATTAGTGTTTGATTAAATGACTGGATACTACAGCCTAGCCAACTTCACACATTAAGCAGATAAGGAGACCACACTATAACAGAGCATGATTTATTTTTTAAAAACTTATTTTTATTCCAATTCAACTAATATTTACTGAGCACCTAGTATTTGCCAGGCACTGCACCTGACTGTGCTTTCACATATATCATGCCATTTAGTTCTCATGACCCTACCTAACATCATTATTCTAATTTTAAAGAAAATAAACTGATACAAAGAATGATTAAGTGATTTGCCCAAAGTCACAAGATTCAATGGAACAAAGTTCAGATAGAATCCTTGATTCTGACTCCAAGTCATTATACCATGTACTTTCCCCACAGTAAAACATGTAGGACTTCCTTGTCACCATAAACTACTTTTGCTGTCTCTTTTGGGGACCATTTTTCAGGGTCCTGATATGTTTCTTCAATACCTTTACTTCTTTTAAAATGCTCATTTGCACTACCTAAGTCTCCAGGTGAGATTTTTTCCCACTGACTGGGAAACAGTTGATAAAGGGACAAGGGTAGAACCCAAAATCGAAGGAACAACTTATAACTTTAACCTCAAATAATAATGCGCTGGGTAAGACTTTCATAAATGTCTATTATTCTATGTAATCCAGCTCAATAAAGTTTCCCAAATTACCATGAGGTATTTGTTTCCTTATGTACCCACCTGTTAATTACTGTTCTATTTTTTAAAAGTCAACAATTTCTTCCAATATGTGCTACCAAATGACAATTCTTCCTAGTTAATATCTTGGATGACCTGGGTAAATGCTAAGTCACGATTAGACTTCAAAATGTACTTAGCCTTCAAGTATTACTAAACTCTAACTACTATAGACTTCAGTCTAAAGGTGAGTGAAAACTTTCTGAAATGAAAAAGTAGTTACATCCTGGCAGCATAGCTCAGTTGGTTATAACGTTTTCCCGATACACCAAGGTCGGGTTCTATCCCTGAGCACACACTAGTACAAAAATCAACCAGTGAACACATAAATAAGTAGAACAACAAATTGATTTCTCCCTCCCTCCCTCTCTCTCCCCTTTCCTCTCTCTCTAAAATCAATTAATACTTTTTTAAAAGTAGTTTCATTTTAAGTTCTAATTTTGCTCATTACCCAGGATAATCATTTTCAAGCCTTCCTTCACATGCAGTGTTTTCAGCCTGTTGCTGTGTGAGGTAGGGAACGAACACCTAACTTGGTTTTCAAAGTTAGAAGCCTAGGTTCCAGTACCATCCCTGTGAGTCTGAACAAGTCATTATCCTTCTGAATTTGGTTTCCTTACATGCAAACAGGGATAATAGCTACACCTTACAATAAAAAAAAAAGAGCTAAAAGTGCTTTTTGAACTGTAAAGCCTTGCTTATCCAAGTATAGTCTCCAGACCAGCAGCTCTGGAATCACCTGATAGCTTTTAAGAAATGAAAAATCTAAAGCCACATTCCAAACCTAATGAATCAGAATGCACCTTTTAACAAGATCTCTAGATAAATCACAAGCACATTAAAGTCTGAGAATCACTGCTGCAAAGCATTCTATATATGTTAGAGATCTTCACCATAAAAAAAATAGTTCATTAGGAGCTCTTTTGGTTCTGAGCAAGTCCTGTGATCTGGTAATTCATTAACAATATAATTTCACCACTAATTTGCAACATAATCTTGAGTAAATCATTTCAGTTCTCAAGGTCTTTCTCCTTATAAGTAAAATGAGATTAAACCACTATTCCCAACCTGAAGCCCCTGCACCCACTAGGGTCTGAAAAAGTGGTAATGGAGGGAAAGAAGATGGTATGGTAGTCAAGAGCATAGCTTTGGAATCAAATGGCCTGGGTCACTTACACTCTGCCACTTAATAGCGTGTAACCTGGGGGAAGTTCCTTAACCTTCCTAAATTTCAATGTCTTCAACAGCAAAATTAGAATTAGTACCTACCTTAGAGATTAAGCAGTATACCATATGGTCACAAATGTGTGCTCTGCTAGGTAACTTTTTCAGGGTGATAGAAACAGTCTACATCTTTACTAGGATGATTGCACAGATGTGTACACCTGTCAAAACTTTCCCAACTATACACTTAAAAAGAATGCATTTTATCATAAGTAGATTATACCTAACAAAGCTAATTTGAAAAGTAAAACAGAGAGACAAAAAAGAATGCACTCCAGAGTCAGACTGTGTGAACTCAAATCCTCACTTTGCCTCTTGCTAAGTGGAAAACTGCACAAATTATTTAACCCCTCTGTGCCCTAAATTTCCACAAAATAGGACTACTAACAGAATCTAACTTAAAAGGGTTGATTTAAGGATTATAAAGGTTCTTAAGAGATAATACACACATAGAGCTTTACATATTAAGTACCCCCCAATTTTGGCTATAATTATTTCTATTGGCTATTTTCAATATTTCCAAAATTATGTTTATACATAAATAAGGATGCAATGAAGATATTATGTGGTTCTGCTTTGGATTTATATCAATTATATCAATACATTAAAGTAATCAGTGACTACATCTCATATAGATCAGTATAGGGTGATAACAGTAACTAGATCTCCTCTGACAGTTACACATGCCTTTGATTAATTTAAATGAATATATTTAATTAAAATATATGAATAATTATAATGTATATAAAATAATAAATTACAATTTATGTAAGAATAATAAATTCATGTGTTCTAAGAAAGAAAGTAGTAAAAGGCTTCTTTCTAATGAAAAGGTTAAATAGCTGCTATGTTACCATATGATCCACTAATTTCAATTTGGGGTCTCAAAGAGGTATCTGTACACCCCTATCATGGCATCCCTATTCACAATAGCCAAGAGATAGAAGCAACCCACGTATCCACCAACAGAGGGATGGATAAGCAACATGTGGTATGTGTGTATATATACACATACATATATACATAGAATGGAAAATTAAAAATAAAATTTTGAAAAGAAGGAAATCCAAACATATGCTACAACATGGATGAACCACAAGAACATTGTGCTAAGTGAAATAAGCCAGTCACAAAAAAGACAAATACTGTATAATTCCATTATCGGAGGTACCCCAGATAGTCAGAGACAGAAAGTAGAAGAGTGGTTGCCAGAGTCTGAGGGTGATAAGGGAATGGGGAGCTGTTTAACGGCTGCAGAGTTTCAGTTCTCCAAGATGAAAAGAGTTCTAGAGACTGGCTGCACAACAATGTGAATATACTTACCCATTTTTAAGACGGTAAATTCTGTGTATATTTTTCCACAATAAATCAATAAACAGCTGGTGTGGTAATTCTTCCACCACTGACACTGTAAAGCCTTTATGCTTTAAGTTTTAATAAGCACCCTTTCCCTGCATTCTAAAGAACCACATACAGACATCCATCACTGCACTTGAAACAACTGACAGTCTTTGACTTATAAACATTAAATTTAAAGCCTTTTGTGCCCTCAATTTGGCCCTTCATTTGGCCTTCATTCTTCAGTTGACTTACGATGCTTTTGAGCTATAAGTCAGAGGTTGCTTGCCTGTCAATAACCTCGGGAAAAAGACTGTCTTTCTTATATTGACAGGATGTCTCCTCTGCCAGCCCATGGGACCCCAGGACCAAAAGAAGCCTGAACTATGCTCACTTACTTGAGGCTACAGAGAAGATAGTGGAAAGGGGCCTGAAAAGAAGGAAAGAAAAAGAAAGGCAGCAATGAACTCCAAGAAGCTAGATGCCTCGAATGGCATATGTGCATGGCAGAGGCAACCAGCTAAAGCATCTCTGGTCTTGCACTAAGTGACAAGGAAAGAAAGACCCCTTTACCCCAAATCTAAATAAATCCCATAACAAAGGTCTAAGGAATAAGGGTTGCCCTACTTTTCTTCTGCCCAATTCCTGTGAATAGGATGGGAAGTGGGGCAGCAAATCTGTGAGAAGGGACAGCACCTACCTAGCTTTTATAATCCCTATAAACCCATAAATAGAAATTAAAAAAATAAATTTTAGCCCTAGCCGGTTTGGCTCAGTTGGCCCACAGGCTGATCGATGTGTCTCTGTCACATCTATGTTTCTCTCTCTGTCTCTCTCCTTCCCTTCTACTCTCTCTAAAAATCAATGTAAAAATATCCTTGGATGAGGATTAACAACAAAATTTCATGATATACCAATTCATGGACATTCTTCTTTCAAATATATTTTTAGTAATGCATTTCCCTTGAAAATAGGAAATGCCTAGTTGAACTTACCTGTTCATACACCTACTGGCTTGTTAGCTACCTTTAATAGAGAGACAGTCTTCACATAGTTTCGTATTCTGAGTCAGTGACCAAAAAGGTGTTCAACAAGTACTTGCTGAATAAACAAAACATTCAGAAAAATTTTTCACTAGGTAATTCAATTAACGCATAGAATTAAAGCATAGGATTCCCTTCCATTTCCCTTTAGGTAATATTTCTTCCATAACACCAATAGCACCTGAAATTCCACTTCCTGTAGACTGTATGTCTTGGTAGAAAGAGCTGTCAGACCTATATTTAAATACAAGTTCTGCCATTTATAACTTAGGGATGCTGAGCAGGTTACTTAACTTCTCTAAGACTTGGTGTCCTCATCTGAAAAATGGGAATAATACCACCTACTTATTACCTACTAGGAATGTTCTAAGGATTAGAAATACACAAGCAGTCTTCACTTTACAAGGTTCTAAAATGCACATATTTCAGTTACCACAGTATATTAACAGTAATTAAATACACTACAAATGTTGCAACCAGCTCTTCAGTCCACAAATCACTATGTAAATAATAGAAGCACATCACCATTAGTGATTAACCAAGTCACTTCTTTTGAATTCTGTTGGTGAATTTGACAAAATAAACTATAAAGGAACAACAATTAGGCTATTGGAGGACTTCTCATCAGCAACAATAAAAGCCAGCACAAATTGGAATAATATTTTCAAAGTTCTGAGAGAAAATACTATGACAATTCACCAAGGCTAAGAAAAACATACTCATTCCATATCACGAGTTATAAGACAAGAGGGCAGGCACTGTTCAAACTCCTCTTGATAAGTTCTTTTACCAAAAAAAAACATTTTAATTCTTATTATTTTAAACTATAGTATACTAAATAAATATTTATTTACTTTTTCATTTCTCTATATATTTATAATCAATAAAAAAGGTTTACAATATTTGACATCTTTATTTATTTATTTTATTGAGAGTATTACAGATGTCCCCCATTTTCACTTTTGCTCCCCTCCACCTGGCTCCCACCCCACCCCCGTCCTTCCCCTGTCTATTGTCTGTGTCCATGGACTATTCATATATGCATATAAGTTCTTTGATTAATCTCTTCTCACCCTCTCTTCCTGCCTCCCTCTGAGATCTGTTACGACAATCTGTTCCATGCTTCCATGGCTACAGTCCTATTTTGTTTGTCAGTTTATTTTGTTGTTTAACAACAGTTTTAAAGGTCACAGAACAATCAATTTTCCCATTAGTTTTGACAGTTTTAACTTGCATGGTCTTTTATGTTGCCCCGCACTACATTGCAAAGTGAGGACTGCCTGTACCTATAACTCTTGGCACAGCAAGGTGCTTATTATTTCACTACTAAAGAGAAACCCTCTGCCTTTCCCCTGGTCCTTGCAATCTGCTCAAACAGAAAACAAATTTGAATTTAACTTGGCTGATGTTAAGAAGATAGCTTTTGAGAACCGTTGCCATATCTGAACATGCAATTCCCCCAACTCATCTTTATGTTATCCAAAATACACACACCCCAATCCTGAAAGATAGGCTTCTTAAACAGTTATTCAGTCTGTCCTTTGTGACAGTATACTATTTTATGCTTGTCCTCATCCCTTGCATGTGGGGATAAAACAATGAATGCGATAGAAGTAATATGGCATAGTAGCTCTAGAGTCAGACCTCAACTTGAATACTAACTCTACACCACTTTTGCAACCTTAGATAAGTTACTTCTTAGAGCTTCAATTTCTTAATCTGTGAAATGAGGATAATAATATCTGCTTTTTGGAATTGTGGCAAAGTTCAAAGAGATAACATATATGAAGTGCTTAGGAAAGTGCGATATATAGGAGGCACTTAGATATAGCTATTATCACCATTATTATCCTTAATATTTCTATCATTAATATAAGTATTAGAATGATAAAGTTGTATTTCTTTTTAAAACATCATTACTAATCAGTATATTTTTCAAATATCAAATTCTCTTACTCCAACACAGGATCCATACCCACCACTTGACCTCAACTTCCTCAAGATCATTTTTTCTCCCAAGGCACATGTGCAAACGGTGGCCAACATTCACTCATTCTCTTCTTGCAACCCTTGATTCCTATGTCAAAACCCTCTCTGCAGTCTGCTCAGTTTCCTCTTCTGAGGAAACTAGGAACTAAGGCCATTTCCCATTTCCCAGAGCTATCTGCCAGAACCGTAGTATCTTGCTCTCTCATAGCTCACATGACTTAACTGTCAGTTTTCTCTTTTGATTCCAACCCTTGGTTCTAAACTGAGAGTCATTATTACCTATATTTACCTATAAAGATGCAAAGAACCTAAAGGCCAACTAAAGCCAACCCCTTTTCTCTACTAAACAATTCCGCCTAAAATATTCTCATGAGTTAGTGGAGCGATGTCTGTTTTAAACACTTTCAGTGACACAAAGCCCTCTACCTTACAAGGCAACCCATTCCAAGATCCTATTCTTTAGATAAACAGTTGCCTTAGGTTGAAGCAAAATCTCTCCCCTTACAGCAGTTTCCACTCACAGGTGCTAATTCCACATTACAAGGAAATACAGAAAGTTAAATGCGCTATATGACAGCTCATCCAACATTTGAAGACCCTTGAGTTTCTCTTCCATTTCCAGTTCAGGAAGCACGGTTTTACGTCCCTTCCCTGGTGGGCCTCCTCTGGACCAGGTACGGGCTTGCCAACATTATCTAACAACAAATCGCTAAAGCCCTTCCCTTGCCAACATTTAGACTGCTAAGCACTTACACTGCAAATGATCGCTTTGCCCATATTCTTTCCCTATTAAGTAAAAAATATTAATTTAAACCAGCAGTTCAGGAAAACTCTCAGCCTAAATCGTGGTAGAAAGGGAAAGGTACTAAGTCCTGAAAAACTGCAGCAAGAGTTCTCTTTTCTTTTCCTCTCTTTCTTCCTTTTGCTCCTTCTTTCTTTCTCTCTCTCCTTTTTTTTAGCCAATTACTGGGAACCGAATTAAGTAGAATGAGCTGGCATGAAACCCTTGCCTCTCTTCTACACGCCAAACACACACGCCTGGGAGAAGCACCCAACAATGGGGAAGGTTAACTAAAAAGACTTTGCTTCATATCCTAAAAAAGGGAATCAAATGAAAAGAAGGAAGTAATAGCCAAAATATATTCTCTGTACCTACCAGAAGCAGGTGATTGAACAAGTATCAAACACTGTGCTCTCAAAACATGACCACAGTAAACAACAGAAAAATTAGTAGCAGATTTTCCGGTGCCCTCCTAGCCTGGCAGGAGTAACTATCTGGGGAAACACACACACACACACACACACAGAAAAAAGCCCGAGGGGCCAGTGGTGCCTGTCAGGGGCAGCAGCCCAAGGAATATGCTGCCCCCGAGTCCTCAGAAAGTGCAATCAGTGGAAATAGTGTCCCCAGATGACCTCTAACCCTTAGGCTGTCGGGCAGGAGGCGGAGTGGAAGCGACCTGGTCCCTTGTGCTCTCGGGAGCCTGGCACCGGCAGGAAGGTACAGACTAACTGGGTGCTCTGCCTTCTACTTCTGGTGCGAGGAGATAGTTGGACAGTTGTCCTCAAAGGGCAGAGGATCTCTGGCACTTGAAGATATCCTAGGTGGCAGGGGACGGGGGTGGGGGCCTGACCCTGGCAAACCGTTTGCTGGAGGTGACCGAAGAGGTCTAATATTAACAGAGAAAGAGGAAAGCAAAGACTTTAGGGTTCTCACGTATGGGGGAGGGGAGGGTAAACGAAGATCTGTTCCCCTCTCCCCTGCCCCGACGGCGGTGGCAGCCACAGTGGGAGCAGGTGTTGCCCCCACCCCCAAACCCGTCCAGACCCCAGCACTCCTCGGCGACACACTGGCTCCCTATCCTCTCTTCATCCGTAGCTTTTTCGTTCCTGCCCCGGCCCGGGCTAACCACTCCACCCCCCGGGGTCGGGCCTGCTGCCTCCCCGGCGGCCCGGTCCGCCCTCACCCTTCCTCAAACGGCGTCTCCCCCTCAGCCCCGCGCCCTCTCCCCGCCCGCCTCAGGCGGGGGCCGGAGAGGTACCGCACTCACAGAACTCGGCGATGTACCAGGTCACCGCGTAGTTCTCCTCGCACCAGTCCAGCGTGGAGGTCGTAGGGCCCCAGTAGCCCTGACGGTCCGCGGCCGGAGCCATCACGCGCGCCGCCGCCGCCCTGGCGCTCCGCTCGCTGCTCTAGACTCCCCGGACTCCCAGGCCTGCTCCCGCCCCGCTCGCGCGCTCCTCGAGCCCCGCCCTCCTCCCCGAGGGGCGGGGCCCGGCGCCGTCACTCACACAGTCCCGCAGGGAGGCCCCGCCCCCTGGCGCCGCGAAGCCGCCCCGCCCCGCCCCGCCCCGCCCCGCCCGCGCCAGAACTCCTACCCGAGGGCGCCAGGGTTATCCTGCCCCCTCCTTCCCCAGGAAAGGGTGTGGTCGCGAAAGGCAGGTGGCGGTGACGTGGACAGCCTGCCCCGCCTCGGCACGCCCTTGGCTGTAGGTTGGGGTTCCTCAAATCCTGGAGGCAGTTTTTTGTCAGGATGTGTCTGAACCTCCATCTCCGTGTGTGGTTTGATTTAATTGGGACGGAGGTGGGAAAAAGCCTTCAATCAAGCCCTGGCTTGATAAAACCTGTGCAGAAATGCACCTCAGTATCTTACTGTGGCCCCAGGCCTGAAAGGAGCCCAGAAACAGAACACTCCTAGCCCCCGTGGTTCCGCGGAAATACACTGATTTTCTGTTGAAGACATATAAGTGTCTCTTGGAAAACAAAGGGGAAGGGCAACAACAACCCTGGGCTGGGAAAAAATAAAATAAAATGGGCTTTGAGATCCTAACAGAGAATGTGACCGACCCAAAGCACGAAGAATTTACCTGCTTCGGTTTGGAGATTCCAAGCCAGAGGTTTCTATCCTCTAATTATAAGTGTGCCATACTCTCCAGGCAACCAACAGCCACCCCTACCTCCAGCCGCAAGACTCAATTACTGAGCTGCTAGAGGGATCTCTTAAAAACAAATGCAACTGCCCCTACCCCTTGGGTTCAGCTACACCAACTAGTCCCTAGCTTGCAAGGTGCTAGATCAACTCCCATCCTCCTGCCTTTGTCCCTGCGGTTCAGCTGGGACCGCCTTCCTCTCTTCTCCATTTGGCTAAATTCCACTGGCCTTTCAAAATCCAGCTTCTTGGAGCCCACCCTGACTCTCACCCCAAGAGCTCCCTTGCCCTTTGTTCACTTCCTCCCATGGTTCACCCAGATTAAAGAGCTTGTTTTCTGTTCTTTATGGTCCTAGCACCCAGGACTCTGTCTGGCCGGGCAGTTTGAAATAAAGAGTATAGTTAAGGATTATATAAGTGCTATTTTCCAAGGAAATAAGTCAGATAGGTATAATCAAAGGTAAAAGAGAAAACAAGGAGAGATGAGGAGCCCACAGCCACTTCATAAAGTGACCTTAGCAGATGATAGATGCAGAACCTTTATAACTGGGTGCAAAACCTGGGAATAGAAGTGGTGTGGTTTAGTAAAAATAGTAGGATATCTGAAATTTTTCTTTTGAGCAGCAGGCATTGAGCTTATGCTAGGTACCCAGCTCTTGGCTGATGTTGGGAACACAAGGAGGTAAATAGGAAGGATGCAAGAGGCCAGTCTCCAGACGGATAAAAGCCACTGAGATGTGGGAAAATGTTTTCTAATCACTTTTATATCATCCTCTAAAATTTCTGTTCAGCCATAGCTGGTTTCACTCAGTGGAGAGAATGTCGGCCTGCGGACTGAAGGGTCCTGAGTTGGATTCCAGTCAAGGGCACATGCCCGAGTTGTGGGCTTGATCCCCAGTGGGGCATGCAGGAGGCAGCCAATCAATGATTCTCTCTCATCATTGATGTTCCTATCTCTGTCTTCCTCTCTGAAATAAAAATATATATTTTTTTAAAAATAAAATTTCTGTTGAGTTTATGTTTTTAATATATATAATAAGTGTATATGTTTTACAAGTGAATAAATACCCATATTTATATACTCAAAATGAATATGCAGGAATACATACTCAAAAGTGATTTGCTGATGAGATTAAAATGAAAATACTGTAGAGACCATAACAATAGAGTGTGGTAATACTAGTACTTTGCTAGGAACAAACCCAAAATTAGGGTGCTATGGGAGCCCATTTGTGGAAGAACCTCGAACCCAGCCAAGTGATTCAAAACAGAAAATGAGACCTTGACTAAATCAATACCCTGTACATTGTTGAATAATGGGGGGGAAAGTCTGCTATGACCAGAACGAAATTTAGTAGCGAAAAAATTCCCCTGCCCAAAAGAAAAGATGCGCTGCATAGTACCACTCAGAAAGCACAAAGTGAACTTCACAGTTTCTTCGGCAAAATATATCTTCCTTTTTCTCTTTTCTAAAAAAACAAAACAAAAATACTTTCCCCCTGTGAGTATAAAAGCAAAGCTTGGAAACAGAAGGACCCAAAAATAGCCAAAACTATATTGAAAAAGAAGAACAAAGTTGAAGAACTCACACTTCTGGATTTTTACACTTACTACAAACACTACACTAATCAAGACAGCATAGTACTGGCATGAGAATAAACATGTAGGCCAATGGAGTAGAACTGAGACTCCAGAAATATTTACTGTCAATTGATTTTCAACAATGATGCCAAGACCATTCAAGAGGGAAAGAATTGTCTTTTCAACAAATGGTGCTGCTCTGACAACTGGATATCCACATGCAAAAGAATGAAATTAGATTCCTTCCTGCCACAATAAACAAAATTTAACCCAAAATGGATCATAAATTTACATGTAAGAGCTAAAATCATAAAACTCTTAGAAGTTTACATAAAAGTAAATCTTTGCTTATATGGAATGCCCTAATAACAACAAATATAGGTAAATTGAACTTCATCAAAATTAAAAATTTTTAAATTATAGTTGTATCATCAAGAAAGTGAAAGGACAACCCAAAAATGGGAGAAAACACTTGCAAATCATATTTCTGATCAGAAGACTAATATTCAGAATATATAAAGAACTCTTAACAATTCAATAAAAACACAACACAATTAAAAAGTGGGCAAAACATCTGAATAGACATTTCTCCAAAAACCACATGAAAAGAGATTCCTGCTTGTCATTAGAGAAATGCAAATCAAAACCACAATGAGATTCTACTTCTCACACACTAGGATGGCTATAATCAAAGAGAAATAACAGCAAGTGTTGACAAAGATGTGGAGAAATTGGAATCCTCATGCACTGCTGGACTGTAAAATGCTGCAGCCACTTCGGGAAATAGTTTGGCAGTTCCTCAGAATGCTAAGCAAAGTTACTATATGACCTAACAATTCTGTTCCTAGGTATTTACCAAGAGAATTGAAAACACATGCCCACAAAAAAATTGTACAAGGATGCTCACAGCAGCATTATTCATAATTGCCAAAGAGTGGAAACAAACCAAATTCCCCCAACTAATGAATTAATTCATAAAATGTGGAATAGTCATAATGGAGTATTTTTTTGGCAATAAAAAGAAATGAAATACTGATACATGATACAATATGGATGAACCTTGAAGCATTACCCTGCACCAAAGAAGCCAATGACTCCATTTACATAAAACATCCAGAATAGGCAAATTTATAGAGATAGAAAGTGAATTAGTGATTGGTTGAGAGAGGGAGTAGGAATGCCTGCTAATGGTGACATGGTTTCTTTTGGGATGGTGAAAGTGTCCTGAAATTAGACTGTGGTTAATGGTTGCACAACTCTATGAATATACAAAAAAAAAAAAAAAAAAAAAAAGCACACACAAAAAACCCCATTGAATTGTGTACTTTAAATTGAACACAAAATGTTCTCACTGATATGTGAATTATATCTTAATAAAGCTGTTATTTTAAAAAAGCAATAATACATGTTTATGTTGGAAAATTTAGACAACACCCCAAAAAAGGGTAAAAAAAAAAAGGAAATCACTCATAATCCCATGAACCAGCAATAACCATCGTCAGCATTTAAGTCTATTTTCTTCCAACATTTTATCTCTGTATTTTTTACATGATAATGCTCATATTGCCTTTATACTTCATGTTCTTTCATAAGCATTTCACATACCATTAAAAAAATCCTTGTAAATATCTAAATAGTAATATATTCAATTTTATAGATATGCCAAAAGTTAATTATTATATATTCATGTTACTATTCCTTTACTACTGGGTATATAGGTTATTTCCAATGCCTATATTTATTTTTGAACTAACAAATGAGAACCCAAATTTTGAAAGCTTTCAACCAGATTCCTATTGAAAACCCTTTTTACTAGTTCCCACAATAAAAGAAATCCAAGCTTTAATCCACTTCTTCCGCATGTAATATGTTATAGTATTTCATATCTGCAAAGAAAAATTTGAAACCATGAAAACCAAATATGTAGGCTCACCACCGATTAAGTGATCTTATCTACCAGTTACCTTCTGGCCTCTCTTACAATCAGCACATTCTTGGCAGCCTATTAACACTTCCTAAGCCCTATCTGTGGGGGATATTAGAGTGTTCCCCAAGTGCAACAGGCCACAACCTGGGTGACACCACACCAAGCCTCTCTGGGAAGAGCCCCCAGACTCCTAGGCTGTGTTTGGGCCCCTCCATGCTCCTGTAGCCCCTGATTTCCCTCCACCACAGCTCCTCTCACATTTCATAACAGTCTGTTTAGGAGTTGGTCTTCCAGACCCTGTCTCACTCTATCTCTGTATCCCATGTCCCTCACTTGGACTTGACACAGAATTTGTGCTCAGGGAATTCTTATAGAACAATAATAATAATAATAATAATAGGTAACATTTATTGAACATTTACCATGGCCAGGCCCTGTTCTGGGTTCTTTATATATGTTAACTCAGTTAAATTTTACAACATTCCCATAAGGTAGATACTATTCTTTCTCCCATTTCATGGCAAGGAGCATTAAAATCCAAAGAGAGAAAGTTACTCACCTGAAAGTATATAAATAGTTAATAGGAGAGCCACGATTTGAATTTAGGCAATCTAGCGTCAGAGCACAGCTGCTCAACAGCTACATCAAGAAAAATTGCTAATCCTATCTAATAAAAGGGTAATATGCAAATTAACTGTCACTCCATCACAAAACGGCGACGCCAATAGTCACAAGATGGTGGCACCCAATCCTTTCAGCCCCACCGGAGTCCCCCAGTCCTGGGGGGTTGCTGCTGAGAGCGGGCAGCGTGAGCGGCCTGGCAAAATGCTTGCTTCGTCCCAGCCTGGCTGCGGATGGGCCTCTGGGCCGCGGAGTGGCCAGGCCCCACAGAGAGCTACTGGCCCATGGATTCATGCGCAGGGCTACTAGTAAATTTATAAGATACTGACAATGAAGCCTAACTGAAAATTTTATAGGAATAGAGGGAGCAACCATGAGGGCAAGCTCTGTGAGTACAGGAACCATGTGACAATATTATACCCCTAACATACAGCATGGCTGATACAGATAAAGCCCTCAACGAATACATGAATGAATGATATAAAAAGGCAGGGTGAGAAAAGGTACAAGAGGAAAACAATTTTTAAAATGTTACTACATTTGTTACTTTCTTAGTTTAATATAAGAAGCAATACATATTCATAAGGAAAATTAAAAAATATAAATGATGAAAGTTTTATTATGAAATATATAATATATAAAAATGTTATATATCTAAAGTATCAAGAATAATAATGAAATGAATCCTGATATAGCCACCATCCAGATTAACAGAACTTGACCGATTCTTTAAGCACCTGTGTGTCCTCCAATCTCATCCCTTCCCTCCCTCCAGAAGTAGCTGCCTTCCTGAATTTTGTCTTTATCATTTCTTTTCCTTCCTATATACTTTTATCACATGAATGTATTCCTGAACATAGATTTTGCATGCTTTTTGCATTTTATATAAGTGGACTCATATAGTAAGTATTCTTCTGAGTCTTGCTTTTGTTTTTTAGCTCAGCATTATACTTTTAAGATTCAATTCATGTTGCTGCATAAAGCTATAGTTTCTTCATTTTTACTCTTTTATAATATCTCCTATTGTATGACAATACCACAATGTATTTTTAAATATATTTTATTGATTTTTTTTACAGGGAGGAAGGGAGAAGGATAGAGTTAGAAACATCAATGAGAGAGAAACATCGATCAGCTGCCTCCTACACACCCCCTACTGGGGATACGCCCGCAACCAAGGTGTATGCCCTTGACTGGACTCAAACCTGGGATCCTTCAGTCCACAGACACGCTCTATCCACTGAGCCAAACCGGTTAGGGCAATACCACAATGTATTAATCCATTTCCCTGAAATGGATATAGTTTTGAATTGTTGCTATTATAACCAATACTATCCTGAATATTCATTTTTTACCAACCTGTTAAGCATTTGCAAGGGTTTCTTTAGCATATTACCTATGAATGGAGGAATCTGCATATATTTCAAATGTATGAGATAATGCCAAATAGTTTTCTAAAGTGTTTTTACCAATTTACACTTGCACAATAAAATTATGCTTCACAATATAAAATGTATTTATACAATAAAAATACAATCCACAATAAAACATACAGAAAGAATCACCTGAAATATCTCTCAGAGGTAGCCACTAATAATATTTTGATGTATAACTGGCCAAACATTTTTCTCTGTGTGTGTTTTATTAAAATAGAGTTAAACAGAGTTAAAAATACTGATTACTATGTAGTTCCCTGTTTTCACTTACTATACATGATAAGCATTTAAAGAATAAATGTTTTATGCACCTGCTGATGCTTACAGAAACATTATAGAGTAATCATCACTCCCAATCCCAGACTTTGAGATTCAGCTGCCACCTCTGTAGCCGGACCCAAGCACACTCTTTAGGCAGTTAGTGCTTCCATCTCTTTGCTCCCTGGCACCTTGTGCATTTCCCACATTCTGCCTCACTGTCTACAGACCAGAGTGTACCCACAACGCAATTATGACTTCTTGGAGAAAAAGAATCACTCATATTTATCTCTATGTTCCCAGTGCCCAGCACTGGGCCTTGCATATAAGCAAATCCATAGACATTTCTCTGATTAACTAACAAATCCACTTTTATGAAGCAATCTGACTTAGCAGTTAATAGGATCAGCTCTGATAGTTATTGGGCAAGAAAGAAAACCTCTTAATAAGCTATGATTTGGGTGTTAACCTCTCTCAGCCTCAATTTTCCTATCTCTAAAATGGGGAAGCAGTAGTATCCACTTCTGTAGGGTTAAATGAAAAAAATCAATTGCAAAATACAGTACCTAGGAAATGGAATAAGAGCAATACTTCTTATGGTATCATGGTATTATTGTCACTTAGAATGGAGGAAAAAGACTCCTTGATAAAGCACAGGAAATCATGGTGTCCATCATGCTCAGGGGAGATGGTGGGGAATATTTGAGTGTGATTTTCCCATCAGCTATGTTTTCTAAACTAAAATGAAACTTGGATTACAGAAAACAAAAGGTCAATTTCACACTTCCTGGGATAGATAGCTTCCTTGGTCACTAGTCTCCCAGCATTTCCCTCAAGCCCTCCCTTACTCCCCATACCCTAGCCACAAGCATCTGCTGCCTTGTCTTCTGCACTAATCTAGACAAAAGAAGAGGACAAAACAGACAAATTTCAAGGACCAAAATGAAATGTAACAGTCACTTATAACAGTGAACACACAATATTTACGCTGTTCCTGACACTGTTCTGAGTACACTTCAGTATTACCTTTTACAATCTAACAGCCCTGTGCATGAGGGCTACCATTATTGCTTGTCTCATTTTTTTGTTCTTATATGTTTATTTCTAGTTTGCAGATGCAAGATTTTTTAAAGAAAAGAAACGGGGGAGATGCCGGAAACCAGTCATTGTCTCACTAATTAGAAAGGTGTAGACAAGGAACCTGGAAGGCTGGGCAACCTTGAAGCTCTGAAAGGTCGGAGCCAACCACTTCCCATCTAACTGAGACAATGGTAGCTGAAGCAACTTCCCCACCAAATAATCATGTAAATCCTTACTGAATAAGATAATCTGCCTGTTACTGGAATTACCTGCCTAAGGGCAATGAGTGTATCCCATAACCTTAATAAAAGGGATAGCAAAGCCAGAGTGGATGGTAGTCCTCCCACTAGAGGTGGGCTCCCGCCTGTCCCCCAATATTCCCAAAGTAATACTTTTCTAGTCTCTTTTCATTTGTGTGCGGCCTTCTCCAGAACCCGAACCCTGAACTGGAACCCTGAACCATGCGGGACGTGAAAGGGGTTCCCACAACTATATTCCCTCTGCTATAATTTATATCCCTGTAACTGTCCTATCATTTGCCAAGAGTATATGTCTGGCAATTTTCCCAATTCCTCTCCTCTCCATCCTACTTACTACAAAAAGGAAGAAGGAGGAGGAGGAGGAGGAAGAGGAGGAGGAGGGGGAGGGGGACGAGGAGGAAGGGGAGGGGGGAGGAGGAGGAGGAGAAGCAGGAGGGGGAGGAGGAGGAGGAGGAGCAGGAGGGGGAGGAAGAGGGGGAAAGCCAATCCCAAAATCTATTTTCCTTAATACATGGAAACATGCCATTCCTTTCATGAAATGAACACTTTTATTTTCTCTAGGATAAAGCCCAAACACCTGTTACAACATATTAGGCCCTGATCTTTCTACCCTAAGTCCTCTCCTCCTTATCTCCATGCACAGTCAGCCACTCTGAATGCCTCATTCTGCCCACATTCCTCTTCCCTTTCAAGCTCTTCCAAGCTGTTTTCTTGCTCAATAATGCTTTTTCTGCCTCCTGCTCTGACTGCCTACTCCTGTCCACCCACTACAGCCAGATTAATTTTCTGGTCTTCCAGCATCTGGGAATGGCTGGAAACCCAGCAGTGGTCCACCTCCTCTTTACCCTTAATTTCTTCCCCAATCTCTTTCCAAATCCTATTGATTCTACCCTCTAAACATCTGTAACTTTGTCTCCACCTTTCCATTACTACACACATCACAGTGAGTAATCAAACTCCCAGTCTCCAGGTCAAACTTCTGAGGGGACACTTTGCATATTAGCCTTTTATATATATAGATAGATAGATACTTCAGGTGTAGAGAGAAATCAAACCCAGTGTTGACCCATAGTCCTCTCTTTCCTGCACAGCCCCTTCTTCTGAGCTCATTCAGGGACAGCTTAGGACAGTATTTAAGAATGTGGCCTCTGGTACCAGATTTCCTGGATTCCAACCTTGGCTCAACTGCTTATTAGCAGGGTGCCCTCAGGCAAAATAACGCCACTCTACAGTTAGTCCATGGGCTTTGTGTGCAGGGAACCTCATTCACCTTTTTCTTGGTGAATTTTCCACACCTTTTCTTGGTGTAATTTTTTCCTTCCTTCGCTCTTAGGCGAAAAATATTTTCTCCTCCAGACGTCCCACGGTCAGGCGCCAAATGTGGGAACCCCTTTCATGTCCCGTGTTTCCAGCATATAGTCAATAATCCTACCTAATAAAAGAGTAATATGCAAATTAACCATCACTCCAGTACACCCACAATCCACACCCACCAGCCAATCAGGAGCGAGTATGCAAATTAACCCAACCAAGATGGCTGCGGCCACAGAGTGAGCAGGAGGCTTGGGTTTCCCTGGCAATGGAGGAAGCTAAGCTTTTTGCACACACTGGCAGGCCCAGGCCTCCACTCAAGGCTACAAAGTTTCAATTATAGAAGATAAAGAAATCCCAATACCAGGGCCTCTGCTTGGGTCACCGGGGTGTGTGGCTGGCCTGCAAACCACCAATAGGCCCCTCATTCAGGCTTCCCCATACCCCAAGGGAACCCCCACCCTGATCCGGGATACCCTTCAGAGCAAACCAGCTGGCCCTCACCCATGCACCAGGCCTCTATCCTATATAATAAAAGAGTAATATGCAAATTGACCATCACTCCAACACACAAGATGGCTGCCCCCATGTGGACACAAGATGGCTGCCACAAGATGGCCAGCAGGGAAGGGCAGTTAGGG
The DNA here is from genome assembly GCA_026230045.1 of Corynorhinus townsendii. Lineage (NCBI taxonomy): Eukaryota > Metazoa > Chordata > Mammalia > Chiroptera > Vespertilionidae > Corynorhinus > Corynorhinus townsendii. The sequence goes on along the minus strand of JAPDVU010000008.1, from coordinate 46,969,737 downwards.
GTCACCAGGCCAGTAGAGGAGGGAAGTTGGGGGTGACCAGGCCTGCAGGGGAGGGCAGTTAGGGGTGAGCAGGCCTGAAGGGGAGGGCAGTTAGGGGTGACCAGGCCTGAAGGGGAGGGCAGTTAGGGGTGACCAGGCCTGCAGGAGAGGGCAGTTAGGGGTGACCAGGCCTGAAGGGGAGGGCAGTTAAGGACAAACAGGCTGGCAGGGGAGCAGTTAGGTATCAATCAGGCTGGCAGGGGAGTGGTTAGGGGGTGATCAGGCAGGCAGGCGAGTGGTTGGGAGCCAGCAATCCTGGATTGTGAGAGGGATGTCCGACTGCCTGTTTAGGCCTGATCCTACCGAGATTGGGCCTAAATGGGCAGTCGGACATCCCTTGAGGGGTCCCAGATTGGAGAGGGTGCAGGCTGGGCTGAGGGACACACTCCCCATGCACGAATTTTGTGCACCGGGCCTCTAGTATTGTAATAACTATATATAATGTCAGATGGGTACTAAACTTACCTGGGTGATCACTTTGTAAGTTATATAAATATCTAATCACTATGTTGTATACCTGCAACAAATATAATATTGTATGTCACTTACAATGAAAAAATAAAAGAAAAATCAGATATAAAAAGTAATTTACAATGCTATGGTCTCTCCCTAAAGCTTTCCTGGGGTCTGCTGCTCAGGTCCTGTGGCTTGGCCCACCCCATGTGGCAGTGACATGGAGAAATTTGACTCCAAAGACTTCTCCACCTCCAAGGGTGGACTACATGCCTTTGGAAAGAGGCCTTCTAAGGCCTCTCCTTAGAAGAAGTGGAAGAGGAGGATGTCAGCGGGGAATCTGGAGGAAGCAGCAGTAAGGAGGAAGACAGGGTTACAGAGGAGAAAGAAAGCACTGGGTCAGAGGATGCAAAGAAGAGGAAGGAGGATGAACTGTGGATGAGCTTCCTCAATGATGTGGGACCAAAATCAAAAGTGCCCCCAGTCCACACATTAGAAAAAGAGAGGAGACTAAAGAGACGAGTTCAAATTGTTGGTCAAAGCAGAAGAGCTAGAGAAACCTAAAGAAACAGAAAAAGTTAAAATCACCAAGGTGTTTGATGTTGCTGGTGAAGAAGTTAGGGGACTAAGGCAGTGGATGCTACATCTAAAGAGGCCAAATCCTTCTTCAAGCAAAATGAGAAAGAAAAACCACAGGCTAATGTCCCTTCAACTTTGCCATCACTCTTTGCCCTGTCAGAGTGGCAGAAGTTATGTAGTAGTTACAGAGAAACCTAAGAAGGAAAAGGATTGAGTGCTGCTACCACAGTGGAAATGATAAACACCGACAAACGCAGCTGTGTAAGGACCAGAGTACTGTGAACAGAGCTCTCCAGGCCTGGCCCTGAACTTTTTAAACTGTGATTTGCAATCATCCTCTAATAGAATAAAAATTATTATAGTGCATAAAAAATAATGTAAAGGAAAAATTTAAAAAGAATATAATATAAAAAAACAGGACAGACAGGTCCAATTGCAACTCAGGTCCTGCGAGATCCTTGCACTGGCCTTCCTGGGAGGGACTCCAGGGGCACTTGCCTCATGGGAAACAGGAGAGCTGAGGTTACCACGTCAGCTCCTGAGCCCCAAACGTGCACCCGCTGGGAGGCTGAGTCACCAAACATATGACCAGAGTCATCAGCTCTTGATTAAGCACCTGGAAAGTTGTAACAAAATAAACTCCATGAGGTTGAGTATTAATTGAATAGCCCTAAATTGGTGTTTTGTACTAGATGTTGCTATGGAAACATCAACAATAAAGTAACCTAAAGACACTTGCCCTGTGAACAGGAATTCCTCTTTTCAGCATTGCCTACAAACCAAGCCCTCCCTGTCCTTTAGCTCACAAGAACTGTTTACATGTGCACATATTAGGGTGCCTGCTCTGCTTGGATCCACTCAAATGCTGTCAGGTACCACCTAGATGCTGACCCAGATCTCTATCTCTAACCCAGATCTGTCTCCAGAGCTTTAGCCCTTGAATCAATTAGGATCATGTTCTGCTTCAGGTGACAGAAAACCAATCCCAGTGGCTTAACTAAATCAGGATTTATTTTTCTCAGATGGTAGCCAGCCTGGGCCACACAACAGCTCCACCACGCCGGAATCCTTCTGTCTTTCTGCTCTGCACCCTGTAGCATAGGGCCTATATCCTCACGGTCACAAAATGGCTGCATCTTATCTAAGCATCACAACACGGTTTATGCAGGAAAAAGATAAAAGGATAAGGGTAAAAGTCAAACGCCAGCTGGGCCTGTTCATTGTTATCAGGAAAATAACAACTTCTCTGGAAACTCCACCCAGTGATGTCCACTTATTGCTTATTGGTCAGAACCAGGACACATGACCAACCATAGAGAGTCAGGGAAGACTGGCAAGAGAGCTTAGGAGGGTGGATATTTTAACTGGGCACATCACTGTCCCAAAGTTGGCTTCTGTTAGGAAGGAAGGAAGAGAGGATATTGAGTGAGCAACCAGCAGACTATTCCATGGACTTGCATTTCCAACTATCTTCTGGACAGTAATATATCATAAAAATCTCAAAATCAGTATATCCTAAAATGATCTCATCATTTTCCCTCCACACTGGTTTCTCTTTCAGTTATTATTATTTTTTTAAATTTTAACTACAGTGAAATTCACAACCATTGACCCAATTTGCTAAGGAAAGAGGCCTGACTCTTTCCTGTCCCCATACAGCCCTATCCAATCAGTATCAGTCTGCAGATTCTTCTCTGTGCATTTCCTTCCTTCTCTTACTGCCATTGTCTCAGTCTAGGTCATCATTGCCTTTGTACAACCTCATATCTCTAAGGAAATTTTGCCCTGTCCCAATCCCACAACCTATTCTTTACACATGGCTGCCAGAGGGCTTTTTCTTTTTATCTGTTTGTTTGTTTTTGCATTTTTGTTGTTAATCCTCACTTGAGGATATGTTCCATTGATTTTTAGAGAGAATGAAAAGGGTATGTGTGTGTGGGCAGAGGGGGGCGGGGGGAGAGACAGAGAGAGAAAGAAACATCGATTGATTGTTTCTCACACCAGTCCTGACCAGGGATGGAGCCTGCAACTGAGGTACGTGCCCTTGACTGGAGTCAAACCCGGAACCCTTCAATCTGTGGGCCAACGCTAAATCCACTGAGCCAAACCAACTAGGGCACAGGGCTCTTTCTAAAATTCAAACTATCTAATGCTCTCCTCTAAGTATAAACAAATTTCAGTGATTTTTCCACTATCTGTAGGGTAAAGTTCAAACTCCCTGACATGACCGATAAGGCTCTTTGTGACCTGGCCCCTGCCCACCTCTTAGGTCTCTTTGCTGAATTCCATACTCTCGTCACTATACTCTTCCCTGAAAGAGCCACTTCTCTCACTGCTGGGCTTTTGTGAATATTTTCACTTCAACTGGAAATCTCCTCTTCCCTTCCTGCTTCCTTGGCTGACTTTTTCTTATCTTTCAGGTCTCATGTCAGTCCGAGCTTTCTCTAGAAACTCTTCCCGGACCTGCCATTGTAACTCATCATTCTGCATTGTAGCCATCTGTTTATTTGGCTTCCTCACCAACAAAATCAGTAGCTCTCAAACTTATGAGAATGTCAGAAACACTACTTCTGATGTTCCGCCAGAAATCTACAGGATCAGACTTCCTGGGGGTCTAGGACCCTGTATGCCGAACAAACAGCCTGGATCATTGTGAGGTAGATGGTTCAGGGGCCAGATATTGAGGAACACTGAACCAGACAGGCATAGTGGGGCCAGATAAGGGACTAACATTTATTGAGCCCTGATTGCATGTAAGGCAGTTTATATACACGGTTTCCCCTCAACTGAAGCCTCATACTTTTGTGCGGTGTTACTGCCCCATTTGCAGATGAAACCCTCAGCGTTAATCAAATGATTAAAGTCACACAGTTACTAAGTGATGGAGCTCAAATTCAAATGACTCAAAGGCTGACTTACCCGAAACTGACACTCTTTCCCACTATGCCATGCTGCCTTGTCAATTTCCATTGCCTTGATGGAGGCTGCTTGGGGGAGAAGGCTTGATGTAGTAGAAAGGCAAGAGCTCTTGAGTTAGAAAAGTTGAATTCAATTTTGGAGACTTTCTGTGTGAACCAGGGCCAATCCCTTGATATCTCTGGACCTTGGAAAATGGGGATGGTGACACCCATAGCACTGTGGATGGACAGATCACACGGGCCCCGCAGTCTGCTTAAACTTGGAAGAGCTATGTGAATGCTAGTGCTTGTTAGGGGCTAGAATTTTAAGATGTCTCTGAAGAAGCCTGCCCAGATGCAGAGTAGGCCCTTTGCTTGGGCCTGGAGAGATGACATGGGGGGAGCAGCTTAGCTTGCCCAGAGCAGGAGGGCTTTGCATAGTATTTGGTACTTTAAAGCAGATCAGTAAACATTAACTGAAATTAATCCACGCACAGCATGGGAAGTGATTTGGGGGGAAATCGATCTTTTCATTAATTATTTGTTCCTCACTTAGCGCAAGTTGGGCCCTGAGTTGGGCCCTGGGGAGATAAAGGAGAATAAAATAGGTCCTTCATAACATGAGAGAGAAGGTGCTCAATACCATTAGAGAAGTCCTGAAACTGCTGTGGACATAGATATGATTGACCCCGACCTTTACTCAAAGAGCTCCCATCTGGGAGAGTGATGTGCTGCAGCCTAGGCAGAGTAACCAGGGTCATCAGAGGAGGGCAGAGCTGTGGGTGCTCAGTGTGGGGAGGGAAGGTGCCTGCCTGAGTGCAAGAGACTGAGAGACAGGGAAAGTGGGAAGCAGCGTGGGTGGGAGATAAAGGTCCTTGGCTCTTGGTTTTAACTCAGTGGATGGTTAGCCTCAACTTGAAGCATGGACAATGGTGGGTTTTAGGGATAGAGTGGAAGTGGATAGAGATAAATGATGTTGGGAGAGGGAAACTGGTGGGATGCTGTGAAGAACAGGATAGTGGGGGGAGGGGAGGCTGGATAGGGGTAGCAGGAGTCCCAAGAGGAGCTCTTTGCTTAGGGAATGGGTCAGAGGGTGAGTTTCCCTTCTAAGAGACCATCTCACAACTGTCTGGTGTTGGGTAAGATCAGGGCCATTAGAAGGAAGGCAGGCCTGGGCAAGCCTGGAGGAGGGGAGGTTTATTGGTGCCCTGGGCTGAGTCCTGAACTGCTGAGCAGTTCTGCCAACTCTCCCCTGAATAACTCTCCCATATGCCCACTTCTCTCCACCCCCATAGCCACCCATCAAGTCCAAGCTCCTGACATCTAGCCCCAGACCACTACTCTGGAGGCCTGTTAATGGCTCTCCCGGCATCCCCTTTGACCCCCATCAGTGCTCCACACATGAGCCAGAAGAGAAATTCTCATACGTAAGTCTGCTCTCTTTTCCCTGCTTGACACCATTTAATGACCTCCCATGGCTCATAGGATAATAATCACAGTTATTAACCTCATAGGTTATTGGAGTGAAACCATATACTAGTAAAACATCTAGGACAGTGCCTGGCACAGTGTGAGTGCCACACAGATGTTCGCTGTCACTGTAGTTCTAAGGCTGTGCCCCACCCTCTACCTCCACCTTGCAAGACCTCTTCAGGTTCACCTTGGGGTCTTTTCTCTGATGTCCAGGTGCTCCCCACCTGTCTTATTTTCATTCCTGGAATGCGTCGTGCTCCTTCATCCTTCAGAGACATGCTCTTTGGAACTTAGCCACGTGGTGAGTTATTCGTTGAGGGAAGTGTATTGGAGCACATGGCCAAGCACCCCTGTTAAAGAGAAGAACGGACACATTTGAGGGTCTGAAGAATTGTCACTAAGACCAGAATTTACTTATTTGCTGCCATCCTGAAGGTAACAAAGACACATTTCGCCCTGTGCTGGGCTATCGGCAGCCTGTATAACCTGTTCACTGACCCAGCGTTTTTGGGGTTAAAGGGAAGTTTCTGAGGCCATTGCCACTGACCATCACTCACTAGAAGCCTGAGCAAGAGCCCCAGGACAGTCAAAGCTGAAGCATCATTTTGCTTTCGATAAGCAGGACCTGGACTCTAAAATAAGGTGCAAGAGACGTCACAGTTGTCCTACCCTATTCCCCACTTGACTTCCAACCCTCCGCTCTCCAGCACCCAGTGCAGCTCATCTAATGGTCACCCGCATATGCTGGTACTGTGAGTGCTCAGTGACCAGAGGCATTCAGTGACGAGAGCCAGGAGCAGCCCAGACCTTAGGGCTCCAGGGAAGTGAGGCAGGTGGGAGCGTAGTTCACACGTCAGAACAGGGTGAGGACTGCAATCACAAGAATCTGGCCAGTGCTGCAGCTGCCTAGAGGGCATGTCTAGTGCACAGTGGGTGCCCTGTACTTATGGGGTGGATGGTTAGTCAGAGGGTGGGCATGCCTGCGCTCAACCATCCCCTTCACAGAGGAAGCTTTCGTCAGAACTGGGTATTAGTTATGGGCAGCTGTTCATCAGGTGATGGGGGATGGGCAGTGGAGGTGAAGTGTCATTTGAAGAGGAGGGAACAGTATATGCCAAAACACAGAGGCCTGAAACAACACAGAGTTGTCATGGTAATACAAGTAGCTCTGGAGGAGTGCAAGGGAGTATGTGTGGGGTAGGGGGACGTGGGGGAGCCGAAGATGAGGCTGAAGAGGAACGCAGCTGAGGCGTCATCCCGTGGTGATGGGGAGCTATTGGAAGATTTTCAGTAGAGGAAAGGTTTTCAGCAGTGACCTTTTGTTGTAGAAAGGTCACTGGTAGTCTGTGTGGGGCTCAGAAGGAAAAAAGAGAGACTGCTAGGAGGCTGCTGTAACAGTGAGAGGATGAGGTCTGACGTGGAGGAGCTGAGGAACAAGAGACTGATTCAAGACCCCTTTGCACACTAGAGTGGACAAGGCCAGATGACTCATCTAGAAGATATGTGTTATGCTCTCACTGTGTTCAAGAAAAAAATGTACCGATGTGAGAAGAGAGGTACAGAGATGAATGTGACACAGCCCTACCCAGACAGTGGGCCGCCAACACGCATGTGTTCATCACGTCGACTGAGTGCCCACTCGGCTTATGTACACAGATACAATACAGTTTCCCAGTGGCAAGTGTGCAAGGAGCAGTGCCCCGAAGCACCGTGGGAACTTAGGTGCAGGAGGGACACTCTTACCGCGCGGAATTGGCTGAGGCCAGGTGGAGAGGTGGCATTAGAGTGGGACCTTGGGGTATGGGTGTGTGATGCTTTGGGAGGCTACTCCAGACACTGGGAACAGTGTGAGCAAGAGTACAGCAATGTTAAGGTCCAAGGAACTGTGATTCAGTCTGGTGTTCCTGTGTGTGTGTGTGTGTGTGTGTGTGTGTGTGTGTGTGTGTGTGGTATGTGTGTTGAGGGGGAAAGTGAGGACATGCAAGGGCAGCCAGGGGTGGACTGTGGTGAGCCTAAGGAGCAGGGGTGGGGTGGGTCACAGAGGCTTCTGGGCAAGGTGAAGGGCATGGTCTGAGCTGTGCTTTAGAAAGACAAATCTGGTACCATGTTCAGCTGGAGGGACAAGCCCTTCCCTGAGAGATCAGTAGGTGGTCATTGGCATAGCCACCATGAGAGAAGATGATGCTGGACAAGATTTTTGGCTGGAAAAAAACCTGAAACGGAGGGCACGTGTGTGAAATTTTGCGATGGTGGCCTATTTAAGGTCCACATGTGTTCATTGTCTGTTCACTGTTTATTGTCTGTTCACAGGGCCAGATTTCATGCTGGACCCAGAGGGTGGGGGCAGATTCAGGCACAGTTAAGAGGATCTCATGCTTGGCAAGCTCACAGGCTAGCTGGGAGAAGAGAGGAAGGAAACATTTGTTGCCTTTGGATTAAGTGCCAGGTACTGTGCCAGAAACTTGATATACGTGATCTCACTTAAGCTCAAAACTACAGTCAAATGGGGTAGGTTATCTTCATTTTTCAGATATGCAAACAGACTCCGAAGGGTGAAGTGAACTTGCCCAAGATTGTAGTACCAGCAAATTAAGGGAATCCTCCAAAGACAGTGCTTTGTCTCCTAAACCAAGAGTCTCCATTGAAGCCATCCAGATCATTCTAGCATTCATTTTCCTCATTGCACATGTAAATATCAGTAATGATATCAATAACCAATCGTGGAGAGGTACCAAGAATTGGTCCAGGCACTTTATGTATATGAACTAATTTAATACTTGCAACAACCCATAAGTTAGATACTATTATTACCCCCATTATATAGACAAGAAAACTGAGACACGAAGGGGCTAATAGTTTATCCAAAGTCAAACCACTGGTAAGTGGAAGAGATAGGATTTGAACCTGGGCAGTCTGGCTCAAAGTCCATGCTCTTGACCAATGTGTTATTCATAAATAGTAGCCAGATAGACTCTCATACGTAGATGTAAATTAAGTCACCTAATCTGGTTATTTGCAGATGTTTATTTATTCATTCAAGAGTTATTGGAGCTCCTTTTGCATGCCAAATCCTATGTGCGGCAGAGGGAAGATCCAAGAATATCCAAGACAAAGGCCTGCCCTCAAGTCTGGGGTTGGGGGGGGGGGGGGGAGGCGGGGGAGAGACAAAACAATGAAAAGGTTCAGTGAAGTACAGGGAAGCCATCAGAGGGTTTGAGCAGAGGTGCAACATGATCTGAACTACGTTTTACCATGTTCACTCTGCCTGCCGTGTACACAAAAAAAGAGGGGAAAGGTGGGAGTCAGAAGACAGGGAAGACTGGTGCCGCTGATCAGGAGAGAGAACCAGTGGTGGCCTGGGTGGTTGCATTACAGCCTGGTGTCACTGTTTGGCTAAGAACTCTGTTTTAACACCCTGGGGAGTAGGGACACTAGTGTTCCATTAACTGTTGGCTTCACCACTGACTGACCTTGTTTGGTCTCTGGACAGGCCATTTCAGCTGGACCGATAGGAGGGGCTTGGGTCAGAGTGTCTCTAAGGCTCCTGTCATCTCTAAGATTGAATGTCATTACTGAGCTTACCTTCCGCCAATGACTTTATCTAGCTATCTAAGCTCCTTACCATGGCCTCAAAACCCCATCTCCCACATCATTTTCCGCCATGTTTCCTATCTTTAATTATTCTAGCCACACTGGCTTCCCTTCTACCCTCGGATAGTCAAGCTTATCCTTAACTCATTGCCTTCACACCTGCTGTTCCCTCAACTTAGGATGCACTTTCCCTAGATCATCACATGGCTAGGTCCTTCTCCACCTGACCTTAGCTCAAAATTCATTTCCTTAGAAAGGCCATTTCTGACTACCTTAACTTAGATGGACCCCACCCCCCCAACCCACTCAAATCTGCCGTATCAATTTTCCTAGTTTACATTACTCCTAGGACATATAATAAACTGAAATCATCTTATTTAGCTGTTTACATCTTTAGCTGTCTTCCCAGTACAATGCCAGTTCCATGTGACAGATCTTGTGATTATGATTATCCAGTGCTTAGAATAGTATATGCATGGTCAGTACATAGTAGACACTCAATAAACATTTGTTGAATGAATGAGTGAATGAATGAATAAATAAGTGAGCCATCTTTCAGCTTTTTGTAACACACAGTCTAGAACAGGACATTTTCCATTTCCTGAATCACACAAAAAAATTACTTTACATGATTAAAAGAACAGATCCAAGGGAAAAAATTAACATGCATTCTCCTGAATTAATCTTTTGGGTTTTTTTTAAATCATGGAGTCATAGACTGTCCAAGTTGGGTAAGAACCATGTGAGTCTTCTTAGAGTCAGACAGACCTGGATTCAAATGCCAGCTCTGTAGCTTGCTAGATCCACATGCATGTATAGGTCACTTATCCTCTTGAGCCTCAGTTTTCACAGCTGTAAAATGGGGGCAATAATGCCTACCTTGGAGAAGGCATTAAATTAGCTATTAGATAGGATGTGACAGATATACTGTGGGCACTCAGGAAATGTTCATTTCTCCTCCTTCCACTGAAGGACCATGGGGTGTGAGCCTGTTTTAGTCTCCAGGCTGTGACCTCCTGAGGACAGCCTTGTCCTGAAGACCTCTGTATGGTGAACAAATGGTGGAACCCACTCCAAGGCCTTCCTTAGGCAGATGAGGAAACTGCGGCCCAGAGAGGCAAAGTGACTGTCCAGATCATTCAGCATGTGAATGGCAGAGTGTGGAGTAGCATATGGCTTAATTGAGAGCCCAGCACTGTTTATCCCCCCAATAGTCTGGCGCTCTGGTTTTATTTGTTATTCAGCATTCTGGGCCCTGTCCTAGATTTTGTACGCATCCACAAGGCTCCTCAAGCCTCAGGGGGATTTTTTAGGCTGCAAGGAAGCCTGTGCCAGAGCTAATAAACAAAAGCTGCAAAACTTCGTAACCTTTACAAAAAGTGTTTACACCCAGGATTACCACTGGCTTACAATGGTAAACTCTCTGAATCAGTTCTCCCTGGATGGAAGTATAGGCAGAGACACACAACTATGTTCACCAACCCCTCGCTGTGCTTCTGTATCATTCACTTCAGTTCATAATGCTTCCTGAGTCCACTCCAGTGTTTGGCCTTGTGCTGGGCCCTGCACCCCCAAAGACCAGTGAGACCACTGTGGGGGGTGGGAGCAGATGTGGACATAGGCAAGGACCACATGATGTAATCTGAGCAGAGACAGAAAGAAATTCAGGAAGCTGGGGGAGCCCAGAGGAAGGGTCCTTGGCTCAACTTGATAGAGGCTGTAGCTAGGGCTTCCTGAAGGAGGTGACATCTGAATTTTTCTTTTCTTTTCTTTTTTTCTGTATGAGGAATATTCTCTTGTTCTGATAACATGGTTTTCACCAAATCTGGAAAACATGTGGTTGAGGTGAAATGAACTACTCCCAAACACTTTAATTTTTGCTTCTTGGATGTTTGGGTAATCCTGATTTGCCATGGGATCCTGATGTAGGCATTTTTGCCATAATGCTATATGTACAAACCTCAAAATAAAACAAAGTTGAAAAAACCCTTTTGTAAAATCTCACAGTGTAAAAATTATAGGGTTTAACTAAAAATAAGTTTTGGGCGGACCACTTAAAACCAATGGGTCTCTGAAAGCAGAACTCGAACAAGTACAGCACCAGGGCTAATGGCCATCAGCTTTAGTGCCCAACCTCATGATCACTTCCCCTAGCAACCTTAAGCCTGAGGTTTTGTACTTCCTTCCAGAAGCATGACCTTTATAGCAATTGCGTCCACCAGAGACTAGATTTATCGAAGTGAAAAATCTGATCTAAGGTTTAGACTTCTTCAAAACTAAAAATTTTTTTTTCATAAATACTAGAGGAAGTATCTCCGCAACTTCTTTATCTGCAGCCCTGCTTCCCCAGAGTGCCTAACGTAGCGGAAAGGCTAGTGGTTCTCAAAGCCAACTAAATCAGTGACAACTTGCACCAGAGAAAATCGCTTCTGCAGGATTTTCAGCATTCCTGTGAGGTCTTCGTAAATGGCTACAGCTTCCTCGTTAGTTGTGAGAAAGCGTGTTCCTAATTGCTTGAAAACACAAGCATGCTGGAATATATTGCATATGAATCAACACGACTTCTTTTCATATGGACAGTGCACCTCTTCACCACTCGTATGCGAGCTATTCCTATAAAAGAAACGCATTTCAGCAGCACGGAGAGGTTTGTGTTTTCACAGCGCTCCAGTCCTCTCCTTTCTTCCTGCTAATGGCCAGAGATGACTCACCCTGCACTGTGCATGCACCCCTTTACAAGAGACACTCTTGCCCACTCTTTTCTTCAACCACCACCACAGTTTCGTGGATTGCGACGTGTAGGTGATAGACATCACCCCACCCAGAGGCTCCCTCTCAGAGGAGGAGGGGAGGGAATTAACCACTGCTGAGTGCTCTCAGGCCACAAGCCTTGCTGTGCCAGACACCTGCCATTTGCCACCTAATTCATCCTCACAACAGAGAGGTGAGGCCGAGGAGGGTTTATTTCCCGTACAGTTTGATATTATCTCCACTTTTCAGAAAAGGAGCTGGGAACTCAGAGATGTTCAAGGTCACCTACCTGAGAATTGACGAGGTACCTGGCCCTACGTGAAAGCTAGCACCTGTGGTCCCCACCACCCCGCCTGCCTCAGGGAGCCAGACTAGCACTGGCATCAGAATGGAGGGGTTATCCCACTGCAGAACAGCCTTGAAATCCAAAATGCCTTCCAGGCCCAGAGCAGAAGCTCACATCTGAGCAGGACCATGTAAATAATGATCCCCATTTAGCGAGCTTTATTATGAGCCAGGCACTGTGCCAAAGGCCCTGCAATATTCTCTCTCTATAGTTCTCCCAAGCCCTATGAAATAAGGATTAAAAATTTTTTAAAATTAAATTTATTGGGGAGACATTGGTCAACATGAACATATAGATTTCAGGTGCGGGCTTCTATGTTACAAGATCTGTATATTGCACCATATGCTCACTGGCCAAAGTCAAATCTTCTCCTGTCACCATATATTAGGACCCCAGCCCCTTCCCACTGGAAAGCATTTTTTCAAAAACATATTTCATTGATTTTTTTACAGAGAGGAAGGGAGAGGGATAGAGAGTTAGAAACATCGATTAGAGAGAAACATTGATCAACTGCTTCCTGCACATCTCCTACTGGGGATGTGCCAGCAACCAAGGTACATGCCCTTGACCAGAACTGAACCTGGGACCTTTCAGTCTGCAGGCCAACGCTCTATCCACTGAGCCAAACCGGATAGGGCTGGAAAGGATTTTTAAACCAAATTTGCAAGTGAAGAACCTGAGGCCAAATGAAATTCAGCAACCTGCCCCAGGGGCTTGTTAATTAAAGGGCGGGGATCCAAATCCACATCCTATTGACTCCTGGGACTCTAAGCTGTGCTGGAATCAATGGAGCGTAAAGGGGCTGAGGCCACTTCCTGTTTGTCTCAGTGTCCAGAAGGAACCAATGACCAAGGGCAGACCCCTATAGGGAATTTACTGAGTCTAAGACTCTCACTGTGAGGATGCACAGGAGGCTGAGACTTTGCCAGATAAAGAAGGGGGTGATGAGGGCTTCATTGGAGAGCAGACAGTATTTTCCATCTCTGTCCCTGCCTGGGCCCCATCCCAACCCCCATGTGGGAAGGGTAAAGGAGAGCTTCTTTCTTACTTAACCCAACTGAGGGGGTCTTCCAGGAAACCATCCAGACACCCTGTGGCCTCTGACTCACACCTGTGTCTATGGGCGAGATGCTTGCCTAGAGCGCCCACTGGTGGCTAAGTCATGAGATGGAGTGCTTTGGAAACAGCCCTGATTCTGGCAGGACAAGGATGCCTGGGGTTGCCCATGGGCCAGATGTGTACCCCAAGGAGAGGACCTAGATTAAGATGACCACCTAGAAGGGCAGGTGACCCCTCAGGAGGGACGAACAGGAGCTGAGCTGAGAGAACAGATATAGCTTTCAGCCAAAGAAGGCAAAGCCAAGACAAGGGACACCCCAATGGATGAAAAAGGGCTTTGAGGGACCCACAGAATGCCCCCCACCCGCCACACACACACACACACAAGACAAATGCCAACAATTTCACAAAGCTCTCTTGAAGAAGGCTCCAATGCCAAGTTTCTCTGTACCAGTTGTTAGACCCTGTCTGTCCCTTATCTTTCCTCCTGTCCACTTGCACCTAAAAGGGGGATTAGAGTAGGGGAGGGGAGAACAACAGCAGCCAGAGAATGGGGGTAGAGGTGCCCAGCCCAACAAGGGCACCCACTTAGAGGCCACAGAGCTAGATGCCACACACCTTTGGACACAGAACTCAGTCACTCCCTTCTCATGCCAAGAGGAAAATAATTCAAAATTGGTTTCATTTTGTTTGGTTTTGCAGTGATGAAACACTTCACACCTGGATTGTTACATTAGAAAGGTTCAGTCCAATATACCTTTAAATACTGTCATTCCTTTGCTTTGGAATAGGAGTGGGAGGGGCCTGCTAAAATCTGGTTAGACTGTGGCCCCTCAGTTCACCCCTGACCTCCTATGAGCACAGATGTTCCTGGGGGAAAAAAAAAAGCCTGGCTCTGGACAGGAATGGGCACACACCACAGACGGGAGGAGGCCGTGGCACCGTGGCACCCACCACTGGGCGTCAACTGTGTGCACGGAGCAGGAACTTTCTCATGCTCCTGGGAGAAGGTGGAGGATGCTGTGTGTGAAAGACCTGGGGGAAAATGAGTGTCCCCTCAGGCAGGCTCACAGATCACTGTCTCTGCGAGGTTCCCAGGGGAGCTGTGCCAAACTAAGCAAGCCCAAGGGAGACGGCCAAAGAAACCTCATTCATTGTGGGGTGAATGGGAGGCATATTGCTCTTATACAAAGGTAGGTATGATTTCCCCCTTTTCATATATGCATTCATTTATTAACAGACATTTATAGGCATTGGCATCTACTATAAGCCTGGCACTGTGCTCCATTCCGTGTATAATATGCTAATTTAATAAGAGCTTTTCAGGAAAACAAGAAACATCACCTCACTAAATGCACATGCCCATTTCCAGATATATCCGGATTTCAAAAAAACCAAGTGAGGAGAATAATGCATGTCTTAGAAGTGAGGAGCTGCCCTGGCTGATGCTGCACACGGAAGGGTCTCGGGTTCAATTCCCGATCAAGGGCACATACCTGGGTTGCAGGTTAAATCCCCAGACCTGGTCGGGGCACTTGTGGGAGGCAACAAATTGATATGTCTCTCTCACATTGATGTTTTTTCTCTCTCTCTCTTTCTCCCCCCACCCCCCCTTTCCCTCTTTTCCTCCTTTCCACTCTCTTAAAAAAAGAAATCGATGGAAAAAATATCCTCAAAATATTCTTGGGTGAGGCTTGCCAAAAACGAGAAGAAGTGAGGAGCGATGGCAGCTCTCTTGGATAGGACTGTGGTGCCAGCCTGGCTCCCACCAGGCCTCTCTCCAGAGCTGGACTCTGCACCTGGTTTCCACCTTGGCTGGGACCCAGCTCCAAAGCTGCCTGGAGCCCTGGGAATCAAATGCTCAGGACCCTGCCAAGGCCTTGCTGGGCCATCTGGGCGAGCCCTGGATGGCAGAACAGGGTGGAGCCTGTGTCCAGATGGCTCCTGTGAGTGGCACAGCTCCTGGAAGCAGTCTGGGAGTGCTCTCCCACTGGCACACCAGGCTTTTCTGGGACGAAAACTCAAGATGAATGATAATGACATACGGTGAATTCCTTTACAACTTTTTCCTTTTCATTACCTAACTCAAATGTTCTTTGATGAGAAGTTGGAAAAAATAGAGAAAGCTAAGGAAAATAGTTATTAACCTCACTACCCAGAGATTAGCACTTTAAAAACTTTTTAATATGTTTTTATTGATTTCAGAGAGAGGAAGGGAGAGGGAGAGAGAGATAGAAACATTAATGATGAGAGAGAATCATCAATTGGCTGATTCCTGCACACCTCCTACTGGGGATCGAGCCTGAAATCTGGGCATGTGCTCTGATAGGGAATCGAACCATGACCTCCTGGTTCATAGGTCGATGCTCAACCACTGGGCCACCCCCACTGGGCTGAGATAAGCACTTTTATCATTTTGGCATGTAGTGTGAAAACTGATCCACCTTCCCCCTGCCTGCCTGCTGCCCTACCAACATATACACCCCACATGCACACATATCACACATACATGCACACACCCACACACAACAATATACACATGCACATACAACACACACACACAACATATACATACACACACCCGCACCATACACAGCACACCCATGCATATACATCACATGCACATACTATGCACACACATACATCATAAGGAAAATTAAAGAATGTAATAGAAGCCTTACTGGAATGGTCGGTCTGAGTCCTTCCTTTATGTGAGGGAGAGAACCGAGGAGTAGAAGTTCTAAGCCTCAGTGGGTCTAAAAACACAGACTCAAGAGCACAGCTATCTGGCAAAGGTTTCTCTTCCTGTGCTGGGAAATGTCAAGAGAGTGAGAGCTCTAACGTCTCTTCAGATAGTGCAGTGCTTTCAGGATTGTCCCAACCCTTCTGTGCAGAAATGTTTACCCCCTGCCTGGTTAGGTGTGTAATTTTAGGGACCAAAGGGACAAAGCAGTGAGGGGAAAGGAGCCATATTCCTTCCCATCTCCCCCAGGGCTTCTGTGCAGAAGGGTGGTGGGGAGGTGGGCAACAGCGCAGACCCCTAGGCAGAGACTGTAGCCCAGTGGACGGTGGCCCCACACAGCCAGGAGTGCTTCTGGGCGGTCGTCTCAAGAGAGGCAAGAAGACTGGAGCTCCTCTGACTCCTGCCTGTTAGAAAGGACTTCACTCTTGAAAGGAGAATGAAAGACATGACACCATGGGTACCGGGCACCTGCGGCCCACTTGGTGCCTTTGTGCATGAGGAAAAGGTAGCCTTCCTCAGCGCACTTCACTTCCATCGGTCACACACTGTCATGACAGTGTGAGAAAACAAGCACTTGACTGTCTTCCACCAGAAAGCTGTCATAACAAACATACAACTCCTAGCGGTGAAGGGCACATGCTTAGAAGGAGTGCTGTGACATACTGCATGACTGCGAGTGACAGCCTTGCTTCCAGGGCTCTGTCGACTTCACAGATGAGGAAGCTGAGCTGAGAGAGGGTGAAAACTTGACAAGGGTCACACAGCCGGTGAGAGGGGGATTCAAACTCAGCCAGTCTGACCCCAGAGCTCAAGCTCTGCACCATTAGGCCACTGTTTTTACTGAAAACGCCTGTTCCTCCCTCGTCTGCCTGACACACCCTTCACTATTATCCTCACAATGTCCTGCTTTAAATTTCAAATGCCACCTCGACTTATGATGTCTTCTTTGACCTCACCAAGTCCAGCTGGCCATTCCATCTCCTAGTCCATGCTCCTCACTCCTGGACTATATCCATTGAAGTCTTATCTTTCTGAATAAATTTGGTAAAATTACAGTTTGTTCCTATCCTCAGACTGTGAGCAAATTCTTCAAGGGCTGCTGGGGAAATTGAAGAGTGCCAGCTCTGTGCCCCCAGGACCTGGCATTGAGCCTGGCACAGAGGAGCCAATCGGGAATGATAGATGAAAAGAACTGAAATGAATTCGCGCATGAGAGGACTGAACCCAATGTTCTCCCAGACCCCTCCAGCTCTGACCTTTATAAGTGCATGTCTCAGGGTTTGATTCTAAACCTCTGGCAGTGCTAAGGGGCAGAAACTACAGGGGTGCAGAACAGAGGGAGACAGGACAAAGAGTAATTGCCAGCAAGCAGCAACCACATCTCCTCAGAAGATGGGAATTGGTTTAGATATCATGGTGTTTTTTGGAAGGCTCACGTGAGCCTGTGAAACACCAATGAATGCCGAGGGCTCCCCAGACAGATCGGCTGGAGAAGCAGTCAAGGTCATGACCAACCTTGAAATCCCTCAGATGCTCCTACATTAATAGATTTTCAGGAAAAGAAGAAAAAACAATGAGCTGCCATTCTGGGATCAGAGAACATAATTAATGCTCTCACTCAGAAAAGGACAGGGACTTTCTGTCAACTTCAGTCAAGTATCTAAGGACATCCTGTGGGTGCAGAACTTCTGGAGAAAACATCAAAGAGCTCAGAGGGGTGACAAGACTCAGCTAGCGAGGCCCCTGCTTCCATCCCCCTCTCTTCCCTTAGTGGATTACAATTGAGCTGCCACTATGAACTGGGCCCTGCCCAGGGAAGAGCAAAACTCAGCTGGATCTCCAGGGGCCAGTGGTGTCTCTTGCTCACTGGATCTCACGAGGACTGAGCTCTGCTTTCTGGGGCAGCTGACACACAGTGAGTCGCATTGGTGTTGGAATTAATTTCGTTAGAATTCTGTTCAATTCACTTGTCACTTGAAAAAAATAACTCCCAGTGTACCAAAAAGATTCATAAAGTTGATCTTGCCCCTTCCTTAAGTCATTCAGTACGTTTTTATTGCACATCTATCATGCGCCCCCTGGACCAGCTCAGCAGCACCTTACCTTTGTCCTCCTCTTCCACACTCTTGGCCTTGGCAGGTCAGCCTCAACCCACCTGGAGTGAACTTCCAAGGCCCTCCTAGGCCAGAGATATTGATGCAATTTATGGTGGTCTCTGTCCCACCTGGACCAGGACCCAAGAATCAGGAGGGATTGTGTTACTCAGAACTCAGGGCAGCAGATACTCAGCTGCTGCCTGGGCTCCAAGGACTGAACACCTAGCGTGGGGGCACACACATCGGGGCAGAAGGATCTTCTGAATGTCTGGCATTGCTCTACCAGTCCAGACTTCGTACTTCTTCATAGCAGAGGACATAGATAAGTAACATTTGTTTTTCCTTATGAAAGGATGGGGAAAATACACAAAGGAGATAGTAAAAATTCATCATTGGGAGATAACCACTTTTAGCATGTTGATGTTTATTATTTCAGTTTTTAAAAATTCAGATACAGACACATACATTTATTTTCTTGACAAAAATAGGATTATTCTGCAATCCTTTATTATGACTCTCTTTCAAAGCATAAATTATTGTGGCTATTCCCCCTCTAATATTTCATAATATTGTCTAATGTAATGTAACACGTTATTTAACGTACCTTTCTATTGACCTCTAAGTTATTTAGAATGTTTTCCTTACTATACAAAAGGTGAATTTTCAAAGGAGATGATGGCCATTTCCTGCTAACTCACTCTGCAGCCCTCTCCCCTGCCTTTTCCTTGTGCCTTTCCACCACCAACTTGCCATCAGAACTCAGAAGTCAACCCTGACCACTCCCTGTCTCTCATTTCCACATCTAATCAGTCACCAAGTGGTCTCTTCCCCTCTGACCCTCTGCCCTAGCTCAGACCTCCTTGTTCTTTCTAGACCATCATAGAAGCTGGGCCTACTAGAGACTCCCCTCAATTCCTCCTTTCCATGCCCAATTATCTTAAAACCAGGGTAATACTCAGTTTACTCACCTGCTGTTCATGAGGGCAGAGAAAGAGGCCAAAAGCTCCTTGTCTTGGCAGAGGAGGAAAACTGTTTAAGGGGACCACTGTACCTGTGTTTTAGGGGAGAAACTGGTGACAGGACACCAGAACGAGAAAGGACTTCTGAATTGCCTGGGCACCTGTTGGGAGTCCTGGGGGTCAGGACAGGCTGGGCTGGCTCTGCTGGGGGGAGCTCAGTGGCCTGCCCACACCCTCTTTCACAGGCCCTCACGCTAGTGGGAGGAGTGAGGCCCAAGCTCTCCCAGGTGAAACTCACAAAAGGAATCTGGGAAGGTGAGGTTCTCAGGGCCGGAAAGGCCCTGCGTGGCTGAGGCACCTGCAGTGGCACACAGACCCCACTTGTGAGCTCTGTAATCCTGTCACTTCTGCTCAAGACCCTTCTTTAGTCCTGAGATTTGACACTGCCTCTTGGGCACAGGGGGAAAATGCCCTTATGTTTTCCTTCTAATCGGGGTTAATGCAGACTTTAGAAACACCTGAAAGGCCTTTTATTCCAGCCTCTCTGTTCTCTGCTTCGTGTTCTCTCCCCAGAGCATTCCAAACAAAGCTAGCTTTTCCCCAGGCCCTGACTTCACAGGAATCTTTTTCAGCCTTTGCACGAATCTTTAGAAAGCTCCTCTTGGACCACGAGGGGGAGGCACTTGCTCACATCCACGCCTCGACTTTGTAAATAGGCTATACACTTTCCCATCTTGCCCAGCAGGGCAAAGTCTCATTCCTTCTTCAAATCCCAGCCCAAAGTTACTTCCTCCATCCTTGTTTCACGAAGGCTGAGTAGATTCCATTTCTCTGGATTCTCTCACAATGCCCTGAGCTTCCCTTTACATTTGCAATTTAATTTGTTATAGCCATACCGTGGAATACTACATATCAATTAAAAGGAACAAATTATTGATACGTGCAACTATTTGGGTGAATTTTAAGGGAATTAGGTTGAAGTATAAGGGCAACCCCAAAAGGCAACATGCTGTATTATTCTATTTATAAATATTCTTGAAATAACAAAATTGTAGAGATGGTGAACAGGGTAGTGGTTGCCAAGGGGAGTAGTAAGGGGAGAGTAGTGGGTGTGGTTATAAAGGGGTAGCAGGAGGGAGCTTGTGGTAATGGAATCATTATGTATTTCTATTGTGGTAGTGGTTACATGAATCTACTAGTATATATACCAGCAATAATACTGCATAGAACTACACACACACACACACACACAGGAGTACAGGTAAAACTAGCAAAATCTAGAATATATAAAGAACTCTTGCCTTAGCCGGTTTGGCTCAGTGGATGGAGCTTGGCCCTGTGGACTGAAGGGTCCTGGGTTCGATTCCGGTCAAGGGGACATGCCTGGGTTGCGGGCGCGATCCCCAGTAGGGGGCGTGCAGGAGGCAGCCGATCAATGATTCTCTCTCATCATGGATGTTTCTATTGCTCCCTTCCTCTCTGAAATCAATAAAAAATAAAAAAAAGAACTCCGAAATCTCAACAGTAAAAAGAACAAATACCCCGAATGGGCAAAAACAACAACCACCACCACCACGGCGAGCAGACATTTCACTGAAGAAGGTAGACTTGAATAGGGTTGTAGGACCTGGGAGACAACAGTCCTGTCCCTGTCCTAGTTCCTAGGGCGAGAATCCCAAGCTTCTAATTGGCTAGTTCCAGATCCCGAAACCCAGAGGAACTGAGTGGTGTCTCTAAGGTCGGCAGTAGTTTCAATAGGTGGTTCCTGAGTGTCTGTGATGGTACAGCACTCTGCTGGCTCTGCTGGCATGGCTGGAGCTACCTGGACATTGGGGACCATGGGGGGTCCCCTTTCAGGAGGAGGGAGTGGAAAGGAGGCATGGAGAGATCTCAGTGCCAGACCTGCTCTGGGCTCTTCTGGGAGCCATAGCACCCTGCTGAAGAGAGAATGTCAGCCAGGAAGGAAAAAATTCCTGGTCTTACAAAGGGTTCTGAGGTGACCTTGAGCAAGTCACTTCTCCCCTGAGGACCTCAGCTTCCTCGTTTGCCTACCAGGGTGCAGGTCCCTACCCTAAACTATACCTGGGCTACTGAGAAGACCCAGTAAGATCAGAGATTTTAAAAAGGGCGTAGAAAAATCAGAGACCTTGGATAACAGGTGGTACAGGAGCTATTGCTGTTTAAAGTGGTCTGAGACCCCGTTCTTTCTCTCTCTCTCTCTCTCTCTCTCTCTCTCTCTCTCTCTCTCTCTCTCTTCCTTCCCCCCTCTCCCTCCCTTTCACACTCTCAGTTTGTTTAGTCATTCACCTGCTGAAGAACATTTAAGTTTTTTCCATCTTACGACTATTACAAATTAATACTTTGAGTATTTGTGTATAGGTTTTGTGTGAACCTAGTTTTCATTTCTCTAGGATAAATGCCCAGGAGTGAGATTGCTGGGTCATATGGTAAGTGTATTGTTTGGTTTTCTAACAAACTGTCAAGCCGTTTCCAGAGTAGCTGCTCCCTTTTGCGATTCAGTTTCTCCATATCCTCCCCAGTATTTGGTGTTGTGTGTTTTGTTTTGTTTTATAATCCAATATTACTTTATTTTGTTACTAAAATTGTTCCAGCTTTAACCACTGGGAACTCTTTCAGTTGGCTCATGTGCCTTTTAAAAATATATATTTTTATTATTTAAAGTATTATATATAAATGCCCCCTTTATTTCCCAGTTGACCCCCTCCACCATGCTCCCTCCCCCTTTCCAGGCTTCACATTATTGTTTGTCCATGGGCTACGCATATATGCATGTAAATTCTTTTGTTAATCTCTTCTCAGATCCCCTTCCCTCCCTCTTCCATTCCTGCCAGGCCAGGGGACCAGGATCAGAGCTGACTCTGCCCTCTGTCACTGGATGCCTGGCCCTGAACTGCCAGAAACCAATCATTGTCTCGCTAATTAGAAAGGTGTAGACAAGGAATCCGGAAGGCTGGTCAACCTTGAAGCTCTGAAAGGTCAGAGCCAACCACTCCCCATCTAACTGAGACAATGGTAGCTGAAGCAACTTCCCCACCAAATAATCATGTAAATCCTTACTGAATAAGATAATCTGCCTGTTACTGGAATTACCTGCCTAAGGGCAATGAGTGTATCCCATAACCTTAATAAAAGGGATAGCAAAGCCAGAGCGGGGGTGGGGGGGTAGGGGGGGGGCTGTCCTCCCACTAGAGGTGGGCTCCCGCCTGTCCCCCAGTATTCCCAAATTAATACTTTTCTAGTCTCTTTTCATTTGTGTGCGGCCTGCTCCAGAACCCGAACCCTGAACTGGAGCCCTGAACCACGCGGGACGTGAAAGGGGTTCCCACACTGAACAAACCGTATACCTGGTCTCTGTCTCTCCGATTCCTCTTTTGTAAAGAGAGCTAACAGTGCCATCCGAGCTCCTCACAAGATTTTGTGAAGATCATGGATAAGCAATTGCTTTGAAACATCACATGCTGTCTAGATGACAGATAGGCATTACTCAATTTATTGTTATTTTTAGTTCCTTTTCTTCTGTAATTTCTGGCTCCAGTTTATATTTGTGTACTTTGTTTCGCCAGTGCCCATGGCTAATGCCAGTGAAATAATGCCCTAATCCTCTCTTAGTCCAGATTAGCCCTAATGGCATGGGGGGCACCAGGCTCCAAGTACTAGCATGGCACCAGTACTGCTCAGTCAGTACTGACCCAGGGCCTTGTCCTGGCATTTTCACCCCAAATCCCAGCCTTGGGGAGTGGAGGAAGGAGCTCACACTATTTGCTACCTGAGCGCGTGTGTGCCAGGTCATGTGATGCGGCTCTGAGCGTGGTGTAAATGTCCCCATTGTCCATTGAAGGAAATGAAATCTCAGGGGGTAAATGCCTTGTCTGGGTGATGCAGCAAGAAAGTGGCTGGAGCAGTTGGGATGCAAGGTGCCCCAACTTTCCTTGCTACCCTAATTTGAGAGGCAAAATATTTTTCCTGCTGACTTACTTTTGTGCCTGGTTATCTCCACATAACCAAATATTTTTAGTTAAACCTTTAAGGTCCCTGTTTTTTAAAAAAAGCCACAGACTTGCCCTGGCCAGTTGTTCTCAGTGGTTAGAGCGTCGTGCCCCCAACATCACCCTGCATCCATGGGTTATGGGTTCAATTCCCAGTCAAGGGCACATAGGTACCTGGGTTGCAGGTTCGATCTCTGGCCCTGGTTGAGGTGCATTCAGGAGGCAACCAATCAATGTGTCTCTCTCA
Source organism: Corynorhinus townsendii (assembly GCA_026230045.1). Taxonomy (NCBI): domain Eukaryota; kingdom Metazoa; phylum Chordata; class Mammalia; order Chiroptera; family Vespertilionidae; genus Corynorhinus; species Corynorhinus townsendii. Next base: position 46,946,497 of record JAPDVU010000008.1, on the reverse strand, counting down.
CATCAAAGTTTCTCTCCCTCTATCCTCCCTAACTACCTTCTACTCTCTCTAAAGAATCAATGGAAAAAATATCCTTGATGAGGATTAACAAAAGAAAAACCACAGACGTGGGTAGGACTATGCTGTCTCATCTGCCCTGAGCAGTGACTCGGGAGACATTCTTGGGTTTACCTTGTGCTAAGCAGGGCCCCATGAGGGGCAGGGAGGAGACCTGGACAAGAAGGATCCAAGTTCAAATCCAGACACACTCAACAGGGTGACCTTGAGCAGGTTACCTGAGAAGGGGGAATGAAGACGTGGGCCTATGAAGCCTTTCTCTGAGGAACTTCTCCACCCAGAGTAGCCTTGGCCAGGAGAGCAACCAAGCAGTGGTGACTAGAAGTGGTTCCCGACGCACCTGCTCAGAAGCTGGTGGACTGGGTTGGAGCCCCCATCAAAGCAGTTGGACCACTGGTCTGCAGGACATCAAGTCCCTTCCAAGGTCCCCACCAAACCCCCGCCTTGGCTTCTCTGAGCGAAGAGCCAAGGAGGCTAACATCTAGAATTCTCTGTTCCTGATTCTGTAAGGTTAGCATTCCACTTTCCATTCTATGACTTAACAGTTTATTTATGGGCTCTGCAATCAGACAGACTTGCTTTTAAAACCTGTACTCTCGCCCTATCTGGTTTGGCTCAGTGGATAGAGCATCAGCTTGTGGACTGAAGGGTCCCAGGTTCGATCCCCAGTCAGGGCACATGCCTGGGTTGTGGGCAATCCCCCAGTAGGGGGTGTGCAGGAGGCAGCCAATCAATGATTCTCTCTCATCATTGATGTTTCTATCTGTCTCTCTCCTTCTCCCTTCCTCTCTGAAATCAATAAAAATATATATTTAAATAAATAAATAAATCCTGTACTCCCTCGCTTACCTGCTGTGAAACCTTGAGCAAATTATTTAATGTCACTTTTCTCATCTGTCAATCATCTTTTTGTATAGTGAGAAGGAAATAAGTCAATAAATAAGCATTAATTATTCATTGAACTTTTAAAAACCACCTGAATAAATGTTAGTTTATTTAACATTCTGTAAAATACAAAGATTGGGAGTTATTTTATCAGAGGGAAAAATGTACAGGCAATGAAGTCCTTAGTGACTGCTCAAAACCACTGCTCATTTACACTTTTACTTCTCTGAGTTTGCCCTCTGCTCTCAACTGTGGGGACCACTCTTTTCCCGCCATGCCCCACCCCGCAAGCCCCAGATTTGGGCCAGCTAGAGCATCATCTCCAAGAGTCTGAGGGAAGAAAAGCAGCAATGGGCTGGGAAGGAAAAGGGAGCGTCACAGGTAGCGCCCTCTTGTGGGCACAGCGCTGTGACAGGTCAGAGACGGGACTCCCAGCTGGGCCGGTAACTCAGTTCTCCGAGCATGTTTTCTCGGTTTGGAACTCAAGTACCAGCCCAGCCACAGTGGCCACTTGCCACCTTGCATTTTAGTCCACAGGGAGATGCTGGGGCGCGGACTGTGTTTGGCCCTCCTCTGGGTGCTCTTGGCTAGGACTGTGGTGTCCTTCTGACAAACACAAGGCTTAGAAGTGAGCCACGAGGGCCAAGGGCTCACCCCCTGGGCTACCCTAATCCTTCGAGTCACCCACTCAGTATCCTGTTGCCTTTGTCCCAGATTCTGTTATTCTTGCCATCTCTCTCACCCCCACCGCCTAGAGCATGGGCTCCAAATGATTTCGCTTCCTGCCAGGGCTAACCAAGCTCTTTGGGCAGGACTAACAGCCAAGTAACTATATTCGTACCCCTCCCCCGCTCCCGCTTTCCTCCTGAGAGTTGTGAAGAACAAATTCGGTGTCGATATGAAATGTAAGATCTGTGTGAACTTTGAAGTCTTGCCCACACTTGATTATCTAGTAGAATCCTGTGGCTTTGTTTGGTTTTAAAATCTGAAAACTACCACCACCACCATCCATGGGCATGTGTTCACACACATGAAAGTAAAAACTCATGTATCCTTGAACTAAAATTCTGGTACATTGTTTATTTATTTATTTGTTTGCTTATTATTTTATTTCAGAGAGGGAGAAGAAGAGATAGAAGCATCAATGATGAGAGAGAATCATTGATTGGCTGCCTCCTGCGTGCCCCCTATTGGGGATAGAGCCCGTAACCGGGTTATGTGCCCTGACCAGGAATTGAACAATGACCTACTGGTTCTTAGGTCTATGCTCAACCACTGAGGCACACTGGCCGGGCATTTGAAAAAGAAATGATGCTTGGTGAAGGTTTGTGCTTTGTGCCACACTGCAAGCAGCACAGAGCTGGCACGCTAGTCTTCTTCAATCTTTTTCATGGGCATTCACAGACACTCAGAAAAAGCCTCACCATCTCCAGGCTGACCCATCTTATGCTGGGGCAGCGGGCTCCAAGAGGTAGGACCACCCCTCACAACCAGTGAGGCTGCTATTGGGCTGCTATTGAGACGGGGCCGACTTCACTGGGAGGAAGTCAGAGCAGAGGTAGGTCTTTATCAAGGAGCTGGAGAGGAAGAGGTGGAATTTCACGGGGTGGGATGGGGTAAGGGGGGGACTCCTGCCCTATCCCAGCTTCAGACTTGCCAATGCACACACCTGCCATCTGAGGGAGAAAGGAGGAGCAGGAAAGGGAGTTTCTTATCACAGAGGAACTGGAAGACCTGGTTTCTGGCATGAGCTTGCTGTGCAGCCTTAGGAAAGTCACTTAACCTCTCTGGGCCTTCACTTAACCATCGGTAACATAGATGTAGCAGACCCCATTTATCCATTTATCAGGTGTGTATTGACAACTAAGTGTGTTCTTAGCACTAGCTGAATACTGGGGACCCTCTGGGGAGCAAGGGAGGCATAGTTTTTGCCCTCAGTGTAAAGTGGAGGCTGGAAAAATAAACAGAAAATAAATGTGATGAGTGTGCCTGTGGGAAGACGAAGGTACTGGGTTAGCACATCTAACCTTGCCTGGGTAGGATGGGGGAGGTCGGGATGCCTTCCAGAGGAGGTGGCACAGAGGCTGAGACAGGAAGGATAAGTGGGAGGTGGTCAGGCTGGAGGGTGTGGGAACAGGGAGGCATTCACTGCCCTCACCCTTGCTCCTTTGAGGGTCACCTTCCTTTAGAACAGCTAGCAAGGGGAGGTTCTGTGGAGTCGCTCCTGAGAGGTCTGCTAGGGATGGGAGACGCACTCCCTCCCAGCACCCATCCTGGTCCCCACCCCCTCTCACATGTCTGCACACGCTGTCAGATTTCACTGGAAGGTGGAGCAATTCAAGGGAATTACAGTGTTTGTGTCTGTGTAGGGAGAGTATTTTTAAAGCTTGAGCTAAGTATGACTTTGTCCACAGTCTACGGGAAGCATCCAAAACCCAAGCCTTTCCCAGGATCAGCTGGGAGTGTCCTGTGTTCCAGACCAGCTGCCCTCTGGTCTCCTCTCCTCTGAGCGGTTCTCACCAGCCCCCATCCAGGGATTGGCCTCCCCACGGGCCTCAGCTCCTCTCATGCAAGTCCCTGTGGGAAGGAGGCACCTTAGCAGGACAGAGGGTTTAGGTCTTTGATCCTCCAGTTCCCAGCTGCAGCAGGGAGGTGGCGCTGTCCAGGGACCTGCAAATCATTTGCCCTGGCTGGGGGAGGGGCCTGAGGGGAGAGGAGACAGGCCAAGCCTGCTGGGTGGCTGTGAGACAAACATAAAAGAGCCAAACTCATGGGCAGGTAGCAACTCATAAACTTGAAAACACTGAGGACATGTGTTTCCTTTCAACTGTGTCTCTCTTCCCGGTCCCTTGGGACTGGCTGTCTTCAAGGACGCTCTGGCTGTCTGGCTTTGCCACTTGGCATCTTCTTTAAATTTTGAATTTTCAGCTGCTCACGCACCAATGCAAAGTTAGCAGTTCTTTTACGAGGGGAGCCAGAGAGTGTGGGACAAGGGCAACAGGGCGGGGAGGACATGGGGCTGGCGACCAGGCTGCTTTGGTTGTCTGTTAGCATGTAAGAAGCCACTCCAAAGCAGAATGGCTTAGCACAACGACAGTTTCAGTTGCTCATGATTCTGCAGTCGAGGCTGGAGTCAGCGGGCTGTACCTTCTGCTGGTTTTGTCATGGTCACTCCTGTGCGTTAAGCTAGTGGGTCGGCCCAGGGTCTGAGATCTCTTGGGTGCCAGCTGGTTGAGCTTTTCTGTCTCCCGAGAGCCTGAGGTGAGCAGCTCTCACTAGCCCTACTCATGACTGGCCTCACCCCAGGTTCTCCACATGGTCTCACCAGACTCCTTCCTACATGGCAGCTTCCGATTGCAAAAGGGAAAGCGGCCAGGCCTTCTTAAGACTTAGGTGTGGAGCTGGCTCAGAGCCACGTCTATTATGTTGCATTGATTAAAGCAAATCACAGGCCCAGGCCCGACTCAAGAGGAAAGCTCTGCACAGGGTGACAATGCTAGGAGGTGGGGATCACTGAGAGCCACCAGGCTAACAGGATATCACACGGGGTGGTGGAGAAGGCAGTAAGGGATCATACCTGTCAGCCACCTTCTCTGTGGGTCTCACAGTCTCCCCCCTGCCATCATATTCTGAACAAGTGTCCTATCAACATAGCACCTTAAAATCTTTTTTAGGGCCCATCACATTTGGAGAAAGTGGCCAGGATCCTCATTAGTTAGTGAATGGATGCCCCACTGCCACACAGACACTTGTCTCTGTCCCCCAATCATGCTCTTGGTGTCCTGGGCCCCTGCCTATCTAGCAAGGACATCAGGCAACAACCACAGGTTGAGCCAAAGAGGAGAGGTGGAACTTCAAACAGAGCGAGGCTGTCGAGGAGAGTGACAGGGAGAAGAGGTTTTCCCTGCATCTCAGACCACAGCAGGCTGGCCATTCCGTCTGGGGCTGCCAGGCCTGCGGAAGTGGGCCCTGAGGGTATTTTCTAAGTGCTGTGTCCTTACAAGTGTCGGGTTGGAAGGAAGCTGTAATGGTGAGGCATGTACGGGATGGAGGGTAGAAACTCTCCTCAGACACATTTCTAAGCATAACAACTTGGATGGAGTCACCTGCTGAGAGCTGGTGGCCGCTGAAGAGACCCTGCCTGAGAATGCTTGTCAGTTTGACAAAAGAATTTTCAAAAAAAATTTTTTTGGTATTATTTATTATGTGGCACTTATATGCCAGACACCTTCTAAGTGTTTTATGTGCATTGACTTATATTCCCCACAACGACTCTGAGAGATAGCTGCTATCTCCATTTCACAGATGTGGAAGCTGAGGCTCAGAGAGTTTGAGTGGCTTACCCCAAGCCACGTAGCCATAAGCAGCAGACGGGCTTTGAGCTCAGGCAGCCTCCCTTGGGAGCCTACGTCTTAACCACTAGTTACGTTGCCTTAAGAAGCTCATGTGTTGTGTGTGCCTTAACCTAATTAGGGAGCCTGGCTTTTTTCTGTACAAAGTAGGGCTCTTTGTCAATTCTTTGCCGGAGCAAATGGGCAGATGCCATGAACCATCACTCCGCTTTGGAAAAACAGCTGCTTCTAAGAATCATCTATTTAGAAAATTGTTTCAGGGTTGACACTTCTGTCCTCAAACCAGTTTATTTTTCTCTGTTTTCCTGAATTGTGTATATAATAATTATATATACATGCTATATATACCCAGGAGTCTATATCAAGAAACAGAAATGTATGTTGGCATCTCTAACTCAGAGTGTTTTGACTAACGGGTGTGTAAAAGATAATATAAATAGCTTGTGGAATTAAACAGTAAACACAGGGAGAATTTCCTGCCTAACTCAAGAAATACAATAATCCCCATAAATACAACTACTGGCACTTAAATAAATAAAAGAGAAGAGTAAACACAAGGCATAGGACTTAACTGGGTAGCTATTTGCTGTTGCTGTATGTTGAGCTATAGACTGACGTTAGGTATCGATGCACAGAGCAATGATAATTGCAATAAGCCACCTGTGAACCCTGGGCATTGGTCTGTATTGAGCAGTAATGGACATTGCCACCACCGGACACTTTCCCTTTGTGGATATCTGCCATTGACGAGAGCTGCCGTTGATAGACAGGAGGTATTCTTTTGAAAATTCTTTATTGTTGACACATTGCATATGTCTCCTTTTCCCCCCATTGACCTCTCCCCGCCTGTTCTCCCCCCTCCCCCCCCGCCCCCATGGACATGAGGTATTGATAAACATTTATTATCAATGGACATTTTCTCCCTAGTAGACATTAGCCACCACAAAACATTAAGCTTCAATGGGCAAAGTCCTATTAGCCTATGATGGACTCTACTGTCTGGTGGACATTAAGCATGAGCAGAGGGTAGACTTCTGGCAGTCTTGTTCAGAGAAACATTCTATGAGCTGGCTTAGAGACAAGTAGTTCTTATATCTCCATCTGCCCTCTCTCTGAAAGCCTGTTGACCATGGCAATTTCGGGAAAATCAGGAGGTGGTGTGGTAACATCCATGGAGGAAAACTCCTGGGTTTTAAAGAGTCTAATCGGCTCCCTGAGCTACAGAGGGATTGGGCTACAACACACAGATCCACAAGCTCTCATCTGCTGCTCTGCCCAACACTGTCTGGGTGATTGTCCCTTCTGTCTCTGTAAATGGTGTGATTTAAGCACACCAGGGCCGGCTTCATGGGCAGCGGGACCTTAGAGGGGTCCTGTACTTGATTTAATGCTCAGCTCTTGCCATTTTGAAATTCTTAATTTTTGAACAAGAGGCCCCACATATTCATTTTATACTGGGTCCCACAAATTATGCAGCCAGTTCTGAAACTGAGGGTCCCGGCCACCTGCCCTGCGCACGTAGGCTGCCCCTCTCTGGGCCTCACTCTCCCCCATCTGTGAAATGGGGTAGGAGGGCAAGGACTTTGATCTTTGGCTTTTTATGCTCTAGGATCTAGAAATAATGATCTGATTAGAGACATTCAAAGCTGCATAACTTCCCCAATTGGTTTTCAACAGCAACATAAATGGAATCCCAGTGTTTTTTGGTTTCACAGAGAATCTCTGTCTTCTCTGATAGGTGGACTGTGCACTACTGGCCGGGTCACCAAGGTAGGACAGGCAAGTGCGAGGGATGCACAATCTGACAGGTGAGGCCAGGCCCCGGCTGGTTTCCTCGTCTGTACGTTGACAATAATCCTGATGGCAGTCATCAGGAGGAGGAAAGGATAGTATGTACACAAAGTTGGAGAAATGTGCGCCCAGTAAATGGCAGCTGTATTACTAATGACATGCAAGGAAATGCTTGTCACCCAGCCTATACCATGATGGCAAACTGTATCGTAGTTGTTTGGCCATCTCTAAAACTCAAGTGACATGTGCAGTAAAGGCCCATTCCATGTTAGGCACACAGAGCAAAGGTCCTGTGGATTAGAGTATTGTTCTGCAATTCTAAATTTTAAACTTTTATGAAATTGTCCAGTTCCGAGTCTAAGACTACACAGTTCTGTGATCTAATTCATGACCCAACGATTGAATGAGTTCCAGAACAAGCATTTAGGGAGTGTCTGTTTTGTGCCAGGCATTGAGCTCGGTTCTTTAGAAATGTCACTTGATTTACTCTTCATACAATCCTGTGGAGGGAGACATTTTCATCCCCGTTTTCCAGGCCCAGACAGGTAAAGTGACTCGGTCAAAGCCACACACTGGTTTGTGATGGACCCAGGATGTTACCCTTTTCTGTGAACTCCGATGGAATCTTTGCACTTATCTCTATAATTCTGTAAGATTTTAATGACCCCATTCTTTTCTTTGCAGCTTTATTTTTAAAATCTTTATTGTTGAAAGTATTACATGTGTCCCCTTATTTCCCCCATTGACCCCTTCTAGCCTGCCCCCAGCCCCCACCCGAGGCCTTCACCACCCTATTGTCTGTGTCCATGGGTTATGCATACATGCATATTCTTTGGTTGATCACCTCCCCTCCCCTCTGAGATTCCATGCTTCCATGTCTCTGGATCCACTTCAGTCATCAGTTTATTTTGTTCATTAGATTCCACATACGAGATAATGTGATACTTGTCTGACTGGTTTATTTCATTTAGCATAATACTCCCCAGATCCCTCCATGCTGAACGACCCCATTCTTAACCCCAGGATTCCAGGAGGGCAGATACGGCAGGATGAAAGCAGTCCAGCGAGGGGAAGGTGAGGCAGGCTGCACAAACTGCACAGGCCCACTTTGGCCTTGCTCCCTCGACCGCCGCGGACCTGGGCTGTCTGGCCACGCACAACCACAAGGTGGCGTTGCGGGCTGGGAGCCTCTGGAGAAGCCTGTGGGGCTTCTGCCCCTCCCTAAGACAGGCCAGAGGCCAGGGCTGGGGGTACAGGATAATGACCCCACAGGAAGGACCCTGCAAAATGTGGTGGCATCTGCACCCTCCCACGACAGCTGTCTCAGGGCGGATGACCTGCCTCAGTGCTCCTCTTCTTCTGTGGGAGCCCCAGCATTCCCCCTTCTGCCTTCAACACCCCTTTGTCCCCATCTCTAAGACCCCTATGTTCCATGTCCCTCTCTCAAGGGCTCCTTCCTCAAGCAGGGCTTTGGGAGGGCCCAGACCCATTGGGTGAAAGTCCCAGAGATCTTTCCCCGACCCTGCATCTGAAATCTCTCTAATCCAGGGAATGCAGAAGGGGTGGAGGACCAATCGGAGGACTCTAAGGGCCAGGGTCTTACTCTCCCAACACCCCCTCTCATGCCTCAGCCCTTTCTCATATTGACCATGGTGCCAGCTTGGGCTCCTGTGTGTGTGTGTGGGGAGGGTTGAGTGACAAGATGGGCAAGCTCCCCACCCATACCTGTGACCTGCATGTTCTGGGTTCTGTGCCATTGCACACCTATAACCCCTTCCAAGCGCCAGCCCTTCTTTCAGGCCCACTTGCCCTGCTCAGCTGTGTGGATGGATGAGCCTCCTCCAGGAAGCCTTCCTGACCCATCCGCAGGGCTCACAGCTCCCTGTGCTGTTTAGTTAGGTGTCCTCTGTGTCCTTTTACTCCCTCCCATACCAGGGAACCAGAGAATGTGAGACTCCTTAGGGCAGAGATGGGGTGACCTGTGATTGTTGGGGATGATGGTGATAGATATTCCTGCAGACCTTGGCCAATTAGAAGGAAGAATTTGCTGATAGTAGAGTCACTCAGATGAGCTGGACATGCGCTTCCGTCACTGGAAGTATACCGAGGAGTTAGGCTACCACAGCAGTGAAATGACAGGAAGGAACAAAGTACTGTTGGAACTCAGAGGAGGGAGGTGGAGGGACCTCAGGGGGAACTTCTGAAGGAGGTGAGATAGGAACTGGGTCTATCAGTGTGAGGAGTTGAGAGGTAGAGATGAGGGCAAGGGCAAGGTCCCAGAGTAACAGTCTGAGCAAAGGCAGAGGCGTGTGAGTTCATGGGAGAGGGAAGATAAGGAAGGTGGACAGGGTGCAAGCTGCTGTAGGTGCAACCCACCCCCATGTAATCCCCCCCAGGTCACCTCTCTCCCCTATTGGGCTTTTCAAGAACACACTGCCCAGGGAATATGAGTAGATACTGGTCGAGTGATGGAAAGAGGGACTCTTTCTAACGTTTATTAAACCAAGGACTAGTTAGGTGCTGGGTGGGGCTGGTGGGGGACAGATCTCTGACTGCGGTGTCTTTGTGGGACCAGCCCCCTGTTGCCCACATGATCACAGATGGCTGGCTTCCACCCAACACCTCCTTTTCCCAACATACCCCCAGGACACACTATCACAAAAGTGAACAAATGCAACTTTTTTCTTGTACAAATGACACTTTGCATCCCCGGCCAGCAGGGGTGGGGGTGGGGAACTGGTTAAAAGTGACAGTCCATAAAAAAGGCAACAACGTCTATAAAATGAGCACTAAGGAAAGAGCCAGGGCTGGGAGGCCGAGAGGCCACGCTGGTGGGGGAACATAAAACTGGGTGGGAACTACCTGCCTCCTTCTGCTGCACTCTCAGTAGGGGAGGTGGGCTGTGGGCTCTGGGCCAGTGGGAGCTGAATCTGGGAGGCCCGTCCTGGCTTGTGGCAGGTGGGGCTCCAGGACGGCATCAACATCTTGGGGGAGCATCTAGAAGCAGTGCCTCAAGGATCAGTGGGTACATTTCCAGCCTTAATGCTAGGGGACCCCACCAGAGTGGGAAGCTGGCAGGGCTGGGACTGGCATGCCTGACGCTTCCAGAAGCTATGAGAGGTGAAGTGACAGCCCGTGCATCACAGCTGGTCAGTGGGCCCAGAGTCCTACCTCCCTGGGATGACAGGAAATGGGTGCCAAGGGTAAGATGTGGGTCTTGGTAGCAAAGGGGAGCCCAGAAAGGGGAGAGGGAGGCCATGATTGAGAGAAGACAGCAAAGTGCAAAGGGGCCTGGCTGGGAGGCAGTCATGCCTCTGCCGCTGCAGTACCTCAGATTACCAATTTTCTTTCTCTGGGCCTCAGTTCTCCCATCTACCACATGAGGAGGTGGGCTTGATCCTCCCCCAGCCCCCAGTCCTTTCTGTAACTAAAGTTCTACCCAGGGCTCTAGGGGAACAGAAAAGGATAAAGTGGGCCCCATGTGCCCAGAGCAAAAGAAACCCATGCCCCTGAGTGGCTGGACCATGGGCCCAAGGGGACACTCAGCCATGGACCTGACCTCTGACCTTCCTTCAGTCATAGTCAGGTTGACCCAGGCCTGAGGGAAGGCACTTTGGGGGTCAAATAGGGAAGGACAGCAGGGGGCAGCTGTGTAGTTTGGCATCAAAGACCCTCTGTTTATGGTTTGGGGGCAATACAGACAAAGGGCAAGACTTTCCTCCTGGGTGTTGTCCCAGGTCCAAAGCCTCTTCTCAGTCCACAGCTGTCTCTCGATGCTGCTGCCATATAGGCCTGCAGAGTCCCCACTGGCATTGGCACATTAAAATATAAATTACCCAGGACCCGAGTCAGCCCGGGCAGCAGTCTGTCGTGTGGCCTGGGGCCACACCATTTGTCACAAGGTGCCGAGGCTCCTGGAAGCCCTGGAGGCCGGTTCCCCAGTGTCTATGCAGTGCAGAGCCACCTTGGGGCTGGAGCCAGGCTGCCGGGGGTAGGCTCCCTCCCGTACCGGGCGCCGGCACTGCATGCTCTGGCCCACGCTGACGCTCTGCAGCGCTGGGAGGTGGAGGAGCAGCGTCTCAGGTAGGGGCACCAGGCTTGTGCCCGACAGGTCCAGCTCCTGCAGGGAGGCCAGGCCTGAGAATACCTCAGCTCCTGCCCACTTGAGCTTGGGGTTACCTGACAGGTCTAGGACCTGCAGGCTATGCAGCTCGTGAAAACCATAGGGTGCCAGTTGGAGGAGACCCTGCAGGCTGCCCAGCGACAGGTGTGTCAGGCCAGCCAGTCCTGTGAAGGCACCTGGGCTGATGGCAGCCAGCGGGTTCCCATCCAGGCTCAGGTAGCGAAGGGGCAAGTCCTGGAGGTTGGGCACAGTGCGGAGCCGGTTCCAGGCCAGGTTCAGGCTCTGGATGGTAGGCGTGGGCAGGCTGGCCCCAGCGGGGTGGGGCACGAGGCGGTGGATGCGGTTGTGGGAGAGGTCCACGTGCAGCGCTCGGCCCTGGCCGTGGGTAGTGAAGGCGGACACTGGGACCTCACGGAGCCGGTTGTAGCTGAGGTTCACGTCACTCAGGGGCGAGCTGGTGAAGCTGTCTGCAGGCAGGGCTGCCAGGCCATTATGGCTGAGGTCAAGTGACTCCAGATAGCGAAGGCGGGAGAAGGCAGTGGGCGAGATGCTGGTGAGCAGGTTGTGGCTGAGATCCAGGCCAGCCAGTGTGGTATAGCCTGGCCCTGCCAACACCGACTCATTCACAGTCTCCAGTCGGTTGGAGGACAGGTCCAGGTGAGCTGTGTCCAGAGGGATGGGCACAGGCACGATGTGGGGGCCAAGGCCACTGCAATCCACTCGTGTCAGGCTGAAGCTGTCAAAGAGGCCGAAGGTCTCCACCTCACACTGGCACCCGGGGAAGCATGGCCGGGTCGTCTGGACCCAGCTCGCGGCCAGCAACAGCAGCAGGGGCAGCAGCAGGGGCCACAGCATGGTCGGGGCTAGAAAGAGAGCCATAGGCGAGGGTTGACAGCAGGCAACCCCATACCAGGTGGTACTAACCCAGCCCCATAAGACACCCGCCAATGTGTCTAGGCACAGGTGAAAGTTACCACCAGCACCCTGCCTTCCCAGGATTCTTTCCCTGAATACTCCTCATATAATTTCCCTGTCCCTGTTCCCCTCAGGCCTCACTCTCCCCATCTGTATGGTAAAGGGGGTTAGGCCAGATTTGTGGATTTTTAAAAATATATATATTGTTATTGATTTCAGAGAGGAAGGGAGAGGGAGAGGGAGATAGAAACATCAATGATGAGAGAGAATCATTGATTGGCTGCCTCCTGCACACCCCGTACTGCAGATGGAGCCCGCAACCTGGGCATGTGCTCCCGGTTCCTAGGTCGATGCTCAACCACTGAGCCACGCTGGCTGGACCAGATTGGTGGATTTTAAACTGCAAGCAGCAGAACTCTTTCTTAAATATTATCAGATGGAAGTGGGCCTGTTCTGCCTGAAGCGAGGGTTGGGGCGTAGAGCCCTCCATGCCTGCTCACCATCTCTGCCGTAGGAGGTTAAGGAGCGCAGCTGGAAACCCACTGGACTAGATGGATCTTTGCTCGGATATTCCAGGGCTCTGGGCTCGTCTCAATCCAGGCCCTATAGGGAGGGGCTCACAGCTCAGGGTTGGGGTCTGGGTGTTCCATTCACCTTTGCTGAGCATGTGCCTGGTGCTGTGCTAGCTGCCACATGGACTGGCTTGACCCTCACAACCACAAAAATTGTCATCGCTTCATGAAGAGGGAATTGAGACTTAGAGAGGTTCAGAAGGCCACGAATGGGAGGGGAGCTATATGGAGCAGAGGAAGCATGGCTCACTCTCACAGTTTGGCAGTGGCTGAGCCATGTCCAAGATCTACACACCAGCCTCTCCTGCAGGGACTGGCCCCACCTCACCTCTTTGTGGGTGATGAAGGATGAGTCTACAGTCCTAAGCCCCCTCACCTGGCCTATCCTCCAGAGGCAGGAGCCTTCATTCTGTTATATAGATAGTTAGGCAGGCAAGAGCAGAGCAAGGACGCCGGGCCAGGTACAGAAGCTCACCAGGGTAGAAAGCCCCAGATGCCTAACAAGGGGCAAAACTAGTAAAACAAGAACCTCGCCCCCAGGGTAACCTTCCTCCCCTAGCATATTGCTGGTCCTGTGGTTTAGAGAACCCCTGGCCTTTTCCTCCCTAAGATAACATCTAGGCCTCAGTTGTATTTCAGCTCCAGGCCCAGAAAAGCAGCAAAACTAGACAAGTGACACCATGGCTGCCTCAGGACCAGCTACAGTGACTAGTGACCCCCTGCCTTGACACCCACCAATCAGTGGAGACCATGACCCTGAAAGAGCACACCTGGAAAGCTAAGGTTTATTCCTCCCCGAAGATTTCCACCTGCAGGAGAGGAATAAACACATTTGGAATGAAGAACCCAGGGCACGCCACTCCCCCCCAGGGGAGCATGCCTACACCATTTCCTTCCCCCTTCTTTCCACTAAGGGACCCCATGAGACTTGCAATCAGGGGAGCAGTGGGCGGCAGCAGCTGGTCCTGGACTAACTCCCTGAACCTGTCTCCAAGCCCCTTTTTTCTCAGTGAGCCAAAGCAACCCAGCCTAGACTCTCCTGTTGCTTCTTCTATGCCCTTCCTTGTTTCACTGTCCTAAATATATTTTTGCTGCGGCCAATAAATTCTCACTCACTTTGCTACACTTTGTCTCTTGATTGAAATATTCAAGAAGACAAGAATGGAGGTCTCATCGTTAGATAATTTCTGCCCTGGTGTGTTTCTGTACGTGGCCCATCGTCCTTGCTCTGCTCATGTTTACCTATCTATCTATATAACAAATTCCACTGTAAAGACTTCCAGACGGGCTCTGGGAACCCCCGTCCCAAGCCCCTACCCCCAGCTGATACGGCTATTACCCCTCTTTGGCTCTTCCTTTAACCTAGGCAGCTGGGCTGGTTCCATTATACAGATGAAGAAATAGAGGCTCAGACAGGAAAAGGATTTACCCCAAACTAGTAAAAAGCAGGGCAGGATTAGAACCCAGGTCTGTTCAGTTCCAATTCCTCTATTTTCATCTGCTGCCTCTGGCAGGACTGTCAGGGACAGACAAGATCCAAGAGGGGCTTTTCCCAGACATATGTTATGATACAAGCCACGTCCCTCTCCTGTCTTGTTTCCGTCCCTGTACAATTAGAGCACAGCTGCCATCAGTGCCAGGCACTACATGTACACTCTTACATTCAGTCCTCACACCCACGCACATCTGTCTGCCAAAGCCTCTGTGCGTGCCCACTGCAGTTCAGTGGTGGTGCTCATGGAAGAATGAGGAAGAGGGCTGAGCAGTGAAAGTGCCTAACTGGACAGTCTGTGGTTAGCCCATCCCACCACACAGCAACCCCTCAGCCTGGGAGACGGAAGGCACGAAGCTTCGCTCCAGCAGGTCTCTTCATCTGGGGTGGCCCTACTTTGCCCCCTGCTCTTTCTTACCGCCACATTTCCCCCACTGGCCTTCAGGGAGGGATGGACCAGGGACCTGCCCACCTTCTAGACTGGGGTGGGTGGGGAGGGAGCAGCACGATAGTATTACCAGCCCTCCATGAAACTTTAAAGGGGTAGCTACTTGATCCCCACTGGCTCTGCATGGGGGCAGGAAGCAGTGGGGCTCTCCTCCGTTGCTCCCTTATGGGGGCTCCTCCTTCCCCACCCCTTTCTATTATAGAGTCCAATTTGAGGATTAAACCCAGCCCAGGTGCATCCTGGGCTTGGTCCCAACTGAGGGAGGATAGAGTGCTCCAATGTCTGGAACCAAAAGGAAAAGAATTAATTTACTTCAGTCACCTTTTGTTCTCCTGTGTGAGCTTTACCACAGGGGTTCATTACCACTCAGGGCCCCACCTTCCCTGCTAAGCTGATCTGCTCATATCCACCCTTCCTGGGGTTTAAACAAACAACACAGGCACAAGAAAATACCCTGAGATTACCCTTTGGTTCCCAAAGGTGATTATACAAGGTGCCTATTAAATGCCAAATGGCCTCTCGTGAGTTCCTGCTTATGTAACCGGGAGCCCAAACACAGCCCAAATCCTACCCCTCCACAGAGGGGGCCTCTCACCACCCTCTCCGGGCCTAAGCCTGGTCCTGGAACCACAAAGCAATAATTCTTCTCCTGCCCTCCTCACATAAGTTGATGGGCTCTCACTGAAGTGCAATCCAAACTGTGAAGAGCTATGCATGCATGCAAAGTGGTCATCGCTGGGTCAACTATAGAAATGGGACTGAGGCAATAGGAAGGGCAGCTGATATAAAAGGAGCAGGGTTGTAAATGAGACCTAGCAGATAACTACTGGGGACACTCTCAGGGCGTCCTGGACAGTCCCTGAGCAGCCCTGCACAGTGGACACCTCTCCCTGGGCCCCTGTTCTATGCCAGGCCTGGACGTTCACTTGGAAAGCGCTGACATTGGCAGTCAGAGCCAGACCTCACTATGTGCTAGTGCTGGACACATGTTCTCCCATACAACCCTCAGTCCCTCGAGCAGGTCAGCAGTCTTATGTCCATTTTAGAGCGGGAGAAGCAAGGATGAGAAAAGGGAGGTGGTGGAGCTGGGAACGGAAGTTGGGCCTTCGTAACCTCGTAATTGGTTTGGTTCATGGAATGTATACTTCTGTGTGTTGCTGGGAAAAGAAGGGGTAGGTGTCCAGAGTCCTAGGGCCAAGCTCTACCCGCAACTGACTGCTGTGATGAGAAAGGTGCCAAGCTCTTTAGTATCAATGGCTCTGGGGCTTTCCTGAGGTCACAGCAGAGCTCAGAGGCCTCTCAGGGGTGTCCCAGGCTGGTGGGAAAAGAAAAGGGAGAAACCCCTGAGAGGTCTCACAACTGTGGGCCCAGAAGTGGGCAAAGGCGGAGGTGTGGGCGGGTGGTCTCTGAAAGTCAGGGCACCTGTTCTGCTCAGAGGAAATGTCCCCTTTGGGGTAACATACAGGAGCGCCTTCATGGGATTGCCTCAGAGATGCTAGGCTCTGGCACTGCTGCAGGAAGCCTCTTAGCAAAAGGCTCAGGAGCCACTGGGAGGGCAGGACTTCCCAGAAGGAGACTGAGGGGACATAAGGAAAATTCCTGCCAGGGTCTAGCTCTTCATAGTTCAAAAGCGCCTTTGCTTATTTGATGCTGGGAGGACCCAGAACGGGCGTGCCGTCCCTCACTGTAGTGACGAAGTGAGTGTGCAATCACTTGTCCACAGACCCCCAGTGGCCTCCTGACTCCAGGTCCAGAGCTTCCCTGGCCACTCATGATGGCTGTTGACTCTCCTAGGGATCTTAAGGAGTTGGTAAAAATAATGCTCAGGAGAGTTTGCAACCTCATGGGAGGGGGCTGATGCCATAATGTTGGGTATCATAAGGATAAATTACATGTCTAGGAAAACTATAACTATGTATTAAAAAAACCCAACCCAAATCCTAATTTTAGAAAGGCCAAAAGAAAATATATCAACACAACAGTGGTTTTCTTTAGATAGAACTCTGAGTGATTTAAACACGTCTTAATCTCTTTACATCCCTCCTCATATCTTCTCTTATACATACATATATATATATATATATATATATATATATATATATATATATCTCCATATCCTAATAGGACTGCCTCATGGCCATCTCTGCTTTCTCTAATCTTGGGTACCCACAATCTCTGAGCCTCAGTATCATTGGTAAAATGGGATATTAACAGCCACCTCACATGTGAAGGACAGATACAAAGGGACCCACTGCAGGGGCAGTGGAGGGGGTGATAAGTGGTCAAATCTGGGTGTACTTTGAGTGTGGAGCTGATGGAATTTGCTAGTGGGTTGGATATAGAAGATAAAAGCGAGGAATCCAGACTCCTGAGTTTTTGTCCTGAAGAAGAAACAAAATGGTAGAAGTAAAGGCACCTAGCGGGGACCCCAGTACAGGGGAAGGACACAGTGTGGGCTGCCCTGCCTTCCTCCAGATGGGGAGCTGGTGGGGTGGGGCTCAGCCGGTGGGCCTGGCCCATCTCTTCCCCCTTCCTGCAGCAAGCATGTCAAAGCTCTCCTCAGCACCCTCGTGGTGTCATCCTTTCCAGCAGGCCACACTATGCTATTTCTCAACAGGCTGCGGGTCTGGGAAAGGATGAGTAATGTGAGTTCCTCTTGACAAAACCCACCAGCCTCAGCTCCATGGAGAGGAAAAACCTTCACAGAGAGCAGGGCCTTGGACACCTTGCAATGCTGACTGGGAAAGTCACTTTCCTTCTCTGGACCAGTTCCTTCAGTCGTGAATCTGAGATGGTAATGAGGGTCCTACTGGTCTCAGAACGGCTGGTTGGGAAGATCAGACTAAGAAGCTAAACTCTCCTATAGAGAAATGAGACCCCAAGAGGTGGAAGACACATCATGGAAAGACTGTGCCTTTTCACTCTACCTGTACCCATATCCCCTGCAGACATAATCAATCAATCATAGCACCACTCTCTAGGAAATCTGCACAGGGCCTTAAGAGCTCTTCTCAACATGGTCTCTCTACCCTTTTGATTAGAGTTTGCCCTGGAGATGAAAACTGTCATTCTCGGATCAATTCTCTGATTTGAAGGAGTGAAAACACGGAATAGGAGTCACCTGCTAAACTGGGAAACTTTGGCAAGTGTCTCTCTCTCCCTTAGCCCATTTCCTCATCCAAAATGGAGACACCAATCCCTTCCTCAAGGGACTGCTGAGGACTGGAGATCACAGGGCCAGGACACTGGCAGAAGTGCAGTCAATGGCCAGGACACTGACAGATGTGCAGTCAATGGGTGCTGGTGTTTCTCCTAGGCTATACGGTAAAGGAGTCCTCCAGAAAGGGCACCCATGCACCACCCCTTACCTCCTTCACCATTCTCTGGGGCTGGAGTGGGAGAAGAGGAAGCAACTGGGCAACTGTGCATAGTGACAAGGCAGGTTCTAGAGGACAGTCATGAGCCCCAGACTTAGTCCCTGCTCTGCATGGCCTGTTCACATTTTCAGACAAATCCCCCCTGACCCCCTCGCTGAGCCTCAGCTTCTCCAGCTCCACATAAGAGGTTAGGTTTAGACAATCTAGCTCTAGTGTTTCAGGATTTCAAAATTTAACAAAAGCATTTACTAAATCTCTATTAAGTACTGCGTGAGGTGTAAGTTGGGGTGGGGTGGGGATACCAAGTCCTCATAGGGCTTACTCACCAGCAGTGGGGACAGGATAACAACTCATGACAAGATCACTAACACTTGCCTTGGACCCAGACCAGGACTCCAGGCCCAGGTCCACCACTATCTGTGTGACCTTTGCAGTTTTCTTTATTTCCCTGAGCCTTGGTTTTGGCACCTGTGTAACAGTATTAATTCTGCCTCCCTCTGGGAGCTATGATCTGCTGTCTGGAGCAAAGAAAAGGCAGACAGGTGGTCACCAAAGGGATCTTTGGCCCAGATACATAATTTCTTTTCCAAACCCGACATGTGGATAAAAATCCACTCACTCATCAGCCAGGTTACAGAACACAGGGGCAAGAGGACAAGGTTTAGAAATTGTACCCACCCTTGGTTTAGGGGTCCCTCTGGGTAGGGACCACTAATTATTCCTTGTTGGGCCCACTGTGACTAAGGAAAGTTTGCTGATGGCCTGTGAGGTCAAAAGAATAATGGTGTGGCCCTAACAGGCTCCAGGCCAGTCTCCCACTGTGACACTCCAGGCCTTCCTTGCTAGAGAGCCTCTACAAGTCTGGCTACATCACTTCTCTTCTCAAAAACCTCTTGACTTCTACTTTTACCATCAGAAAAAAATTAAAAAGTTCTCTCTAGCACGGAGACAGCACAAGTTGTCCCCACCTAAACCCCTCCCCTGGCAGAGCCCCCATCTTCAGTTGAACCTACTGTGATGGTGACAGCCACTGAACAAGTCAGCCTCTGCTTTCACTTCCCTAGGCCTAGGGCTGGGGAGCTACAAGGCCCCTCAGGGAGCAACTGAGGCACAGAGAGGGGCAGTGATGGCAGGGAAATGGACTCAGGACCTAGGTCCTGATGCCTCACACTGCTGCCAGCATCGTCTGCATCCACCCAGCCTGTCCTGGCCCTGCCAGTGGAACAAAGCCCGTTCTGTCCACTCAGGCTTCCAGGCCACCCCTCCCCTCCCTTCCTCGCTCCTCGGGCCTGTCACACCACACTTTGAGCACACCTCTCAGATACACACTGAGCAAATTCTCTGTCATTAGTTATTTAGCTGCCCGTTTCTTGACATGAAGTGTGAGCAGCTTGGAGCATGACCCTGCCTTCTTCACCTGTTCATCCCTTCCCCCACCTAAGGCTAGAGCCAGGCCTGGCAGCCAACACTGCTGGATAAACAAAGAGCCCAGCAGTTAAGAGTCAACTGCTGGACTCAGATCTGAATGCAGCTCTGTATCTCCTGGCCTCAGAAAAGTCTCAATCTGGTTCAGTCTCACGTCCTTAGTAGGGACCGCCACGCAGCGTTGGTGAAGCAGTAGGGCACAGCGCGTGAAGCATTCAGCTCACTACCTGCCACAGGTGAAGGGCTCTGAGCACGGTGGACAGTAATGATTACTAAGCTGCCTGAGGACAATGGCAGGGTCACTTTTCTTTATGGTCCTCCGTACCCAAGAACCCAACTCAGTGCCAGGCACCCGGCAGGTCTGTAACTGTTGTGCCAACGTTCTCAGTCACTGTGTTGATGTCTGCTGGCAAGGCCCCAAGCTCCCTCCTCTGAGACGACCTCTCTGGGGTTAGGAGTTCTGGCTCGGTCCCCTTGGTCCCAGCTGCCTGCCTCTGGCGCTGCAACACCGCATCTCTGGCCCATAGATTTGCCAGCTCCTCACCACAGCTTCAAGAGGGAGCCCCTGGCACAGGAACGAGTTGGGCAGGGAGCTGAGCCTCAGGCTGGACCAGAGCCCCCGCACCGACCCCAGCTGCTCCTCAGTGCCTATCTGCCTCCCACCCTCCTCCCTTCCTCCCGAGCTCACTCACGCTGACATCAATGAAATCCCCAGGTGAAACTTCCATTAACATTCTGCCCCCCCACCATTTAGTCAGCTCTGGAAACTCAAGGCAAAAAGAATTTCAGGGCCAACTCCTGGAGTCTTGAGGGCTGGCCCTCCCAACAGAACCACTAATGCCGCCCATCTGCACAAACATATCAGCTCACTACGCACTTACACCAGCACCTCGTGTCTGCCTCACCACAACCTCTGACGGTTGGGATTCCTGGCAGTTGGGTAGTAGAGGAACAGGTTCCAACCCCAGAGACCTCAGCTCCAAATCCAGTGATTCTTACACCATGTGCCTCAAGGTATAAATGGGCCCGTGTGGATGACAGCAACTAATCATGCTGGACTACATGTACCTGTCTGTTCTCCTGTGGACAGGGATGGGCTTAGATTTATTTTTATGTCCTTGGGGCCAAGTACTGGGCTTGGCACACAGTGGGTACTATATGAATACTACTACCTCACCTAAGGACACCTCTCAGCTTTTCTAGTGCCTCCCCAACTGTTATCTGTTCAGTCACCCTGCAAAATCAGCAGGTTAGGTGGCATCCTATCTATATCACAGGGAGGTTCAGTGATCTGTTCAGAGTCACACTGCCAGGGAGGCCAGGGGCTGGACTCAGGATCCAGGTAATCTGACACCCAGTGCCTGACTTCCTCCGTGACATCATCCCCAGTGCAAGTGGGCCCTGGAGGTCCAGCAACCTCCCCTAAGGAGGATAATCTACAGGGAAATGGGCAGGGCTCCTAATGCTATTTTCTTCTTTCGTGTGTCTTCTTTCTGAAACTTTTCAAGTTCCCTGTGGTCTGAGGCAGCATGTAAAGACATATGGGGAGGCAGTCTGGGGCACAGGGAATGGGTTTTACAGCCAGGCAGAAAGGGCTCCAACCCCACAGTGCCTCGCCCATCATGAGGCTTGGGTGTGCCCTCACCCCTGAGTCTGAGTCTTCATGTGTGACGTGGTAAGAATTCTAGCATGGCTCCCAGCAGGTCACTGGGATGATGACAAAAGAGAGAGTGAAGACTCAGCTTGGGGTCTGGCACACATTGGTGCTCACTGAATGTGGGTTCTTGCTCCCTAATCGGTGATTTCTGGAACCAGGAAAGAAAAAGAAGTTGTGACACCAGCAGATGTGAAGGCCAGGCAGAGGCAAAGGATAGACAAAAATCCAAAATGCATCCCCTGAGGCCTTGGATTCTTTCTCAATGCACCTTTCCTGGGCCCCTCTGGTTTCTACCAGGAAATTGGTAAGGGTTTGGAAAGGTCTCAGAAGTCAAAGAAGGCTGAAGAAGTTGTGCTTCCTGTGACAGAATAAGGACAAAATGAGAATCAGCAGCTACCCCTGGGTGGGTGGGTCAGTGTCTTCCGCCCCCCTCACTCCCAAGCCAGGCAATCACCCACTCTGCCCAAGTCGCGTTCAGGAGGCCTCCAGGCCTGGACTGTTGCAACAGCCTTCTTCCTGGCCTCCTGCCTCCAGTGTTCAGCCTTGCTGGGCACCAGAGTACAATCCTAACAGAAGATTAGGGCCCTACCACTGCTCCCTGTTTAAAACCCATTCCACAAAGAGAGCTTATCGGTCTAGAGGCCTACCTTGTTCCCAGGGCCCTACACCTTTGCAGAGGCGGTTTCCTCTGAGGAAGATGCCAGAGATGGCCTTCTTTTCTTTGTCCGCCATGCAAACACTCATGCATGGGATTCCAAAGCCACCTCCTCTATGAGGCCTTCTCAATTTAATCTGCCCTCATCTGGCAAAAGGTCACCTTTCCCTGGGGTTCTATGGCCCCTGAGCCATCATCTGTCAAGATACTACACACTTCTTGTCTGCGGCCATCTCTGAATGTGACTGCGTCTAGCTCCTCTCCTGCATGGGCCTGGCCATGTGAAGGGGGATAAACCAGCAAAATGAAATACCCTGGACAGAAAGCTTCCCTCTGCTTGGAGAGGCTAACAATTCACCCAAGCGTGCAGGGTACTAAGGGCTTCACCTGGGGAAGCCACCAGGTGGTGAAATCAGGTGCAGGACCAGAGTAGATGCTGTCTCTGCCTTCTCCTATCAGTGCAATTCAACAGATATCCGCATAATGTAACACAGACTACAAACCTCTTCTCGTTTTATTAGCACATGTAATTCATTATCCTAGTTCACATTCACATCAGATCAGTGAGACAGGAATTCTCCTCCTCATTTGATGGCTGAGAAGACTGATAACCAGAAAGGTCAAGTTACTTGCCCAAGGCCACAGAGCTAGGAAACAATGGAGGAATAAATCCAGGTCCTTCCCACTCTAAGGGGCTGGAGCTCTCAAAAGCTTCCAGATTGGTCTCCCAGTCTCCAGCATCACCAACAAGCCAAAGGAAGGTTTCTTAGAATTACCAATCCCATCCTGGCATGCAGCTCTTTACTGCCTGCAGGTTCAAATCCCTGTAGGATTTGCCCCTGCCTTTCCTCCCAGCCTCATGTTGAATTCTAACCCCCCTCTAACACCGCCCCCTCCTTCACCACTCACGTTGGCCACCTCTGTGCTGTTATCAGAACACACACAGCTGTGCAGTACAGTACTCTCTGTGGGAGACACCTCCTACGACCTCCAGAGAGTACTAGCATTCACCTGGCTTCCCCAGTTTGTTGCATTCCAGCCTTTGGTTCCTGGGGTCCAGGGGCTCCTGGCCTACCTCACTCTATCCCTCCCTAAGCCACCTCCTCTTTCCCCCCTTCAAAGGAGCAAATTCGTGCCTGGGAATTGTTCATGTCAGAATGAAGGTATGTGTGAAAAGAAACATCAAAGTATTTCCAGGTTCTGGGGTCTCCACCAGTTAGCCAGACAGGAAAGGAGGAGAGAGGCTGTCAACACCTCTTTCCAGAGGGGATACTGAGGCTCAGAGAGGGGAAGGGAAGTGCCCACAGTGGCCTTTTCCCCACGAGAGTGGCTTGTGTCCCTCCTTTATGTCTGCAGCATCGGGCAAAAATTCTAGGTTTAAGAACTGGGGCAGAGTGGGGGGTGGGAAGGTGTTAGGGTTATCTTTGCCACTCAGGATCAAAAGCATAGCAGGCTCCGCGCCTGAGCCGAGCCGTCCTTCTGAGGTCAGACTTGGGCTCTGCAAGCCTGGACTTCTACGAAGGGTAGAGCACGAAAGGAGGAAGATGGGAGAGGTTCCTGGGACACCTCCTTGCCCAGGCCAAGGGGACGGCATGGCCCTGAGGCTTTGCTAGTTATCCCGACCAAATGTTGGGCACCACAGGGAGTGCTCTCACCGTCATCCATAACAAGCAGACCAACTTGCCCAGCGCCCTACTGTGGGCCAGCGGCGGACCCATTCGGAACCAGTGCGTGCAGGGTTCCTAACTCCCCACAGTTCAACTGGGGGTCTTGGAGCCAGGGCCTCAGGCAGGGCCGGATCTCGGATCTCGAGAAGCCGTCACCTTCTCACCGCGGGATTCGAAGGCTGGTCCTCCCGCCCCGGGGCAGGATGCAAACGGAGAGCGGATCTCAAAGCCGGGGCTGGGGCTGCTCTCTCTGCCCGGCAGACACGTCTCTCGCTCTCACACACACTCTCCGTGGAGCGCGGGGCGGGCCACAGCGGCGGCCCTCTCCTTTCTTCTCCCCTCCCCTCCTCAGCTCACGGCCGGGACCCCAGGCCCGCGCTTCCCTCTCTCCCCCTCGCCGGTTCCGCACTGGTGTCCCGCACGTTCCTCACGCCCAGGCTCTACCGACCCCAGAAGAAAGAGGGGAGAGCTGCCAGCGTCCCCGCCCAGCTTGGGCGGAGAGGAGGACGGGGCTGTTGCCCGAGGAACCGGGAGAAAAGTTTGAAGCCAAGTCGGGGGCCCCCGCGGACAGCAGGGGAGCGCGGAGTTGGGGGCGGTGTCTGGCTCCGCGCGCACTCTCCACAGACACCCAAACCAGACACGTCGACAGGCACAGACCACGTACGCGGACACTCAATGATGCGCCCACCAACACCCACCACCAAGCGCGGGCCCACGAAACCTGGACACAGGCGCGACACGGTCACGCAAAGCCACGAACACACAAAAGCACAGGCAGATGCACGTCCCCAGACTCCAATCCACAAAGGCCCGCAAACGCGAGATGCACGTGTCCGCACAAAGACCCCGGAGCGCGGGCCCACGCCCCCGGCCCGAGCCTTTGTCTCTCTGAAGCCCTCTCCTCTGGGTCTGGGCTCCCCACTCCCGCCGAGCCCGGGGCTGCTGACACCCCTGGTCCAGGAAAAGTTAAGAGGCCCCGATCCCCGCCCTGGTGTCCGGCGCCGCCGCCCGCCGGATGGAGCGGCCAGGTTGGGGTTGGGGGCTCCAGACTTTGGCCCGCACGGCGGGCTCCCGCTTCCACCCGGGGACCCGCACCCACCTGGAAGCCTGCGTCGCAGCCGCCTCGGCACGCTCACCCAGGCGGCCCCGCCGCGGGCCCTCGGCCGGCGCTTTTCTCTGTGCCGCGCGTCCCGCCCCCCGGTCCCCGCCCGCCGCTGGGCGAACCCTCCGCCCGACGCCCAGTGGCGGCTCCAGCCGGCGGCCGCGAGACTTAGGGAGTGTTGCCAAAGTGCGGGCCTTTCCTGGAGCGCTCCCCGTCTCCGGTTCGCCCGCGGAGCCCGCGCCGAGCCCGGGTTCCACCCTAGGGAGCGTCTCCAAAGTGCGTACGTAGTGCCCGCCCACTGTGGTCGGCTCTGCTCCCAGCTTCCAGGAACCCGAATCCCTGCCCCCCTCTCGGAGCGCACCAGCAATCTCCGCAGATGGAACATCTGGAGGTCGCTAGAGTGTGTGTGTGTGTGTGTGCGTGTGTGTATGTGTGTGTGTGTGGGGAGGGGGGGTTGGGGGGCAATGGGGTGGAGGAGGGAGTTGGTAAGAAAGAGATTGGGTGGGTGAGGCTTCCCTCTTCTAGAGTTTATTCCCCCTCCCCCCCACCCCGCCTTTTTTTTTTAAAGGGTGAAAGGGGTCCAGAGATGTTTGTGAGAGGCTGACCAAGAAAGAATCCGAAGCAGAGAGACCGGCTGAAAGGCGAACCCGCAGAGAAGCACAGAGAAGAGAGCCCGATTGAGGCAGAAAGCCTGGCTGGAGAGAAGAGAGAAAGCAACAGACTTTTTTTTTTTTTTTTTTCCTGGAGGGAACCATGGAACTTCTGGTTGGGATTCTAAGGGAAACTGCTTGTGTGACTAGGCAGCGGTTTAAGTCTATTCTTTCCTCTGCAGCTCACCCTCTCTCACTCCACTTTATGGCAAGAAGGGAATGAAAGCATCCAAAAAACTTTTAAAAAATTATCTGCTGGATGCATTCCTTACAAGGGCAGGTGGGTGGGGGTGGTCTGTGTCTCCCAGTCTACAGACTGGAGGAGGTGGAGGAGGGAGGGTAGTTTTAAGACACACTGGGGGGCGGGGGGGGGCATTGTTGAGGAATGCTTTAGCCTTGAACTCTGGACCTCCCAAGAACTCTCCTGCTGTGGAGAGATTGGACCATGCATGACCCCCCTGCAGTGGCCCACACTTACACGCCCAGTCTTTTAGCTCCTTCTTTCCTTAGTACTTTTTAAAAAATTAAAAATGTTGCTTGGGCCCTGGCCGGTGTGGCTCAGTTGGTTGTGAATCATCCCCTGCACTGAAGGATTGCTGGTTTAATTCCCCGTCAGGGCACATGCCCAGGGTTTCGGGCTCAATCACCGGTGTGGGGCATGTGGGAAGCAGCCGATCAGTATTTCACTCTCCCATCAATGTTTCTCTCTCTCCCCCCACCTTCCCTTCCTCTCTCTCTGAAAAATCAATAAAAAAATATTTTTAAAATGTTGCCTTTGCTTGTGTGTTTGTGTTTGCCTGTCTGCCTGGGGAAGGAGGGAGGCAAGTGGGGAGATAAAGAAGGAGGAAGTAGAGGCCACTACCCCAGGCTTCAGGGCAGCAAAATCAAATCTGCTGCCCAGAAAACAAAGCGCCCCTGCAAGTCCTCCCCCTGCATTCAGTCTCTGTGGGCTGGAGGCAGGTGACTCCACTCACCTGGGCTGAGACCTGTGGACCCTGATGGTAGAGAGGTGCCCTGAGCCTCAGTTTCCTTACCTGTAAAACGGAAAGGGGGAAGGCTGGGAGCCTGGCCTTATCAGTGTGGGATGGAGAGAACTCCCCCCCCCCATTGTTCTCTTCCAATTAGAATCCCCTTTTTCAGAATGGTGAGGCTAGTGGGGGGGGGGCACCCCATTCAGACTTCTCTTCAAACAGTCTTAGAAATTGTACCATAAACTCTTGCACCCACTCATCTCTGCACAATCCAGATGTAAATGGGCTGCTGAGAGTCAATTCTGCAGCCCCTTAGTGTTCTGGGTGCATCCTGAGGCTCAGAGCCCTTCTTGCACTCCTCTCCCTGCCTGGAAGAGAGAGAGACCCCCAAAACAACAAAAAACAGTGTTTGATGAGGACCCCGAGCTTGAGCAGGGGTCAGACTCCAGCCCTGCCACTTACCAGCTCTTAGTAACCTTAGAGAAGTTACCTAACTTCTTTGAGAGGCGCTTCCTCCCCTCCTGTTGCAGAGGGACTTTCTTTCAAAGGAACCCCCCATTGGCCTGGCCTAGAGACTTTCAGGATCCCCCTTTGATGTGGTGCAGTGGGGTGAGCTCACTTCAGCATCCCAGAAAAGGAGATGAATACTCCCAGGGTTTTGGGGGGCGGAGGAGAGGGGTGGGCACAGAAGTGCCCTTAGTATGTAAGGTTGAACTGCCCTTAGTATCACCGTTGAACCAGCTGGGCGGGAGGCTCTAAGCCCCACCAAAGGGCCTCTTAGTTACCATAAGCATGACAAGCAACTCTTCACACCTGGGCTGGTGGCTGGGGCAGGTTCTGAGCATTTCCACTTTCATCCAGTCCCTGATCTTCTCTAACTGTGGTGGCTTCTGGGGGGCTTCAAGTGGGGAATCGCCATCAGCCCTACCTGCCTCCTGTGCTATGCCTCAGTCCAGGGTTTCTCTGCCTCTAGGTTCCCCCTCCTGTCTGATGTCACACTGTAGCCACCTCCCCCCCCCCCCCGAAAAAGGCTCTTTCTAAACTGCAAACCTACAAAATGGACCATGACACCTGCTTAAAACCTTTCTTTCAGTAACAAAATTCAACCTCAAGGCCCATACGATATGCCTCCTTCACCTTGAAGGGGACCAAAAGTTTTGCCTTTTGGGATATTGATTTTAAGCTGGTTATTAAGAAACAAAAGACACTGAAAGAACCTTTTACCCTCCCCCCTTATCTGCCCATGAGATTCAGAAAGAGAAACCTCCTTTACTAGATGCACCAGTTAATAATGCGGATTTTTTTTCAATAGATGGAGTTACACATATGTTGATATATATGTGATTTGATATGTATGCTATTTTGTTGTAGTGCTCCTTCAGATTCCCATTTGTTCCAATCGATGGCACACGCACTTTCTGAGCAGCACTTCAAAACACATGAAGAAGTGGAAAATTGGGTCTCTGAATGGTTTGCCTCAAAACAAGAAAGGTTCTATTGGGACGGTATCCACAAATTACCTGAAAGATAGGGGAAATGTGTAGCTAGCGATGGACATTACTTTGAATAAAGCACTTTTGATGTTTCTCTTGAAATTATTGTGTTTTCTTTGATTACAAAATCCATATTAAACGGTTAATAATGTGAATTAACTCTTAACTGGTTAAAAATACGGATTAACTATTAACCAGTTAATATTGTGGATTAATTATCTACTGGTTAAAAATGCAGATTAATTCTCAACTGGTTAAAAATGCAGATTAACTCTTAACTGGTTAAAATGTGGATTAATTATTAACTGGTTAATATTGCGGATTATTAACCGGTTAATAATGCAGATTTTGTAATCAAAGAAAACACGATAATTTCAAGAGAAACATCAAAAGTGCTTTATTCAAAGTAATGTCCACCTCTAGCTACACATTTCCCCCATCTTTCAGGTAATTTGTGGATACTGTCCCAATAGAACTTTTCTTGTTTTGAGGCAAACCATTCAGAGACCCAATTTTCCACTTCTTCATATGTTTTGAAGTGCTGCTCAGAAAGTGTGTGTGCCATCGATTGGAACAAATGGGAATCTGAAGGAGCAAAGTCTGGTGAATAAGGCGGGTGGGTAAATACTTCCTAGGCAAGATCTTTTAAGGTGTGTTTAACTGGTTTTAAAGTGTGTGATGGTGCGTTATCATGAAGCAAAATTACTTTGCCATGTCTTCAGGCACATTCTGGTTGTTTTACGATCAAAGCGTGGTTCAAATTGATTATTTGTTGTCAGTAGTGATCAGTATTAACAGTTTCACATGGTTTTAGAAGCTCATGATACACCACACCTTCCTGATCCCACCAAACGCAGAGCATTGTCCTCTTTCCAACGCGATTTGGCCTTGCAGTCGATGTTGATGGCTGACCTGAATCAACCCATGATTTTGTGCATTTGGGATTCTAAAAAATAAATCCACTTTTCATCGCCAGTCACCATTTGATGCAAAAAAGACCTTCTTTCGTGCAGTTTAAGCAACATTTTACTGATGACTTTTCAGTTTTCCATTTGTCTTTCGTTCAGTTGATGTGGCACCCATTTTCCTTCCTTTAAAATCTTTCCCATTGCTTGTAAACGATCAGAAATTGTTTGGTGAGCAACGTTTAATCTTTCTGCAAGTTGTTTTTGACACACATCTTTATCCAATAATGCTTGTAATTGTTGGTCTTCAAACTTTTTCAGTTGACCTGGATGTTCTTTGTCTTTCACATAGAAATCGTCACTTTAAAAGTGTTTAAACCAGTGTTCCGATGGTCTTAGGCTCTACAGCAATGGTTCTCAACCTGTGGGTCGCAACCCACAGGTTGAGAACCGCTAGCAGGGTTGCCTAAGACCATCGGAAAACACAGATATTTACATTACGATTCATAACAGTAGCAAAATTACAGTTATGAAGTAGCAACGAAAATAATTTTATGGTTGGGGGTCACCACAACATGAGGAACTGTATTAAAGAGTTGAGGCATTAGAAAGGTTGAGAACCACTGAACTAGATTGATAGTAGTGAGGCCCAGAGAAGGCATGAAATCTGTCTGGGACTGCACAGCACTTTGCAGAACACCAGTTAGAGCTCCAGTGCTCTTTCTACTACCTTCCAATCAACACAAGAAGCAGAATGGGATAGGGAGTCCAAGGGCAAATCATTGCTCTATCCCCGGCTACCTATGGACTTTGGGCTAGTCACTTCCTCTCCTGAGTCTCAGTTTCCTTAACTGTAAAATGGAAATAAGTAAGAAGCCCCATCACACAGGGATATAGGGATGGTCAAATAAATTAATACAAATATGTTGTAAGCTGTAGGTGACTGTGGGCTTTTCATTGATTTACTTGACCACTTTAGTGCATCTGAGGATGACCAGTTGAGGGCCTCTTTTCTTTCAGGACTCTCCGGACTGAAGGTTAAAGGCACCATCAGTCCCTTGGGCTGTCTGGCTCATGTCACATGTTTTGAGAAAGCAAAGAGGTCTTTCTTTTTCCTTCTCTTATCCTAGCTGTCAAGCCCTGAGCAGAAAACCCTCCAAATCCAATGTATTTCCAGGGAACCCAGAGGATCTCTATTGTTCTTGCTGCATTTTCTTCTTCCCAGCTGGCAGCTCTAAAGTAAACAGAGAATCAGGACCATGGGAGGAAATAATAGGAAAAAAAAAAAAGAACCAGAAGAAAAGTATGCCTGCCCAAGCCCCCTTCTGATTCTGTAGATCTGGTTGACCCATGGTGTGCTGTGCTTTTTAAAAGCTCCTGTGGTGATCCCCCTGTCAGTTTGGGGGTTGCCAGAATGCCTTAGGGTTTGCAAAATACTTCCCCACACACTCTCATTTTCAAACCTCTGAGCAAATGCCTTAGGTAGTCACTTATCACCTTCATTTCACAGATGTGGAAACTGAGACTTAGAAGTGATTCATCAGGACTGATACAGCTAGAACTTAAAACTGGTTCTTTGAGATAAATCTAGCCATTCCTCTGTGCATGGGCTTTGCTGGTGTCTCAGCAGTCACTGCGTGATGAACACTCCTTCCCTCCTGCCAAACCAATGCTTCTCTAAATATTTCTCTCCCACTGTCCACCTCCATGCTTTCCCCCTGCCTGAATGCTTTCTCAGCCCAGTCTACCAGCTGCAGTCCTTGCTGTCTTCCAAGCCCGCTGCCTCCTCCACAAAGACATTTCCATTTCTCACACTTTCTCTTCCTATGAGCCTGGAAGCACTTGGCTTGTGTCTCCGTGCAGCCCCCTCTCCAGCCCTGCCTCTTGCTGCAACTTGATGTGCCAACATTCCCAGCTGCTGGGATTCCCCCACAGATTCTGGTAGTTTCTGGCTTCCTCCATGTCTTTGTTCCTCCTGTCCCCTCTACAGAAGTGCCCCTTATCCCACCCCATCTCTTACTATTCAAAATTCAGCTCAGTATCACCTCTTCCAGGAAGCCGCCCTGACCTTCCCAACCCTTAACTCAGGTCCTTTCTCTGTGCTTCTGTGGTACAGTGAGGATGCCTCTGTGATGAATGATGGTCTCTGCACCATAAGATGTTTATCTGAGAGAGCTCCAGAGAAGGATGCCCAGGGAGGAGGGAGGACTCTAGGAGGCCTTGTCCCTCTCTTGTTACCTTTCTAAGGCCAGACAACTCTCTCTAGCTTTCTGCCTCTTCCCCTTAGGCACCACTACTCATTCCTTTCCCCATCTGTCTGTGTCTGTAGCCCTCTCTCTCACCTTTTAACCTCTTAGTCCTTATCAATTACTTGGACCCTCCCCTCTTTCCTTTTTGTCCTGACTTCCTGACAAAAATAGATTGTATCCTACCACCACACTCTGCAAGAAGCAAGGACCCCTGACTGGAAGTCAGGACATGGGATTCCAGTCCTGGCTTTGTCCCCAATTGACGTGGACAAGAACAGCTTATTAATAACAATATATTTTCAGGCCCATTTCTAGCTGACAAAGTCTCTCCAACCACTGTCTCCTTGGCCCCTCACTGCAGCGCCCTCTATTAGTGACAATGTCTTATTTACACTGTGGGGCAGAAACCTTTCTGACTAGTCTAGTCCTTGAGGGCCAATGAACTCAGGGAACTTTGTTATCAAGCATAGGGTGTATGATTACGTTATTGCGTGCAAAGGGCTGTGTGCTCAATTTATATAACCTTCTGTCCCAGGACAAACAGAGTTACAGAATGCTACCCTCACAGCAGCTGACTCTCAGAGAACATTAGAATCAAATCGTTCTAGTCCTTGAGCAAACGCGTTATTTCAAGAGGTCTTCATATTTTTTAAAACGACATCCATAGTAATAAATGGATATTATCAGACAACCTGGGACACAGGTACATATACATATACATATACATATACATATACGTATAGCTGAAACAAAAGCTTGACAGACCAATACTTATCCTTACCATAGGTAATATACTCTGCTATTTTCTTCTCTATCTTATTCTATTCCATAAAGAATAACAGTAGTGGTCACAACACTGAAAATTGATTTTACGTCCCACTAACAGGTCACAATGGGAAGTTTGAGAATTTCTGTTTCAGTATCTCCCATGTTCAAACATAACAAGCTACAAGAACAAGTGAATACCTCCTCCAGCCTAGTTGCTCTGTACTCACTGCTGCTTTGCCCCCACCCTCAACCCTTTCTCTGTTACATTCACTTAGAAATATTTACTGAGCATTTGCTGCATTCTTGCCTTATATCAGTTAAACTTGTTAAGTGACAGTCTAGGTTCCTTGTTCCCACTTTCCATTCATCCCCTCT
The DNA here is from genome assembly GCA_026230045.1 of Corynorhinus townsendii. Lineage (NCBI taxonomy): Eukaryota > Metazoa > Chordata > Mammalia > Chiroptera > Vespertilionidae > Corynorhinus > Corynorhinus townsendii. Next base: position 46,914,568 of record JAPDVU010000008.1, on the reverse strand, counting down.
AGAAAACCATAAAATGGCCTTTGCTATTGCTAAGCCGTCAGCAATGGTTCACCCACCCTCACCATGAGATATTTGCATGGCTGACTCTCCTAGCTTCCTTCCTCATTTTCTCCCATGTCACAGGCTGCTCCTCCTTGGTCCCCTGCCCATAGATGACTGCTCCCCAGGCTCTGCTCTGCACCCCTACCCTTCTCACTCAGGAGTCAGTTCCTGAGGCTGCTCACCCACCAAGTCCCATGCCCTCAGTTGTTTGTCATGCTAATGGATACCTCTCATCACAGCGACTGGCCTGCTCATTGTCTCTACTTGGTAGAGTCCCACCGGCCTTCTACCCCATTTGCCTGAATCAAAATTTAGTTCTCATTCAAACCCACCTCTCCTGAGTCCTCATCTTAGGGAAAGGTACCACCACCCACCCAGCTGTCCAAGACCCTCTTTCTTGTCCCCACAGCCATGCACATCTTGCTTCCTCTTTGATAGGGAAGGCAGCTGTGTGACCCGAGTGAGTCTGTAATAAACAACTGCCCCAAGGCTCTGATTGGGCGACCTTTGCTGGCTACTTTACCTAACCTGACTGTGCATTGGGGCCTGTGTTCCTGAGGGCCCACAGGACAGAGCCTCTGCCCTGGCCTGGACTGGGTTCAAGCCTGGGGCCAGGACAAGCAACCTTCAGGAGGGATTCTCTACAGTCAGCACAGACTGAACTGCTTAGAAGCCTGGATCCCTCAGGTGGAGAAATGAGGCTCAGAGAGAGTAGGGCTTGTTCAGGTGACACAGCATGTTGGGGCAGAGCTACAGCTGGAATCCACTCCTTTGGGCTCCAAGTCAGGCTTCTTCTTAAATTCCCAACCTCCCTAGTTCTAGACTGTCTGGAGGCATTTGCTTTGGTCTGGAACCACAGGTACAATGCTGAAGACACTGATGTTCAGGATCCATTCTTCAAATGGACCATTATGTTCCTGGGCCACCAGCTAAACAGAGTTCTGGTTAATTACTCCTTACATACCACAGCAAGGGAAAGTGCTCAAGGTGGTTCTCCCATGCCTGTGAGAGAGGCAGAGAAGGAAAGAGGCATTTAGGTCAGGCTCTCGGCTGAGCACATATATCCATGACTTCTTATCTCTGTGGTCTAGATGAGGAAACCAAGGCTCAGAGAGGTAGAACAACTTGCTCTAAGTGACTCAGTTCACAAGTGGAAGAGCCAGAACTTGAACCTGGTCTCACGCTATTTCTGCTGCCTCATACCACCTCCCTTGGGCACTGCCTCAGGGTCTGGGAAGTGAAGAAGCAGGGCGGTTGCTGGGAAAATGGACAGGCTAACAAATATGATGGGAATAGCAAGAAGAAGTAGGGACATGTTCCACTCTTAGACCACGCAGAGTTGGGGTTAAATTTTGGCTCTGCCACTTCCTTTAAGCCCCTTAAAGATTCCATTTTCTTTTCTGCAAAATGAAGAAAATTATTACCTTAGAAGGTGATGGAAGGGTTTTAATGGAATCACTTAAGTGGTTCACATAATTCTGGACACATAATAATTGCTCTGAAAGTATTTACTACTATCCATAATAATAACCTTTTACAATAAGCATTTTAGAAGTAGGTGTTCAGGAAAGTCCTATTGCACAATAGGGTGACTCAGCTCGCACACCTGCCTCAGAGCTAAACCCAGAGCATAATGGAGTGGAGGGCAAAGGAAGAGACTAGAATTTACCGAGCTCCTGCTGTGTGCCAGGCACTGTGCTAAATGTTGAATTGCTGTCATCATCGGTGTGAATGCTCACAACAGAGGAGGTGCAATTATTAGTCTGATTTTGTAGTTGGGGAAAGAAACTGAGGCTCAGAGAGGGGAAGTGGTTGTATGGCTTACAAGTGGCTAAACGGAGCTTTAAACCTCAGGCCATGGGACCTGAGAGCCCTTGAGCACTTGGCCATGCCCCTCAGTGCTCAGTTTCACTCAGCTGGTTCAACTTTAGCTCACCTGCTGAGAGGTCCCCTGTGTCACACCCCATGCTGGGCCTTGCTGGTCTCTCCAAGTGGGCTGTGGTCCCACGGAGCACACTGACCATCAGGACTTTGCCCCCTGCCTCTGCCAGTCTCAACCTCTCAATGTTCTTGAGGGACTATGGGGTGAGGTCCCAGCGGCCTGTCCAGCCTCATCTGTCCACCTCCATACATAGCGAATGATCACCTCCACTAGGTGAAAGGGTCCCAGACACTTCAGGGCTTTCCATCCTCTAAACCTTTGCTCTGGCTGAGTCCCCTGTTCATTATAACCACTCCCCCATCCCCAAAGATTGAAATCCGGTGTCTTCAGTGAAAGGCCTAGGAGCTGGAAGGTCAAAGTCTGTCCTGAAAACCAGGGCCTGACAGGAAGAAACAGGATGGTCTCAGTTTAGGAGGCAGGGAGTAGAGAGTAAGAGGTTAAGAGGGAGGGAGGTAAGCGAAGGAGGAAGAGGAGCGGGTGAAAGAGCGGACAGGACCGAGTGTGTAGTTATTTAAGGGTGTATGCCCAAGGCCAGTGCATGGCATAATCAGGTGCCCTGCCAGGCAGGTGAAGAAAGTTCATTAGCTACAGCGTTGTGCTATCAGAACAGGTATCTCGGGACTATTGCGCAAAGGAGGGAGGTCAGTGAACTGCCTGAGGCTGAGCTGCAAGGGATCTGTACCAAAAAGAAGAAAAGGTACTTGTCTGTCAACATGCTTTTATTTTCATGTTTGTGCTAGTCACAGGAGTTAAACATTTGAAGAGCATTTCCCACGTCTCATACCATTATCACCTTTGATGCTCACAGTGACCTGGGAGGTAGGGATGATGCCCTCATTTTATAGATGGAGCCTCAAAGTGGGAAAGTGGTTGGTTATCCAAGGCCACCCAGTGAGAAAGAGGCAGAGCTGGGACTTGAAGTTAGTTGTGCTTTTGGCACCTGAGTCAGTAGCCCAGTAAATACAACTTAGAGTTAACAGCTTCACTGAAACTTACCAGGGGCCAGGTACGGTTTTTGCCTTATCTCATTTAATCCTCACAAGTCTGTGTCAAAGGCACCACTGTTGTCAACCCTATTTTACAGAAAGGGAAGCTGAGGCATAGAGCTATTAACTAACTTACTTGACTCATGGAGTTAGTAAGTGATGGAGCTAAGACCTGAACCCAGGCCCTCTGGTTTCAGAGAGTCTGTGTCTCTCAACAGCTTCACTTATGTGGGAGTCTGGGTGGAGGGAATTCCAATTATGCCATGAGGTCCCTGCCCTCTCACTCATGGATAGTGGCCCACCCAGGCCCTGTGGTTGACAGCATGGTCAGCTGACCTGGCCTTGGACAGGCAGGTGGATGAGGCATTTCCTCCAGGGACAGCTGCCAGCCTCACTCAGCCTACCTCAGCTCAGGTCAAGTGAGGGCACTCCGGGAGAAACCAGCACACCCAAGGGCTGTTGAACTCACAGGTCACCCTCATGAGGTGAGGCAATGAGCAGGCATGGAAGGCTGGTTCTGGAGAAATCTGGGCATTTGGGCCGATGTAGTAAGCCCTAACTCTGGTCCTGTTCACTGTAAAAACCTGGACAAATTCTTAACCCTGGGTTCCAGTCTCCCTATCTGTGCAGGAAGGGGCACAGACAGTAGGGTTAGCCAGGCCCCTTCCAGCCCTGGTCCCTCTGTTCTGAGTTATAACTCCTTAGACATGTCTTCTCTTTCCAAAGGAAGGAAACCCTTTCTTATCAAGCACCTTCTAGATCAGGAGAAGTTACTAATAGTTTTTCTACTCCCACCAGCTGATTCTGGTGTTTAGCCATGCCCCCAAAGGAATGATTAGAGGAGACGAACACAGCTGGTGTTTGGACTGTATGCATCAGAACTGCTTTATTGGTTGTAAGAAGAGTGATATACTTTATATTGGTTGGTAAATAGCCATTTCCCTTAATGTCCCCAAGTGCTCCCCGTTCTGCCCAGGTACTCAAGCAATTCAGTGGCCAATGCCTGGCAGGCCTGTGTCCCAGCCAGGAGTGTCAACATCCATTTGGCCATGCTGCCATACTGCTGTGCAGCGCACCCTGGTCAGCCTGGTCAGTGCATGCCCTGCCTTGGCCACGAACTTTCTGTGTGCCCTCAGGCCACTTCCCTTCCCTCAGCTTCGGTTTCTTCAAGGTGCCCATTTCATAGGGTTGTTATATTAAATGAAATAATGGGTCAAAGCACCTTGTGTGTAGTAGACACTCAGAACATCTTAGCTCCCCTGTAGCAGGGCAATGACAAATGTTTAGGTTCAGGGGAGACGGAGGGGGTAATGTGATATGATAGAAAAAGGCTAGGTTTTTGAGCCAGAAAGATCTAATTTCATAAGATCTTTATGGCTCTGTCACTTACTTACTGTTATGGGCTGAATTGAATCTCCCCCAAATCTATATGTGGGAGTCCTAACCCCCAGAACCTCAGAATGTGACTGTATTTGGAGATGGGGGTCTTTGGAAAGACCAGGTCATGTGGGTGATGCCTAATGCAATGCTTCTAGGAAGAGGAGATTTGGACACAGACACAGAGAAAGAGTGCTATGTGAACCCGAAGATGGCCATCTCCAATCAAGGAAGAAACCAGCCCTGCTGTGTAACACCTTAATCTCAAACTTCTAGCCTGCAGAACTGTGAGAAAATAAATGTCTATTGTTTGAGCCACCTGGTCTGTGGAACTTTGTTATGGCAGCCTGAGCAGACTCATACACTCAGTATGCGACATGCTTTGCAGAGTAGATTAAGTGAGATAATGCCTGAAAAGGCACCAGTTCATAGCAGTCCCTCCCCCCTCTTAGCATGGGGACAGCAGCAGGGGAGTAGAGATATTACTGAGTCATTCTATTTCAGTATGAACCTGCAGGACTCCTGACCCTTGACCCAGCCCTCACCTCTCTCCAGACTGGCAATCCTGTCCTCAGCTCCATCCCTGGCCTTGATGCTGGCTTTCTGTCTGCCAGGCTGTGAGGTGATCAGGGTTCATAGAGGCTCTGCCCATGGTCAGCAGTAAACCTGCCATGGGTGTTCGGCCCACTTGGCTTAGGACCCAAGACCAGGGCAGAGTTGGAGGGATAGTGAGGGTGGCCTGGGGGATCTCAGGGGCAGAGGGGCTGACTGTGTGTCATGGTGGTATTTTCCAAAACACTTATGTACCGATCTCATCTGATGCTCATAGCAACCCTTTCAGGTGGACTGGGCTCATGGGCCCCTCTTGACACAAAGAGAAACAGAGGCCCCAAGAAGCTAAGGGACTTCTCCTGACTCAGCAAACCCGAGTTGGGATTAGGACCTTGGAATCCAGACTCAAGCCCTGGCTCTTTCTGCCACTGGGACTATTGTTTGCCCTCTGAGGCTTCAGGAGGCTGTGGGGTGTGGTGGGAAATGCATGGACCCATGAGTCGCTAGACCTAGGCTCAAATCTCAGCTGGACCAGGGACCAGATGTGTGGGCAGTTCCCCACCTGGCCAGGCTGTGGACCCTCTCTGAGAGAGCGAGGCCACCTCTGCCCCCGAACTCTCAGGCCTGCCATGATTGGCAGCTATTGTGACTGTTTTATAACTAACTGCTCAGTAACTGTTGCTGAATCAAATTCCTGGAGAGCCAGGCAATGTGTCTGTGGGTGGGGGAGACATTCGGCACTTCCAGGGGGAGGGGCAAGGCTTCCTGCTCACATGCCTCCTACCTCAGTGCCTGGCAGCCCTTGAGAGGGAATGTAATAGAGAGACCTGTGGGCAGGGGTACGGGCAGGGGGTCTGGAATTTACCTCCCCCAGCCCACTGTACCTGTCTGTCTCCCTATTTGTAGTTTCTGGTTGAATCAACACTTTTATTTTTTTCATAGCACCTGTCATCATTTGGATTAAGGACTTGTCTGTGTCACCTGCTTTTTCCCTTGCACCCAGAACAACGTCTGGCTTATAGTCAGTGTTTGGTCATTATTTGTGCAGTGAATGAATGAATGAATGAATGAATGAATAAGTTGATCCTTTGTGGTCAGCCCTGCATTTGGGGCTGTTGCCTAAGTCAGAACTCAACCCTGTTTTCTAGAGGCTTCCAGTGTGGTGGGGGAGGCAGACACAGACACAGACACTGACAGTGACCATTGGTGTGACCTGTGCTGTGACAGAGGGAAGGAGGCACCTGGGCTGGGGGAGCCAGAGTAGGTGGCAAGTGATCCACTTCAGGGAGCAGCAAGCTGGGTGGAAGGGCCTGGGAGGCCTCTAAGAGACGCTCCAGAAAAGAAGTATAAGATGAGTAGGAGTTAGAGGGACAAGGGTTGGAGGGGCGGGGCAGTATTCCAGGCAGAGAACAACATGTGCAAAGGCACTGAGCCATGAGAGACCACGTGGAGTTAGAGGCCTCGGATGCTGTAGAGGCAAGACAGCAGCTGAGAAGATGGATTCTGGGGGTGGGAGGAAGGGGACATGGGAGGGAACAGCAGGGGGCTGATGGGAGGGCAGCTTCAGGGTTCTAAAGGCTAGTGCTGCCCCGGGGCTGCAGCTGCCTGCTCAGTGGTCCCAGATGCCTCCTACCTGCTGCTGGCCTTTCCCAGGTTAGTGCAACCTTCTCTCTGAGCTGGTGCTCTCTCTCTCTCTCTGTCTCTCCCTCTCTCTCCCTCCCTCCCTCCTCCTCTCTCTTTTGAGAGAGAAAGGATTTGTGGCCAAGCATTGTCCTGCCAGGCCAGGGTGGCAGTGGGGTCTTGGGCCAGCCGCCCCCTTTCCCAGCCCAGTTTCCTCCTGGCACTCACAGTGGGTGCCTGGGGACCTCCCCTCTCAGAGTTTTGGTGGATTGAGCCAGGGGCATGTGAAGCGGTTTTTCCAGCCTGGAGACACTGACCAATGGCCCCAGGAAGTGTGACTCATTCCAGCCTCACTAGGGGTGGAGATTATGCTTCTGGCTCTTACCTACTCCCGCAGCTAGAAAGCTTTCAGCCACAGCAGCCGTGAGGGAGCCTTGATGCCAGAGATGGATTCTGGTCTGCCACAGACTCTCTTGGCGACCTCAGCACGGTTCCGCCTCTTTCTGGGCCTCAGTCTCCTCTTTTGTGAAATGGCCATAGCAGTGCTTGACCTCTTTCTGCAGAGCCAGGAGACCTGCTCCGCATCCCGGATTTGGCATTGGCTCACCTTGGGCAAGTTTGTTCCCCTTTTGTGCCTCAGTCTCCCCATCTGTATGTTGAGGAGGTTGGACATGAGAGTCTCTGAATGGTTTTCCAATTCGGACATTCTCCCGAGGCTCATAGATTCTGTGGATCCAGTTGGGCCTTGGTGATCACACCACTGCCCAACACTAGCTCGGGTTCTGCCTGAATGCTTCCAGGAAACCAACCACACCTTCCTCCTACCTTTGGACAGCTCTAGCAGAAATGCCTTCCTCACACTGTACATTCCTTCCTGCGTCACTGAACCACTGGGGTCAATTGTGCCTTCAGAAACCACAGAGCTACAAACAATTCAAAAAACCTAGGCACCAGGCATCCTGGCCAGACCTTGTGCTGGCCTCCAGGGACAAGGAGGAACCAGAAATAGTCATGGTTCTTCAGGGGATCATTGTCAAGCTGGGAGAAAGACGAGTAAACACATAGTGATGTGTGATTTCAGTAAAAGCTTAGGGTATGAGAGAGAATGCTGGAACTGCTGGAGCAAAGCAGGAGTGAGGGAGGTGCAAAGGCAGGGTGGGTATCTTTTTTTATATCAGCATTCTTTTTAAATTTTACTTTTCAACTACAGTTTACATTCAGTATAATTTTGTACTACTTTCAGGTGTATAGCATAGTGATTAGACAATCATATACTTTACAAAGTGTTCCCCATAATATTTTCAGTACTCACAGGGCAGCATACACAGTTACTTATTGACACAAGGCAGCATACACAGTTATTTATTGACATTTATCGATGCACAAAGTTCGTGCAAGAATAGGCTTTCCTTCCCCCGGCTGCCAGCACTGGCTTCCCTCTGGCACCTGGGACTCGGGCTTCCCTCACAGCCCCGGCTTCGTCCGGAAGGTCATTGGAAAGATGTCCGGTCTAATTAGCATATTATGCTTTTATTATTATAGACTAGAGGCCCAGTGCATGAAGTTTGTGCATGGAGAGGGGGTCCCCTCAGCCCAGCCTGCACCCTCTCCAATCCAGGACCCTTCGGGGGATGTCCAACTGATGGTTTAGGCCTGATCCCTGGGATAAGGCCTAAACCAGCAGTTGGACATCCCTCTCACAATCCTGGACCACTGGCTCCTAACCGCTCACCCTGCCTGCCTGCCTGTTCACCCCTAACTGCCTCCCACTGCCGGTCTGGTTGCCCCTCACTGCCCCCCGCTGCCAGCCTGGTTGCTCCTCACTGCCCCCCCGCCAGCCTAGTTGCCCCCAACTTCTCCCCTGCTCCACTGACCTGGTCACCCCTCACTGCCCCCCCTCCCCCGCCCCCCTCCTTGCTGGCCTGGTTGCCCCACACAGCCTGGTGTTCGGTAGTCTGGTTGTTTAGGTCATCATGGCCCTTGGCTTTTTATATATATGATATTTCCTATGCTGTAATCTACATCCCTGTGACTATTATGTAACTACCAATCTGTACTTTTTAATCCCTTTACTTTTTTCACCCAGTCCTCTAATCCTCACCCCTCTTGCAACCATCATTCTGTTCTCTGTATTTATGAGTCTGTTTCTGTTTTGTTTGTTTATTTTGTTCTTTAGATTCCACATGTAAGTGAAATCATATAGCATTTGTCTTTCTCTGACTGACTTATTTCACTTAGCATAATACTCTCTAGGTCCATTCATGCTGTGGCAAATGGTAAGATTGCATTCTCTATGGCAGAGTAATATTGCGTTATATATATGCACCACAGCTTTTTAATGCACTCGTTTATTGATGGGCACTTGGGATTGCTTCCTTGTCTTGGCTATTGTAAATGACACTGCATGAGCACAGGGGTGCATGTATTCTTTTGAATTAATATTTTGTGTGTTTTTTCTTTGTTATATACAGGATGGGTGTCTTAAGTGCCAGGCCAGGAACTTTCTATGTTGTCCAGGAAGGACTAGAGCAAGGTGCCAAATCACTGGCTCTGTCTGACCCCATAATGACTAATAGTATCAGCTGCCATCTCCATCTCCTTCTGGGCATCAGGCTCTGTTGCATCTCAAATACCCTCATTATCCATCTCATTGAATTCCCACAACAACCCTGCCAGATAGTAACTCTTATCCCAGAGCAATCAGGTCTCCTCCCAAGTTCACATGGGCAGTACTCTTGGAGCCAGATTTAAATTATTCTGGCTAAAAGCCTCTCTCTATAGGCTATGCTGCCTCTTATGTGTCCATCTGTCTCTGTCATGGCCTGATCTGGGGTCTGTTCCTCCCTGAGCCAACCCCTGGCCGCTTGTGTATTTTAGAAGGTGAGAGAGCCAAGTAGCTGGGGTGGAGACTTTGGACCTTAGGGAGGGCCAGGGTGCTCATCACTGCAGAGGGATCTCAGGCATTGCCAGCAGCCTGGGGAGGTAGGTCTTTGTGTGGGTGAGGAGGGTTTCCCCAGCACCCTCAGGTTCCCCCTTAGCTACAGTAGCCCCAAATCTAGGCTGGTTGGCTCTGGGATGGGTCTCTTCCCCTTCAAGGCTCCAGATTTGCCTATTGGCAGACAGGCAGAAGGGACAAGCTCACTCATAAATGAAGCTGAATCAACACAGTTTTGGTCTGAACTAGAAGAGCAGACGTGATTCTGAATGTCCTCCCCCAAACCCCTCCTAAGGTCCCTCCCAAGTCTCTGGGGGGCAGCAGCTGAGCCCACCCTGCATCCTCAGCGGGATGTTCTTTTACTGAGGAAAGGAGCTCTGCAGTCAGTGATGCGATGGGAGGAGCGGGCGAGGATGAGGTCAGTGTGGCTCAGCTGCCTGCTGATGAGGTGCATAGTGTCCTTAGGTCAGACAGACCATTCTCCAGCTGCATGACCTTGGTCAGAGCTCTTAACCTTCTTGAACTTCAGTTTCCATATCTCTAAAGTGTTGATAATAATAGTACCCACTATTGGGGGTTATTGATAGTGAGGATAAAATAAGAATTAAAGAGAAGTGTGTCCATAAAGCACTTGGTAGTGAGCCTGGTATGTAGTAAGCACTCAACAATGTGGCCTTGATGACAAGATAATGATGACAGTGAGGGAGAAGCGCGACAACAGTTACGTCAGACAGCATGAGACACCGCCGCACCCTCTCCCAGCATGTGTGTACTTTCTGCTTCCAGGCTTTGCACTGAATGCTTCTCCCTGGCTACCATTCCCGAGACCCTCCTACTCCGGTTCCAGAAATGCATCCTGAGCAAATGAGGGCCCTCGTGGCACCGGGCCCTGTGGATCTGAGCCTGGATGAAGATCTCATGCAGATCAACACCCAGCACCTGCACCCAGGGCATGTGGGAGCACCCGGTTTGGAGGAATTGGTAGTCGGTTTCCCAGGGGAGGCCCAAGTCTTGATGCATGAGTAGGAATGGGCTGGGAGAAGAGACTAGGGTTTCTTTTCCCATTTAAAGACATTCCAGGCAGATGAAATAACATGTGCAAAAGCAGAGAGGTGTGAAATAGCAGGCTGAGCTTGGAAAACTGCAAGGAGCACAGAATGGGCGGAAAGTTGGAAGCAAGTGGGGAGGGGTGAGAGATGAGAGTGGAACGGAGAGGGTGTTGGGGGCAGATTGTGCAGAGCTTGTGTGCTAAATAAGACATTCAACATGTATTTTGAAAGCAATGGCAACTTATTCTTTTCATCATGAAACAAACATCCCTGAGGATCTACTCAATTCAAAACACCTTTGTAGTGAGCCCTGTGGTACACTGCCCAGCTGCCCAGGCCTCTCCCCTCAGACTGGAGCACTCATCCCTCGACTGGCTGACAGTTCACAGATGAAACTCTGTTCCTGCCATTGCCTTAGTCTGAAGAAATGCTCCCATCTAATGTCACTCCCCTCCCCTGGACAAGCCCGCATCCAATGATTGCTCTCCATGGCGGTATTAAGAACCAACCTCCTTACCCCAACTTGGGACAACTATGAAGAGTCATTTCAGCTCCAGAGCTCCCCGAGAGGTGGCCTGAGGCATTTGTAGTCTGCATCACAGCCCCAATTGTCCCACTGCCCAGTCCTGTGTCACTCACTCCCCCACAGATATTGATCTTGAGGTCAATCCCCAATAAACGTTCTGCCAGCAAGTCTTCATCTGAGAATCTCCTTGCCTAAGAACCCCAGACTGTGACAATCATCATTGAAGGCTGTCAACAATGGTTGCCATCTCATTGAGGGGTCAAAGAGAGACCCCTGCTTTTGGAAGGTAGCTCTGCACACCATGTGAGAATGAAAGAGAGGGAGAGGCTGGAGCTCAGAGGCCAGTGAGGAGGTTGTTCCGATTTAGCAGAAGAATGATGAGGATACAAGGTAGGTGGGGACGGGGAAGGAGGGATGGATCTGGGGAACTTAGAGGACACAGAATTGCCTGACAGGGTACAGACTGGGAATGGAAGCCACCTGGAGCAGTTGGGCAGAGGTGGAACCAGTTCCTGGGATGGCTTGAGCAGGGCTCAGCTCAGTTTGGGAGTGGACAGCATGCCATGCTTATGAGACATCCAGGTGGAGCCCAGGAGGCAGGGCAAGTACCCAGGATCAGGAGAGGGATCTGAGCGGGAGGTGTGGCTCTGGGGGTTCACCACTGTAGGCAGTTTACAAAGCATTTCTGCATAGCCATTAGATGCATACGGGCACTAGCCAATCAGAAGGGTCACCAGGGTTCTGGAGACCCCTAGATGTTCATCTTTCAGTTGCTGGAGCATGATGTGGTTTGGGGTGCTGGATGTGAGGGGCCCTGAGGGGGACTCTGAGCAGGAGCTATTGACCAAGCAGGAGGTTGGCATCTTTGTACGCCCGCTAAATACTTGTGCTCCTCACAAAATCCTCCCAGGAATCTGCTGAGGCAGATATTAGAATCTCTTCTTAAAAGAGGCAACCAGGGCTCAGTGAGGGGAGTGAGTGTCTGACCGGGAACCAGGCAGCTCCTAAGCCTCAGGGCTGCAGTTGAACCACGTCCATCTGATCCTGTGTCCTGTCCTGTGAGGATCAGAACCCAGAGTTCTTGTGTGGTTGTTGTTGTTTTAAATATGTTTTTATTGAATTCAGAGAGAGGAAGAGAGAGATAGAAACATTGATGAGAGAGAAACATCCATCTCAGCTGCCTCCTGCATGGCACCCACTGGGGATCGGGCTGCAACCCGGGTATGTACCCTGACTGGGAATTGAACCAGCAACCTTCTGGTGCTTGGGATGACGCTCAAGTAACTAAGCAGCACCAGCCAGGCATAAGATTCTTATCTCTTTAGTCAGCATTCTTTCCTCTTGTTCAAATGACCATTTCCGGTGCTGAATTCCAGAACGTTTATCACCAGCCATTGTCTCCTTCCAAGAAATGGTGCTGAGGACATCCAGGCCTGTGGGAGAGGCAGGGTGGAGTGGGATAAGCCCAGGGCCAGACACGAGGGAATTTCCAGACGTGGGGATCCCCCAGCTTCTGATTTGGAGCCCAGTGTGAAGGAAGGCTCACGGTCTTGCTCATGGGGAGTGTCAGGAGACCTGGGGACTCAGCTGTCCCTGCCTCCTCCGGGGCCCACCACCTCAGGCCCGAGTTGTTCAGGAAAACGAGCAACTTGTGAAGCAGTGAGCATCTTGTTACTGAAAATGTTATTCATCTGTTCATCCTTTATTTACTACTGAACAACTATTTAAGAAGTACCCCCCATGTGACCTGTGCCCCCTGGTCCTGCCCTCACCTGGGTCTAGGCTGGTGGAGGATGTGGGTGCTAAACAGTGAGACAGACGAGGGAGTCTTCAAGGCTGCTCTGTTTGTCCCTGTGTCCCGAGGCCAGCACAGCTATGCTGTCAGGGGCTATTGATTATTGGATAAAGGAAGGGCTGCAGTTGGACATGACAGAAAGCCCTGCAGGGGGAATTAGGAGCGGGTGGCATCTCCATCCCTGGAAAGCACCAGCATCTGCACTGGTGTTTGACAGACACCCAAGCAGGGGAAGGAGACTGGACTCCGAGGTGCGCGGCCTTCTCACACCTGCCTTCTTCAGGTCTGCTATGGCGCCGTGTGGCATCCAGCTGCTAAAAGAACATTTTGGGTTGTTTGCTCAGCTGTGGCCCAGAACATGTGGAACTGACTTTCTTGTTAAGTCCTGCTCAGGGACCCGGGAGAGTGCTGGCAGGGAAAACGGAAAGGGAGAGGCCCCACCTGCGGCACGTTGGCCGCCTGTCCCCACGCCCACCAGAGTCCCAGACATGACCTACTAGCGTTGCACTCTGTCAGGTTTCCAAAAGCATGACTTGTTTTTTTCTTTTTTCACTTCTTTTAATTTTTAAATCTTTTAAAAAATAAATTTTTATTGATTTTTAGAGAGAGAGAGGAAGGAAGAAGGAGAGAGAGAGAGAGAGAGAAACATCGATGTGTGAGAGAAACATCAATCGGCTGCCTCCTGCATCCTCGCTCCTGGGGATTGAGCCCACAACCATGCATGTGCCCTGACTGGGAATCGAACCAGCAACTTTTCAGCGTCCAGGACAGTGTCCAACAAACTGAGACACACTGGCCAGGACTTTTACAACTTTTCTGAGAAGATGATTATAGAAGCTAGCTCCTTTCTCTTTTCCCATTTCTGTCACAATTTCCTCTTCGTCCCCACGGGACCATGGTTCTCAGCAAAGAGGTGAGGTTCCTTTTTGGCCGCAGAAGAAGTGACTGCATGAGAAGGGGAATGAGATGGAGGACACTAAGCTTCAGTGAACACCCACATGTGCCATTTTTGGGGATGAGGAGACAGAGATAAAGTAATATGTACAAGAGTACCCAGTTAATGATGACTATGCTAATACTAATACAATGAATATTATTAGGCAAAACCATTATTTGAAAAACCAACAATTTCTGATGGTTCAACCTAATGCATGTTATTCAGGCACAACACAGGATGTTCTGTCTTCTCTGCAAGGAAGGTTGTTATTCCGATTTCAAAGCTGAAGAAATGGAGGCTGAGAGGTGTTCCGGTAACTTGCCAGTGCCTTCCAGCAAGTCAGTGGTGGGGCCAGGCCGTGAATTCAGGTCAGTTTCCAAAGTCCCTAGATTCCCTGACCTCAAGCCAAAAGCCACTTTCTACAGTCCCCTGTCCTGAAACTCATGCTAACTCAGGAGTGGAAAGACACTGGCCTGGGGGCTGGGAGGAACAGGTTCTGTCCCAAAGCACTGGGTGGCCTTGGGCAGGTCTCTACCCTCTCTGTACACACTGTTCACATCTATTAAGGGAGGGATGGAGCTCAGCTATGCCTCACTGTGGCCACCTCTGGCTGTGTGATGTGCACGAAGGCTGGGACCACGTCTGCCTTGTATGTGCTCCCAGGGCCTGCAGTGGCCCTTGGTTCAGAGAGGGCTTCAGTGAACCTCACTGACTGTGGGGCAGAAGGCAGCACATGTGGTTGGACTGGGAGTGGGTGGCTTGCAGGCACTAGGGCTGCTCCTTGTGGGGCGGGAGGCTGCCTTCCTGATGACCAGGAGTCCTTCCTGCCCAGGCCTCAGGTCTCTGAAGGGAGAGATTCTGGGAAATCCCTCCCAGCCTCACTGGGATTTGCAGCCTAAGATGCCCCTCAACAGAAGGCCCACTGCTCTTGACATTTATTGGATTTTCTGAAAGGTCGGAGTTGGAAGCTTGCTAGGGGCTGCAGTGTAGAGGCTTCCCCTGAACTGCCACTGTCACTGATGCCACCAAGTACTCAGTCATGTTCCTTCACCCCCACTCTAGAGAAAGAAGACCAAGCCCATGGTCATGACCAGCTGGAGACAGAGCTGTCTGTCTGCCTGCCAATCTCAGGTACCCACCTCCTGCACTCAGCTCAGAGGGGAGGAGTGAGAAAAAAGCCAGTGCTTCCACAGCCAGGCTGGGGGAAGGGTGGGAAGTCTGGTGGCCCCCAGGGAAAGAGCTCATATGTCTTGTATATCATGACCTGGGTTGACCTCCTGGTTCATGAACTTGAGGTGGCTCATGAAGGAGGCATTATGGGCCTTCATGTAACCATCTGACTGGCCAGACATAGTAGCAACTATGACCATTTATTGAGCACTTACTGTGTGCCAAGCAAGATGCTCAATTCTTTGTATTTATTCTCACATTTGATCCTCACAACAGCCCTGGGAGTAAATTACTACTTTAATTCCCATTTTATAGCTGAGAAAACAAAACTTAGAGATACTATATAACTTGTCCAAGTTCAGACAGCTAAGATACAAATCAGGCAACAAAACTTGGACTAACTACTACATTATACTAGTTCTATCCATCCAACCAATTACCCATTTGTATTAGACAGGACCCCAGTAGAAAACAGATTCTCATTTAATTAGGAGTTCTAAAAGGGCTTACCACAGGGATTACGCATAAAACTGGGGAGGGGGTGGTATGAAGGGAAACCACACAGGATCCTGCAACACCCTAGAGTCAGGAAAAGCAAAGCTGATATTACCTAGAACCTGAAGGGGTGAGGGGAGGAGATGTTAATGGAACCTGGAGGGAGAGAGTCATGTGGGAGGGGCCTGGCAGGAGCCGTGCCCTTTGTCCAGAGGCAGCAGTCTGAGGCAGCACTCAGAGAGGGGGCCTAGGGAATAAGTACTTTGGCTCCCTCCCTTCCTCTCTCATTCTTCCATCTCCTGCCGGGCTCCCCTTTGTTCAGACCCCACCAGAAGCCAAGAGGCACTGGAGTAGTTGATGCAGTCCCTTCAGGTCAGCATCTGGGGCACGGAGCAGGGTGCTGAAAGGTGGACAACCGATCTAGAGGGGCAAAGGGAAGATATCACCCATCTACCTAACATGTCTCTCCTGGCACTGTGCAGTGTGAGGCTCTGCAATTGGTATGAGGATACTACTCAAGGCAATAGTGTGTAGGTCCAGGGGATGGGAGGTCAGATGAGCTGGAAGTAGTCTAACCAGCAGAAAATCTATTTGCTAACTTTGCTAATTTGACCAATCCTCCTCCTCCTCCTCCTCCTCCTCCTCCTCCTCCTCCTCCTCCTCCTTACCAATTATTCTTAGGTTATATTTGTCTTTTGGGGATGGGAGCTGTAGCCAGGGCCAAGGTGAGGCTTGGTGCCTTGGTCTCATTAATATCATTATCTTATGTTGAGGAAACAAAGCCCAGCCATGTGAGAGCAAGTCACAGCCCCATAACTTGTAGGACTCCTGGGTACACAGGGAGGTAGGCAGAGCTCATTGATCACAAGACCTGGCTTCTACTCCAGCTCAGCTACGAGCCCTTGAAGGAGCTCTGCCTCCCTCTGGGACTGCCTCCTTAGCTGTACAGAGGCTGCTGAGACCTCCAGTTCTGAGGTTGGCTGATTCTAGTAGAAGGCCACAGCTGTGGCCTCCTGTCCCTTCCCCCACACCATCCCCAGAGCTTTGGACAGGCTCACATAAATGTATGAATGCCTCTGGACTTCTGTTTCCCTTCAGAACCTTGAGGTTGCCGCCTCACTTCCCTGCACTCAATTAGCACCTGCTCCCCTTGATTTAATTACTGCACCGAAACCCCTCCAATCTCATTACTTCTGGGTGCTTCACTTGCTGTGAAGTTACTGGTGCTAGTAGTGCCACTCCAAAGGTCCCAGGCATGCTGGGAGCAGCTGAGAGTCCGCCTGGATATGTGAGGGGTGAGGGGTTCACTTCTTTGATGCTCTTTTGCCTCCTGACGTCTCAGTGTGTCCAACACAGGAGTGCCTGATGCTCATCCACTGAGCATTCTCAGCCCTGCAGTCTCTTGCCTGGAGGGGATGGGATCCACTTGTCCCTTACTTCTTTCTCTGTTTTTTGTTGTTGTTTCTCAATCATTTAGTGGGCTTCCAAAATAATTTCTTACAAGACTATACTTATCTATATCTGTATTTCTGTCTTCATGATATGCACGAGCCTCCAGATCACCAGGCCCAGTCAGGGGCCCTTGGCAGATGGCAGATGTGAGCGTAGGTACCATCAGATGGGAATGTGGGCCCTTCAACAGAGGCCAGTGGGGGGAGATGTTGGTGACTAGAGCCACCAGAGGGAATGAGAGGCCAGTGGGGGATTGACGTTATGGAATGAGAGTGACCAAGAACAGGTGGCCCTTGCCATTGCCCTGGCACTATGCACCCTACCCACCTCCAGAACTCCAGTACCCCAGATAGGAGGGCTGGGGGGAAGTCCTGCATTGTCTGAGTGGACCCTGAACTGACCAGAGTCATTTCCATCAGCAGCAAAAGTGAAGCCTCAAGTCTGCACCTGTGCACCCCTGAGCATGGCTGATGAGGCCCATCCCTCTCTCCACCTGAGCCTGTGTCAGGGGTCCTGCCAGGAGAGCACCTTCTATTTTGCTCTGATGGCAGGAGCATCAAAGCCCATTCCAACTGGAAGTGTCACTCCCTTTTTGGAGAGGGAGCTGAGCCAGAACCCACTTGTGCAGACTTCGGACCTCTCCCTTGTCACGGAGTTCTGTATCCTGCCCAGCCGCTGCCAGCTGCACCCCCTACTCAGTTGGCAGCAGGTGACGGCTTGGATTATGTATTCTTGGCTATGACTATGTGTGACTGTGGGCTCGACTGTGAGCATAGCGAGAATGAGTTTTGCATGTGAGAACGTGCACCCACACAAGGAACCTCATCAAAATTTAAAAAAATCCGAGAACATTGAACAAAGACCGTCACGTGCTACTGGCCTTCAGCCTTTGAGTCGAGGTGCATGTTTCAAAGGAGGAGTCAGCAGTCAGCGTGCTTGGTGGGCCAGTTCAGCAACTTTGAGCCAACAGACCCGTTAGAATTCCAGGGTCTCTGGGTGTCTGGGGATGAGAGGCCCCGCAGGCTGAAAGGGAAGGGGGAGACTAACAACAGAGGCCAAGGATAAATTCTGTGTCACCCGAAGCAGACATGGCCCTTCGATCTCACAGCAGGATCCGTCCATGCAGGGGACCTGGCCTCTGGCGCGAGAGGGGGTGGGGAGGACCAAGCGTGGAAGAAGGAAAGAGCAGAGCTTGCCTGGACACGGCACTTGGCCCTTCGTGTGTAACTCAGTTCCCCTTCCTCATTGTCCCACTTTATGGAGGAAAAAAAGCAGACGCTGCAAGAGGGGGAGATAGCTTGCTAAAGGCCATACAGCCAGGAGAAAACTCCATCCTATCGTGGTGGCTCCTTTGCTCCCTCACACAACAGAACTACTTTTGGGAAGCAGAGGGGGAAGGGGCAGTTCCTGCACGACGGAATGGAGTTCACATATGTGACATTGCAGGCACAGTGGCTGACGGATGCTACTCTGAATGTCTAGGCGCAGCCCAGTGGGCACTCTACAGTTCAGAGGGCCACAGGGAGTGTCCTATAAGGAATTAAGTTATATTTTCTTTAATGAGAGAAGCTATAGGTGGGCAATAACTTTGGAATCCCCAAGTGTGACCTTTCTTAGAACCCTCATTTTAGCGGTCCTAGGAAAATGAGAGGTCCTGTGGGGAGAGGGGCAGTGGGGCAGGGTTGCTGAGAAGGCAGACACTGGGAGCAACCTGAATGCCTGGCTCTGGGGTTTCCTGGGTTTGAAAATTGAGAAAGGGCCCCTAAGAGGTGCCACACTGTGGGCTGAGGCTGCCCTGTGTGAGGGGCTGTGAGGAGGGCTGGAGCATTCCTCTGTGCCCCACTCTGGGAAACACAACCACCCTTTCACAGGAGTAGAGAGGGAGGTATGGAGGAAAGCCGGCCCTGGGTGGGACCAGCAGCATGGTCAGGGAGAGGGAGTGTAGTTAGAGTGTAATTAGCATGTTTTGTGGGTTGAAAAGGGAAAGCTGCCAGATCCCGGAGGAGAAAAAGGTACAATTGCAGGCCAAACCTTGTCTTGCTAGAACCGCCTGTGGCCACGGGCCCAGCACAGGGACCTGCCAGGCATGGACCCCAGGTGTGTGTGCGATGATCTGAGCATGGCGTGGAGGTGGCAGACTGGCCCTTTGGAGGGACATGTGGCCTGGCAGAGGGCCCTGCTCCTGCTGCAGAGCGTGGGGGCCAGCTGTCTGTGTGGAGGTGCTGGGTGGTAGGCAGGAGTCGTGGGGGCAGAGGCTGCTGGAGATAGATGCTCTGACACTGCTGGGAAAATTGGACTGTCCTTTGTGTGTGGGACAATTCAGGAGGTCCCTCCCCAGGAAAGAGAGACCAGATTGGAGACCTGAGCAAACTTTTATTTTTAATTTTTTAAAAAAGCTAACAGTCCTAAAGATCAGTTTGCTACATTTGAGCAACTTCAATTAGAAACTTCTTTGCAACAAAAGACATTCTAAGGTTAAAATGCAAAGGCCAAATCAAAAGAAGTATTTGCCACATGTATGAGAAGAAATCGATGTCTAAGAAATAGAAAGAAGTGCAAATCAATAAGAAAAGTCAGACAAGCCAATAGAAAACTGGACAAAGTGAACAAGAGAGTCACGAAGAAAGAAAAAGGATTTCCTCATGCAGAGATACCCACCTTGCTGCTCTTCAGGGAAAGAAAGTTTAAGATGAACATTGATCGGGAAATTAATTTTGCCTATAAGATTGACAAATTCTGAAAATTATTGATGATAGTAAATGCTGATAAGAGTTTCTGGCAATGAAAGTTGGTAAAGCTGTTTTGGCAGCCAACTGGCAGACTCTATCCGAATTTAAACTACACATACTTTGGTGTATTTGACCTAGCAATTCATCTCTTAGTATCTACCCCAGAGAAATACCTGCAGCTGTGCCCCAAGAGGAAGGTACAAAGAGGTTTATTACAGGGCTGCTCATAAGAGTAAACCCTGGAGGAAAATGTACAAGAAAAAGGGATGGCACATTCACCCTATGAAATGCCAACCAACCACAGGGACGTTGTAGCCTTGCAAACTTGGACTTGTAGGTGGTCCGAGAGGAAGAGGCCTGAGTGTTTGCTTCCCGGGACTGTCCTGTGTTTCTGGAGGCTGAATTGAGAGCCAGGAGCTAATAAATCAGGAGGGTAAAGACAAAGGCTGAGGGGAGCCCATTGGCAGGAGGCTGATGTGGTTCTGCAGACATCTTGAGCCAAGTTGTGTCCAGGTGAGGTATGTCCTGGATTGAACTCAAGAGCTCAAGACCTCGCATGAGAAGCTCAGCAACCAGGCAGGTACAGGATCACCCTGGAGGGATCCGGACTGCATCCGCATTCTCAGGGCAATCCTGTCCCTGCCTGGGGCCTCACAGAAAGCCCCTCCACACACACACACCTGGCGAGGCAGGTGGAGGTAGCAGCTACCCGAGGAGTAGAGCATTTTTATACCAGACAGACTGAATCTTCCTTAGCCAGACCTTTCAAATGACCAGGTCAGACCAAGCTTTAAACTACATTAGATGACATTATGTAATTTTTCCTGCCAGCCAAGGGAGGAGTGGTTTGAAAGGAAAGTCAGTTGAGTAAGAAACAAAACATTACCGCTTCCTTCTGTGTTGGAGCTGAATTCTGGGGCCCTGATGTGGTGCACTTTGTTGAGTCCATTTCCTCGGCCTGGCATGTGCTCCCTTCCCTCCCCTTAGCTCCTATTTGCTTCTCAATTTAGCCCTGATTTCCTCCTCAGGGAGCTGCCCTTGAACCCCCAGACTGGCTTCCACACCCCCGAGCTTCCCTTTGTCACAGCATTTAGCTCACTGTGTTGTCATGCTTGCCTCCTCCATCAGACAGTGAACGCTGGGGGGGGGGGGGGCAGAGGCCATCTACTGGGCTTCACTGTACCCTCATCACCTAGCACAGTACTCAGCACATGGCAGCTGCTCAGTCAGTGCTTGCTGAATAAAGGAGTGAATAAATGAATCCATGCGTGAGAGGGGCTGCGTTTATGGTAGACCTAACACCACATGACCTTGAGCTAGTCATTTCCCCCTCCCTGGGCCTGTTTTCCATCTTCAAAGAGGTGAGGGTGGAGGAGCTGGGCTTCTCTGACAACCTCACCCACCCAGTCCTCTCTTGCCCAGGAGCCCCAAACTTCCGGTGTTATGTTCTGTCTGCCACTGAGAAATCCAGACTAGAGAACCCTGTCTGTGCAACCGCCCTGCCTCTTCCAATGCAGGCCTTTGCAAAATCATGCCGCTTCCTGTTTCCAGACATGGCTCATGTCTGGGTTCCTCCCCACGCCCTCCTCCTTGAGGGACCCTGAAGCTTCCAGATGGGTGTGGTTTCTGCCTCTTTCCCAGAGTCCAGCAGGCAGCAGCCCAGCCCCCTCCCAGGAGCTGCCCGAAGCTTCTCTCTGCCCTGACAGGGGGTCCCTCTCCTCTTCTTAGACTCTTCCTCTTTCTCTGTGCCATTCTCCCTCCTGTCTGTGCCCCCTCCCCTCACCCCTCTCCTTCTATTCTGTGTGTCTGTCTCTTGGCCGCTGTGCCTCTGGCTTTGTTTTTTCTCTCCCTGCCTTTATCTCTACTTGCTCTTTGTACCTTCCTTTGCTTTGTTGACGTAAGAACATCCAAACCTCTAGAGAATTTTTAATTAAAGTTTATTTGAGCCAAACAGAGGATATGCCTGGAAGCAAGATCTTAACAGATGGCAACATGTGCTTCTCAGGATGGCAGTTTGCAGCTTCTTTTGTGCATTTGGAATTGAGGGAACGTAGGGAAGATTCCATGAAATGGGGAGAGAGCAAGGTGGGGATTAGAGTACAGCATAGTTAACAAGATCATGTGCTTTCTTGAGAGTGGTTTTTCTTTGTTAAAAATTTCTTTTATTGAATTTATTGTGGTGGCATTGGTTAATAAAATTATGTAGGTTTCAGGTGTACAGTTCTATAATGTGTCATTCATATACTGTATTGTGTGTTCACCACCCCAAGTTACGTCGCCTTCCATCACCATTCATCCCTCCTATCCCCTTTCTACCTCCCCTACCCCCTTTCCCTCTGGTAATTGAGGGTGATTTCTCCTGAGGGGTCTGAAAAGAGGCATGTCAAAGGCGTGTTGACCTTGATGTACAGAAACAATCAATGGACAGGGCTTGCTAACGACAAAGATAAGCCTTTTATCAAAGAAGTTATAGGTCTGGGATGTGACTACCCGCCACGTCCTGCCCAGTTAGGAATTTATGATCAGATTACCCAGTGAGGTTATTGTCTGTAGAACTCCTTTTCCGTTCACACCTTTCCTGTCCCTCTCTCTGTGTCTTTGGTTGTCTGTGTTCTTTTTTCCTATTTCTTCTCTCCAGACCCTAGTGGCCTTTTGTCCCTTCACAGGCCTTAGCCTCCCCAACTGGCTGAGGGCTACTCTCAGTTTCTCCCAGAGCCCCTTCCTGGCTCCTGACTCCTCTGCCCCAGCCCTGGCCAGCCTGAATCCCCACCCACAATCCTCTGCTGGGAGGGTGCTCCGGGGCAGCCACTGGCCCCAGCACAGTCTAGGGGGCATGCTGGGCTCACACACCCTAGCATTGCCTTTTTGAAGAAGAGGAGGGAGGTGTCGTGACCCATGGCCATTCTGGCCTGGAGAGACACTGCCCCCTCCCTGTGTGAAACAGCCTGACCCCCTTTCTGTCTCTGACTGCCCCAGTGGTCTCCCCAAGCAAGGGCTGCACTCATGGCTCCCTGAGGGGGCTGTTTTCCTCTGCTGGCGTCTTTCTACAGAGCCTGCTGGGAGCTGGGCCGTTTGATAGCAGGACTGCTTCAGCTGAGAGGAATTAGACCCCAAGGCCCAGACAGAGGGATGTAAGAGCCCAAGAACAAACACGAGACAGAGATGGTGAGGCTGGAATGTGAAAACTGATGTGGGAATTAAACATGGAAGATTCCACCTGGTTGGATCCTGGGCTCTGCCCCTTACCGGTGGGGCAGTCTTAGGCAAATCATTTTCGCTTTCTGAGCCTCTGTGTTCTTTCCTGTAGGAAGGGACAACCAGTTCCCTCCAGGTGTGCTGTTATGAGAATTACCTGTGAAGACATAGATAAAGCATCCAACATGGAAGGCTCATGATAAAAATAAATGCTACTGGACATGGAATATAAATGTCTGACAAAGAAATGAGCTCGGGGTCAGGGGCTCTGTGTTAAAATCCCATTTATATCTTCTGAGGCTGGTGCAGGGGCTGGGAGGAGAGATGCTCAAAAAGGGTTGAAGAGTAGATGAACGGATGAGGGGATGAATGACTGAATCTCAGTCACTGATCAATTGTGGCCCTGGAAAACATCACAGGTCCTCAATAAAATGGAGAGATATTTTTTACTTTGCAAGGGTGTTATAAGGATGAAATTAAACAAGGAATGCAAAAGTGCATACTTAGTGTTCAACAAATCTTAGCCTTTATACACATTATAATAATCATAGCACAAGAATTATAATAATTATAACACAAAAATTCAGTGGGTAAGACCAATCCTTATACAACAGAGGCCTGTTGCCCCATTTAAGCTCACAGTGCTGAGCATGGACAAAGGGCCTGGCTTACTTTTTGGAGGCCCCTGTGCTCAAAGCAGACTGAGTGAAGATGCTGAAAGTTGTTTTGGCAGGCTCTTGACCAAGTAGCTGCTGAGGAACCAGAGCTCCAAATTCAGGGACACTACAGCTTGGGGGCAGACCCAAGGAAGCAAGGGTCTGGGGACCAGTCCTGCCAGTGAGGACAGAGGCCCAGGAGGGAGGCTGTTTCCATGACTACAGGCTTCATCCCATTTCGATACCGAGACTGGATACATCCTACCTCCAGGCTGGGCACCAGCACCCTGTCCCTCCTGAGCATAGACCACAGTGGCAAGGCAGCCAGATCTGCCCTTGCCTGGTTCTGGCTGCCCTTGAACATGTCCCACGTGCTACTGAAGGGGTACAGAACTGGCTTCCCCAAGATGTGCCACTTTGGCATGTGAATTATTTTGAGCTGAAGGCAATTGAGACCCTGTGGGCTCACAAGAAACTTTTGCCTCTCCCTTAAAGAGTCTAAATTAGGGGCCTTGCTCATAATAAGAGTTATTACCAGAAATAACCTCTTATGACCTACCTATAGAGCAAGGAAACATCTAATGACTGAACATCTGCTCATCCTGCAATGAACTTCCTTGCCTCTGAGCCCCAAGGCAACTATTCCACATGTACTTAGCTCAGAATTCCACATATACTTTCTGTCTATGAACCTGTCATATATGTGGTGGTGGGGCTATCTCTGACTTTCTCATGTATGTGGGGTTTCCATACATGCATATGTAATTAAATTTGGTTATTTTCTCTTGTTAATCTTGCTCATGTAGCTTTAATTTTCAGAAAGAACCTTGAAGGCTAGGGGAAAGTTTTTTTCTTCCCCCACACCAACCCATCTGTGCCTTGGCTCCCACCGTCCCTGGCCCCTGAGATGTACAGTCCAGCCTTCTCTTTCTGTTACTATCCTGCTCACCTTTCAGCTGCCAGCTCTATTGCAACCCCCTAAGATTTCTCTAGGTCAGAATGACTCACTCACTAGCCTGACCTCGGGCAAGTTACCTGACTCACTGAGCCTCAGTTTACTCATTTGTAAAATAGGGCTGTTTATACCTACCTGTAGGTCTTATGAGCATTTAGTGAGAAAACACATACGAGAGCGTCCCACATGATTTTGGCCCACAAGTTCTCCCTTATCATGACACTTTCTTTCTTTCTCCCATAAAACATTTGTCTTGTTATTCCCCTTACGTTAGTTGGCATGTGTGCACCTTCAGAATGGGAAGTCTTTGAGGACAGAGTTGTTCCCGTGCCCACTGCTTAATATAGGACCCAACCCAACACAACATGCACCAAGGGAAGTGGCCATGGCCCTGACTATCATAAGATAAATTAAGCCACGTCCTCTGAGGACTTGCTCCATGCCAGGCAGCATTCTCTAGGCATCATTCAACCACTCAACAACTGATTTAGTGAGCATCTACCATATGTCAGGTTTTGTCAATGGCGCTTATGTAACATCAGTAAACAAGAGTCACAAATTCTGTGCTCATGGAGTTTGTCTTCTAGCAGAGGGAGCAGATGACAAGCAGCAGACAGTAGGTGTTAGCAGGTGACAAGTGCTATGAATGAAAATAGTGCAGTAACAAGAGGGAGTGTGTGGGGAGGAGAGTAGTTTACAATTTAAATAGGGAGGTCAGTGTGGGCCTTTGAGCCAAGGTTAAAAGGGGTGAGGGAGTTCACCATACTGACACATCTGTGGGAAGCATGTTCCTGGCCAGGGGAACAGCCAGGACAAAGGCCCTAGGTGAGCTGGCCTGACCTGTTGGGTGGAGAGGGGGAAGAGGGAACATTACGTGACGGGTCCAGGGTGTTACTGGGTCAGTGCACCGTGGCCTTAGAGGCCATTGAAATGACTTCTGCCCTGAATAAACTAAGAAGCCACTGAAGATTTTGAGCAGAGGCGTGACATGATTCGACATATCTTTTAAAAGGATCGCCCTGCTGACTATTCTATGGGTTTAAATCCAGGTCCAGCTCTTTGTAGCTACATTGCTGGGCAAGACATTTTACCACTCAGCTTCAGTTTCCTCTCTGTAAAAAAGCAGAGTAAGACTCTGTGTCTAACGGATCCTTGGCCGAAACTCCCGTCTGCTTTGAGGCCTAAGAATAGCAGTCTTTCTGAGCAGTTGGTTCATTTCAGTCTCACGAACATGGTAGAGGCATTTCTCATGCTTACTGCTTGTTGGGAAGCTGAAAGCAAAGCGGGTGTCCACCCGGAGCCAAGGCATCGATCTGGAGGCAGTTGTAGCTTTATTCTTGTGCTTGTTCCTTTCCATGCCTACTTAAAAAAAAGACACTTTAAATGTTACATGCTTTAAATAATTTCCTTAATATAACAGCTTACAAAAATAATACATGCTAATGTTAGATATTTTGGGAAATGAGCATGGTAAAGTACCATGAAGAAAATATATGTGACCCAAAGATAACGACTTTAAAAAAAACTTTATTGTTGAAGGTATACAGATGTTCTCCCTTTTTCCCCATTGACCCCTTCTAGCCCACACCCTCCCATCGCCCCAGGCCTTCACCACACTATTGTCTGTGCCTGTGGGTTATGCATACATGCATACAAGTTCAAAGATAATGACTTTTGCTCCGTCATGTCCTCACCCAGGCTGCCAGGGAATTGTACCTGCCTACCATGGTGGAACACAGATAATAAAGGCAGAAAACAGTTGGCTTTTGAGGTTTGAGTGTAAGCAACACATTAAAAAAAAATTTGATGAAGAGTTAGATTCCAGACCAGACAAGGAATGTTCTAATGGAGAGGAGAGAGGTGGAGGGAAGGTGAAGAATTGGGGGTGCTAAGAAGGGTCTCAGCATCATCTCCCCCACCCCACCTTGCTTTCCCCCCAGAAAGCCAGTGTGCTGGACCAGCCCCAGGGAAGCAGAGGAGTGTGGTGGGACTCCATGAGCTGGGAGGAGGCCAAGACACTTGACTTCTGGCCGAGGATCTGGGTAGCAGAGCAGAGATGGTTGCAGAAATCCAAGCAGAGGGGCCGCGGGAGCCTGGCAGAATGCCCCAGGACAGGCTTGGAGGTGAAAGAGGGAGGGCCTGGCCCCAAGAGTGTGTGTGTGTGGTAGGGCATTATGGAAAGCTCCCCGGGGTCCCCTGGGATCACTCACAGGTCAAAAGTGCACCTGCTGTGTAGCTGTATCAGTTTCCTGTCGCTGCTGCAACACACTGCCACACACTTGCTGGCTTAAAACAACAGACATTTCTTCTTTCACTGTTCTGGAGGCCTGAGGTCTGAAGTCAGCGTCACCGACCTGAAATCGAGGTGCTGCCGAGCCATGTTTCCTCTGAGGCTCTCGGGGAGAGCGTTCTCCCTGCTTTTCCAGCTTCTGGTGGCACTGGCATTCTTTAGCTTGTGGCCGCATCTTTCTCTGTTCCATCTTCGTGTCTGTCCACTCTGCCTCCGCCTCTCTCTTATGAGGATGCATGTGATCGCAGTGAGGACCCATCTGGATAATCCAGGATAAACTCCTCTCAAGATCTGTATCTGCATCACCTACTTTGCCATTTCATCTCCCTTATATAAAGTAGTATCACAGGTTCCAGGGGATTATTAGACAGTGACTATGTTTTGGGGGAGAGGAATTTTTTTTTCTGCTACCACAGGGGCTGTGCAGTGGCCAAGAAAGCTGCCTGGAACTGAAGGGCAAGGCCTGACCAGGCAGCACCCACTGAGGACTAGCAGCCAGGGCTCAGACAAGCTGAGGTCTCAGGGGACACCATTGTGGACAGATTGATGAAACTTGTAAGAACAGGACCTATCTATAAGAACCAGGTAAAGGAGATGGGGTGGGTTGTGTGGGTGGGGGATCCACAACTGACTGAGATTAAGTTTTCAACTCATAAAATGGGGGTTCACAGTAGAAATTAAATTAGGGGGAAAAAATGAAGCAACCGCTTTGTTTTGTACTGCTGAGTCTGAGTGGCCTGCAACTGGAATTCATTCCACATACTCACATACATGCATAATCACGCATACACTCTCATCTATACATACCAATTTTTAGGCTTTAGTTTTAAACTTAAAATCCTGTAACCATCTTTCCCTGTCATTAAATTAAATATTCTTCTACATCATCATTTTTACAATTGCCTTTAGCCTTCCATTGACTAGAATACAATTTGATGTAGACGCCATACAATTTTTTAAGACTGGATTGAAACAGGCCAGAGGTGCGTGAGGAAGCCTCAGGACATCAGACTTTATTTGGTTCAGGCTGCACGGGAAAGTTGGGTCCTTAGCCTCCGATGAGAGGGGGAGGCCACCCGGAGTCCACAGCAGCCATGGACAATCCACATGCAGATGAGTGAGCACTTACCCTGTGGCTCCGACTCAGGCAGGAAGGGTCTGGAGATGTATGCCAATCAGCATTGATGCCAACTCATCTCCCCATATATGTCCGACGGTCTTACCAGATCAACAAGCATGCCCATGTTGGAACATTGCCAATGTTGGGAACTAAGTGAATAAAGGAGGGACTCATGTGTATCATGAGACCAGCTGAGAAGGCAGCTGCCTGGAAACTGGTGACTTTCCCCAGCAGCCCCGTGATTCTCTCGGACTCTGCTGGCAACACGCTGCGTGGCCTTCAGCCAGAGCAGAACCTTCTGTGTCCTCTTACAGGAACAAATGTCATTATATGCTCATTAGAGCAGTCATTCAGCAGCCATTTCCTGCTTTGTGCCAGGCCCTGGGCTGGGTCCTGGGACACACAGGTGCTTCAGACATGATTCCTGCTCTCAGAGGGCTCACCCTCAGGGTGCCTGGGTGGGAGACAGAGTTCAGTCCTGTGGTGGAGGGCAGAATGGAGACCCTGCGTCGCTCGATGAGTCAAGGTATACTTCCTGCAGGGGTGATGAACAGGATGGGTGTTGATGGGTGAATGGGAGTTTGCTGGCCAGGATCAATGTGGGGAGTAGGGGAAGAGGGCATTCCTTCCGCTCCCTTTAGGGAGCACCTGCTCCGTATGTTAGCCCTCCTGTGAGGCAGTGGCTGTATGAAATGAGAAACACAAGAATGTGGTGCTGAGGGACCTGAGTCCCAGAGAACAAAGTGGTGTGCTCAGTCACACAGCACCTCAGGGCTCAAACTCTTCAAGTCCCAACCTCACTCAACCCTTCCTGGGCATCACACTGGAGGACAGCACTAGGCAGCTACTGGGGACAGGCTCCCCACTCTGAGGGTACCCACGCAGGCTGGCCCCGGGCCACCCTATCCCCGACTCTGCAGCACAAATGGATGTTGACTATGTCTTTGATTTCTGTTTTTTGTGCCTGTGCGGTTGGAGACTGTGAAAGTGTCTGCTCCCAGGTAAGACCAAAGTAGGTCTCCAGGCCAGGTGATCCTGGGGGTAATGGGGGAAGGAGGGTGCTGGGACAGCTGGAGAAATCAAGCCCAAGTAAACACTATCCTATTAGATGTGGTGAAGCCAGGGTCGGAACCAGAAAGCAGCTGTGTCACCTGCCCAGTGCTAAGGGGTGGGCAGGGGGTTGGGGAGCAGGCCAGAGCAGGGGATGGAGGTTGACCTGTATGGCATTTTATGACCGAGGCTTGGAAGTCCCATCGCATCACTTTGGCTGTACCCTATTGGTCAAGGCAGTCACAGGGACCTGCCGGGTCCACGGGAGAGAGGGTACAGACTCCACTTCTTGATGGGGCGTGGCAAGGTTCTGAAAGAGCCCTGGGCTGGAGGGCTGTTGCCTCATCTCTGGGAAATGCGATTGGCGGGACATTCCACTTTGCAGCCTGTGTTTCCACTTTCTTTGTGGCACCTTCCGATGAAGAGAAGTTCTAACCTCCACAGTAGTCCAATTCATCGCACACTTCTTTCCCTTTATGTTTGCATTTTTAATGTATCTTCGGGGAGTCCTTCCCAAGCTTAAGTTCCCGCATTTTCTCCTAACACTCACAAGAACATTGGCCTTCGCGTTTCAGTCCTTGCCCCATCTGGAACTGGCTTTTGTGTACGATGTAAGATCACATTTCCTTTTTTTTCTCCCCAGGATAACCAGAAGTATAAGCACCGTTTTCAGTGAAGTGAAATATATCAAGAATTCTCATATATCAAGTTTTTAAAAGATCACAAATGAACATGGAAATTTATGGGCTCTATTTCTTTTTCATCCGAGATAAAACTATGGCTTTTCTCCTTTAATCTGCTATTGTTGGATATTAGTTAAGACAAGATTTGGCTGTGAATGGGCAGAAACCCCCCAAATAATAGTCTTAAATGTAAGAGGAGTTTGTCTTTCTCCCATACAAGTCTGGAGAATGCAATTCAGGGGTGGTTTGGCAACTGTGCCCCAGGAAGTCCTCAGTTTTCCAAGCTTCTTCACAGGAAAAAAGACTGCAGAAAATTATTCATTTTTCATTTGTAATGCATAAGTATTATGTGGGGAAGTATTTTGAAACTATATAAACATTCCATTCCTCATCAAATCCTCCCTCACTCCTCCTCCTTCCCTCCCTCCCTGACAGTTTGGATTCATAGCCTCTTATTTTATTCAGTGAGTTATAATCTGTTACTGTCACTATTTATTTTGATGCACAAATCGTTCCAGATTTGACCAGAGACTTCTGTGTCCTTTTTCTATACCCCATCATTGTTTGAGCACTTCCTTACTTCCCTAAGAATCATGGTGACTTCTGGTCTCTGTTGTTCAAATTACGCCATTTCCTTCTTTGCTGTCAGCTCATGTCTCTTAAGCCTGACAGCGTGCCCTCCTCCAGTGTGCTTCCTCTGGATTTACTGTTTAACCCGAGGAGCCAAATCACTAGGATCAATAAGAGCATGTGGAAATGAAAATCACTGTGTTCATTTTGCTCAGCCCACACCACACTTCAGCTGCTCTGCCTGTGGCTATGACCTGGATCAGGAACTGGTTCTCGAGCCTGTGGCCATGCCAGATCCCCAGCTGAGGGAGAGGCCAGGTGTTCTCTGCTCTGGGCGCCCTGGGTCTCCCTGCCACAGCACCCAACCTATGGGCCAGGTGCTGGCCCTCTTCCTCATCCCTTCCGGCTCCTCTCCCGTTTGGGGCTTTCTTTCAGGCTCTCAACTTTTCGACAAGTTTCTTTCTCCTTTCACTATCTTTGTTGCCTGTAACCTAAGCCTGGTTCTGCTACTGGTTTGCTGGGCCTCAGTTTTCTCATCTGTAAAATGGGGGAGGGTTGACGGTGATAGAGTCTAAAGCCCCTGCTGGCTCTGCGCTCTCCCAGCTCCTGACTCTGGCACCGCCTTTTATTTGCCCCTCTCTTGTGCTCCTTGTCTGACTCACTATATACCCTTCCCCTCTGCCTCCGGTTCTCTTTAATCTCTCTCCTTCCTCTTCCTATGACTTCATGTCCCTTTCTGAACATCTACTTCCTATCAGTTCTTTCTTGAACCTATTTCTCTCTTTCTCCCTTTCTTTGTTTCCATTGCTTCCGACTCTACAGTCTCTGTCTCTCTCTGTCCTCTCTGGCTTTCTACCTCTTCCCCATCTATGAGAAATTTGTTCGGAATTCTGTGTCTCCTTCTTATCCCATTACTACTTGACAACCGCTCCTGGATTCCTTGCCCAACATTGCTTTCTCAGCCTATTCCTGAGTCAGTGTTTCTGGGTCCCCACCCTTTCCTAGTCCTGCCCAGAGTCCACTTTCTCATTCGTGCCCTGGCCTGGGGCTGGGAGCTGGGAGCCCCTACCAGAGCCAGGTTCCTCCCTGTAATGGAAACAGCAGCTGCGAGACTGGCTCCAGGAGGCATGTTGGTTCCAGTTGGCTGCCTCTGTCTCAAAGAAGCTCAGAAAATCAGACGCAGCTCTCCCTCAGATGCGGTGTCCCATTCTGCCAAAGCCCAACCCAGGGAGCAGGCACCAGCTGCACAAGCAACCTCATCCCATGTTTGCATGCACCCGTGCCTGTACACACACACACGCACACGCACACGCACGCACACATGCACACACACACAGCCAGGCCATGAGCACTGGCAATCACCTGTCATTGGGAAATGCTGCTGGTACTCAGGCTCGTCTAAAAAGTGCTTCCTCTCTTTGGAGGATACTCTGGCCTTAATTGCCAGTTTCCAGCCTTTGGAATGTTCTCCACATGGACTTGGATCAAGACTCAGTAGGAAGAGAGAATTCTGACCCATCCGTGGATTAGGATCTGGCTTCGTTTCCATCAAACCCACAGGTTCTGTACCTTGCAGTGTGGCCCTATGCTTTGCAGAATCTAGATTTAACATACATTTACTGGGCAACTCCCTGCCAGTGCCAGGAGCACCTGTCACCCCCCACACACCTCACAGCAACCCCAGAGGCAGGCACAACGGTCCTCCATTCCACAGTAAAAAGACAGGCTCCCAAGGTCACAGGCCAGTCAGTCAGAGGCAGGATTTACAACCCACACACGTCTGACCTGTCCACATTGTCCGTTACCCACCGTGATAACCCAACAGTGGCCATTTGACAGTGGGAGGAGACGCTGAGAGAGCCTGTGGGAGCTGACCATTGGCAGCCAGCTCAAGTCCTGGAGAAGGAACAGCAGAACTGAATGCGGTTGGGTCTGATATCCCAGTGGGGGCCAGGCCACAGTCATATTTCCGACGAAAGGCTCGGATCTGTATATCAGGGGTGAGGGAGTGTGGCACTCAGGGTTGGAGGGCAGGCCCCATCACGGGTCTCACACCCTGAAAGGAAGCCAGAAGGCCTCAGATGTCAGAGCGAGGAGTGGCAGTGCCTGTTTGGAGATGCCCAGCTGGTGGTCTGATGGTATAGAAAGGAGCAGTCTTCTTCTTGACTCACTGCCCAGACCCCTTGCCATCGAGTCAGAGTGGGCACCTCAGGCCTCCAGGGCCAAGTGTTGGCTCTGTGCAGGCGGTCCTGCTCCGAGCCCGGAGTTAGTTCTACAGACACTGTGCCGGGCCTGCCCTGCCTGGGGCCCTGGGGCCATGGACAACACTTCGACAGTGCTTCGGGCTGCAAACTCCCAGGCCCATGCCCTCCAGGGTGCTGACCAGGACCTGCCTGACAAGCGTGGCTCACTTCCTCATCATGCTGCTGCTCAAGGTTTTCTAGATGCTCCCATGTACTCCTGCTATCTATCAGCTGGTGGGTCCCGCCAGCTGCCCAATGTTGCTTCTCTCTGCTCTGTCATTTTGCTGAGAGTGGGATGAAACGGCAGGCCAGCTCATCAGCCGCACACGCTTGAGGAATGGAGGGGCTGAGGTTCACCAGACCATGGAATCCATTCCAAAGCGAGTTGTTCCCACCGCCTTCTGTGGCACCAGCTTCCACTGGGTTGCAACCCTCTCCTTCCCCCACTGAACTACAGCAGGGGCCTTGGCCTAGTGACCTGTCTTCCTGGGAACTAGGAACGGAGCTGACATAGAGTAAGGGGATCAGAAACTGTTGAAGTCACAGATGAATGAAGAGGCAAATGCCAACAAGCTGGACTAATGAATGGGAGGTGCCCAGAGTAAGTTTATTAGAATGAGTGCCAAGATCCTGCTCCAGCTGGGACAGGGGAGTGGGCATGTGCTGCTGGTGGAAGAGCAGACCCTGCAGGTGCCACGCCACACTGTGCCCAGCACCGGGGGCTGCTGAAGCACAAAGGTAGCCATGGGCCCTGGCAGGCCATGATTGGGCCTGGGCTTGCTCGACCTGCATTAGCCTGCAGCACCGTGGCAGGTCCTAGACACCACCTTCTGAGTGGAAAAAGGGTAAACCTCTTTGGTCCTTTCCCAGTCTCGAGGCCTGGCCCGCGCACGCCACCTTCTGAAATAGAGACACTGTGGTGTGGACAAGCTTCCTCCTCAGGCTCAGGGCCGCAGCCCAGGCCAGGGGGCCAGCTTTCCATCTGAGGCCCACTGGCTCCTTTGTGTTCTGGGCCGGACACTCCCGCAGCCCAGCAAGGCCACTTACTCCAGAAAACGTTGGTTTTCTGTGTTGTTTTTTTTTTGTTTGTTTGCTTGTTTTTTTTTAAAAGTGTGCGGAACTGGGCTTAGCTTTCTGCAGGGTGCCGCCTGCCCACAAGCTCATTCTGAGACAGTTTTATCAGGCCTGGTCCCTGTGATGAATCCCTGGCAGAGATCAGGAATGACAGTAGCACATGACATAAATGCAGCAGGAAAAGCGCAGCCTCCTGAAACACTTCTTTCAGACGGCAAATTCACATCTAGTGGCTGGAGGAGGTGAACATCAAGTTCCACCTTAAAAATGTCAATTTCCCACATGAAGAAGGGGCACTTGCAGCTCCTGGGTGGGCTGTGAGGTGGGTATTTGGTATCCACCCAAGGCGGCAGGATGAGCTCACTGAATTCTGTCTCCAAGAACCTTCCCCGCCCCTGAGCAGCTGCCCCCACAGAACTCCCACACTGGCCCAGACCTGCCTTCGTTCCTCAGAACCACTTGTATCCTAACTCTCTCTATTCGCCTAGAAACCCCATTAGGGACTTTAGAGGCCTCTTTACTTCCCACCTTGTACTTGAAAGTCATACAAACCCGTCTGAGCCATGAATGCCTCACCTGTGAGTGTTGAGGGCCTCTCGTTTAATCCTTGTGACAAGACCAGGAGGTACATTTATTTCTCCATTTTGCAAAAGGGAACTGAGATCTGGGCTATGAAGCACCCTCCCCGAGGCCCCTCTGTTCCTGGAGGCAGGGCAGCTGGGTCTGTCTCTAAGCCTGTGCTTCTCCCCTCTTTCCCTGCTCCTCACAGACTCTGACCGGTCCTCTGTGTCTTTGATTCTTTCACTCACCAGAGCTGCCAACAAGCTACAGCCAGGCCCGGTGCTGGCTGCAGGTGCACCCTCCTGCAGGCAGCTTTCTACTGCCAAGAAACTCCAGTCTAGGCCAGTGGTCGGCAAACTCATTAGTCAACAGAGCCAAATATCAACAGTACAACGATTGAAATTTCTTTTGAAAGCCAACTTTTTAAAACTTAATCTTATTCTAATGCCAATTCTTCAAAATAGACTTGCCCAGGCCATGGTATTTTGTGGAAGAGCCACACTCAAGGGGCCAAAGAGCCGCATGTGGCTCTCGAGCCGCAGTTTGCGGACCATGGGTCTAGGCCAATTATTGGGGCCTTGGTGCCCTCTGCTGGATAAAGACTTCTTCTGGCTCCGTGCACACCTTGTGCTTCTACCAGGACCTTCTCTGTGGAGGCGAACGCCAGACCATGGCCCCCTCAGACACAGAAGCATGTCTGATTGCAGGGCTGGGCCCCCAGGACAAGTTGGTTAAAGGCTAGGTTTGGTCAGATGAGCCCTGGCAAGAGCTGGACCTGAAAGGCCATGGCTACTGGGTGGATGGCAGGATAGAGTGAGTGGGGCTCCAGCTGGGGGGTGTCAGCCCTGGATGGACCCCTGTGAGTTGAGTCTGCTGAGGTCTCCAGGTGCCAACGTGGGAGGCGCCAAGCCAGGAAGATGGACAGACTTCAGAAATAGGGTGTCTTCCAGGTGAAAGGGGACTTGAGCCTCGGTTTGACCCCAGGCCTGCCTGTCAGTTGCATGGGTTGACCCTGACCCTTTCCCTCCAGGCACACAGCCAAGGTCCGGATGTGCCTAACACTCTCTGGTCTGCACATTTGCTTGTGTTACCCCTTTCTCCTTAGGTGACCTCCTGAGCTACTCCTGGGAAAACCTCCTCTTTGTCAAGGACTAAATGGATGAAAGCTGCCTTCCCATGGACTCTCTCAGGGAAAAAAATGTGCTAATGTCTTCCATTTGCCCACCAGATCCTCTCCCTGCCTCTACTCACCCCTTCTGGGTCCCAGGAGGCTGCTCTGCATAAGCGATATCACCGGGGTCCCTTGCCTCACTAAATGACATTGAAATGCCAGAACGTCCTTGGAACGCTGTAGAGGAGAGAGTCTGAGGCTCAGGAAAGTGGACACATTAGAGTGCATCTGTTACATGCAATCTGCTCACAGCCCTGGGAGAAGCCCAGGACACGCCCTTCGCCAATGCATTAAGGAACACATTCATGGCGGTGGGGGTACCTCACCAGCCTTGAAGGACTCTATGATGCTTGTCCTCTGTAAGCCAGAGGTGGCCGGGGGAATGGGAGGGGTTGTAATCCAAGTTCATGATCTCCGTGTGGATAATGGGAGCCCAGATAGATGGCAGCACTTAACCGTCAGAAACAAGATGAACACAATGACCAAATAAGCCACAGATGTGGAGTGGTTCTTGGTTCTTGGGGTGTGTTAGGGATCTGTGGGGGTGGCTGACTAACCACAGGGTCCCCCGGGGGAAGTGCATGGAAGCCTTCCAAGGTGCTGCTAGACACACACAGGAAGAAAACGCCTAGGTCTGCTGGGTGGAGACCTGGAGTCATCACCGTGTGGGTGCATTGCCTTAGAGCCAGGTCCCAGACTGAGCAGCTCGCAGGCTCAGAGCTCTGCACTGAGCGTCATCCTGGGTCCGTTCGAGGAAAGAGTATGTCATACATCTTCCTCCAAGGGGTTCCGTGGTCATTTACCAGGTGACTGTTCTCTTGGAAAAGGGAAGCACCCAACCCACCCAGGAGGTTACTAGGTTCTGGCTCTGTTGCTGGCGTTGATGAAGTGGGCTGCCAGGAATCCTACTGCCAACAACCCGAAGGAGTTTGGAAGTGGATCCTTCCCTACTTGAATCTCCAGATGAGGACTTACCCTGATTGGTGCCTCAATCACAGCCTGTTAGACCCTAAATAGAGGTTCCAATTAAACTGTGCACAGACTTCTGACCTACAGAGACTAAGATGTATGTTGTTTAACTCACTAAGTATTGTGGTAAGTTGTTATACAACATGGAAAACTATTGCAATGCATGATATCTTAAAATGCTAGTTAAATTAGAAATAATCAGAATACTAAATGCTGAGGAGGATATGGTGAAATTTTTACATTTTAAAAAATATATATTTTTGATTGATTTCAGAAAGAGGAAGAGAGAGAGATAGAAACATCAATGATGAGAGAGAATCACTGATTGGCTGTCTCCTGCATGCTCCACACTGGGGATTGAGCCTGCAACCCAGGCATGTGTCCTGACCGGGAATTGAACTGTGACCTCCTGGTTCATAGGTCAACATTCAACCACTGAGCCACGCTGGCTGGAGAAACTTGTACATTTTTAATGGGTATTAATGCTATTTTATTTTATTATGAAAGTTTTCAAACATACACAAAAGTAGGATGAATAGTACAATGAACCCAACTACAACCATGACCTAGATTCTTTCCATATTTCATTTATCCTCCCTCTTTTTTGTATAATAATTTCAAACAAACCCCAGACATCTTGGCATTTTCCCTTACACACATTCAAGTATGCTTACTTCAATAAAATGTCTAATTTTTTACATAACCACCTCACCATTATCATACCCAAAAAACTTAAAAGTAATCCATATAGCTAATGCTCAGTTCATATTAAAATATCTCCATTATCTAAAGAATATCTTGATCCAATAGATTTTTTTTTGGAATTTGCAATATGAAACTATATGCAACAAAAGCCTTAATAACATTTCTATTCTTTGATCCAGTATGGCTATTTCTGAGGATTTATCCTAAGAAAAAAATTCAAAAGATTACAAAAGTATGGTATCTATTAAAAAGTTGTTTGCAATGGTGAGAAATTGCAAACAAATCAGATATGTAGGGTATTAGTCAGGGTACATTCTGGAAAACAAAGTCCTCACCAGTAGTTCAATAGTGGGAAATTAGAATGGGGAAGTGATGGCAAAGGTGTTGGGATTGGAAGCCATTCAGAGATTGGTAACAGCAGGAAGTTTCTCCCACTACTGCTGGGGAAGGACAAAGGGAGGAAGGAGGTGGTGGTACCTGATTCTAGACATTGGGGCCACATAGGAAGAGGTATCTGAAGAGGCCAGAACCAGAGAGGAGACCAAGCCCTTGTTGGCACATTGTCCAAGGTGCTCGTGTGCTCATGCGCAGAAAGAGAGAGAGCGGGAGATATCTCCTGGCTTCTCCCTTTTCTTGTCCTCCAATCTCCTGAGAGTGTGTCCAATTGGCTGAATCTGGCCATAAGTCAGTGGCAGGGGATACCAGGAAGTACTAGTAAAGTTTTCAGGGTTAGCACCTGCAGGACACAGGTCCCTTCCTAACCTCCCTTTTGGGAGCCCAATAGGGTTTGGGAAGGTCAGGGAATAATCTGAGGGAAAACAGGCACATCAACAGAGGCCCTAAAATCTTTCTAGCATAAAATAAGGGCTAAAGAGAAATATCCAACAAAAATATAATTTCTAAGTTATGACACATCCACTCAACGTGTTCCTTGACCATCTACACTAATAAAAGAGAAAGATGCAAATTACTCTTACCTCCATCATGCCCACCAGCCAATCAGGAGTGAGTATGCAAATTAACCCAACAAAATGGTGGGTTAATTTGCATACACAGGCACGAAGCAAAGACTGAAGGCTCCGCTCGAGCAAAGACTGAAGACTGAAGACTGAAGGCTCCGCTGCGGCCAGAGCCAAGCCTGAAGGTTGAAGGCTTGGTTCCGCTGTCTCGGGTGCCGGAGGAAAACTGGTGCTGGGCAGCCAGGGGAAGGAAGGCCTATTGCAAGAATCTTCATGCAACGGGCCTCTAGTTAAATTATAATTATAAAGCTTATGTAGAATTATGGAAAACACTTATATGGATTATAATATGACATTATTACCAGTCTTTGCTTTTTCTTTTTTGTGCCACCTATCACTTTCCAACATAAAAAATAAATCTACTTACTTATCACATGTATTGCTTGTTGACACACCCATCACTCTCTACTTCTGCTATAAAGCTAGCTCTTTATGGGGCAAAAACTTTTGGGGTTTTTTGTTTTGTTGTTGATGTAGCTCAAGTGAACAGTGCCTAAAACATAGTTGGTGCTCAGTAAATATTGCTAAATGGATAAAGTGAGGTGAAGAAGGCAAAATATAACACTCACATCACAAGGTTGTTGTAAGGGTTAAGGGAGGGGGGTATGTATGAGCCTACCACTTGGTAGGTGCTTATTGTACTTAGTGAAAGCTGATTTCACCTAAGTAGAAGAGAGCAGGTGGGGGAGGAAGGGCTGACAGTCCACTGGAGAGTGGTGTCTATCTACCCATAAGGATCCACCCTAAAAGGGAAGATAGGAAAGCCTTCATGATAATTCCCAAAGAATTAATGTGTCATGATGAGCAGAAACCTGGATCTATAATCACCCCTCCACTTACTAGCTCTGTGTCTTGGTCAAATTACTTAACCTCTCTGAGTTGTACTTTCCTTATCTATAAAGTGGGAATACAGTAATAATAATACCTGTCTCAGTGGGTTGTATAAATATTGTTGGCACATAGTGGGTGTTCAATAATGCTGGGTTCTTTTTAAAATTTTTTAATTTTATTTTATTGTTTAAGGTATTATAAATGGTAGTACATATGTCTCTTTTTTCCCCCACTGACCTCCCCCCAGCCTCCCTTACCCCCCTGCACTTGCCCTCGTCCCCCCACCCCCAGTGTCTTGAGTCTGTTGGTTGTGCTTATACGTATGCATACAAGTCCTTTGGTTGATCTCCTAACCCCGCCCCTCTCCAACCCTCCCCTACCTTCCCGCTGTAGTTTGACAGTCTGTTCTATGCTTCTTTGCCCCTGTGTATTTTTGTTCAGCAGTTTATAATGTTCTTTATTATCCATAAATGAGTGAGATCATGTGGTATAAGCGAAATGCTGGTTTCTTTGGTGCTGGCTCATCCTTCCTCTTGGGAGTCCCAGCCAGGTCTGGAGCTGTCCGGAGTGCTGAAGACATCTCCCCTCCCTCCTTTCCTCCCTCTTTTCTTCCCTCCCTGCCTCCCTCCTTCCTTCCCTCCCTTCCTCCGTCAGTTCCTCTCTCCTTCATTCCCTCCTTCCTTTCTGGCTTGGTTCCCCAGAGGCATGGAGTCTGAACAGATCAAATTTTCCAAGTGGCTTCTTCAGGTTCCTGAGGGGGGCCATGAGGGAATGAGCCATATATGAAGCCCTCAGGCAGGAGTCACTGGCAGCCTACGGCAGCAGGAATGGTGACACACAGGCTGTCGTGACAATGGGGGCTCCACAGCTCTGAGCCTGTTTGAAGAGCTTGACATCGAGGACCCTGGTGCAGGAGCCTAAGAGCCCCAAAGAGGTAGGGAGTCAGCCCCAACAGCACAGTATGGCAGGTGGGTCTTCAGGAATCTTGTCCTGAAGGAA
Organism: Corynorhinus townsendii; assembly: GCA_026230045.1. Lineage (NCBI taxonomy): Eukaryota > Metazoa > Chordata > Mammalia > Chiroptera > Vespertilionidae > Corynorhinus > Corynorhinus townsendii. Next base: position 46,874,870 of record JAPDVU010000008.1, on the reverse strand, counting down.
AGCAAGAAGGGCCAGGGTGGGGGTCAGGAGGGTGACCCTTGGGTACAGAGGTGGAAGGAGCCTTGACTCTGACAGGAATCCCCCATCCCCATTCCCTGGGTTCCTGTCATCTTCCCTATTTGGGGGTGGTGGTGGTGGTGTTTATCTGTTAATGTAGTTAAAGGCATCTTCATCTTTTTGGGTTATGATAGTATGGAGTTGACTAACTCCTTGAACTTGGCTCTATGAGCCAAGCAATCTGTGGTTAAAAATGCAAGTGATCTCTCTCCAGGAAGGTGTGCATTAGCCCATTGTGCTGGAGGTGGGAGCACTGGCAGCCCACATACTCCTGGGACAGAGGACTTGGCCAGCCTCAGAGACCTATTTCTTGATATTTATTAACAACCTGGACTTCAGAGCTGAAGGTTCTTTGGAGACCTAAACATTTAAGTTAAGCCCTCCCAGTACAAATGGAAAAACAGAGGCATGGAAAGAAATGTGAACTCCATCCCACAAACCAGCAGCAGAGCTGCAGTTAATGCTGGCTCCTGCTCTGACCGCCCCTTCTCCCCCCACCAAGCCGGCTGACCCTGCTATAGGCCTCAGCCTTCTGTGTGTCCCTACAGACCATCAGATGCGGAATTCCCAGCCACTGAGAGTGGCCAGCAGGACAGTGGGGCCAGGGGGGCCTGCTGCTGCTTTGTGGGACCTAGGGAAGGCCCTTCTTATTCCTCCTTTCTGTGCCTCAGTTTCCCTACCTGTACACAGAGGACTGGGTTTAAATGTTTAGCTCTCCCAGGATATTTCAGTTTCGATGTTGGAGGTAATCAATAAAAAGAGGTGATTTTGGCCTTTGCGTGGGCCATGGGAAGCTAAACCTTATTTCGGCTCAGCCCTAACTTTCGGAGAGACCTCAGTCACTGTCGCACTCAGTCATTTTGCCTCTACTCAGGGCCTCAGGGAATACAGGCGAAGCAGTCGGTCAAAAGTGCTTTGGAAAGTACAAATTGAGGGCGAGGTGGCTGTCATTAGTATCAGCCACTTACATTCCCACCCGGGAATGATTAGCTCTCTGTGAGCCCAGAACAAACTCAGCTCCTCCCAGGGACTCGTCCTGAGGCCGGGATGCTAGGAGACCACGTGGAGCATCATGGCAGAAGAGGAGGGAGGGTGCAGAGGGCCCCTCAGAGGCTGGTGGGAGAGCAGCCATCCCCCCAAGTCACTGAGCCCTTAGCTGGGTGAACCCTGGTATCACAGACCCGAAGGAGCCACAGTTGGCCAGCTCTGCAAACTGGCTTCTTTACAGCTGAGAGGCCGAGGCTTTGAGTGGGGCAGAGGCAGGACTGGGGCTGAAACTCAGACGCTTACCTCCCAGCCAGCTCTCTACACCGCAGTGCACCTGCCTCCCCACAAAGACCCACAGATAGTGATGCCGGTGATAACTGTGCCATTTAGCACGTGCCTGCTTACCTCCCTTCAGTAAGTGCTGCTCATTTACCTACTCACCACAGCGAGTAACCCCACTGTGCTCTCCACATTGCAGTCTTCACGCACACGACCAGGTGGCTGTTCTCAGCTCCATGTTACAGATGAGGACGCTGAGGCTCAGAGAAGTTAAGCATCTTGCCCATGGTTAGGGGCTAGTGAGTGATCAAAGTAGGATGTATTCATCCAAGGCCCTTCTTATTCCTCTGCTCTGAACGTAATTTCTAAGGAGCTACTCTGCAGAGGCCACCCATCACTGTTGGCATCGGGAGGGTTTACTCTTACTCTCTCGCTCTACACTTCCCAAGGTCAGCTAGTTCCAGCTGGGCCTCCCCTGGGAAGCCCTCCCTGAGCCTCCTCAGGAGGCCCTCAGAGCCTCCCCACTGGCCCTGCCTACCGCCCGCACTGTGGTCATCTCTGCTCCTGGCTGGGACCTGCCTCCCTACCAGCCTGGCAGCTTCTGAAGGGTGAGGAGAGATCTCATGCCTTTCTGGGGCACCCACAGTGGAAGGCTGCTGGCTGCATGAAGGGTGTGGGTGGACTTGGTTGAGTCTTGTGGGGGGGGGAGGGCAATGCTAGGGATGCAGGCAGAGGCCAGGCAGGAGTTGCCGAGCTGCAGGAGGGCATTGAGGTCCTGGCACAGTAGGATGGAGTGGGGAGTCCCCCAGTCCAGAAGCCCTCCACTCAGTTCTCCTGCATTTCCTCACCTGTACAGTAAGGATAGAAAGTCCTCTGTCTACACAGGGCTGTGTGGGGGCCAGAGTGGGAACGGTGCACATGCATTGTAAGTCCTCTAGCCACAGACATGCGACGGGGGAGCTACCTGTCCCCAGGCCCTGCTTACACCATGGGACCCATGGGTTCCAGCAGGGTCAGGTGCTATGGAACGGTGCTGGGCTTGAGGGTAAGAGGCAGGGGAGGCTCCGAGGCACCAGGAGAACTTGGCCCACCTTGGAGGGCGAGTGCAGGAAGAATAATAGCAATAGATGGACAGAGGTAGGATTTACGGAACCCCTGAGTTCCAGGGACTGTGATAAGTGCTTCACATTATGTCCACAGTAACTCCATCAAGTAGCTTTCTTTCTTTTTTCTCATTTTAATTTCTTTATTGATTAAGGTATTACATATGTGTCCTCATCCCCCCATTACCTTCCCAATCCCCCCTGCCCCCCATTCATTCATGTCCTCAACCCCTTGTTGTCTGTGTCCATTGGTTAGGCTTACATGCATGCACACAAGTCCTTTGGTTGATCTCGCCCCCTTACCCCCACCCTCTCCTACCTTTCAAGGAGCTTTCATTATCCACGTTTTACCGAAGAGGAAAATGGGGCTGGAAAACTTCAGAGACTGGTGTAGGGCCACAGGATGGGAAGCAGTGAGTGAGTCTGGCCAGCTCCAGCTCCAGAGCCCACACGCTGAGCCACCAAGCACCAGCCCAGGTCCAGGCATGGGCATCATGGGGGTCTCCCAACAGCATGGGTCCAAATCCCTTGTTTTACTAATGAGGAGGCTGAGTTTCGGGGTGGGGGGGGGGGTGGTGCCTCCAAATTATGTTAAAAGTGCTGGCAGAAAAATTGTTGTTATCCTCTTTCCCAGGACCACACAGGGGCTTGTACTCTGAAGGTTGGTACTGGAGGCTGCCACCCGGGAAGACTTGCCAGGATCTGTGGGAGTCCACTTTCATCCGTCCGAGGAGAGCCCCTTCCCTGCCGCTTTTCTCTGTGGTTCTTTGGGGTGTCCTTCTGTGGGCTGGCTCCCTCCCCAATCTGGCCTGGGGGGTGGGGACGTTTACCCTGGGGGTGCTGGGTCCCTGGGACTGTGACCCCATCTTTGCCCAGGCTCTCCCCAGAGTGGCCGCCCAGCTGGCTGTGGACCGAGCCAACCAGGACTCCTCACTGATGCTGGGCTCGCGGCTGGCTTCCATAGTCCTTCCCACGGGCTGTGACACCCCTCACGCCCTGGCCATGTTTCTGGTCCACCAGAACACCGTAGCTGCTTTCGTGGGCCCTGTCAACCCTGGTTACTGCCCAGCGGCAGCCCTGCTGGCCCAAGGCTGGGGCAAGACCCTCTTCTCCTGGGCATGCGAGGCTCCTCTGGGAGGAGGTGAGCTGGTGCCCACGTTGCCGTCGGCCGCCCACGTGCTGCTGTCCATCATGAAACACTTTGGCTGGGCTCGTGTGGCCATCGTGTCCTCCCGCCAGGACGTCTGGGCGGCGACAGCCCGGCAGGTGGCCGTGACTCTCAGGGCACATGGGTTGCCTGTGGTGCTGGTGACGTCTCTGGGACCCGGGGAGCAGGGGGCCACAGAGGTGCTGAAGCAGCTGCGCGGTGTGGACGGCCTGAAAGGTAAGTGTACGCAGTACCTCCCTCCCGTGGGCAGCCTGGGCTCCATGTGGCCGCTGATGGGGAGTTTTCTCCACATCAGTCACTGGGCTGAGCACTTGACCCCACGTTCAACCTCCCAGAAGCCCTGTGAGCTAGTCCTGCTGAGGCCTGCACTTCGCAGCTCAGAGGAGGGAAGTAACATGCCCAAGTCACACAGCTGGCAAGGAGTTCAGCGGAGTTTGAGTTCTAATTCAAACATCAGCTGTGGAGTGGGAGCCCAGGGCTGTCTTAGTCCTTGCCTGGTACAGAGAAGAGGATGAGAGCGAAGGAAGGGAGCCCCAGGGAGGGAGGGAGAACCAGTCTTTGTTTCTTGGAATTAGACTCAGAATTTTCATGGATTGATTGATTGATCGCTTCCTGAATTTATGAAGCCCCTGCTGTGCTGGGTGCTGGGTTGCATGGATGCTGAACAGGCAGGTGCTTATGACAGAGAGGTCAAGGTCATCCCGGGAGGATAAGAAGGGGCATGGGGCTGGGTCCTGGAGGATTGGAGGAGGCTTCTTGGAGGAGGTGACACTTGACCTGTCTTTAAGGAAGTAGTTAGCCAGGGAGATGTATGGCAGGTCGGGGTATAGGGAGAGTTGTCACCTGGAAGGCAGAAGGGACCTTAGAGTTCATCTAGACTGGGGGTTTTCACACTGTGGGCCATTTGGGTCCATAAACTAGCTCAGTGATCAGACCAGCATTACAACAATAAGAAAGAGAATGAAATCGAAAGTGACAGAGAAGAATGAAACAGAATGGAATAAAATAAAATGGAATAAAAGTAGTGAGGGTGAGAGTGCATTGCAGATAGCAGGATGAAGTCTTGCTCTTGGAAACCTCTCAGTTTTGTGAGTGTACTCAAGTTTTATATACTCAGGTTAAGAGCACACAACGTAAAATGTATTTGTTACCATTGGGCACAGTTTGAAAACCACTGGGACCAACCACCAAGTTCTAGATCTGGGGGCACTGAGGCCAGTTCCAGGGAGGAGGGGCGGGCTGGCAGCCCCCGAGCTCACGTGGCTGGTAGTGACTTAGAGCAGAGGGGAGCAAGGGACCTGGCCCAGGTGTTCCAGCTGGCCCTCGGGACAGGGCTCGCTTCTCTGAGCCCGGTTTTCAGCAAGTGAAAGGAGAATGAGGAAACCACCTCCCAAGGAGCAGATGTATGTAAACAGTGCTTTGTAAACATTCCAACAAGCGTCACTGAGCAGGCTCTGCCCCTGCCCCTGGCTCGGCTCTGGGGATGGGGGAGGAACTGGCTGGGTCCCAGCGGTTTGGAGCTGGAGTCTGGCAGGAGACAGATGTGTATTTAGACAACAGAGGATCCCAGAGGCTGTGGAAGCTGATCTACTTGGGGGTGGGCAGGGCTTCACAGAGGAGGTGACATTAGGGCAGAGCCTGAAAATGAGAAGTTGATTGCAGGAGGGGGTGAGGGCGAAGGCATTCCAACCAGAGGGGTCAGCTAGTGCAAAGCAATGGAGGCAGTGTGTTAACGGGACTGGGAGAATGAGCAGTTCGCCTCTGTGTGGCTGGAACATGGTGGCAGTCGGTGGGGGAAAACTCATCAGACTCCCTCTCCAACACTTGGCATTCCAGCCACTGTTCTGACTTTCAGGAGCCAGGATGCAGAGTGGTTAGGGGCACATTCTCTGGACTCAGATAGCCAGCATCCCACACTTGACCCACTTCCTACCAGCTGTGTGACCTCAGGCAAGGCATTAAACCTCTCTGTGCTATAATTTCCTCATCAATGACATGAACCTAATAAAAGTCCTTACGTCATGGGTTGTGAAGAGGAGATGAAAAGAGCACTGCTTACAATCAATATAGGCTTTTACCCATGAACCTCCCCAGTTTTGTGCATTAGCTCCCTCGTGTGGCCAAATATAGAACAGCTCCAACTCCAGGTAAGAGAGAGGGGCGGTTTGATGGGAAGTGGAACAGAAGTCAGGCAGAGGAAAAGGGACAAAGGAAGCCCGGGTTCTGTTTCCCTTCAGTCCTTGTGGGTCTCTCTCCGAGGACCTTTCTTACTATTCTGAGGCCATGATGGGGTGGCTCCTGCCCATGTCCACATAGCATGGCCACCCAGGGCTCACCAGAGAGAGGCTGGGCTTCAGGCTCTGACTTCCACATGACAGGGGTCCCCAGGCCCCAGCAAGGAGGCCACTGACCTTCCTTGGTGGCTCCATACTCGTGGATTTTTTGGAGAAAGGGATTGCCACAGGAACCTGGGGCCATTCCTTAACCTTTCTGTTAAGGGCCTTGGTTTCCTATCTGAAAGTAGAGATAATGATAAACATACTTCTTAGTACTGTTGTAATATCAAATGACTAAATGTTTGCAAATGTACTTTAGGCTAACACAGAGAAAGCTGTCAGTATACATTAGCAATTGTCAGAGACAGCAGGGCACAGGGAGGGTGGGAAGTGGGTCATGATGGTTGGGTGTGCAGGCTAGAAGGGAGCTATTCTCAGGTGAGATTGGGTGGTCCTGGAGTTATGGTTACAGAGGGAGCAGATAGAAGGGATATTTCTCCTTTCCCCAGACTGATTTGGGGTGGGGAGGGGGCGCTTGGCAGTAGCAGCAGAGGGTGGGGGTGGACCTAAGAGCTCTGGGCCACTGACTTCTGGGCTTTAGGGAAGGCCTGCAAAAGTGAGCCTGCCCCGTCTGCCTCCAGTCGTGGTGCTGTGCATGTACTCGGCGCTCCTGGGAGGCTCTGAGCAGGTGGCCCTTCTGAGACAAGCATGGGCCCAGGGCCTGGCAGATGGGAGGCTGGTCTTCCTACCCTACGACACCATGCTCTTCGCCTTGCCCTACCAAAACCGCTCCTACCCAGCGCTTGGCCAGGGTGGGCCCCTTCGGGAGGTCTATGATGCAGTGCTCAGCGTCACCCTGGAGTCTGGCCCCGTGGACAAGGTCATCAAAGCTGCCCAGGCCAGTGAAGAAGGAGCCGCCCACCTGGATCCAGAGCAGGTAGGTCAGTGCAGACCCTCACCGGGTTCAGAGCACAGGGCCAGGGGCAGTTGTGCACGCATTCTTCCCCCATGCAGGCCTTCCTGGCTTTGGCCAGTTGCCCACCTGGCCTGTCAGTCCCACCTCCTCTGTGGGCACAGGACCCATCCCTTATTTGGCAAAGGGCGTTGTCTGGTCCCTGGAATACTCTCTTTTTTTCATAGTGTGTGTGTGTGTGTGTGTGTGTGTGTTCTTTCTCATATTATTCACTCTTTTGGCCTACTGGGTCACTTCTCCTCTTGAGTCTCTTTTGCTTCTATTTTTTAAATCTCTGACTCAATTCCTCTATTTGTCATTTCTGGCCCAGCTGCTCTTTCTCTCGCAGACGGTCTTCCTCTCCTTTCTCTGTAGCTGTCTAGCAAGTTGTGCCGAAGAAAAGGAGAGAGTGTTGGCAGTGTTGGAGAGTGGGAAGGTTTTCTGGAGTCACCACGGTGAATCTGAGGAGTATTGGGTGGGGGGTGTGGCTGTGGCTCGGCTTGGGCTCATAAGACTCAGGTGGTTCTGCTTTTTGATATAAGAAGACAGTGGTGTCTAGGGGTGGTGACAGAGATTCGGATGCTGATGATGGGTCATTAAACCAGTGATTCATCTGACAAATATGACGTGAGTCCTTTTCATGTGCCACTGTGCCAGGGATGGACAAGACAGTTCTGGCTTTCAAGCAGCGTCCATTCTGTTGGTGTGAGATAGACAATAACCGAGCAACCTGATAACAAAATTTTATAGTGATAATGTTGCCAATAAGATAAAACAGGGTAAAGTGACAGAGAGTGGCTGGCATGGATAGTGGGCAACAAGAGATAGGATGGGCAGGGAAGCCCTCTGAGAAGGCGGCACTTGAGCTGAGTGCTGAGTGATAAGGAGGCAGCCAGGTGAAGCTCTGGATGAAGAGCAGCCAGGTAGGGGAAAACAGCAAGTGCAAAGGCCCCAGGGCAGCGTGCGCTTCAGAGCCAGAGGAGCAGGTAGAAGGAGTGGCTGGACTGTCCTGAGTGATGGGGAGAGGGATCCGAGATGAGCTTGGGCCTCATCATGAGGATCATTCTAGGCCAGGGTTAGGAGCTTGAACTTAACATAAGAAAAACCATCAGTGGGCTTTAAGTAAGAAATTATTTTATTTGTCTTTTTACAAATCACTTTGATTGCTTTATGGGAAATGGCTGGAAGAGGGCAAAAATGCCAGGAGGCTCTTGGGAAGCTCCTGTGTGGTCCAGGTGAGCAGTGAGGGTAACACAGACCCAGGTGGCAGTCAGTTGAGTTCAGAATAAATTCTGAAATAAAGCCAGAAAGATGTGATGATGAACTGGAAGCGAGAAAGAGAGGAGTCGGGAATCAAGCCGAGGTTTGAGACACTAGGCAGGTGGCAGTTCCATCTCCTAAAACTGGTGGATGGGGGCGGGAGGCGCAGGATGGGTTTGGTGTGGTAGAACCAGGCAGGACCTTGCAGGACCGGGGGTTCTGTTTGGGGCTTATTAGATAGATTTGAGATACCTGTGAGATGTCAGAGCTGGTGGTGTTGGTGGCCATGATGGTGGCAGTAATGGGGATTGTGAGGCTGCTGAGTGGGGACTGGGGTGATGATGGGATCAAAAAGAGGAGTATGTTGGGGGGTGATGGTTAGGGGGTGATAATCCTAGCGATGGCTGCTGGCAGGAGGGCCAGGGCTCAGACATTTCTGGGAGCCTGTGCCTGGGGTAATGGGGTTGAGGGACCTTCTCTTCCACAGGTGTCCCCACTCTTTGGGACCATCTATGATGCTGTGGTCCTGCTGGCCCATGCCCTGAACCACTCTGAGAGCCATGGGGCAGGGCCCTCGGGCCACCTAGGGGCCCATACAGGGGCTCTGGATGTGGCTGGCTTTAGCCAGAGGATCCGGACGGATGAGAAGGGCAGGAGGCTGGCTCAGTACGTCATTTTGGACACAGATGGTCAAGAGAGCCAGTTGGTCCCCACCCACATCCTGGACACAGGCACGTGGCAGGTGCAGCCCCTGGGCAGGGCCATCCACTTTCCAGGAGGGGCCCCTCCGGCACGTGACTCCAGCTGCTGGTTTGACCCCAATGCACTCTGCATCAGAGGTAATTCACCCATTCATCCATCCATCCATCCATCCATCCATCCATTCATCCATCCGCCGTCCGTCCGTCACTCATTAAGGCTCTCCATGTGGACAGTCAAGTCAGTCCCATGAGATGCAGGAACAGGTACAAAGAAGAGACTTGGCACTCTGTTGAGAAGATTGAACCACCAGTTGTGAGGTGCAGGGAAGGTTAGCAAGGCCTCCGCTCTGCTGAGCAGGCTAAAACACTCCCAGAGCACTGGTCCCAGGCAGCTGCTTCTCATTCGACTCCTGACATCAAGGCTCGAGATTTGGATTCAGTGTAAGGAGGACTCTTCTGACAGTCAAAGTGAATGACAATGGCGCTGACCACCAGAACAAGTAGTGAGTGGCCCATTGTGAAGGGCATGTAAAAAGAAGTAGGATAACAATGGACAGGGATACACAGTTTTAATCCAGCACCTGCCGTGTCCAAGCTCTGTGTTAGCAGCCAGGGACGTTGAAATGACTGAGACACAGGCCCTGCTGTCCAGCTGCTCTCAGCCTAGTGAAAAGAGACCTGAATCTGGCAGACAAAAGGCCATAGTGTGATCAGGACTATGATGGGGTCTGAGCAGGGTCCTCCTGGCCAAGGCAGGGAGCCTGAGGTGAGAACCCAGACAGCAATACTGGAATCAACATCTGTGTGTGATGATCTGGCCACAGATAGGAATTTCCTAATTGGGGGCCATTCGGAACCTCACCCCTGGGAGGGGGTGGGCACAGGTTAGTGTCCCCATTTCCCAGAGGGGACCAAGGAGCAGGTGCGGGAGCTGAGTGGGGGGCTGTACTCCTTGTGCGGTTGTTATTGTTAGGACTCACGTCTGCCCTCACCTCCCCCCAGGCACACAGCCCCCGGGCAGCTTCCTCGCTCTGGCCCTGGCCTGTGTTGTGGTGCTAGCAGGTGGGGCCCTCACTTGCCTCATCAGGTGAGACTGTGTGCCTGAGCCGGCATGCCCCTCTGCGCCCCTAGCCCCTCAGGGCCTCTCTCCTGCGGGCAGAGCCCTGGCAATCTGCAGGGGGCTTTCCCATCATCTGTTCCCAGGACCTGAGGATGGCCCTGCACTCCTGTCCATCCTAGAGCCTCTGTCAGACTCTGTGAGGCTGGGGTATCTCCTGAGGAGGCCCGTGGGAGACTTGAGGAAGAAGCCTGGGCCTCACATGAGACCCCATCCTCCCCGAGTTTCAGCCAAGCATCTGTGCAGTGGGCTGGGCCAGGACGACCTTCAGCTTTGTAAACAGTTCTATCTGGGTCTCAAGACGTCTGTTCCCTGAGCCTCCTCAGCCACACCCAGGAAGGAGCAGCCCTCCTCTCCCAGGCCTCACCCTAGGCTCTGGCTGCCCCTGAGGCCTCCGGGTGACATGGGAACACTGAGGCTGAGACCAGCAGGCACATCAGGCTGGGAGTCCAGCTCTGAGCCAGGCTGAGGGCCTCTGAGGCAGGCACTGCTTGGTGGGACTGCCGGGGAGGCAGGAAAGGAAATGGAGAGAGGATAGGTGAGGGCTCTGGGTCAGAGGCAGGTCAAAGGGGCCAGACTGCCGTTTGTGCCAGCCCCTCTGCCCTGCACTTTCTCTCCCCTCCAGACTGGGTGTCCGGCAGCTGCAGCTGGTGTGGGGGCCTCACCGGATCCTGCTGACAGCCCAGGAGCTCGCCTTCACCCATCCACCACCGAGCAGTCGGGTGGGTGGGCCAGGAGCTGGGCTGGGTGCGCCAGCAGGGGGCTGAGGCCCCGTCTAAGCTTTTGACTGTGCCTGCCCCCTCCAGAGGCTGCATACGGATAGGGGTAGTGCGAGTGAATCAAGAAGTGCGGCAGATGGTGGGAGCCTGAGGTCGGTGGCCCAGGGGTCAGCAAGGAGCCCCCAGGAGCCTACCAACGTGGCCCTGTACCAGGTGGGAGCCTCTGCCTCTGCCCCTGCCCTGGAGTCCCTGGGTCACACTCCAGGGTTTGGGGTGTCTGAGGCCCTGCAGAGTAAAACTGACCTTGGGGCCAGAAGCCAATGCCTTGAGAGCCACCATCTTGTCCGCCTTGCATGGGGGTGGGCATCAGAATTGAAACGTGAAGCTCAGAGATTGGAAGTCACCTGCCCAAGGTCACAGAATTTGAAAGTGGTGGAGTTAGGACGGGAACTTGAGGCTGTCTGCCAAGCCGGGCCCCTGGCTCTTTCCCAGGGCCACAGCCCAAGTCCAACTTTTGTGTCCCCTGGCCTTGGAGCACACAGAGAGAACTCATTTATGGGGAAAAGCTGAGGCTGAGAGAGGCTGAGGGTCCGCCTGGGGTCACACAGCTGGGAACTGGCAGCAGCTGAACTCTTGTTTCTCCTTGAGCAGGGGGAGTGGGTGCGGCTGAAGATGTTGGGAGCTGGCACGGCCCCAGAGCTGCGGCCCAGCTGCCTCTGCCTCCTGAGACAGGTAGGGCTGCAGAGTGTCTGGAGGGTGGGCTAGGGCGGGATGCTGTCAGGAGGCCCTGTTGGTCTGGATTGGTCCCTACTCAATGTGGCAGCTTCTCGCCTTAGAAAGGAAGTCCTCCTATTAGCACAATCGCCACCACCTGGCCACCATGTCCATCGCAGTTATACACCCTCACTGTCACCATTACACACTAGCATCCCAAAGTCATGGTCACCACCTTAATGTGATCGTCACCATGACCACCAGAGCCACATTCCCATCAGTATCACCACCTGTGTGTATTCAGCACCATCCAAGGGGCTCATCCTGCACCTGCCACCCACCCATTTATTCACTATTTATTGAGCACCCACTCTGCCAAGCTGTGTTCTGGGTTTGGAGGATACAGCCATGGAGAAGAGACAGGATCCCTTCCAGTCACTTATCATCACTAATCATATAAGTCCCTTCACCCCTGAGATTGTCACCATCCTGAGAGGCTGGGGGATAGAGGAGGAGCCCAGGATCTGAGTCAGGAAGATCCCAGGTGGAATCCTGCCCTCACAGGACACTTAGCTTTCTTGTTGAATGGAGCTAATAAAACCACCCCAGGGGAACTCTGAGGATGGGAGAGAATTTATGAAAAAACCTAGCCATGTCCTGCCAAGTGGTACAGCTTTGATAAATTGTGAATTTTATTATTATTCCCAACATATGAAATTAGGTTTGTAGAGACTAAGTGGCTGGAGGTTAGGCATTTCAGTGGGCATCTTGTAACCAATGTGCATAGATGTTTCCTAGAAGAAAAGGCTCGATTGTGGTCAAATGAGTTTGGAAATTGCTTGGGTTAGCGGTAGGACTTCTCAGGATTTTTAACATGCTGTTCTTGCTATCTATGCCTGGGGAACAATTTAGCCCCAAATTTACTGGCTTAAAGCAACAACTAAAATAATCCCCCAGATTATTTTATAATATCTTACAATTTTGTGGGTAGGAAATTTGGGCAGGACTTGGCTAAACAATTTTCCTAGGGCCTCTCCATGTGGTCTCTCTTGCATGGTGACTCTGGGTAGAGGGACTTCTTGTGGTCATTCAGGGCTCCAAAAGACAGGAAATAGAAGCTGTCAGTCTTCTAACCCAGTGGTCGGCAAACTCATTAGTCAACAGAGCCAAATAGCAACAGGACAACGATTGAAATTTCTTTTGAGAGCCAAATTTTTTACACTTAAACTTCTTCTAATGCCACTTCTTCAAAACAGGCTCGCTCAGGCCATGGTGTTTTGTGGAAGAGCCACACTCAAAGGGCCAAAGAGCTGCATGTGGCTCGTGAGACGCAGTTTGCCGACCACTGTTCTAAGACCCAGACCTGAAACTCTCCAGACCATTTCCACCATGTCCTATTGGTCACAATGTCACAGAGCCCACTCAGACCCAATGGGAGGGCACAGAGGCCCCACCTCTTGACGGCAGGGGTTTCAAAGGATCTGAGGCCATTCTTACCTCCCCACATCTATAATAATCCTATTTAATAAAAGAGTAATATGCAAATTGACCACCACTCCAACACACAAGATGGCTGCCCCCATGTGGACACAAGACGGCCGCCACAAGATGGCCAGCAGGGGAGGGCAGTTGGGGGGGGGGGACCCAGGCCTGCAAGGGAGGGCAGTTGTGAGTGATCAGGCCAGCAGGGGAGGGCAGTTGGGAGGGACCAGGCCTGCAAGGCAGGGGGCAGTTGGGGGCGATCAAGCCTGCAGGGGGGGGCAGTTAGGAGGGACCAGGCCTGCAGGGGAGGGCCGTTAGGGGCAAACAGGCTGACAGGGGAGCAGTTAGGCATCAATCAGGCTGGCAGGGGAGTGGTTAGGGGGTGATCAGGCTGGCAGGCAGGCGAGCAGTTGGGAGCCAGCAGTCCTGGATTGTGAGAGGGATGTTTGACTGCCTGTTTAGGCCCGATCCTATCTAATTTCGTGCACCGGGCCTCTAGTAAAAGCATAATATGCTAATTAGTCTGACAACCAAACCACCTTCTGGACGAAGCTGCAGCTGCAAGTGCTGAGCCCCTTGCACGAATTTCGTGCATTGGGCCTCTAGCATGTTAATATGCCTGTGAATCTCTAAGGGGGGAGAGTGTTCAGCGCTCCGTCTCTTAGTTGACCCCTGAACTGTTTTTGTGAGGAGGGCCTTCCTAGGCAAGAGTTCCACCTTTTTTGCTTGAACACATGCTAGCATTGCAGGTTGGACTGTTGGGCAGCCATCAGGAAGGCTGCTTTCTACTTGGCCCTGATCCCTTCTGCACCTCTTCTCCTCCTTATCGGTCACTGAGTCTTGGGGTTTTCAGGATCATGGTGCCACTTAGGTTGGGAAACAGGCTTAGATCCCTGTACCATGGAACTGGTTACAGCTCATTCACTTACTCATCTATTGTGTTTTCACTCATTTACTCATCCATCCACCCATCCATTTATCCTCCGCTTATCATGCATCCATCATCCATCTACCCATCCAACATGTCTGATGCCTCTCTATGCTCAGCCCTGTGCTGATGTGCTGAGAGTTGTGGATTTCACCTGGTCCAACCCCTGGGGCCCCCACAATGCTCATTGCCCTGGCAGATGCGAGAGCTGCGGCATGAGAACGTTGCCACCTGCCTGGGGCTCTTCGTGGCCCCTGGGGTGAGTGCCCTGGTGCTGGAGCACTGTGCCCGGGGCAGCCTGGAGGACCTGCTGCAGAATGAGGCTCTGCGGTTGGACTGGACCTTCCAGGCCTCCCTGCTGCTGGATTTGATTCGTGTGAGAACCTCCCCTGGGCCTGGAACTGGGGGGTTGGGTGGGGCAATGGGTGGGGAGGGAGACAAGATACTCGGACTTCCCAGGCCCGGGCTCTCTTCACTTTGTCTGAGGCAAGTCTGAATAGTGTGGCAAAGGGTGAGGGATGCAGGAAGGGTTTCTGGGCTCCGTGGGAATTCTGAGAAGACCAGGGTCCCCTTCACTCACCACAGGCCTAATGGACCCCCATTATGTCCACCCAGGGCGTGCGGTATCTGCACCATCAACATTTACCGCACGGCCGCCTCAAGTCCCGAAACTGTGTGGTGGATGAGCGCTTTGTGCTGAAGGTCACTGACCACGGCTATGCAGGGCTCCTGGGTGCTCAGCGGGCTCCCTGCCCATTGCCCGCCCCGGAAGGTCAGCTCAGGGGTGGGCAGTTGGTTCTGAGGCCTCTGTTTAAATCGGGTGCTTGTGAGGCAGGGGAGAGGGTGAGCTCTCTAGTCCTCCGGCACTCTGTGTCGGGTGACCTGGCGGCGTCCTCCCTGAGCCTCGGGCCCCTCACTGTGAATGGGAGGAACCCAGTTCCTCCTGTGGCTAAAGGGAGAAGGTGGTGACACCACATGTGGGAAATGGCTGCCCAGCTCACCCCAGCGTGGGTGGTTAGAGGGTGAAATGGTGTGGCCTTGCCCTGTGATTGCAGACCTGCTGTGGACAGCTCCAGAGCTGCTGCGGGGACCCAGGGGGCCTGGGCAGGGCACCCTCAAAGGAGACGTCTTCAGCCTTGGCATTATCCTGCAGGAGGTTCTGACTCGAGGCCCACCCTACGGCTCCTCGGGGCTCTCAGCAGAAGGTACAGCATCCTCCTCCCCACGTGGTCAGGGAGCTCCGTGACATCACGAAATTTGGGCCTGAAAGTAACCACACAGACACACTTGCTTGTTTGACCACAAGCTGTTGGATTTCTTTGGCTTAAGCCAGGCAGCCTTCAGCAACTCTGCCAAAATGGCAGCCGACCAGTTACAGGGCTAAAGACACTGGTTTCTGGGGAAAGCCCCAACCCTTCCAGGCTCTCCCAGGGTCATTGCCAAGTGTGCAGAGGCGCAGGCAGAGCACCCCGCCGCTCAGCACACACTTTGTGTCCATGCAGACCTCGGTTCTCCCCCAGCTGTAGCATTTCCTTACACAGATCACTCACCCTCTCTGAGCCTCAGCTTTCTCCCCTTTAGAATGGGAATCAAACTTAAGATGTGCCAGACATCTGGCCCAGGTCTGATGTGGCCAGGATGCTCGGTCTTGGGGGCTTGGTTCTCTGCTGGGTGGGGATCCTTCCAGAGCATCTCTGTGCCCACACTTTGGGGTGTACAGGAGAATTATCACACCTTTCCCACTGTCACCTGGTCTTAGACATTTTCTCACCTCTGACCCCAGTTCCAGGGCCCAACTCCAGAAATGTTTCTTCTCCTTCTGTGTTCTCTGTCAGGGCTTCCTGGACTCCAGGCTGCTCTTTCCACCCAGTCCCAGGACCTGTCCCCACAGGGACCCTGGCATCTCAGCCTGAAATGCAGGGCAGTCATGGAGCCCAGCCCACCATCCCATCCCCTCCTCCCCCCCCCCCCCCCGCCCCCCAGTTGATAATCTGACTCACAAGGAGGCCAGCCCACTTCCTTTCTCCACGAAAGCGCTGCTCAGTGAATAATGAGCATTCCAGGCCCCAAATTTATGAAGTGGAGGAGTGGGAAGGAGGGGGGTTCATCAGGCCATTTGTTCAACATTCCTCAGCTGTCCCCCCTCCCCCGCCCCATATGCACTGATAGAGGGAAGACCAGCCAGATGGGACCCCCAAGGCATGCTGCCGGTGCAGGACCCTTCAGGCCGGGGCTCCATCTGCCTTAGGTGCAGGGACCAGGCTTGGAACCCCATGGCCACCCTTGGGTTGGGCTGTGAGACCAGGGTCTGCTACTTCCTGGGGTGCTTTTCCTGATCATAGGGAGTAAAATGTTAAGAACACAGGCATAAAATGTTAGGGGTCACCTACCTAAGCCCAGCTCCACACCAACTCACCTCATGACTTTGGGTAAATCCTTTTCAGACTCTGAGCCTCAGTTTCCTCCTCTGTAAAATGGGACCGTCATCCCTGCCTCCCAGAGTAGCTGTGAGGATTCAGTGAAATACTTTAGACAAAGTGCCTGGCTCCCTGTGGGCTCCCAGTAAAAATCTGCCTGGGTAGTTTTAGGGTTGTGCTAATGAGGCTCTCAGGTTCTCTCCAGATTCTCCCACTTAGACACAGACCCTGTTAGAAATAGCATCTTTTTAAGATCCTGTATGTGTGGGGTTCTTGGGAGGTGGGTAAATGCACTCTTTTCAGAGAGGGTTAAGTGAGGCTCAGAGAGGAGACTTCTCAGTGGGAAGCAGTGGGTCTGGGATTTGAGCAAAAGTTCCCTGACCCACGCTCAGTGCTTTTGCCCTGAAATCTCTCCGTGCCATCCTCGGAGCATCTCCCCACGGAGCTGGATGTGCAGCAGGGCCCATCAGTCATGGTGACCCATGGGGAGAGGACAGCCGGCCCGGCCTGGGCCAGTGGTTCCCTGCAGGTTCGCCTAGGAGAACTCCGTTCCAAGCTAAGAAAAGGCTGGAGCCTCACATGCTCCTATTTGACTTTTAATATCCGCTGCCTGAGAGAATACCCAAAGACAAAATCCGCTCTGAACTCAGCGACACTTTGAAATGGATTTGTGTGTTAGTCATCACAGCACCAGCTGGATACTTTTGAAAACGTGTTGTCCGTGTGCGCGCACCATGAACGATGGGTTCCATCTGCTCACACCCCTTTGTGAGCACATCCAGCTTCCAGACCCTTCCCTCAGAGGCGCTCGGGTCTGGGCCTCAGGCTGGGAACCTCTGGGCGGATGGAGGAAATCGCCCAGGTCGGAAGGAGATCCGGCCCAGTTCTAGAGTCTACGTTTCAGCAGCCCTGTGGCTGTGGGCGACTTAGGGACCTCAGTTTCCCTGTCTGTAAAATGGGACAGTGATGCAGGCACTCCCCCCAACGAGCAGGCCAACAAAGAGATGGGAAGGGGAGTGAAATCCAGAAAGACGCTTCTCCTCCCTGGCTCCCAGGATGCCCTCCTCCCACCAGGGGAGGAGGGTCTCCTCAGAGGGGATTAATCAGCGCTGCCTGGAAACAGCCCGAGCAGGTCTATGCTGGTATTCTGCCCCTTTTACTGGTGAGAAAACCGAGGCTCAGAGAGGTGATGTAACTTGTAGAGAATGTAAACGGATAATGTCGACATTCCCTCCTAACCTGCTGAAAGCCTGATCATCAGCCCCTCTCCCTCCTAGTGTCCTTGAATTTCTCAGATCCCCGGGCTCCCCAGCAGCTTCCTGAGGTTCTTTCCATCCACTGTCAGGTGGAGAAACCAAGGCACAGAGTGATGCCAAGGGGCAGAGCCAGAGCTAGAACACCGATCCATCTGACCTCAACTTAGTCTGGCGGTCTTATCACATGGAGGGGGGACAGGAAGGTCCACAGCAGGGTCGTCTTGGGAAAACGATGGTGATGACGGTGGTGATGATGATGAAGATACGGTTTTGCTTTGCACTTGTGTGGAGTTGGCACCAGAGAGTCTCCAGGAGGCAGGGCCGTTGAAAAGAGCCGGTGACCATCACTGGCAACAGGGCAGCAACACTTGATTCAGCATCTGGGGGTGGGGAGAGCCTGCTGGGTGCCTGGCACCTAACCTCTACCATCTCCTCCCTCAGCACCCCTCTCAAGAGGGCAGTTTATTACGCTCATTGCACAGATGGGGAGACGGAGGCTCAGACGCGTCACTGCCCTGTCCACCATCTCACAGACAGGTGGTGGCAGACCAAGAATTTAAAGCCCATCCTGAAGTAGGCCCTTTCTCTGAGACCCTTTCCCTAGCCACACCCAGGGCGGGCCCAGGGAAGCAAGCGTCCTGGGTCCACCGACCACCATGCCTCGGGGTCCAGAGCAGGGGCCAAGGAGCACCTTCAAGGCCCTATTCACATCCTTGCACAGGCCTACCCTGCTCTCCCTCTCAGGACCCAGGCCCCTCCCACAGCCCTCCTGGGGACCTTGGGGCCACCACTACATGGTGTTCGTTGCAGAAATCATCAGAAAGGTGGCATCGCCCACTCCCCTGTGCCGGCCACAGGTATCCCCTGACCATGGGCCGCCCAAGTGCATCCAGCTGATGGAGCAGTGCTGGGAGGAGGCTCCGGAGGACAGACCCAGCCTGGACCAGATCTACATGCAGGTCAGTGCTCCCGGGAGGAGGCGAGTGCTCACAAGAAATGGCTGATCAATGTACCTCACTTTGCCCAGTGGGAACCCTACACTATCCCTGGGGCCCTGAAAGGGGGCCACAGGCCAGCACAGTAACCCTGAGGGGGGCCTGAGGTACAGCCTCTGAGTGCCTTCCTGAGTACCACGCCCCACGCTGTGCTCCGCTTACTTCATTTAGTCCTCATTATCATTCTCCGAAGAAGCATTGTTATTATCTGGGCTTTACAGAGAGAAACCGAGGCACAGAGAGGTGAGGGGACTTGCCCAAGGTAACTGAGGGAGTGAGAGGTGGGGCTGGAGGCCGAGCCCAGGTTCATCTGTCTGCAGAGCTGGCACTGGGAACCCCGACCCTATCCTGGGCCTCCTGGCATCGGGGCAGAGAGGCTGTTTGTGGCTGTGGTGGCAGCACTGGCTCCCTGCCGAGTGAGTGGGGGATGTGAGGGGCACTGGGGCCCCCAGGCCTGCCCTGGGGACTGCAGAAGGAGGGGTGAGGCAAGTCTGTACGAGCCTGTGGGGCAGTGGCGTGTGTGGGCCTGCCTGAACTGGCTAATGGCTCCCACAGGACCAACCCATCAAGCCTGATACCTTTGTGCCTCCCCTTCCCAGCCCCCACACCCCAGCCACAGCAGAACACTGTCAAGGAGAGGCTGTGAGGTTGTTGACCGCATGGTTTGTAACCACACATGGCTGTCCTCACAGGAGACCTAAGGGAGGTACTGCTCTCTGCTCAGTGCCAGCAGTAGGCCTGTTTCTCTTGAGAAACTAGTTTAATGCCCCATTGTCTTGTGGACTCCACGGATCATGTCATCTATATTTCCCTCTTTGCTTTGTTGCTAGGAAGCTCATATCTAAACTTGGGACCAAATTCTAGTATGCATTTTGCACACAGACCTCAATGCTAAATAGCTTTAAAAAACACCACGTTATTCTTCTTTGTTCCCAGTATCCTTATATATTTATTATTTTATTTTGTGGCATTGCTTTATTTTTCTTAGTACTTAAAATTTTTTGGAGGATAGAGAGAAATCGAGAGGTAGAAACAGATTATTATATAAATAAGCTACATATATTCTTTCTACCTATCTATCTACCCATGTATTTATCCATGTATCCATTAATACATCATATCCACCCATCCATCTAGTACCCATCCATCCATCCACCCACCCACCCATTCATTCATCCATCCATCCATCCATCCACCCATTCATCCATCCATCCATCCATCCATCCATCCATCCATCCATCCATCCACCCATCCACCCATCCATCCACCCATCCATCCATCCATCCATCCATCCAGCCAGCCAGCCAGCCAGCCATCCATCCAGCCATCTGTCATCCATCTTTGAGAAGAACAATGGTGCCTTTCCACAGGGTTGTTGTAAGAACCAATGCAGCATTTGTTAACAGCAATGTTGTGCTGAGCCTGGACTCCTTTGTAAAGTCCTTTCTGCCCACCTCACACAGAACTAACCCAGCGCCTCCCAGCCATCTGTGTTTTCCCTCAGCAGAGCTGCCACCCCGTGTCTATTCCATATCTTGTCCCCACCAGTCCATTTCCTCCAGGCAGAGACTGTGTCTGGCTCATTCCTGTGAACCAGACTGTGAACAAGCTGCGGGATGAGTGTGCTGACCTTTATGGATAAACTGGGAATTTTATTTCATCTTCAGTTCAAAAGCATCAACCAAGGCAAGAAGACCAGTGCTGCCGACTCTATGCTGCGGAGGTTGGAGAAGTATTCCCAGAACCTGGAGGACCTGGTCCAGGTGCGGACTGAGGAGCTGGAGCTGGAGAGGCAGAAGACAGAACGGCTGCTCTCTCAGATGCTCCCTCCGTGAGTGGCCCCTTAGGACCTGGTCGTGCTTCTAGACTGGAACTGGAACATAGTAGGTGCTCAGTAAATCTGGGTTCCATGAATTCATTCAATTCATTCATTGTTTACCAGGTATTTATCCAACATATGTTCTTAGAGCCCTTACATGAGCTAGGCACTATGCTGGGCACCTGAGTTTGGAATTTCTGTTACCTCACTCTCTTGGGAGCCAAGGAGAGGGTATAATGTCCCCTGACTCACTTTAGAGAAAGTCGTGTCCAGAGAGATACAGGCATTTGCTGGAGGGCAGCCAGAACATCAGCAGATCTGTCCCAGATCTCCTAACATTCAACCCAGGATTTCCTCCAAAATATCCCCCCCTTACCTCCAAACTGTGGGAAGGGGATCCTTCTGCCTTGTGACTCTGATCCATCCCATCCCTCCAGGTCTGTGGCTGAAGCTCTGAAAACTGGGGTGACTGTGGAGCCGGAGTACTTTGACCACGTCACCATATACTTCAGTGACCTTGTGGGTTTCACCACCATCTCAGCACTGAGTGAGCCCATGGAGGTGGTGGGCCTGCTCAATGATCTCTACACACTGTTCGATGCCATTCTGGGCAGCCATGATGTGTACAAGGTGAGAGCACTAGGAGGCTGGCATTCCATCTCTCCTTCCTTTACCACTATGTTGATGTCACACATTTGCTCCCAGTCATTTCTTCATGTGTTTTTATCAGGTTGCTAATGCTGTGTCACAACCCCCAAACCTAGGTGTGTGAAACGATAAGTATTTATTACTAGAGGCCTGATGCATGAAGATTCATGCAAGAATGCCCCACCCCCAGCTGCTTGGCGCCTCTATATGCAAATTAACCTACCATCTTTGTTGGGTTAATTTGTATACTCACTCCTGGTGGGTGGTGGGTGTCATGAAGGTACGGTCAAATAGCATGTTATTCTTTTACTAGGTAGACTGTTCACAGGCCTATAGGTGAGCTGGAAAGTTCTCTGGACTCAGATAGATTCAGTCATACATCTGTGGTCAGCTGTGGATGAGACAGGAAGCTCTGTTGATCTTGATTGGGCTCTCTCACATCTCTGGAACCTTGGCTGGGACAACTTGGTTCTGGTCCCCACGGCCTCTCAGCCTCCATCAGGCTAGCTGGGGAAGGGCAGATGAGGAGTCAGCTTCATGCCTGTCTTCAGGGAGCACTTGGTGCTGTAGGTAAATGACGAAGGCAACCCAACCCACAGGGAAAGTGATGATCGGGAGGCAGTGAAGGCCGAGAAGGTTTCCAGCCAGCCAGGGGTAGACAGAATAAAGAGCAAGAAAGGCTTCCTGGAGGAAGTGCTGTCTTCCTACCTTTGCTCACTCTGGGTGTGGTGGCTCCTGTCACAATGGGGGAATGCGTGAGGCTTGAGAAAGTGGGCCTGGTGAGCGTGAAGGATGCTGACTGGGTTGTGATGGCTGGACACGAAGGGGGTCTGTGGTGGGAGTACGTGGATGGGTGGGGTCCCTGGGAAGGGCAGCGGGGCCCTTAGCAGACCTGTCAAGAGCCTTCATGATCTGTGCACCCCTTGGTCCTGGCTTCAAATCCCAGCCTGGCCCCCAGCTTCATGTGGCTTTGGGCAAATGGCTTCCCCTCTCTGGGCCCCTGCTCTTTATCTAAAACAGAAATAATGACTCCAGTCCCAGAAAGGGGCGGGGGCAGGGATTCACAGATAATGGTTGCATCCTACCGCCCTGCCCTTTATTCGGATTCAGTTGCTGGGGGTCATGGCTCAGCTTCAGACACAGCAATGGAGGTGGGGAGGGAGGTTCCAGGAAAGGGCCATACTCATGCTCCACTGGCCTTAGCCTTCGTTTGTGACTCCCCAGCCCCCTTCCAGCCATAGCTCTCCAAGGACACAGGGATGGGGCAGGCGGGCCTTGGGGCTGAAGCCAGAGTGGAGAGGCTGCTTGGACAGGAAGCTTCAGGGGAGAGAACTAAGTGCTTGGGGTGCCAGGCAGTCTGCTGACAATATCATGTACAGTATTCCAGACAACAATGACCAGTAATTATTGAGTGCTCACTGTATACTGGACACTATTCTAAGTACTTTATATGTATTAATCCACTTAACCATCATAATAATCTGTGAGGTAAGTACTGGTACCCCTATTTCACAAATGAGGAAAATGAGATGATTAAATGGCTTGTCTAGTTACGTATTCCCAGTGGGATATGACACTGAAATTTGAGCCTGGGTATTCTAGTCCCCAAATCCCCTTTTAGTGGGGCCCCCACCCCTGTGAAATGCACGTTCCTGGTGGCCCACAAGGTCCTCCGGGAGTTGATCTGCCTACCTCCTCGGCTGCATCTCTGGTCACTCCACCTCCACAGCTCTCTATATTCCTCACGCATGCTTGGCTGTCTCTAGCCACAAGGCCTTTGCACATGCTGTTCCCTTGCCCTGGAACGCTGCTCTCCCTCCTCTTTGCCTGGCTCCCTCTGGCCATCCTGGTCTCAGGTTAGCTTCCTTGTCATTCCAGACATGGTTAGGAGCTCCTGTGTGATGTTCTCATAACTACCCTTGTACAACAGCCACACTTCATGATTCCAACCTAAACCCCTCTGTCCCCAGTGCCTGGCAATGTCCAGCATGTGCTAGGCCCTCAGGAAATATGTGTTAGCTGGATGAGTTGCTCACTGAGGCCTGGAGTAGAAGTGACTTGCTCCAGGTCACGCAGCTGGTAGGTGGCAGAGCCAGAACAGGAATCTGCAATGTCCACCACCACCACCACCACCTGGCTCTGTCCACTGCACCACACTGACTAACTTGGATGCGGAGACCTGAGCCATGGACATTCCGAGGATGCAGCTTCCCTTCTGTTCCCTGTTCAGGACCTCACACTCACGCTCCGGTCCCAGTTGTGATGCTGAGGTGTCATCTCCTGTGCTGGCTGAATTCCCCTCTTGCCTCCAGAGCTGCCCTGGCCCACGGCCCCAGGGAAAGATTCCTCATCTCATCTCGTCTGGCCTTGCTGAGCCCTGCAGCTTTGATCTGCCCTGAGTCACTCCGGCCTGTCTCTTTCTCCCCTACTAATCTCATCTCACACATGTGTCCCTCCCGGCTCTGAATCATGCCTTCTGATCTACTCTGAACTCTGGCCAAAGGTCTGCATCTTTCTGGCAGAGTGAAATGACATAAAACAAGGCCCGCACACCCCTCCAGATGTGGGGGAACAGGAGGCCCATTCCTCACGATGTACGAGCCCGTCTCTCATCACTCACGCCATCTGCCTTGGTTTCCCCTCGCCCCCCAGCAGGATCTGGTTACTGCTCTTTAATCCGGTCTGGGTTGGAAGGCAGCCAGGCAATCATTTCCTGGTTCCATGGGGGTCTGTGATTCCCTCCCCGCACGCGCTGAGTGAGCACTTTTACAGACAGAACTCCAGAGCAGAGCCCACGTGGGCTGCCCCAGGGGGTGAGTCTGGCTCCAGCCATACTGCCTGCCGAGTGACCCTGGACAAATCACTTCACCACTCTGAACCTCAAGCTCCCATTTATATACAGACAGGAAAGTGTCTACGGTTTACAATTGTTCTGCGGACTAAGTTATGTCATTCATTCACCAACACCATGTAGCCTGGAGCACTGGAGGTGCAGCCACGAAGCCTCTCCCTGAAAGCATAGCCTGGGAACAGGGGCACCAGCACTAGTTAAGCATCTACAGAGGGCTGGCCCTGCCTGGGGATTGTCACAGGGCCTCTCATTTAATCCTTGCAGTGCTCCTCAGAGGGATGGATCATTCTCCCTACTGTACAGATGAGAACATAGGCTCAGAGAGGCAAGTGACTTGCCCAAGGTCCCTCAGCAAGCCAGGGGTGGAGTTAGCATTCACATCTGTTTGTTAGTGTGGAAACTTTTGCTCCCATCTCTCCCCCGGCTGTGTTCCGCCATCTTTAAAAGGACCACAACTATGTACTCATGGCCCTCCCTTGCAGCCATTACCTAAGACCTAACTAAGTCTTTGCGAGATCATCTTTATGAGTCTGAGTTCCTAGAGAGCGAGCCTGTGCCTGGTCATCGTTCTGTCGCTGGGGCTGTAGAGTGATTGCTGATTACACCACACTCTCTCTTCTGGTCAGCCGCAGGCAGGTGGAGGGCTAGAGGTCAGCTTTAGCAGTTTGGAGAATGTGGCCTGGTGGCCAACATGGGACTTTCTACTGCTCCTCTCCCCCAGTCAGGGCCTTGGGTCACCCATCTGAGGCCATGCTGGGTCCCCAGAGCAGTTGTACTATCCCTGAATCGCAGCTGCACACCTGGAGGGCTGGTGGGGGGTGGGGGGCCCATCAAGCAGCACGTCTCCGGGCTGCCTATGGGAGACAGGACTCAACCCAGACACATGAGCTAACCGGGTGCAGGGCAGGACCAGAGGGAAATGCCACACAGAAGGCAATGCCTCACTCCTCAAAAGAATAGGTAGACTTTAAAATCCCTCCCAATTCTGTGATTCTATCTTCTCTAAACTCATTAGCGAAGGAAATTATGATGATGATGATGATGGAGACTGAAGTCTCCACTATTGAGCATCCTTGATGAGCCTGATTCTTTGAATACTTTATCTTTAATATGCATTCCACATGAGAGGAAACAGGCTCACAGAGGTGAAGGCGTCTGCCCAAGGTAAATAGTAGGACCAAGGTTTGAACCCACATCTATCTGATTCCAAAATCAACATCCTCTTCAGTACATGTTGGAAGGTTGATGGGTTTGGAAAATAGAATAATATTCAATGTACATTTGCTCTTCTCCAGACCAAGCCCTGATCTGCCACTGTGGCACTGAGCAGAGGGGCACTCAGCTCTGCCACTGAGGGGCTCATGGCCTGGAGTCAGGGGAGATGGGACAGTCCTGGTGTCCTGCAATTCAAAGGCCATCTGAAACATGCAGACCCAAGAGTGCTAGAATGTCTGGAAGGAGAGGCAGGCAGAGATGGCCCTGAGAGCCACAGGCCAGAGGTGTCGTCATGGGCTCCCAAAAGGCAGCCTGGTGTGGGATGTGGGCAGATCGGGAAGAGCGTGTTCTCAGGCTGGAGTGTGAAGGCTGTGATTTCTAGGTAGAGACCATCGGGGACGCCTACATGGTAGCATCGGGGCTACCCCGGCGCAACGGGAACCGCCACGCGGCTGAGATTGCCAACATGGCCCTGGATATCCTCAGCTCTGTGGGCGACTTCCGGATGAGGCATGCGCCCGACGTGCCCATTTACATCAGGGCTGGCCTACACTCAGGTATGGGCTGGGAGCCGTGGGAGTGATGGGCCAGACAATCTCCCAACCCTGCCTGGGGTACTGGTTGAGGCAACCCCAATGAGGTGCATTTCTCTCAGCCACATCAGTCAGGTGAGACCCCCGCGCCCTCCCCCCCCCCCCCCCCCGCCGCTTCCCGCCCTGTGCCGCCCACAGAAACGGGACTGTTGGGAACAATTCTCACCAATACATGGAAATAGTTTCATGTGGCTGAGAGAAATGCTTCTGAAATTCAGAGATTCTAAAACTCTATAATAGAGAAAATTTACATTTCTTTTCCCCCTTCTATTATTTTAAGGTTCTAGAATGTTATAAATCACAGGATCCATGTTTAGATTCACGCATCTTTATTTTTTTTTTTTTTTTTTTATTTTTTTGATCTCAACATCTGTCAAGAGCATCTAAGTCCATGCTGAGGAGCTGCTGTTCTGAAGGAAGAGGCAGGACAGAGACCTTCTGGTCATGCAAACAACTAAATGTTTGCTGGGATGGGTCTGGGAGAGACCTCAGTGTCTCTGACATCTCCCTCTCATGTCCCCATTCCTTCCTCCTTGGCACCTGCTGGTCCCTGCTGACTCATTCTCTCATGCGTCAAGACAAGTCCTCTGGCCTGGGTCAGAGTTCCCTCTCTGGGTTGGCAGTCCTGGTGCTTCCTTTTCACAGCATTGATCACAGTTCACACATCTCCCCACACCGAGCTGGGAGCTCCCCGAGCGCAGCATCTGGCTTCCATGTATCTGTGTCCCCCTATCCCCACCCCAGAGCTTGACACAGATGTCATCTCCTCTCTGGATAGCTTCATCCTCCCCCGCCCTCCCCCAGCTGGAGTCCAGAATGTGGGGTGGGGATGACAGTCGAGGAAGGGAAGGGAAAGACTGTTGTAGGGCCTTCTCTGTGGTCCAGGACCTGCTGGAGCTCACTACATGCATTTGGGTTTCAGGGCCCTGTGCAGCGGGGGTCGTGGGTCTCACCATGCCACGGTACTGCCTCTTTGGGGACACTGTTAACACTGCATCTCGGATGGAGTCCACGGGGCTACGTGAGTGTCCCCTGTTTCTATCCTGCCAAGCGAGGACTCTGTCTCCATGACCGCTGCAGCCTGGCTGTTGGAAACAGTGCTTAGTAACCAAATCACCACCTGGTGGCAGCGTACCCTCGTTGTTTGTAAAGCCACTGTAAGGGGGTGACGCGTGTCACTGGTTCTTTTAATTTTCCATGAGGTTTTTGTGATGACCTCATGAGAAAATCAGCAGATAAAACGATTGAAGAGGTAGGAAACCTAGGCCCTAGCCCTGACTGCAACTGGTTTGCTTCGGGTCCTTGAGCAAAAGGCTCTTTCTCTGGGCCTTGGTTTCCCCATTTTTACCATGAGACCCCTCTCATTGTTTAAATGCCATTTCAGGTTCTTGCTGGCAGCAGGAGCCACTCTGCGGTTTGGTTAGAACAGCCCTAGCCTCTGCTTCTGGCCATGCAGCTCCGTAGGACCACTCAGTGCCCATCCTGCATAACCAGATGTGGCGGCCCTACTGCGGAGTCCTGATTTTGAAAGAAAAAGAAAAACAAAAACTGCGTATATGCCCTGCCTCTGCTTCACAGACTTCCCTACCTGTGGAAATTATGTTCTTAGAGGTTCTGACTTCATCTTGGGTTCCTCTTAACACTCAATCTGTGTGATGTGCTTTGCTTTGAGGCCTCTATTTTAGGGACCAACTACCCACTAAAGGGACAAAACAGCCAGGCGAAGGGTATCGCCGGAATCAGAATTGTGGGTATTACTGGCTAGAACAGGCACGCAATGATTTCACTGGACACTAGGTACGCTGCCACCAGGTGGTGACATGGATTCCTACCTTTCTCTCAGCTTACAGAATTCATGTCAGCGAAAGCACTGTCCAGACACTGCTCAGCCTGGATGAAGGCTACAATATTGACATCAGAGGCCAGACCGAGCTGAAGGTATGAAACTATTTCCATGTATTGGTGAGAATTGTTCCCAACAGTCCCGTTTCTGTGGGCGGCACAGGGCGGGAAGTGGCGGGGGGGGGGGGGGGGAGGGGTCTCACCTGACTGATGTGGCTGAGAGAAATGCCTGCCTGGTGCTGGGATGGGGCTGATCACCTTCACATGTTCTCTCCAAATTCTAAGGAAACACTTCTTCCTTCAGCCACTCCCTCGTTTGTCTCCTCATGAGAAGGACTAGAGCAAAGATGTTACTTCCATAGATGATCTACCTGGGTAGCATGCTGGTGCACAACATACATTTACGTATTACTGCTCACAGCAATAATGAAAGGGGGATCAATGTCCCCATTTTATAGTTGAGGAAATTAAATTAGAGAGCCAAAGTGACTTGTCCAAAGTCTCATAGCTTGGATCCCAGGTCTGGTGGCTCAAAGCCAGTGCTTTCTCCATAGCACTGTTGGACTCCTACTCATCCCTCAGAACCCTAACATAGACATCACCTCTCGCTGAAGCCTGGCCTGATCCAGGAATGCTCTTCTTTCTTTCCCACAGCAGTAACTATCAGGCCTTGCCTGTGCACCCACCAGTCTAAAGACCAGCCCTCTGCTGTTGTAGGTGTGATATTGTGTTGACCTTGCCCATGAGCACCTCAAAGGCAGAGACAACTCTGTAACCTCTGCATTCTTTCTTAATGTTAATGTTCCTGAAATGATACAGCATCCTGTGAATGATTTTTCTTCCTACCCCACCTCCTCTCTTTTCCCCAATTCCTTGGTTACAGTCAGTCCTGGTGGGGAGACTAGAGCAGCCTAGGCATTTAAACCCCCAGGGCTTCAACTAGGCCTCAGAAATGGGCTGCTCCAGAGGAGTCACTGCATTATGCTATGGAATGTTAGAGTAGGAGGGTACAGCTCAGAGAGGCACAGTGACTTGCCCATGGTCACACAGCCTGAGAGGGCTGACTATGTGGTATCCTTTGCCCTGGAGGCTGAGGTGATGGGAAAGTAAGCTGGAGTAAGTCGGGGCAGGTGTGTCTTGTTTGGCAGAAGGGACACTAGGTGTCCTGAGGAATAGAGGCACTGATGATAGAAGGGGATGCCGAGAGGAAATACAGAGGACAGTAAGCCACCCTCGGGTTCTTCGGGCTGGCCTGGGGGCTCCAAGGGGCAATATCCTCCTCTGTGCCAGGTTGGAGTATGGAACCTCTAGACCAGCTAGCCCTGACCCACTGCCTCTCATGCCCCCCTCCTAACCTCCAGGCAGTGGCACGCCCATCCCAGGGGAGGCCACCAGGACCTTCAGTATTTGGGGGAGAATCCCAGGTCATAAAAGCCTGGAATCTTAGCATTCCAGATCTGCCTGGGTCATAGAATTCACGACTTATTATTTACTTTTCTGACAGTTAAATAGTAACTCATTTCATCCACACAGCAACTTTATGAGGTGTTAGGGCAACCGAGACACAGAGGGGTGAAGTAAGTTGGCCAAAATCACACAGCTAGCAAGTGAAAGAGCTAGGGTTTGGGCCCAGACAGTCTGCCTCCAGGCTCCAGGCTGCCCTCCACCAAGCTTCTGGGAGTGGGAGCCTCTCTCTGCCTTGCTCACCGCTGGAGGAGGTGGCTCAGCCCCCTTTCCTGTCTCCTCCAGGGCAAGGGCGTGGAGGAGACCTATTGGCTGGTGGGGAAGGCAGGCTTCCCCAGACCCCTCCCCGCACCTCTGGACATCAAACCTGAGTGAGTAAGAGGAATTTCCCCAGAAGTTTGTGTGCAAAATTTGGTATTTCTTGCTTTTCTGATTATCAAGGTCTTACCTGCATAGTGTGTGAAACTTGGAAAATACAGAATTCTTTAACGATTACATAGTCGCCATCTTCCACTCCTGCGAGACAGCGCTGCTAGCACGTTGGCACAGTCCTGCTGCCTGTACCTGAGGCTTGTGGCAGCCGAGCTCACCCTGCCTCCATGACTCCTCACTCGGATCTGTGCTGTCAGCTCACGTCGCCAGGTCCTCCGCGTGGTTCAGAGCACATTATAAACACACTCATAGTGACAGCAGCGGGACTGCCATGCCTGGAAGCGCCACGACCAGCTCAACCTTTCTCTTGTCGCTGAGCAGGCAGAAGCTTCCCGTTCTGAGCTGGGCACGGGCAATGCGTCAGGCACTCATCGCCGTTCAGATGATTTCTGCGGAGACTGGAGGGCAGGCATCACAGGGGTTGCCGATTACTGAGAATTACAGTTTCCTTTAAATAAAAAGGTCCCCTGTGGGCCCACAGGTCATCCCGCCAGTGGGGCGGCTGAGCCTGGGCATGGGCAGAGCCTGCCAGGGTCCCCAGCATGACCTCATCATAGCTCCCCGAACAGAGTTTTTCCTTTGTCAGCACTTCCTGCTGGCTTCTCAGCTCTTCCAGGCTGCCCCCTTCCGTCTCTCAGAGGTGAGAAATGTGTGGGACACACCTGGGCTTCCTGGGAAAGGGCCAGCACTCGAGCAGCACAGGCTGGGTGTCCTGCAAGCGGGCGGGTGGATGTGGACAGGGTGACCGGCAAGGAGCCGGTTGCAGCGGCCATTTCCTTCCCACCCTGCCGTCAGGGCGCCCCCAGGTCTTGGGACCCCCAGGAACCAGAGGACGGGAACTGACCCCATCCAACTTCGAGCACCCTCCCCAGTGGGGTCCAGCGAGGCAGGGCGGGGGCAGCACGTGGATGGGCACACACTGACGTTCGCAGAAGCTGGCAGGTGTACAGAGCAGAGATGTGCCCACGTTACAAGGGCACGCCAGACTCCAAGCCCGGGCCATCAGGTCTACAGGCAGTCTCTGTGGGGACAGCTGGCTGGGGCGGCAGCGTGGTGTGAGGATGGGTCCGGGACTGGACTGGTTGTGTGGCCTTGGGCGGGTCCCTGTCCTCGCTGTGCCTTTCCATGTGCTGCAGCAGCCTTGGCTCGCCCACCTCCAGGAGCGCGGTGTGGCCCTGTGTGCCCTTTGCCCTCCATCTAGGTCCTGTTCCCACTCACCTCTCTGCCCATCAAAGAGCAAGCCGTCCTCTGACCTCACAGGCCTCCGTTCCCACCCCACTTCTCGCCTCCACTCGGAGCTGCACTTCTCAGAAGGCCTGTCTGCTGATGCCGACCTCACTTCCTCACCTCCCACTCCCTGCCCAGCCCCTGCAGTCTGACTTCCACCCTCGCCCCCCACCCCGCGGCCCCCCCTTCCCCGCCAGAAGCTCTGTGAAGGTCACCTCCACCAATGTCACTAGATCTGTGGGCAGTTTTAGTTCTCACTGACATTTCCCCTTTGCCCTCCTGCTTCCTAGAAACGGGCTCCCGCCTCCTCCGCCTCGGCTGTGCTCTGTCCTCTGCAACTCATCCTCCCGGGCTCCGCACCTCTCCCCAACCCTTCAATGCCGGGGTGCACAGGCACTTCCCTGGGGCTGTCTGTCCTGTCCAGATGACGAGGATAGCCCTCGTAGCCCCAGCGCCCCTCTGAGCTCCAGGACCAGGCAGCTGACTGCCCCTCATTGATTCCTTCCAGAGCCCTCATGGCCTCTCAGACCTCGGGGTCCACCTGGCAGCTAGGCCCTTCTCCAGAATTCTCTTCTCCTGGACGGCCCTGCCATCCTCCCTCAGAAAGCCGCTGTCCTGAATCCCAGCAATCCCACAACTCTGCCTCCATCGCACCCCCAACTGCCAGCTCCCCACTCCATGCCTCTCTTCTGGCCACTGCAGGGCTCCTCGCCATTTTCCCTCATCCACTGGGCCCCTCCATCCAGAGTGATCTTTTAAAGAGAAAACAAATACGATCGATATGAGAGTTCCCTGTTTAACCCTCTGGGGCCTCCTAGGCCTCTGAGGCTCAAACCCAGGAAGCTCCACTCCCTGCGGCCTGTGTCTCCCTCCCCTTGTCCTCATCTCACTGCCCACCTTCTGCTGCCAAGCCACCTGCTTGGGGCCTTCTCACTGTTCCTTAAACAACCCTGAGCTCTTCCCACCCCTGTCCCTGGAACGCCCTGGCCTGGTCCCTTCCTATCCTGCAGGTCTCCGCTCTGACGCTGCCTCTTGCCTGAGCCAGCTCTCGTCACACACGGCAAACAGATCCCTGCTCTCACCCTCTCCCCCATCTCCATAGCACTCGGTACTCCCTGGTATTTCCTGTTGACACGTTTATGGAACTTTCCCCTGCATGGACCAGCCTGGATAGCCTGCCCCCATGTGCCAGCGCAGCCCCCAGTGCCCGGTGCTCAGCTCTAGAGCTCAGGCCTTCCCCCTGGTCCCGCAGGCTGGGCAGCCAGCTCCCAGCCCTCCCCAACCCACCCTGACCAGGAGTGGGAACCGGCAGGTCTGGCAGCCACTTGTCATTCCGAGCTCCCTCAACTGATGACTTTTCCATTCCGGGACAGAAACTTTAGAAAGTGCCAGAAATGTTTCCATCTCCTTGGCTCAGGGAGGGAGGTGAGTAGAGATTCTCCCAGGCCTCCCGGCAGGCAGGGGAGAATGCCACACCAACCTAGGCCCATGGGCTCACACCCAGCATATGGGCACACAGGAGACTGTGCACACATGCACACACACAAGTGCACACACACAAGTGCACACACACTACACTCATCGTGGGCATCAGGCACATACACACAAACACCACCACATGCCTATCGGCCTGCTTGGAGATGAGATCACAGACAGATGCACAGACACGGAATCTCTACAGGAAGGGCTAGGATGCCAGTTGGATGAGAACTTGTCTTAAGAGTTGCATTTAGAAGGCAGTTACCAAATGGTACTTGAACTGCGTGCTATAGCTTCATTTTTCTAAAGTCAAATTTTCTAAAGGTGCTTTTATTTTCACTTTCTGTATTTGTCATATCTGCATACGTTATTCATCCTTCTACTTGGGGGTGTTTGGGAGACTGGTGGGGATTAGGGGGAGGTGGCGAAATGTCCCTCCATATCTTGGTGTAGCCACGCCCCAGGCAGCAGGGCCCGCAAACGTGCCTGAGGTCATGTGTCCAGAAACGGTCCATACAGTGGCCCCTTCACTCCCCTCCGCTCCTGCTCACCAGGCTCAAAAGCATCCCCTGCCAGGTTGCGGTGAGTCCCTCAGAGCCTTGCTTGCTTCTCTGCAAAGGCAATAACCCAACTCTACCTTCCTGTAGGCACCTGTGGGAAGTGAACAAGAAAATGAGTGTGTGTGCAGTGGGGGTCCTGTGTCCCTATCTGGACTCCCATAATACCCAGCGAGTCACAGAGCCCCTCACCCTTCTGGCCTCGCAAGGTCACGTCCCTAAGCAAGGGACAGAACTGGGGCTGGCTCCCCATCTCCTGAGAGACCTCTGGACTGAAGCCACACATGCTGATGAGCCAGCAGCATTGCCTCTCGCTGAGCCTTGGTCCCCTAAAGGTCCAATGGGAGGGCACTGGTAAGCCACGGCCAGGCCAGTGCAGGGCCCAGGCGACCCCAAGGAAGGGAAAGGGGCTCCTTGGAAGCAGTGTGGGCTCTTACTCCCTCACTGTTGTTCTGAGCTTTTCTTATTCATGTTTCTCCTCTTTCCCCAGGGATCCCTGGAAGGACCTCATAAACCAAGAAATCAGGGCGGCTTTTGCCAAAGTCCACCAGCGCTCAGCTGGACCTTCGAGCTCAGGGAAGGCCTAGGCCGGGCCCCGAGGAGAGGGACAGCATGGGACAGGGGCCTGCACCAACCTAGACACTCCCAAACCCCCTTTCCGCTTCACTCCCCTCAAAGAATTCCCTTGCTGAGCCCCCTAGCAGCCAACTGAGTGCTCATTAGTGAGTGCCCTAGAGCGATATTAATTGATGTGTTCCAGTGTGAATCCTACGGGTAAATTTGCCTCTTGACACAAAAGCAATAAAAATAGAAATAGTCCCTTCCTTTCAGGCAGGGCTTTGTTCTCAACAAATGGTTTTGAGTCTGAGAGCTCCTTATTACAGAGCTCATTATCCCTCACACCAAGAGCGCTGCTCCAAGGTGCAGCCATGGGGCCCAGGCACACAGGGAGGAGGTCATTTCCCCAGTGGCATGAGCGGAAGCAAGACAGGTGCCAGGCAGATGAGGCTCCAGGTTCAGCAGGGCCACCTACTCACATTGCATTCTTCTCGGAGCCTTTGTTTTGTCATCTCTCAAATGGGAGTTGACAGGGCCCACGCGAGCCTTGTTCCTAATGCAGGTCTCGGCCCATAGCAAATGCTGCCTCCTTCCCTGGCCTGTCTTCCCCAAGCCCGTCTAATGCTTAGGTCATCTGTGAGCACTGTGCCAGGAGTCCAGGCTTTGGTCATCTGTGAGCACTGTGCTGGGGAGGAATGGGGAGTGATAATGCCTTGATTCTTAGGAAAATGAGACTTCTGTCTTACAGAAAAAACAAACAAACCCACAGCCAACTCATTAAACTGGCTTCCGACATCAAAGAGTATTCACCAAAACCCTCAGGCAGACCAGGCACATGTGGAATTCATTTCCCTGGTGGCGGGGAGAGGAGGGGCGGGGGGCAGGGGACAGGTTCAGCCCTAAACAAACTGGTCCTTCTTCAAAAGACCCCTTGGGAGTTATTGGGAAAATGTTCTGCCCACAGGCTGTGCTCACAGAGACTAGGCTGTGTGTGTGTGAGTGTGTGTGTGTGTAAGAGAACGGCAATGGGAAAGGGATGTGGATGATGTGTTCGGAGCCGTGCCCTGCTGTGTGAAAGTGCTGACTTGGTTATGGGAGATGCCACTGCCCGTCCTTAACTGCAAAACTTTGCTGTTGCTAATCTTCATGAGAGAGACACATTGACCGGCTGTCTCCTGCATGCGCCTCTACCTGCGTGAAGGGGTCGGGGACAGAGCCTGCAACCCAGGCACACGCCCTTGACAGGAATCGAAACCGTGACCCTACAGTCCATGGGCCAACGCCCTAACCATTGAGCAAATTGGCTAGGGCTGGACCTAACCTTTTTATGCCTCAGTTTTCTCAAGTGCCAAACGAGGCCTGTCACCCTTAGCTTCCATGCCATGGTGAGAATTAACGCAAAGGACCGCGGCAACACCTGTGGGTCTGGTCCCGAGCGAGCCTGCGGGAGCGCTGAGAAGGGAGGGTCCGCACCTGCGGGCTGCGGGACACGCACACAGCCGTGTCTGTGCTGCGGCCATGGGGTGGGGAACAGAAGCATGACCCCGGTTCCTCCACTGACCTCCGTGTGGCGCGCTTCAGGCTTGTTGATTTTCTCTTGGGCCTCGGTCTCTCCATCAGTAAAAGCAGCGGCTGCTCTGGGTGACTGTGAGGCCCCTCTGGGTGTGAGGGTCCATAGCACACTTTGGGTAATGGAGGCCCAGCCTGGTGGGCAGACACGGGAGGCCAGAATGCAAACCAGGACCCAGCTATCCTACCATGAGCTGGTCAGTGGGCCTCTCTAAGACCTCAGCTCCTCACTGCACAAGGACCAGACCCTGCCCTGCCTGTCTCCCGTGCTGCGGTTACGTTGAAGGCAGCAACAGCTGTGTATGCATGCTCCCAACTGAGGAGTGTGCTGCAGCTGCGACTTACGGTGCATATATATGTGACGACCTGTGTGAAGGCCATGTGGATGTCAGAGCTCAAAGTGCCCTGAGCGACAAGTGACAATGTACCTGTGCATATCTGTGAATGTCTGTGTGCATGCTGTCCATCTGTGTATATGTGCATTTATGTGTCTGTGTGAGTCGTGTATATGCACTTGTGCATCTATGGCAGTGGTTCTCAACCTTTCTAATGCCACGACCCTTTAATACAGTTCCTCACATTGTGGTGACCCCCAACCATAAAATTATTTTCTTTGCTACTTCATAACTGTAATTTTGCTACTGTTATGAACCGTAATGTAAATATCTGTGTTTTCCGATGGTCTCAGGCGACCCTGCTAGCGGTTCTCAACCTGTGGGTCGTGACCCACAGGTTAAGAACCGCTGCTGAAACTTTTTAAAGGAAAGAAATGGTGGGAAAAAGATACAGAGGCAAAGAAGCATTGAACAGACTGTCAAACTACATAGGGAAGACAGGGGAGGTTGGGCGAGGAGGGCTGTAAGAGACCAACCGAAGGACTTGTACGCATGCATATAAGCACAACCAACGGATATAAGACACTGGGGTGGGGGGGGAGGGTGGGCAGGTGAAGGCATGTCCTGGGGGGTAGGGGAGGTCGGGGGGAGATCAAAGGGGAAAAAAAAAGGAGACATATGTACTACTATTTGTAATACTTAAAACAATAAAAATAAAATAAAATTAAAAAAAAATAAAAAGAATGTTGAAATAATCAAAAAAAAAAAAAAAAAGAACCGCTGCTGTAGAGCCTAAGACCATCGGAAAACATAGATATTTACATTACGGTTCATAACAGTAGCAAAATTACAGTTATGAGGTAGCAAAGAAAATAATTTTATGGTTGGGGGTCACCACAACATGAGGAACTGTATTAAAGGGTCGTGGCATTAGAAAGGTTGAGAACCACTGATCATGGGCTTCGGTGTGTCTGCACATGTGCTGCTCTAGCTGTATGTGTGTCAAGTATGTCTGGGCACCATTCTGGGAGCAGTGGTGGGTCTCCTTATCTTGGTGTCACACCCTGTGTGTCTGCATGTGTGGTGTGTATCCAAGTGCATGCTTTGTCCATGTGTGGGTTGCATGTCGTGTGTCTGCATCCAGCCAAGGGTCTCGTTACTCTTGTGCCCTGTGAGAAGGAAGGAGGCAGCTCTGTTCTCAGATGCCCCTGCTCAGACCCCCAGGGCAGAACTTGGGCTCTGGGAGGGAGCTCTGGCTCCAAAGCTGACATACTGAATGTGAATAGACCACCACATACCAGGGCCCTCACCTCTCCCCAACCTTCTATCAGCTGCAAACAAATTCTCCGGAGAGCAAGGCCCGCCTGGCTCCTGTGTTGTACCCTTGCCAGGGTCAGGGCTGGTTTGCTCTGTCCTGGGAGGCTTTCGGCTCATTGACTGGTATTCCACGTTACCCCACTGCCTGCTGGGGGACAGACCCCTGCCTGGAGCTTCCCCTCATATTACCTCAACCATAGCACCCTCTGAGACAGAAGTTATTTGCCCACTTTCTAGACGAGGAAACAGAGGCTCAGAGAGGGAAGGGACTGGTCCGTGCCGGCCTCTCTCTGCCTCCTGCTCTGAGGGGGCTGCCCAGTGCTACAACAGCCCAGAGAAATGGCAGTGGTCTCTGGAGGCTCCCAGAGGGTATGGCCTCAGGGGCACACAGCTTTCTCTTCTGCAAACCGGGGTGAGGCTGAGGGGCTCTCAGAGCTGGTTCCTCTCATGAGGAGCCAGCCCAGCATTTGCATGGGGCTTCCGGGCACATGCCCAGGTGGAACCCCAGAGATGGGGCCCTCATGTCATGACTTTCATGATGAGTCAGTGCCAGCTGGTCCCTATGAAGTCCCCCTGTCTTCCCCTGCCAGCCTGAGATCACCCTCCTGTCCCTTCGGGATGGTTCCCAGCAATGGAACACTCCTGGCATCTCGAGGGGACAGGGTTCTTGTAATGAGGGGGCCACAGGGCTCCAGAAGGTCCTCCCCGAGCCAGGTGATTTGGACTTGCTTGATTCGCGGTTCTTCAGGCAGGCACCATTGGGGATGGACTCCTTAGGAAAGTCCAAATACTTTAACTTGGCATTCCAAGCCCTACACACGCTGCCCTCACCTCAGCCGCTCCCTGCACAGCCAGCTCTCCGGCCAGGACAGACTGCGCCCTCTTCCCCAGGCCCCTCGTGGTGCCACACCTTGCCCCTGCTGTTCCCCTACCTAGAGATAACCGTATCCCTTTTTCAACATTTGGCGAACTCCTACACATCCTTCAAGTCCACCCAAAAAGGCACCTCCTTCCCAAACTCCTTTCCAACGGCCCCTTGTATGTACTTTTTGCTACACTTGGCTCTCCCTTGATGGCAGCGGCCTTATCTAGTGCATTGCTTCATTCCCATGCCCGTGAAGAAATGAGCATTGGGAGGGTGAATGGATGAATGAACAAGCTAAGGAACTAGTTAGCCCAAAGGCTGTTAACGAGCCATCTCTGCTCCTGAGGTCTCCTGCCTAGTTTCTCCTCTGCTGTTCTCTGCATCTGGGCTTGCTTAATCTAATGCTTAGTTGGGATCCTGTTTGCCAGGTGTCAGCCTGTGGCTTTGCTGGCTGCTCTTTCTCTTCTTGCTGGCACTCTTCCTGTGCTATGGACACTCTACCGCCAACCCCCAACCTCTATACCAGCCTGGGCGCTCTTCCCCACCCCCTGTGCTTCCCACCCCTTCTGGCTAACTTCTCCTCACCCTACAGACCCTCTGCTCCTTTGCTGCCTCCTCCAGGAAGCCTTCCCTGAAACCCTCCCTTCCTCTCCCAAGTGCTGTGGGAGGGGTACCTCCCTGTCTGGCTCCTCAGCCTCCTGGCCATCCTGTGTAGCAGACTTGGGCTTACCTGAGGGCAGGGCTGGGTGATCCTGGTGGGAGAAGAAATAAAACCGGGCAGGGGAGGTGAGGAAGCCACCGTGGTGGCAGGTGAACCTCTCTTTAAGGAAATTCACCAACATGAATGCATGAAAACTCAGTTTTGCTCCAAGACCGTTAGAGCTACATCTTCACTCTCCTGGGGAAGGTGAAGTGACACGGACAGGAGGAAAGGGCCACACATATACTGAGCATGCTGCATGTCCGTTGTCTCAGGGAGCCGTCCGCACAGCCCTAGGAAGTGGTGTCATCATCCCATTGCATCATCCCAGTTCCTCCGGGGCAGTAGGACACCAAAGCTCCAGTTTTTTCCCAAGGGCTTGCCAAGCTGCCTCTTAGGCTGCTCTTATTCCCCTGGATTTGCCTGCGCAACACTCCTGCTCTGGGTTCCCATGAGTCTTCGAGACTCTTCAGAAGTCCACTAGGGGGCAGGCAAGCTGTTCCAGAGAGAACCCGATGCCCTCAGCAACCTTGAGATTCCTGGCCCCTCCCCTGACCTGGGGCTCCCTGGGTCCCACTAGAGAGGGAGGATGGCTCCGCAGCCCACAGAGAAGTCTTGCTTGGGAATACCCCCAATGACTGACAGACCAAGGACAGCAGATCTCAGTGCCCTGTCCCCATCCGTGAGGCTGGCCCAGGTCGGATATGTCCGAGGTTTGTGCAGTCTCCAGCAATTGCATTTCTGATGAAACAGCACTGAGGTGACACTCTGTCTTATTCAGTGCTCTCCTGGACCTTAGCTCCCATGGCCTACCACACCTCCTCCTTGGAGGCAGGTGTAATGGTCCCCGGGCACAGCCAGGAAAATGGGGCTCTTGCTGGCAGTTCTCCTCCATTGCTCACTTCTGGGCTCCAGGCTCAGCGTCTGGCTGCCTGCCAAGCAGCTCCCCAATGAGCCACTGCTTACCTGACTGAACTCTGCCCTGTTCTGACCAGAACCAGGAGTGATCACCCTCACTTCCCTGTCCTTCCCACGACCCTCTCCCCCACCCCAATCAACCCCCATGTCCATCTCACCTACCACCACAGTCTCTGCCTTTGTCCAGGCCCCACCACTGGGTGCTCGGTGACAGTGCGGGCCTGGCCTCCATGCTGCTCTCCTGCCTCCATTCCACAACTGGCTCATGCCATCCTGCCTACCTGCGACACAGACCTCACCACGTCACTTTTCTACTTGGCACGCTTTCAAGTGCTGGTGGCCAGGGTCCTTTGTCACGATGCTCCTGCCAACAGACCTTCCATCCCCCACATCCCTGACATCCAGCCCTTTCCCACCCCCATGCCTAGCCCATTTTGTCCTCTTGAATTGCTCAGACCCCCTGTATGAAAATACACCTTAGCAGTTATAATAACCCCCTCCCAAAGACCTGGAACCAGTAACCTGGAGACTGTATAACCTTCTCCTGTCACCATGGGGAGCAGGTGCAGAATCTTTTCAACTGGAGGAAAATTGTAATATCCACTTGGCTCATTTCAGGAATTGTCGTTATGTTCATGGCCTGGAGAAGCTAAGCAGTGGGGCCAGTCTTTGTTCCCCATGTGTCCACCTTGAGCCCACAAACCAGACCCAGCTTCCCGGTGTATCTATGAGAAATGGAGAGTTCGCTGGAGCTTTCCTGGGAACCAGACAAGAGAGTGCGGCCAAGCTTCATGGACTCCTCCAAACCCCCCATCCTCCCTCACAGTCCCCTCCCTGGCAGCCTTCCTTCTCTTCCTCACCACTCGCTTACCTCCCAACCCCATGTTGTCCCAAACCAATCAGACCCAGTCTCAGCTTCCTACTTCATTAATAGTTACCCAAAGAGCAACTACAAGATCAAGTTAAGGCTCAGGAGCCTTTTAAAGGCCAATTCAGGCTTTCCCAGGCTATTGTCTCCAAAGCTCCCCCTGCAGGCAACCCATGGAAGGGCTTTTATTACATTGAAAAGAGGGAACTGATGGATGGATGGATGGATGGATGGATGGATGCAATATCTGAACTTTACTCCTCACCACACGCAAATATGTAGACATTATTCTCTCATATTTTCAATGAAGCTACTGAGACTCAGTCCAAAGTTACCCAGCAAGCCAGTGGCAGAACTGGACCTTCACTCCCAAGCCCCCACCACGTGCCGCCCTGGCTGCCTTGTGGGCCACAGCCACATACTACATGGAAAAAGGTGACGCAGATGCAGCAACAGACTCAGGCACCAGACACAGGGTGGGATCACCCAAAGGAAATGGGGTGAGTTCTAGGGTGAGGTCCGGAGGAACAGGCAGGGGAGGCGGCACTGGGGGAAAGCCAAGGCCAACAGCCAGGTGTCCAGCTGGCAGATGGAGGAGCTGAATGGAGCAGACCTCAGAGTGTGTTGTGAAGAGAGGTCAAGGTCATAATTTGCAGTGAAAGTAGGGCAGTGGGAGAGCAGGGAAGCCAATTAACTCTGGCCATCCAGGGCCTTTCAACGAGCTTCATGCAGGTCTTTTAGGCACTGGACAGGATGCCTTTAAGGGTACTCCCTTTTGGGAGTCTCATCAATTATTTCCTACAGCCCTCACCTCTAGCAACTCTAAATGAAGAGAGAGACAGAGACAAAGAGAATGAGAGAGTTTGACAGAGATAACTGAGCACAGTTGGGAGAGAGCAGGAAGGAGAGAGGGATGATGGAGGATGTATGTGGGTGCATGATATGTAGTCTGGCCCCCCTGAGTAGTGAAATAGACAGGAAAATGGGAAATGTGACATATGCTTGGACCCCCAGGGCCATCAAAGCGTTTTAAGCAGGGGAGTGACCTAGTCGAATCTGTTTGGAGAGAGTCCATCTGGCCGCCATGTGGAGGATGAATGACTAGATGGATGAACAGGAAAGGGAGACCCTGGGGCAGGAAGTTCTCCTGGGGGAGGGGGAGGAGAGAAAGAAGCCAAAGCCAAGGGGGGAGGGAGAGCTTCTACATCAAAGATCAGGTGGAGAAAGAGGAGGAAGGGGGGGCAGCACAAGGATCCAGGAGGAAATGCTGGAGAGATGGGAAGTGAACCAGGGGAGGGTATTACAGGTACCAAGAGAAGAAGACAATTCAGGAAAGAGAGAGTGAGCAGCTGTGAAGAATGCAGCCAAGTGACCAAGGGAGCTGGGGTTGGGAGAGTGTCTATCCATTGTTGTTCCAGACACACAGGCCAGGGGTGAGCTGGTTGAATGATGGGGCTGGAGACAAGTGGAAGAAGAAGTGAGGAGAGTGGAGGGAAATAGAGACAGAAGAGTAGGTGACAACTTTGACAGGTCTGGCTAGGAGAAGACAAGAGGGCAGGGCAGTAGCTGGCTGGGGACCTGGGAGGCCTGCAAGGAGTCTGTAAAATGGGAGTGTCCATGTTGATAGGAGAGCTTGTAGGGAGAGGGACTGCCCAGAAGCTTTCCCAAGAGGCAGCCTCTCCAGAAGGAAGCAAGCCCAACCCTAGGCCTGGTGGGCTCTGATGCAGGCAGAGGTGAAGTTGGCTTTAGGGGTCTGGTTCAGGCCTCAAACCCAGGTCTCCTGCACACAGAGGGGAGGGAAGGCAAGTGGCAGAAGCCACACAGCCCAGAAGAGGCCAGAGAGCAGCAGTCTGGAAGGCTGAATGCCCATTCCCAAGCTTCCAGAGATAGAGACAGGGCCTGGCTATGGGGACACAGCTGGGCACCCAATCCTCAGAAGACATGATCCAGCCCTCTGCACCCTGGGGCTCCTGCCCAGCCTCCAGGCTCCTGGAATTCTGAGCTCACAGCATCCCATCAGGATTAATCATGGGATCCCTGGGAGGCACAGTGGTCTGTCAAACCCTTTCCCCTTCTCCCCTTTCACATCCCAGGAAATCAACCCTAGTGAGAGTCTCCCAACTCATGTGTGTAGTCTGCTTCTGAGAAAGTTAGAGTCACGAGCAATGCAAGATCACAGCCTAGCTCCCATGGGCAAGCACACATGTGCATGTGTGTCTGTGCATGTATACGTCCACACACACAGCACACTGATCTGTGCACTATGTTTGAAGTGTGTGTGCTGAGTTTGGGTGCCTGAGACTTTTAAGTTGTTGCTGTATATATGTGATATGATGTGTTTGTCATGTGTGTGGAGTGTTTGTGACTGTGGTGTTTGGTGGGATATATATATCCTATATAATAAAAGGCTAATATGCAAATAGACCAAATGGCAGAACAACCGGTTGCAATGACACGCTCTAACCACCAGGGGGCAGACACTCAACACAGGAGCTGCCCCCTGGTGATTAGTGTGCTCCCACAGGGGGAGTGCTGCTCAGCCAGAAGCTGGAGCCAGGCTCATGGCTGGCAAGCGCAGCAGCGGTGGTGGGACCCTTTCCTGCCTCCACAGCAGCGCTAAGGAGCAGGCCTGAGCCGGCAGTTGGACATCCCCTGAGGGCTCTCGGACTGCAAGAGGGCACAGGCTGGGCTGAGGGACCTCCCCCTGAGTGCATGAATTTCATGCACCGGGCCTCTGTTATATATATATATATATATATATATATATATATATATATATATATATATATATATATATATTTTTATATACACACACACACATTATGGTGCCCCCCAAAAATATATACACACTTTAACAGCTGATAGCTCAATTGGAATTGGAATTAATAATTATTCAAAGTGTGTATACATTTTTTGGGATACCACATATATATATTCTGTGTATGTTCAATGTGCATGCTATGTTCTGTGCTGCATATATGAG
Source organism: Corynorhinus townsendii (assembly GCA_026230045.1). Taxonomy (NCBI): domain Eukaryota; kingdom Metazoa; phylum Chordata; class Mammalia; order Chiroptera; family Vespertilionidae; genus Corynorhinus; species Corynorhinus townsendii. The sequence goes on along the minus strand of JAPDVU010000008.1, from coordinate 46,832,219 downwards.
AGTTGAATTTGTGAGGGCGTGTGTATCTGTGTGTGGCCACTTTGAGGGTGTCTCTGTGAGATGTTTGAAATGTTTGTGGATAGCATGTGTGCCTGTGTGAAATTTTTGTGTGAGGTTGATGCATGCTTGTTTTCATGAACTGTGCCCCTGTGGCCTGTGCTGTCTGAGGATATATATGAAGGGTGTGTGCATGCGTGTGTGTATTCGGGGGAGCACACTGTTGCAGGTGTATTGTGTCCATGGGGGAAGCGCCTGTGTGTAGGGATATGGAGGAGGCATGACAGCCTAACGCAGCAGAGAGGGGCAGAGTTGCAGCTCCCACTTGGACACCTCCTGGCTGTGTGACCTGAGCTAGCTCCTGCCCCACCTAATTCCCCCAAAGGCCCATATCTGACAATTTCTAGGAAGGCCCCAGGCCAGGAGGAGGAAGGCAATATGAGTTGGACATTGGGTCACAGTGGCCAGTGCTAAAGAGGATTGTTCCAGTTAAGCTGGGTGTGCTTGGGCCTCTGCCCCCTCATCTATCCGCTGGGGGCCCCACCTGTCCCCCTGCAGAATGGGAATGCTGCCCACTCTCACTGCCCTTGAAAGGCAGTCACAGCAGGTCCCCTCCCCACATCCCCTGAGCACAGCCAAGGGGAGCTTCACAAACCACTTTCCTCTCCTCCTTGAACTAAATCAGCACAAAGAAGATAGAGCTGCTGCCAAAAATGCAAACAATAACACCGCCAGGAATCACAAGCCCTGCCATCCGACTGGGTGAGTGCCATGGGCGGGCGGGCGGGCGGGTACTTGACACAAGACGCTCACTCTTCAAGCAGCCCTAATCGTCCATCATTGCTCCACTTGACAGAGACAGAATGGGTTCAGAGAGGCCAGGCCACCAACTCAAAGCCACACAGCAGTGGGCAGTACAGAGAGGATGGGAACCCGGGTAGGTCCCTCTCTGAAACGGGGGCTGCTTGTCTCCATCGACTCTGCCCTCCTCAGGCCCCTCCTCAGCCCACTCAAAAAGGATGAAAATACAACTCCCAGCAGGCAGTCTGTTTCAACACCCCTGGGGTTCTGATACTCTCCAAAGTTGGAGAGGACCTGAGCTAGAACCCGGAGGAGCTTGCTGTGTGAGGCAAGTGAGAGAAAGTAGGGGGAGAGGATCCTCTGACACTTTAAGAGGTGACCATTATCTGTGGGGATCACCTGGGTACACATGCATCTGTTTCTGGAAGCTCTGCCAGCCTTCAGGGCTTTGACCACCCAGATGAAGACAGGAGCCCATGGTGGCTGGGAGCTCCGCATAGCAAAGAACCCGAAGTTTGGAAAGGTTAGGAAGTTGGAAATGGACCTCCAGAGGCAAGGTACCCCACCATGGGATGGCCTGTCTGGACCACAACCGTTCCCCCCAAGGAGCCCGGGACCCACCTCTGCTCTGGGACCACTGAGCCTGCAGTGACAGAGTCCCTCCAATTCAGCCCCCTCTCAGTCATTGTCCCCCATCACTGAGTGCACCTTCTGTCCCTTCAGTCAAACCACCTTCCACATGAGGACGACGATAGCAATACTCATACTGACCCAACCCCTATCCATTCAGGTTTCCAGCGTCATCATCTCAAAACCCCCTTGAAGTGGCAAAATGACTGCCCAGGTTTACAGATGAGAAACTGAGCCTGCCAGCCTGAGGAAAATGCCTGGTCCAAGGCCACCAGCTCCCTTGTGGCAGGCCTTCCTCTAATGAGTGCTGCCTTCAATCAGGGGCACGCACATGTCTGCTGCTATGGCGCCCTGGGCTTGTCTCTGTAGCTGTTGTTAACATGAAGATGACACTTTATGACATCATGGGCCTAACCAAAGCCCATACCAACAACTCTGAATCATCAAGAAAAGGGTACGTCGGGTTTAACCTTCAAATGGTTAAAACGGAGGACTCCCAGGGACAAACCGTCAGGTTCCCAGCAGCCTGGGCGCTGCAGAGAGCTGTGGTTTCACGGTGCATGACACGGCATACTTAAAGTGTGGAAACGCTTCTGATCCTGCCTTGCCTGCTTCACCCAGTCTCGGGTTTTCTCACCTAACATCCCCTCTCTCCCTTGGGGCCTCTGGGAGCCTCCAGGCCCTCCGCCTCCGTTCTCACTGACCAGAGTCAGAGCTGAAAGCCTCTGATGTGGCAGCTGGGGCACCTGGGGCCTCACCAGCACCTGCTTCCCCTGCACTGGTTGCTCCGAGTGCCACAGGGAGGGGGTGACCTGTACCCCCAGGGAGAACAGAACACCAGCCAAGCCAGTTGCTGGCCATGCATGAGGGTCTTGAAGCCTGAGGACTTGGATGGGCATGGATGCTGTGTCCTGTCCTTCCCCATCTGGTAGCTGTGTGACTATGCAGAAGTCACCATCCTTCCGAGCCTCAGTCCCTCTTCTATAAAAGACAGGCCATGAGAGTCCCCTCTTCGTGGATGGCCGCAAGAAGGAGATAATTCAAGTAAAGTACTGGCACCAGGCCCAGTCCTGGAAAGCCCTCATTAATCCCATTTTACACTTCAGCTATTCTTCAGAGCAAGGGACGCACCACCTGCCCCCTTATGTTTGTTTCCCAAGCGCCCAGTGTTGGCTTTTGGCCCACAAACTCCCCACAGCTGATGCCCAGCAGCATTTGCTTTCCTTTCCTACGGTCCCTCCAGGAGGTGGCCCATCACTGGTAAGGTCTGAGCCCAGTTTCCCTAGGGAGCAAGGGCGGGTGGGCAGAAGAACTGGGGAACCCAGGGTTTTTGCCCCAAAAGGCAGGGCCGCAATAGAGGCTGATGAGGGAACTTCCTGACTCCTGGGGGCCCACAGAGGTGCTGGCAGAGGCAAGGAGTGAGGACAGTCACATCCTTGCTCTGAGATCTGGACTGGGAGTCTGGAGACTTGGGTTCAATTCCTGGTTCCCAAAGCTGGGTGGCTTGGACCAGTTACCTAACTTCTCTGAGCCTCCGTTTAATAATTGAGAATAAACACACCTAACTGGAATGCTGTCTGTGGCTGTCTTTACCCTGCTTTCCCACATGAGATGAAGGACTGGCCCACGATGGGTATTCAGCAACGAGTACTGGAAACTAAATTGGAGTCTGGGGCGCCACCATCCTTCTCACTCCAGTTCTACAGTGAGCAACTTGTCCAAGGTCACACAGGATATGCACATCATTGCCTGCCTGGGCCACCCGATCCCCTGGGCCACTGGGATCCTTCTGTTTCATTCTGACCTGAGGTGAAACCCTCCCAGGAGGCTTTGCACCTGACTTGGTGCCTGAAAGGGTTTTCTCACCTCAAGATGGTACTGCTAAGGACACAGGAAAAGATGTGTCTCCTATTTGCACTGATAGATGCTTATGGGACTGGTAGCATATCTACAAAAATACCAACATGGGGAAGACTGAGCTGCCCATGGAGGGGCAGTCCAGCAGAACTCCCTGTTCTGGAGGTGTGTGAGTAGGAGCTAAGTAGGCAACATTGGACGGAAGGTTGGCCTTGGTGGCATTTAAAGAAAGCTACCTTTCACATGGCTGCCAGGCAAATCCCATCTGCTCAGTTCCAACTTCGCTTCCTTCAGATCAAGCTCTGACTCCCAAACTTGGCCGTGAAGGCCTCAGTCATCCTATGTCCTCCTCTGCCTCCCATCTGGACGGAGAGCTCCACAGGGTAAGTCCACCAGTTTCCTGGGACAAGCCTGAGGAAGGACCATGGTCCAGGCCCTCAGTGAACCACTTTACACACGTTGTTGCATTTGATCTTCACGGCAAGCCAGGACGCCGGGTGCTAATATTAGTGTCACTTTGCAGAGCAGCAAACAGAGGTCAGAAAGATCAGGCAACCTGCCAAAAATCACACAGCAACATGACTGCTGAAAGTGAAGAGGTGAAGGAAGGGGTGCTGAGCACGTGGGGTTCCCAGTCTTTAGCTCCCCCTGGTCCCAAGAGGCATCTGCAGCAGGTGGGCACATGTGGTTGCCCATCTGTGTCTAACTCTTGGGGAGCCCCATCTGGACACTGAGTGAGGTAGAAACTGGTGAACTAACCACAACCGCAGCCTTTGGGGTTGTGTGGGGAAGCAGGCTGTTCTCCCCAGCCGGCCATGGCTCCAACCCTGCCCTACTCCAGCCCCATCAGAGTTTGTGCCAGCCCAGGATCTGCTGCTTGGCAGCAGCTCAGGAAAGGGTGCGGCAGTGCTCAGCTGGCCTGGGGTCGGGGGTGGGGGATGAGGTTCAGGTCAGGTGGAAGAGCCAGGAACTGCCTAAATCCAACTCAGCCATGCTCTGCCCATATTGGAGAACTGCTAGCAATCGCTTCCTGGACATTGGCTGGCCTCTTGGATAAGGATCTGGAAAAGGAAGCCTGCAGGGTATAGAAGAGATCACCAATCACCACCAAGACAGTGAGAAGTTGCCTGCCACCCACTGGGTGCAGGCCACTACACTTGGTTCTGGCACCAACCCAGAGAGGTAGCTACTATCTTCCCCACTTTACAGACAGGGAAACAGAGCTTCCGTTTAACCAGGTGAGCACTAGAGCCCAGAGAAAGAGTTGGGATCACCAGCTGGGGCCTCCATGAGCAAAAATCTGAGGCCCCAGGTGGCTGGGAGGGAAGGTGGAGGTCTGGACACCCTGCCCACAGCCTGCAAGCTTCCCTATCCATGTCTTCATTGCAGCTCAGTTCCCGCCTTAGGAAACGTTCCCCGGAGGCTAGGGCCACCAGCTATCATAGCTCGTCTCCTCTGGGCTGTCCCTTCTGCCCAGGCCCATCCTCACAGTGAGCCAGATGGGAGAAAGGGAAGGCAGCAGCCATCAAGCATGCAGGGAACCCAGCTCTAAGCCCAGCATTACCCTCATTTACCACAAACGTTGGGTGGCTGCTTTCCCATCTATAAAATGGGCACCCTGTGCCACTCTATCAGGAAAGAGAAACAGCGTGGAAGAGGAATTCCCTTCTACCCTGGGAAACCAGACTCTAAGGAAAGCCCTGACCCTCCTCCCTCAACACCCTCATCCCGGAGTCCACATCCAGCAGGTCACCACCATCCCCATGACTTGGAAGGGTCAAGGCATCTAGAAGAGGGGTGGCTCAGGGGAAGATTTGCCTCAGTCTCTGATGTAAAGGTCAGTAATACCACCATGCTACTTTGCACAGCATTTTAACCTGAGCAAAACGGTGCCTGCAAAGGGGCACTCAGCTTGGCCCGGATTTAGCTTTGTGGACACAGTGCACTCACATCCCTGTCTCTTACAGACTGCATGACTTTGGATATGCCATTTAACCTTTCTGAGACTCGGTTTCTCAAATATAAATGGGCTCTGGGCTCTTAGCAAACGCAGACCACTGGTTTTTATTTATATTCGCTGTCCCCACCCCTAACCTCAGTTTCATAATCTGAAAGCTGGAAACTTGGATGGGATGGGTTCATAGGGCTGCTTAAGGGTCGGTGACAGGTCTGGATACTAGACCACATCCAGAGGGGGAAGTGACTTGCCTGGACTGTCTAGAGGAGATAGCCGCGGTGTGGGGAATCCCCTCGGTTGCCGCCCCAGGGCCAGCGTAGGGTCATTTCCTTCCGCGTTCAAACCCGCGGTCACTTCTCCTGTTCGCCTCCCGCCCCCACCCCCTCCCGCCCCATCCTAAGTGCCGCGGCGCCGGCTGCGGGGAACTCGGGACCAGGCAGGATTTCCTCTGCGGACCTGCAGCTCCTAGAGCCGCCCGCCCCTCCAGACCCCACGGGGCCACGAACTGCACGTGCGGCGGCCCAGGCTGGCCTCGCTGGCACTGGGTTTCCTCGGCGACCCCTCTCCCTCCGGCCCCTTTCATCCCGCACCTACAACCCGCCGCTTCCCGGCCGGGGTTTCAGCATCAAGAAGATGCTTCACTCCCTCTTGGGAACACAGGCCGGCGCTAGGACCCCGCGGCTTGCCCGAAAGGAGGCGTGGTGGGACGGGAGAGGTATTTAAATTGGAGCCTGAGCCGCCCCCTCGCGGGTTCGGCTCCCGTGGGGCAGTGGATCTGCCGGGCGCCTCCTCGGGCCGTGACCCCGGGCTCTGGCGCGGGGTGGGACCGGGGCGCTGGTTTGCGCAAAATGTGCCGGGGCTGCGCGGGAAAGGAGCGGCGGCCGCGCTGAGCCAGGTAGGAGCCTCCGGGCGAGCGGGGCGGCCCGCCCTCTGGGGAACCGCCTGTCCCGCGCCCCTCTAGAGCAGAGGACCTGGAGCTGGGCTGGGTCCTCCTCCCGCCGCCGTCCTCCACCTCACATGTGGAGCCAGGGTTGACCCTCCCGGAGGTCTCCCAGGCTGCTAACTCAACAGATCTTTCCCGCAAAAGAGTGAGACTTGTTGCCATTTGACAGATGGGAAAACAAGGTCAGAAAGGCCAGCACTTGGCGGGAACATAAAGTTAGTTAAGGGCAGACTAGGATTTGAATCCAGATCTCCTACCATCCTCTGCTCTCGGCTGGGCGTCTGGGGGTGGGGCTTCCCATCCCACCGCACCAGATAGCCTGCCTACCTGAGGTGAGGGGAGAAGGGGGACACTCACCTCTCTTCAAGGTTCTGTGACGCAGCCTTCTTCATGGGTGGTAAGATGTGAGGGATCCCTACCCCCACCCTGAGCTGCCTGAAATTCCCTCATCACAGCCACATTCCTTTGGGTTAAGGTCTAATTCCTCTGTGGGATGCACATGTCTGCCCTTAATGATTCACTGCTGGGTAGGGGCTTCCACAGCAAGCTCTCTCAGGACCCCACTCTGCCAGTGATCCCTGATGAGCAGAAAAGGGGGAGTCACAGGGACCAGCACTGTGAGCCTGTCAACTTGTGGATGTTGGGGGGAAGCTGTCATTAGAGGGGCTTAGAGTGGCAGATCTTGGCCTGGTGCAGTGGAGCATTAGCTTTGGAAGCAGACAGGCTGGATTCTTACCCTGACTCTATTAACGGACTGTGTGACTTTGGGTAAGTCACCTCTCTGAGCCTCGTTTTCCTCATAGGCAAACTGAGGACAGTTATAAAGGGGCCAGACAGTTCAGCACCTGCTGGAAAAAAACAGCATTCAGGTCATGTAGACCTGGGCTAAATCCCAACATACTTATGAGCTGCGTAACTATTGGGTAAATCATTTCATCTTTCTGAGCCTCTGTTTTCTCATCTGTACAATGGAAATTATAGTAACTACTGGTTTGTTGTGAGAACTAAGTGAGATAATATAGGTCAGGTAGTTAGAAGAGTGTCTAACATCCTTAAATGGTAAAGATGGGCTTATTTATGATAGTAGGCATTGTCCCACCTCATTCCCCCCACCCTCTCTTTTTCTCCCCCCCCCCCCCCACACACATACACACACACATTCTTTAACATTTCCCCTCCTGGTCAGAATCCTAAGATATCTCTTGCCTCCTCTCGTCTTGGTCTCTAAGTCTGCAAGCTTGAGGTTTCCATTCTCAGCATACCTCGCCTAGGCTGTTTAGCTCTGCTGGTCATTGTCCCAGCTAAAAAAGACAGTCTGTCCAGGACGTTATCACAGGCATTATCAGCTTGCTCATCACAATAGTCGGAGTAGCCAGCGGTAGACTAGGAACCAGGCTACTTGCCCTACTGATGGGACACTGAGGCACTGAAGGGTTAAGGGACTTGCCCCAGAACAGGCTGGGGAGCAGTTGTCTAGATGTCAGTCTGGGTCTAAGTGACCCTAGCCTTCCCTCTTGAGAGTGAGTTGCCCTCAAATTCTACACACTTTGTTCTGGGCACTGCTGATGGATGCTCACTACTGAGGGGCCCCCCTCTGTCAGATGCCAGGCCCGAGTTCCATTGGCACAGGGATTGTCCCTGCTGGATGCTCTGATGCCCACCTTGGGGGCAGGGTGAGATTTGGCAGGCAGAGGAGGGGAAAATGAGGGCCCCTTTGGGTGGCAATGCCTTCCAGTTCTGTACTGAGCCAGGCCCTTCCTTGTCCTCACCTCACACCCCTCAGTCCGTTTCAGTAGAGCTTCTACCCCTCACTCTGCCATTTATTCTATAGCTTGTTGGTGAGCACCACTTGATAGACTCCGGTCCTCATAGAATAAAAAATTAATGATCAGGAAATGATCAATGTGATGAAAGCAATAAACCATGGGAGGGTCTGGGGAAGAGCATTCCAGGTGGAGGGAGCAGCAGGGCAAAGGCCCTGGGGTAGGAATGCACTTGCGATGTTTGAGGAATGGTGAGAAGAATGGCAAACACTAGGATTTGGTGAGGGAAGGGCAAATGGTAGATGGAGTCAGAGAGGAGAGGTATAAAGCCTGGATTATACTGGAGGTTTTTAGGCAGCGAGATTCATGATCTGATCTATGATTGAATGACACCTCTCTGGCGGCTATGTGTAGGGTCAGGGTGGAAGTAAGGTGTTGCTGTGGTGGAGGCCCAGGGTCATGGTGGTGACTCTGTTTGTGGCAATGATGGAGGAGGGGGGTGGGCAGGTCTGGGGGTTTCCTCAGAGAACAGACAGAACCCACTGACAGGGAGAAGGCGTGTGGCAGGGAGGTGAAGGGAGAGTCAAGGAGAGCAACTGCTCTCGCCAGTGTCTCCATGTCACTGAGACTCCTCCTGGCAGTTCTCAGTGCCTTCCCTGGCCTGTCCTGTGAGCCCCCTCTGTCCCAGGATCATTTCCTTTAGGAATGTGTGGGAGGGGGTAATCCTAGAGTGCCCAGTGCTGTGCTCACTGGAAGCTCAGGGGCTGTGGGAATCTGGAGGAAGAACCGAACACATACCCCAGACTTGGGAAACCAGAGAAGGCTCCTTGGAGGAGGTGACATCTAAGCTGAGAACCAAAGGAGGAGGAGGTATTCAGTACAAGAGAGGGGAGGGAGTGGGTTTGGAGCAGTGAAAGGGGCTCTGAGACCTGAAGGAAATAGGAGGCTTCCAGAACCCAGAGTGGGAGAGGGGACAGTGGGAAATGAAGTCGGAGGGAAGAGCTGGCCGCAAGGCATACTCCCCAAGGGCCTCAAAGGCCCCCTGAGGGGTTTCCACTCAATTCTGCAAATACCAGCTTTCGGATGGGTGGTGCGTTCTGCTTTTTAAACAGCAGAACCAAGTTTCCTGTAAAAGCCTGACCCATAATGCAGGTGAGAAGAGCAAGCATTTGTGGGGGCAGAGGCCCATGGCCTAGGGGAATCCAGGGAACAGGTTTTAAAAGACCACATGTGAACAATAAAGGAACTCAGAGCAGCCACCTTCATTTAAAATTCATTGTAAGGACACTAACTGGTCTAATAGTAAAGACCCAGACCTCAAAGGTCCTATAAATGCATCTTCTCCTAAAGCACCCTCAGAGTCTACAACTCAGCACCCATTTATTGAGGCCCTTTTGGAGACCATATAGTGTAGAGGTTAAGAGCACAGACCTAGGAGCCAGACTTGTTATCTGTGAGACCTTGAATATGTTACTTAATCTCCCTGGGTCTCAGTTTTCCTGTCTGTAAAATGGGACTGCTAATCATGGAGCCAAGTCATTGAATTATGGTGAGGAGTAAATGAGTTAATACATGTGAAGTGTGGAGAAGCGTGCCTGGTACATAATAAGGGCTCCCTAAGTAGAATGTATATCATTCGATCTTTAAGAAAACTTGGTGAAGTCAGCATTAAGCCCAAAAAAGGAAACAGACTCAGAGAGGTGAAATGATTTGCACAAGGTCACACAGCAGGCTGGTGGAGGAATCAGAGGGAACAGCTGGATATGGGTCACTCTGAGTCCAGTGCTTTTGAAGGACTTTGTATCCCTCCTTCTTAATGCTCTGTATGTATTATGGCCACTTCTGTGCATTTATTTGTGTTCCCAGTTCCTAGCACAGAGCTAGGTGTGAGGAGGCATTCAATAAAAGTGTGAATGAATGAATGAAATTGATAGATTGAGCTGTGTGTTCCTAGCCCCTGGCCCAGGACTTCAGTGAGTGAGCTCCTAGAAGCACTGAGATTCCACCCTGCTGAGGGCACCCTGGCTGCTCCTAAAGGGAAGGGCAGGTCCAACAGACCTGCGTGTCCCCCTGCCCTGGCACGGGTGGTGGCTTCAGTGAAAGTAAAGGGCCTGGCAGCCTGCTCCTGGGGAAGTTCACGGCCACAATGCTGGGGCCAGGGCAAGCCTCCGGTGGGACTTCCTGTCAAGGCTCCAGGCCCAGCCATCAAACAATGGCAGGGGCTCAAGAATCAGAAAATCAAAAGAAAAAGAGCAAAATAAAGGTGCGTGTGTGAGTGTGTGTGTGTGAGAGAGAGTGTGTGTGTGTGTGAGTGTGTGTGTGTGTGAGAGAGAGAGAGAGAGAGAGTGTGTGTGTGTGTGTGTGTGTGTGTGTGTGTGTGATCTGTGTGTATGTAATTCCATTTGGGGTCTGAGGAGCTACGAAGGGGTGACCTGCTTGTGGCTTGGGTAGAAAGGGAGTCAGAGGCCCAGCTCCCCACCTCATCTCACCCGAGCCCTGAGGTTGGCCCAGGGCAGCCCTTAGGGTCCCTCTGCCTCCTGCTCACCTCCTCCAGATTGTCTTCCACCAGGTGGAGTCTTTTGAAACCCAAATCTGACCATGTCGCCCACTGTTTAAAAACTCTTTCTAGGGGAATGGCCTAGCTCCTTGGTGTAGCATTGGAGGCCCTCTGTGATGGGCTACACCTTAATTTCAGATACAGCTGTGGTCTGGGGTTCCCTGAGGACAGGGTGGGAGGGTGTGGGCTGGCCGTGGGAAGGAGCCTGGGTTTTACAATGTCCTCTTTCCTCCCTGCCCTATGCAGAGCCATGAGCCACCAGATCCTGCTGCTCCTGGCCGTGCTGACCCTGGGCCTGGCTACATCCCAACAGGGAGACAAGGTGCCCTGTAAGACGGTAAGAAGCCCTGCCCAGGCAGGGTAAGCTCCTCCACCCCGACCCCTCCCCAGCCCTAGGGTACTCTATCGTCCCAGCTCCAGGAGCCAAAATTAGAGGAGTCAGAAAAGGAAAAGGAATGCATTTAAACCTTGCATTTGATTAGCATCTGCTAGAATGTTTAAATACCTTATTTACTGTTAATCCTGCCAGGTAAGTACCATTATTCCCGTTTTACAGAATTGGAAGCTAAGGCTTAGAGAAGTTAAGTGACTTGTCCAAGGTAATTCAACTGGGACCACTGGGGCCAATATTGGACTCTATTCCCTCTTTTCCCACAGGGTGATAAAGAATTTGGGGTCAGTCAGCTGGGAAGGGCTCTTCTGTTTTGGGTCCCTGGGCTCCTTGACTTGGGTCCATCTGCCACATCCCTGCTGAGAAGCCTCACTCATCACTGCCCAGGTCAAACGCTGCCCCCTTCAGGAAACCTCTTCGGATTCCTCCCAGGCTGACCTGGTTCTGTTTGCTCCCTTCGCTGGTCTTCCCCAGCCCCAAGCTTCCCTTCATCTCAATATTGAGCACGTGGTATAGTTCGCAAGTGGGCCCAAGCCTGTCTCACCGCCAGACCCAGAACTTCCTGAGGGCAGGGGCCTGGTTTGATTCACTTTGTTCCGTTTTCCTGCCCCTGGCCGGGAGACTAGCCCTGAAGTTATTGTCACCCTGTGGGGTACAGGGAAAAGAGACCACCCAGGTCCGCTGAAAAAGCTGGGCAGTCACTGAGCTCAAGGCAGGAGCTTGCCCTGGGGAAGGGAGAGGCCCTGTGGCAGCCTCACTTGGACCTGGGACTGGAAGCTTATGACACAGAATGGCCACCTGCTCCTGGAGGCTGCAGGTGCTGGCAGCCAGGCCCGGCGGCCCTTCCCTGCGGTTGCAGTGTCCTGCTGCCGTCGCCTTACTTCTTGCTCGTTAGAGCCCTTCTGAGATTCCCAGAACCCGGAATCATAAGCAGAAAAGGCCTCAGGTGTCACCAAACGCAGCCCCACATTCCGCCTGGGGAGACAGGCTCAGAGAAGGGAAGGCCCTGGCCACCCAGCAGGAAGGGGAACTGGGTGAGCTTTGGATTGGGGCGAGATGCGATAATAGGCAGAAAGGTGCCTTCTGGACTACCACAGAAGGAGTCATGATGACTTTTAAGGTAATAATTTTTTTTTTTTTTAAATTTTCACATGCTGAGGGCTCGTAAGATGCCTGCTGCATGCTGAGGACTTTCTCTCCCTTTCTCCTGCCCAGATTCCTCTTTCAGCAGAGGAAACCGAGGCCAAGAGAAGAGCTGTGCTACCAGGGTTATGCAGATAGAAAGCAGTAGAGCAGTATTCGAACCCAGCTCCCGGGGCTTATGCTGCCCACTGCGAGTGACTCTTGCTGCCCTGCTTCCCTGCTCTGTGCAGGTGGTAAATGGAGTTGGGTGGCAAGTCCTCTTCCCTCCTAAACACACACACACACACACACACACACACACACACACACAAACTTGGGCAGTGACATCCTGGCATCCCAGAGAGAGTGGGTAGAGTGTTGTAAAGGGTAGCTCCGAATTTGGCTAAGGGCTGACTCCTCCAAGACCCTTTCCCAAGTAGGTTGGTGGTGCTGGGGGCTCAGAGCTCAGGCAGTGGGGGGCGCCCTGAAGTGGAGCGCTGAGAGCGGCACTGGCCTTCAAGCTCCTTCCGACTGAACTGCAGAGCTGGGCGGTGGTGCAGCACTGCCTGCAGGCGCCACCTCTGGGCCTCTGGCACGGGTCCTGGGCACCCGGGCAGAAAGCAAGTCTTAGGCTCTGGGCTTGGCCAGCCTGTGTCCTGACTCAACTCTCAGGGGCTGGTGGCCCAGGGAGCCTTTGAGAATTCAGGGGTGAAATGGGGTGTGGGCTTGCCCGTAGGATAACATGTGATGCATAGGACAGTGCCCCCCACATGGTAACTGCTCAGGAAGTGGTAACTGGTGTTACTAGTATTTACTCTGCTGAAGGATTCATCCTGGGCACTCAATCAGCTGAGGGTGCAATGGTCAAACTTGGCAGTAGGAAAAGGAACTCCCAATGGTAGTTTTGAGCCTCTGACTATATGATTTGGGGAAGCCACTCCCTCCTCTGAGCCTCAGTTTCCTTAGAGGGTACATATGCCTTAGAAGATGGAATGAGGCAAGGGATCTATGCATCCAGTACAAGCCTGGCACACAGCTGGCGCTCCATGGTTAGTGGCAGTCATTGTGTTAATGTTCCTTTTGCTGTGACTTCTTTAATAAGGGTGGTCCGGGAGCTGAGGACAGGATAAGGGGCCATGCCTGGTGGCCCCAGCTGGCCGAGAGGTTGGAAGGGAGAAAAGGGCAAGGATCCAGGCAAGACTGGCCAGGTGGCCAGGATGGTTTCTGGTTCACATGGGTGCCCAACCTCAGGGCATCCCTGGGCTGCTGTGCAGGCTGGTGACTGTGCTGCATAGAGTAGGCAGAGGCACACAGGTGCCTATTGGAGGGCAGTCCATTCCTCCCCCTCCTCACCTTGGGGATCTTGAGAGGAAGCTGACAGCTGGGCCAGGCAGGGAGCCCCCGGGGCTGGTGTTCCTGCCCTGCTGGTTTAGCTACTGACTCACCATGACCATGTGCAGGTCACTGCCTTCTTCAAGCTCAGTCTCCCCATCTTGGAATTGGGTGGGCTGGACCCTTTATGCTCTAACAGTCTTTGACTTTAGTCTGAATATATGGATCATCCCTTTATTTTTAGAAAGGCAATTGACTCAATCCCTCCGACCTTTACTAAACCAATGATATCTATGACTTTTTCATTCATTAAAAAAATTTAGTGAGCACCTTCTGTGGGCCAGGTTCAAGGCATCCACATCAATCAAAACGGGCCCTGTTTGCTCTGAGCTCACTGTCTAGCAGGTCCCCACACAGATAGGCACAATTCAGGGGCCAAAGCTATTACAGGAAGCACAGAGGCTGTAATAAAACCCAGAGGAGGCCCCAACCTGGCTAGGAATCAGGGAAGGCTTCCTGGCAGAGGAGATCCTGCACTCAGCATGCAGAGTTCTCTGTGCAGATTTTGGGAAGGACACAACCAGCACAGGGAACAGGAAGGAGGAGACCCAGAGGTGGGGCTTGGAGGGCACAATGGTCAGTGGTCAGATATGGTCACTGTGGGCTGGGCTGGAGTGGGTTGGGAGGAGAGGGGACAGTTCCTCAAGGGCCTGTCAAACAGCTTTGAACCTGCTGAGAGTCCTGGAGTTTGCCCTGGAGGGGTTTACTGTAAACAGAAGGCAACACTGTCTGAGTGGGATTTGAGAGCAATTGCCAGGCATCTGGTTGGTGGGTGGATCAGAAGGGTCCGTGAAGACAGAAGCTGGGGCAGGAGTGGGCCTGAGCTGGGAGGTGGTAGAAGTTAGACCAGCCGAGAAAGACTGGGGTTCCTGGTATCCTAGAAAAGATGAGGGGAAGACAGCATTTACATGGAAAGAATTCTAGCCTCAGAAAGCACATGAGCTAGAAGGACAAAAGTGGGGCCTTTAGTTGTTAAAATATCTAGGTTTAAACCCAGCTCTGTTCCTTAGCAGCTGGGTGATCCTGAAACCTTCCTAACCCTCTCTGGGCTTGGTTTTCTTAAATAGGGGTGATCCTATTGACGGGCAGGTTATTGTGAAGACCCAGTGAGACCATGGGTCTGAAATGCCAAAAAATCTCAGGTGCTGAGTAGATGCTAGGGAAGGATGAGTTACTTTCTGGATAAGAAACCAGAGTGGTCATGTGACTTGATGGGGCACGCACCACAAAATCATAGTGTTGTCATCAAAGAACGTGGGTTGGGACCCTAGACATCTTTCCCCTTGCCCCTCACTCTCACCTCATCTCCAGGACCAGATCAGGACCAGGCCAGGGGAAGCAAAGCCACTGACAGGGGTGGGGATGGGTAGCAGCAGCAGAAAGGGCACTCCTGGGGAGTGTGCCCGAGGAAGCAGGCTCTGGGACGCAGAGCTGTGCCCCACAGGATGAGGGCTTGAATGAGATCTGAGGGCAGGAAGCTAAGAACTGATGACAAGAGAACAAACTGCATTTTTTCTTTTTGGAAACAACTCCCCAAAGTGGGTTAATCTAGTCTAACACCAACTGGGTCAACGTAACGACCCGGGCCCATAGAAGGAAGCCAGGGTGTGGAACCAGGAGGCCTGGGTCCCAGCTTGTCTCTGTTCCTCGTGGCCCTGGGTCACTCTAGATGAAGCAGGTCAAACTCTCGGCTGCCGGGACACATGCCTCGTTTATTTAAACAAGGCTTGCAGCCTGCCGGCCGCAAGTGTGACACACTTGCTCTAGAGCAGTGGTTCTCAACCTTCCTAATGCCACGACCCTTTAATACAGTTCCTCATGTTGTGGTGACCCCCAACCATAAAATTATTTTCTTTGCTACTTCATAACTGTAATTTTGCTACTGTTATGAATCGTAATGTAAATATCTGTGTTTTCCGATGGTCTTAGGCAACCCTGCTAGCAGTTCTCAACCTGTAGGTTGCAACATTAGAAATATCTGTGTTTCCCCCTAAACCGGTTTGGCTCAGTGGCTAGAGCGTTGGCCTGTGGACTCAAGGGTTCCAGGTTCGATCCTGGTCAAGGGCATGTACCTTGGTTGCAGGCACATCCTCAGTAGCAGGTGTGCAGGAGGCAGCTGATCGATGTTTCTCTCTCATCGATGTTTCTGACTTTCTATCCTTCTCCTTTCCTCTCTGTAAAAAATCAATAAAATATATTTTAAAAAAAGAAATATCTGTGTTTTCCGATGGTCTTAGGGTGACCCTACTAGCAGTAGTGACCCACAGGTTGAGAACCGCTGCTGTAGAGCCTAAGACTATTGGAAAACAGATATTTACATTATGATTCATAACAGTAGCAAAATTACAGTTATGAAGTAGCAATGAAAATAATTTTATGTTGGGGGTCACCACAACATGAGGAACTGTATTAAAGGGTCGCGGCATTAGGAAGGTTGAAAACCACTGCTCTAGATGATCTGTGGCTCAGTTTCCTGTAAAATGGGTTAATGATTAGCACAGGGTTTTTTGTCTGGTCATTTGTCCTTCTAACTTTCTATCACCTCTCCGCCTACCCATCAAAGCTTCCTTGAGTCCCTCCCTGATGCCAGTGCTGTACTGGGTGCCAGAGACAGGGGTAAGGAGGAGGATGGGGGTCACCCAGACATGGGGTGACTAGGCTGGGATGGAGGAACGTGGAGCATCCTGGGAGGCCAAGAGGCACGTGTCTGAGTCCAGCTCCTACTGCAGCCATTGATGCCTGCTTCTCTCTCTGCCTCCCCCTCCCCAGGTGAACAAGGAGGTCTTCTGCCAGGGCCTTGGCCTGGGGCAAGTCCCCTCGGTGCTCCCGCGGGACATGGAGGCCCTTGACCTGTCTGGAAACCAGCTTCAGAGCATCCTGGCCTCTCCCCTCGGCCTCTACACAGCACTTCGTCACCTGGACCTGAGCTCCAACGAGATCAGCTTCCTCCAGCCAGGAGTCTTCCAGACCCTGTCCCATCTGGAGCACCTCAACCTGGCCCACAACCGCCTGGCGCTGAGCACTGGGGGTCTGGGTCCCCTGCTGCATGTGAGGTCTCTGGACCTGTCTGGGAACAGCTTGTACAGCGGCCTTGTGGAGCAGCTGCTGGGGGAGGCGCCAGCCCTGCGCACCCTTGCACTGGCGGAGAACAGCCTGACCCGCCTTGCCCGCCAGACCTTCTGGGGCACACCTGCACTTGAGCGGCTGGACCTACACAGCAACGTGCTGATGGACATTGAGGACGGCGCTTTCGAGGCCATGCCCCACCTGACCCACCTTAACCTCTCCAGGAACTCCCTCACCTGCATCTCCGACTTCAGCCTCCAGCAGCTGCGGGTACTGGACCTGAGCTGCAACAGCATCGAGGCCTTTCAGATGGCTCCTGAGCCCCAGGCCGGGTACCAGCTCACCTGGCTCGACCTGCGGGAAAACAAACTGCTCCACTTCCCCGACTTGGCTGCACTCCCAAGACTCATCTACCTGAACGTGTCCAACAACCTCATCAGTCTCCCTGCGGGGCCACCCCAGGGTGGCAAGGCCATCCATGCACCTTCTGAGGGCTGGTCAGCCTCGCCCCTCTCGAACCCCAGCCGGAATGCCAGCACTCACCCCCTCTCCCAGCTCTTGAATCTGGATTTGAGCTACAATGAGATTGAGCTTGTCCCCGAGGGCTTTCTGGAGCACCTGACCTCCCTGCGTTTCCTGAACCTCAGCCGAAACTGCTTGCAGGTCTTTGAGGCTCAGAGTGCGGGCTCCCTGCCCTGCCTAGTGCTCCTGGATGTTAGCCACAATGTGCTGGAGACACTGGAGCTGGGCACCAGAGCCCTGGGGTCTTTGCGGACGCTGCTCCTGCAGCACAATGCCCTGCAGGACCTGCCCCCATACACCTTTGCTGGCCTAGCTAACTTGCAGAGACTCAACCTGCAGGGGAACCGGGTCATTCCATGTGGGGGGCCAGGTGGGCCTGGACCCTCTGGCTGTGTGGATTTCTCTGACATCTCCTCCCTCCGCAGCCTAAACTTGGTGGACAACGAGTTGGAGATGCTCTGGGCAGGTGCCTTCCTCCACACACCACTAACGGAGCTGGACCTCTCTTCCAACCCGGGCCTGGATGTGGCCTCAGGGGCCTTGGCAGGACTGGAGGCCTCCTTGGAGGTCCTGGCCCTGCAGGGCAATGGGCTGGAGGTCCTGCAGGTAGACTTGCCCTGCTTCAGCTGCCTCAAGCAGCTTAATCTCGCCGAGAACCGCCTGAGCCGCCTGCCAGCCTGGACGCAGGCCGTGTCTCTGGAGGTGCTGGACCTGAGGAACAACAGCTTCAGCCTGCTGCCCAGCAGTGCCATGGGTGGCCTGGAGACCAGCCTGCGGCGCCTCTACCTGCAGGGGAATCCGCTCAGCTGCTGCGGCAATGGCTGGCTGGCGGCCCAGCTGCACCAGGGCCGTGTGGACGTGGATGCCACCCAGGACCTGATCTGCCGCTTCGACTCCCAGGAGGAGGTGTTCCTTAGCCACGTGCGTCCTGAGGATTGTGAGAAGGGGGGGCTCAAGAATGTCAACCTCATCATCATCCTCACCTTCACACTTGTCTCTGCCATTGTCCTCACCATGCTGGCCACCTGTTGCTGTGTCCGCCAGCAGAAGTTCAACCAACAGTATAAAGCCTAGAGCAGCCAGGCTGCAGGAGAGCTCAGCCGGGAGCCCCTTCCAGGACAGCGGGGAGCCCGAGGCACAGAGGAGGGTGAGGTCTAACCCAAGGCCACACAGTGAGCCAGGGTCCCAGAACCCTGGTCTCTAAATCCCAGCTCAGGCTTCCTTTCCCTGCATCCTGCTGCATCAGTAGGTGACGCACTTCCCAGGCCTCACATGTGGTCCAGCTGTGGAAGCTAGATGCTGAGCTGTATTGGGAGTGACAAAGAATGAGGATGACCCATCAGATCAACAAATCTTCACCAGACATCTGTTTTGTGCCACACCCTGCGCTGGGCACTGAGGACACTGGTGAAGGAGACACAGCAAGCATCTCCCAGTTGGGATGGGGATGGCATCACAGAGCTGTACAGCGACCACACAGAGTGTGGCGCCCAGGGCTCCAGCGCCGAGCTGAGTGCTGGAGGGGGAGGGAGGTGGCCGGGGGAGGGAGGGAGTCCTGCCCCACCAGGCCAGGGACAGGGAAGGGAAAGACCAGGAGGATTTGTCTGCGACCTTTCCAAGCAGACTGTTTGTCACATCTTTTGATAATGACTTTCAGCTTCTCTGGAACATGATGAACTTGTAACTGGAAGAGAACTGGAGCCACATGAGTGTGCCTTGGGTCCAGCACTCTAGGCAGGCTGTGGTGGCTGCAGCAGGTCCGGTTCACAGGCTGTTGCCCTGGGCTCTGGCCAGCACTGGACCGTCATTTCCTGCTCTGGACAGACTTTTTGCCCACCTGGCTCTCTGGTGTTGCACACTGGCCCCAATTCTGCTGTGGCCTCCACTCCCCGCTCCATCCCAGCAGTGAAGGCCTGAGGTCTCTGGTTCTGTTTTGCCCCAGGCTTGGCAGCTGTAACAAACCCGAGCCTGCGTCTGCCTCTTTATGACAACCTTCTGAGGCTGGTATTTAATCCCAGTTTATAAAAGAGGCTCCAAGTCTCCCTGCAGGGTGTCCCAGTTACAAAATGCCGTACTGAGATTGAGAATCACATCATCCTGACTCCGGGGACTGAGCTTTGCCACTGCGGGGCTGCAGGCTGTCAGGGGGACAGGAAGTGGCCCCCATTGCTGGCACAGGGCCTGGGAGCATCCTGCACTGTACATCCTACCAGCTCCTCTCCCTACACTTTCCCAGGCAGGCAGAGAGAAGATAGGTGGCCACAGGCCCTTTCCTCCTCTGCCTCAGTTTCCCCTCATTCCCTCCTTTGCAGACTGGTGTGGGTTCTTTTTCTCTTGCATTCCCATTTTCCATTGAGCACAGTCTAGAATGTGAGACCATTGAGTCCCACCTCCCCCTTATACAGATAGGGAAACTGAGGCTTAGGAAGAGAAAAGGATGCACAAGTCAGTGGCAGAGCCTATGGAAAAAAGGTGGATTCAGACCTCATTAGGGGTGTCAGGGGGTGGATTGGGGGGTTGGACCTGAGTGGTTTTCTTCTCTCTCAGGTGTCACATCACAAGATAATGCTCCAACCACTCTTTTGGGTCCTCCTCATACAGGGATCCTCCCCTCTTAGAAAAGTGGGTTTAAAAAATCTAAATCTAACCCCTTGTCCCTTATACCCATGGAACCATGGGCTGTCCTGGGAGCAGCCCAGGACCCTGTGCTGTTGTCTTCAACTCTCACCTGTGCTTGGCCGTGGTCTGGCTCAGGATGGTGCTGGGTAAAGTGTGAGACAATGAAAACTCCACTCTCTCTGCTCCATTTTACAGATGAAAAAACTGAGGCCCAGAGCGGGATCAAGGACTCAGGAAGTCAATGGCAAAGCCAGGGCTGGGACTTGATGTCCTGGCCCCATCTGGGGCCCTGGGGGCCTGAGGGGCAGCTCAGGGGCCCAGTCCTGGTTGGAATTGTGACTATAGGTGCTCATGGCACACACTCTTTCTCAGGCTTGGGGCAGGTGTGGGCCCCTCCACGCCTGGTCTTTGAAAACACTACACAATGCTGCTCTCACCTCCCAGGAGCCAGGCCACAGCCCAGGCCCTGGGACTAGCTCTTTGTATAACCCACATGAATGTATTAAAAAATAATTTTGGAGACACAGTGCGGCTTACCAGCCTCCTCCTTGCTTCAGGTCATCTGCACCATTGCATCCACTCCAACCCTGCCATCCTCTACTCCCATTGTGGTCTTTGAACCCTCATGGCAAACCCCTGGGAGATGGGACCTGTAGGTGGAAGACAGGCTCTGGTCATCACCACCCAGGACCTCAGGGCCTCAGCCGCATCATGTCCCTTCACGTTCAACAAACCCTGCTCCCACCGCCACTGAGGAGATGGTGGCTTTCAGCAGCTGCACTCTCTCAGGCCCTTTCTCTGAGCTCATGCCCTCTGCCCCTCCTTGTGGTCCTCATCCCTCCTCTCTCATTTGCTCCCTCACTTTCCTCTCTCCTCAGCCCTTCCTCTCTAGTTGCTTCTTCCTTT
This sequence comes from Corynorhinus townsendii, assembly GCA_026230045.1. NCBI lineage: Eukaryota > Metazoa > Chordata > Mammalia > Chiroptera > Vespertilionidae > Corynorhinus > Corynorhinus townsendii. The sequence goes on along the minus strand of JAPDVU010000008.1, from coordinate 46,811,696 downwards.
CAGACCAGCTAAGCTCAAGTGGTGCTCATTTTAAAAACAGTGAAAAGAGCCCAGGCCAGTTGCTCAGTGGTTAGTATTGGGCTGTGGCCCGAAGTGTACCGGATTCAATTTATGGTCAAGAGCACCTGTCTTGGTTGCAAGTTCCCCAGCCCCAGTAGGGGCGCATGTGGGAGGCAACCAATCGATGTGTCTGTCTCATGTCGATGTTTCCTTCTCTATCCACCCCCGCTCCTTTCCCTTCTCTCTATAAATCAGTGGGAAAATACCCTTGGGTGAGGATTAAAAAAATAAAAATAGTGAAAAGATCCTTAAACCACTTTCCGCTTTCTTCTCCTACTTGATGGGAAAACTTCTTGGTAAAGTAGCTTCTCTTTCCTCCCCCCTGCCCCCCATTTCCAACCCACCCAGGCTGCCTTCAGCTCCTCAGAGCCCACACTGCCCTGGCTAAGGTCACCAAGAGTGTGCCAAACTCGGTGCACTTTTCAGTCCGTACCCCCTTGACCTCTCCGCTGCAGGGGCTCCCACCCCTATCCTCCCCATCACCCATGCCCTCCCTTGGCACACTCTCCCAGCATCTAGGATACTAGTACTTACCCGGTTTTCACATTCCTCTCAGGCCACTTGTTTTCAGCCTCATCTGCCCGGAGCCATCTGAACGACAACTACTAGCACTCCTGTCCCAGGCCTTCTTCCCTCAGGCATGTCATCGCCCTCATTGCCAGAGACATCCCAGAGTTCTGACCATGCCACATTTCTATCTCAGCTCAGCCCCTTCTGAGCATGCAGCCCTGATACCCTGATACCCAGAAGCCTCCCAGCTAGAGAACTGAAGGTCACCCCACGGCTGGAGAACGAGAGTGAGCAGCCGGGCTGCAGTTCATGGTTGGCCTTGGAAAAAGAGCCAGGAGGGTCCCGAAGAAGAGCTCTCCTGGGTTCTGGGAGGGAGTTGGAGGATCAGGGTGGGGGCTGGGAGGTCTGGGAGAGGAGGCAAGAGCACCTTACATAGTTAGGGGGCCGGCAAAGGGCTCTGAGGCAGTCTAGAAAGTATGGAGTGGCTCCCACACACACACTTTTCAGCCCCCTGTGCTTGTCCTCCTGTGGCCCCTACTTCCCCTGACACCCAGATGCTGCCTCTTTGCAGGTGCCAGCCTCCCCTCCCCCAAGTTCCAGCTTAATGATGCTCTAACCGCCTCCCCCCTCCCTCCCACACACACACCCCAACATCCTGAAGATTTCTCCAACCCAGCTTCTTCTCTGGTCTGTGACCTCTTACCTCCCAACTCCATTCCCAGTACCTACTCTCCAAAGGAAAAGTTTGCATGCCTGTTTCATGGATGGGGTTGGGCAGTGAGAGAGCATGTGAACCAACACCCTGGCACACAGTAGGTGATCAATGAAGGACTAAGGGAAGGCAGTAGCAGGGGCTGAGCTCAGCCCAAGGCTTTACGGGCCTCCCATCCAGCCAGGAGCCCATCAGGTCCCTGACCCCTTTTCCTGGCAAACAGGAGTGTTTGCTCACCTGGTCAAGACCCCCCCGTGAGGCAGAAATTCCTGTTTTCAGACAAACGTGGACATAGCTGCCAACTAGGTCATCAGAGCATCCGGCAAGGGCCAGGGAGAGGGGAGGTCCTTGCCCGCCCAGTCACAGACAGGCTGTGGAGCCAGGCCACCAGGCTCACTTAGCTCAGTGAGCTGTTATGGCATTCAGCAGGAGCGAGGCTTGTAAGCCAGGTGGGAGGGGAGGTGGGCAGCACCCATGCCCAAAGCTGCCTTACCAACTCAGTCCTCTGCCCTGGCACACCCCCAGAACCAGGGATCCACTGTCTGAGTTCTGTGTCCCTGCCTTTTAGGCAGCTCCCAGGCCGGGTCCCTGAGGCCCTCCAGCCCCCTCTCTCCGGCAACCTCCTGCCTGTGTTCAGAGCTGACACTGAGCACTTCCAGGCGAGCGCTGCTCTGAGCACTTGATGGACATTGTGGTATGATTTTCTAACAATATTTGAAGAGATTGCTCTTATTATTATCCTCCCTTTAGAGAAACAGAGACTCAAGTTCCCACAGCTAAGAAGTGCCCAAACTGAAACGTAAACCCAGGTTGCCCCACTCCAGAGCCAGCAATCTCAACATTAGGCAGGTTCCCCCCAAACACCACACTCTCTCCCACTTCCTTCACCCGAAATGTCTCAGCCATCCTGACCCCACCTGCCGAACGCCTCCTTTTTCAAACACTGCCCGAGTCACCTCCTCTGGAGAGACTACCCTGATTGCCGTCCTCCCACTGCTCAAAGCCACAGCACTGGGACGGCTGCCAGAAAGGCCCCCAGGCTGGGCTCTCCTGGAGAGAGGTCCTACTGGAGTCCCTTCCCTGTGCCTGGAGGTGAGTTCAGAAAAGGTTTCCTCAGCGGATGGCCCCTGCTCTCTAAGACTTAAGATCAGCCCTCAGACAGAGAATGGGGGGACAGGCTTCTCAGAAAGACCCAGGGGACACAGGGGCCTCAGATGGGGATGCAGAGTGTGGCCACCCAGAAACAGCAGTGGCCAGTGGTGTGGCAAAGAAACAATCCTCTCTCCTCCCTCCACTTCCTCCACTTTCTTCTTGCCTCTAGGACCTTGTCTTATCTTCTCCTTCCCCTCCCCCCACTGGCCTCTTCTTTTCCTCCGTTGGTCATCTCTCTCCCCTCCCCCATCTTACTGGAAGCAGTTGGGGCCGGTGGCTGAGAACAGGGTTGGTGGAGGGGAGGGAGGCCCGAGCTGTTTATAGGAACTGGAGCAGCTCCATCCATCAGCTCTGTTTGGAGCTGGAGACCAAGCATAATAAATACCTTGGCTCCTCCCCAGCTGAGCTTTCCCTGAACTTGGCCATTTGAACTCCAAAGCTCTCTGGACTGCTGGTTCTCAGGACCCAGCTCCCAGTCCACCCTCCCTGCTCCCACCTCCCACCAAGCTGCCCTGGAAAAAGCCCTGCCTCTGGGATCAGAAACGCCAGGCCTGAATCTAGGCACTGCTACAGTGTGGCTTTGGGAACAAAGGAAGGCAAGCCACTGGTCTGTGCTTCCAGTTCCCTATCCTTAAAATGGGATCATAACCACTGCCGCTCACACGCACCGCAGGCCAGAACGGCTTGAGCATCCACACTGTGCTGGGTTCTGGTGGGATCCCTGAGAACAGTCAGACAGAGCCTCTGCCTGGGGAGGGGAGGGGGGGGACCACACCACAGCACAGGCAGGAAGTGGTGAGCCCCATGAGGGAGGTCCAGATTTTGTGTTCGGGGATTTGTTTGCAGCAGGGAGTGGCCCTTCCAGCTGGAGGAGTGAGGTGGACTTCGAGGACATCTGGGCTGGCCCAGCTAGGAAGGGTAGGATTTCAGCTTATGAAGATGGGAGAGGCAGCTCCAGACAGAGCAAACGCATTGAGCAAGTTGGACAGTGGGACGATTCCATCCTGGGTGGGGGAGAAGAGTCTGCCTGTGCCCAGCCTTCTTCCCATCACTCTCAACGTTGTCTTCTTTGATCCTATCGCACCTTTTGCTTTGACCTTCCAGCTATCATGGGTCTTCCCTTCTTTTCTGAAGAACTTCCTACTCGCCCAGCTCTCCCAAATTGTGGATGCATTCCTAGAATTCTGCAGTCATGTCCCTACTCCCACCTTCCCCAAAAAAGCCACCCTAGGAAATTGAAGACTCATATCCGGAGAAAAGTCATTAGCCAATTGCACATGTTTCTGGAATGAATAAGGGAATAGATGAATAAAGGAATGAATAAAACAGTGAGTCAATGAAAAAGAGAATACGTGAATTAGTGAATTCAACTGAAATTTCTTAAGCCCCTGCTATCAACCATGCTAGGTGCTGTATTCACAAGATCTCTCTGCTCCTAGCTCACTGCTTATGGGGGAAATAGACATTAAAAACGCGCACACACACACTCAAATAAAGACAAGATGGCAAATTATGATGAGAACCATGAGAGGAGATAGCAGGGAGACATAATTGAGAAGGGTAGACTCAGAGACGTCCTCTCCGAGGATGTGATCTGTAAGCTAAGACTGCTGGAGGGCTTACGTTGAGTGAGTGTGTGAGTTAATATTTCTTCTAACCTTTTCCCCTCACTCCCATGAATTTGCCAAAATGCCCAGGGAGAAAAAGAGCAACACTCTAGACCCTGAGGTTCAATTCCATGCACTGAAAACAGCCCCTACACTGGGACCTTCCTGGCCTTCCCCCTCTTCAGTGCCTTGCCTACCCATTCCAGGATCATGGAGAAAAATATGCAAGGCCACATACATGGTGGTGGGGTGGTGGGAGGAATGGCCAAGGAAGTGCTCTCAGCAGTCAGTCGTTGTAAGGGTCGAGTTCCAAAGGCCCCTGCTTTAAAAATCTTAGGGTAGGTGGGTAGGATGGGCTTGGCTCCCTCCTCCAGTCCTGCACCACCCATGTCAGCTTGCACCAACCACCCCCTCCTCCCCCGCTTTTACCCTAAGTAACTTACTAACATTCTCATAGCTAACCTCTGTGTTTTCTCTGTAATCAAGTAATCATTGACAGGTATTTAAATTATATACAAATACACATATGCATGTCTTAGTGTTTTATAGAAATGGGATTATGTTATATACATTTTCCTGCTCTTGCTTTTTGTGTGTGTGTGTGTGTGTATATATATATATATATATATATATATATATATATATATATATATATATATAATAAATCTTTATTGTTCAAATTATTATAATTGTTCCTCTTTTTTCCTCCCATAGCTCCCCTCCACCAGGTTCCTACCCCACCCTCTGCCCTTGCCTCTCCCCCACTGTCCTCATCCATAGGTGTACACTTTTTGTCCAGTCTCTTCCCGCACCCCCCAACTCCCCTTTTCTCCCAAGAATTGTCAGTCCACTCCCTTTCTATGCCCCTGATTCTATTATATTCACCAGTTAATACTGTTCATCAAATTTTTTATTCCCTTGGTTTTTAGATTCACTTGTTGATAGATACGTATTTGTTGTTCATAATTTTTATCTTTATCTTTTTCTTCTTCCTCCTCTTCTTAAAGAATACCTTTCAGCATTTCATATAATTCTGGTTTGGTGGTGGTGAACTCCTTTAGCTTTTTCTTATCTGTGAAGCTCTTTATCTGCCCTTCAATTCTGAATGATAGCTTTGCTGGGTAGAGTAATCTTGGTTGTAGTTTCTTGCTATTCATCACTTTGAATATTTCTTGCCATTCCCGTCTGGCCTGCATAGTTTCTGTTGAGAAATCAGCTGACGGTCATATGGGTGCTCCCTTGTAGGTAACTAATTGTTTTTCTCTTGCTGCTTTTAATATTCTCTCTTTGTCTTTTGCTCTTGGCATTTTAATCATGATGTGTCTTGGTGTGGTCCTCTTTGGATTCCTTTTGTTTGGGGTTCTGTGTGCTTCCTGGACTTGTAAGTCTATTTCTTTCACCAGGTGGGGGAAGTTTTTGGTCACTATTTCTTCAAATAGGTTTTCAGTATCTTGCTCTCTCTCTTCTTCTGGCACCCCCATAATTCTGATGTTGGTACACTTGAAGTTATCCCAGAGGCTCCTTACATTATCTTCAACTTTTTGGATTCTTTTTTCTTTTTGCTTTTCCGGTTGAGTGTTTTTTGCTTCTTTGTATTCCAAATCTTTGACTTGGTTCTTGCAATCATCTAGTCTGCTTTTAGGTCTCTATATAATACTTTTTTATTTCAGTCAGTGTATGCTTAATTTCTAATTGATCCCTTTTCATATCCTAGAGGGTCTCATTAAATTTATTGGCCTTTTCTAGGAAATTCTTGAAAAACCTTATAACCGTGGTTTTGAACTCTATATCCAGTCATTTACTTTCCTCCATTTCCTTCATTTGTGACCTGCCTCTTTGTCTCCGCATTTCAGCTGCTTCCCTGAGTTGATGGTGTGGCTTTGTGTGCTAGGTGTCCTAGCAGGGCCAGTGGCTCAGCCTCCCCAGTTACCTGAGGTGGACACTCTTGGTGTGTCCCTTTGTGGGCTGTGTGTGCAGTCTTGTAGTTAAGCCTAGATTGTTGTTAGTATCCCTGGGGGGAGTTGACCTCCAGGCCAATTGGCTGTGAGGATCAGCTGTGTCTCCGCTGGGAGAGCTTCTGTGCTCAGCTTGGATGGGGCGGAGCCTCAGGATGGAGCAGACAGCCTTGGTTTCCCGTCAGCCTCGCCCTATGAGGCCCCTGTGTCCCGTGGCAATGGCTGCACATACCTCTGAGAGAAGGCTGCCCTCGAGTTTCAGCCGCTGCCAGACAGTCCAGTTTCTCCCTGAATGAGTCTGGGTACCCAAAAGTCTCACCCGGAACTGGATTTCAGTGCAGTCAGGAGGTTTTGTTTCCCTCCTGAATGAGACAGCTAGCCCTGCGCTTGCTGCCCGCCCTCTCCGCATGCCGCAAGTAAGCCAGCCACGTATTCAGCCACCCGCCCTTTCCGTACCTCTGTCCTCCACAGCTCCTCTGGGTCTCAGTGTCCTTTTATTTTTCCTTCTAGTTGTAGAATTTCCACTCAGCCAGCTTTCCGGTGGTTCTGGATGATGTCTGCTCTGTCTTCCAGTTGCAGTTTTGAAATTGTTGTGCGAGGCAGCAGTATAGGTGTTTACCTATGCCGCCATCTTGGTTTCTCCTTGCTCTTGCTTTTTTGATTCAACAATACTTCAAAATATCCCCCAAACAAACTGACAAAGCTCCAATTCATTTTTGACAGTACATAATATTCCATAGTATGTATATTCCATAATTTATTCAGCCATTCATCAATTGATGAACATTCAGTTTGTTATATTTTCTTGAAACTATAAACATGCTGCAAAAATACCCTCATTCATATGCCTGTAGTCTCTGGGACTTGTGTTTCTGTCAGATGAGCACTGATAAGTGGGATTCTAGGACAATGGATAGATATTATATATAATATGTGTACTTTCAATAAAGATTACCTTTCCAAAAGACACTGATGTTTTACATTTCCACAAGCAACTTGTGAGTGTCTTTTTCATTTTCACATTTTTATTGTCAAACTAGAGAAAAGTGATTGGCTTTTGTATATTTATCTTGTATCCAATAACCTTATCAATTTTTCTTAATTCAAATTGTGTGTTTTTTTTTAATTCGTTTCTTTGTTTTTGCGCTTATTTTTTTATTTTTGGTTCTCTGCTAGGGGCTCTGAGGTTTTCTAGGTATACAATCTTTTAGTGGCCTCATGTTGCCACAGCTCCTTTGATGCCCTCACCACAGTAGCCTCTGCTTCCATCCAGGCCTGTCCTTGCCCAGGCTGCAGCTAGGTTGCAGGGATCCTCACTGTTCCCCTAAAAAGCTCCTTCTCCTGTGTCCTCTCTTCCAAAGACCAGGGCTCCAATCTAGACTGCTTGGTTTTCAGGAACCGAGTGGAGGTGGGGGTGGGGAACTCAGAACCCCTGTTGCTCTGTTCCGCAGAGTGAACTTGTTCCACCCTAACTGGAATTCTGTTCTCCTAGAGCAAAGGTTGAAAACTGGTGGCCTATGGGCCAGATTTAGCCTTCAGGCATGCTTTGTTTGGCCCACACAGTAGTTTATATAAATCTGGATTAGTTGCCAACATTTAAAAATTGGTAGAATTGTTTTATCTGGAAACATATAAAATCTGGACTTCTGATTTTTCTTAAAATTCTGGAAAATCTAAAAACCTGTGCCCCCATCCCACAGGACAACGAGTGGCAGGAGATATGAAATTGCATCTCCCACCGCGGCTGTGAGCTTCTCAAGGACAGAGGGGCATTCTGTCTTCTGCACCCCAGTACCTGACCCCGGGCCTGACTTCTGGCAGGGGTCATGACAGTTTAATGCCTTTCCTGCTATATCATGCACAAGTTTCAAAAACATGTGAATGAGGAGTCCCATACATACAGGGTTCTGACCTTCAGTGTGCCGTGGACCCTTTGGCAGTCCGAAGAAGCCTATGGGCCTCTTCTCAGAATGAGGTTTTCAAACTTATAAAACAAACAATGCACATGATTACAAAGGAAGACAATTATACTGACAGCAATTATAAAAAATATTTTCAAAAGTAATTGTGACTTGGTAATACATGTTTTTTTTTTATTAACACATTAAATAATGAGATCTAGTGGCAGGTCTAATAATTATTGTAATTTTGAAGCACTGATGATCATGAACAATATTTTGAGAGACCTGCAACAGCTGTAACAAGGCATGAAAAACACCTGAGATTTCTTTCAGCAATGGGGCTGCTAAGGTCACAGGGACGGGTAATACCACAGGAATTTGTGCCCTACATTCATGACTAAGAGCTATTACATTTTAATTGCAGCTAATGAAGATAAAGATGTCATTTTTTTTCTCATCCAAGTTCACAGACTCCAAGAATTCTACCCAGGGGTCCCATGGATTTCAGGTCAAGGCCGCTGTTATTAGGAGGAGGTGCTAGTGGCAGCTACAACTGAACCACAATAACACAGAAACACAATCCCATAGAACCCGCCCCAGTCTTGGGTGTTCTCAGTTAGGGCAGGATTGATGTGCAGATTAGATCACTGTTTCTGGAGGGCCCTTTGGCCTGTGTGTTCCAAGAATCTTAAAAATGTGCATTTGCTTTAATCCGGCAATTCTGTTTCTAGGAAATAAAGATGTAGCCATAGGAAAACTGAGTGTGAGGCTGTTTATCACAGCCAAGGGCACAGACAGCTTTTGTGGGTCCTGAAGCTTACATAATTGAGAGGGCCCCAATTACAAAAAGAAGACAAAATGGTGACTATAAAATTGCTAGACCCTTCCTAGCATTTGGAAGGGTCCTGAGAACGTGAAGGACTCTGCAGCCAAAGCTTCACCCACTTCACTTGACTTAGCCCAATTATAGCATTACTAGTGTTATGAATAATCTAAAATTAGAAACAACTGAAAGTGGTATCAGGGTTTGATAGTAAATCATGGTACATCCAGACGAAGGAATGCGACCAGTCATTTAAAATAACATGAATGTAGAGATGTACTTATTGACAAGATGCCTAAAACGTAATAGGAAGTGAAAAGGTAGGTTATAAAATATGTGAAAGATCCCAGTTGTGTTGCAATTACATTAGTTATTGGAATAGGATGTTAGATGGGGCTTTTCCTGTCTCAGGATTGCTACTCTCCCCCAGAGCCTCAAAAGCAGCCCCAGAGGCAACCCAGCAGGACTGCGGCCATTGTGACATCTTCACCCCGTCACCTCCCTCTAGCCTCAGGCAGGCACTGACCTGGCAAAGGAGGATGGGTGCTGAGGCTTTCCGTGGGGAGAGATGTCCAAGCACTGCGCGTCACCCTACGCGGCTCAAGCCAAGGGACTTGGAGCTTAGAGGACACAGAGCCTGAGCCCACTTCTCCCGCGGAAAGACCTGAAAGTGGGAGGATGGCGGGAGCTGCCCTGGTGAGCTCCGAGGTGGGGTGGGATGGCAGTGAGAGCGTCCTGTGCTTCCAGAGCCAGCTTGGCAGCAAAAAGAAAGAATGTTTCCAAAAGAGGACCAGTTGGACACAGTGCCAGGTCGCTGGGCAGGAGCCATCCCCAAAGATCCCTGTCCAAGTAGTCTGCCTTTTGCCTACGGAAGCACTTCTCAGTTGGAGTGGAGGAGGCAGGCACAGGTGGTCAGCCAGGGGTGTGTCCCCCTGAGCCCAGGAACCAGCAGGATGAGACCGCAAAGAAGGCTCCACAGCCCCCAAAATGTCTGCCTCCTGAGAGCAAGGGCCAGAGTTTGGGCATCTGCCACCCAGAGGTGTCTAATGCCAGTTTACTTACAATGATTCCGCTCCAAACAGACCTGTCACTTTCCTTTACCTTCCCTGAGCCCCACTGAACCCTGAACCTGAATCAAAGACGTGGACACAGATCCACGGAGAGACAAGCAATCCTTGCTCTCCCTGCCACAGTCTTCTGCACTGTGTCTGGCTGAGAAGCTCTGAGAAACTCGGTTTGTTTGTGTAATTGAGCTGTAATTTCCATTTGGTAAAGTCCCCCTCTCATGTACAGTTCCGTGTTTTGATAAACACACAGAGCTGTGTACCCACCGCCACAGTCAAGATGTAAAACGTTTCCATCACCTGAAAAGTTCTCTTGTGCAACCTCTACTGTCAACTCCATTGTCTGTCCCCAGTCCTTAGCAATCTGTGAGGGGTCCAGATGCGGTGGGGATCTCCCTTTTCCGCGTCCAGCACGGAAAGAGATGAACGAACCGGTTCTAAGTGGAGGCAGCCAGGGATTGAGAAAAGAAAAAAGGAAGGAAGGAAGAAGGAAGGAAGGAAGGAAGGAAGGAAGGAAGGAAGGAAGGAAGGAAGGAAGGAAGGAAGGAAGGAAGGAAGGAAGGAAGGAGACGCAGAGATAGATTTAAAAAGCTGGGAGCTGGCCCAAAATTTAGGATCAAAAGAGCTTATTTGCATTCTTGAGTAGTCCCTAGCATTCCTGGTGCTTGCCTGGATTTACATATCAAAGTCCGCTAGACACCTGGGCTGATAAGAAGGCCAAGTTGATAACATGTCCAGCCTTTTTGGGGAAGCATGTTCCCAGGGCGTGGCTCTGCCTATCGCCCTGAGTTCAGCTGACAATAATTAAAGAAATGCCCATGTGCCTTCCAGGCGGCCCTCTACGATCTGTTATATTTCTTCCTTTCACAGAATGCCATGTAAATGAAATCCCACAGAAGGTAGACTTTTCAGTCTGGCCTCTTTCCCTTAGTGTAATGCACTTGACAGTATGATTCCTTCCTATTACTGAGTAGTAGTCCATTGAGTGGATGTTCCACAGTTCGTTAAACAGTCACCTACTGAAAAACATCTGAGTTGTTTTTTGGCTGGAATTATAAATAAAACTGCTAAAACGTTCACATGTAAGTTTTGGTGTTGACCTAAGTCTTGGGTCAATACCTGGGAATGGGAGTGTTGGGTCTTGTGGCAGGTGTGTGTTTAACTTTCAAAGACACTGCCAAACTGTTGTCAAAAGCGACTGCTCCATTTTTTAATCCCCATCAGCAAAGTACAAGAGTTCCAGTTGCTCCTCATCCTCACCAACACTTGGTATTGATATTTTTGTTTTTCATCCATTTCATAGGAAACTAAAGATTTTGTTGTTGTTGTTAATCCTCACCTGAGGATACTTTTCCCATTGATTTTATTATTATTATTATTTTTAGAGAGAGTAAGAAGAAAGGAGGGAGGGAGCGAGGGAGCGAGGGAGGGAGGGAGGGAGAGAGGGAGAGAGGGAGAGAGAGAAACATCAATGTGAGAGCAGTCCTTTATCAGATATGTCTTTTGCAAATATATTTTCCAGAGACTGAAGTTTTCTTTGAATTCAGCTGGATTTTTTTAAAAACTTCTAGTTTTGAAATAATTTCAAACTGTCAGAAGAATTGTGAAAATAGTACAATAACTCCCATATATCCTTCACCCAGACTCACCAACTGTTAGCAATTGTTAACATTTTGTGTTGTCACCTTCTGTCTCTAGATACACACACTTTCCCCCAAAACCATTTGAGAATATGTTACATCATTACCCAACTATTTCAACATGTATTTCCTAAGGGGGGGAAAAGACATTCTCTCACACACCACGTAGCGTTATCAGTTCAGGAAATAACATTGTTATTATCTAGTCCTCAGGCCAGATCCAAATTTCATTGTTGAAATGCTTCAACAGTGTCCTTTACAGCAATTTCCCCTCCGATCCAGGATCCACTCCAGGGTTATGTCTCCAGTCTTCTTTTGTTGGGGACGGTGCCTAGCCTCTTCTTGTCTTGTATGACATTGACACTTTACATGAGTCTGAGCCAGTTGTGTAAACTGGTTTTCAATCTGAGTTTGTCTGATATTTCCTCTGCCAGGTTCTGCCTTTTTTGACAGAAATACCACAGACGTGGGGTCTTTCTCAGATCACCACATAGGGAGTTCTTCAGACTCCACTGAGAATAGCTTTTAACATGCACTTGGGGTGTATGTGTGTGGGGTGTGGGGGAATACACTGGAAGGAGGATATTCACCTAAAAATAGAGTTGGGTGGATGTCAGGGGATTTTACTTTCTCCTTTGACTTACACATGGAGTGGCCTTTACCCAGCAAGCATTTAATCCAGTCACCCACCACCTCCAAACTCTGCCCTCTTACCCACTTAAACTAGACCCTGGCCTTCGGTGCTCCAGGGAGAAGGAGGTCACAATCAAAAGGTAAAGAATATTACACGATGGAATCTTTGTCTTTTGAATTCCTAATATCCCAGGTCCTCCCACCAAAGGGATTATCTAGGGTCATTTTTTTACTGAATGCAATTTTCACTTCTTACTCAGGAGATCCAATGACACTGTATTTTCAGAGTTTTTATACAGTCAATTTATATGATTTGTGAGTAAAAAGAAAAGAAATGATATTAAAAAAGGTGAAAAGTCATCTGCTTCCATGAATTGACATTTTGAATTGTGACCAGAAACCTCCATAGCCTGGGGGCTCTTTTTCGTTTTTGTTTTTTTGCTCTCTCACCAAGACTGACAGCTGTCAGAGAGGGCTGTGGGCTGGAGGACTTATATGTCACTGCAGACATCATGGAAATTCTCAGTGTGGCATCTTCAGAAGGAGGAGGAGCTTGGAGGCCGGCACCTCAAAAGGGAAAATACCTCCAACTCAGTCACCGGGCTGGCTGGCGTTTCTTCCTCCTAAATGCCTCTCATCTCTCCATCCTCATGGCCCTGAGGGTTCAGCTCTCACCTGGATTGTGGCCTTCGCCACAGGCTTCAGGCTGTTCTGTGGCTGAAGAATCTTCCCAGAACCTGTTGTTCTGTTTCCTTCTCAAGGCTCCCCACTGGCCCATTGCCTCCTAGGTAAATAGATTCCCTGAAACACTGACAACATTTATGTTTCCCCACCCTCAGGTCCCACCCTGCCTCTGCCCCTACCAGTATCTCACACCCTAGCCAACCGTGGGTGCTCACTCACCCCCACATTGCCCTTTCTGGCCTAGGTGCCTTTGTCCATGCCGCTTTCCTCCCCGGAAGGCCTTCCCCTGATAGCTCTGCCTGTTCAGACCTGGACCACCCTTCAGAGGCAAGCATCAAAGTGACTTCTTTTAAGAAGTCTTCTGCAAACCTTTGCTGAGTGGCTCCTATGGGCTAGGTGCTGTGCCGGGCCCTGAAGAGACAACAATGAGAGTGACACGGGCCTTGTCTCCAAGGGGTTCACAGTCCATCAGGCTGTGAAGAAATATACACACATAAACAAGGACACAAAGGTTGAGTTAGAAGGAAGGTTAGAAAAATGCTATTTGCAGCAACAAGTTTAAAAAGTTGCTTCTGCAGGTGGTATATTAGTTTGCTAGGGCTGCCAGAACAAAATACCACAAGCTGAGGCAGAGGTGGAGAGCTTAAAAATATAGAGATATATTGTCTTCCTTCTGGAAGCTGGAAGTTCAAGGTCAAAGTGTCGGGATGGCTGTACTCCCTCCGAAGGTGTGAGGGAAGGTTCTGTTCTTGGCCTTTCTCCTAGCTCTAGAGGTTCCCTGTGAAAACACAATTTCAGTCTTCACAGGGAGTTGTCCCTGTGTATATGTCTCTGTGTAATTGCCCCTTTTTATTAGGGCACCAGTCATGTTGGATTAGGGGTCCCCCTACTTCAGTATGATCTCCTCCTAACTAATTAACATCTGCCACCACCCCATTTCCAAATCAGATCATACTCTGAGTTGCTGGTGGTTTGGACTTCAACATATGAATTTTCTTTTTGGTGGGTGCAGGGGAAGTACAAAATTTAACCGATAGCAGGTGAGTAGAGGCCAGAACCCAAAGGACATGGATGAGCATGGAAGGCTAGAACTGGAGGCACTGGCTCAAGCTAAATTCACCCATGTGAGGAAGGCAGCTAGGTTAGAAGAGGGATCTGGGGAAAACGTAGAAGCGGCCCATGGCATTTGAAAAGATAAGCTATCTCTGTGTGGTATGCACTGTCAAATCTTCTGTGTTCCTACGAAAGCTACCTCTGCTCTATACAGTGGAGTAGGGGAGGGGATTGCAAGTGTGCTGCCCCAAAGCCAGGACAAGGTCAAACCAGCACTGCCCGCAGGAGTCCAGGGCTCCTGAGACACCTGGGCTAAACCTCACAGCATGGAGATGAGGCAATCCTGCCCGAGGGAGCAGAGCAAGGAGGAGACGCAAGCCGCAGCTTTGTGAAGGAAGAAAAAGGAGACATAACATTGCATTTGGCATCAGACTTCCATATGTATTTATTTCTGAGGGCACATTTGATTCTCAGAAACATCTTGTATGGTAGAAATTATTGTACCTCTTTTACTGCTGAGTGTCACATGGTGGGCCAAGGGTGATGTGTCTTCTTCGAGGTCCCCCAGTAGGTACCAACCGAAGCAGAATGTGAACTCAGAAAATCTGACAGCAAAACTCCTTCCAGAGCTCCTCAGGGCACTCTGACCACAGGCTCCTCTTCAGTAGCTTGGGGCACCTCATGTACTGATGGATTAAGGAATGTTTCCATGCCCCCACCTCAGAAGCCATTGTCACATCCATTGACTCACATCTGATTTCACCACAGGTCACTTCCCATGGCCAGGGTTTTACCCCAAGCTTGAGCCATGAGTTTCTGTGTGGGCTGCAGGCTCTTCGGCATCACAAGAGCTTGGTTGGGTGGGCAATGCAGCCAAGAGGTGTAAAGGCCCTCACCGGATGGGCAGGAGTCAGCAGATGGACTTCTAGTCTCCCGTCCTGCAAGTGGGTGCTTCCTGGAGGTGTGTGCAGGCTTGCAGGATCCTGTGGGATGTAAGACTGTGGAGACACCCTGGCATGGGCTTTTCTTTTTTCCATGACTCACTCTACCCACTCCCTTACTCCCCTTCCTGGAGTCACCTCCTCAGTAAACTACTTGCACCAAGGCCTTGTCATGCTGTTTTTGGGGGAACCCACCCTAAGAGAGAAATGCAGGTCCTAGTGGGAATGAGGAGGAACCCTTCCCAAGGAGGCCATTCTGAATGGACTCAGAGCCAAACATGAAGAGGCCAGCAAAACTGAATGGGTTATGGACCATTGAATAGGGTCTTGCTTTAGAGGTGAAGTTGGAGAAGGAGGCCTGGGCATATCTCAGAGTTTGGCAAGTTTGGGCTTTATTTAAACACAGAAGAGACATGCTTGGATTTGTATTTCTGAAGGGCCACTTGGGCTGCTGAATGGAGGATGGATCGGCCAGAGCTATACTAGGGTCAGGGAGATCAATCAGGAGACCGTTGTCATAACTAAGTGTAGATTGGAGGCCCCAACTAGGGAAATGGCGATGGCCTGGAGAGAAGATGACAGAGTCCAGGGCAGTTCAGAAAGTGGAACTGCAGGACTTGGTGAGAACCTGGCTAAGTCAGGGTTTGGAGGCCCAGAGAGGTGGGAGAGAGAGCGTCAGGGCAGACTCCAGGCTTCTGGTGTCTTTCCCTGATGGAGGGGACATGGGAAAGAGTAGGGAGGAAGGGGACATGTTGGGCATCAGCTCTCATGGTTTACAAAGGTCTCTGGAGCACGTGGAGGTCTGTGTGTGGTGCTCAGGAGGGCGCTTGGGCTTGAAGCAGAGGCATCTACCTAGTGACCTCAGTCGTGTCCCTCATTTCAGGGCCTGTTCCTGCTACTGAACCAAGAGGGCTGCTTTGGGTGACTTCAGGGTCCTGCAGCTCAGCAGGAAGAGCCTCAGCTGCTTCTCCTCCCCTGAATCCGGTACCTTCTTCACCCCCAGCTTGGAGGTGGAAGCAGACAAGCCGAGTCCAGACCACTACTCTCCCAAGGCCTACCACCGCCTTTCCAAGCAGGACACTGTGCTGCTTCTAGGCCCTGGACCCAGGAGGTCCCGCCTGTTGCAGGAGGTGGGAGATGTGGAGGGACCCGGTCCCAGACTTTGGAAACCTCCCTCTCATTGTCTTCACAGCAGTACCAGCTCCCAAACAATTCAGAAGGCCTAGGGGGAAGCAGACTTTGCCAAGTCACGGCCCTACCTCTGGCGGGAACGAATGAGGTGGTGGGAGGACATCCCAGTGGATATGGAGAGCAAGGCAGCAAGATGGGAGAGGGTCCAGCTCAGTCCTGGCTAGGATTCCGGCAGGAAACAGAACCACTCGAGGTGATGGGCTGAATAAAAGGAGGGGCACGGTGCAGGGAACCAACAGAAGATGAGGAATACGCCATTGGCAACAGCAGGACAGTTACCTTCCTAAGTCTGCGGGGTCCCGAGGCAGCAATGGTGTGCTCATTCTGGAGCCAGGCTGGCCCTTGGAGCCATAACGTCAGAATGTAACAGCTGCCAGCACTGTGGCCCCACAGAGAGGAGCAGGGGAACCAAATGCTTTGACCTCTCCTCTCTTGCAGGTCTCCTGCCACAGCCTCTTGTTGGCTGCACCGAACAGAAAGGTTCACAGAAGTCAGCCTTCCAGGACACAGAGGGGACAGAGGACAGACCGGGGGCAGACAGAGCAGCAGCTCCCTGTGGGATCTGGGTGAAAGTGCCAGCAACACTGCTTTCCAGGCGCTCAAGGAGTTTTGTCACATCTTCATTTTCCTCATCTGTAGAGTGAAAATAACAACAGGCTAGCTGGCTAGCTGCTCAATATTTCCCTCCTGTTGTCACTCCCATGTATTTTCTTCAGCAGCAGGCAGCCCCACCCCACGTACACATAGGCACGCCCACAGCACTCCAATGTTTACATGGGATACGATGCCTTTCGCAGCATCTTGGTGTGCAGTGCTTGGAGTTTGAGGAGCTGGGTCAGCTCCATACCCTCCCTTTATGTATGTGAATCTTGATTTACTCACCTATTTAAAAAGTCACCATAAAAAATTTTCATCTTTATGATTTTTACCCACATCCTTCAGTACCTATTCCCCATGTGTCCTTTCCTCAGGAAAGAGCTGGATCACTAACGAGCATGTACAAGCAACTCCAAATTCTTGCAAGGAACGGGGAGGACAAACCATGAATCAGGCAGCGAGTTTACAGGATGTATCTTACTCATGTCTGCATCACTGGTACCTAGCACAGTCTCCTCCTCATAGACAGAGGATAAACGTAGAATGTGTTTTGGGTACTCAGACCAGGCCTGGCAAACAGAAGGGGCTCCCATGTGTGTAATCGCTCCATAAAAGGATTACTGGATTCAGTGGGGCCCAAAGGCTATATCTGAATGTGGGGTTCATGACCCAGGGAAGCCAGCAACAGATCCCTGGGGCCAGAATCTCCCTCTTTGCATGTAAGAAGTCAAGGCCTTGGCAACAGCTGCAGCCAGCTGGCACCAGGTCCCGGCGAGAGTTATTGTTTGGCCAAAACAGGAAGCCGCCCGAGGGGAAGTGTGGCCTCGCCTCAGTGAACCCCTAAAGAATGGCCCCCGAGAAACGTGGGGACGTGCAGGCGGGCACGGGTGGTGTTGCAGCTGCACCCACCCTCAGGCCCGGCAGTGGACCTCAGTTGACCCCTGTGGCCAGGTGCCATGAGGACAGGGCTGGGAGCCAGGGGACTGGGTTCTAGTCTTGTGGGACCTTGAGCATGTCACTGACCTTCTCAGGACATATCTCCTCATCTGGGGAATAGGTACTGAAGGATGTGGGTAAAAATCATAAAGATGAAAATTTTTTATGGTGACTTTTTAAATAGGTGAGTAAATCAAGATTCACATAAATAAAGGGAGGGTATGGAGCTGACCCAGCTCCTCAAACTCCTCATCTGTCAACTGATGGATTTGAACTATGCATTTGCAGCTGAATGGATCTACATCTGGCTGTTTCATTGATCCCTCTGGCTGCCTGTGGCCTGAAGTCATCCAGTGCCAATAAGGCTCATGGAATGACCGCTTCCCACCAGGAGAAGGGAAACCTGATGGCTCCATAGCACTTCACAATCAGTAAAGCTCCCATCTCCTCATTTCATTTGAACCCCCAACAGTTATATCAAGAGGTAAAGGTGGGGGGCCCTCTCGCCAATCACCGGGAGCCAGCTGCTCCTCGCTTCTCCTCTCCCTGCCGAAGCCCAGGGGACAGCGCGGGAAGCCAGGGTCGTGTTCTGACTCAAGCTAATGGCCCTTGATTACCACAATCCAGCTGGCTGCAACTGCGAAGATGAAACAGAATTTAGAAACTTTATTGTTTGGCTTGAAGACCAGAAACTCAGACACTACTACAAGATTGAAGACAGAGGTAATTTCAGAAACATCCACAGCAGTGACGGGCCCAAGTTCTTGAAAAGTATGTCACAGAGGTTAGCTGTCCTTTCAATATTCAAGATCCACAAGAAGCAATTAACTGGCTTCTTGGTTTAGCCGTTGGACTTGAATATGGAGCTAACGCTGAAAAATACAAGGACTCGGTATCTGATAATACAAAAAATGTTGACAATGCAGCTAAAACTGCAGAGCCATTGATCTATTTGGTTGTTAATAATCCTGATTTTAAGGCTGGTGCAATGGCTTTGGTTAACCTTCTTCAGATTCAACGTCATGATGATTACCTGATAATGCTTAAGGCAATTTGCATTTTGGTCCAGGAGCACCTGACACAGGATGCAGTTGCTAAAGCAAATCAAGCAAAAGAGGGGTTGCCTGTTACTTTAGACAAGCATATTCTTGGTTTTGACACCGGAGATGCCGTTCTTAATAAAGCTGCTCAAATTCTGCGATTGCTGCAGATAAAAGAGCTCAGGGAGCTACAGACAAAAATTAATGAAGCCATAGTAGCTGTTCAGGCAATTATTGCTGACCCACAGACAGACCACAGGCTGGGGAAAGTTGGAAGATGAACCTTTTAGGGTTTCAGCCTCTCGTCTATTTAGTACAGTTGGGAACCATGCACACGCTGGTATGTGTTTCAAAATCAAACATCACATTTTCAAGGGAAGAATCCCAGAAAATTGACTCTGTTCTAGAGATTTACTATCATTGCTTTTTCTTTAACAAAGTTTGAGAAAATGGGGGGAAAAAAGAGGTAAAGGTGGGATTCATGGTTCCATCTCACAGAGGAGGACACTGAAGCTCAAAGTCAGGATTCGAACCCACACCCCTGGCCTTTATCCTGAAGCTCTTGGACAGCCTCGTTGGATGAGTGAATGAGTGCATGTTCAGGCTGCAGAGGGAGAAGGCCATCCACCGCTGCCAGGGGATTCTAGACAGAGGGCCGCTAGCAGGGCAGGCACTGTGGAAGCCCAGAGGAAACAGCAGCCCCCCTGCCTGAGGGAGGAACTTGACTGGAGGGCTGGCAGCTTGAGGCCTGCTCAGTCTGTCTGCTGTGTTTTTATTTTTCTCAATTTAGGCTCTGCCCCTTACCTACTGTGTGACCCAAGCAGGCCACCCCACTTTATGCCTCAACGACCTCAGTGGTCATTTAGAGATGACAGCTGTCCCGCTGACCCCGGGCTGGGTGGGGATTCAGTGAGCTGATGGGAGATGGAAGCTCATGGTCATGTGGATGTGCTGGTTGCTCATCCAGCATCTGTTCACCTCTTCCTTCCTCAGAGGATCCCAATTCTGCTCATCCTCCTTATCCCCAGGTTTAACACGGGGTCTTAGTGAGTCAGCCCATGGCATCCCCTCAGAGGCTGTTACTGGTTGGAAACACTCAAGTCATCCTATTTGAAGCAAAGATAAAGGCTTACAGTCTGGGGTTGGGAGGGAAGTCCTCTCTTGCACTCACCCGCCAGTTGTTCACATGGAAGCCTGTAGCTCCCATTGCCACTGACTGGCAGCTGACTTCCATTCCTGAGGAGAGAGACAGCCATCATGGGGCCACAAGGGAACCAGCTGCAGACAAGAGAGCAATAGAAAAGTCTGTGCTCCTGGCGACAGCAGGGCCCGCTGGAGGTGCTGGAGACACACACTCTGGACAGGCATGGTGGGAGATGATTCGGTTCCTTGTTTTATTTAGACATTGGGGCCAGGGTGTTCTCTTACTTGCAGCCAAAGGTATCTTTAGTGCTCCTTGTCATCTTACAGTTTCTGATGCACAGAGGAGCATGGGGTGCCCTCCCCCACGTTGGCCTACTCTTGATATTCAAGCTGGGAGGACAGTTGCGAAACCTCTGGGCACCAGGCCAGAGCTGATGACTTGTTCACAGCTTTTTGGAAGCTCTGCATTCTTTCCTGTGTTTCTCGAACCAGACAATTCCTCCCTTTCCACAACTGGGCCCAGGCCATCCCACTGACATTAATGCTGCAAGATTGATGGGGCAGGGAGACAGAGAGCCTGGACTTTTGAGGCCCCAGCCCCAGATACATTCTTTGCTCAGCCTGTTTGTTTTTTTCCTCCCTTCTCTCCCCACCTTAGCCTCTTTGCAGTCCTAAGATTACAGGTTTCAGAACATAAGGGCCCTTGAAGATGATTTAGTACAACCTCCTTGGTGTACTGAAATGGAAACTGAGGCCCAGTGTAGGCAAAGGCTTGCCCTGGGTCACATGGAGCTGGGACTAGAACCCAAGTACCTTGACTCCCAGTCCAGGACTCTTTCCCATATACAACAAGAAGGTCATAAATTGACATGACTTTTTCTGCGCTGATTAGGGACTGATTCTTGGTGTCTCTTGTCTTGATCCTCCTTTTCCATCCCTATGGCCACTGCTCTGATTTGGGCTTCATGGTCTCTTGCCTGGGTGTTGGCCTCATTCTAAAAGTCTGTCCAATTCCCATCTGCAATCCTGTTCCTGACACAGCAGCCAGAGGCTTGCCCTTAATTCCAACCCGATTCTGTCTCACCTGCTTCGCCATCTGTAGGACAAGATCCAGGATCCGTAACCTCGCTTAAGGGCCCCTCATGATTGGCCACTGCCCAACATCAGCTGTCATGTAAGACCTATATTCCTTACTACTAACTCAATTGACGCCTCTTCCCGTCAGCTTTCTCAGGTCCCTCCTTCTGTGAATGGCGCTGTGTCTGAGTTTATCATGGAACCTTCCTTAGGATGGGAGGGTTTGACCCCAACTGTCTGCTTCACTGGATGAAAAGGGCTTCCAAAGCAGGGATAATATCCACTCAGCATCACTGCCTCCCAGCACCTTCACCAGATGTGACCTTGCTCCTGTGCAGTTTCCTCTTGTTGGTTCCAAGTTGTCTGTCCACAGCCCTGTGAAGGCAAAGACCACAGGGGCAAATGATAAGAGAGTCTGATTCTTCATGGGTTCCATCCCACCCAACTGAGTTCATCTGCCGATCTGACTGAGGTGTGACTGTATCTCTACTCAAGATAACAGACTCTGAGAACCAGGCCAGGCCTGGGGCTTCGGGAGAAGAAGAATTATGAACAATAAAATGGCAATAAATACATAGCTATCAACAATTGAATCTAAAAATCAAAATAAACGAATAAGGAATCTAATGAGCAAATACACTGATGAATAAAATAGACCCAGGGGCATGAATACATGGAACAGACTGACAAATCTCAGAGGGAAGGGGAGGGGGCGAGAAGAGATTAACCAAAGAACATGTGCATATATGCATTACGCATGGACACAAACAATAGGGTGATGATGATCTGTGGGTGGGGTGGGAACTGAGTGGAGGGACATAATGGGGGGGGGCAGGAAAAGGGGACATCTGTGATACTCTCAACAATAAAGATTTTTTTTAAATAAACCCAAACCATAAAATCTATACTAAACATTAAAAAAAGAAAAAGTCTATGAACTTGTTTATTTTATAGTTGGAAAAAATTAGACAACAGTGAGAAAGAACAATTCTAGTTCCAGCTCTGTTGACAATTGGACATGTGGCCTTGAACAAGTCAGTCATCCTTTCAAGACTCAATTTGCTTGTTCATCTGTTCCTTCCTTCATTCTAGAAATCTTTCCTAAGGACCTCATCTGTGCCAGCTGAGGACTATGGATCCAAAAGTGAATCAGAATCTAAACAAATAAAAAGATGTTTAACCTTGTTTGAAACCAGAGAAATCCCAATTAAAACTGAGCCACAATACCATATCTCATCTATCAATTTGGCAGAAACTCCAAAATTAACAATGCACTCTATTGGCAAGACTGTGGGAAAACAGGCCCTCTTGTACATTGTTTGATGGGAATACAAAACTGTGGAGGGAAATTTGGTAAATTCCAGAAAATTACATATGTGTTTACCCTTTGATCCAGCAATCCCACATCTAAGATTCTGATCTGCAAAAATAAGACAAGATGTATGCATAAAGCTATTCATGGAAGCACCATCTGTAATAGCAAAAAGAAACTAGAAACCACTCAAATGTCCATCGATGGGGATTAGTTGCCCACACAAGGGATGACTTTGCAGATAGAAAAGGAAAAGTATATCTAGATGCTGTGATGACATCATTTCCAGGGTACAATGTTATATAAAAAAGCAAAGTGGAATAAAAATATATATAGTGCACTATCATTTATTAAAGAAAGGGAATACATATTTTCTTTAATTTTAAGAAGTCAGTTAAAATTTAAAAAATAAAACTTTGAAACTGTTATCTTTGGAGAAGGGAGGAAATCGGGTAAAGGGAATGGGAGTAGAAGCTAGACTTCTCTGTATATACCTTGTTTTGTAGATTAATTTTAGAACCAGGTAAATGCTTTACATAAAAATAAAACTAAGTTAAACCCAAATAAAAGTCAGAAGCAATCCCAAAAAAAGCAAAAGCAAAATTAAATAATTCAATCTGTTTTTTTACTTCATGGCTTCACCATGCAGAGTGGAGTTATTTGGAGTGATTTAGAAACCTGGTGACTGGACTGCACATCACTCATAGGATGTAAATTCTAAAGACAAAAAATCTGCAAATAAATAGTAAAATGTTTTCAGTCATCATATATGTTTAGAAATACTACTAGTATTGTTATTCTGAGGTTTAGAGAAAGTCCGAGGAAACAAATCAGTCATCATTGTTAGGAAGCAAGATTTTCAGTATTAGAGAAAAGAGATACAAATATAAAATCAAAGAACTTAAGTAAAATCCCTCTATCTTAGTTTTTACTTAAAATATCACTATGAACTCCTGATATATGTATATGTATTTTTTTAAAGAAAGTATTTCCCAGATCTGTACATTGAAAAGCCTAAATGCTTTTCAAATAGCACTGAGCACACCTAGCATTCAGTTTTGTGGTATCTAAATACCTCCTTGGAGAAATAGCTGATTCCAGCTATAAATGAAGAAGGAGTGATAAAATTAAAATATTATTGTGTTGAAAATCTCCAACAAAATAGTGGGTCTAGGTAATGGTTTTCAAAGGCTTCTAAAAGTGCAAAAATCAGGCAACTAAGCCTTAAGGGCCTCTTGAGGAAAGTACACGCACCTCTTATAAAGTATTCTTGCCAAAACTTTGAATCTCAATTTAATCAGATCTAACTACTAATTTCTAGGAAAGGCAAGGGATCAAAGACTATGTCAAACAACACCATGGGGGACACAGTAGGAGAAGCCCAGAAAGTGGAATAGTACAGGGGACAAATAACATGGTTTATTCAATGAATAGTGGAGTAAAAAGAAAAGGAGAAACTTATAGAATAAAAGAGACATAAAAAAGCTAACAACTAAGTGAAATGTATGGATCTTGTTTGGATCTTCATTCTGAACAAACCAACTTTAAAAAGACCATCTATGAGATAATTATGGAGAAATTTCAACATTACTGGGTATTTGATGATAAAAATATTATTAAAATATAAGTATGATAAATGGTATTCCAGTCATCCCTTTATCTCTTAGAAATACATATAACAATATTTATGGATAAAGTGATTTGATGTTTTGGAGTTGCTCCAAATAACCCAGTGAGGGAGAAGTTGGGGGATATAAATGAAATAAGAGTGGCTTCAGTCGGTGAAGGTTGAAGCTGGGGGAGGAATATGCAGGGCTCTTTGTACTGTCCTGGGTTTTTTGTTTGTTTGTTTGTTTTGTTTTGTTGTTTTTGTATGCTTGAAAATTTCCACAATAGAGTGTTGCTGATGCTTTCAAGGAGGTGGGAAGGAGGACTTAGACATATCAACCAAAGAGACCAGTTCCCTCTAAAGTAGTGAGGGAATTTAGATTGGGAGTGAATTTAGATAGGACTGTACATGTAGAGGTAGGAGTTTCCAGTAGAGGGAAGAGTAAGTGTAAGAAAGTTCCACACCTGGAGATGGCAAAATCTCTACATTGAGTGAACAAAGGGGCATATCAGGGTGGTGGCTGAGAATAAGACGGGGAGTATCTTTGAGGGCCTTGATTGCCCAGCCAGGAGCCCCTAAAGGCTCTGTGTTTTAGCAATGTTGCCCAATCAGCTGGACAGGTTGGAGGCAGAGATCTGGATGGGTGTGAGGAGACCTCAGTAGAACCTGGGCTGGGGTTCTGGAGAGAGACGAGGAGGCCAGAGCTGGAGCATGCCGTGCGGGAGACTGAAGGAGATGGGTAGCTGTGATGTGGAAGTGCTGGTGAGAGAGGCAATCATGCTGGGGTCAGTTTCTGGGCAGTTGGTGCCATTATTAAGACAGGGTTGGAGGAGCAAGTTACGCCCCTTCATGTAGAGCTCTGGCTGGGAGGCAGGGGCCTGGGATCTGCCCCTGCTCTGCTGTCTGGCTGTGGACCCCAGGTCATGCCTTTGCCTCTTTCTGACTGATTGGTCAGTCAGGTCTGACCTCAGAAGCAAGGGGTAGGAGCCTCAGATCAGAAGTTCCCCAAATCTATCACCGGATGGATTTGTGCCCAGCCCATGCATGCATCCTTTTTGCCTTCAAGATCATGAGTTCTCATCTAGCCTCGCTGACAATCCACTTGTGTGATGTCAATGGCATTTCCCTTCAGAAAAAGGAAATGAGGTTAGCAAGCGTGTTACCAGGAAAGGAAAGTTAGCTGGGCCCCACCCTCTGCAGCCCTATGCTCCCCCCTCAGAGCATGCAGGGCCCCTCTGCCTGAGCCTGGGAACAGGACCCAGAAATGTCACAGTTCAGAGAGAGACACCAACACAATATGGGTGAGTGTTGGCTGCTACAACTTTGATTTCCGAACAGGGCTGCTCCCAACAGAGTCAGGGCCCTCTCCAATGCCTATGATTCAGCCCCTGGCCACACTTGGAGACTGAGGTCACGGGAAGTTCCAGGGGGGCTCATTAAATATCTGCAAGGCCCTGAACATGAGCTCTTTGTCCGTGAGGAATCTGAGGCCCAGAGAGGAGAAGGGACAAGGCCAAGATCACAAGTCAGCCCCAGGTACAGGTCACATGGCACCTGGGGTCAACAGGCCAGAAAGCCTGTCATGTGGCAGGACTCCCAGAATGCCCTGCTCCTGTTGGATGTCCCCAGGAAATCTTTCTCCAGTTAAAAATATTAAGTGCCTTTATTAAACTAAACCACCCCAACCCTTAGCTTTTGACAATCTGAAATTCCTTAAAATGCTGTTATGAAGACAAAATGAAAACAAATTCCAATCCATTCAATAAAACTGCGGTATACTTTTGAACTGGAAGAAAAAATTAACAGTAAATTGATAAATTTGGTATGTTTGGCATATCAGTCATTTGAAGATTAATCACTTGGCAAATTGGCCATCAAGTGAATATATTTTTAGAAACTTGAGTAAGAGCCTCTCACTGATCCATCCTTCACCCCTCCTCCTGACTGTGAGTCCCATGGGCAGGCCCAGGTCCTGCTGCCCTCTTTGCCCCTAACCTTGGCCCAGCACCTGGCACACAGTGGGATCAGACGTTGGTAGTCAATTGTGTAGTAGACTGACGTTAGACCTGAATGTCCTCAAGGTTTGGAGGTAACAGGGTGGAAAAACCCCTCACCTTTGCTCTTATTGCAAAAGTAAGCTTGGGTCATACTTTCCACTGTCCCCCCTGCAGGGAGGGCGTCTGGTTCACCCTCCCACACACCCAGGGGCTGGGGGTTTTCAGGTAAAGCGGAACTAGGTGTTTGTGCTTCTGTACCTTTGTAGGATTGCTCAGCAACAATGGAGCCGGAAAAGACAGTGTGTCCTGGCAATGTGCAGCATTGCTGAGCTTGTGTGCACACACAGGTGTGTGCACAAGTTTCCACATGCAAGGGTGGACAGCTGTGATGTGCAGTTTTGTTATGAATATGCAGATACCTATGGACCGTGTTTATTGCTATTATGTATGTAAATGTGTAAATGAAGTATATATGCATACCTATGTTTGTATAGGCATGTGTGTATATATCCATTTGTATACAAGCTTTCATAATGCAAGTACATTGAGTATATGTCTCTGTTTATCTGTGGAAGTGTATACATTTGTGTAACTGTAAATATGCATTTATTTAAGCTTTTTGCATAAATACATGTTGTGCATTTATGTTAATCCATGAGTGTATAGGATATGTGTGCATGTTGGTGTATGGTCTGTGTGTTCTCTGTAGGCGCATCTTAATGTAAGAATATGGTATGAGATGTATGAAGGTGCCTGTGGACACATGTGCATGGAGATCTACAAATGTGTGCATATGAGTCTGTGTGTGAAGCATGTATGTGCACATACAAGATATGTGTGGTGTGGATGATGCATATGGTTGCAGGCATGTACACACAGAAGCACATCCTTCTTGCCCTTTATTTTTCTCTTGGGGAATGACAGAGCTTGAGTCCTACAGTGGCTGGTGGTTCTTCCAGGAACATGGCTTCCTGGACCTGAAAAGTAAGAACATCGGAAGCCCTATGTGAGTGAGGAAGCAGGGTGGCCTGAGGCTTGGGCTCCTCTGAGAATTGTGTGGACACCCCAAGTCCACTGCTGTGGACCAGGCTGGTATGGGGCTTGGGCCATCAGGGGCCTCTGACCTCACTGTGTGCCCTGCGGAATGTCACTGCCACCTCCAGTCTTTGGTCCACGCCTCAGTGGTTTCCAAACTTTTTTTTTTTTTTTTTGGTAGTAGAGCCAAAATAAAATCTTAAGGATCCTTCCATGGAAAGCAGACGAATAAGTGGGAAATGCTGCTGCTTAAAGCTGGGTGTTGGGGAGGGACAGGAGGGGACTCCATGGAATATAGTTTTAAGCTCTGAGCCTATACTGCTCCTGGACCTTTTCAGTTTACATTCTAGTTTGTAGTTTGAAAAACACACCCACATCCATAATCTCAGCTAATTCTCATGAACTTCTTCCAGTCCGTTTGGAAAAGCTGGAAGCAGAACAGAGAAAAGGACTGGTCCTGGCTCCACTCCTGCCTCCTCTTCTACGTGAGCAACTTCTACCCCATCAGCTACTCTCACGGCCTCTTCATGTGCAGTCACATGAATCAACACCTGGAGGTGTTCCATTCGAAGCGGCTCACTGTAAGCAGCCCCAAATGTGGGCTATTGTGCTTACAATTATCCCCATTATACAGGTGCAGAAATTGAGACCAGGAGAGGCTTTCTGAATTTGTGTGAAGTCAATCTGGAGATGCTGGGAAAGACTGGGCCCATCCCAACCTCAGATGCCCACCCTCTGTCATTGGAAGCACTTTTTTTATTCTTCCAGGCTTGGCCATCCCGTGGTAACCCCACATGTGGTTCTGTGGTTGCCCACACAAGCCTAAAAATAGCCAATAGGAGACCGGGGCTCCCCCTTGGTGAGTGGCAAAAGGCCCAGGGACTTGCTCTGCCTCACAGATGAGCAAATCCTGTCCAGGGAAGACTGGTGGTCTGGGTACCAAGTGTGACATGCTAGAGCAGTGATTCTCAACCTTTCTAATGCTGCAACCCTTTAATACAGTTCCTCATGTTGTGGTGACCCCCAACCATAAAATTATTTTCTTTGCTACCTCATAACTGTAATTTTGCTACTGTTATGAATCGTAATGTAAATGTCTGTGTTTTCCGATGGTCTTAGGCTCTACAGCAGCGGTTCTCAACCTGTGGGTTGTGACCCACAGGTTGAGAACCGCTAGCAGAGTTGCTTAAGACCGTGTTCAGCAAACTGCGGCTTGCGAGCCACATGCGGCTCTTTGGCCCCTTGAGTGTGGCTCTTTCACAAAATACCATGGCCTGGGCAAGTCTATTTTGAAGAAGTGGTGTTAGAAGAAGTTTAAGTTTAAAAAATTTGACTCTCAAAAGAAATTTCAATTGTTGTACTGTTGATATTTGGCTCTGTTGACTAATGAGTTTGCTGACCACTGGCCTAAGACCATCGGAAAACACAGATATTTACATTACGATTCATAACAATAGCAAAATTACAGTTATGAAGTAGCAATGAAAATAATTTTATGGTTGGGGGTCACCACAACATGAGGAACTGTATTAAAGGGTCGCGGCATTAGAAAGGTTGAGAACCACTGCCCTAGAGGCTGTGCCAACCTTGTAACAGAGATTATCTTATTTCACCGGTTTGCTTCTTAAAGTCTGTGATGTCCCATTAGACAGACATGAAAATCAAGGTTCCTGTGACCTGCCTAAGGTCAAGGAGCTTCAGTCAGAACCCAAATTGTTCTGATCCACGTTGTTAATACCTCATCCCTTCCTTATCTTGACCCTGGGGACAGCTGGTGCAGAGATAAGAGCAGGACCTTTAGAACCACATTGGCTTCAGATCCTAGCCTCTCTAGTGACTCCTTGTGGCCTTGGTAAGTCTTTATGTCTCTCGGTCTCAGTTTCCTCACCCACATCATAGGGGCCTCATTTCCATGTATAGGATCATGGTGGGGATTGAATGAAACAAGGCATGGAAGTGTCCAAGTGTGGAGAGCGGCTACAGTGTTTGGACAGGTTCAAGCCTTAGACTGATGAGAGGGCACAGTCCTCTCATTGCCACATGCAAGTCCCAGCTTGGAGGGCAAAGCCCTCCCAGTACAATTATAGCCAAATGCTATAGTTGTAAGCTTGAACCTATGGTCAGAACACATGGCCCCACGTGTCTGAGTGATGTGGGCTTGATAGAGTTCAGATGCATGTAATTGAGTAGGATTGAAACCCACGAGAATGTTGTAAACATCTCGACCATGCCCTTACTTTGCCTCGTGGAATCTGGCTATAAAATAGACACAGCTTGTAGTCCATGGCACTGTTGCTAGCTCTCCATTCCAGAGGACAGCATCCCACCCAGACCCAGCTTTTATTCTCTTGTCTGTCTTTTCTCAATCCTTCACTGCCCCCTCTCGGGCTCCCCAAACCTGGCTGAGTTGGTGCAGCACGTAAGGTGCCCTGAAGTTGAGTGTGCCATGGCTTTGCCAGCTCGCCACATCCAGGGTAGGACCTGGCATGTAAGAGGGACTCCGTAAATGGCCATTCACTGTCTCTCCACCTCCCACCACTTAGTACCATGCTTCCAAAGTTGGGGTGGGAGGGGCAGTGTTGGTTGAGCCTCTGGAAGTGCATTGCCAGGTCATGGAAGTGGAAGTACTGATGAGAAGTCAGGAGAGGGAGGCCCTGTGATAGGGCATATTTTCAAAAAACGGCCTCAGGAGTATTTTCAGGTCCACATACTGAAAACTTGTCGTTTTTCACCAAGAGAGGAGTCTATCGCTCCTACCTGTGAACTTGCGCAGAACTTTGTGATTGCTACAATGAACAGAATGTGGCTGACGTGACATTACGCAACTTACAGGCTAAATCTATAAAGGTGATACAGCTTCCACCTGTCTACCTGTCTCTCTATCTCTCTGTCTCTGTCTCTCTCTGGAATCCAGCAGTCATATTGTGAGGAAGCCCAAGCCATAAGGAGAAACCACAGTAGGTGTTTTGGCCAACAGCCAATAGTCAGCTTCAACCTCTGGATATGTGCATGAACAACTCTTTAAATAATTTTAGTTCCCTAACTGCAAACCATCCCAGGTAGTGTCAAGTGGAAGAGAATGAACTATCTCCTCTGAGCCCTGCCCAAATGCAGATTTGAGAACAAAACAAATGTCTTTAAGCACTTAGTTTTTGGTACATAATTCTAGGTAGCAGGAACAGCTCTCCTTCCCCCGCAGCCCTCTGAGTCACCCAGCCAGGTAGGGATAAGCTCCTCCCTGTGTCCCACTTCCACCCCCACAGGCATAACCTGGAGTCAGCCCTCTGTCCACTGCTGAGCCTTCCAGGCCAAGCTGCACAGCCCTGGTTCAAAGTCCAGCTCTGTCGCTTCTCAGTTTCCTCTGTGCCAAGTGGGAGTTCTGATAGTGCCTCTCAGGAGTCTGGGGATTCGTGAAGTACAGTGCCTGGCACATAGTGAGTACTTCCCAGGTGGATGCAGGGAGGTGAAACTGGAGAGAAAGGAAGCGGTCAAAGATGTGGCCCAGCCTCTGACTTAGTCAAGGGAAAGGGGAGGACTGGGTTTCAGGGAGCCTGGGGAGTGATGGGTCTGGTGGACACTGAGTGTGAGAAGCCCAGCTCTGTGCAGACCAGGTGGGGCCCCAGATTGCTCTCAGATTGACCTGAGACATGGGAATAAGAGGAGTGGGACTGGACAGGCCCCGGCGGGATCCATTGAAAGGTGAATGCTGAGGGGGCAGAGGGGAGGAATGGAGAGCACTGCAGGCAGGAGCTAGAGGTGAGGTGGGGAGGGAACCACACCAGAGCCAGGTGGGCTCAGCCACACCTGAGCATGGATGCTCAGAAACCCAGGCCACTCTCCCGGTTCAGACAGGGCCAGCCAGCTCTATCTAGGGAGATAAAGCCACTGCAGAGGCTCCCAGACCAGAGACGTCCTTATCAGCTGCCTTGTCTGGACTACTCGGGAATGTAAACGCGCCTGATGCGCCAGACCCAGGGTGACATAAAGCAGATGTGCAGGGGTCAGCTCCTTCCCCCAGGCCCCCATTCTCTCCCTGCAGCTCTGCAAGTGGGTAACGTGGGACACCAGCTTCACACGGCAGGACACCACCGGCCACGGGTCCTCTAACACCTGGATGGCGTTTTTTCCCTTCAAGTCACACTTGGGTTTGGAGGGGCCTCAAGGAGCCCTTTCTATTAAGGTCATGTTGGCCAACATGCCCCAGGTGAGCCCAGCACGGAGAAGCAGGGCCTGCAGGCTGATGTGCCTGTGTGGCCTTGAGCAAGTCCCTCCACATGACCAACAGGCTCTCCTCACTCACAGGGATGTGCACTGAAGCCCCTGCTGGGCCAGGGCTGGGCACTGGGGTACAGAGGGACCCCGAAAGCACAGCCCTCTGGAGTTCACTGTCTGGTGGGCAAGATGGACAAACAGGTAACAATCATAATAACAATCACAAGTTTGTTTTTGAGCGCTTACTACACACCAGACACGGTTCTGAGTGATTTACACATATAAACTCGTTTAAGTCCCACACAGCCCCGTGGTGTGACACTGATAATATTTCCCCTTCACAGAGGAGGAAGCCGAGGCACAGGGAGGGGACGCACAAGTCCCAGAGCTGGGATTCAAGACCGAGAGGCCCGATTCCCTGGAGTCATGAGGAGAGCTGTGATGAGGGCTCCATTCATGACCAGTCAGTCTCTCCTGGCTGAGCTAGAGTGAGGTGGGACAGGACAAGGGAGAGAAAGGGGTCAGAGCCCAAGGCTGTCCCTGCTGCCTTCCTCCTCACACCCTTCCCCCACCCTACTCACCTCACCCCCTGCCTGCCCAGCTGTGCCGGGGCCTGTGGCTTGGAGCTCCCAGGCTGGCTGTGGCCCCTTCACAGTAACATGCACCCAGGACCCAGAGGTGTCAACATCGGGCAGCGGGAGCAGGGAAAGAGCAGGGCTTTGGGGTCAGATGGATGGAGTTTAAATCCTGGCTCTGCTCCCATCCAGTAGAGTGAAGCCCAGCAGCGCCTCATTTCCCCATCTGTAAAACAAAGCGTGTCCTAAATGATCAGCCGTGAGTTCGGCTGACATTCCAGACCCTGTGTGAACACCAGTAACCGTGACTGCACCAGCAGAGATGCAAGCAAGGGGCATGGGTAGCCATGATAAGGAGATGCAGCCATCTGTGGGCCTTCCCGGAGAAGGAGGCATTGAACTGACACCTGAAATAAATTCCTTCCTTTCCCCATCATCTCTGACTTCCTTTCACACTTTTCCCTGAACCCAAGATCTGTCCCCTGGGCTAAGGGGCTCCCAAGCTGGGCAGGAGGCTGTATGTTCGGTGTCACAGGGGTTCAGATCAAGGTTTGACCGGGTACAGGAGGGGAGTGGAGGAGGGGGAACCTTGTAGGAAAATCTTTAAGGGATGTGATCCTTGAAGAATGGGTAGGTATTTGCCAGGCAGATCAGAGGGAGAAGGAGAAGAGAGTCCTAGGCAGAGGGGCCTGGGGATTGAAGCTCGGAGGTGGGAGCCCAGAAGTCTGCCTCCTGTGGGGTTGGCTGGGTCACGGGGCTCACAGCAGGAACATGAAGAAGGGTCTTGAGCAGCAGGCTGAGGAGCGTGGGCTTTCCCTTGAGAGTGCTATGGAGCCTGGAAGGGTTTGAGGACAGGAAGCGTGTGATCAGAACTATGTGCTCAAAATGAATCTCTGGCTGCTGTGGGGAGATTGGACTGCAGTGGGGAGATGGGTGAGAGGCTGAGAGGCCACTGGGGTTGCAAGTCTGGAGATGCAGGTAAGAGAAAAGGATGCCTGAAACCAGTCAAAGGCAGTGGGCGGGGAGGGTCTATTTCAAAGATGAAGGGGTGGCCTTGGGACATGAGTGATTGTCAGTGGAAAGAGGGAGGCAGGTGACCTCAGGGCTCTGGCTCTCTTGGGCACAATGTACATGATGGTGTCCATCGCTGACAGAAACTAGAAGGTGAGGAGTAGTCCTCAGGCCCAGTGACAGGTTCTGTTTGGGACACACAAAGCATGGTTCTATGGTGCCACATCCTGGGCTCAGCTCTGACCATGGAAACACAGCCTCCAGGCATCCAAGTGGGAGGCAGGGGTGGGAGAGGGTAGAGAAGGCTTTGTGAAGATACCAAGGAGTCCTCCTCGAAGGTGTCATGAGAAGAGGCCACAGAGGTGGGGGCAACAGACACCTCGTGAGCAGGATGAGTCCCTGGGCCCATCCCTGTCTGTAGGCTGGCCTGTCCCTACAACTGTGGATGATTTGGTTGAGAGTGGCAGGAACCGCACCAGGTGCTAGACCAGAGGGGCCAGACTGAATCTAGGTTCAGCAACCTCAATATTTGAGTCCTGGGTAGGGAAGAATTCAGAGCCAAGACTCAAACTATAAGAGAACATTTGTTTGGGAAATCATAGAGGTAGAAGTAATTTGTAGAAGAAATGGGCTTAATAAACAAGTTATAAACATAAAGGAAGGGCCCTCAGTGAGGAAGGTGATGGTAATGCACCTGGGAGGAGGGGTGGCAGAAGAGGAAGGCACAGGTGTGCTCCTGGGAGGGAGAGCGCCCTGGGTCCTCCCTCCTAAGGGTTTAAGATTTTAGGGGAGGTCCCAGGGGAAGTTCTCAATAGAACATTCAGCAGCTTTCCAGGTATGTCCTTTCAGGGTGAGGGTCTCCACTGATCAATTGGTCAGCACCAAGGCAGGGGATCATTATTCAATGCAGCTGTTCCTGAGGTCAGCCGTGGCCTCGCTTGTCTGGTTTTGCTGCTTTTCTGGGCCTGAAGCTGAGGCCTTTAGGGAGGAAAGGTTAGGGGGTCCAAACTGCAAGACCAGTGATATGCTAGGGGAGGCAAGATCATCCTTTGCTCCTCTCTGAGGATGAGGTCCCACTCTACAATTGTCCTTTGCTAGCATACGAGGGTGACCTTCTGTACCTGGCCCATTGTACCTACTCCGCTCATGTCCATCTAACTGCCTTCCAACTTGAGCTCAATGGGCTTCTGTTCTGTGTATGCAGTGTGGGGGGTTGGACCAGAAGACCTCCAAGCCTCTTCTCCTCTTTCTGACTTTTCCTGGATTTTTCATTTTCCTCTTCCCCTTATTGCCCATATGGCCTTATGTGAGGCTTCCTCCACTCTTGGCCTTAGCCACCCCCACAGATCCAGAGCCTGTATTAGACCAGAATGATCTCTAAGGTTGCACAGAAGGCCTCAATGTTTGTCCAAAGAGAAGCAAACAGATCCAGCTACCAAGGCCCCAGACTTTGCTCCTCTCTAAGGAATCTACTCTCAGCCCTGCCTCACCGGCCCCTCTGCCCTCAATTAGTCAGCTCTAAAGCTAAGGACACAGCCATCTGCCCCCAGCTCTCCCACTCCCTGACCCCCTGAGTAACTTGGAGCTGGGAGGAGCTGCCTGCAGGCCCAAGGATTTCCTTCCAATCTCAGGATTAGAGTCAGCTCCTCAGTAAAATCTCATCATCCCCAGAGCAGGGGTGTGGCGGCTCTCAACAGACCCTGGAATTCAGAAAGAAGGCAGCTGGTGGCAGAGAGATAATGACCTTCGTCTGGGTTTTTTAGTTTTCTTTATAAATCGCTGGAGGCCATCATATGGACCACCTCCCCCCCCCCCCCCACACACACACACCACGGCCCTGTGAGGACGGGAGAACAGGGAGAGCTATTGCTGTACAGACACAGAAATCCAGGCTCTGAGAGGGAGGAAATAACTGGCCCAGAGTCACACAGTGAGGAACAAAGCTGGGACTTTCATCTTGACTCTGTCACAGAGCCTGTCCTCCACAGAGAATTCTGACTCTTGATTTCCCCAGAAGTCACATGCTGTCTGAGGGTTCCCCCAGGCAGATGAGAGAGACCAAGAAGAGGGGCAGGACCGGATGGCATGAGCTTGGTGAGCCTCATGCCATCACCTGCACCAGGTGAGAGCTTCACCCTGCTCTGCCGCCACATAGATTGGAGGCCCTGCTATGGCCCTTAAGTCCCTGGGTGGCCTGGCCTCACTGGCCCTCCAGCCACTTCTCTGCCCTCTTCCCTTTTTGTTCTATAGGTTCCTGTTACAAGGTCTTCTTTACTTCCTTAAACATACCAGGGTCTCAGCCACAGGGCCTTTGCATGGTAGTTCCCTTAGCTTAGAAGGCATGTTCCAATCCCCAGCCCCTTCCACGTCCATAGGTAATGCCTCTTCATCCTTCCATCTTTTAAACATAACAGACTTATTAAGGAACAATTCATATATCATACAATACACCTGTTTAAAGTGTATAATTCAATGTATAATTCAATGGTTTCGGTGCATCTACAGATTGAGGTTGTGCCATGCTCAGCACGACCAGCAGCGAATCTGACGTAATGTGTGTGTGTGTATGTGGGGGGAGGGGAGGGGGTGGGGAGCGGGCGGTGAAGTATTAAAGAGGACAGACAAGAGAATAAAGCTGGAGCTCTTGGATGAAGAGACAGTGCCACAACCTGCAACCCAAGTCTTTATTTTATAGCCAGATTCCACAAGGCAAAGTAAGGACGTGGTCAAGATGTTTACAATGTTCTTGTGGGTTTCAAATATACTCAATTACATGCACCTGAACTCCATCAAGCTTTGTTTTGGCAGCACTTGCTGCACCTCCTGTAGCCCATATCACTCAGCCACGTGGGACCACAGGTTCGGACCCTAAGGTCAAGCTTACAACCATAGCCTTTGGCTATAATTGTGCTGGGAGGGCTTTGCCCTCTAAGCTAGGACTTGCACGTGGCTTTGCCATGAGAGGACTGTGCCCTCTCATTAGTCCGGGGCTTGAACCTGTCCAAACCTGTAGCCACTCTCCACAGGGTAACTATCACACAATCATTTTAGAACATTTGCATCACCTGCCCCCCAAAACCTGTACTCATCAGCGTACTGCCCCGCCCCCAATTTGGCAATCACTAACTAATTTCTGTTTCCATGGATTTGCCTACTCTGGACATTTCATGTAAATAGAAATATACAATATGTGGTCTTCTGTAACTGGCTTCCCTTAGCATGATGTTTTCAAAGTTCATCCGTGTTGTAGTCTGTATATATGTACTTCATACCTTTTCATTGCTGAGCAATATTCCATCGCATGTACAATACCACATTTTATTTATCTATCCATCAGTTGATGGACATTTGGATTGTGTTCACTTTTTAGCTAGTATGAATAATGCTCCTGTGAACATTCGTGTATAGATTTTTGTGTGCACATATGCTTCCATTTCTCTTGAATATATTTATTTCTAGAAGTGAAATTGCTGGGTGACATATTTTCTCTATGCTTAACCTTTCCAGGGACTGCCAGACTGTTTTCCACAGAGGCTGCCTCATTTTCATAGCAACTAGCAGTGTTTTAGGGTTGTAATCTCTCCACCTCCTCATCAATGCTTTTTGCTATCTTTTTTTCTTAATAGCCATTGTAGTGAGTGTAAAGTGGTATCTCACGGTAGCTTTGAGTTGCTTTTCTCTAGTGGTTAAAATGTCGGATGTATTTTCATGGACTTGAAGGCTATTTGTAGACCTTCTTTGGAGACATGCCCACTTTAAAATTGGGTTATTTATCTTTATAGTATTGATTTATAAGAATTCTTTTTATATCCTAGATACAAATCCCTCGTCAGATATATGATTTGAATTTTTTTCCCATTCTTCCTCATGTTATTTGAAGCATAAAAGTTTTTAATTTTGATGATATCCAGTATTTCTAATTTTCTTTTTGTTGCTAATGCTTTTGGTGTCTTTTCCAAGACATCAATGCTTAATCAAAGGTCAAAAATATATACAGCTGTGTTTTCCTCTAAGAGTTTTATAGCTTTATTTTTTATATTGAGATCTTCGATCAGTTTTGAGTTAATTTTTGTTTATGATGTGAGGTAAGCAGTCAACTTCACTCTTCTGCATGTGGATATCCACTTGTTCCAGCACCGCTGGTTGAGAAGACTATCTCTCTCTCATGGAGTGTCCGTGGCACCATTGTCAAAACTGATTGCCTGTAAATGCCATTCTATGTTTATCTGTATGATGTAGTAGTCATGAGCTCACACTCTGAAGCCATACAGCTGAGGTGCAAATCTCAGCTCTGCCACATCCTAGCTGCCTGGTTTATTGTTTCACTTCTCTGTACCTCAATTTCCTCATCTACACATGGGGGATTTACTTACCTCACAGATTTGTCACCAGAGTTGGTAATGGGTAAAGTACATGGCAGGTGGTAAATGTATGAGTTCTTATAAATCATTTTCATCTCCTTATACTTTAAGCTCCATGAAGACAGGAAGCCTGTCTGTTTGGTTGAATGGATGAGATCTTATAAATCAGTGTCATCTCCTTGTACTTTAAGCTCCATGAAGACAGGAAGCCTGCCTGTTTTGTTTTCCACGGAATCCTCAGGCCTGGCACAGGGAGGGCATTCGATACCTGCTTGTTGAAATAATTCGTAATGAAGGCGCACATGCATGAATGAATGAGCCTGGCAAATAGGGTACAGGTCCCACCCTCATACTGTCTGGCTGTGGGACTTTTCCAGACTCTGACGCCAGACCATCGGATAGACTAGTACGAGTGCTCTACTTCCTTTCTCTCTTTGGATGCAGAACTCTCTCTTCACTTGAAATGAGAGGAACCCAGTAGAAGGCAGATAAAGGGAGCTGCTGTGAGAGAGGAAGGGCAGGGCCAAGAGCCCCCCTCTCCTGGGCGCCGCAAAGGTCCTCCAGAGCCTGCTGAACACAATGTGAAAATCACCATCTGGGATGGGATCCTACATGCTCCCCCGGCTGGGCTCTGAGGAGCCTGTGATTCAGAGGCAGCTGACGTCTGAGGCTCTTAATTCAGCCCAAATGCTGGAGGTCTGGGTCTTGCGGCCTGGGAGAGGGGGAGGGCACATTCCAAAGGGGAAAGCTCTTTCTTCCTTCTACCCCTGGGAGGAACAAGATGAACCCCGAAGTTGCCCGAGCAAATAAGTGGCAGAGCAAAAGTTCAAACCCCAAGCTCCTGACTTGAGTGGGGACTCGCTCTTCAGTAGCTGCTTTCAAGACACTATGATGGGGCAGGCCCCGAGCAGCAGGTGCTGGGGGTCAGCCCACCTCTGTGGCCTTTGGGAGGAGGGAAAGCCCCAGGAGAGGCCCTCCAGGGCAGGCCCCCTGGCAAGAGACCTAATTCGTCCCCCAGGCAGAGGTCCCTGGCCACAGTTGGAAGGGCTACCCTGGGAAAAGAAGGGCAACGGGGCCCCCAGTTGGCAGGTGAGGAACATGAACTTTGGGGAAGACAAATCTGTCGGAGTTACCACGAACCTCTCTGGGCCTCAGTGTCCCCCCAGCTTGTGACATAAGAGAATAACACTCACACAGCTGGGTTGTTGTGAGGGTGAAATGAGGCAAAGACTTGGCCCTCTCAGCCTGGTGTGAACGTGGTTAGTATTACTGTCCTCATCCTCAGTGCTGGAGAAGCTGTCAGCTGGGTCCACAGGAGTTGCTGAGCATCTCTGTGATTAGACAGATCCAGGCTCATAAAGACCCAGACCTCCAGCATTTGGGCTGAATTAAGACACTGACTTCACATCCCACCCCGCCTTTGAGTTCGCTGGGAGTATTTTGTTTTAGGAACTATATTCGAGGAAAAAGAACTGGGGGGAGTCTCTGGTTAACTAGAGAGTTGCTTTGGGTTAATTCAGATTTCCTTTGTCTAGTACAGACCAAGAGAGTAGAGGTGGGGAGGTGAAGGGAGGATAGGGGCTTTGGATGCAGAACTCTCTCTTCACTTGAAAGCAAGTCACCTTGCTTTGAATCCTAAATGCAAATTACCCAGGGCAAGTCACTCAACCTTTCCGAGCCTCAGTTTCCTCATCTGTAACATAGAGGAAGGGGAGCCGCTGGTTGTGAAGGCCCAGCCACTGCTCCAGCTGCTGAGGTGGAGCTCCTGTTTGGGGCCTTTAAAGTGATGATGTCTACAAGGTGCTGACAAAAGACCCCTTCCAGACGGAGGAACCCGGGAGCACTTTCTGGAGGCAGTGGCTGGGCCCAGAAGAATTCCAGGTAGAGAGAATATCTTGAGCAAGAATATGGCAGTGGGAAACCATCAGGCCCACAAAGATAGTTGCCACAGGATGGTGAGATTCATGGCGGGAAGACCAGGGAGGTGAGGCTGGGGATGAGGATGTGGTGGGGAGCTCAGGTGACCTGCTCGGAGACACCTGCAGAGGCAGTGCTCCAGCTGGGGTCGGCCAGCCCTTCTGGTGCCCTAGCTGCTTCTGGGAAGAGCTCTGGATCTATTCTCAGAGCTCCCGAGGGACGGGGAGGGCCAAGTGATTCAGGTCTGCTCTGTTGTTGACACAGCTTCCTGACCCGCATGTTGAGGGGCAGGTTCCCAGAGCACGTGGCCTCCCACACACCACCCTTGCAGTCCCAAGCGACCCACAGAAGGGTCAAGGGAAGTGGGTCTGACCCACGCCTGAATTATTCATCCAACGGCCCCAAAAAAGCCAACAGGAGACACCCACGTCAATAATAAAAATAACAATTCCTTAAATGTGATCAGAAGCATGGGTGCTGACGGCCGAGGCACGCCTCCCTGTGAGGTCACGCTCACCACCCTCCCTCCACCGATGAGGAAACTGAGAGTCAGGAGGGAAGTGGCTCCGCTGAGGCCAGTCATTAGGATCCTCTGCTCCGATGTGGAGGTGGGGGCATTTGTGAGTGTGTTGTGAGGGGTGGGGCATGAGCACAGCAGGAAAGCAACCACAGCCTGGGTATTTTAACCTAGTTCTTGGGAGGGAAGAAAGGGTAGGAGGTGGCTGGGCCAGGGCCTCCCTGTGCCTTCAACACAGACCCCACAGCTGGAGTGGCAAACTGGAACAGGGTGCAAAGTGATGTGGCAGGGAGACCTGGGTGACACGGGCAAAGCTCAGTGGGGACGAAGAGGGGGCTTGCAGGGGCCAAGTGAGGGAGCTGGGCCCTGAGGAGGGAGAGGGGGCAGGTCTCCTGGGCAACCTGCTGACGTACCGTGGGGAGACTGAGGCCTAGAGGAAGGCTATACTAGAACATTGATATTGCACCCCAGTCTGAAGTGGGTTGCCTTTTCCCTGCGGCTCTGAAGTGGTCCCCATGGGGAATTCTGAAATGCGGGCACCCCAGGCACATCATTGGCATAACCTCCCAAGGGGGCTGCTTCAAGGGGTGAGGTCTCTTCGGTAGACAGTGTCCTAGCTGTTCTGGTGGCATGTCTGATACCCCATCTCAGATGATATACAGGGACCCTACACGCCCATCAAGGGGCCTGATGTGCCTGCTAGCTGAGTACAGTTTGTTAATGGACAGTAGATTGATTTTTGAGCCCTGATCCCTGCTGGACCAGCTACTCTTACCCTGGCCTGACAGCCAGGGCCAAACCAGACAATGGTCAGTCCTGGGACCACATCTAGACATGTCCAGATTCGACCTGCAAGACCTGCCAGGGCTAGAGGGGACCTTCCTGCATGGCTCTGACTAACAGGCCACTGGCTCTGTGTAGCATCACAACAGTGCTTGTTGCCAGGGCAACCTCCAGACCTGGTGGTCTGGGACTAGTGCTTGGGCCTCTCCCCACTGGCTGCTGGCACGGACACTTAGGGAGCAGCCCTCCCTGGCTCAGGGAGGCTATGAGGGAGAATAAGGCAGGCGGAGGTCCTATCTGGGCCTTTGAGCGGCTCAGCCTGGGGGAGAGCAGAGGAAGTAGATTCCTTGGCTTTGCTCTCTCTCCCTGGGTCCTGGTCTCCTGATTTCTCCAGCAGGGACCCTACATGGCCACCACATCACATGGACCAGGGTCCCAGGCAGCAGCATGGGTACCTCCTGAGCTTTTCTCACCCCCTCATCCCATCCATCATCACAGCCTGAGCCTCTGCCCTCTCCCAAACCTCTGGCTTTCTCCCCTCCCCAGTCCTCCCTGCCCTCAGCCCCAGGTCCAGCTCGGGCTCCCTCCTGAGCCCAGCCTAGATCCCCTCTAGAAACCTCAGGTCTCCAGTTTCCAAAGTGGCCTCACATGGATCCAGCCCCTCCCTCGGATATCCCGCCCTAGCTTCTTCACCACCGTCAGTCACAAATGAATCTTGCCTTCCCTCCAGTAAAAGCAAAGTTCATGCAATCCAACCAATATATGAATTTATTTATAAATTATATACATATGCCATCATACAAGTATTTTGGATAAATTATAAAATATATACCAAAAATAGAACCTGAAGAAAGAATGAAAGAGTAAATAATATTGTATTTAAAGGTTTGTTTTCTTTTTATTAAATGTCCTAAAAAAGGTTTCTTTCTCTAACTAAATTGTATTAAGTATGTCTTATTTTTTTTAATAAATCTTTATTGTTCAGATTATTTCAGGTGTTCCTCTTTTTATTCCCCCCATAGCTCCCCTCCACCTGATTCTCCACCCCACCCCATGCCCTTACCCCCCGCCACTATCTTCATCCATAAGAGTAATATTTTTGTCCAATCTCTTCCCACACCCCTCACACCCCCTTCCCCCTGAGAATTGTCAGTCCACTCCCTTTCTATGTCCCTGATTCTATTATATTCACCAGTCCATTCTGTTCTTCAGATTTTTTATTCACTTGATTTTTAGATTCACTTGTTGCTAGGTATGTATTTGATGTTATTTTGTTATTCATAATTTTTATCTTTACCTTTTTCTTCTTCTTCCTCTTCTTAAAGAATACCCTTCAGCATTTCATGTAATCCTGGTTTGGTGGTGATGAACTCCTTTAGCTTTTTCTTGTCTGTGAAGCTCTTTATCTGACCTTCAACTCTGAATGGTAGCTTTGCTGGGTAGAGTAATCTTGGTTGTATGTTCTTGCTGTTCATCACTTTGAATATTTCTTGCCACTCCCTTCTGGCCTGCATAGTTTCTGCCGAGAAATCAGCTGACAGTCGTATGGGTACTCCCTTGTAGGTAACTAACCGTTTTTCTCTTGCTGCTTTCAAGATTCTCTCTTTGTCTTTTGCCCTTGGCATTTTAATTATGATGTGTCTTGGTGTGGTCCTCTTTGGATTCCTCTTGTATGGGGTTCTGTGCACTTCCTGAACTTGTAAGTCTATTTCTTTCACCAGGTAGGGAAAGTTTTCAATATTTTGCTTTATTGAAAGTTTTCAATATTTAGGTTTTCAATATTTTGCTCTCTCTCTTCTGGCACCCCAAAAATTCGGATGTTGGTACGCTTAAAGTTGTCCCAGAGGCTCCTTACACTATCTTCATATTTTTGGATTCCTTTTTCTTTTTGTTTTTCTGGTTGGGTGTTTTTTGTTTCCTCATGTTTCAGATCTTTGGTTTGATTCTTGGGGTATGTTGATCTACAGTTGAGTTTCTGTATATTCTTTATTTTAGACAGTGTATGCTTCATTTCTGACTGGTCCTTTTCCATTTTTTTTGGCATTCTCATTAATATCCTTAAAGGTCTCATCAAGTTTCTCAGTGGTTTGTAGAAGATTCTTGAGTAACCTTATAAATGTGGTTCTGAACTCTATGTCATCCAGTAGTTTGCTTTCCTCCGTTTCTTTCATTTGTGACATGTTTCTTTGTCTCCTCATTTTGGCTGCTTCCCTGTGTTGATGGAGTGGCTTTGTGTGGTAGGTGACCTATAGGGAGCAGTAGCTCAGCCTCCCCAATCACCTGATGTGGATGCTCTTGGTACACTCCTTTGTGGGCTGAGTGCAAAGTCTTGGTGTAGTTAAGCCTTGATTGCTGTTGGTACACTGGGAGAAATTGACCTCCAGGCCAATTGGCTGTGAGGACTTGCTGTGTCTATAATGCAAGAACTGCTGTGCTAGAGACACGCTTATGGTGCAGGACTTGTTTCAGTGGGGCTTTGGTGCTCACTGAGTCTGCCTCTTGAATGTGTCACTTATGGAAGTGAAGAGTTGAAATCTGGTGTCTCACATTGACCACTAGATACACTGGCTTATGGATGTCCAATGGGGTGCAGGCCAGCTACTCTCTGAGTCCACCCAGCAGGAGCTACAGCGAGAGCTACAGTTTTCTCCTCTTTGCTTGAGGTTTGGAGGTTTTGGAGCTGTCTGACCCGGGCTGCAAGTTTGCTAGGTTAAGCTGGGATAGGGCAGGCCTTTCTTATGCTAAAGTTGCTGCTTGGAGCTTGGGTGGGTTTGTAGGTTGTGTGGGGCGGGGTCTCAGGGCGTCACTAGGCTAGGGCATGGCAAACAGCAATGGCTGCCAGTTAGCCCGCTCTGCGTCTCCAACCGCGTCCCCGTGTCCTGTGCCCTGGCGCAATAAACAATTATTCTTGCGCGCAGCTCTGCAAGCAAGCCCCCCTCACTTTCCGACCCGATGGCAGACAGTCCAGCTTCTCCCCGTAGGAGTTTGGGTCCCCTGCGTCTCCCCAGAGACTGGATTTCAGAGTAATCGGGGGCTTGTCTCCCTTTGGGTTGAAAAAAGCAACTCCTGCCACCTGCCCAGATGGTGTGCCTCCGTACCTCAGCTTTTCAGCGCTTGTGCACATCTCAATGCTCTTTTCTCTTTCTTTCTAGTTGTAGAATTTCCACTCAGCCAGCTTTCCCGTGGTTCTGGGTGATAGACGTTTTGTCTTTTAGTTGTAGTTTTGAAATTGTTGTGCGAGGCAGCAGTTTAGGTGTTTACCTACGCCACCATCTTGGATTATCCAAGTATGCCTTATTTTTAAATAAAATTTTGTTTTAGTGATGCGGTACACTTATTGAGAATATGGTACTAAATTCCATTTACCTTTTCACCTGATGTAATGTCTGTTGTAGTTGGAAAATATACCTCACAAACCCTGGCCAGGTAGCTCATTTGGTTAGAGCATTGTCCCAATATATCAAGGTTGAGGGTTCAATCCCCAATCAGGGCACATACAAGAAAGCAACCAATGAATGCATAAATAAGTGAAACAACAAATCTCTCTCTCTGTCTCTATCTCTCTCTCTCTCTCTTTCTCTCACTCTCCTTTTCTCCCTCCCTCAAATCAATCAGAGATTTTTTTTTTAAAGATCAATAAATTTCACAAAGAGCCAAAGCACCACATGGAAGAAGTGTGTTCCTGGCTGCACTTACGGGGTGATTTCCAATCCTGTGCAGAGGTTTTTGTTGAAATTTGGTTTAACTGATGTCCATCAGTTGTTATTGGAAACTAATCAGAAAGTGTTATTTTAAAAGTAATTTTGACAGATGAGTTCAAAACCCACTTAAACTCTTTACAGACATGTGCC
Source organism: Corynorhinus townsendii (assembly GCA_026230045.1). Taxonomy (NCBI): domain Eukaryota; kingdom Metazoa; phylum Chordata; class Mammalia; order Chiroptera; family Vespertilionidae; genus Corynorhinus; species Corynorhinus townsendii. Next base: position 46,767,797 of record JAPDVU010000008.1, on the reverse strand, counting down.
TCATAATGATTTTCCAGTTAACAACAGACCACCTGTCTGAAGGTGGTCCCATACATCATAATGGAGCTGAAAAACCCCTATTGCCTGGTGATGTCGGAATCATCATGTGATAGTGCACATATTACTCACATGTTTGGGGGGGAGCTGGTGTGAACATTACTGTGCTGCAGTCGTATAAAAGTACAGCACATGCAATTCTGTATATTACATAAGACTTGATGATGATGATAAGCAACTATGTCACTGGTTTATGTATTTACTATACTTTTATCCTTTTTAGAGTCTACTCTTTCTACTTATAAAAAAAGTTTGCTATAAAACAGTATTCCCTTGCCCTAGCCAGTTTGGCTCAGTGGATAGAGCGTTGGCCTGTAGATTGAAGGGTCCTGGGTTCAATTCCAGTCAAGGGCACTTACTTTGGTTGCAGGCTCCTCCCCGACCCGGGCCCTGGTCAGGGTGTGTGCAGGAGGCAACCAATCAATGTGTTTCTCTCACATCAATATTTCTCCCTGTCTTTCCCTGTCTCTTCCACTCTCTCTAAAAATCAATGGGAAAATATCCTCAGGTGAGGATTAAAAAAAAAAAAAAACAAAGAGAAAAAACAGTGTGCCCTGTTATACCAGCAGCAGTCTCACACATCTCCTGTTTGCCACTTCTCTTGATTGCACCATTTTCTCTTGTACTTGATTTAATCTCATGTTGTTTGGTACAGTAACAACACGCTGTACAGACCTGTAGCCTAGGAGCAATGGGCTATGGTCCAGTGGTCGGCAAACTCATTAGTCAACAGAGCCAAATATCAACAGTACAAGGATTGAAATTTCTTTTGAGAGCCAACTTTTTTAAACTTAAACTTCTTCTAACGCCATTTCTTCAAAATAGACTTGCCCAGGCCATGGTATTTTGTGGAAGAGCCACACTCAAGGGGCCAAAGAGCCGCATGTGGCTCGCGAGCCACAGTTTGCCAACCACTGGGCTATACCATCTAGCCTAGGTGTGAGGCAGTCTATACCATCTAGGTTTGTGTCAGTGCGCTCTATGATGTTCACTCAACCATGAAATCACCTAATGACGCATTTTTCAGAACTTAGCCTTGACGTTAAGTAGAGCATGTCTGTATATAGATTTTTTAAAAGGTTATAAAATTTTATTAAATGTGTAGTTATAACAGGTTGTTCTAACAATCACTTCAGCGATAAAATAATTCCAAAACATCCATCTGCAAAGTACTGTCTCTATCGCATGAATTCCTTTCCAAGGTGATTACCATATATATATATATGTATATGTATATATGTGTATATATATGTATGTATGTATATATATACATATATATATATTTTTTATTGATTTCCAAGAAGAAGGGAGAGAGATAGAAACATCAATGATGAGAAGAATCATCGATCGGCTGCCTCCTGCATGTCCCCACACTGGGGATTGAGCCCAAAACCCAGGCATGTGCCCTGACTGGGAATTGAACTATGACCCCCTGGTTAATGCTCAACCACTGAACCACAACAGTACTTTCTTCTTACTCAAGCTTAAAACAACACCTTTACCTATACGACCTTTTTTAGCATCTGCTAGATAGTTATCCTTGTCACAGAGTCAGCATGTTTGGGTCATTTGTTTTTTCATAAAAGAAAAAGGTAAAACTCATGTTTAAGGTGGTAACTCTTTTAAGTATTTAGCTATAACCAGCAAATTTCTACATGGTACCAAAAAAAAAAAAAAAAAAAAAGATTGATGTGCCCCTACCTCTATCAATAGTAAGTTTTGTAAAGATGCTCCATTTGAAGACTTTGTTTTTATAGAATGAAAGTGCCCGGATAAACCCTGTGTCAGGCTAACTGAAGGCCTCACGGGGTGTCGGGGGGGGTGTGGGTGGGCAGCAGTTGGGGGAACTGTTGTAAACCAAGCCCGCAGGGAGGAACCCATGCGGCTTTCCTCAGGAGACCTGGGATGTGGGACACAGGACCTACCATGGCGTGGACAAGGTGAGGGCACTGATGTCAGTTTATTTATTAAATACTAGAGGTGGGTTCTGGCCAGGCTGGTCAGGGGGAGCGGCCGTGGGCAGTTGGCCAGCCAGCCCTGCCCCTGATCAGGATGTTGGGGGCTGATCAGGGGCTGGGCCAGCCTTGGGGTGGGGGTGCGGTCAGGCTGGTTGGCTGCCACAGTGCGTGTCATAACCACTGGTTGTTCCAGTCATTCCGCCGTTCTGGTCGCTGGGCTTTTATATATATAGACTAGATGCCCGATGCATGAAGATTCATGCAGCATGGGCCTTCCTTACCCTGGCTGACGGCACAGCCTTCGCTCCGCCCAGAGCCGCCTTTCTGCCTTCCCACGCTGCCCAGAGGCCCGGAGTGGCTGGGGCAATGTGAAACGCCTGCATCCTGCCCACCTGTGTATGCAAATTAACCCACCATATTTGTTGGGTTAATTTGCAACTCACTTCTGATTGGCTGGTGGGTGTCACGAAGGTACGGTCAATTTGCATCTTTCTCTTTTATTAGTGTAGATTAGTAGAGCTTAAATTTTTCTTCCTTCCTTAAAAAAGATAAAAATAAATCTAGATAAAAGTTCTAGAATGTTTTTTCTACATGAACGGATCCCTTGTGCACCCCATTTTGGACACTTCTGGACTGTTCAACAGTGTCATTGGCCATGCTCACAGCCCCTCAGGTTCTGTTCCTCCCACCTGCCTGGCTCCCACATAAAACTAGATCCAATGTTCCTGAGTACATCACACATTTTTGTGTCTTTCTAATGCAAGTCTTTTTGCCTGATATGCCCATCTCTAGTGGACTGGCTTAAAAACCTATTATTTCTTCAAGAGCCAACCCCCAGGGCACCCCTCCATAAACCTTGTTCTTATTGTCTGGGCAGAGTCATTCATTCAGCCACTCATCACCTATTTAGTGAGCATGGACTATATGCCGGGCACTGACCTAGGGGTTGTTGGGAATACAGCAGTGAGCCAAACAGATAAGAATCCCTCCTTCCGGACGCTCACATTCTAGTGGGAAAGAGGTTGATGTTCTAGGGTCAGTCCTTATTTCATTTACCCACAAGGCGGTTGGCCATTTACAAGTTTGTCTGCCCACAAAAGCATTTGCTCCTAAGAGCAGGGTTTCTGAGCCTGAGCTCCAAGCACAAGTCCTAGCTCAGAATAGGGGCCCAATGGATAATGGTTGGAACGAAAGGGTAATTATGCAGGTGGGTAACCCTTGTCACTACTCCAGCGAAGATTTGACACCAAATCCAGACTGAAGTCCTTCAAGCCACTGAGTTCACCACAGGCTGGCCTGTCACTCCGAGCTCGTTCTCACAAACACCATTCCTGCCAGCCTCATCCCTGCTCCTGTGAGAAGGAATTGCATGGCCCCCTGCGGCTGGCAGGAACCACTTCCACCTCCTAGTGTCCCTATATTTAGCCGTCCACTGTGACCCTGCAGCCCTCTCTTCTCCATGGCCAGAGGGAATTGCCCAGGCTGCTTTGATGGCCTGTTTTCCCAGGCCCTGTGCCTGCTTCCCAGACCCTTGGCCTCTCTGCAGGAGGTGGGGCCCCAAGCCCAGGCCCCTCTCAACTGACCGGTTCTGAATCTTAAAATAGCACCAGCACTTGGCAAGGAGAGACAGCCACCTGTAGGGACAGTGCTGGAAGTCGGGGGGAGGAGGGTAAAGGAAAACTCCCAGGTAGTACACCCTGTGTTCCCTGATCCCTTCCAAGCTTAAAGTCCTTGGCCCCTAATTCTTCCAGTGCGCATAGGCTGACTGATTGCCAAACAAGGCCTGGAGCCTCCGCTCCAACCACTCCCCACCCTTACGCAATCTGGACACGAGATGCACTATTCCACATGGGTCCCAAATGAGCTTCCCACCTCTGAGCCTCTGAAATTGGGCTTAACCCAGCCTCCTCTCTGACCCCCACCCCCAAGGAATGCCTGTGTTATATGTTGAAATCCGGTAAATCTATAGAGAGTTAGTTCAAATGCCACGTGGGCCCTGAGGCCTTCCGATGTCATGGGCTCAGGGGAGTGCTCTGCCCCAAGTCTCCCCCCAACCCTCGCACTCCCCCCGCCCCCCTGCCGGCCTGCCCACCCTATAACTGCTCGGTTTAAAACCTCCAGGCTGAAGGTGACAGGGTGCAGATTCTAGCCTCAGCTTGCTGTGTGAGTTTGGGGCTGGCTGCTGCTCCCCTAACTGCCCTCAGTTTCCCTGCCTGTGAAATGGAGAAGTTTATTATGCACCCTCCTGGCATTCTGAGCCTGTGATTCACCCTCATTTTGGTAGAGAGAACTGGCTCTGTCCCTTAGCTATTGAAGGTTTGGTCCTCTCCTCTCCCCTCTTCCTCTCCACAAAGCCGGACTCCCGGGGGCAGATGTGGACTCCCTGGGGGGTTCTCTGGCTGCCGGCTGGGGGACAGGCGCTATGGTGAGGCTGGTTTCCAACCCAGCGAGGCAGCCTCCCATGCGAGGAGGCCGCTCTCTCACCATCCATCTGGTTCAGGTTTCTCTGTTTTGTCTCGGCTGGAGCACTCAGCCCACAGGCTTGCCAACTGGAAGGAAATATCCCAACCACAGCATTTCCATGTTGTTGACTTCAGCAGGGCCCAGGCCCAAGGGCTCTGCACAGGTCACCGGGATCTCAGCAGGACGGGAGGGAATTCCAGCAGAGGGGCTCTGGAGCTTGGAGAGGGTGCTACTTCTCACTGAGGTTCCGGGGAGGCCAGAGGTGGTGCAGTGACCCCAGGCCTTGAACCCCAGTGAATCCTCAGGTGCGCCCTCTCTCCTTTCAGTAGGGATTGGAGGCGACTTCCAGGAACTTTACCATTTAAACAGAACTGTGAGAGGCCGTCTAAACCACACTGTATTCCTCAGGGCAAGGATAGCAATTATTCAGTGGTAACTTAGCCAATCAGTGTCCTCTGTGTGCCAAGCACTGTTCTAGGCACCAGGGTAAAACTGACACAGTCCCTGCCCTCATGGAACTGACCTTCCAGCAGAAAGAAGTCGAGAAATCAATAAAATATTCCAGGTAGTCGTAAGTGCTGTGAAGGAAAAGAGTGAGACGAGGGAAAGACGGGGACACTGGAATCGAGTCTATTTTTAAAAAGCCAGTCTGAAAGGCCTGTCTCTGGAGGTTGACATTGGAGTCCAGACCAGGAGGATGTGGGAGAGATCCATGGGAATATCTGGAGGAGGAATAGGCCAGAGAGAGAAAACAGCTGCAGCAAAGGCCCTGGGGCAGGATGTCACCAGGAGCGACACGGGGACAGCCAAAAATGTCAGTGAGGCTGCAGCAGCGTGAGCGAGGTGGGGAGGACAGAGATACAACAAGAGTGTATCAGGGCTGAGGAGTGTCTTAATTTTGTTGATTATAATCCACAGTAAGAAATAAATTTGATATTACAATTCAGTACAAACATACAAATACAAAACAAAAAAACAAAACAAAAAAAAACCCAACACACCAAAGTAATCATTTCATGAAACATACCTAGTTACTATGGGTATACACTCTATTTTATTTTATGTAAATAAAGTAATGCTGGTCATGATCCTTAAATTGATTTCCTGACCTAGGAAAGGGTCATGGCCCACAGTTTGCAGAACACGGACATGGTCCCTATAGACCATCGTAAAGAGTGAGCTGGGAGTCATTGGGAAAGTTTGAGCAGAGGAGTGATGTGGCCCATTTGCTTTTTTGTACCATTTCTTTTAGCATTCATACCTAATTTACACCCAGTAAAAGACACCCTTTCTAGAGTACAGTTCTGAAAGGGGTCAGACAGGCTGCTGAGTTGAGACGAGCCTGGAGGAGGCAGAGGTGGCCTCAGTGGGGATCAGTGAGAGGCTGTTGAAATAGCCCCGGTGAGATGGTGGTGGCCCAGAGCAGGGTTGTGGCTCAGATCAGAGTGCGTTTCTGAAGGCTGAGCTGATTGGACTTGCTGACATTTGCATGTGGGGTGTGAGAAACAGTGAGGGCTAAAGAATGACTGCCAGGTTCCTGGTCTGGGCAATGAGCCGTGGGAGACAGAAGAGAATAAAGTTTGGAGAGAACATCACAAGTTTTGGTTCAGACAAGCTAAGTGTGAAAGTCAAGGGGTTCACTAGTTGGGGATGGTGAGGAGTCTGAGAGAGAGGTCCAGCCTGGAGATTTGCACGTGGGCGTCTGTGGGATCTGGCGACACTGAGAGCCATGGCCGCCTGAGATGGCCAAGCCAGTTGGATGGAAAGAGCCTGCAGCAAGGCCACATGGAGGGGGTGGATGGTAATGGTCAGGAGTTCTCAGCAGGAGAGGGAAAATTAGCTGCTCCAGGGTGGGCAGAGACACAGGGGTCAGTGAACAAAACGCCTCTAGATCTAAGAGGGTGAGACCAGCTGTGCTCAGCTGAACAAGATGAGGGAAGAAAATGGATCTTTGTAGCGGGCTTAGACTTGTACAGGAGACACTGGGGGCATAGTAGGTTTCTGAACAGCAAGTGGTTTGAGTTGAGCTATGCTTTAGAAAGATTAATAATAATTACTATTTATTATTATATTATACTAGAGGCCCCATGCATGAAATTCGTGCATGGGGGGGTGGTGTCCCTCAGCCCAGCCAGCACCCTCTCCAATCTGGGACCCCTCGAGGGATGTCCTGGTGGAATCGGACCTAAACGGGCAGTCGGACATCCCTCTCATAATCCAGGACTGTTGGCTCCCAACTGCTCACCTGTCTGCCTGCCTGATTGCCCCTAACAGCTTCTGCCTGCCAACCTGATCATCCCCTAACCACTCCATTGCCAGCCTGGTTGCCCCAACTGCCCTTCCCTGCCAGCCTGGCCACCCCTAACTGTCCTCCCCTGACAGCCTGGTTGCCCCTAACTGCCCTCCCCTGCAGGCCTGGTCTCCACCAACTGCCCTCCCTTGCAGGCCTGATCACTCCCAACTGCCCTTCCCTACAGGCCTGGTCCCTCCCAACTGCCCTCCCCTGCAGGGCTGGTTGCCCCCAACTGACCTCCCCTGCTGGCCATCTTCTGCAGCCATCTTGTGTCCACATGGGGACAGCCATCTTTGAACAGATGAGGGTGGCCATCTTGTGTGTTGCAGTGATGGTCAATTTGCATATTACTCTTTTATTAGATAGGACTAGAGGCCCAATGCACGAAATTCATGCAAGAGTAGGCCTTCCTTCCCCTGGTTGCCGGCACTGGCTTCCCTCTGGCACCTGGGACCTGGGCTTCCTTAGCAGCCCTGGCTTCGTCCAGAAGGTCATCTGGTCTAATTAGCATATTACACTTTTATTATTATAGGTTATTTATTATTTACCATTGATTGAACCTTTGCTCTGGCCAGGCCCTGTGCTAGTACATTATATGTATTAACTCGTTAATTTTCCCGTCAACCCTTTGTGACAGATACTACTATTATTTCTGACTTACAGGTGAAGATACTGAGAGGTTCAGTGACTTACCCAAGTTCACACAGCCAGAAAGAGGTGGAGCTGGGCCTAGGGGTATGTTGTCTGTGACCTGTGAAGTTGGCAGCAGGACCACTTGATTCTGGTGGCTCTGTTCCTCTGCCTTTGGCTGCTCCTGGTGTCATGCCCTGGGCACCGCCACCACCCTGTGCCTCCTGATCTAGTGGCCAGCGCAGCCCAAGAGGCTCCTGGGTGGGGTTTGGCAGGACTGTGGGCCTTTGTTTTTTTGGCTGGCTTGGCCTCCCCTGGGCCTGCTCCCTTGCCCAAAGTGGTTAGTTTTTTGAGGAATCTGTCGCCATCTGATCCCCATGTGCTGCCTGTGGGTCTGTCTGAGGCACACAGGATTCCATTCCAGCCCAGAGTAATGGTTACCAGAGGTGGGCAAGTCCAGGGAGGGAGGCGAGGGGAAGGGCTGGAGCATGGCTCACAGCAGCCAGCAGGGCCTTTGGTGACTTGGAGAGAGGGGGCATGAGACAGAGGGTGACAGAGAGACAGAGGGAGACACTGAGACAGAGCAGGGGCAAGGCAGAATGAGTTAAAGCAGATGTGACAGTGGGAGGCAGTCAAATGCAGTGACAGACAGAGAGCAGGCTGGGAGAGACAGGCATTGAGGGGTGGACCCGGGGAGGGAGCAGAGAGCTGGGAAGACTCGACAGAGGAAGGAGAGATGGCAAAGGAGAGCAAGAGAGGGAGCGAGGAGGAGGGGATGGAGAGGGGCAGCCTCAACAGGCATAGAACAAGGCTGAGAAAATGCCAGGCTGGAGGAGCTGGGAGGCTGGCAGGACATGGGACGTCTCGGAGCAGCTGGAGCTCCCGAGCCCAGATGGCACTGCAGCCAGTCCTGGGGCAGCCACGCCAGCCAATGTCACACAGGGAGATGCTGGCTCTTGCCCACTGACCTTTCAGAGCCCAGTCCCTGCCTTGCACAACCTACCAAGGACACGCTTCCTCTTGCCTCCCTTCTGGAACGGGGCCTTAGAGCTCCTGGCCCCTCCTCCCCAGTCACCTGCCCACAGGCTCCAGGAAACCATTTCTCTGCGGTGGTCCTGGGAGGTAGGAGGAGCACAGGACATGAGCCTTGGTCCTGTACCTGCCTCTGTTCACCACACAACCTCATGCACCTTCCCTCCCCTCCTGCATCTGTGGAAAGGGCTGGGCTCGCCCCTCCAGCTCTGTGTTCTGAGCCAGCAGCAAAACTGGGCAACACAGATGACGGACTCAGGACACGGCCTCTTCTCCCACCCACTGGGTCCCTCCCTCATCTTTTCCCTCACTTCCTCTCCTTTTCCTTCCCTTCCTTCCTTCATGCCTTCTTTCCTTTCCCTTTTCTGTCTTACCCTTTTCTCTTTCCCTTTTAACTCCATTATTCCCTCCCTTCCTTTCTCCATTCCTTTCCCCTAGCTTGCCCCAGCTTGTATCTCTCTGTCCAACCCCTATGTCCACACAGAGTTGGACAGTTCAACTCTGGACACTGACCCCAAGACGAACAGAGGCTGACATAATCACACATTTCCCATGTTAGAGTTCGGGACGTCCAGAGAGCCCAGAGAAGGACAGAGACTTGCCCAAGGTAACACAAGCAATCATAGCCTGACTCACTTTCTATTTGGCGTCGGTCCATCCTGGGTGGGTGGGACTGGAGACTCTATAACTCCCACATCTGGGGTGAGGGCAGCCTCAACCAGACCTTTGAAGGCCAGGGAAAGTCTAGTGATGGCTAGTCAGAGTGAGGTCACTGATGGGACCCATGTGTTCAGGCCTTATCTCCCCTCCAGCCCTCCCCACCCAGCCCCTAGAGGACTGCGGTGTGTCAGTCCAGGCTCTGAGCCCAGAAGTGATGAATGTGGAAAAAAGGAGTGACAATGGCCCCCACCCTGGCCATCTTAGGTCTGTTGTCACAGGAGGTGACGGAGGGGGAGCTCTGAAAGGATCGAGCCTTAGGCTAGAGTGGTACCAGCTTGATGCAGCTCCATGGCCTCAGGTAAGCTCAGACTGGTCCAAAACTGAGTCCTTCCGACTTGCCAAGCCAGCCCCACACTCTATACGCCATTTCCTTGCAATCTTCTCTCAATGTTCATCACTGTGGCTCTGCTTCTCTGATGGGCCCCCAACTAATATACCATCGACATGGGACTGTGTGCACTAGCCCTTGTTCCTCACCATTCCCTCCCAAACACTTTTTCATATTGGTTGCAGAATAGTCTATTGTGTTGATGCATCATAATTTATTAAGCCAACCCCCCTTGCTGGATATTCAGGGTACTTCTTAACATCCATATCTATCTATACCTATACCTATACCTATACCTATACCTATACCTATACCTATACCTATACCTATATCTATACCTATATCTACATTTTATCTATGTCATCTATATCTATATCTATACTTTTGAAACTGTCATGAGCATCATCACATAGTTTGAAAGTTTTTTCAAAGAGCCCCTCCCCCAGCTGGGGTGGAGGAGGGGGCTGAGGCTGACCCGTGGACGGCCTCTCCCATAGCAGCCCAGCCTCAGCTTCTCTCCTCCCTCTCTCTATCCAAGAGCTCCTGCCAGCAGCAGAGGACCTGTGCCCGAGATCCTGGACCCCCAGGGGTGGAGGCTGGACAAACACCCCAGGCTCCTGCTTGCCAGCTTTAAAGGCCTGGCGCATGTTCTGTACACCAGCTCAGAGGGTGTCCCCAGCAGTGACCTGCCCATCGAGGTACTCTTCCTTGGGTTCTCCCCATCCCTGTTTCCTGGTGTTTCCTCCTGAAAGAAGCACCTGCACCTCAGTCCGTGGCTCAGGGTCTGCTTCAGGAACCCACTTGAGGATGGGATTTGTGAACACTTTCTTTCAAAGGCTCAGCACCACCAGTGGAAAAGGGGCCACAACTGGCTTATTTCTTCTCAAAATCCCTTGAGTCCACTTCCCCCAGAGACCACCTCAGCCTTCATGATGCAGCAAGGTAAGCAGAGCACTGGCTTCCGAGACAGGCAGCCAAAGCACCAGCCTTCGAAAGTCACTTTACCTCCTAAGCCTCAATTTCCTCATCTGGAAATGGCCAGCTGGGCTTCATGTAGCCCAAGATCTAAAGGGAACTACATACAGTCCAACCACTTCCTTCCCACCCCAGACCCTGCCCCCTTGGCACCTGCCTCCTCTCTGTGGCTAGCTGAGGAGAGCTGTGTCCAAAAGCCACATCCCTCACGCTTCCCTGTCCTCTAACAACCCCCACTCACTCCAAACCAGGAGCTGTGCTGGGGGCCGTGCGCTGATGATGTTATGAATCCCCAACAACTCTGGGAGGCAGGTGCAACGGTGATGCCCATTTCATAAATGAAGAAACTGAGGTGCAGAGAAGAGGGGACTTGCCTGTGTGGCTAGTGTGACACAGAGCCTGGTTTCATGTCCAGATCTCTCTGGCTCCAAAAGCCATGCTCTTAAGTGTCACATGACCCTGCTCTTCGCCCTGGGAGCCCTCTTGAGAGAAGAGGGGATTCCTTGGAGCTGACTCAGGGCCTGGGACCAGGAAAAGCCACATCCCTGGGGCCTGCGGGGATGGAGAAAGTGACACCATGGAAGTTCCCACACAGCCTTGAGGTTCTAACCAGCTGGGAGCTCCAGGCTGAGCAGGGTGCTGCAGGCTTCGCGGCTGCCCTCCCGCGATGACACAGGCCCCTTGTCTGGGGCAGCTTCCTGGGAGGCTGCGTGACACGCAGGGAGTTGGGGAGAAGTGAGTGAATTCCCTCTGTGGGTCTGGAACCCAAGGTCATCTGCAAGCAGACATTCCTCAGGGGCTGAGGTGGAGAGGAATTCAGGGTGAATTCCAAGGCTGCTTTTCCTGGGAGCCACCAGGAGGAACATGTCCTGGGAATGGCCTTTCTGAGTTCCAAAGCAGCTGTCCAATCAAGTACCATGCGAGCCACATACTATGTTCTGTTTCCCCGGTTGCCACAGGATGAGAGTGAAAAACACACCAGGTGAACTTAATTTTAATAATACATTTGTTTAATCTATCAAATCTGTTCAGTGCCTCTCCTCTTGCTTCCAGTGGCTTGCTGGCAACCTTCGGTGTCCTTGGCACGTAGAAGCATCATCTTAGCCTCTGCCTGCATCTTCACATGGCATTTCCCTGTGCAAGTCTAGGTCCAAATTCTCCCTTTAGGTAAAGACACCAGTTACGCTGGATTAGGACCCACCCCAATGAGCTCATTTTACCTTGACTACCTCGTAGACATCCAGTCTCCACGTAAGGTCATATTCTGAGGGGCTACGGATCGAGACTCCATAGGCATTTGCAGGAGACAAAACTCAACCCTAACACAAGGTAATACAAAACCAGTGTGGTGGGGAGGTTTGAGGATCCATGCACAATACTCTCCAGGCTCTGCGCCCCACCAGACCGTGGGGACCGACGTACAGCCACTAAGATGGACCTGGCTGCACATGGAATCCCAGAGGAGCTTTCATAGAATGCTGGTGCCCAGGCCCCACCCATGATCCTAGTTGAACTGGCCTGGGGTGTGGCCCCGGCATGGGGATTTTTGAAGGTGGGATGAGGATCTTGGTACTAAATCTGGATTCATGGAATCCACTGCCTCATCAGCAAACCCTTGCTTGGTTGGCACAGCTGCCCTGGCCCTCCCCAAATCCAGGCTGCTCAGGGTGGGAACTCTGCGGGCAGACAATGGAACAAAGAGGCTTTGTCCCAGCCCCACACCCCAGGGTGGAGCCTGTGAACCTGGGCTGTACCTGAGCAGGAGGACCTTCCCAGGCTGTGGCTGTGGGAGGAGCAGGGATTACAAAATTACCGCTTTCCTGGGGATTATGCCCAGGAAGTCCCTGCCTAAGGCCTGTGATAGGGAAGGGGAGGGAGCCTTCAGGCCAAACCTAGAGGGGGTCAGAGAATGAGCTGGTGAAAAGGGAAGGAGGGGAGGGCCTGTCCCCAGAAGGGGAGAGAGAAAGACTGTGGAGTGGAGTGTGGTGGCCTCTGAGGTCACACATACGGGCATTCAAATCCTGACCTTGCCACCTACCAACAGGGGGATCTTTGACAAGTGGAAAACTTATTCTAAGTCTCAGCTTCCACATCTGTAAAATGGGGATGGTAGACACAATGCCTAAACCCTGTTCGTGTGTGTGAGTGTGTGTGTGAGTGTGTGTGTGTGTGTGTGTGTGTGTGTGTGTGTGTGTGTGTGTGTGGCGGTGATGGTATTGTGAGAATAAACATCAGAACTGGCCATAACAGTGTGTTACCTCAGTTTCAATCTTCTCCATCCATGAGCTGAATCACTCCCACAGCTCTGCACCTCCCACCCTTGCTGAAGACATGGCCCTGGGGTCACACTTGCAGTTTCACACCTGTCTCCTTCCCATGACACCAAGGATCTGGGGGGAGGGGCCTGGGTCTTGTTCTGTGTCCCCGACCCAAGGTTTATGCTCAAGCAACAGTAGGTCCTTCTGAGAACCGCAGCTTGGCGGAGATAAGCATCTCTCCAGGTTCTCAAGAAGTACCTCGCAGCACTGAGCAGCCCATTTGGGTGCAAGGCCACACCTGAAATGTGCTTGCCCCTGAAAGATGCTGGGAAGCCTGCAGCTGCAGGATGGACAGACGTAAGTGCAGCACTTCCCGGCAGGGGCCACTCCACCCAGCTGTTCACAGGAGACTGAGTCTGTTGAGCAGCTGTGCTCGGTCCTTACCTACACCTCCTCCCTGGCTCCTCGCAACAGCCTGATGGGGCGGCTGCTTTATTCACGCCTGCTTTGCAGATGAGGAGACAGAGCTGGAAGGAGAGGAGCACTTGCCACAGCTTGTCCACACCGCAGGCCACTCCCCTGCAGGGCAGAGGGGTGGGGATCTCATCTCCTTCCTGCAGGCCCAGCGAGGTGCCACCACGTCTACCTGGCTTTGACTGTTCACCAGACTGGGAGCCCCTGGAAGGCAGGTCCCCAGCCCAGCACAGGACCTGGCACAGACTAGGGCTCATTAAGTACACGAGTGAGTGAATGAGTGAGCGAGTGAATGAGTGAGTGAGTGAATGAATGAGTGAGTGAATGAATGAGAGGAAGCCAGGAGCCCTATCTTTCAGGGTCTGGTGGACAAGCAGACAAAATGTTCAGGGAGCAGAGGGCCTTGGGAAGCACTGTTCCCCCTCCTCATGCACGGGGAACTGCTCACCCAGCCTCCTGGCTCAGGGAGGTGAGGGCTGAGGCTGATAACAGAAGGGGCCTTGGAACTGTGGGAGAAAGTGTCCCTTTGTGTCGCTTTGTACAAGGAGGGAGCCAAGGCCCAGAAGGGGCAAGAACTTGGCTAGGCCACGCAGCTAGTTAGCAGCAGAGCAGGTTTAGAGGCCGGGCTTCCCCGCTCCCCTCTCCCCACTGGCCGGAGTCTCTCCTCAGCATCTCGCTCTTATGGCTGTGCTGTAATTCTCCTGATCATGCAATACTGCTCTTCAGGAAGTGTCCTGGAGCTGCCGGCCTGTGCCAATGCGGGAGCAATACCAGCAACTTTTGGGTGCATCACACTTGACCTGGGAAACAAAGATGGGATGAATAGAATGTTAAAAAAAAAAAAAAAATGTAGCAGCACAGGGCAGGGCAGGAAGGACCAGATCAGCCCACCCAGGGCCATAAATCTCTGAGAAAGGATGTGCGGGCCTTGAAGAAGCCCCCAACCTCAGTGCAAGACCAGGGGCATGAGAGCAGGGGTCTGCAAACCTGGATTTGAGCCCAGCTCTGCCATTCCCCTGTGGCAGGTCCCTTCCTCTTAGAGCCTTGGTTTCCTGGGAAGAGACAAGCTCTACCTTAGGCTTCTGAGGATGTCATTCATACCCATAAATTGCCCAGCTCAGAACTGAATATTTCCAGCACCCTCTGCCCTTTACACTCACCCCAATCCTCTTTAAAAAAAAAAAATGCTCACCCAAGGATATGTTTTTATTGATTTTTTAGAGAGAGAGGGAAGAAGGGAGAGAAACATCGATGTGAGAGAGAAACATCAATCAGTTGCCTCCCATACAAGACCCCACTGAGGATCAAACCCGCAATCTAGGTATGAGCCCTGACTGGGAATCGAACCCATAACCGTTTGGTGTATGGGATGATGCTCCAACTAACTGAGCCACCCAGACAGGGCTCACCTCTTGAACTCCTGCCCCTCCAACCCTGAACAGAGGCGGGAAGGAGGGTCCCAGCCCCATGCTCCAGGACTGACTATGGCTCCCCGCCTGCCCGGGCTCTGGCTTGAGTTCCTCATAAGTGCCAGGAGCTAAATGCCTTTCCTGGTTTGCATTTATTTCATATTCTAGTGAGGGGAGAATTATTAACATCATTCCACAGAAAAAGAAACTGGGGTTCAGAGAGCAACTCCCGCAGTGTGTCAGGGCTGCGTAACTCCCAAACCATGACCGCCCCACTCCACCATGTGTTTGGGTTGTCTGCAGCCGACCCTGCCCCCCTAGGCCACTGCCCTCCATCCTTCTGCCACACTTCATTCTGGGAGCCAGATTCAGCCCTGCAACTCGGCCAGCTGCCTGGGCTGTTACCTGCACAAGCTTCCCACAGCCCTGCTGTCCTGTTACCATGAGGCCACCCACCACACACACCTGTAGGTGCCTAGCTCACCTGGACATCGCTAGTGCCTGGATACTGCTGGGTCCTCTGCTCCCCACTCTGGTGAGTAAACCTCAAAAAGGGAGTGGCCTTGTCTGCCTTTGTTGTGCTGTATCCACTACGCATGGCACATGCTCAGGGCTCCACGAACATTTGCATGAATAAGAATAAATGGCCCAGCCAGTGTGGCTCAGTGATGGAGCATTGACCTATGCACCAGGAGGTCATTGGTTCAATTCCTGGTCAGGGCACATGCCCAGGTTGCGGGCTCAGTCCTCGGCGGGGGGTGTGCATGAGGCAGCCGATCGATGTTTCTGTCTCTCCCTCTCCTTTCCTCTCTCTCTAAAAAGCAATAAAAACACACTTTAAAAAGAAAAGAATAAATGACTCCGTCAAACAGCCCTGGCATCTACAGCCAGCTCTGGCTGTGCAGGACCATGCCACCCCAGAGCTGGAGCCAGGAAGCCTGAGCAGTGGCCAGGATAGTGTCTGCAGCTGGATTCCACAGGTGGGACAGAAAGTGGAGGCCGGAAGCAGATTCAGAGGAAGGGGCAGGAGGTAAAGGGTTCTGGAAACCACAACCAGGAAGGATGGCTCGGGGAGGTGGAGTAGCCTGGAGTTATCCTACAGAAGACTGCAGAGGGGTCTGCCCATTCATTCATTCATTTGTTCAATAAACTTTGCTGAGCAGTCTTCCCATGCCACGCTCTGTGCTGCATGCTGGGGCACAGAGATGAATCCACCCTACCCCTGTCCTGGAGAATCCTCCAGTAAGCGGGAGGTGGAACTGGGCCAGACAAGAGCCTCTCCCCCATTCCACGTCCCCTACTATTGTGAATGGGCTGGAAGCCCAGACCAAGACGGCTGGCTGACAGCCTACAGGGATTGGGCAGGGGGCAAGTGATGCCCTGTGACTGAGCAGCCAGGTGGACGGTGATAGCCCAACAGAAATGGGGAACATGAGAACACCCAGAAGAACATGGGGAGCCAAGAGAGGGTCTGTGTGGGACATGTGGGATTTGAGGTGCTGGTCAGGCATCCCAGGGACTTCCAGGAGGACCAGACAGATGGGTCAGGTGATCCCAGAGGGCTCCAGGCAGGGACAGAGCCTTGGACACTGCCAGGGTAGAGATGGTTCCCCATCCCTTCGAAGCACCTGTGGGAGAAGAGTTGACAATCCTGACGGAGAGGAAGCCCAGGCCACTTCCTCCCTCTGCTTGGAGCTCGTGGATGAAAAACAGGAAACGAATGCTGTGACTCGGGCACCGGCCGAGTTTCACTCACATCTAGTTTCTAGGAAACAGTATGTGGCCTCAGACTAGGTTGGGGTTTTCTCAGCGAAGTCTTTCTGGAAACGCCATGCTTTTCTCAGGAAAAACCATGTCCTGTTGGCCCCCCAGGCTAAGGGGTAACAGTGAGAAGAGGCCCCACTATTCTATCCTACCCCCTAACCCAGCAGGCCTCTAAGAGACCAAGGGTTGGCAATGGCTGATTTCCTAAGCATCTACTATGTGCTACAGGTAGAAATAAATTGAATACATCAGTTATCACAATAACAAGAAGAAGATTGTTAAAGTAAGTAAAAACTTTAGCTCAAAGAGCACAAAAAAGTCAAAAGTCAAAAGATGGGACAGACAAATATTAACCAAAAGGAATCTGGACTAGCCAGATTAATATTGGACAAGACAGGCTTGAAGATGGAAGCATTACTGGAGATAAATTAAGCCATTACAAAATGATTTGATTCAATTCACCAGGAAGATATAAAACTGTTTAACTCATATGCACATAATAACATAACTTAATAGATCTAATAGATGTATAATATATACATGTAATATATACATATACAATATATATAGTAGGAAATCTATCAGGATCTGATAGATTATGTAAAAAAAAGACAAAAAAACAAAAGCATCAGTAAGACTTTAGAGACCTAATGCATGGACACAGAACCCTGCATCCAATGACTGAAGAATTAGCCCAGCGTAAAGCACATATGGACAGCCTTTGCACACTGATACTGCATGGGCTATGAAGCAAGTATCAACAAATTCCAAAGAATCTGTTTCATCACAAACCACGTTCTCTGACACAGGGCTCAACATTAAACAAATCTATCAAAGAACTGCTCTTTATTAACAGATTAAAAGAGAAAAAAATAGAATTATTTCAATAAATATATAGAAAACATAAAATTCAACATATCCATCCATGGTTAAAAAATGCAACTCCTAGCAAATTAGTAATATAAACTAACATTCTAAACCTGATATCTACCAAAACAAAAATCTGAAATGTTAAAAATATTTATTTTAAAAACAGGAATAGGATAAGGATGCCTACTATTGCCATTTCTATTCAACACAGTACTAGTGACTCCAGAAAATTGAATAAGACAAAAGAGAAATAGACTCTCCCTAGCCGGTTTGGCTCAGTGGATAGAGCATCATCCTACGGACTGAAGGGCCCCTGGTTCAATTCCGGTCAAGGGCACATGCCCAGGTTGTGGGCTCCATCCTCAGTAGGGGCGAGGCATCGAGGCAGCCGATCAGTGATTCTCTAATCATTGATGTTTCTTTCTCTCTCTCCTTCTCCCTTCCTCTCTGAAATCAATAAAAAAATATATTTTAAAAAAGAGAGAGAAATAAACTTATAAGGACTGAAAAGGGAGAAACAAAACTGTGTTATGATTTGTATTATGATTTAATGTGACTTTTACATAGAAAAGCAAAATAATCTACAAACCATTAGATTTTAGAGAGTTTAGCAATTTGTCTGATGTAAAATCAATATGCAAAAGCCAATTGCAGCCAAAACTGGTTTGGCTCAGTGGATAGAGCGTCAGCCTGCGGACTGAAAGGTCCCAGGTTTGATTCCGGTCAGGGGCATGTACCTGGGTTGCAGGCACATGCCCAGTAGGGGGCGTGCAGGAGGCAGCTGATCGATGTTTCTAACTCTCTATCTCTCTCCCTTCCTCTCTGTAAAAAAATCAATAAAATGTATTTTAAAAAAAAGCCAATTGCACTTCTATATACCACCATTTTCCCATTTTTTCCGTTAGAAAACTGTACTTTTAAAAGGTAATTTGTGCTAGCAATAAAAATACACAATATATTTTAATAAGTCTAACAAAAAACGTGCAATATTGATAATAAAACATCAATGGAAGGCATTAGAGGAGACCTAAAGGAACAGAGAGGCCCACCACACTCATGAACAGGAAGGCTCACTATCCTGAAGACGCCAATTCTCCCCAAATTGATCTGAAGACTCAGTGCAATCTCACACAAAATGCCCAATGACCTTTCTCACTGTTCCCTCATGATTAGATTCATATGGAAGGAAAAGGCCCAGGACAGGTTCCCATTGACCAAAGATGGGATCATTTGAAAATCAACAACAATAATAACAAATAGATTTAAAGCATAAAAAATGATAAGCTCATAATAATAATTTAAAAATCCTTCTTCATCACATTTAGAGGATGCTAGGAAAGTAGCTCATTATTCTGAAAACTGGCAAGTCAAAGGAAAGACTCAGACATTTATCCTGACTTCCTAATTAAATTGTGCCTCACGAAAATGAACCAGTGTAGTTGATGCAAGGGAAGTTTTTTGTTTTGAATACAGGAATTCTAGCTAATAAACAAAGAATAGAATTAGAATATCACTATTTCACATTTCCTTAGAGATGCCTGATTACAGGATAGGGACAGGAAATGTCCAAGAACATCTTGTTATGCCAGAAAGTAAGGAAGTAGTCTAAGAATGATGGGGGCTTTTCAGAAGGATACAAGAGCCAGCTTGAAGTGACTCCCACTGTTACATAAGGTTATAAAACAAAACCTTAAGTTCATACTGCTATAAATAAATAAACTGAAAGTTTGATGAGGAATGGTGTATTTGCAGCATTTCAAAGATTCTCTCTATAAGATCACAAAGGAGAAAAGAAGAATTTCACACGGAGAAAACTGGCAGACATCACCTTAATCGTCAGCAGCAATGGGGCAGGTCAAAATCAAACACCTGAGGATGCGACAAGAAAAGCACAGGGTCACTCCCGTGATATTCCTGCCAAAGACGGGTCATCACCACCAAACGTCAGACAGACTCGAAATGAGGGAGAGCTACGAAATAACTTCCAAATTGTTAAATTTTAAAAAGTCAGGTAAGGCGGTGAGCACACTATGCAATATACAGATGATGTAGTATAGAACTGTACACTTGAAACCTATGTAATCTTATTAACCAATGTCACCCCAATACATTTAATTAAAAATGTTTTTCAAGTGAAAGTTGGTAAACTTTTCCCGACTGAAGGAATCTGAAGAGCCATCACTAAATACAGTACGTGTGTCTGAAATTGGACGCTGAGGCTGTAAAAGACATTATTACGACAATTGACCCCTTGAATGGGGTCCAAGGAGTAGATGATAGCAATGACTCTGCTAACCTGCTGGTTTTGATGGCCGTACTGTAGTTATAGAGAAGACAGTCCTTGTTTGTAGGAAATGTTACAGATTCGGGGGTGCTGGGAAACCGGGACCACAGCTCACTCTCAAAAGGTTCACAGGAAGGAGGGTTCTTTGTAATGTACTTGCAACTTTTCGCGTTTGTGATTGCTTCGAAATTAAGAAGAATTTTAAGAAACAATCAAAGGCAGTGCCTGCATCTTGTTTTGGATCCTTATTCAAGCAAACGCATTAAAAGACAACCAGGGAAACATAACGCATTGGACATTTGATTATATTAGAAAAACATTCGTTTTTTGAGGTGTGAGAGTGTTCGTCTCTTGGAAAGTGATCGTATAGACCTCGAGGCTTGTTGTGAAGCCCAAATGGAATGATGTTTATGGAAGTGTCTGGAATGTACCAGGCATGGTTGGCTCTCAGTGAATATTCGTGTCCTCTCCTCCCATTTCTAAGGGCTTCTCAGGGACGCCCAGCCCTGCTACCCAGGAGCACGGAAGCCCCTTGAGGGCAGGGCTGTGTCATGTACTTTATTTCTCCGCGGTGGTCCCTGCAGCTGTCCTGCCAGCAGCACCATGTCTGACATGATTGACCCCTGGGAAAGGACAGCCTGATACCAAAAGAAAGCCAGTCACCGCTGGGAAAGCCGTGGGAGTCTCCTCACTCATGTCATGAAGCGAAGTCTTGACCCTCAAGAAAGGAACTAAAAGGACAGAAACAGAACTTCTCAGTGGGGGGCCGGGCATATTCTTATTCCCTTTCCCTCTCTTTGGAGTCTGGCCCCATTGAGATTTGGAAATGTTTATTTATTATTTATTATTTTTTGGTGGGAAAACAGAGTAAGATAAAATATTTCCTTGTGTCTGGAGAGCTATTTTGAGCCAGGCCAGCCGAGTGATGCTCCTGGTGATGGACGCTGGCTGACCCAGGCTGGACCCCGGCCTTCCGGCCTCTCTCCCTCCCAGGCCCCATAGTCCTGGCAGCAATGCAGCCTACGGGAGCCTGGTTCCACCCCCAGCCAGTGACTCATCCAGGGTGATCTTGAGGAAGCCTTTGGTGATCCTTAGACCTTATCTGCCAAAGGGGAGGCTCGGGCTGTTCCCATCTGGGATTCTGACAGGGCCACTCAAACTGTGGATACAAATGTGCTGAAGAGATATTGAGGGTATAGACAAACAACAGACTTCTACACAGCCTGTCCAGCTCAAGATCCCAGAGGTGGACAGGACCTCACGGGAGGTTGCTCCGACCCCCATAAGCCTCCTTACATCAAGCTGTGCCCCTTCTGACCACCTCCTCTCAGTGGCCAAACTGTACTTCTGAACAATCTGATTTGGCCCAAAACCTGCCCGATTCTTTATCAGACTCACAATACTCCTCCAAAAAGTCTAATTGCACCTGAGGGCTGCAGGCCCCGCCAGAGCTGGACACCCCCTCCTCTGCTCACCCAGCCCACTCTTTCTTTGTTCTCTGAAGCCAGGCTGGCCTCTGTCTGCTCCTCAAATCATTGACGAGTCACCCAGGAGTTCCACAGGCTTCGTCTTAGTTCATCCTCACCATGACCTTCAAAGCAAGTGTTCCTTCCAGGGCTAAGAGTTGGGTGGAAGTGATGTTTGCAAATGTGTCTGCCACACAATAGAACCTTAATAAATGTTGGTTTTCTTCCTTCCTTATGAGCACACACCCTCTTTTCTTTACAAAACCCCAGTGGCATCCACATAAATCTCACTCCAACAGCTGCTGCTATTGGGTGGGTGTGAGGGGGAGGGGCAGGAAGCCCAGGGGCCCACACCAGCCAGTGGGCCAGGCCCCAGGCTGGGAGGCTCTTGGGAGCCCTGCTCTCTCCTGCTCCCCTGGCCTGTGCTGAGGGGCTGGGTAACTGTGCAATGAGCTCCCCGCATCCCCAGTGGAGATGGGACTGTGTCTCCTGCAAATTGGAAGAGGGTGCTCCTGAGCAAGTCCCAGCAGGAGGAAGGAGCTACCTGAGATCTCTGGATCCTGAAAGTGGAGCAGGAGCAGGTGGTGGGGGGAATCCCAGAGAAGGAGGAAACACCCCCAAGGAGGAGTTTTGAGAACCTCTGGACAGCCCTGGGATGAGGAAAAGGAGGCATCCCAGAGCCCAGCAGCCTACAAGGGTCAGACCTGGAAGCTCTTAGGGCTCCTCCAGGCCCTTCTTCTTAAAATGTGGTCACAGTGCCAGCAGCATCAGCAGAGTCTGGAAGCTTGTCAGGAATGCAGAGCCTCAGGCCCTGCTCCAGACCTGCCAACTCAGAATGTGCCTACTAACAAGACCCCGTGCTTCACAAGCACATGAAAGTCCAAGAAGTGCTGTGTGCAGCAATGCCAGGGACCGAGGCCCCAAAAGGAGGGACTGCCCAGTTTCTCCCAGTGAGTCAGCAGCGGCACTGAGCCTGGGGTCCAGAACTCCCGACACCATCCTTAGACTAACTCTGCCTCATCCTGGCCCTCCACTCAGGAAGCTGTCCCCCCTCTCTGAGTGTGTTTAGGACAGAAAACACTGAAACTGGGGCAGAAGGGCCCTGTTGGGGGGCAGGGGCTGGAATCTGTTCCGGGCTCTGTTACCAGCTGGAGGTGTAAGCTGTGCTCCCAGAGCCCTGGCTTCCCTGCAGTTCTCTGAGGTGGACTGGGGTGGGCAGTACAAGCAACTACATTCGCTTTCCGCACAGCTGCCTGATGAGGCAGGCAGGACAAGAAATCTCACCCCATTCTACTTATGGGGAAACTGAGGCCTGTTGGTAGACTACCCGAGCAGCTGCCATCCCCCGCTGCCCTTCTCGGGTCTGCACGGCTCAGACGACTCTGAACTGTGCTCCCTCGACCCAGCCTTCCTCTCCAGTGGTTCTTTGCACTCCTGTCAGTTATCAGAGGCCCTGGCTCGGCTGACAGCCAGCGTGTCTGCTGCTGCTGCTTGGATGTTCACATTCCTGGGCTGTGACAGGGAACACACCCCGAGCCCAGGCTGGGGGCACCCAGAGGGGTTCCGCTTGGCTGCAACCCCTGGGGCCTGGCTGTCTGGAGAGTGTCAGGAAGCAAAGAACTTTCCTTCTCACTGATGGGGGCAGGGGAGATGCTTCTAGAGGCTGAAATTGCCAGAGCTGAGTAGGGCGCAGACTCCGGCCGGTTGGCCCTGAGGCAAAGCCTAGCTAGTCCTGTGGACTGGGTGACAGGGAGTGTGAGAGGGCAGGGACATGCCCAGGGTCAGTGGCTAATCAGAGGAAAACTGAGCAGCAAGACTGAAAGACCTCAGGTTAAAAGCCAGAGCTGCTTGGATTTTTGTCCAAGCTCTGACATTTCTTTGTTGTGTGACTGGGGCAACTCACCTATCATCTCTGACCTTCCGTTTCTTCATCTATAAAGTATTAACACAGCCGGTACATGTGCAGTCAGCTTGCAGTGTAAACCTTGGGAAGCCACGGGCACTTGTGGTTCAGTCTCAGCACGGCATTGCATTTAAGAAGTGCACCTCCACAGACAAGGCCATAGAATAACCTGTTCTGTACCTGATGTTCTTGATGAGAAATGTGAATCCAGAGTTTATGCAGAGCTCTCAGGAGCCACTTCCTTCTCCAAGCCACTTCCACCCTGTGCCTGGTTTGGCTTCTCTCTCCTCCAACACCCTGAAAACTCCTCCAACCCCATACTACTCAGCTTTTTCTCATCTTCCCTCCTCCCCAGTACTTTAGCATGTGCATCAACTTAGTCCATTGTCCAGCAATGGGGAAGGTAAGGGAGGAAATTCACAGGATTCCCTTTGGCAGGATGGGGACCCTGCATAGTGACCTGTGTCCATCCCAGTAACAACTCCTTTTTAAATCTGTGGCAGGACAAAATTGTTAACATACTAGAGGCCTGATGCATGAAGATTCATGCAAGAATGGGCCTTCCTTCCCCTGGCTGCTGGCACAGCCTTTGTCCGGCCAGAGCCACCTTTCCACCTTCCCACGCTGTCCAGAGGCCCGGAGCAGCTGGGGTGGTGCAGAATGCCTGCATCCTGCCCTGCCCCCAGCCGCTCGGTGCCTGCATATGCAAATTAACCCACCATCTTTGTTGGATTAATTTGCATACTCACTCCTGATTGGCTGGTGGGCATTGCAAATGTATGGTCAATTTGCATCTTACTCTTTTATTAGTGTAGATGAGTATGAAAGGCTTCTCCTAAGCCCTGCCCACTAACAAGACTCTGCCTTTCTCCTTCAGTTTCTTCCCATCCTCACCCTCTAAGGAGGGTCTTTCACTGTCAGGTAGAATCTTTTACTTTGGAGAATGGAGTTGGAGGGTATGCAGAGAAGAACAGAATCAAAGTGCAGCAGGGAAGGGGAAAGATTTGGCAAAAGAGATTTATTTTATTAAGAATGAAGGAGCAGCCCTAACCAGTTTGGCTCAGTGGATAGAGCGTCGGCCTGCAGACTGAAAGATCCCAGGTTCGATTCCGGTCAAGGGCATGTACCTTGGTTGCGGGCACATCCCCAGTAGGGGGTGTGCAGGAGGCAGCTGATCGATGTTTCTCTCTCATCGATGTTTCTAACTCTCTATCCCTCTCCCTTCCTCCCTGTAAAAAAATCAATAAAATATAAAATAAATTTAAAAAAAAAGAATGAAGGAGGGAGTTTTCACTACTGCCCAAGATATAGACCGCTAGAAACAGTGTTGCTCCCATCCTCACAAGAAAGGGCCAGGAAAACCACAAACCAGATTTTGTACCCATCAGAAATCTGAGGTTAGAGGACAATTAAGTACCCTGAATCCCCAGGAGGGACAGGAGCCTCTAAAAAGAGATGAAACCAGGGGTTGGGTCGCCTGTGACAGAGCCCAGGAGGAAGAGCCACTGGCCACCATTCACACAGACAAGAAGAAAACAGCTAGGAGTTTAATAACTGCCTACAGGCAAGTGTTGCCTAGCATGAGCTTCAGACTCAATAGAGTTTTAACATACCATTAGGTTCTCTTTCATGCACCTCTACCAGGTAGCCACGAGAAAGATGGGCAGAAGGGTGAGAGACTATTGGGAGTCACCTTCAAGAGTTCAGATATGCAGGAAGGTTCAGCAACTACTAGAGGAAAGGCACACAGCACTGTCAGCCTGCCAAGACCCTTCTCTCATAGGGAACAAAACCCTTCAGCTACTTGGGCAGAGCATCATACCTTATTGCACCCAAGGGCAAAGGCAAAACCCCACTGCTTCATGACAGAAGGATACAATAAAAATATCTCTATTGTGGTAGAGAACAAGAAACTGTCCCAGGCCTAACATCCTAAACTAAGATGATTAGAGGGCTCTTTCCACTGGAAGAGGGAAGGAAATCCTATCTGCTGCAAGGTGCACCACAGATAGAAGGCAGACATTGGCTTCCCTGGGAAGGAGGGGCAGGAATGCGGAAAAATTCCCACCTGTGAGGGCCAGGCACAGTGCTAGCCTAAGACCAAGGCTGGAACACCTCCCTGCGCCTTTGGTGAGTCTCACAGCACTGAGTCGTCAGTCTACTACTGGGCAGGAGCAAGAATATGGACAGTGAGTCCTTCTGTGGGGAATGAGTCAGAGGATGGTTAAAGGAAAAGAAAAAATTCCTGAGAAAAATCCTACAGCATCCTAGTTCCAATCCTAAGCACAAGGCAACTCTAGAGGAACTTGAAAACTATGATGTACTGAAGGTAACCATGATAACAACAAAAACCCAAACCCAGTTCAACTCCCAATTCAATCCCACACACTAAAGGTTTCACAGAACCAGAGATATGCCTATTTTCAGGTGTAAATTGTATTTATCTCAGTCTCTACCGTTCTACAGATAATGTCTGATAGTCAATAAAAAATACAAGAGACATCAAAAAAGCAAGAAACAAATGGCCCATTGTCAGAGACAAAGCAATCAATAAAACCAGAATCAGAAATAATCCAGATGTTGAAACTATCAGAAGGGAACTTTAAAACAACTAAAAGCGATATGTTTTAGAATCTAGTGGAAAAGATGGACAATATCAAAAGCAGATGGAGTTTCAGCAAAGGAATGAAACTATAAGACTGAGTCTAATGGACATCCTAGAAATAAAAATTACAGTACTAAAAATGAAGAATTCCTTTTATGGCTCATTAGTAGACTCTCTGACAGACTCCTCACTCTGAGCTCCAGCACTGGGCAGCTGCCCAAAAAGTCTAGAGACATGTTTGGAGGGGTGAGGGGAGTTTTGAATCATCTGGCTTTGGAGTGAGGGCTAGAGGGACAGCTTTCTCCCAGACAGAAGTGCTGGCAGAAGTCATTGTTCCTTTGCTGAGCCCTTCCCTGGCAGGCACAGGCAGGTGCCGTATCTGAGTCTTGATCAGCCTGGCTAACACTGGTCACTCCACTCTGATGATTCCCTGAGACCCTAACCCACTCATTTTGGGGACCCACCCAAGCAGCCTCTAGTGGCTTTTCCATACAAATGGCCCATCTGCATTCCTAAGTTATCTCAAAGGTCTATAAACCCCAAACAAACAGCATCTGGACTTGGTGTGCCGTACGTGGCCCCAGGCCCAGCACTAGTGGCAGCCAGACTCAGTTTGAAGCTTGGTCTCTCCCAGGCACTTCCAAGCCCAGCACAAGTAGCAGCCATCTTCAGATTGCTTTGTAGCTTATGCCGGCTGGTCCAAGGCAGGGCACAGATGGCAGGGGACCTTGGCCTGCATCTCCTGGAAGGCCCCAGTGCCAGCACACCTGGTGGCCAGCTTCAGACCATGTTGGCGTATCGCCCAACCACCTCACAAGCAACACACCCAGGAGGAAGACTAGGCAGGCACCAGAACCCCACTGAAGCGAGTTTTGCTCCTCGTGGTCAGCCCCTGCAGAGCAACTCTTCTACTATAGTCATGGCTGGTCCTCATAGCCAATCAGCCAGGAGGTCAATCCATCCCACTGATGTGCCAACAGCAATCAAGGCTCAGTCTAGGAGGGTATACACAACCCACATCAGGGGTTACACCTGGAACTCCTGGCTCTGGTAATTAGGGAGGTTGTGCCACTGGGCCCTATAAGAAATCTACTATATAAGGCCAACCTACCAAGACTGAAAGACATGGCATATCTACCTAACACATAAAAACAAACACAGAAAGTCAGCCAAAATAGGAAGACAAAAGAATAAGTACCAAATGAAAGAACAGGAGAAATCTCCAGAAAAAGAACTAAATGAAATGGAGGCAAGCAAACTACCAGATACAGAGCTCAAAACAATAGTTATAAGGATGCTAAAGGAACTTAATGAGAATTTCAAAAGCATAAAAAAGGACATAGAAGCCATTAAAAAGGGCCAGTTAGAAATAAAGAATACACTTGAAGGCATTAACAGTAGATAAAATAAAGTAGAGGATCAAATCAGCAATTTAGAAGACGAGGTAGCAGAAAACAATCAGAACAATAACAACAACAAAAAAGAATTAAAAAATGTTTAAAGGACCACTAGGACAACATCAAGTGTAATTATATACAAATCATAGGGTTTCAGAAGGAGAAGAGAGAGAGAGCAAGGAATTGAAAATTTGAGGAAATAATGACTGAAAACTTCCCTAACCTGGTGAAGAAAATAGACAAGTCCAGGAAGTAGAGAGAGTCCCAAATAAGATGAACCCAAAGAGGCCCACAGCAAGATACATCATAATTAAAATAGCAAAGTTTAAAGACAAGAGAGAATCTTAAAAGTAGAAAGAGAAAGACAGTTAGTTACCTACAAGGGAGTTCCCATAAAACTGTCAGCTGATTTCTCAACAGAAACTTTGCAGGCCAGAAAGGATTGGTAAAAATATTCAAAATAATAAAAAGCAAGGCCTACTCAGCAAAGCTATCATTTATTTAAAATTGTAAGACAGATAAAGTGCTTCTAAGACAAGTAAAAGCTAAAGAAGTTCATCACCACCAAACCAATATTAGAAAAAATGTTAAAGAGTTATCTTTAAGAAGAAAAAAAGTCAAAATATGAATAATAAAATGGCAATAATTACATATAAACAATTACTCAAAATTTAAATGGATTAAATGTTCCAATCAAATGAGATAAGTTGTTATGCTGTACACCTGAAACTAATACAAATAATACTGAATGTAAACTAATTTTAAAAAATTAAAAATTTAACAAATTATTTAAAAAGACATAGTGTGGATGAATGGATAAGAAAAACAAGACCATTACATATGCCACCTATAAGAGATTCACTTCAAATTGAAAGACACACATAGACTGAAAGTAAAAGGACTGGAAAAATATATTTTATGAAAACGAAAATAAAAGCTGGGGTAGCAATATCTATACCAGACAAAATAGACTTTAAAACAAAGGCTATAAAAAGAGACAAGCACCCAGCAATTCCACTTCTGGGTATTTATCCAAAGAAACCCTAAATTTAAAAGACATATGCATTCATATGTTCATTACAGCATTATTTACAATAGCCAAGATATGGAAAATAACTTAAGTGTCCATCACTAGATAAATGGATAAAGAAGAAGTGGTACATATACACAATGGAATATGACTCAGCCATAAAAAGAATGAAATCTTGCCACCTGAAATAACATGGATGGACCTAGAGGGTATTGTGCTGAGTGAAATAAGTCAGACAGAGAAAGACAAAATACCATATGATTTTACTTATATGTAGAATCTTAAAAGCAAAATAAAGAAACAAGCAGAATAGAAACAGAGTTATGATATACACGAATTTCGTGCACTGTGCGGGGAGGGGTGTCCTTCAGCCCAGCCTGCACCCTCTCCAATCTGGGACTGCTGGCTCCCAACCGCTAGTCTGCCTGCCAGCCTGATCACCCCCTAACCACTCCCCTGACAGTCTGATTGACGCCAACTGCCCTTCCCTGCCAGCCCAGTCACCCCCAACTACCTTCCCCTGCCAGCTCAGTCACCCCCAACTGCCCTCCCTTGCCAGCCTGGTCCCCCACAACTACCCTCTTCTGCTGGCCATCTTGTAGCATCCATATTTGACCACATGGGGGCGGCCATCTTGTGCGAGGGCATGAGGGTCAATTTGCATATTACCTCTTTATTATATAGGATTTTGATGGTTGCCAGATGGGAGGGATTTTGGGGGGATGGGTGAAAAAAGTGAAGGTATTAAGAAGTACAAATTGGGCCCTGGCAAGTGTGGCTCAGTTCATTGAGTATTGCTCATCCCATACACTGAGAGTTTGCCGGTTCAATGTCTAGGTTATGGGTTTGGTCCCTAGTCGGAGTGCATATGGGAGACTACTGATTGATGTTTCTCTCACATCGATGCTTCTTTCTCTCTCTAAATTCAATACAAACAATTTTTTAAAAAATAAGTACACATTGGCAGTTACAGAATAGTATAGCATAGAAAACATAGTCAATAATATTGCAATAACTGTATGATGTCAGATGGGTGCTAGCTTTATTGGGGCAATCATTTCATAAGTTATAAATGTCTACTCACTGGGTTGCACACCTGAAACTAATATAATATTGTATGTCAATTGTAATTGGAAAATAAAAATTATATAAAAAAGAAAAAAATTATAACCTCAATAGCCCACACATGAACCCACAGATCTAAGAAGTTAAGATAGAATTAAGAAGAATAAATATAAAACAAAACAGAGACCCTCGATACATCATATTCAAAACTAAATATAAACAGAAAATCTTGAAGAACACCAGAAGGGGTAAATACATATTACTTAGAGGCACAATGATTAGAACTACAGCAGACTTCTTGTATGAAACTATGCAAGTCAGAAGGCAATTAAGAAATACCTTTAAAGCACTGAAATAGAAAACAATAACTGTTATTCAGAAGTCTTGCCAGTAAAAAATATATTTCAAAAATGAAGTCAAAATAAAGGCTTTTCACACAAATAAGAGCTGAGAGACACTATTGCCAGAAGACCTGCACTATAATAAATGTTCAAAGAAGTTCAAGTACAAGGAATATGATACCAGGAAAAAATTTAGATAAACACAAAGAAATGAGTACCTTGAAATGTTTTAAAAATAAAAATAGATACATTTTTAATTGCTCTAAAAATAATTGTGTACCACAAACATAATAATAATGGATTGTGGGGTTTGTGATATAAATAAAAACAAAATGTATGATAATAATAGCACTAAGTATGGGCAAGAGGAATTGAAAGAATCCTATATAATAACAGCCTAATATGCAAATTGTCCCCTCAGGTGGTAGTTCAACCGGGAGTTCGACAAGGAGTTTGACTGCTTCCTATGACGTTCACTGACCACCAGGGAGCAGCACAGAACATGGTGGGCATCAGCGATGTGGCGCTGGCAGCAGGAGGCAGTGGAAGCACTGCAGGCCCCAATGGGCCCCAACGAGAGCAGGACCACGGCGGGATGGTGGAGCAGGTGAAGTGGGTGGCACCAGGCCAAGGCGGGTGTGAGTGGGGGCCCAATAGCCCCAACAATCACCCACAGATGGCGACCAGTGGTGGTGGTGGTGGGGGGGGGGGCGGGCCACCACCCAGCTCCCAGGCACTGAGGGAGCCAGATGGGGAAGGGGGGGTTGGGGGGAGCCTGCTCCAATCAATTGCCCTGCAGGCGGGATGGTGGAGCAGGTGAGGGGGTGGTGCCAGGCCAAGGCGGGGTGCCAGGTGGGGTGGTGGGGCTGTGGGGCTGTGAGGCTGGAGGTACAAGCTGGGGCCCCATTTCCGCAGGCCACCCAAAGGGACACCATCCATGCATGAATTCATGTACCGGGCCTCTAGTACCATTATAAAGTTCTTACATCTTAGGTGAAATTGTGTAATATTATTTGAGGGTAGGCTGTGGAAAATTAAAGCACATATTTTTAAAATCTAGGAAAACCACTAAGGATCTAAATTTTAAAAACAAGTGTAATAATAATAATAGAGTTGAAATTGAATTTTTAAAAACACTAAATCCAAATGAAGGCAGAAAAGGGAGAAGTGAAACAAAGAAAAGATGGAACAAACAGAAAACTACTAACAAGATGGTAGATTTAAATTCAACTATATCATCCTATATAATAAAAGCCTAATATGCAGATTGTCCCCTCTACTAGGAGTTCAATGGGGGGGAGGAGGGGCAGGGCTGGCCGGCCAACCACCTGCGGCCCCTCCCTCTGGCTGGATCCCACCTGTGCATATATATTACATTAAATGTTGATGTTCTATATACCCCAATTAGAAGACAGAAATTACTGTATTAAGAAAAGCAATACAATAATACATTGTCTACAAGAAACACACTCTAAATGTAAAGATATTGACAGGTTAAAAGACAAAGAATGGAAAAGAGTGTACCATGAAAGCGTTAATCAAAAGAAAGATGGAGTGGTCATATTAATATCAGACAAAGCAGATTTCTGATCAAGGCAATAATCTGCAGCAATAATCTTCATGACTCTCACAACATAATGTTGAGCAAAAGAAGCCAGGTACAGACATGTATATACTGTATAATTCCATTCTTATAACGTACAAAAGCAGGCAAAACTATGTTGTTAGAAATCAAGATAGTAATTAACTTTTGGCAAGGGGTGGTAATGACTGGCAGGAGCACAAGCTGGATTTCAAGGTACTGACAATCTTCTCTTTCTTGGTCTGAGTTCTGCTTACATGGAGGTGTTCAGTTTGTGAAAATTTATTGAATCATCATGTTTGCAAGGTACAGTGTCCTGCGTTATGTTATACTGAAGAAAAAGGGTTGTGTGTGTTTTTAAAATAGCATTAAAATATACAACAATTACATGTAAGTCAGGAGTGGAAGGTACATTATATTCTATGGTACTTTTATTGTTCAAGAAGAGGGTAAACATATTAACTACATTGAGTTTTGGTAAATTCAGGATGATCTTTTAATTTCTAAAGAAATCACTAAAAAGATAAAAACAGAGTGTATGTCTTTCAGACTAATAGAATGGGAAATGAAATGGAACCAAATAATCTGCATAAAAGGGTGACAGACATAAAAATAATGGAATAAACAGAGTTCAAATAAATGATATAAATTCAATATATCTGTGTTTAAATTAAGTATAAATGGAGTAAATTATATAGTTCAAGCACAGAGATTCTGTTCACTAAAAGGCATTTTAAAGAGTGAAGGTAGGTGATATTAAAACTGTATATAGAGAACCTCAAAGATTCCACCAAAAAACTACCAAAACTGATAAATGAATTAAGTAAAGTAGCAGGACACAAAATAAATGTCCAGAAATCAGTTGCATTTTTATACATCAACTAGAGGCCCGGTGCATGAAAATTCATGCACTGGATGGGGGGTGGTCCCTCAGCCCAGCCTGCCCCTTTTCACAGTCCGGGAGCCTTCAGGGGTGGGAGGTGACCTGGCGATCAGGAGAAGGCAACGTCCCATCACACCTCTGCTGCTGCCACTGCCGGC
Organism: Corynorhinus townsendii; assembly: GCA_026230045.1. Taxonomy (NCBI): domain Eukaryota; kingdom Metazoa; phylum Chordata; class Mammalia; order Chiroptera; family Vespertilionidae; genus Corynorhinus; species Corynorhinus townsendii. The sequence goes on along the minus strand of JAPDVU010000008.1, from coordinate 46,735,852 downwards.
AGTGCAAGCCTCAGCTGGCCCTGGTTACCTGAGCCTCAGGCGGCCCTGGGTGGCTAGACAGCCACCATCTGAGGCTTGCCTGCACCTCAGGCCCACCCTGGGTAGCTGGGCAGCTGACATCCGAGGCTTGCCTGTGCCTCGGGTCAGCCCTGGACATCTGGGGGAGCTGAGGGCAGGTCCGGCCACACTGCACACCTGCCACCCCATCGGTGGGGCTGAAAGGACTGGGGACTGTGGCAGGGCTGAGGGGACTGGGCACCACCATCTTGTGGCTATGGGAACCGCCATATTTGTGACGGTCAATTTGCATATTCCCTCTTTATTAGCTAGGATAATGAACTATCAGAAAGGGAAACTAAGAAAACAATCCCATTTACAACTGCATAAAAAATAATACCTAGAAATAAATTTAACCAAGGATGTAAAAGACCTGTACTCAGAAAATTATAAGACACTGAAGAAAGAAGATACAAATAAGTGGAAGCATACACAGTGTTCATGGATACGAAGAATTAACATAATTAAAATATCCATACGATTGCCCTAGTGGGTGGTTCAGTTAGTTGGAGCATCGTCCTCTGCACCAAAAGGTTGTGGGTTAGATTCCAGATCAGGGCACACACCTAGTTTGCTAGTTTGATCCCTGGTTGGGATGTGTATGAGAGGCAACCAATCAATGTTTCTCTCTCACATTGATGTTTCTCTCTCTCTCTCTCTTTCCCTCTCTTTCTCTCCCTCTCTCTAGTGAATAAATATACCCTGGGATGAGTATTAAAAAAATTAAAATGTCCATACTACTCATAGTAATCAAAACAGCATGGTACTGGCATAAAAACAGACATATAGATCAATGGAACAGAATAGAGAGCCCGGAAATAAACCCATGCCTTATGGTCAATTAATATTTGACAAAGGAGGCAAGAACATACAATGGGGTAAAGATAGTCTATTCAATAAATGGTGTTGGGAAAATAGGACAAAAGTGCATTTTTTAAAAAAAGAAACTAGATCACCTTCTTACACCATACACTAAAATAAATTAAAAATGGATTAAAAATGTAAGCCCAGCTGGTGTGGCTCAGTAGTTGAGCATCAATCTATGAACCAGGAGGTCACCAGGGCACATGCTGGGTTGCAGGCTCAGTTCCCAGTAGGGAACATGTAAGAGGCAGCCAATCGATGTTTCTCTCTTTTTGATGGATCCACTATTTAGTCTATACAACATCAGGCAACATCATCTAAGGGTGGAGATTTGAGGAGAGAGATGTTATTCTCAGTCGGGGTGTCCTACGTGAAACTGCATAGACCCCATGTGCTATAGCTGTACAGCTCAACCTTTCATTTTCACACAAGCATGCACATGCAACCATTTCCCCCAGCATTCTCACACCACTAAGAGTTCACAGAGCTCTGTATAGCACATAGATATGGAGGAGACTGGAAGAAGCAGTGAAAAGAACACTAAGTTTGGAACCATGGGCGTTGGGCCCCTTCGTGAGCTGTGGGATGTCAAGAATTGGTTTTTCAGTAGATAACATGGTGCTAACTTACCTCCTAGGACTATTGTGAGAATGAGGAGAAACAGGGAATGTGAGACCTCTCTATAAACTTCACAGCACTGTGCACATGGAGGATTATTCCTACTAGAGGCCTGGTATTTGTAAGACGCCTCAGAGAAAGTTGCTAAAGATAAGCTTCCCAATAAAACTGATGCACAATCACAAGAAAGCCTCTAAGGAGATCAACTAAGACTTGATATTGAAAATAGGGTCTGTGGTCCAGCAGCACCAGCATCTTCTGGAATCTTGTTAAAAATGTACAACTCAAATCCCAGTTCAAAATTGAGTCCAAATCTACTGAATTGGAATCTGCATTTTAACAAAATGCCCTGGTGAAGTGAATGCACACGGAAGCTGGAGACTTACTGGTCCCATCAGTGGGGTCAGGGCCTGCCTCTTTTTCCTCACTTGCCCCTGGAGCAGCTCAGCTGCCTCTATTTTAGATTTTGGACTCTTATCCAGATCTGCTCTGGGGAGAAACTGAGCATGAACCAACCTGTTCCTATTCCTTTAGCAAGATTCTGTATTTTCATTCCTGAGCTGGGAAATTATAACTATGCCCATAATAATTGTAAAGAAATAAGAAATTGTAGAATCATGTTCAAGAAAGCATAATGAATTTCTGAAGTTTATCATCTAAAATGATTCAAATTAACAATAACAACAATATCCTATTGCTTAATTGATTTGTATCGTGTTAATCCGGAAAAGTTGACAGTGCAAAGTGACTCATTCCCTAAAGTCTTAAATAAGATTCCAAAATCACCTCCCATGGCTTTCCTGCACTTTGAAGTGACAGAATGACAGCAGAAATGGGCACTGCCCCCTACGTCTAGAATGGCTGATACACAAACATCTCACAACAATAACATCCTCATCCAAAAATAACCTGCAACCAGGAGGCTATTTTTGGGATTTGCTTGTGCATTTTAGTCAACAAGCATCTGTGCACCTGTGGGCAGAGCCCCAGGACCAGGATGGTCTGAAGTTGATCAGCAAACTTGTTAATGCTTCCTCCATAGGAAGTCCTGTTCTAAAAACATGGAGATGAATCCAACTCTTAGGGCAAAACCCTCATGGAGAAAAAAATTGGGAGCCATAATGGGAGATAAGGAGGATAAGGAGGAAAGAGTCTAAGAAAGCCTCCCAGGAGGTAACTTTGGAGATGAAGGGTGAAAGGGGGTTTGGTCAATAAACAGAGGTATGAGAACAACCTGCACAAGGCTTGGAAACAGAAAGGGCTTGTGAGTGTTCTTCTTCCAGCAGGACAACAATGTAATGCTATGGAAGAAAAACTCAAGATAAGTAGCCCTTTTTGGATCATGTCAAAAACTATGGATAGGCATGTGACAGGGGGTAGGGGAGATTGGGGGAAGGTCAATGGGGGAAAAAAGGAGATATATGTACTACTATATGTAATACTTTAAACAATAAAAAAATAAAAATAAATAAATAAAACTATGGATAACTCATGGACCTGTCAGAATGCTTTGTTGACCTCTAGGGGTGTAACAGCCTTCAGGTGACTGCTCTGAGCTCATTGCTCCCTAGTCACCCCACACCCAAGCCCAGTTTCCCACCCATCTTTGGGCACTCTATTTCATTCTTCTGCCCCCTTGCTCATGGAAGAGGTCTACTGGTCTTCCAGCTTCAGCTCTGGGATTGCCTTTTTTTGAGGCCTCCACACCACTCAAAAACCTGATTCTTCCTCTCCCCACTATGGACAGGTAGCAATACAGTAGAAAGCATGAATTAGAAGAAAAGCAGTTGATCTTGGTTTGGGTCAACTTGAAGCTGAAGTACTTGTAGGAAATCCAGGATTTGTACTAGTAAGATGTCCCAGGCAGTGGGTTTTGGGTCAGGAGAGAGATAATGATTTGTACATATGGATTTGAGACTCATTATAAAATTGAAGCAAATGTTCTACCACTTACCTGCTTCTGCCCCTGCATATCTTCTTTCTCTTCTGTTGTAGTGGATGAACCCAGCACTTCCACAATCTTGTGCTCCCCCTCCCCACTCCACACACATACATACCATTACTCAAAAACAGTGCACCAGCATTCTGCTCTCCTGCATTGTAAAACTTATTCTCTCTTTTGGATCAATGCCTCTGGGAATCCCATATCTTTAAATGGTTTTTTAAAAGGCCAGAAACATCTTGATCTCACTTGCCTTTCCAGCAACTATTCCATATCTCTGCTCCTCTTTACAGCCAGTCATTGGATAATCTGTATTCAGTCTCCAATTCCCTCCTCACATTCTCCTCTAGCTTTTGTCCCCAACTCCACCAAAACTGCTCTTCCCAAGGTCACCAATGACGTCACTTGACTAACTCCATGGTCTTCATCTTACTGACTTAGTAGCTTTGTTTATGTATTTCCAAGACACTACAATCTTAATCTCCAGCTTCACCTCCCATCCTTCTGGCTACTCCTTCTCGGTATCTTTTCTGGTTCTGCTTCATCTTCCTGACTCCTGCCCAGGGATGAGACCCTGGACCGCTTTTCCTTTCTACCTACCTATTTGACTTCTCCTGATGTCTAACAGGCATCTTGAATTTAATTTACCCCAAACTGAGCCCTTGATATCCTCCTTCAGAATTATATTTTTACCACAGTTTTTCTGACCTCAGTTAATGGCCATTCTAATCTTCTAAGTTGCTCAGGACAAAACCTTGGTGTTGAGAGTGTTGTCAACAAATTGCAGTGGAGGCAGCCCCAAGCTCCTATCCTCCCACAGAAATATTGAAAAACAAGCAGAAACTGTCAGAATCCACTTTGTCAGAATTCTGGAACATTTCCAAATGTTTACAGCAACAACCAAATGTTGAATTAAGAAAATGGAAACTTCCAAAGTGTAAGGTGGTTAACAGGGGCTGGGGGAGATGGAAATGGAGGCTATTTATAGAAGGTACAGAGTTTCAATTTGGAATGACGAACGTTTTGGAGATGGACAGTGGTGGTAGTTGTACAACAACATGAATATACATAATGCCACTGAACTGTATACTTAAAATGATGAAAATGGTAAATCTTATGCTATGTATATTTTATCACAATAAAAAATGAGACAGAAAAAACTAGGAAAGCTTTGTGGCATTTTTTACTAGCCTTTGCCCTACCCTGCTTGTCAACAGTCTTGAACATGTTAGCCCATGTCACCAGTGTGAGGTCTATTCCCTGGTTCTGGAAGAAGCATAATAGACCTTATTTGCAAATTATTGTGTCCATCTGGTCTAACCTGTCTCAGGGCCATTTGAAGAACTAATGCAAGGCACTTGTCTCTGTCTTACCTAAATCATAATTCACCCAGGTTGGAGAAGCAGCAGACATTGCTTGAAAACATGGTAAGGCTAACAATCCTCAGACACCTGAGGTAAAAGATTATGGTTAAGATATATAATGAAGAAGAAGGAGGAGGAGGAGGAGGAGGGGGGGAGAGGGAGGGGGGAGGAGGGAGAGAGAGAGAGGGAGAGGAAGGAGAGGAGGGGGATGAGGGAGAGGAGGGGGATGAGGGGGAGAAGGGGAAGGAGGGGGAAGAGGGGGAGGAGGGGAAAGAGGAGGATGGTGGCCTGGGAAGAGAATCTGAGGAGAGAGTTTCTTTGGGAAATTGGGGAATTCAAAAGGACCTATATACTAGTATAAGGAGGAATTTCAAAAGCCACATACATGCTTAGAAAAGAACTAAGATAACCTCAAGCTTTCAGCTTAGGTTGGTCCCTTGGTTTAGTGGAAGTCTGGGTAAGTGTTGAAGAAGAGCCATAGCACAAAGCAAATCTGTAAAGATGAGAAGTGTGTTTGTTCATTTGTTTGGTTAACTTATGAGGTTCAAGAAAATCTCTGTCAAAACAATAGCTGAAAGCATGCTGAGGAACAAAGACTTCAATGACCACACACGAAGTAATATAGTCTCTGAAAAAAAATAGTTAAGTCATTAGACAAATACTAGTAAACCACTATATCCTTAAACAATATAAAAAAACAAAAGACACCAAACCAACCAAACAAAACCTAACCCCAGCAAACACTGAGGGGAAGGGAAAATCTAATTTTCAGAGTTACTACATCATTAATATTCAAATGTTTCACTTTTCAACAACAATAAAAAATCATAAACAAACAGAAAAGTATGGCCCATTCAAAGGATCAAAATTAATTGACTGAAACAGTCGCCAAGAAAACCCAGACATTGGACTTACTACATAAAGACTTTAAAGTAACTCTTAAATATGCATAAAGAACTAAAGGATAATGTGGACAAAGAACTATAAGAATAAGGAAAGTGATGTATGAACTAAATGAGAATGTCATGAAAGATAAAATATAAGAAGGAACCAAATGGCAACTCTGGAGATAAAAAGTAAAATTATTGAAATAAAAACTTCTTGGCAAACCAGTATAGGATTTCCTAAAAAAATTGAAAATAGAATGCCATAGGATCCAGCAATCCCTCTGCTGGGTATATCCAAAGAAAATTAGATCAATATCTCAAAGAAATATCTGCACTCCCATGTTCATAGCAGCAATATTCACAATAGCTAAGATATGGAAACAACCTAAGTGTCTGTCAAAGATGAATGGATAAAGAAAATGTGAAACACACACACACACACACACACACACACACACATACACACAATTATTCAGCCTTTTAAAAAAAGTAAATCCTATCATTTGCAACAACATGGATGAACCTGGAGGACATAATGAGAAGTAAAATAAGCTAGACACAGAAAGATAAATACTGCATGATGTCACATATAGGTGAAATCTAAGAAAGCTGAACTCATGGAAGCAAAGAATAAAATGGTAGTTGCCAGAGGCTGGGGAAATGGGAAATATTGGTAAATAAAAATTTTAAAAACTCATAAGGGGTTCAATTAAATTTTGAGCATGCAGAAGACAGAATCGGTGATCTTGAAGATAGGACAACTGAAATTATCCAGTCTAAGAAGCAGAAAAAAAAAATTAAGAAACATGAATAGAGCCCGTGGGACATCATCAAAGAAATATTTTAATAATAACTGAAAATTTCCCAAGTTTGAGGAAAGACATGACTCTATACATATTCAAGATGTTCAAAGAACTCCAACTAAAATAAACTCAAAGATCCACACTAAGACACATTATAGTTAAACTGTCAAGACAAGACAGAGAATAGTGAAAGAAGCAAGAGGGCAGCAACTTGTCATGTACAAGCACTTCTCAAAAAGATTAACAGCCCATCTCTCACCAGAATCTATAAAGCCCAAAAAGCACTGGGGTGACGTATTTAAAGTGCTGAAAAAAAGAAAAATTGTCAATCAATAATCCAATACCTGGCAAAACTGTCCTTTGAAAATGAGGGAGGAATTAAGACATTCCCAGATAAAAAAAAAAACTCAGGAAGTTCCCTACCAGTAGATAGTAACTAAAATAAGAGCCAAAGCGAGCCCTTGAAGAAAATTATGAAGCTACATGAAGAAATAAAGATCTCCAGGTAAAGGCAGCTACATGGACAAATATAGTCCATATCATTGGTTTGTAACTCCACTTTTTATTTCCTATGTAATTTAAAAGACAAATGCATAAAATAATTATAAATCTATGTTATTGGACACATAATCTTTAAATATGTAATTTGTGATGACAACAACATAAAGATAGGACAAAGCTGTATAAAAGCAGAGTTTTGTATGCTATTGAAGTTAAGTTGGTATCAAACTAGACTGATATAAATTTAAGATGTTCAATGTAATATCTTTGGTAGCCACAAAGAAAATATCTAAATATCTAAAAAATGTATACTAAGAAAATGTGAAGGGGATCAAAACATTTCACTACAAAAAATAAAAAATAAACTAAACGCAAAAAAAAAAATGTTGTAATGGGGTTTAAAAAAATGTATAAGGCGTATGTAAAACAAATACCAAATGGCAGAAGTAAATCTTTCTTTATTAGTAATTACACTAAATGTGAACAAATTAAACTTTAATAAAAAAGCAGAGGTTGGCAGACAGACTGAATTCTAAAAATAAAATGAAAAATACAATATCTATCCATGAGATTTTAGATGTAAAGACATAAACAGGTTGCAAGTAAAAATATGAAAAAATACATTCCACACAAATGGTAACCAAAAGAGAGCTGAGGTAACTGTAATAATATCAGACAAAATATACTTAAAGTCAAAAATTGTTACTGGAGACAAAGAAGAACAATAAAAAAAGGAATTGAATCATCAAGAAATGTAACAATTATAAACATATATGTACCAAATAGAGTCCCAAAACATTTGGGGCAAATATTAACAGAATTGAAGGGAGAAATATAGTGGAGACTTGTGAAGACTTCAGTATACCACTTTCAATTATAGATAGAATATCCACAATGGAATGAAGATATAAATTACTAATAGAAGTACAACTGGAAAATTCACAAATATGTGGAAATTAAGTAAGACACTCTTAAGCAAAGATTGAAGAAATCACAAGAGAAACTAGAAAATACCTTAAGATAAAAGAAAAAAACAACCACAACATACCTAAATTTATAGAATGCAGAAAAAGCAGTGCTCAGAGGGAAATTTATAGGCATAAATTACCTACAATGGAAAAGAAGATCTCAAATCAATAACTTAATTTATACTTTGAGTAACTAGTAGAAAAACTAAATCCAAAACTAGCAAAAGAAAGAAAATAATAAGTAATAGAATGGAGATAGATTAAATAGAGAAGAGAAAAACAATAGAGTATCAATGAAACAAAAAATCAGTTCTTGGAAAAGATCAATAAAATTGACAATCCTTTAGCTACTAGCTACTGATAAAGAAAACAGAAAAAAGATGCAAATAACTAAAATCAGAAATCATAGCAGGGATATGACTGCTTCCTTAAGAAATAAAATTATAAGAACACTATATACAATTATATACCAACAAATCAGATCATGGAGACTAAATGGACAAATACCTAGAAATATACCTATTATCTAAACTGGCTTAAAAAGAAATAGAAAATCTCAACAGACTTATAACAAGAAAAAAGATTGAACCACTAATCCAAAATCTCCCAGTAAAGAAAATTACCAGGACCAGATAGCTTTACTGGTGAATTCCACCATTTAAAGAATTAACACCAATCCTTCACATATTCTTTCAAAAAAATAAAAGAAGAGGAAACACTTCTTAACTCATTTGAGGAGACCAGCATTACCCTGATACCAAAGACATAACAAGAAAATTATAGACCAATATCCTTCATAAATATAGATACAAAAAATGCTCAACAAAATATTAGCAAATTGAATCCAATGGCATATTAAGAGCATTATACAACCATATCATACGGGATTTATAACAGGAATGCAAGAAGAGTTCAACGTAAGAAAATCAATCCATTTACTTACTGTTCTTTGAACATGCCAGATACACATCTCAGGGCCTTTGCACTTGCTGGTCCTCCACCTCAAACACTCTTCCTAGAGACATCAGCCTGGCTGACTTGCTCATTTCCTTCAGATTTTTTTCAAGTTGCCTTCACGTGAGTACTTACTTCCCTGTTTATCCTATCTAAAATTTCACACACACATAGATAAGACCCTGAAATTCCTTACTCTCCTTCTCTATTTTTTCTCATTATTTTCACTAAGATACTATATATTTTAAAATGCATATTTATAGCCCATTTGGAATGTAAACTACATAGGGCAGAATCCCTCCCCCGACACACCCTGATTTTGTTTGCTGCTGGCTATCCTAGTAGCTAGAACAGTTCCTGAAACAGAATAACTGCTCAACAAATATACAGTCAATGATTTAACCCATTTACAGGTGGAGGTTAAAGCCATAGTATGAATGATAGCTTCAGGAACACTGCAGAGAGTAAGAGGGATGTAGGTTGAGCACAAACCATGGTGAACTCTGTCATCAGAGGAAAAGCAGCTGATCCCATGCAGAGCCGAATATAATGCTATTGACTGAATGAGAGTTAATCCTACCTACCAAGATCATCAATGGTCTCACTAAATTCTAACCACCTTGAATATTAAACCTTGAGATGTAAGGGCATAAAAAAAGAGAGAAACTCAGCACCTCTCACTTTAGACAAAGAATTTTTTAGAGTAACTCCTAGCATGTTGAATTTCAAGGACTCACTGACAGGCACATTGTGGGGAATTGCAAAGGAACCCTCACATTGTGATAGTGTACATAAGGAATTCCTATCAGGTATCTATAACAATAAAAGTGTAATATGCTAATTAGACCGGACAGCCAAATATCCTTCTAGACAAAGCCAGGGCTGCGAGGAAAGCCGCTGCGGCTGCAAGAATTTTGTGCATCGGGCCTCTAGTCGTCTATATATATTAAAGCCTAAGCGACCAAATGACTGGTCAACCAGTCACTATGATGCACACTGGCCACCACATGCAGACGCTCAAAGCAGTTGTTGTCCCCTGGTGGTCAGTGTGCTCCCACAGCGGGAGCGCCGCTCAGCTGACTGACCCGTTCTGATGGCCCACCAGCCCGGCAGCAGCCACTCCCTCCCTCAGTAGTCCTGCAGGTCCAATCTCCGGAGAATGGGCCAGGCACTGAAGGACCAGCACCACTGGCATAATCCCAACAGTGCCACCGGCCTCTTGGAAGGCTGCCTTGGGCCCCACAGCCGCTTCCCCTCCCTAGATGCACCACAAGGAAGAAATGATATAAAAGCGGCCACCAGATGGCTCCTGGCATCCAGCGTGACCGTCAGCAGGACAGATCCGGATCCCAGACTGGCGAGGGCATCCCACTGCCCTGCCCAGAGGACCGATTGCATCCCAGCCCCCCCACCACCCCCATTGGGATGGGCGTCAGATGCAGGGCTCATGGCTGGTGAGCGCTGCTGTGGCGGTGCAGGCCTCTCCCTATCGGGATTGACTGGCACAAGCCCGCAGCAGGCACAGCAGGGTTGGGATGAGCGGGAGCAGCAGGCAGAAGCTGCAGGCAGTGCTGGACTGTGGGTATCGGCCCAATCCCCACCCTGAGGGACCCCACCTGTGTGCAAATTCATGCACCAGGCCCCTAGTCTATATATATATAAAGGTCTAAGCAACCATTTGACCAGTAGCTATGATATGCACTGACCACCAGGGGGCAGACGCTCAACATACAGGCATGGGAACATGGAACAGACTGATGAATCTCAGAGGGAAGGGGGGAGGGCAGGAAGAAATTAACCATAGATCTTATATGCATACTAGAGGCCTGGTGCACAGATTCATACACCGTTGTGGTCCCTCGGCCTGGCCTGCGGGGATCGGGCCAAAACTGGCAGTCCGACATCCCCCAAGGGGTCCCTGATTGCAAGAGGGTGCAGGCCAGGCTGAGGGATCCCACCAGTGCATGAATCCATGCACCGGACCTTTAGTTATACAAGAAATTGGGTGACTTAAAAACAAAAAAAGTGAATCCTTGCCTACACAGAGCACCGTTATACAATGCAAATAATTTGTAGTAGGTTATTAATGGTGAGTGCTAAGTAAATATGTTTATTCCCAAATGCTAGAGGAACCAGCAGTGGGGTGGGATGAGTCCTCATTGAAGAGCTCTGGGAAGTCTTGGGGGAGGGGAAATTCAAGCTGGGCTTTGAAGAATGAGACTTTTAAATGCAGAGCAATAAAATGTGTGTGTGGTGAAGGAGACAGGCAGTAGATCAGGGACATGAAATGGTTCTGAATCTAGAGACAAAGGTTGAAGCTTTGGCTGAGGCCCTGGTATGTCAGATTCAAAGTACAGTATTGGGGAAACCACGGAAGATGTTTGAGAAAAGGACAAAAGGAGTTGAGGCTGGCATCAACAAAAGATATGTCAAATACATTTTTCTGTTCTAATGAACCAATGTAACTCCAAACAATTTGTAACTATGGTAATTCATTTTGCAAACTCCACTGTCTGAAAACTTTTCAATGACGTCTCATTGTTCTTAAAATAAAGACCCAACCCTTTATCATAACCCACAGGATCTATGTAATTCAATCTGTACTTTCTGCTCCCACCACACTGGCTTACTCTCCATGCTGTGGCCACACTAGCTTATTCAAAGTTCTCCTCCCACCACAGGGCTTTTGTACCTGCTGTCCATATGCCTGGACAGGTGCTCCCTGCCCCCCCCCCCCCCCGCCCTTTGCCTAGTTAAATCCTCTTCCTTCAGATCACACAGCTTAGGCATTCCATCCTGAGGGAAACTCTCCAATCCCCATTTCTATCATGGCACTGCAAATTTCTCCATCACAGCACTTAGTTGTGGGCACGATCCCCAAAAGAGGGTGTGCAGGAGGCAGCCTATCAATGATTCTCATCATTGATATTTCTCTTTCCCTCTCCCTTCCTCTCTGAAATCAATAAAAATATATTAAAAAAAATAAAAACGGAAAGGATGCCTGGAGACATACATATAGTGTCACCATCCACTTAATCAAGAAACCTGTTTCTCGTTTCCGCCTTCCTTCAGCCCTCACATTCACTGCATCACAGGAAGTCCTGTTTATAAACTCCATACGGGTAGAATTTTCTGTTTATTCAGTATAGTATCCCTGGTGGCTTAGAATAGGACCTGGCACACATGAGATGTTTAATTAATATTTTTTTGAATAAAAGAATTCATGTTGCCCTTGAAAATAACACCTTTAAGAGAAAACAATTTTAAAACTCTCATTTGAGAATTTGTTAATATGTGCACTAATTTTTAAAAAATGTAGACTATGGAAGTTTCATTTGCCATTCCAGTTGCTGAAACACATTAAAGCTAAATTCTCAAAGGGAGACAGAGATGCTATGCTGCCAGAATATACATAGAAGTAGACTGTAATAATTTTATTCAAGTTTGCTCTTGTTACCTGATCCACAAATACTTAAAAGATGTTTTATTTTATAAAAACTTACACCTGCAAGTAATGAACTGACCATAACAGAGGGCTTAACTTGGAATACAGGATATGCTGAGGGGGCCTATAAACCCCTAAAATTATATGCAAAATCTAACATGTATATTGGCATGTGTTTATTTTTGGTGAGAGAGTTCATAGCGTAATCAGATTTTCAAAGAAGTCTATGACCCGAGAGGTTAAAAAAATTACTTAACTATAAACAGTCACAAAGTCTTTTAAACATGAATTTGTACAATAAAATAACATCCAACAGCTCCATCTATGGGTAGGTCATCATCACCTAACAGAAATAATGACAACTACCAGAGATCAGTGCATCTTATGAATGCTTGTGTTTAAATCATGTCACTCTAGTGGGAATTTATTAACTATAGTATCACAGTTTTTCTTTCCAGATATAGATGCAAAAATTAGGAGACTGTTGATGAATTCTACTTACAGTACTTCAGCACCAAAAAATTGGGCAGTTATGCTGATAAATGTATGTACAGTTCAACATTTGTCAGTCTTAAAACGCTCATTTATAGTGAAATCTATATAAAACCGTTAAAAACATTTCTATTTACATTTTTTAAAAATGAAAAGTATAATTTCCTTTGCCACAACTTGTCAAAACTGCCTAATCCTCCCACCCTCTTACCTCTCACTCTACTTGTGACAGTGGTCACAAGACCCAAACATATTGCTTAAACAAACTATGTCCTAAAAAGGTAGAATGCTTAAAAACATTACATTTAGAACTGTAAATGAACCTTTTATACATTTCAAAGGGGGTTAAACAAAAGTATGTAAAAGATTTTTCAAAGTCTCAGTCCAACATGAATGTGCAATTTCAATGTAAAGATAGCAACATATGAACAATTTGTTTTCCTGAACATAACTGAACATTTCCTTTGGGTCAGAAAATGTTTCTTTTTCCTCTGCTTCACAATGAAACATTTTCTTGTAAGTTTTCTTAAAGTGGGGAGGGGGGAGGTGGAAATGTAGGCAATCCTGGTTCACAGGAAATTTGTCAGAAGGAATATAGTCTGCTTTAAAATGTTTACATTTAAATAAATAGAAGGCAAGTGTGCTGGCCAGGAGCACAAAGGAACAACAACACAATAAATTAGCATACAATTGGTGAGAATGTACAAACCACCAAAAAAGCACTTCCCACTGTTTAGGGATCTGATTTTTCATCATCCAACAAGGACTCTTTAATGCCAGTATTTTTCTAGTTATTTTATAAACTATGATCTGAGCAAATGTAAAATGTTGAATTGGTTAATTCAACCCTTCCAGGGATTTGCAAAAACATACAAGATTAAAGGGGGAAAAAACTGTTCCTGTCACACTGTTTTAAAGTACAAACTATTCACATTCTCTTTTTTTGATGGTGTTTTGCTCAGTAGAAGCCAGCAGAGGAACATTCACAGAAAAAAGTCTCTTTCCACTGCAAGGCAAACTTTTCCATCAGCCACAGTCCAACAGAGGAAGAATATCAGGTCTCCTGCCCTGTAGATGTGCATCTCTTTTTCTTTTTTTTTCCTTTTTTCTTTCTTTTCTCTTTTTTAAAAGTACATTCCCTGTTTTATTTTGCTTTAAAATGCTTCTCCTGCAGCAATTCTTGTTGAAACACTGCTGTTGTGGGATCTACAGCCTAAGCATGGGCAAAGTGCTCTCTTTACACATCAAAATACAAGGGCTTCCCTGGACCCTTGGTAACCAAGTAGGTTTTAAAGTGCACTCCTGTGTCCGAAACACTAGGATCGTTCAGCAGAACTCCGAGAGGGACTGGGCTCAGTTCCATCCTCTGTGCTACTGTCTATGTCCTGCTCCATTGCTGTTTCATCGTCATCCAACTGCTGACTGGTGAAGTTGTTTAGCTCAAGGAGCCCGCTGGGCTCTACTACCACATTGGAGCTGGAGTGACAAGGAATAGCATACTGGGGAATGGCCTGGAAGAGAAGACACAAGAAAAGCTTTATGGAAAGAAAAGGTAATAGAAAGATTATCCAACAACCCTAAAGAAGGAAAAAGGAATCTGACATTTATTAGACAATTACTACATGCTGGACACTGTGCTAGGTACTTTCACATGATATTCTACTAAATTCCCATAATAACACTATAAGGAAAATACTATTCCCATTTTACAAATGAGGAAACTAATCAAGGTCACACAGTTGGTCAGGGTTAATGTCAGGATTCAAAGCCAAGTCCTATTAAACTCAAAGTAATCCTTTTACTCCTTGACGGTTCCTATCCTAACAAAGGAGGATGAAAGCTGTGCCTAATTCAAGAGACAGACTTTGAAAGACATTTTCATTTGATCATTAAGCACATTTTAAATGTATATGTAGTCAGATTTTTTGTTTGCCCCCTGCCCCTCACCCCGCCCCCCTTTCACATAGCTAATCCTTGTGAAAAAGTCTCAGATTCAGGAGATCAGGATTTTTGTTCAGCTTTGGCTCTAACTGTAGACCTCTGAAAAAATCACTTCACTTCCTTGAGCTTTTATACAAAAACTTTTATACAAAAGTTTGCTTTTGTGTAAAATAAGATAGTTGAAGAAGATGTATTCTAAAGATCCTTACAGTTTGAAAATTCTATGAATTCCACATATATAGACTCTCTCAGGATAGAAGATATATTCTATCTTGTTTACTACTCTATTATCAGCACCTAGCACAGTGCCTGGAACACAGAGTTAAATAATACATGTGGAATGAATGAACAAACGAATGAATGAACGAATAAACAAACTATACATTACCTCTGTCTACAAAGAATCATGCTTTTCATTCAAAGCATTTACTATCAAAGCACTTCTGCAGACTTCCTTCACTCATCCCCATAGGTATTTTTCTAAATCAGTAAAATCAGTATGTACTTCAGGTCAAAACTAAGTATAACTAATAAGATCTCTGTTCTAGAAATGCATTAATGATAATAACATGAGCTATTTTTATTGAATCTATCAGACACTTGATCAGCTGCTTTATATACATCTTCTGACCTAATCCTCAAAATAACACTGTGAGGCGAATGTCATTGTTTCCATTTCATAGATGATAAAACTGAGGTTAACTTTGTTGCTCAAAACCAAAATGCTGACGAGTATAGGTGAGATTCAAATCTAGGTATTTCTGACTCCAAAAGCTTGATTCTTAATCACTATGCTCTCTTCCCTCTGACATAGCAATCTAGCACATGATACATGCTAAAAGTTAGCCGAGTATTCTGAAGAGAAACTATTAAATAGCTATTATCCTGATACATGGCAAGAGATTGCATTTTCACCCCTGTTCAGAAAATAATTTCCAATTAAGCTATCCAAAATTATTTTCAATTTAGTGAGTATACCAATTTAACGCCCCAGGAGCCATAATAAATTTTAGTAAAAATAGTATTAATTACAATTTATTGGGCAATCACTGTGAGCCAGGTACTATGCCAGGTGCTTCATCTCAATTTTATGTAATCCTTACATCAATCATGTAAAGTAGGCGTACCTTAGCCCCGCTTTCCTGATGAGGAGACTAAGGTACAGCAAGGTTAAGTAGGTAGCCTTGCCCAAAGTCACACAGTGAATGGCAAAGCCGGGAAAACATTCCTTTTTCACTATACCTCTTCAGAGAAAAACAACAACAAATACCTTTGTCAAAGATTATTTAATTCACTAACATTTGTTTTTTAATAGGGGGGAAAACAAGATATTTAAATAATTCAATGGCCAGTTCAATTTGTCTTTAAGCATTTTCCCCATACTTAATTATATCATATTTGGATTTATACTGGTTAATTTACATTCTCTCAGAGCTTGGCATCATGGAAAAGGAAGTTTACCACAGGAACTGCCAAATATGAATCTACAGTAAAATCCCAGACTATTCACATTTCATAAATCTAAAAATTCTCAATTAACTAAAATTGTTGCTCTGATACCTTCTGAGACAAGTATCAGTTTATCAAAAAATGACAATTCTCAAACAGCCTGGTACTCTGCAAGGGGAGAGGGAATAAAACACAATTCCTAAGGGCTAGTCCAAACCAAATCTTGGTCTATTATGCATGATGAAAGATGAGTTTAGAATGAAGAGGATGTGAGACTTATGTTCACTAGCCTGTACTTACCAAGACAGGGCAGTAACCATAATGAGATTTCTCAATAATAATGATTGAAATAAAAAGCAAAGCTTTATGGTTAATCCCAAGTTAGATATAAAGTTAAATTACTTAGAAAATTTTTTTACTTGTTTCTCCAGACATTTCAGCTAGTTAAGTTTTTATTATCCTAAAAATCATAAATTTGGATCAAGATCAAAAACTGTATTTCCAAGGAAAGGATCTGTAAAATGTACTTGAAATAGAAGTACAATCCAATTATATCCCAGAGCAATGATCAGGGACTCCAAAATTGACCCTAGAAAGTTGCCAATCTTCAGGGGTGACCTACTGAATTTAACATTGGGAAGTGTGACCTGCATAAATCAAGGTGACATATGGGCTCAGGGCCCTTGATTGTCTCTAAGGTGTGCTGTCTGACAATGTCCATCCATTTTCTGGGATTCACTTCCATAAAATTATATATTTGAATAAGTATTAAACCAAATTTGTCAAACACCATCTCAAGGTAATCTGTCTTTTCCCCATCTTGGTTTGACTTTTTCTGTGATATCCCAAAAGCCACCAAACTCACCACCCCCAAGATGCCCAAGAGTTCCCATGTTCTTTCCAGTTCTTACCTGGATGATAATTTCTGCTGGGCTCTCTTCAGCTTTCTTTTGGCCTACATTCTGAATATGCATGAACTGGCCTGTTGTAGGCATTCCTGCTGCATCGATTTTCCTTGTTGTTAGGGGAGGGCCAGCAGCAGATGGACTTGAACAGGACTCTCTACATTTCTGTTGCTGGGGAGTGCAATTCGCCATCCCTGCCACCATCACGTGGGTGGAGGATGATGATCCTGCTTCACCAGCGAGCATACTAGTGGCAAGAGCCTTCTTTGGGGAATCCACTACCATATGCTCTACATTTGTATCAATCTGAGCTTCCATCAAAGACATTTTCAAAATGTCTGACACTGCTGTCTTCTCAGAGGCCTGAATGGGAGATATGCTTGTAACTGGTGATGTCAGCTTAGGCACAGAACTGCCACCAGTTATCTTTGTAACTGTGGGTGGCTGGCGCCCCTCAAAAGTTATCTTTGTAACAGAGGATCCTTGGGTTATAATTGGCTGCTCCACCTGAAAACAAATTGGGGTTGTGTGTGTTACAGCTACATCTTTTTGAAAATCTATCAAACACCCCAAACAATATGGCAAAAGAAACATTTGTGAGGTATACTAGGAAGACATTTTGAAGCTTGGTGTTTCGATAAGAGGGCTGGTAGGGAAGCAATTGGCTACTCCTACAGAACTTAGGGAAAGAGGAGGGGTCAAAAGTTCAGCCAGCCAAAGTTCATAGCAAATTAAGGGGGAAAAAAGTTACAGCAGTCTTGTTTTCCTTTAGGATTTATATTCCCACACAGTATACCTTCAATCTGTCTCAAATTATTTCATATTTCTTCGGCTTTTTAAAATAAAAAGTTCTTTTTAAATCTTTCACTTCAAAATACATTTACACAAACATATTCTATATATTTATGCATTTATAATTTACACATACACACGTCACGCCAAAGCCACTGACTTTCCTGAAAATAGTTTTTCTTTCAACTATCCAGAGATAATTTCTCTGCAATCTAGAAGATAATTAACTAGATGGTAATGATGCAAACTACAAAGGAAGACGTTCAATGAAGCGCCTTAAAAGACTATAGTTTACTTAGCATTACTGTCACAGAAATAAGAGTTTACAGGCATAGAAATAAATATTTTATACCCAAACAAATAGAAATAATTTAGGGATTTCGCTTCTATGCACTGTTGATCAATGCTTAAGTGGTTTCATTAAAAAATGCCTGGAAAATCAACTTCTGAGTGCTATGATTTTTTCCCCTTCCTATATTAATGATGTGCATTTCTTTCCTAATGTCAACCTTCTGATGGGGTAAACTAACACCAGCATAATGAGGCTTTCAAGTTTCCTCTTGCCAGGAGAAAGCACTGCTAATCATGATAGGATCATGATAGTTTCATTTTTTCTGTGAACAGAGAAGTTTAACTTTGCATGCTATCAATATTCCGTTACCTGGCTTGCCGGCTGTTTCTCTGACGAGGCTGGGAGCGCCATTTGGCTCTGGGGGGTTTGGGGTTGCACGTAGATTTTTGGTTGGTTCGGAGCCTGCTGCAGTTTAGGGAGCTGCTGTGTGGTTTTCACAGCAAGCACCTGTACTACAGTTTGCGGGGGCTGTGCCATTAAGGTAGGAAGCTGCCTGTCTTTGGCCACAATAGGATGCTGTGTGTGCTGTACATCTGGCTTGGGCTGTGCTTGTTCTTGCTGGAGAGGGGTGAGTTTTTGATGCCTGATGGAAAGCTGGGGCATTTGCGGGAGTTTGTGCTGGAGCTGGTCTGCCTGCAGGTGGATGGTCTGCTTCTGTTTAGTCTGGAAGCACTGCAGAGTTTTCACTTGCAGCTGAGTCTGTTCCAGCTGGGGCTGGCTAAGTTTCTGCTGTTTAGCAGACTGTGACTGAGGCAGGGCAGATCGGTAAAACAGACCTGTCTGAGGGTCTAAAGTGTCCATCTCTTCAACCTCACCCTCCTCAGTTCCAAGTTCCTCGCTGTGTTTGGTAAAAGCAGTGTGGCTGCTTAAAGCCTAAGTAAAAAAGGCACAAAGTAAGAATGAAACAAGAAAAACACCTATAATGCTACATTTTCCTCAAATTGGAAAAGACTTGGTTATGAGATTCATGCAAAAATTATCAGAGGGAAGAGCCTAAAAAGACGAAGAAACCTCAAGATTTCCAAATCTAAAAGGGGCTTTACATTGAGACTCCTGTAATTTCAACTCTCACGACATTAAGTACTGTAAAAACTATTCTACTCACTTCTACTAGTATAAGAAAAATTTGAGAGGGTCTGAACTTATAGGTAAGAAGACTAAGGTTGCTCTGCAAGCACAGCCCAATACAGAAAAAAAAAAAAGAAAAGGCTGCCCTTGCTAAAGAAACAGCTCTCAAGACTGGTAATCAGAGATGCTAACCATACAAAGATGTAGCAACCCAGGAGTGAGGCGTCCGGAGAAAAGCCAAGGTTCAGAGAAGCCTACTTTGGCTGTGTGCATGCCCAACACTGTCCAGAACAGCGGTCGCCAACTGGTGGTCCGCGAGGTCCAAAAGGTTGGCGACCGCTGGTCCAGAAGGTGAGAATTGTTGCCTGAGGACATGCCCATCCCAGTCCCCACAAAGGGCCTCTCTGCTCTGAGTGGAGATGGTTTATCGGGCTTCACAAAGGTCTGCGGAACCACCCTCTACACTAGCCCTCCTCACCTCACCCCTTTGCTCAGATTCTAAGCCCACCAGGCAACAGCTTCCCAGAGACCCGGCTCCCTGGAGAGAAGGAGGGGGAAGGGACAAGACCACTTCTGTCAGTAGAAAGGGAGATTGTCTGGTGTTGGTTATTAATAGTGTTAGGAGGAGCATCGATCTTGAGTGACATGATTGGGGCCAGCCTGTCTGACCTCTCTGGCTGTCTTGAGAAAGGTCAATGTCAGAACTGGCCAGAAGAGGGTCAGACTCCAGGCTGAGATCTGACACCTAGCAAAACCTCTGGTCATCTGACTTCCCTTAGTGACACCAATCCCATCCTTGTCATATGCTGTACCTCTATAAGATTCAATTAAAACCCTCCCCACATCTCTTAACGAACTTACACCTACAGGTTTTTAATTCAACATTTTCTTCATTGCCGTTCAGGTAGTTTGCCTATTATTAGGGTCAACTGCGGTAGTTGAGAGCTGGTGATTTATGTAAATACTTAAATGTGATATCTATGATATCACTTTATAATAAAGGCAGGCTACTTTGAATTTAAATCCTGGCTCTGCCACCTAGGATAAGTTACTAACTTCTGTAAGCATGAGTTTCCTCATTTGTAAGAGGGATAAATACACCCATCTTACAGGATCATAGAATTAAACAAGTTAGTGCATTTAACGCTCAAAGCACAGTATCAGACCAAAAAAAAAAATCAACTTATCAACATGTTTTCTTTCTCCCATTATCCTTGGTACCAGATTCTCTGTTTTAATTAATTCATTTTCCCTGTTGAGTCTTTTCCTTCTTCATTGGTCATATAAAATTTAAAAACAAAAAGGTCAAATATTTATTTACCTACTTATTCATAATGTTCCCATGAAGATTCATTATAAAATCAAAAAGTAAAACAAATAAGAAAAAAAAAAACCTCAGTAACAAAAACCGAAACAAAGCCAACTTCTATTTCATTTGAAATTTATCTCAGTGATAAATTCTTTCATAACAATAAAAATCATAGAAGCAGCGATCAATTCTGATGTCATAAATTCATCTAGATAGCCCCACCCTTTCAAAACAGTAAGAGTTCACAGAAAATCCAAGAATATTATTTCTTAATTACTTTCTGTTAAGACTTTCAATTAATTTCCTCTATTCACTCCTCACAGATGAAAGAAGTACACAAAACACTCTCTGATTCCGTTATTTCTCCTCTTACAAGAGGAGATGAAACTGAACCTCATTTCAGGCAAAATGCAGTTACAGAAGGTAGGAAGAAAAAGAAGAGGTACAACCTGCTGCATAATGTGGGTGATTGCTCCTGGGGAAGATGCTGGAATGGACTTCACCACCACTGAAGTCTGTGTTGCAGTCTGTGACTGAGCCACATGCTGGAGTAGTGTCCGCTGGGGCTGGGAGGGCTGTTGGGGCTGGGAGCGATGGCTGACTGAAAATAGAGGAAGTGATGATATTTCTCCAGAAACCACCACAGCATATGTAGTTAGTAGTCATTTTAAACAAATATATGTAATACTGCATCACAGAGAAAGTGTGAAGTGAACTGGGAGGCAGAAGACCAGAGTCCACCCATCTATGAGTTGTGTGACTCTGAGAAAGTCACACCCTCCTATGAGTTGTACTCACTTTCTCCAGTGACCTTTATCCCACTAAATAAAATAACCAGTTTCTGTAATGGAATCCCAGATTAATTTCTTTAGGGATCGTAAGACAATACAAGTTTGTTTAATCTCTTGACCCCAATTCCAAGTGCAACAAAACCCAGAAGCATCCACTCCTTTATGTTTATACTAGAGGCCTGGTGCATGAAATTCATGAATGGGGGGGAGGGGAGGTTCCTCAGCCCAGCCTGCACCCTCTTGCAGTCTGGGACCCCTCGCTCCTTACTGCCCACCTGCTCACTGCTCCTTACCGCTTGGCTTGCTGCTGCTTAGCACTGCTGCAGAGGAGGGAGAGGCTCCCATCACCGCCACTGCACTTGCCAGCCGTGAACCTGGCTTCTGGTTGAGCGCACTGACCACCAGGGGACAGCTCCTGCATTGAGTGTCTGCCCCCTGGTGGTCAGTGTGCATCATAGCAACCGGCCATTCTGCCACAATGGTCACTTAAGGCTTTTATTATATAGACTAGTGGCCTGATGCACAAATGCAGATTCGTGCAAGAATGGGCCTTCACTCTGGCCCAGAGCCGCCTTTCTGCCTTCCCACGCTGCCCAGTGGCTGGGGTGGTGTGGAATGCCTGCGTCGTCGTCATGGTGATGATGCAAACATTCTGCCCCGTCCCCGCAGCACCTGTGTATGCAAATTAACTCGCCATCTTTGTTGGGTTAATTTGCATACTCACTCCTGATTGGCTGGTGGGCATCGTGAAGATATGGTCAATTAGCATGTTACTCTTTTATTAGGTAGATAGCCTTACAGTTCTTAAAGCTATAAAAGGTCAAGATGATACTGCAGAGTGTCATCACTAAGAGTCACACCTGGATTCTGCCCCATTCTGCCACCAACCAACTGTGGGAATTTGAAGACATCATGTAAACTTTATTTAACTTCTGAAACTTAAGAGATTTTGTTTGTTTGATTTTTGTTTTTTAATGGGATAATAATAATTTGTTAGAAAGGACCAAATAAAGTAATGGATTGAAAATATTCCTTAAATTGTTAAGTACTAAAATATAAAGTTAACAAAATAATAAAAAATCAATGTTCTTTCATCTTCTCTTAGCTCATCTGACACAAATAAGTAAGAGTATACACTGAAATAATCCCACTTCTTTTTCTTTCGCTACAAAGATCCCATGTAGTAAACTATCTATATTGAGGCCAATTGATCATATTTTACCTGCCTGAATTTCAACATTTTAAACAGTATAAACATTCACCGCTAAGAAGCTTTCTACACAGCTTTAAACATGTTTATATTTACTGAGAAACCAACTTTCTAAATCAGGAACAGAGTAAAAAATTCTAGAAAATTAGCTAAGAATTTTGAGAATATGAAAACTCAATAATCCATGATTCTAATGCTCAGATATATATTTTAAAATATATTTTTATTGATTTCAGAGAAGAAAGAAGAAGGAGAGATAGATAGAAATATCAATGATGAGAGGGACTCATTGATCAGCTGCCTCCTGCACGCCACCTACTGGGGATCGAGCCCGCAACCTGGGCATGTGCCTTTCCCCTGAATCAAACCCGGGACCCTTCAGTCCACAGGCCGACGCTCTATCCACTGGCCAAACCGGTGAGGGCTAATGCTCATATATCTTGATCTACAATTTCAAGTAGTAGTGGTTTCATACTTAGAAAAGTCATCAGTGGGGTATCTAAGTGTAAGATGATCACTACAAAAATCAATGTAAAAATGCCATTTATGTGTAATAAGTACAGAACTTTAAAACTATCCAGTGAAATATAAACAAAATTTCTATAACATTCTATCTATACTCAAAAATGCATTTTTCTATTGTTGCTGTATGTACATACTAGTATGCCTACATCTAATATGAGAGATAATAGGCATCACCAGTCTTATTTTATAAATGTACTGTAGTATCAGTTTGCTTTACTTTTCATTTTAAATTATATGAATTAATAAAATCTTTCATTTGTGCTCAACCAAACTGGAAAAAAAGAAGTTGGCGTTTATATCAAAACAACTAATGAAATCTACAATATGACTAAGAGAAAAATAAATCATATTAAAATTAAACAAGCAAGTTAATGAAATTCTTATTGATGAAAACATCATAAAAAATGAAAGGTAATTAAAAAATAAACTTCTGATGAGATTATCAGATTATATAAAACATTTCTGCTGTCCATACTAATCTTTATACTTATTACTTTAATTTTTAAGGAATGAAATGAATTTAATAGAAGATCAACTAAAACCATTTAAAAATAATCTTTATTCAAAATACTATAAATCTCTTCTCCAGAGTAGAGGAAAGTTAAGACAAAACTAACACCCACTGCAGGATAATACAAGAGGCCAGGGCCAGGAAACTGGCTTTGAAGTCAAAGAAAATGCTGCATGTGATTGAGGATATTATTGGGAGGAGATTATGAAAGGAGGCCACAGAGTGAACATTGGAAAACAGCTTAACTGGGCCAAATAAATACCATAAAACAGTCACTTACTTCTTTAAAGGACTCTTTTTTTTCCAATGTCAAATTGTTTTCTTCTGAAAAAAAAATCCCACTATTCTGCAAAAAGAAAATGTCCCTTTCTTTCACTGATTGGAGCTTTCCTTTCCTCTACCAGATCAGAGTAGAGTGCATACATTGAAGTGATTCTCCCCTAAACAATCATCTTTTACCTTTGGTTATGTAACAAATGGATGCACACCACTCACCTAGAAGGGGAAAAGCAACCTCTCTCCCCTCATCACTGCATTCTGAAAAGGATAAGTATGGGAAGAAATCATAGGTCTTTTCATCTATTTATGATAATCTAGTCTATACCAAGGTCAATACTGATTTCCCTAACATACTGCCCTCTGCTTTATTTAGCTTTCTGCTAAATATCTCTAAAGTACTAGTAAATGCTAGATGGCTTTCCATAATCTTTAAATGGATTTTCCATTTGGCAATTTTAACCCATTAGTCTTAATATCTTCTAAAATGATGCCAAAGAATTCCCTTTCTGCTTCAGTATTTACATCCTTCAAATATTTTTAACTTTATGTTCTCTTTTAATCACTGCTAAGGAATACTTAAGACAGGTGTTCTTTTCATAGTGCTTCATAAGTCCTCTCTCCTAACCCTGAATTATTCACATTACTACTCTCTGAACTATTTCAAATCTCAAGGTAATGAAGTGTCCAAAACAGAGAGCAGTATTCCAGGTGTGGTTTCACCAGCATCTGAAAGAATCTATTATCTTTCCTGCTCCATTCTCTATATACGCCATCCAAAAATCTCATTAGTATTTTGCTTCCAGGCTGTATTTTAAACAAATACCTAATTCACTTTCCACCAGAACTCCTAAGTATTTATAATAACTTAAAATTTTCCACATTTTTTTCTTTTACATTAAAAAAGGGTTGGATTTTCTACCTTCTTTCTCCCTTGATCCACCTCTCCCCCTCCCCCAAAATTAAAAAGTTCAGATGCATAAACATGTTTATTTCTAGATAAAAAAAAATATTTATCCTCTCTCTATAAGTGTTAGCCTATAGTCACAGATATTATTTATGGCCAACTTGCAGTTTTATATTACTTGCAAACTGTAGCAACCTACTATCTCCGCATCCCCCGCC
Organism: Corynorhinus townsendii; assembly: GCA_026230045.1. Taxonomy (NCBI): domain Eukaryota; kingdom Metazoa; phylum Chordata; class Mammalia; order Chiroptera; family Vespertilionidae; genus Corynorhinus; species Corynorhinus townsendii. The sequence goes on along the minus strand of JAPDVU010000008.1, from coordinate 46,710,703 downwards.
CCGGCCCCGGCCAGTTGTAAAAGAGTAAATCCCAAGGACAAAGTGAATTTGCTCTCAGAGCAAACTGAAAGAGATCCAGAAATGTAAAAAATATATTCTCCCCCAAACAACCACCATATGAAATGCAGAAAGGTAGCTCTCCTATCTTAATACTACTTTTCAAAAGGACACCTACCAGTAGTGATGTACTCAGCAACTAGTTCTGATTCTACTACAGCAATTGATGGACTCTCCGGAGAATGTCTCTTTTCCTGGGTCATCTGAATAGGCACTGCCATTTGACTCAAGTCAATAGTAGGTTGTCTTGGTTTAGATTCCAATTTTTCCTTTACTGCATAAAAAAGTCAGGGGAAAAGTTAACTTTTATTACAAACAAGTACCAAAACCAGAGTTGTCCTTGGGAATAACGAACCAGACCTCTGGGGTGCCACACTGGCAGTGACTAAGGAGACAATGAGTTGAAAAGGAAAAATCAGACTGCTATGCAAGGGTATAGAGTCCACAACTTGTGCAATCATGCCCAAAAACCTAGCAAAAAGGACTCATATGCAATCAGAGTAAAATCCCCCCCCTATTACCATTAGGCCAGACAACTGGTTCTGTTTCCCTTATACACATTTCCCTTAGAACATTTTCTTTACCCTTCTGCAAGGTAGTCCCTGGTATCCTTGAGTTCACCAACCTGAAAACCAAGGGTGAATAAGCAGTACAAAGCATGATTTCCACTCAGGCACACCTACCCTGAATAACACAACTCAGTGATCAGTTTAATTTGTTCTATTAAAATTTTAAGATAATCTCTAAAGAAATATTATAATGTTTTCAATGACTTTTAAAAAATAAAAATTTTCAACGTTAGAAAAAACGGCTTCTGTGTTCCTACAAATAAAATGTCATCTGGAATAGTCTGGAATCAGGAATGGTTTCCGTTGACAGATTTATTTTTCTATCTTATCACTTTTTCCACAGAATCTACTCAGTTTCTAACTTCTTGTAAGGCATTAATGAAAATGACCGAGTATGTAAAAAACAAGGACCTGAGGAAATAAATGACTAAGGCTAAAAATAATATCAATATATATTTAAAAAATGTTAACCGAAGACTTACATTAAATACTAGTATTCTTGGGGTAGTGTAGAGTGGATGTCACAACAGAGAGTAGTAACCAATAATCAAGTCCACTGAATGATCATTCAGATTATTCCCACAAAGCATATAATGTGACAAAATCAAGATAATCATTTAAACAAAGAAAACAAAACAAAACCAAAAGAATACAAAAGTCACCCTTATTATAAGTAGAGAGGACAATGAACTAGGAATCAAGACATTGAATCTCACTCTGCCACTAACCAGCTGGGCAACCTCTCTAGGTTTCAGTTTACTTATCCATAAAATGGAAGGGTTGGATGAGATCATTGCTAAGGTCCCTTAAATACTCTGACAATCTTTGACCTATTATAATAGAGAGGTCAGTATTTATAACACAGGTTTTGCCTAGTTTGTTGAAGATATTTAGTAACTAGAAATACTGACAGAATCTTGTGAGGATAGCTTTGCATGGAAGTTCAAGTAAGTAAATTATACAAAGAAACATGAAGATAAAATTAAAACAAATCAGAATGCTAGAAAGGGCCATTAATGGTATTTTATGAACATACAACTGTCCCACCAATATCAAGGAGGATGACAGGGGCCCTTCAAACTGCCTCCTACTATTCTTGAATAGAGCTGGTGAACTGTATCTATCTTTCCACTTAGAAGTAACAGACCTACTCCTTTCTGGTAACAAGAGCAACAGGATTGTCCACTTAAGTCAGGAGACAGAAAAGAAAGAGCTCTGCCATTTTTTTCTACCTTTCTACTGATTATATCTATCCTTCAGTCCTCCTGTGCACATCTTAATGAACTGACAAGTAAGCAGACTGCACCAATGATGATAGACAAGTCCAGAGGGGGGAAATGTGCTCAAATAACAAAGAAAATAGAACAGTGGTAGTATTTTAGCACAACCCATCTCTAGAGAAAACATGCTTCATTCAGTTGAGCATGTGAGTTCATACCTGTTGTCTGTTGGAGTTCTAACAGAGCTTTGATTGTTGAAGTAGCTGATTGTGATTCACTGGATACATCCTGATAAATTATGGTGGGGCTAGTCTCCATTGCAATCTCATGTTCTGACCAATCCTGACGCCGGGAAGCAATTACATGAACTACAGGCTGGGAATCTGTTTTATATTAGTTAAAAAAAAACAAACCCTATAAACAAAGTTTCTCTTAAAAAAAAAAAAAAAACAATTAGCTTTTTAAAAATCTTTGTATTTATTGTAAACTTCATGCTTTATCTCCCCAAGAAGACTTGTAAGCCCCCAGAGGGCAAATGTCTTTCATGTCTGTATTCACATAATCATTCATTCATTAACTGAACAAACTGGGCACCTATGTGCCAGAGTCTATATTTGGCATTGAGGATACAAAGGAGCTCACAGAATAATCAGAGGATTCTCAAGAAGCACACAATCTGGTTGGGGAGACAGACATGTAAAGAAGACAAGTTACAATTCAATGTGATAACTGCTGTAATAAATAGGTGTGTACTTGTGTAAGTGGGTATATATTTATGTAAGAACAAAATGCTATAGGAGTCTTATTTTCCCAAACGCAGCTGAAAATGTGCTCTGAATTACAACCTCAACATTCAGTCAACACTTATTGGATGACTGATTTACTGAAAGGAAATCTTGTCCACTGACAACAGGACTGGATAGATAATCTAGAAGCAACCTGATATAATAGGACACATATAACATTTGGAATTCAAAGTCTGAGATTACAGCCTCACCTCTATCAATTATTAGCAAGTTGGTTCTTTGGGCCTTAGTATCATTATTTAATTATGGCAACAATAAAATCACCTCTCTACCTCACAGAATTTCTGAGGATCTGAGGATATAAGGAAATCATACATGTAAAAGAGCTTTGTAAACTATGAAGGGCAATAGAAATATTGTTTTGGTAGTGGTGACCTGAAAGTCCTCAATTCTATGACTTTTTGGTAGTTTCAAATTAAATTACACCCTACTTCAAGGTTTATTATATTCATGCTATACCGGTATGCATGTAAACACTAAATGTGCATCAAATAGAGCAACAAATTATTAATGAGTTTGCCATCTACAGAATAAGCAGATTGGACTAGACTACTTTTAAGTTCCTAAACTCCTTTGTCCAAGACACCACACAGAAAGCTATGCAGGGTATATAAAGGCATGATCCCTATTCCCAAGTTTGGATTATAATGAAAGAGACATAAAATAAAGATATACATATAGCTTTGTATTTTGGGGTAAAATCAAATGGTTAGGGCAAATAAGATGAATACATAGAAAGAAAAAATCTGCTTTGAATTGGAATGGTCAGTGAAAGCATCACAGAATAATAAAAAGAATTCATGTAGCCCCCCAAACAAGAATAAATGCAACCTAAGTTTGGCCTTCTATGAATATTATATTTTTGAAAACCACAAAATTGTCCCAAAAGGTTGAGGCAGGGGAAACAACTCTTAAAAAAAAAAAGAGAGAGAGAGAGAGAGATAAAAACAAAAATAAACCAATACAGTAGGTCCTCGGGTTACGTCAGAGATCCGTTCATATGGCGTGACGTAACGTGATTTTTGCCCTAAGTTGGAACCCACTACATAAGCACCTACATCACTCACATGGAGCACATACACAGCAGTAAGGAAGTGAAACAGTAAAAAAAATTTAAAAGAAAGATAACAATTCCTGAACTTTACTTGTGGTAAATAAATAAATAAAAAACATAAAGCACATATATACATATGTCAAAATAACGGAACTTTTTTAAAAAAATAAATGGGAGATGGCGACGTAACCACGAAACAAGGTACGTAACCTGAGGACTGCCTGTAGTCTTCCCAAAGAAAACAAAATCAGTACACAATAAATCTGGAATTTTTAATTAACATTAATAAGTTATTATACACACCCCACCCCACCCCAAGTGGGTAGGACCATAAGGCACATGAAGGATGTATAACGTCCATTCAACTTTCTCCAAAATCTAGAAAATTAAAGGATACTATCCTGGGGTAACAAATGCTATGTGAAGCATGTAATAATTTTTCTTTACTCATTCAAAGTAGATATATAGAACTTAATCTTAAGAAAATTATATTAGAGAACCATTCTTTTTATATAACCTAAGTTCTCAAATTTAAAAAATTCCATTGATGATATAAGTACCCCTTGATTGGGTGAGAGGATCTAAAGCAAAGAATGACTTGGCAACTCCACTCCTTATACATCGATTATCTAGAAGAAAGCAAGGACTGCATTTGTAGAGGGATATGGTAGAGACTAGAAAAGGAACACAAATTTCCACATGGGAACACCTATCCGAGACATCACCACAAATAACACCATCCCATAGAGACTGGGGAGATTGCTCACTCTGCCCATACTCAGAAAGAGTAGCTGACCATCACAAAGTATTACTAAAACAACCCCAACATCTATGACACAGAATGAGAGAGTGAACCTAGATGTGAAAACCATTTCTTGAGTGATTTTCCTCTCTACCTTTGGCTTATGCTTTGTCTGGATAAATCTACTGCCCATCAAGCCTGATGCTGGGGTAGGAAAGTAATGACTGAGGTACCAGGAGTCTGATCTCATAGTACCATTTGATTATGTGATGTGCATCCATCTTGTAGATTTTTTTTTTTAAGTTTAATGGAAATTATGCATCCCTGGTGTTGTACATTTTCTACTCAGTGTTGTTGTTTTTTGAAGGGGTATGGGAGAAATACAGTTTTTAAATGGTAATTAAAAATTCCAGATGTATTGTATGTTGATTTTGTTTTCTTTGGGAAGGCTATTTTTTTTAATGACCCTCTCTCTCTTGAAGTTAGTGGCCTGCTAACCCTCAAATATCTTTCCCAACAAGTTACTTAGCAAGTATTTATTAAATACCTACCACATGTTGGGTACTAGAGATACACACTGTAACCAAAGGCAGAGTCAGGCATCTCTATGAAAGAATGTCTCCTATGTCTTTACTATAAAATGCCTATATCACATTTTCATAACATCATAAGACCTGTCAGCTAGAAAAGATTTAAAAGTTCGTTTAATGCTCTCAGCAATCCTATGCTATAATCTTCACGAAGTACCACCACCAGTCCAGGAACTCCGCCACCAGAGAACTCACTACTTTCCAAAACAGTTTCCTTCCCAACTCTGCACAATTATGACAATTAGGAAATTTTCTTTTATGGAGTGGAAGCAAGTTTTCCTGTTACTTCTACCCAATGATTCTAGTTTCCATCCATGTATCTACAAAGACCAATTCTTTTTCCTTTTCCTCAAGATAACTGATGTCATCTCCCATGCTTCCCCAACCCAACTCAGTCTTTATCTTCTCTTCTCCATGATAAGTGGTCTGTCTTCACTAACCATTCCTCATATAAAATGATTCCCAGATGCCTTACTCAACTAAACCATCTCTTCCTAAACTAAACCCAAGATGTCTACACCCATTCTATGATATAACATGTACCTTCCCTCTGAAGTATTGTCATAAAGCGTAAGGCCTTCATACTATTTAATTATCTAGACAGCATCGCCCAAAATGTTCCAGAAAACATTAATTTCTCAAGATGTTCTGCAAAAAAAGGGTCCCATGGTCAAAAAAGTTGGGGAGCATTTTACATTGTATACTGCACTCCTCATATTAGCACATAACAGCTCTGAAAAGTTATGCGATAAGTACGCTTTGCTTAACTTTGATTTATGCCTCACCTTCACCAAGAATGCCCGAATCATGAAGCTTCTGGAAGAATAATCCTAGACACCAAGATGTGGCCTACTTAAAACAATGTCTTGACAGGATGCATTTTTGTATTTGCCTCATGCCTTGTTCTATCATAAATCCCTACCCTTGGTTTTGTCCCCTTATTCTCTTCCATTTTACTTCACATAACCTTATATTCTACCTAACCCACCTTAAAACTTTTTGGAAATAAACAGAATATCAGAAAAGTAACCTTTAATATTTTTTTCTTTTAAGAAAATCTGGAACCCCATAAGTCTAGCCTATTCCTAAGTAAGAAAGGGGAAAAAAGATACAATTAGGAAGAAAAGGTTAGGAGCTGTGGAAGGCATATGGTCCAATCTTCAGTAAGTGACCTAGTCCTAGGCAAATATGGTTTGATCCTTTAGGATTGGTCATCTAATTATCAAGTAAGATCTAAAAATACTCCACTTAAAAGGCCCACCTGCAAGGTTAGAGGGAACCCCAGAAAGGAAACAATATTTTGGACTCAGACAACAAAATGAGTTTATGCCCTGGCCGGTGTGCTCAGTGGTTAAAGCATTGACCTGTGCACCAAAGGGTCACTGGCTCAATTCCCGGTCAAGGGCATGCACCTGAGTTGCAGGTTCAATCCCTGGCCTGGTAGCGGTGAGTGTGGGAGGCAACTAATCGATGTGTCTCTCTCACATTGATGTTTCTCTCTTTCTCTTTCTCTCTCTCTCTCCCCCTCTCCCCGTCCCTTCCACTCTCTCTAAAAAAAAATCAATGGAAAAATTATCCTTGGGTGAGGATTAACAACAACAAAAAAAGTGTTTATGAGGCTGAAGCTTAACACTATGCCACAGATACTATGATTGTTGTTTTACTGTTTGTTCATTCAGTGAAACTTTTATTGAGTGTCTACTTAGTGTTAGTTAACCTATTTTCTAATTATTGGCTATATAGAGATAAATACGACCTTTGAGAAGCTAGTAGCCTTGTGGTAAATAATCATTATAAATAAACGAAAGATACAAAATAAAATGATCCATGATAAAATAGCTGGTAGTACAAAGTAATTCTGGAAGCATAGTGTAGAAGGAATGATGAAGTCTCCAAGGTGATCTAAAAAAGTGGTACAGCAAGGTGAAAATGAAGGCCACTATTCTAGCCTTAGAGGAGATAATTTAAGAATAAGGTATAAGGACAAAACTGTTCCTCTTTGGGGGTGGGAGATAATGGGAAAAGTTAGAAACTATTAAGTAGAATCAAAAAATTCCCCTGGCATAAGAAATATCCTTATTTCCAGGACTTGTGTAAGAGAAATCATCAGGAAAACATCTGAAATAAAAAAAAGATTGATTTATTTTGATAGTAGAATGCCAACTATCAATATACAATAATGGACTTTAGAAAATCATCAATGGATGCTAAAACTAGTAGATAAATGTTTAATGAGGAACATGATATTTATATAGTTTCAAAGTATCTCCTCACAAATTAATATAAATCTCAAAGGAAAATATGGTAACTTCACAATGTAAAAAAAATGGGGAAGATATCACCTTAGCCAGTTGATCAACATTAAATTAACATCAATATAGGGACAAACTAACATCATGTGCCTACTAATGAGATAAAACTAAGGACACAATATCATATCTGTGGAATTCTTGCTGAATTTAATCAAGAGGAAACATCAGACAAAACAACTGAAGAATATTCTACAAAGTAACTGATCTATACTCTTCAAAAATGTCAAGGTCAAGAAACACAAAGAGCCCTAACCGTTTTGGCTCAGTGGATAGAGTGTCGGCCTGCAGACTGAAGGGTCCCAGGTTCGATTCCGGTCAAGGGCATGTACCTGGGTTGCGGGCACATCCCCAGTAGGGGGTGTGCAGGAGGCAGCTGATTGATGTCTCTCTCTCATCGATGTTTCTAAGCTCTATCCCTCTCTCTTCCTCTCTGTAAAAAATCAATAAAAAATATTAAAAAAAAAAAAGAAACACAAAGGAAGGCTGAAGGATTAGCTAAAGGTAAAGGAAAATGAAGAGCCATGACAATTAAATGCAACTAAATGCAATGCATAGTCTTAAATTAGATTGTGGACTGAAGAAAAAAGTATAAAGAATATTATTAGACAATTGAAGACATTTGAATGGATTATAGAATCATAGCATTACATTTCTTGATTTCGATAACTGCATTTTAGTTATGAATAGACTAACCCTTAAGAAATATGAACCGCCCTGACCGGTTTGGCTCAGAGGATAGAGCGTTGGCCTGCGGACTGAAGGGTCCCAGGTTCGATTCTGGTCAAGGGCATGTACCTGGGTTGCAGGCACATCCCCAGTAGGGGGTGTACAGGAGGCAGCTGATCGATGTCTCTCTCTCATCGATGTTTCTAACTCTTTATCCCTCTCTCTTCCTCTCTGTAAAAAAAATCAATAAAATATATTTAAAAAAAATAAATATGAACCTACAAATGTAAGTATTTAGGGGTAAAGGACATGATATCTACAACTTGTTCTCAAATAGGGGAGGCGTGGAGGGGTTTAGTTAGAGAATCAACAACAAAGCTAACAAGGCAAAATGTAAACTAGTGGTGAATCTAGATAAAGAGTATACACAGGAGTTCTTTTTACTCTTCCTGCTTTCTCCTGTCTTAAATTACATTAAAAGAAAATGTTGCTATTTGGGGGGTGGGGGTATTGGCGCTAAAAGCCACAAAAGCAATATAAAATAAAAATGGACTTCTAAGTAGTGCTTAGATTCCTAGCAGTTATGACACTCAAATACTCTGAAAAGCAGCACAATTTTAGACTGACTCAAACCTTTATCCCTTTCTCTTTAAATCACAGCATACATATTCCCTACACCTTGTCTATGTGAGAATGTACTAAAGAGCTATACAAGGGAAGAAGGGTAAATGCAGATTATAAAAACTGGCTTCATATTCAATTACATTAGATACGCTTAGTCTGAACTATAAAATATATCTATTACAGAATATTTTTTAAAAATACAAAATGAAAGAAAACTAATAAATGAAAACAGATGATGCTTATATTATAATAGATCAAAGAGCAGAAAACCTTATAATTAATCACGTCTAAAAATAGCCAAACTCTTGCACCATTCTTAGAATGACAACTGAAGACTCACCAATGAAGTGACATGTTTGGGAAGTACTGATTGATTTAGGGCTCCCTTAGGAAAAGAAGAGCAATTTCAAAAGATCATCTGAGATTATATATAGATAATCTCAGACACACACACACACACACACACACACACACACTAGAGGCCCAGCACACGAATTTGTGTACAGGTGGGGTCCCTCAGCCTGGCCAGCGATGGGGCCGTCTCACCCAGTCCCAATCAGGGCCCGTGGGGGCTGGCCAGCCAGGGAGGGACCGTGGGAAGTTGGCTGGCCAGGGTGGGACTGCGGGATGGCTCCAGGGCATGTCTGGCCCTCTCGCCCAGTCCCGATTGGCCGGACCCCAGCAGCAAGCTAACCTACCGGTTGGAGCGTCTGCCCGAAGATGGTCAGTACACTTCATAGCGACTGGTCGAGCAGTTGACTAAAAGGTCGACCAACAGGTCAGACACTTAGCATATTACACTTTTATTATATAGGAGAGATATATATGTGTGTGTGTGTGTGTGTGTGTATATACATATACATATATGTGTGTGTGAGAATATATATATATATATATTGTTCATTTGTTAAAATCAACTTTTTTATTTACTTTGAATTGATGAGTTTCCAAAGACCATTTCAAATGCTACTTCCTTCATGAGGCTTTCTCATTTGCTCCTCGCTGGAGTGTGAACTTTCAGCACTTGGTATTTTTGTTAGTAATAACATTTTGTTACTAATAAAATTCTTATACTTAAGTTGTACATGTAATTTTTTTTTAACCTCTATTCTAGAGTTTAAGCTCCTAACGAGCAAGAACTATATTTTACTCAGCCTTTGTAGGGTCTAGCATAATGCTTAGTACATAGTATAAACTAACAAATAATTTTAAAATTGAATAATTAAATAATTAGCAATCTGAACCACATAAGACTAACTTGGGATGACTCTACTTAAAGAGTTAAAAAATAAAGTATTTGGCACAATATGAAGAGTCTGTATTAGAAAAGTGCTAACAAAGAACTCCAGAAAGGATAATGGGAAGGCAGGGACAGAAATAGAGTGGCTAAGAATGACTGAGGGAATATAAACCACTTTGCTTAGATGCATCAGAGTGCATAAGCATGGGCATAACATACTACCTGACACTAAGAGTGATTTAAGGTAATTGAGTATTAGATTTGTAGAAGGTCTCAAAGATTATGATCATGATTTAATTTCAAATGACTTCCTAGAAGAACATAATTAAAACAGCACTGAAAACAAAAAGCTTCCCTACTATGAATTATGGCTTCATAGCCCCTTCCTTATAATTAGGAGAGTTATATAATTATTATCTAAACTGGGATACCTTTGAGAGTGAAAGGGAATGTATTAATAATAATGCTAGAATAGACATAAACTAGGACTTGTCCCATGACAACTGCAATGCATGATAACCTACTTACAGCCCACTTGTAGCCTACCTCTGGCCACCTTGACTCTTAAGATTCGGCAACAACTATTTCAAAAGGTATATTCACTTTCTTGCATACTTCTACCTACCCAAAGAAAACAGGAGGAATCATAGCTCTAAGCAGTCTGATAATACCTACCTGTCAAAATCATTATCTTAAGTTTACCAATTTGATGAACAAATGCCATGCAGTAAAGAATGGTAGGCCTTACCAAAAACAAAACTTCAGCTCACTAATTACATATCAAACAAAAGAAAATAAAATCAAAAGAAGTGACAAATCAAAGCAAATTTGTTTATTTAAAATTTCTAGATGCAACTATTTTGGAACTAGGGCACTATTGTCAGCAGTAATTATATAAAATGAATCTTACCTTGGGAACTTTGGGAGGACTCTGTAGAAGAGGAACTATCTGTATAACTTTGTGGTTCTTCTTTTCCCTCCTGAATTGAAGAATTACTGGCCTCTGCCACCCTGGATGCTTGCTGTAATGTTTCTGTGACCAGCTGCCTTGTTTGTTCACTAACAACTGTGGCTTGAAATGTTACTGGTTTGGGTTTAATAAGAACCTAGAAGAAAAGCAGAAATATACCAAGTTAAAATTTTAGAGCACTATTTAAAATGTTAATCTTCTATATCATGAACAATATTTCCTTGGTGTACTAAACAGCATTCTGTACATATACTGTTTTGGGCACAACATTGTCAATCAAAGACTAATTCAATCTATGAGCAAATTATAGTCAAGCTACATAAAACATTTTAAGTAGTACATGCCATATTATTATAGCCATGATTCTGACAAGAGCATTTGCCCCTCTTTTTCCTTGCCTATGATGTCTTCAGTAGTCATTTTACAATCTAGGCCAGTGGTCAGCAAACTGCGGCTGCGACTAATGAGTTTGCTGACCACTGGGATAGGGGCTTAATCACAAGGAACAACAACAGTCTGTAATTACTGGAATCGAGAGTCTAGGTCAGTGGTCGGCAAACTCATTAGTCAACAGAGCAGCAAACCGCAGCTCGAGAGCTGCAATTTGCCGACCAATGATCTAAGCTATATAGTAGAAATGAGTCACATGAAAGATATAAGAAGCCTAGATTCCCAGTGGAATTTTTGTGTCACAATAACAGTTCCAGATTTCACCAGTCTGAACATTAATTAACATAGTAAAAATAAAACCCTAATTTGTTTAAGTCACTGTTCTTTGGTTTTCTATCATTAGTAACCAAATGAAATTCCTGACACACATATACAAAGTAAACTTGCTTGGGACTGAAATAATTTTTGAAGAAATCCCCAGAGGAACAATGATGTAAGTCAACTGTTAGAAGCAACAATATGGAATATGTGGTAGATCAACTCTTGGCAAAGGTGAAAACCACAGATACCAAAGCAAGTGAAATGAAGAAAGATTTTCAAAGTGAACTATTTCATTTCAAAATTTGGACTCTAGGAGTTGACTTCAATTCAGTACATGGAATAACGTTAATTCACCACATTTATTTATTTCTCTCATATATAAGATTTCAAACCTTTTCACTCTATTAAGTCACTCATTTCTAAGAATTCAATAATGAAAACATAATACTAACTTAGATAATGGAACAAATCATCAAACTTACTTGTTTAGATAGTAAACTATTTAGCTATAATTCTGAGGAATCATTCTAAACTCAAATTATTATTTTATAGATAAATTACTCCTTTTTACAAAAATTCTAGAATAGCATTTCTCAACCAAAGCTACCTTGCTTCCTTTGATATTCTCAAACATCATGTAAAATACACAGCAGCCCAGCAACTAAGATTAATTCCTGAGCCTCAATTTCCCAAGCAAATTTCCAGAAAAGTTTCCTTAGTAGTAGAAAAAATGAACAGATCTCTAGCTTATCTATTATTTAAGTTTCAAGTAAAGCAAATTTTTAAGGAAATAAAGTGCTTTCAAAGGCCATATTTGCTTATAAAAAGTAAATAATTTTCTCTGAGAGATGCTAAATAATTACCATTCTTCCTCAACAATATACTCCTCAAATAACAATATACAACTTGAACAAATTTTATTCCCAAGGGGATTCTTTTCTCCAATCTTCGCTCATAAGACACAAATATTTAGATATTTTTAAAAAGTGCGAGGAGTGAAACAAAGGGTTTGAAAACAGAAGGATAATTATACACGTGTAGTCATAACTTTTAATAACTTTTTAAAAATATTAGTGGTCTTTTTATTCAAATTTCTACTTTGGAATTTTAAGAATTTAAAATATACCTGAGCCAAGAAAAATCACCATTATCTTAGAGCATACCTGTGTTTTCCCTTGCTGCCCATAAACAATTTTTGTTGGGATGATTTTAGCTGCTGGTTGAACTGTGGAACCTATTCCTTTTGGTTGTGTTACAATCATTTTGGTGATGGGTCTTGTAGCAGTGATGATAGCTGGCTTTGCTCCCGTTGGCACTGTCTGAATAGTCTTTTCTCCCTAAATTGAAGTCAATAACATAAGAGATTTATAAGCATTTAAATGATAAAAACTGTCCTTTTACTGAAAAATCACAGAAAAGATTTTATCAGGCTGAAACCGGTTTGGCTCGGTGGATAGAGCGTTGGCTTGCGGAATGAAGGTCCCAGGTTCGATTCCGGTCAAGGGCATGTACCTAGGTTGCAGGCACATCCCCAGTGGGGGTGTGCAGGAGGCAGCCGATCGATGTTTCTCTCTCATTGATGTTTCTAACTCTCCCTCTCCCTTTCTCTCTGTAAAAACTCAATAAAATATATTTTAAAAAAAGAAAAGATTTTATCAGGATGATGGGAAAAAAAACTATAATTGTGCAACAAAGTACAATGTTTCAAGGTGATCAAAAATCCTACACTTAGTTGAAATGATCTTAGAAGTCATTTGGCTAACTTTCTATCCAAAGAAAGCATTAATTATTTCCTGGTGAGTAAATTAAAGAACTACTGAATAAGAATAACTATTATACTGCCTCGTTCATAGACTACATATATTAGAAGTCAGAAAATTATAGAAATACTAGAAGCCCGGTGCACGGGATTCGTGCACTGGTGGGGGGTGTGACCTGCGTAGATCAGCCTGCTGTGGGAGCGCTGCTCATCCTGGTCAGCCAAGTGGCTATGGACCTGCCCTCTGAGCGGCTACACCTGCTGTGGTCAGCCAAGTGGTACTCCCATTCTGGGAGTGTACTAACCACTAGGGGGCAGCTCCTGCGTTGAGCATCTGCCCCCTGGTGGTCAATGTGCGTCATAGCAACTGGTCGACCAGTTGTTCTGCCATTTGGTGGCTGGGCTTTTATTATATAGGATACGGAAATGTTAACAATGATAGAGTTGGAATTATACATCTTACCCGACCCCATATTCATCTTTATTTTCTAATTTATCTAAAATGAATTATTTATGTAATAAAATTACTGTGCATTATACCAATTGCTAAAGGCACAGATATAAAATAAACTGCCTAAGTCCCCAAATATAAATTACAAGGATAAATAGAATAATGTCTGTGTGAAAAAGCACGGGCAAGAGATGAAATCAGCAAAGATTTAACATTCTTTCTGAGGCCATATGGTAAAATACACAGGAAAAACTTAAGGCATTTCCCATGTTTTATTACTAGTATGTTACTAATATCACTTTAGTTTATTGTCTAGATAGCATAAGCCCATTAACTTTTCACCATTTTCTACATTTTCATCTGCTTTATTCTTAAGTTCTATTTCTAGTAATTTATGAAATCAATACTTAAACTTACCTAAATTTAATTCAAATACAGTGATTTTACTAAGTTAGTAAAATTTTAAAAATTAAAATCCATAAATAAAAAGAAAAGGATATGAATTTTTTCACCTTATCAGTTTTTCTTAATTTTTAGTCATTAAATGTATCTGTCTAAACTTAACAGCCAGTAAATACAGGTGAGCTGGCAAAAAGGTAATCACTATGAACTTAAGAGCCAAAATTATTACACAAATCACAAGATTAACTATCTGCTAGAGGACACATGAAGTGATTTAATTGTGCACTTACTTATTTTAACACACACATACCCTTCACAGCTGCATTCTCTGGAAAGAGCTCTAGTTCATTTGCCAAGAATTGCTGGTTTATAAGTGGGCATGCCTATCTATTTAAATAGCTTGATGGCCCTTGTCCAAGTATAATGAGCCATTCTAAGACAATTCAAAACCAATTAGAAGGCTATTTTTTTAAAAAAAGCTTTTCTGGGGTGTGTGTGTGAGCATGCACAGGAGAGCAAGTGGTTAAGTACAGGTGTGTGTACATATGTGGTAAAGAGGATTGGTCTTATACTCTTCTTCTTGTAATTGTCATGCCTTGTGTCTACTATAATATATACCTAGCAACTACAATTCACAAATAAACTCTTGGATCTACATGACCACAGGACCTAGGTTACATGGCAACCTCCCTTATATATCAAGTTCTATGAAATTACAAAAGGGTTCTGAAAATCTAAATTCTAACTGTGGCTTTACTTTTGGCTTACTATGTGAACTCAGGCTAGGAACAATCTATGTCTTCCCACCTGATGAAAAACTCTAATGCTGGACCCCTATCAACACTGTGAAGGCTGTTATGCCTAGGAAGCTAATAGAGATCTATTATAATGAAGTATAATATTCTTTTTCAAGCAAAGTAGGGACATTACCAAGCCTACACAGTTAAGTTATACTAAGAGTAATAATAAAGAACAAAACAAAACAAAACACTTATTGTGGACTTCCTATGTATGAGGCACTGTTCTCAGCACTTTCAAAACAGCTACCAGTTAGTGAAAAAACTCACTGGTAGAGATTATCATCCCCAACATACAAATGAGGAAATTAAGGATGAGAGAAGTTGAATAAATTAGCCAATGTCAAACAACTATGACACTGAGAGACCCAAGGTTTATCTAACTCCAAACCTCTTAACCACTGCCTATATAAATAAACAAAACTATAACTGAATCTGTTATTTACATTTTTTTACTAGCTCCAAGGTAAAAATGAAAGTAACAAATCCCTGTCAATTAATTTAGTCTTAATCCCAAATATTTCTCTTTTCCCAGCCTAGGCCAAATACTAGGTCGCTCTCTACTGGCCACATGCAGGAATAAAATATCCTTTAACAGACGTCCCCCAGTAGTTAAGCCAGCGGAATCCTCCACAGGATCAAGCTAAGTATCTAAATCATTGTCATAAGCAACCTGGTTATAAGCAACATGTTTTAGAAATTACTGTAAAAAATGGCATCAGTAGATGATGTTTTAACAGTTATTACATCACAGTGGTGGTAAATCAAGCCATTCTGGCCATTGTTGGGGTTCTGAAGTTCTTAAGCAAATATTTGTATAGCTGGTCTTTCAAGTCCTCAGTGTATTGCTGAGTCTGCAGTTCAAGCTCTTACTTACTCCAGCATTTAGCAATGTTGTGACAACATTTTTGCCCGGGAGGCCTTGAATGGTCGTTCCTTTTCCTGTAGTCTTTTGCACAACAATCACATTGGGCTTGGAAGTCATTGGGATTGTAGTGATTTTGGTAGTCGTTCCTTAGAGAAGGGGGGAGAAAAGGAGGCCTCAGTTAAGAACTAGTGATATTTAACTATTTATGTTGAACATAATTAATACATGTAATCAACGTCATCCCAAGATGACATGAAGGCTGTCATGAGGATGAAAATGAAGGCTTGGAATAGTAAATTACAAGTTGTCCTAGAATGGAAGAATATTAAGAATTGACTCTTAAAGCAGACATCTTTTTGGAATCTGAGGACTTACATACCAAACTCAGAATCTAAATATATCACTATCAGTTTCTCCATCAATATTCCTCTCCCAACTAGTTAACTGAAACAAATCGGAATCGCTATTCCATGATATGTATTTTCCCCAAACAGAGTATCATATATCTATGTAACTAGTGTAATGGAAAAACTCATCAAAACAACATGAAAAAGAGGTAGTTAAATGCTCATCGAAATTCACCTAACACTAGACTGTAGAGAAAATTTATGGGGAAAAAAAGTCATGTATTTTTATGTGATCAAAAAAGACAAACTAAATACTGACTCACAGACTAAGTCACAGGTTAAACATGTGCTCTTATAATCTGCAGCATTGTAAACAGTGAGGATGAAACTCTATTTTTTATTTTTATATACATAAACTTGTATTTCTATCTATTAAGATCTACTTAGATCTATATCTATTGACCCAAACATCGTATTATCTTGCCCTCTCCCCCACATCTGCTTCTCTCCTTACCTATGAAGTCTATCTACCTATCAAATTTGTACCCTATATTCTTCTAATTGTCAAAGTTGGAAATCCTGGTGCTAATCTTTGATTCATGCCTTGTCTTCACTCTGACAAAGATGAAAGTTTCTTGAGGTCCACACTGTATCTTTACACATCACTGATTCCTCAATGCTTAGCACACAGTGTATGGCAATTACTCAGTAATGAGTATGTGAATGAACCCAATTTGTCACCAATATCTGTCCTCTTTCAAAATATTATCAATATCAGTTCAATAGACAACCCTCATCTATTTTGGCTTCCCATTATTTTTTCCTTATTTCAACTTTCTCTGTTACACAAATAGTTCTGATGGTACCTGTGCAAATATCCTAAAAAACAAACAAATAAAAAAAAACCACCTAATTTCATCATACCAAGAACCCAGAATATGTGAAATTGGTTAAAACCTTCCTAATCCCTCTTGTATTTAGTTCCAACTTCCCATTTTGATTTTCAAATTCCTATATGATTTGCCCTTAATCTACCAATTTGATCTTATTTGTTCTGTGAGAAGAAACAAGTAATCTTTTCAGTCAAAGAAGGGAGTTTAGGCAGCTGACATTTTGGCCTGTGACTTGCAGCTCCTGCGGGGGCTGCCATTTTGAAACAGCAAAGGTCAACTCCTCCCTTTCTCCTCTAGCCAATTGCCCAAGACTGTGAGCCTAATCTCCTCCAATCAAGAGTGAGGGACAGATCACATGCATCAGGAATAAAAACCAAGTGACCACTGCTCAGTGTACATGCTACCAGGCTCTGTTGGTACACACCCTTCTGCAGAAGTAAAGATATGTGCCTTGCTGCTGGCTTCCAAGGATGCTTCGTATTCTATCAGGACCTCTGATTTTGGGGACTCGCCTTATTTCTAACAGTTCCTACTCCACGATACACACCATAATTCTAGTCTAACATGTAACTTCTTGACTATGGCTTCCTATTACCTACCACACAAAGCCAAGCTCCTCTGCTTAGCTTTCCAGGTTCCATCAGACTTTAATTTTCAGGATTACCTTATACCTCCCCTTCAATATTGGTTTCCACGTGGGTCTTTGAGCCTAACAGTTCCAATGCAACTTTTGCACCTGTGATTTCCTTTGCCTATGAAAACAGGCAAAATATGAAAACATATTTTTCTTCCATGACTAAGCAAAGGACAGGTACTCATAAAAATACAATGGATTAATATATTCTCAAGGAGAAAAATTAAACAAATTTTTTTTCTACTGAAAAACCTTAGCATTTTGTACAAAAGATTTAGAAATAAGATTGTACTAAGAATAAGAATATTCTAGTTATATGTCAATTTTTTATAATCTTGCTACAATATCTTTGTAATATACTTGCCATCATCTAGTATCTCATCAGCCCAAGGTAACACTCAGGTTACACAAAAAAGCACTTTTATCTATGCACCCCCAGGTTCACAAATGTTTCTTCCTTTATCTGTAGTTTCTAAACAGTAAGCTAAGAGCCACAAAAACCAGACTGCCCATTATTCACTTATATCAACTTTAATTCTTAATTAACTCCCGTCCCTCGTGTGTTACTGATTATGATGCCTCTCCTTTGGCAATACAGCCTCACGTAATTTTGGCTAAGAAAAACTTTTTAGAAAGTAAGCATTAAAAGCTATCTCAAGGAAATGTAAACCAAGCTTTAACTACATCAAAGTACTAGGACCACCAGCTTAACAAATGTGGAGGAGGCATAGCATCAGGCAAAGCAAGTACAACATTACATTGAAACTAGTGCCCTGGCACATGGATTCGTGCACATTGAAAATAAATAAATTAGAAGGTGGCCAGTGGGGCGGGACTGGGAAAGACGGGGCCAGATACGCCCTGGAGCCAACCTCCCATGGTCCCTCCTCAGTCTGCCACACCTGGAGCAGTGCCACAGCTCAAAGGGTGTCTGCAGAGTGAGCAGGGTCCCTCTGGCAGGTGGGGTCCCTCAGCCTGGCCTGTGGAGATCCGGCTCTCCAACATCCCCGAGGGGTCCCGGATTGTGAGAGGGTGGCTCTCAGGTGACGCACCCCAGAATCGGGCTCCTTCCACCCTGATTCCGGGGTGCATCACCTGAGAACCACTGCTACCAAGTCACCGCAGCTTGGCAGCTCCTGCCATTGAGCGTCTGCCCCCTGGTGATCATTGCGCATCATAGCTACCAGTTGGATGGTCACTTAGCCATTTATATATATAGATAGGATACGATTTATAATTGATTAGAATGATGAAATTATAAAAATCTAAAATTTCAGTGAGCATGTTGCTATATCTCAGGTGATACCTATGTTATATTGAAGAAAGTAGTACTACATATTTTTTTAAAAGACCTTCCTCTATGCTTTCATAGAATTCAGTCTATAATTTTCATGTTACAACAGAAAGTATACAAGCTTAGCATTCTTTAGGGCAGAGAATGCACCTCCTGTACATCCCTATGTATCACAGCACCCCACCCAGCATCTGGCTCATGGTGTATCACAGAACCCATTTATATATACAGTCTTTATTTATAATGAGTCAAGATATAGTGGATGCAAATAACTGTGAATCACATTTGGATCATAGGCTATGACACTGATGCATTCCAGGGATTCCTATTTAACAATAAAAGAATTATGGTAGGGCCTTGACCAGGTTGGCTTAGTGGATAGAGCGTCGGCCTGCGGACTGAGAGGTCCTGGGTTCGATTCTGGTCAAGGGCATGTACCTTGGTTGCGGGCACATCCCCAGTAGGAGGTGTGTAGGAGGCAGCTGCTTGATGTTTCTAACTCTCTATCCCTCTCCCTTCCTCTCTGTAAAAAATCAATAAAATATATTTTCTAAAAAGAATTATGGTAGGTAGGCTTAAAAAACACAAATTTTACTATTTTTTACTATATACCATTAACCCAGATTTTACTATGCACAGATTTTTTTCCCAGGGTCCACAATTAATTTTATTTACTATCTAAACACATATACTTCTCAATCCCTTCACCTTTTTCACCCCATCCCCTAATTCCCCTTCCCTCCGGTAACCATCAGTCTGTTCTCTATATCTGTGAGTCTGTTTCTGTTTTGTTTGTTTATATACTGTTCTTTAGATTCCACATATAAGTGAAAAAAAACATATATTTGTCTTTCTATGATTGACTTATTTCACTTAGTGTAACACCCTGTAGGTTCATCCATGCTGTCACAAATAGTAAGATTTCGTTTTTGTTTATGGCCAAGTAATACTCCACTATGTACATGTACCACAGCTTTTTAAAAATCACAGATTCTTAGGTCATCCTAACAATCTTGGTCTCTTGGGTAATGTTTTGTTTTTGATTTTTCAACCACAGTTCATATTCAATACCATTCTGAGCCAGTTCCAGATGTACCACCAAGTGGCCAGAAAACCAGCACTCTACAGAGTGGTTCCCCACTGCCCCGAGTACCCACCTGGCCCCATACCTAGTTATCTCAACATTATTAACTATAATGTCTTCGATAATGTTTTATGTTGTTTTGCTCAAAGATAAGCAAATTAATAAATGAATTAAAAAGAATATATTCCCTGGCCAGGTGGCTCAGTTGATTGGAGCACTGTTCCATACACCAAAAGGTTGTAGGTTCAATTCCCAGTCAGGGCACATACCTAGATTGTGGGTTTAGTCCCCTATGCGGGGGAAGGGGCGGTGTACGGGAGGCAACCAGTTGGTATTTTTCTCTCACATCTATCTTTCTCTCCCCCTTCCTCTCTCTCTAAAAAATAAATCAATAAAAAAACATATCCTTGCATGAGAATTTTTTAAAAAAGTACTTAAACACTTGCTTCTTGTTTGGACATTGTACTAAAAATTAAGACAATCAGCCCTGGCCTGATGGTTCAGTTGGTTGGAGCATCATCCCACACACCAAAAGGTTTCAGGTTCCATTCCTGGTCAGGGCACATACCTAGGTTGTAGGTTTGATCTCTGGTCAGAGCACGTATGAGAGGCAACAGATCAATATTTCTCTCTCACATTGATGTTTCCCTTTACCTCCCTCCCTCCCTCTCTCTCTAAAAAATCAATGAAAACATGTCTTTGGGTGAGGAAAGGAAAAAAAAGAGTTAAGTGTATCAAAATCAAGTTTTGCCATTGTCATGGCTTTTAATAATGTCCTCAGAGTCAAGATAATGAGTTCACCTCTGAAGGATCCAATCATCTCCATAAAATATGCATAATTATTCAACCAACCCACAAAAAACCTTACATATCTCTTAGTCCTCTCTATGTATACATATGTAACTAAATATTTTTTATTCTATTAACATATGACTTAAATAACTGCAAAAATATCATGCCTTCCATTTAATTTCTTATTCCAATAAAAAGAAAACCTTGACCTCTATAGAATGCACTTCGGAAGCATGAACTTGCTTTATAGGATATTATACAAAGAAAGTAAGGCCTTCACATAATAATATATGTATAATGTTCATCACAAGATTATTGATAATGAACACAAAAAATTGTAAGCAACCTAAAACACTGTGTAACCATTAAGCAGAGTGGGAGGGATATCAAAATACATTTAATGGAATGGAAAAAGAATATTATTATATAAAAAACACTGATTATATTAGCTCTCAAATTAAATACACACACACACACACACACACACACACACTTATACAAAGAAATGAATAGAAAATGGAATGAACTGAAACATATACACTTAAATTTCAACACCTTTCTCTGGATGATAAAAATTCTAAGTTTTTAATTTTCTTTGTACCTTTCTATATTTTCCAAATTCCCCACAGTGAGGAAAAAAGTCTCACTTTTTAAAGTCTTATATTCTTACATCTAGATTTTTCAGTGTATTTTAAGAAAAGTACTCTTTTCTTAATGGGAAATAGTGGTGTGGGTTGGAATGTATACAGATTCTAGAATCCAGCATCTTATCCGCTCATGGGTGAAAGCAGAAACTGTCTAAATTCATCCAACCAGGCTTACCAGTTTACTATAAATAGCTTAGAATTGAAAACTAGTAATAAACTAATCTATAATCCTAGTATCATAGAGAACAAAAATAAGAGAACTATCTTTATAAAGGAAATTGATATGTAGCGTAAGGATCAGTTTAGAACAATCAGAAATGAGGTAAGTTCTTTAGAATAAAAGTGTCAAACAGTGAGGCAGAGGTCCAGACAAAATGAGCTCCATGCAATAGAGTTGTTTCATCTGTGTGCCAAGTGTATCCTATAGTGCTAAAAATTTAAGAACTCTTCTCATGAATACCCACATTCTTGAAATTGCAACTATGAGCTGCTTTATAGTTAAATAGAAAGGTGGGTAAAATGTATACATGATAAAATCTATAAATGTTATATCTGACCACCTCTTTGCTTCTAGAAAAATGTGCTTGCTTTGCATTGCTCTAACCTAGTACAAAAGCAGCTAAACCGTAAATATCTGAAAACAGAGGCCTTATAACATCTAAACATACCTTCCAACTATATAATACCATAAATTAATATACAGAGAATAAAGAAAAGCACTTAAGTGCCATAAAAAGCTACATACCAATGAAAAACATTATCATTTTTAAGAAACGTTTAACCGACTATGTGTTCTATACTATTTAAAGATATTGTCAGGTAATAAATTATAACTTGAGTTTTAACTGTGTTATTGAAAATAGCCTCTTAAAATCCGGAGTATGGTAATTCTTTCCCTACTGGTTTCACCCTCCTCAGTTTGGCAAATGTTAGATTTTCTCACTTATATTTAAAAGTAGAGCCAAAATTAACAGCTTTAAATATAGTACTTTTTGCCAATACCATGCCCTGCTTTGCTTGTTTTTTTTTTCACTCCCTGGGTTATCAGCAACATCATATTATGCCAGGAATGTCAATCCCTTCATTTTTAAAATAGAACAATTTGCCTGGGGCATACAAGTCCACAGGACTTGCTTGATCAAAGATTATTTACATCATTTTAATTTAAAAAAATAATAATTGAAGAGGTCAATTGAAAGGAGACATATGTAATATTTTAAATAATAATTTAAAATTAAAAAAAATAATATTTATTGCTAAAAAACAAAATCCTATATAATAAAAGGCTAATATACAAATTGTCCCCTTGACCATGAATTTGACCAGGAGTGTGACCAGGGGGTGGGCCGGCCCACCACCTGTGGCCCCTTCCCCTGGCCAACACCACCCCCAACCGGTCCCCCAACCCCGATTAGGGGCAGGGCCAACCGACCTACCTCCCCTGGCCCTTCCCCTGGCCAGCCCCACACTGCCCAGTCAGGGCAGGCTAGCCGGACCCCACCCATACACAAATTGGTGCACTGGGCCTCTAGTAATAATGATAATAATCATTGAAAACAAAAACCATAGCCCTAACCGGTTTGGCTCAGTGGATAGAGTGTCGGCCTGCAGACTGAAAGGTCCCAGGTTCGATTCTGGTCAAGGGCATGTACCTTGATTGCGGGCACATCCCCAGTAGGAGGTGTGCAGGAGGCAACTGATCAATGTTTCTCTCTCATCGATGTCTCTAACTCTCTATCCCTCTCCCTTCCTCTCTGTAAAAAAATCAATAAAATATATTAAAAAAAACAACCAAAAAACATATTAACATTTCACTTCAGGATCCACAACCCAAATTACTTTAGGAATTAATGAGATCATAAAAACCCAGGTAAGATTCCAAAATACCAATAAATATTAGCCTTCACTATCTAAGTAAAATATTTTTTAAAAGTAAACAGTCCATATAAATGGTGAAAAGCAAAGATATTCAAATATTTTTATTTTTAATAAGCTAAAGTGACATTAGTAATTGAAATTATGATTTATGGTTCCTCAAACACATTTAGATAAATAAATACTAGTTCTTCCAGTATCTAGATTGTGTGATCTTGGAAGATCAATTTCATCTCTGTAACCTTAAATCTGTATCTGTAAACTGGTGATGATGCCAACTATCTCAGAGTTATGAGATCTAAATAGATGAACAGAATATTTTATAATGAAAAAATCTCTATGCAAATGTAAGCCATAATCTTTCCATTCTGATTAAAAGCAACATTTATTTCTTCCTATTTTAAAATGATCAAAAACTTAATATGTGAAGATTTAATACTAGAATTAAAAAAAAAAAACTGTGATGGCTAAACATTAGGACTAAATAAAAGCTTTAGATTTCTAATCAGAAAACTGAGACCAAACAGAATCTTTCAACAGTTGAAATATGTTTTTTCCTCTAATCACCTTATCTTTTACATGTTTCAGAGATACCTACCAGAAACTATATTACTGCTAATTATCTTTCCCCCCAAGGTAGCTAATGATTTGGGTACTACTGTAATGATGCTACCACTGGTAGTTTTCACATAGGTTGCAGCTCCAGGGGTTGTAGCCATCCGACCTATGGATGGGCTCACTGTTGGCCGGGTATAGGTTGCCTGTGTGCCTGTAAAATGGGAAAAGCCAAAAGAAAAACTTGTCATTGCTTACAGAAGAATGACAATTTATACAGTTTTACTATAATTCAATGTAATCTACATTGCTTTAACTTGAAAATGGAATTTCAAGGTGTCAAGACTTAAGTAACAATTTACAGCTAGTTTTCAAAGCACCATACAGAACTATAGCCAAGTCAATTTGAAACAATTTTACACATGAAATATAGTGATGTGTTGCATCAAATTACTACTAACCCCAGAAAAAGTTAACTCTGTTCCTTCTCCCACTAGCTTTCTTCCATTAGTTTTAAGCGAAAAGAAACTTAATTATCTTTCCTGCCAGAGCATTTTAGCTATTTCTGTTATAGATTTTAAGGTCTATAGATTTTCAGGTGCATCTGTTTTATGCTGTCTCAGTGCCAAACCCAATGTCAGCACTCAAGAAATAAGACAGTATTGTTTGCCTAAAATGTTATAAACTTTTACTGTTTTGTATTCTGCTACCCTGTAAATATATTTCCATCTTTTAAAGAATTATGCCATCATTTTATTAGAGATTAAAGATGCTGCTGCCAAGAATATTTCTTTTTAGCCTAAAAAATTCACTATTTCCATATTTCCTCAACTTTAATTGACCTGTAAAGATATTTTTCTCAAAGGATTTTACACTCTTCCACACTATTTCTAGGATTTTTTCCTTTTCCTAAAGAGGAATTAAAAATTAATCAAATGAGCCTGTTATAGTTTCCTACAAATCTAGTAACTCAGAAATCCTATTCCTAAACTAAGAACTATCTGTCTTGAGGAGAATGAAAATGACTAAAATAACACCTTCTTCAACTGAAAAAATTTTTTCCGTGATAATCAGATTCAAAGGTCACTGTGAAAACCATTTTCAACAACCCCCTTCCCAAAAAAATGATTTTAGCAAATTATTTACCACTTAAAAATACAATCTCTACCCAAAAGAGGGAGGAAGGGAGGAACATTAAGTAGAATTAGTTTAAATTGATTACAAACATACATCTGAATCAGAAAAAAAAATTTAGTGCAAAGTAAATGTTATACAGTTTGAATCAGTTAAATTATAACCAGAAAAAAAATTCAACTTCAGCTTTTGTGTTTTTTTTAAAAGCAACACTCTAATATAGATTCATAAGTATAGACATATTATTTTTTGCTACCTTCCATAACATAAGGAATCATATATACATGACACTAATATCTTTGTACCAAGTGGTAAAAAGTTTTGGGGGAAGTATGATAGATTTAATACAAGAATAATGGTATATCTAAAGCACAGGCTTTGCATAGAGACAGAAAGTAGAGTGGCAGTTGCCAAATCCTGAAAGAAGGTGAGACTAGTTATTATTTAATGTGTACAGAGTTTCAGTTTGGGAAAATGAAAAAGTTCTGGAGCTGGACAGTTGGTGATGGCTACAAATGTGAATGTACTCAATACTAACAAACTGCACACTTAAAAATGGTGAAAATAGTAAACTTCATGTTATGTATATTTTACCACAAATTTTGTAAAGCACTGGGTTTGGAATCAAACAGATCTGGATTCAAATTCCAGTTCTGCCTTTTATTGACTATATGAACTTGGGCAAGTTGCTTAATGTAAGTCTTTGTTTTATTGCTGAAAATGGAGATAATAGAGTCTAAGGGAGATTAAGTGCAATATTTGTACAGACCTTTACATACGGGCCAATAGCTGATAGCTTATAAACTTCAGACAGGTATCATTTTACACTATCTAAATTCTATCATCTAAATACTGTCCATCCTCAAAAAAATTGGTACGAGTTATGCAAATTTAAAATAATATCAATGAATAATTCTAATATTAATTAATAGTAATAGCTATTGAGCACTCTGTTGGTGCTCAATAGCTATTACTAAGACTTTACACACTTGATATCATTCAATAGCTATTACTAAGACTTTACACACTTGATATCATTTAATACTTACAATAACCTTATGGCATAGGTATTATTATCCCATTTAAATAGACAAGGGAAAAGACTGAGTATCGTATTACTTAAAATGTTCTGCACACTTGTCCTAGACGATGTGCTAAATGGTTAGTGTTAGCCCACGCACCAAAAGGTCTCGGGTTTGATTCCCTGTTAAGGCACATGCCTGGGTTGCAGTTCACTCCCTGACCCGGGTCAGGGCACATGTGGGAGGCAACCGATCAATATGTCTCTCTCTCCTCCCCTCCCTTCTATTCTCTCAAAAACATCAATGGAAAAAATATCTTCTGGTAAGGATTAACAAAAATAAATAAGTAAACAAACAAATAAATGTTCTGCACTGTCTGTCACCTCCTTGAGCATAGCCTGGTTGCTCTCATATCTAGGCACAATGTCATATCTTCTGGTAAGGATTAACATAAAGAAATAAACAAACAAACAAACAAATGTTCCGCACTGTCAGTTACTTCCTTGAGCATAGCCTGGTTGCTCTCATATCTAGGCACAATGTCATCCTGTGCCTCCCTCAGTCTGAGGAATGTTTACTACACTATAATGTAATACAGACTCTCAACCTCATCAAAGTGAGATCCTTATGAACTGGGACTGCATTTTCATTCACTCAACAAATCCTTACAGAACAGAATAGCACATGCTCGCTCTCGCTCTCTCTTTATATGTGTGTGTGTGTATATATATACACACATATATATACACATATATGTAAATATATATAATAAAACAGACATGGTCCCTTATTTCCCTTATCCTTATGGGAGCTTATGGTCTAAAAAGGTGAAAAATATTAAATAAATCAACAAATAGTAGCTAAGTAAATAGAAACTGTAGTACGCACTATGAAGGAAAAGTATAGATGACCATACCAAAAAAAGAGAAAGAACTTTTTTTAGTTGGAGGGAAGTGGGAAGTCAAAAAAGGCCTCTTTGAAGAATTGTCTCAATAATATCTGTAACCCCAGTGTCAAACACAGAGAAATTACTCAATGACTATATAATGAATAAATAAACTAATGCTCAAGAAAACTTACCAGTAGGAGTGGTTACCAGTTTAGTTGTCATTATTGCACCATTACTACTAACCACCATAATAGGGGAATTGCTACTGGTGGGCAGAGTTGCTGTCACTGGTTTGGGTAAGATTTTACTTGGTTGAACTTGTTGTGTGATGATTTTAACACCTTTGAAAGAAGAAAGATAAATATCAGTACAAATTATTTTTAAAAATACATGTGCCTTATACCAGTGGTCGGCAAACTCATTAGTCAACAGAGCGGCAAACTGCGCAGTTTGCCGACCACTGCCTTATACCAACTCAAGAGGGCAGTAGTTATAAACATTTACTCCATCTTGACTAAAGAAAAGCTTTAAAGTTCATGTGGATAAAAACTCTTCACCAACTTCTGTTTCTCAAATTCCTAATTTCTCATTCAAGAATACAATTAAAACATTATAGAAGCTATTGAATTCTTAAAGAAAAACAATTTTTTTTCTTTATCTATGATATGTAAGAGCTTTCAAACCAAAGAGCCATTGGCCTGAACTTTTACAGACAAATAAACAATGTTTCATGCAGATGGATAAGAAGTCAAAAACAAATGTTAATGTAGCTTTTATATAGTCCCAACTGCACCAAGTAGTTTTCTAACCTCTTAAATTATAAAGGCTGCTGTAAACTATAAAGGAGCAAGAACATTTTCTTTTTGAACCTTTATTTTTAAACTAGTGGCCCAGTGCACAAAATTCGTACACATTAAAAGAAGATTAATTAAAGGAAACAATTTAATATTGCTATTTGCCCTTTCTCTATAACAGAAGTGTCAGAGATGAAAAATTAGTAAAATGTATATGAAAACCTTCCTCCTGTCAGAGTCTGGGGTGCACCACGGGACCCAGAGTCAAGTCCCCGCCCACCCACATGCACCTCAAAATTGTATGAGACCCAGACCCAGCTGGCCCCCGCCCCCATTGGGCTAGATCCAGACCTGGCCAGTCCCACCCTTGTCAAGCCCTGCCAGGCAGGGGATGTAGCCTCAGGTCCTCTGGCTGGGCGCCAGGATGGGGGGTGGGGGGGCATGGCCTGAGGTCTCCCAGCCCAGACCAGGGTGGGGATCATGCCTTGAGGACCCCATCAAGCCCTGCCAGGTGGGGGACATGGCCTGAGGTCCTCCATCAAGCCCCACCGGCAGGGGGGGTACAACCTAAGGTCTCCTGTCAAGCCCTGCTGGGCAGGGGGCACGGCCTGAGTTCCCCCAACCCAGCACTGGGGGTGTACCCTGAGGTCCCCAGTCAAGCCCCACAGGGGCAGGGGAGGGCGTAGCCTCAGGTCCCTGCTGATTGCTGGTTAAGGCTCCTTATGGGAACTTGGCTTCAGCTGTGGGTGCAGCCATCTTTGTGATGGAGGGGTCAATTAGCACATTCCCTCTTTATTACGATTGACAGCTTTTTAAAAGTATTTTTAATAGCACACTTCGTCAAATACATAATAAAGGATACATTATTATTATATTTATAAAAATATGCATTTGGACAAGAAGTTAAAGGCAATATGCAAAAATAAAATAAAAATATTAGGGTGGTGAGGTTATGATTCTTTTTTACATTTTTCAAAATTTTTACTTAAATATTATAATTGTTACATTGCCTTTCCAAATGTAAAATGTAAAATTTCATGCTAACTACAACTTTAAATAACAATTGTTAACCAAGGAAGAAAAATTTTGGTAACATTTTTTCCTCCATAATTTCACTGAAATAATTCTGGAGCTGAATGTATTGCACCAGGACTTTAATTTCGTGGAATTGAATGTATTGTCATAGACAACTAAAAATGTATTACTTTTTTGGATGGTGATTAGATTGAAACATTAGAAAAACAATAAACCTACTTATTTAATAGCCTTAAATAATTTTAAACTTCTTAATACCAACAAAGAAGTTAAAATTATGACATCTAAGAATAATTAGGCAAATTACTTAATCTCTCTGACTCAATTTGCTCATTTGAAATAAATATACTACTACTACCTTCTAGGACTATTGTAAAGATTAAATAAATCAAAACTGTAAAGTGCCTACTACATAACAAGAATTCAATAAATAAAGTATTATTTTCATCAGAGAAATAAAGAAATCTTAATTATAATAAATCATAAACAGTAAAGTTGGAGGGGAAAATTATTTTTAGTATTATCTCATTGGTGAATTATAACAACAATGCTTAAGGCACATAAAAAGAAGTTCCCAAAGAAATAACCACAGAGGAAAATTTAAAAGGGTCATAAGAGACTACTTTGCTCAATCCTACACATAAGTTGAAAATATGGATGAAATAATTTTCTAGAAAAATATTATTTATCAAAATTGACCTCAGAAAAGAGATGTCTAAATAGACAAATTTCCTTAAAATAAATATTTAAGAGATCCTCCTCCATCACCAAAAAATAGCAGGCTCAGAGCTACACAGGATCATTCTACAGTCCTTTAAAAAGAAGGTAATTACAATATCACAGGTATGTATAGTATAGTATAGGGAATATAGTCAGTAATACTGTAATAACTATATATGGTGCCAGATAGGTACTGGAAATATTGAGGGGAACACTTCATAAAAGTATATGATTATCTAACTACTAAGCTGTACACCAGAAACTAATCTATACTAATAAAAGGGTAATATGTTAATTAGACCGGGAGACCTTCCAGACAAAGCCATGGTGGCGGGGTCGAGGCAGAGGCAGTTAGGGGTGATCAGGCCAGGAGGGGAGGGCAGTTGGGGGTGAGCAGGCCGGCAGGGGGGGACAGTTGGGGGAGATCAGGCCGGCAGGGGGGCAGTTGGGAGTGATCAGGCCGGCAGGGGGGTTAGTTGGGGGCGATCAGGCTGGCAGGGGTGGGGGCAATTGGGGGCGAGCAGGCCAGTGGGGGGGCAGTTGGGGGTGATCAGGCCAGCAAGTGGGGGGTAGTTGGGGGCAAGGAGGCCGGCTGGGGGGCAGTTGAGGGCGATCAGGCCGGCGGAGGGGGGGGGCAGTTGGGGGTAAGCAGGCTGGCAGGGAGGGCAGTTGGGGCAAGGAGGCCGGCTGGGGGGCTGTTGGGGGTGAGCAGGCTGGCAGGTAGAGTGGTTAGGGGTGATCAGGCAGGCAGGCAGGTGAGCAGTTAGGAGCCAGTGGTCCCAGATCGTGAGAGGGATGTCCGACTGCCGATTTAGGCTCGATCCCATTCGGACATCCTCTGAGGGGTCCCAGATTGAAGAGGGTATGGGCTGGGCTGAGGGACACCTCCCCCGCCCCCGTGCACGAATTTCGTGCACCGGGCCACTAGTATAAAATAATACTGAAGGTAAACTGTAATTGAAAAAAGTCATTCTGACCTGGGATTTGGCAAGAGATTTTTAAATATGACACTGACAAAAATGAGCAACAAAAGAAAATAATATATGAATTGGACATCATTAAGATTAAACAGTTTTGTGCTTCAAGAGATAATCAAGAAAGTGAAAAGAGAACCCACAGAATAGGATAAAATACTTGTGAATTATACATTTGAGAAGAGCTTGATATCCAAAATATGTAAATTAAAAAAAACAACAACTCATAGAATCATTGATAAAAAGACAGCCCAATTAAAAAGTGGGCAAAAGCTATAAATAGACATTTCTCCAAGGAAGATATATAAAGGGCCAATAAGCACATGGAAAGATGCTCAACATCATTAGTCATCAGAGAAATGCAAATCAAAACCAAAATAAAATACCATTTCACACAAACTAGGATAGCTAGAATCAAAAAGTCAGAGAATGACAAGTATTGGGAAGGATGTTAAGAAACTGCTGATGGGAATGCAAAATGATATAATCTCTTTGGAAAACAGTTTAGCCGTTTCTCAAACAATTAAACATAGAATTACTATATAACTCAACAATTCCACTCCTAGGAATACCCTAAAACTTACACATGAATATTTTCCACAGAATTATTCATAGCAGCCTACAGTAGAAATAATCCAAATGTATACCAATGGACAAATGGATAAACAAAATGTGAAATAAAATTTAGCCATAAAAAGGAATGAAGTACTAATACCTAGAATAATATGTATTATTTTAACATTAAGTGAAAAAAGCCAGTCACAAGAAAACCACACATTATATTATTACATTCATATGAAAATCCAGAAGAGTCTTCATGGTCTATAACATGTATAAAACTCTAACACTGCATATGCACAAGCAAGAGGGGATGATAGGATGTCTTCCTTTGGTGGCTTTGTTACATTATCTGATATACTTGTATATGAGGTCCCTACTGCCAACATTTTCTCCAGAGAGATATCTGATGATATTGTTGCCCCTAGGATATGAAGAGGCTTTAAAAATACTTTCTAAAAGGAAAAGTGGGAACTACTATGTTCTTCAGATGATCAGTCTTACAATCCAGATGAAAATGAAGTTCAAATTCTCTTTGGTCTTTGTTAAACCGGAGAAATAATGGTGTCATTATTTAGCAATGATTTTACCGAGATTAAAGATTTGCCAGAATGTGTGCTCACAGACCTCTTCATGGCCACCACTGCTGTGAAATATATACTCAGTCTAATTCCGAGTATCAGGTTACTGGCATTGAAGCGCAGGACAGCAGTCTTGGACACACTGCACATGCCTTGAAGGCGGTAAGGCAAATGAATGCTCTCAATGAAGTTTAACACCAGAGTGAAGAGAAGAGAAATCTCCAGTGCCATCAATCAATATGGTACTGGAACCATCAGCAAGGATGAAGACTGAGTAATGTGGAAAGCACTGTGAGGAAGTCCCTGAATTATTAACCGAGGCAGAGAAGAAGGAATGATTTGACAAACTTGGTGAAGTTTCTCTCAGCTCTGAGCCTTCTTGCCTTTCAGGAAATGGTGTGGCATATAATACTACTCCCTCTGGTTCTGCTGCTGACAAGGTTGTGATTGAGGCCTGTGATGAATTGGGACTAATCATCGCTCACAAGTTCTTTCATCACTGATTTCATCACACATTACTTTAAGGTTTGCTTTTATGTGGGTGAAAAATAATGTGGGAAATTTTGAAAATACTTATTAAGTCTGCATAATTTTTTAAAAATACTTTAAAAAAGAAATGTGGTATATAGATACCATGAAATATTATTCAGCCATGAGAAAGAAGGAAATCCTGACATTTACAACATGAATGGCATTATGTTAAGTGAAGTAAGTCAGAGAAACATAAACACTGTATTATCTCACTTATATATAGAATCTAAAACAAAACAAAAGTAATAGAGCTCACAGATACAAGAGAACAAGCAAGAGGTGAGAGGCTGGCTAAAACGGGTGAAGGTGGTAAAAGGCACAAACTTCCAGTTATAACATAAACTAGAGGCCCAGTGCATGACATTCGTGCACTGGGACGGGGGGTGGGGAGAGCGCGGTTGGTCCCTCAGCCTGGCCTGCATCCTCTCACAGTCTGGGACCCCTTGGGGGATATCTGCCTGATGGCTTAGGCCTGCTCAACATCCCCAAGGGGTCCTTAGCGCTGCCTTGGAGGCGGGAGAGGCTCCTGCCACCGCTGCTGCGCTTGCCAGCCTTGAGCCCAGTTTCTGGCTGAGCAGCGCTCCCCCAGTGGGAGCACAGTGACCACCATGGGGCAGCTCCTACGTTGAGCATCTGCCCCCTGGTGGTCAGTGCACGTCATAACAAATAGTCGTTCAGCTGTTTGGTCAATTTGCATATTAACCTTTTATTATATAGGATAAGTGCTGGGGATGTAATGTGCATCATTGTGACTATAGCAAACAATACTGTATTGTATATTTGAAAGTTGCTAAGAAAGTAGATATTAAAAGTTATCATAAGAAAATAAGTTTGTAACTATGTGTGTGACAAATGTTAATTAACCACTTTGCAATATTCAGGGACAGGGAAAAGGAGGTCTACAGTTGTTCAAATGGAAAATAATACAAGAATAAATTGAGTTTTGCATACTCACAACTGTAAATCTACTTTTGCCTACCCTTATATACTTATAACAAATCATTATGTTGTACATCTAAAACTAATACAATGTTATACAGCAATTATCTCAAAAAAATAGGTGTTCCCAAAAAAAAAAAAAACACAAAATAAAATAGAAAATGTCAGCATCCTCCAAATTACTGTTCTATCACCAAATAAAGTCCAGATTCATTAGAGAAAAAATATCCATTTTCTTTCCTTTTAAAGATATTAAGTATGTTAAGAGGCTTTTTAATTTCCCTGTGACTCAGCCTCCATCCAGCTGCCTTTCTATTCAATACTTTTATGATTTGATAATTTATAGTAATCGACTCCTACCTCTGAGTTCCCATTGTGCTGGAGAAGCTTTCAATAAACTGCTAAATTGTTATCCCACAAACCACAAACTTCCTCATTGTACATGATTCTATATAATAAAAGGCTAATATGCAAATTATCTTCCCAGGAGTTCAACCAGGGGGCTGGATTGGCCAGCCAACCGCCAGCAGCCTCGACCCCCACTACCCAAATTGGGGGCGGGGCCAGATAACCATCCACCTGTGGCCCCTCCCTGTAACCAGCCCAACCTGATTGGCCTTGATGGAGTGGGCCAGCCAGACCTCACCCGAGCACAAATTCGTGCACCAGGCCTCTAGTAGTCTATAATCTTAACACCTCTTCTGCTCTTAAAAATTTTATGTCATATTATTCATAAATATGAACTGCCCTCTAACACACAACTCCCCAGACTAATTTTTCAAGTGTTCTCTTCCCATGACCCCAACAGGTCCCAGAGTATAATTCTAAAATCTGGATTTATTTCCTCAGCATTCTTTCTCTCTCTTGAGAGTTCATTGAAAAAATAACAACAAAAAAACCTCTTCCTGCTGTGCAAACTGCTTTTCATTTCTTTTCTATTCCCAAGCCCCTGGTCTTTCTATATAGGTATTTCCAACAGGAGAGTCTCAAACTACATTTTGGAATTTAAAAATCTGATAATTGAGGAAACCATATATGGAAGTAAGTCCATATATATTAGTGGTATTCTGCGAGCTGGTGATTAGAGAAGGATTAAATATCTTGTAAACATTTCCCAGTTACCTGACTCCTGTTTGATTTGAATTGTAGGCTTAATACCAGGTGGCAAGGGAGACTGCTGAGGCTGCTGCTGATGAGATACTGAAGAAGGCTGAGCCACCTGTTGCTGTGTCTGTTGCTGCACTTGATGTAACTGTTGTTTAGGAGACTGTTGATGCTGTTTAGGAAACTGTGCAAGAATCTGAGTTGGGGTACCCACTAAGCTTTTGGGGGAAGGAAGTCTGGTTGATGCCATTTTGATTGCTGATGTAGATACACCTGTAGAAGAGTGAGGAAAAAGAAAATTCAATAGTAAAGCATAATTAAGGTTACTTCTGGTTATTGTAGTAGATAACACAAACTAGGTAAATCAATAAAAGCAATAATTTATTAAGCAAACATTGTATGTCAGATATAATGTGTGATATTTTACGTATTAGATATCTAATCCCCAAAAGCTGCAAGGGAGGAGGCATCATTGCTCTCACTCTCAAAAAAAAACAAAACACACACACACACACACACACACACACACACACTGATTTCCCTTGGTGAAGAGTTAACACAAAAGAAACAAAAATATCAAGCAGGATATTCTCAAACTTGTTTCTAGATAGATTTTCCATTAGAAAATATAAGTTCTTAATGTAATATAAAAGCAAAGTAAACTAAGTTTTAAATCTTATTTCTAATCCATTTCTTTTTAGGTTCTAGTGAGCCAATTTAAACATGGCATGAAATAAAATAACTGCCCTGGCTGGTGTGGTTCAGTTAGTTGGGTATCATTCCATGCCAAAAGGTTGCTGGTTTGATTCCCAGTCATGGCACATGCCCAGGTTGTGGGCTCAATCCGCCGCCCTTCCCCCTGCCAGTACAGGGTATGCAGGAGGCAGCCGTTTGATGTTCTGCTCTCACATCCATGTTTCTCTTACTCTCTCCCTCTTCCAGCTTCTCTCTCTTAAAAAAACAGTAAAAATATTTTTAAATAAAATAATTCACAATGAAACATTGTCCTTTTGAATTATTTAGCAGAGCAAAGTAGCTTTTCTTTATTTCACTTCCAATAATCTATAAATTAAAGTCATTTCTTAAGAACTCTAAATGGGTCATTAAATAATCATTTGTCTCCCAGGTACTCACACAGGGGCTACAGAAGCTCTGTAGTCAGTCTGTATATTATCATCCCATTAAATTTTACCTTTTATAAAAGAAGATGCCTTAATTTCTTAGAATAATATAAAAATTAAATATCTCAAACAGAAACTCAAATCATCATACAATTTCCTTCACTATCTACATTCAGATATTTTTATATCCCTCATGCTCTCTGAATTCCAGTGAATTCATGAGAAATCTCTGAGACGTCTTGTCCAGCTCCCCTGTAAGTAACTACTTCAGGCTCACAGAGAGACACAGGATGCAAGAAGAAAATAAAAAATTAGGGAAGTCCTAAGTTCCCAAGAGCTTCAGAGGGTAGCTAGAGAAAATTAAGAATGAAAACAGAAGCATGGAATATTCATTTTGTCTAAAGATATTTCATTAGTAACCAAGAAGAATACCCCTCTTATCTCAAATAAAAACTTGGAAGAACAGTAACCTTTCTGATATAGTAAAACTAGCAAATTCTAATGAGGACCAGAAGGGAAAAACAACTGTCAATGGATAAGAGTTTTGATATAAGGTCAGGTGAGCAGACAAGTGGCCTTTGCTTCTCTCACCTTCAAATTTTGAAATGATGAATTTAGATCATGTTTACAACCAGCATTTTAAACACTTTTTATATAAAATTATTTCTATTTTTAATAATGCTACTGCACAAATAGAAAAGTTGGAACAACTTTTTAAAAAATCAGTTAAGGTAACATATAAAAGAAAATTTCAAGCCTGCTATTTCTTGTTATTGATTGAGACATTAAATAAGTATTAGAGCCAGAAAACAGGAACAGATGCTCTCACATTCTACCATTAGGGCTATAGAAAAAGAGTACTGACCATACTGCATCTATGTAACCTCTTCCTTACTAACAGTTATATAGAACACATTAAACATGATTAAAGCAATTATGAAAAACACTATTTTCCTACTCAACTGCTTGCATTTGCTACTAGTTCATAAACTATATTTCCCAGTCTCAGTCTATCTTGAGTTATATATTATTCAAGTAAAATCCAATAAAAACTAATATTAAGTTCTGTCCTATGTTGCTTCTATGCTCCTTTTTCATAGATTACACCATAGGTATGAATTCTGTATAATAAATACTTCTCTCTGATCCCCATCTTAAGACTTACCAACCCCGCAAAATAAAAATTTCTTAACAGTGTGCTATTCACCTTTCCTCTGGGAGGAACATAAAAATATAGAAGATATCTAAACTGATTTAAGCTAACAGAAAATTGATGTTTCCACATTTCCTTTCCTCTGCTATAAAGAAGCAATTGTCCTTCAGGTCAGCCTCAGTTCCTCTCACTATCTCCCATTACCACTCACACAGAAAAATTTAGGAGATTGAATAAAGGCAAATGGCATGTCCTTGAAATCATACTCTTCCCCCTACTTTTTATCATTGGGTAACTTATTTTGAAGAGTTACATACTTGATATCTCTGAGCACATAATTATAAACTGAGTGCCTATGAAAAACCAACCTATGGTAATTTCAAGTTATTCATTTAAAAATCCCACTATATTAAAGATATTTGTATATGCCTTTAAAATTTGTTGTGACAAGATTTAACCTACATTTGGGGAATGTTAATTACCTTGGTGATTAGATACTATGCATGTGAATTTTAAAAATGTTGAAGTATATTAATATAAGAAAACTGAGTAACCTACTATCTTGACATTCTCAGACTGGGAGAGGGAAAGTGGTAATCTGTGATGAAACAGGAGAGACCTTCAGACCCAAAGCAGAAAAATAGAGAGTTCTCTTCAAAATTCCCATAACACAGCAACTGAATTACATGTTGAGTTACCACTCACCTTGTGCTACTGTTGACATGACCACAGATGGTGTGGAAGATACCACAGCTGTTACTGCAACTGTGTTAGGGATAGGTGAAGGTGTAGAACTGCTGCTGCCACTGCTGCTACTACTGACCAGAGAGGACTGGGAAGCAGTTATAACCACCGGTGGCTTCTGGGTTGTGGAAGCAATTACTGATGTTGGTACAAGCTTAGTGACTGCTGCATAGTTATGGGATTTGGAGAGAATATTGGGCACGAAGGTTGAACTTGGTGATGTGGTCACTATAATAACCTAAGAAACGAAAAATAAGTTATTTTCATATACCTGCTATACTACTAATGTATTTAGACTTGCAGTTATATATAATTCAAAAATAGCTTATGAAATACAAAGTATGAAGAAACAATTTAACAGAGATAAATGCACAACTAAAAATATTTAAATGAAAAATTTTTACCAACCAAATATTTTTAAAGACAACATGCAATGCTGTTCAAGACACAGAAAAGTAAGAATGTTAACATAATGCTTAGGAAATATATATTGGCACAATCTTTCTAGAAAGTAATTTGAATAGTCATTCATTTGTAAATATTTGTTGAGCATCTACTATGTGCCAGGCATGATTCTAGATGCTAGGGATAATGGGATAAACAAAACAAAGTTTGTACTTCATGGAACTATATTCTAGTGGGGAGAGAATAATAATAAACAAATAAAAAATTCATGTCACGTTGGAAGAGACAATAAAGCAAGGTAGGACATAAAAGATAATGGAGTGCTTAATGACTTTTTATCTAATATTTAATGATGACCTCTATGATAAGGTGACATTTGAACAGAAACTAGAAGTAAGCAATGAAGGGTTAAGAAGCATGTTGCTACCTAGAGGAAGAGTATCCAATGGCATAGGGAGTAGTAAACACAGGGGCCCTGAGGCAGAAGCAAACTTGGTATGTTCAAGAAACTTCAAGGACCTAATAAATAGGATTGGAATTTATAAGGTAGAGCGTAGTAGGAGACAGATTCAGAGAAGTAATGGAGGACTAGATGATATAAGATCATGTTGACAATAAATACCTTTGATCTGATATGATGAAAATGGCACTTTATATCTGTGGCTTTCCTTCTAAATATCCATAAACCTCGACTAATCATGAGGAAACATTAGACAAATTGCAATAGTGGGACATCCTACAAAGTACTTGACTACTACACTCCTCAAAACTGTCAAGGTCATCAGACATAAGGAAAGTCTGAGAAACTTTCACAGCCAAGAGGAGCCTAAGAAGACATGCAATAAGGTATCCTGAAACAGAAAATGACAATAAGTTAAAAACTCCAAAAAAAATGTGAATAAACCATGGACTTTAGTTAATATCAGTGCATTGATATTGGTTCATTAATTTTAACTAATGTACCATACTTATATAAAATGTTAAAAATAATGGAAACTTAGTGCAATGTATATGAGAACTCTCTGTACTATTTTCTTAAGTTTTCTCTAAGTCTAAAACTATTTAAAAATTAAAGTACTTTTTATTTTTATTTTACTTTTAATCCTCACCTGAGGTTATATTCTATTGATTTGTAGAGAGAGAGGAAGAGGGGAGGCAGGGGAGAGAAAGAGAGGTGTGAAACATCGACCGGCTACCTCCTGTACATACTCTACAACCTAGGTATGTGCCCTGACCAGGAATCGAACCCACAATCATTTGGTGTATGGGATGACGCTCCAACCAAATGAGCCACCTGGCCCAGGCCAAAAATAAAGTTGTGTGTTTTTTTTTAAAGAAAACATTACTCTATCTGCTAGGTGTAAAGTATAGTAGAGCAGAGATAGTAGAAACATAGAAACAGGGAGAAAAATTAAAAGCCTCCTGCAATAAACAGAGATGATGGTGAATAAAGTGTTCATGGTAGAAATAGTGAAAAGTGAACAGATTCTGAATATATTTAAAGAAGAAAACAACAGGATTTGCTCCTAGGTTGATACAGAGAACAGAGAAAAAAAAGGGAGGGGGGCAGGGGGCAAGAAAGAGACTTCAAATTTAGCCAGTATAGCTAAAAACTCTAAATGACATAGGGACAAAGTATTTCAAAGAGAACAGGATAGAGCAAAGGTCCTAAGGTGGGAATTAGCTCAATGTAGTTATAAACAGAAAGCAAACCACTGGAACAAAACCATATAGAGCAAGGAGGGGTGGAAAAATAAGCAGAGGTCAGATCAAACTTGTAAGCCAGAGTAAAAAATTTAAGTTGTATACTAAGTATAATGGGAATCCATGGGATGGTTTTACAACAAAACTTGATTTTTATTTTAAAAGATCACTCTAGCTGCTATGTGATAAGATGCAAGAGTGGAAGTAGTGAAGCTAGTAAAGAAGCTATTGCAGTAAACCAGGCAATGATAGAGGCTGCTTGAACTGGGGTGTTAGTGGAAATAAAGAGAAGTGAGCAGTTTCAGATTCTTTTGAGAGGTAAAGTCAATAGGACTTGATGTATGGAAATGATCGAGTTAAAGGAAAAAAATCAAGATTAGCTCCTAGCGCTAATATGCATTGGCTTATTTAAATCTCTTAACAATCCTATGACGCAGATACTATTATTATCCCTATTTTACAGTTGAGAACACAAAAATAATGTACAAATCTCTAGTATCACAGTTTTATCCTTGGTGTCATGGTGGTAGAGCGATACCCAAAACAGAGCTGAATGTCTTTTTCCTCTTTTACTAAAATTTCTTGTACCAAGGGCAGAAAAATTGTTTTGAAAAATCCAAAGAATTTAAGGGAGAGATTCTTTTTCATTTTTATATCAATCCTAAAGAAGGCCTGAAGTTAAATCAGTTAGTCAAAATTTACTGAGTATGTCTATACTCAGTATCTACATCTCAAAGAAGCTTTGGCTAAATCTCTATTATATATATTTCAAGTGTTATAGAGAATTAGTACATGTCCATTACTTTAAGGACTCAAGAGACAAATACACATCATGACCAGCATACTTCTATATAGACTTGATCAGCAAACACCTATATAGTTATTACAAAAACAACAATCAGCCGTTATGTAAACTGAGAAGAAGTAGACCAATATGGTAAAAAGACCAGAAACTTAAGAGTCAAAAGAACCTGAGCTTAACCCTGCACTGCCACTGACAAATAGTGACCCCTGGACACGTTTCAAATCTCTGTGCTCCAACTTTCATCTATAAAATAGGGATAATAATACCTACCTTGCAAATCATTACAAGGATTAAATGAGATAATGATGTGAAGCATCTAACATAGTGCTAGGCACATAGCAGATGGTCAATATTTGGCAGTCAACAAATGGTACTTTTTAGTAGCTTATTATTACTACTTAATAAGTGTTAATAGGATATCAGCAAAGGTGTTATAAACCAAATCAATCTGGAAATAAAATGTACTTATTTTTGTTACATTAAAAAATTTCAGATAGCTTTTTCAAAAATTCTGATACCCCTGTATATTCAAAGAATTCACATAGCTACTAACACAGCCAAACCAATTAGCATAGTAATGGCAATTAGGTTTCACATTTGCCAATTCTGAACTAAGAGTAGTAGCTTTCTCAAGCACAGTGTTTATAAGGACTCTGTGGCACAGATGAGGATTTGCCAAGGTTTGGCAAGAAAGTATGACACAGTTAATTTGCAATGTCTGTCATGGGCAAGGGAAGGGGAAGCATTCACACTTGTGTCAAATATTTGCAATTTCAGAATTGGAATATGAATGTAGGCTTCTAACATTAAAACAACATAATTTCAGCAAAATAAATCTGGAGTCTTTAAGAGCATGTTTTAGGTTATAGATACAAAGATAAAACATATTTGAAATTTCAGTCTTCTGGTTGATTTTTTTTTTATCTGAAAAGGGATTACTGAAAATTAGAGATCCACCTTGAAGAAAATTTACTTGTACTTTAAAGTTACTTATTACAACAGGGAAAATAAAGGGATTTTGAAACCAAGTGAACCAAACAGTGTTTATTCAGGCCATAATTCAAATTACTGACCTTCTAGCACTCACAAAAACTCCTTAAGAGTGCTGGGACTTGCACCCTAAGGATAAAATGAAAAATATAAATCAAGCACATGAAAGCATAAAGCTATATTCTGTTGCTTTGTTTATATTAAGTGCTATACAATGTTATACTTAAAATGATGGCACCACATTAACATAGGTGGAAGTTTGTCTACCCTGAAAATATATGACCTATTAGAATTTGAATCAAGTCCACAAAATCATAAATAATTATGTTTAATGTAAAAGTCACTTTACCTAAAATAATTCCTAAGTTGACTTACATAGGA
Source organism: Corynorhinus townsendii (assembly GCA_026230045.1). NCBI lineage: Eukaryota > Metazoa > Chordata > Mammalia > Chiroptera > Vespertilionidae > Corynorhinus > Corynorhinus townsendii. The sequence continues at coordinate 46,669,160 of JAPDVU010000008.1, read as the reverse complement.
TTTGTGAGAAATCCAAGGTGAATACAATATTGTCAACAGCCTTACAAAGTTTTCAAAAAAAATCCATCTACCCAGCAAAATGAAAACAAAAAAACCAATAATATCTATTAGTCCTACCCATACTCAGCTTGTCCAAGAAAAAATAAAACTAATGGTACTGAGTGTACATGAAGTAACAGTAGTTTTGCATCTGGAACACAGTAAATAATAAATATTTGAGGAATCAATGAATCTTATTTTTAACATAATTTGTTTTAAATGTTTATTTTTTGAACACAGTAGAACAATACTAAAGTTCTGAGCCTGAAATCTCATGGTCTGACTCATATATGACTTTGGAGATAAATATGCCCTCTTATAAACATCACAAGTGTAATGACCTCAACTATCCATTTTCATAAGTCAGAAAGAAAAAAAATAAAGTCACTAAATTAAAAAAAAAAAGTTCACCAACTTTACTTACAAGCAAACCTCCATCTATTACAAGTATATTTATATAGGTCTACCAAAGAAGATTGAAAGGTTAATAATGTTAGGTAACATTTACTGAAAATTCAACATATGCACTGTGTAAAGCACTTTCCATGAATCATCTCATGATTATCCTGATAACTCTATGAAGTAAGTACTGTCATTAACTTTGTTTTATAGCAAACTGAGATTCAAGAATAGTGATAGAGCCAGTACTGGAACCAAATCTATTTATTCATTCATTCATTCACACATTCAACAAATATTAACACCTACTACATGCCAGACACTATTCTAACCACTGAAGAATACAGTGATGAGTAAGACAAAGTCTCTACTCTTAGCAATTTCTACTCTAATAGGAAGTACACAAATATGTAATATGATGTCAACTAGTTATAAGCATAATAAATAAAAATAAAACAATAAGGAAATAGAGAGGCATGGATAGGAGGTGGGTGCTCTTTTAGCTATAACTTTGCTACACTATTACTCAAATTTAGAAAGTAGGAGAGAAGGTAGAGAACAGAAGAATTACTGATAAAATAAGATCCAGCAAAGAAGTCAGTAAAAAAGTTATAATACATTGCCACAAACTATAGGGCTAGCCCAGAAAGCAATAATTATATTATAATAATATATAAAAAGTGATGTTCAAAAAGACTACCTTGGAGATATCAAATTACAAATGCAAAATTTATGTTCAGTGTAACTTTTAAGAAGTCATCAAAAATAGTCTATATATTAAGGGGTAAGCTGCAGTTAATTGATGAGTTCAGTTACTTAAAACAACTCACTCACAATAGTGCAAATAAATAAAACACTGCTTTCCATAAAATAACTGCATTGGAAAGGAGCTAACATTTTTGAGTACACACATGATGTTGTACTTTAAAATACCCAATCTCATTTAATCCTCACAATAATCTTTTAAGACTAGCATTATTCTCAACTCACAAAAGGGTAAACAGATTTTAAAAGACTAATTTATCTTAGATCAAACTGAAAGAAATGGGGTTCCATCCCAGGCCTCTTTACCTAGAAAAATCCTTGTTTGATTTGAACACTATACCATAATGCCTCATTCTAAGATGGAAAATAGAATTATAATTCCACAGATCAACCCATTATCACTTCTACTTTATTAAGAAAATTATATTTTTTATATATTACTAATGTTATCCTTCTAGAAAACTCAAGGAGATTCTTTAAATGAAAGTTATAATGTATCTGAATATTGAAAGGTGGGAAAATCACACATTGAACACAAAAATTTACCTCCACTCTCTCTCCCAAATTCTTCTAACAGTATGAACAGATACTTTTAAAGGAAAGAGCCACATAAACCTGGAAAGTCAAAATGGAAAGGAGACAATAGCTATAAAACTTTTGGAAACTGTAAAACAGACAAGCAATAATTGATCAAGCATTCCCAAGAAAGTGAAAACCTAAGACAGCAAACAGAACAAAAACAAGACAACTTGCATCAGAGAACCCCAGAAAGACTCAGCAACTGAGAGCACAAAATACTTCTAAAGTGGGGATAAAAGTAGAACTAGAGAGAAAAAAATTAGCTGAAAGTCTGTTTAAATAGCATTTAGATCCCCAGCTATCCTCCCCCATCATAAAGAAAGACTAAATCCAAGGGAATTTGATGACACCAAGATTTACTGTTCTATGTAGGAAAATGGAAGATTCTCCTCTGAGGAAACTGAGAGGAGTGGGTGCTATGTTGAAAACAGAGAGATAAAGTTTATATACTTAATGATGAGGTTATCCAGCCCTCTCTCTCCATTTATTTTCAAAATAAGGGCAGAAAGATTTACTGCTCTAGGTAGGAAACCAGAAGATTCTCCTCTGAGGAAACTAACCAGTTCCTGAAAAGGCCCCAAATTAGAGTGACAGCTTAATGGAGGTAAAGTGATAGTCAACCAGCTAGGTCAACCTAAAAAGAAAGTCACCAGCCACTCTATACACAGAATTTCCTGTCAGCTTTTTAATGCCCACTTTCACATATAAACAAATAGCCAGCATTTAAGAAAACTCTGATATGAGAGATCAAAACAAACAGATAAAAGGAACTTAAAGGTAAAAGAGAAAACATCAAAAATTATCCTGAGCTATTATAGGAGAATATAGTGATCATATGAAAGAGCAGGATGCTGTATTTTTTTTAAAAAGGAACTTTCAGAGAATAAAAAGAAATTACCAGAAATTTAAAGTATGAGACCAAAAATATAAATTTCCATAAAGTAGTGAAGGATAAAGTTAAAAAATAAAGAAAAATAATATTTATAAAACATTAATTATGTCCTAGACTTTATTCTAACAGTTTTACATTTATCATCTCACTTATTTATACCCCCAAAATCCTATAAAATGGATATATTACTTTCCCTATTCTACAAATAAGAAAACTTAGGTTTAGAGTTTAGTTTTCCCACAGTCACAGATATTAAGTGGCAAATACAATACTGAAATTTGAATTCAGAAAGTCTAATTTCAAAATCCAGGCTTTTAACCATTATACTAAAGCAGAAAGAAAAAGCAAACAAATGGAAAATGTGAGTAAGAAAGGATAAGAACTAAAGAATCAATCCAGGCAGTTCAATGTCATGAATAATAGGTGATCCAAAAAGAGAACAGAAAAAAATCAAAGAAATAAATGAAGGAGGCCACTCAGTACGCAACCCAATGGATTCAAGAAAAGGACTCACACTAAAAAAGTTACCTTGAAATTTCAGAACTCTGGAGAAAACAATCCAGGAGGGAGAGAAACCAAGATGGCAGCATAGGTAAACACCTAAACTGCTGCCTCGCACAACAATTTCAAAACTACAACTAAAAGACAAAACGTCTATCACCCAGAACCATGGGAAAGCTGGCTGAGTGAAAGTTCTACAACTAGAAGGAAAGAGAAAAGAGCATTGAGACGTGCACAAGCGCTGAAAAGCTGAGGTACGGAGGCTCGCAAATCGGGCTAGCGGCGGGTATCTGGGTGCGCTGCTTCTTTCAATCCGAAGGGAGACAAGCTCCCGATTACTCTGAACTCCAGTTTCTGGGGAGACGCGGGGGACCCAAACTCCTACAGGGAGAAGTTGGACTGTCTGCCATCAGGTCAGAAAGTGAGGGTGACTTTCTTGCAGAGGTGCGTCCAGCAATCACTCTTTACTGCGCTGGGGCACGGGACGCAGGGACTTGGAAACGCGGAAACGCAGAGACAGCTGACTGGCAGCCATCGCTGTTTGCCATGCCCTAGCCTAGTGACTCCCTGTGACCCCGCCCTGGACAATCTACAAACCCACCCAAGCTCCACGCAGCAGCTTTTGCATATAAATGGTCTGCCCTATCGCAGCTTAACTAAACAAACTGCAGCTCTGGTCAGACAGCTCCAAAACCTCCAAACCCCAAACAAAGAGGAGAAAACTGTAGTTCTCGCTGTAGCTCCTGCTGGGTGACCTCAGACAGTAGCTGACCAGCACTCCATTGGAGAACCAGAAGCCAGTGTACCTAGTGGTCAGTGTGAGACACCAGATTTCAACTCCTCACATCCATAAGTGACACATTCGAGAGGCAGACTCAGTGAGCACCAAAGCCCCATTGAAGCAAGTCCTGCCCCCTAAGCATGTCTCCAGCGCAGCAGTTCTTCCATTATAGACACAGCGGGTCCTCACAGCCAATTGGCCTGGAGGTCAATTCCTCCCAGTGATACCAACAACAATCAAGACTTAACTACAACAAGGCTGTACACATAGTCCACGAAGGGGTGCACCAAGAGTGTCCACCTCAGGTAACTGGGAGGCCGACCCACTGGCCCATATAGGACATCTAGCACACAAAGCCACCCTACCAACTCAGGGAAGCAGCGAAAATGCGGAGACACAGAAACAGATCGCAAATAAATGGCTATAGAGTTCAAAACCATGGTTATAAGGTTTTTCAAGAATTTCCTAGAAAAGGCCAATAAATTCAATGAGACCCTCAAGGATATGAAAAAGGACCAACTAGAAATTAAACATACACTGACTGAAATAAAAAATATTATACAGAGACCCAACAGCAGACTAGAGGAACACAAAAATCAAGTCAAAGATTTGAAATACACAGAAGCAAAAAACACTCAACCGGGAAAGCAAAAAGAAAAAAGAATCCAAAAAGTTGAAGATAGTGTAAGAAGCCTCCGGGACAACTTCAAGCATACCAACATCAGAATTATGGGGGTGACAGAAGAAGAGAGAGAGCAAGATACTGAAAACCTATTTGAAGAAATAGTGACCAAAAACTTCCCCCACCTGGTGAAAGAAATAAGACTTACAAGTCCAGGAAGCACACAGAACCCCAAACAAAAGGAATCCAAGGGGGACCACACCAAGACACATCATAATTAAAATGCCAAGGGCAAAAGACAAAGAGAGAATATTAAAAGCAGCAAGAGAAAAACAGTTAATTACCTACAAGGGAGTACCTATACAATTGTCAGCTGATTTCTCAACAGAAACTATGCAGGCCAGAAAGGAGTGGCAAGAAATATTCAAAGTGATGAATAGCAAGAACCTACAACCAAGATTACTCTACCCAGCAAAGTTATCATTCAGAATTGAAGGTTAGATAAAGAGCTTCACAGACAAGAAAAAGCTAAAGGAGTTCATCACCACCAAACCAGTATTATATGAAATGCTGAAAGGTATTCTTTAAGAAGAGGAAGAAGAAGAAAAAAGTAAAGATAAAAATTATGAACAACAAATACATATCTATCAACAAGTGAATCTAAAAATCAAGTGAATTAAAAATCTGAGGAACAGAATAAACTGGTGAATATAATAGAATCAGGGGCATAGAATGGGAGTGGATTGATAATTCTCAGGGGGAAAAGGGTGTGGAGGTATAGGTAGAGACTGGACAAAAAAGCATACACCTATGGATGAGGACAATGTGAGGGAGGTAAGGGCAGAGGGTGGGGTGGGAACTGGGTGGAGGGGAGCTATGGGGGGGGGGGGAAGGAGAAACAATTGTAATAATCTGAACAATAAAGATGTACTAAATTAAAAAAAAAAAGAAATTTCAGAACTATGGAAGTTACTGAGTTTTCAAAAAGAAGAGGATCTGAAATTAGAACAGCATTAGGCTTCTAAAAAGTAATACTGGAAGCCAACGGCTAGTGGAGCAATAGCTTCAAAATTCTTAAGAAAAATGACTGCCACCCTAGAATACTTCCCTATCAAGAAAGTGGGAGAGTAGAATAAAGAAATTTTCAGTCCACCATGCAAGGTCTCAAAAACATACTCTCCATCCACTTATATACCAAGAAGTTACTACAGGATATGCTCTAGCAAATGAGTAAATAAACCATGAAAGAGGAATATCAGGATGCAGTGAACGAAGATCCCAGAAATGCAGGTGTGCAAGAAGCCTAGGATGCCATCAACATCCAGATTAGTGTAGGAAGTTAGAGGATTCTAGTAAGATGAAACTGACAGAATACCGATGATTCGAACATACAGAGAGAAGAGTTTAGGAATAAATTGATGATAGCAAACAAAATAAAAAGACAATTATTCATTTAATCATATGCTTCCTTCTTATATGAAACACCTAACTCTGACAACTCTTGTTACTCTAGCAAAGTAAAAACTGAGTGCCTAAAGGTAAAGTCATCTTATCTCAGGTAAAAATAATCTTTCATATTTAATTTTTTCTAAGTAGCATTACAATAATAAAATAGAATAAAAGTCTTAGAAGCATGGGATCTGCTAACTGTGGCATATTAGGCAAGATATTTGGAATCTCTAAGCCTCATCTAGAAAAAGTGAAATACCTATCCCAAAGCTGTATGTGCAGAATTAAGGAGATGTGAATATTCCCAGCATAATGCCAAGCACATAGTAAGTACTCAGTGCATGTTTGTTAAATCTGAACTGTACTGAAAGAGACGGAAATAGCAATTGGCAAGCAGAGACTCCCACCACTATATACCTTCTGTGTTGTTGTGTTTGTCGTCTGTGTTGATGGTTTGGTGAAGGTTATTTTCACAGGAGACATGTGAGGTGGTAAGGAGTTGGCAATGCTCTGCATGATATTGCTCATCTTGGGACTTCCACTCACAGGCACAGTGATCGTCTTTGAGACAGGAACAACAGCTTTTGGAACTTCCTTTAGGACAACAGGGGAGGAACTAGAAGAGTTTGTTCGCCTGCGTTTTCTGGGTTTTTCATCTTCATCTGAACAGCTAACACCTGAAAGACAAGGACAATATTGCTATATTTATAGCAATTTAACATTGCATTTTATACCTTATTTTAATATCTTTGTATCATTAAATCATCCTTGACCTGTCTCTTTGCTATGCCCAATCAGTCAGTAGTAAGTCCCATCAATCCTCCTTCAGAGAAGTTGTGTCTGAATGCCTTCCTTTCCTTTCTTTAACCCTATGTTAATGGCAAGACCCTCTTATCACCTGCCTATATTTTAGTAACAACCTCCTAAAAGGTTTTCATGCTTTTAATCTCTACTTCTTTTCCACCCTCCAACCTACTACCAGTTATAAAATCTCATGGGAATGCCCTGCTTCAAATTCTTTAACAGTTTTTATCTTCCTATAAGATAAGGCACAAAATTATTACTATATTAAAGTCCCATATTTTTATAAGAACACAAAACCCTGTTCCACTCAACCCTGTGTACCTCTATAATCCTGGTACACTAAACTGCTCACCATTCCCCAAAGCCTTACCACATTCTATCCATCTGAAGTCTCTATATACTGTAGTTCTTTGGGGAATACTACCTCCCATCAACGACCACTTCACCATGGTGCAATCATCATCCTGTAAGCCATCTCCTCAGTGAATCCATGTGGCCTCTGAGCTTATAAAGAAAGCACTTTGTATATTCTCTTCTTATCACTTACTCCATGACAATGTGACTGTCATTCTGCATATCTCCCATAATTAAGGGATACCAGAGGAAAATGACTAAGTCTTATTGGTTGTTTCCCTGGCATCATGCCTTGCACATATAAAGTTAAGTGAATGAATTATTCTATCGCAAACTAATGTTGCCTGTGTAACTTCTGAGAATAAAGCAATATACTTCCTGTTACTTCAAACTATATGTTATGTAAAATGGTTACTTTATGTTTAGGTTCACTTTCAAGGTTTTAAAAAACTATTAAAAAGTAGATCTCTAAAGCTATTTTAGAACACCATCTTGGATAAATCCACAGAAATCAGACATAAATTTAATAGTCCCAAATTCTCAGTTTTTTATGTACTAAAGTCTCAACTGGTTTTTGTTTTTTTAAATCAAGTGAGAAACATAAAACCTTGCAACACACATACAAAATCTCTACAGAGAAAACAGTTTTTATAAAGATACAGCATGACTCATGGAACTTGTAATAAAATACAACTCCTTACATGTTTAATTTTTACACTCTAATTTAAACAACATTGACAATGACCTAAAATCATTCCTGTCTAAAACAGCTAATTCCACCTCTAAAATTTACAAAGAAATCAAGTTTATAATTATATTGACAAAAATTAAAATCAAATATTAATGATCTCTAGTTAACATCAAAAGCAGAAAAATAGACATAGATATTAAAAACCAAAAGAGATCACCCTAGCTGGTTTAGCTCAGTGGTTAGAGTAGGCCCACAGACTGAAGGGTCCCAAGTTCCATTCCAGCCAAGGGCACATGATTTGGCTACAGGGTCGATCCCCTGGCCCCAATCTGGGCATGTGCAGGAGGCAACCAATCGATGTGTATCTCTCACATTGATATCTCTCTCTCTCTTCTTCTTCTTCTTCTCTTCTACTTTCTCTCCCTCCCTCCAAAAATCAATGGAGACGAAAAAAACAAAAAAATGAACTGGACATTAAACTGCTTTACAGAGTAGAATCAAGGGGTTAAAAACTGCAAATAAACTTCAAAAAATTATAGTCAATTAGAAATATAAAAGATGGACCATCTAGAAGGCTTCACTGAATCTAACAGATAATGTCTGTAATTTTTTAAAGCACTACAAAGATTACAATTGTAGGAATAAACACTGAATGACTTACTTAAGCACATTCCTTTATTTCTACTCCCATTTCTATTCCATGACAATCAAAACAAGTAAATACTTGAAGGACAGCACTGTTCAAGGCATATTCCCCACAGAGAACAAAAGAAAAGTAATTTCTCAACCCCAGAACTAATTAAAAAGCAATATATAGCTAGTCGCATGTAAAGAAAAGAATTCTTTAGAACCTCCACAATCTAACCACTGCTAACAGCCAGTGGATCAATGATTTAATCCAAGAAAGCAGATCTAATGAGAGCCTATGCTGCAGCATTTAGCCAAGAAGATCCTAGTAACAACACTGAGAATATCACTTACTTTTGACATAAACAGTACTTCCACTTGGCAAGACAACTACATTGGAAGCAGGACTGGCAGGTCTTGGAGACTTAACCGTTGCTATGCTGCCACTTGGAACAGGGGTAGAGGTTGGGGTTGACGTGGTACTTGTGTAGGAATAGCAAACCACTACTGAAGGAACGATAAAAAAAGTCTGCTGTTAACTTTCACGAAAACTGTCCACTCATATAGAAAAATTAGGTTTTTACCGCAGGCTAATTTTAATGTTTTCATGCGATCAAAAGTTAAAGGGCAGTGCTAGGTATTAGGTTTACAAGTTAAAAGGTATTAATAACCTTTCCTGAAAATCATCACATAACTGGGTTTCCCCCAAGTATTTAACAGGTGACACTGCCAATAGAGAAAAGTGCAGTTACAAAGAAATCAAGTCTAAAGCTATCTAAGAAAAATTAAAATCGTTTTCCATTCATGGCAGGAATTAAATAGTACTTGTATTCCCTTTTAATATTAATACCAGCACCAATGATGGAGTGATGGATAATTTTTTCCTAACCATAGCAATTTCCAGCTTGGCTACTAGGGGGAAACCAAGGCAAGGTTCCTTTATTATAAACTAACTCACTAGTCACTTGCCATCCAAGCAGTGCAACAATAACTCAACTAAAGTAATGACAAAATATATTTCAATATCTTGAATAACAACAAGAAACAAAAATAACTCATAGGCACCATTTACTGAGTACATGTAATACACTAAATCTTTATCTTCTATTATTACTAACTAGAGGCCTAGTGCATAAAATTCGTGCACGGGGGGGGGGGGGGGGGGTCCCTTCAGCCCAGCCTGCACCCTCTCCAATCTGGGATCCCTCTCACAATCCTGGACCACTGGCTCCTAATCGCTCACCTGCCTGCCTGCCTGGTCACCCTTTACTGCCCCCCCTGCTGGCCTAGTCGCCCATTACTGCCCTCCTGTCGGCCTAATCACCCCCAACTGCCACCCCCTGCCAGCCTGGTCGCCCCCAACTGCACCCCACCCCCCTCTGGCCTGGTCACCCCTAACTGCCCCCCTCCCCTGCCAACCTGGTCACCCCTCACTCCCCTCCCCCCCCTGTCCTGGTCACCCCACGCAGTCTGCTGTTCATTCATTTGGTCGTCCCTCACTAACCCTCCTGCTGGCCTGGTCGTAGGCAGCCATCTTGCATATTACTTTTTTATTATATAGGATTGTTACAATACCAACCTACATTTTAAAGATGAAGAAACCAAGGTTGACAGAAGCTTAAAAACTTGCTGGAAATCACATAGCTAGGAAATGGCAAAACTAGTATTCAAACATAGATGTGACTATTGGAAATCCTATATTCTTTCCACTCTACCAGAGTTGTGGATAGAAAGGGTTAAGTGGGAAGAAAAGATACCTCTCCTACAACAAACAAATCAGAAACTCAATGGAGGTCAAGTTTGCACACTGGTAACTGCCTCTGAATATAACTGTCTCAGCTTAAAGAGAACCTGGCATGCACAAAAAGGGTATCTCACTCTGCTCCACAGCCCTCTGCTATTCCAAAAAGATAATTCCCCTAAGTCAGCTGACAACTACATTATTTTCAGGGTCATTTTCATGCAACACCAAAGTAAGCTACTAAAAGTCAATCCAATGTGCACTCTCAAATTTAATATTACTCTTGGCGACCTCAGGAGAATTCAAAGATTTTTAAAGTATGTGTCAACTACTAGATTAAGTAACAGTAAGAAAGCTTTCTTCATCTGCCAGGTAAGCCCTAATGGATTTGGCACATTGAGTGGAATAGAGAAGCAGCATACACCACTGATTCCAGAAGACAAAAACAGAACTTTATATTGTAAAGTATAAGTTCAGCATCTTTCCCCAGCAGCTAAGTGACTTCTATCATCTTACTTATTTTCCATGTCACCCATTAAAACCTTTTATTCACTCCTAACAAAACACACAAATCTCAAAAATTCATTCCAAGAAGGTTTTTGCAATTTTGTGATTAATATAATTTACACTTTGCATAAAAGGGGAATTAATTCTGGCTGAGACTAAAAACTTAGCAGTTTCTAGTTTCAGAATAAAAATTGCTCACTGATTTGCAACCTTTAAACACTGAGATATAAACAGATAAAAAATAAGACAACTTTTCTTGAAGAATCTAGGAAAAGTCATCTCTATACACAAATATTTTTCTACTCACCTTCCTTGCTTCCTGTTTCTGCAGGCACTGGAAGAGATGCATTGTGCTGGATAGCTGCATTGGCAACAGCGTTAGCTGTTACAGTGAAGGCAGTTTGAGGAACCAGCCGGGGCATCAGTGGTACCAATCGACGACCTTCAATGGACCATTCTGAAGAGCTATTAGGTCCAGACATACTGAACAAAAAAGAAAACGCTGCTACAAGAGTTCTCAATCATTGAAAGTGAATCAAATGTGTTTGCTCAAACAAATACAACTTTTTACATTTAAAAAGTACCCTAGGTGAATAGGAGAGGCTTCATTTTAAGCAAGCAAGATCAAAATTATGAATAATTAGAACTCAAGGAATTTCATATATACTTAGTTTCTTACATATCTTATTCCATCATCTGATTATAATGAACATAATTGAAACTATAAAAAATTTTACTGTGCTTTCTAAATAAATATCAATATTATTTTCATTAGTTTAAATCCAGTGGTATGGATGAAATCTAGTTTTCTACTAACTTTTAGAACTTAATTTTATAATTAAACTAGAAAGGTAAAAAGTACTCAATTTTAAAAATCAAATTTTCCTCAATAATTAAGGATGGAATTCAGTGAACCTTTGCAAAATTATCTAACTGCCTGCATGGCCAGAGGTTCTAAGGCTTTCAAAGATGGAAAACTGAGGCAGTAAACGAGGGAGACTTGAGGAGTAGAAGGCAGCTGTATATATCACTGCATATTTCACTGGCAATATTATTAATATATATTATTATCCTTATATTATTTTTAAAAAGACTAGACCTGAGGACACTGGGAGAAATCTGCCACTATTTTAATTTTATTTATTTATACCACTCTTCACTGTTAAGTATTTTGAGGCTGCTAAACTCTATCCTTAAGCAGACACTATTCTCAGTTTCTGTACTCTAAACTTCTTGAGAAAAAAATTTTTGGTTTGTTAGTCCTCACCTGAGAATATTTTTCCATTGATTTTTAAAGAAAGTGTAAAGGAGCAGGAAATACAAGAGAGAAACATCAATGTGAGAGAGACACATTGACTGGTTGCCTCCTGCATGTGCCCCGATTGCAACCAAGGTACGTGCCCTAGCCCAGAATTGAACCCGAGACCCTTCAGTCTGAACAAAACTGGCTAGGCTCTTGAGCAAATTTTATCCTAGGAATCCAAACAGAGGTTGAAATATGACAAGATAGTTGCATCTCCTCTCTTTACTTGGATCCATAAAAGGTAGTTGTGTTACTTCTCCTGATTAATGATTAGGGTTGAAGTTTAAAATTCACTTAGAGTCAATCAATCAATCTCTTCACTAAATCAGAAATATTTCTGTACCTTTTTCAAGACCAAAGATTCTACAACCCAAGCTAGAGTGTAAAACTCTTTCTGTCCACTGATTCTTTAGATTTAGAGTACAGAAAAGCCCTTATTAGGGGACAGTGGAATAATGAGGATGATGATGGTAATTATGATAGCTAATATCAATTAACCACTTACTCTATCTGTGCACTATTCTAAACATTTTGCATGTAATTAACTCATGTAATTCTTTCAAAAATCCTATGAAAACTGCTAATACTATCTTCATTTTGTAGAAGGGGAAACAGAGTTTCACTAACTTGCCTAAGGTCACACAGCTACTAAATGCCTCCTTCAACAAGCCTTTATCCTGCTACTGAAATTATTCACAGTACAAGTAGAGCATATAAAGATTTTCAAATGTGTTTTATGTCTAACTTTGCTTTTGATTTATACTAATCAGGCACTGCTATCTAATTACTACCAACTTTCACTAAATAGAACAAATAAAATTACAACTTGAGAAGGATTTACATTCCGTTCAGAAAGGAATTTCTAGGAGTTGATGAATTCAATTGGGTTACTGTAGGAAATATGCAAATTTCCTCATCATTTAACACAGTCTTACCTAAGACAAGAGAAAGAGGAATTCCTAAGACCCCCTCACAGATCTAATAACACATTATCTCCACATTGATGCTAGTTCTGAAACAGAGTGGTATAAACAAGAGAGGCAGGGAACAGCTATAGCTAATTGTCAAAGGAAAAAATTCGAAAAGATATTCAGCATTTTCTTGGCTAACTCCTATTTTGATACCATTTTATTAGAATATCACTAATAAATGTGCTTAGTAAGAGTTTACCACACAAATAAAGTGTTATCTACACTTACCTGGTGCATTGTTTAAATGGTGTTAGAAATTATGGAAGATTAATAATTTCAAACACATGAATATATGCTATTGAAAAGACAAAATTTGCAGTGCAAAAGACACACTGCAGCTTTTAATCTATAAATCTTCCAAATTTCTACTCATGCAAATATGCTCAAACTTTTTTTAAGTTATGAAAAATTAAACATCATGTTAGAATTAGATAAAAAAATTCCTCTCTGCTTAGCAATGAAGGTATAAATATGCATTAGTTGCACAAATCACCTAAACTAAATTTTAGAAATTTTTGTAAACATCTTACTCCAGGGCTTCTCTGACACACCTAACTTCTATTAAGATGGCAAAGGAGGGTGGAAACCTTGTTCCAGCCCCTTTTCTGAGAGACCTAACATGATACTAATAAAACTACCATGGCCCTCACATCCTTTGGTGTGCAGGGCATTAGCAAGAAATCCTCATCCTCACATAGAAACTCACAGTCTCCTATGTTGGGCTGCTGAAAAAGGGGTTAAGAGAACAATAATTCCGGATTACCACTTTCTTTGAACTCTAGAGACAATGCTGGCAAGAGTGGACAAATTAAAGACTCTGAAGCCCCTTGACATTCCAGGCTTTAATACTATAATATTATGACATGTTTCAAAACTGAATTAGAGAATCAAGCTTAATAAATGACCTGGTACCAAATAATAAATAAATGTTATGCTTCAAGCCACAGGCAATGTTTTTCTTTGATCCCAGACATCCCACTCTTTTTGTTTCTACCTCCTTTGTGCTCAGTCTTCTCAGTTTTCTCTTCACTTTCAACCACATTCCTTGGGCCTAAGCTGATATTTTGAGTGAGGGAAGGACGGGAGAGAAGGGGAATGCAGTCAATTCAGATGCATTCTTCCCTGGCTAGAGTTGCTTTTTTCAGGCTCAGAGTATGACACCCTCCTACAGATATTCTTTCAGGTTCTGTTGCTACCTCTTAGGGAAAGGCAGAGGAGATGGAGCAAATGAGGGATCTATGCCTTCCTCACCACTGCCACTCTGACGTTTGGGCTCAACAAATAAATGTGACATCTGATCAAACTAAAACCACAATATAAAATATTAAAACAGAAATATGGAAAGACCTAAGAAGCTTAAAATTATACACTGAAGTAAACTCTTCAAAAAATTAAATTCGTGTATTAAAGAAATCAGAAGGGGGGAGGGGAACACAGGCAGATAAAAGCCAACTCTCAATTATCCATGCTAATAGATAGAGGAGGGAAAGGGAGAGGTCAAACAGATTAAAGAAACCCACATATTATCTAAAAATACTTTGGCAAATACTTGAAAATTACTCCACCAAACTTCTCCAGGACAACTAATAAGTAATAAAATAACTAGTTAAAAATTTCACCTCCTCTCCCTTCCCACCCTCTGACTAGAGTACTCCCAAGCAACAAAATGGCTAAAGGGTGGACAGTATTAGGTGAGGGAGAAGGGAAAGAGAAGGAAAAGCAAGGGGCAAGGTTAATTTGTAAATGGAATATGCGCCTCTGAATAATTGAGAGCTTCAATTTTGAAATAAATACAAGAAAAAGCCTGAAATAATAATAACCTATTTGCATACCTGTAACTTGGTCTTTCACCCAAATATAAGGATAAATTCATTCTTTAAAGGGGAAAAAAGGAAAAGGAGACTAAATAAATGTTATCCTTTAAGTATGACACTGATGCATCAACTTACAACTATTGCCCCACAATACTATTCCAATGGTTTTATGGTTTACTAATATTGTATCTAAGTGCCTCTGTATACAAGCTACTGTTAACGACTTTATTATCTAGCACATTACTTTCCCATTACCAGTTCTCAAATTAGAATCTAGACTCAGTTATTACTTTTTGAGCATACCAATTCAAAAATTTACAGCAAATTAAAGAAGGAACACATTAATATTTTGTTCCATGTTGGCCTGACAACTAAATACTTAATATCTCTAATGGAAAACTGCCAGCTTTCTACAGTGTATACATATCTACCACTGAAAGCTCTCAAAATTCAAATAGCTAAACTTTCAAACTATGAGGTTAAAAAGATAGCACTCCATTTTATAGGTTAAGTAAAATGAGAAACAGTGAAGCACAACATGAAGCTAATGTATCTCCAGGGCCAATTAATTTAAATACACTATTTATCACATCATAAAAATAAAAAACAAATGAATTATATTTTATGAAATGTTCCTATCATCTTGCATGAACATTTAAAGAATTAATTTCTGTTCCTTTCTATTCTTTAGGAGGCACTGTCTCCATACATACTCTACTGTTGGATCCTTGCCCTTAGTCCTCCACCACCCTCTACCCCATCTGCCAAACAGTTATAATGATTTAAAATAATTTGATAAGAATCATTTATAATTGTATTTTGTTGGCTTTTAAAAAATATATTATATTCATATTTCTTAACAACAGAACATATATTTTATAATCTTTCTATGAATCTCAAAACATGTAACAATTAGTTATCAAAAAATTTAGAATGCCTATTTATAAAGCAATATATATATATAGATATAGATATATACATATATATCTATATATATATATCTCAAATACCATTACAAAGAACCTCTAAGGGAATGTCAAATTTGGGGAGCACACTACTTTGCTTCAAGTGAATCATCTGCTAAATTCTGGGGGCCTTTAGTTTTATAGAGATTACATTGTAACGGGATTTGAACTGAATATTTAGAGCTTGCCTAACCAAATGCAAAAACATAACCAATTGAATAAACAGTTAATAGCATTATGGTCAGGATCCCTGAGTAGAGCAGTATTACTATTAAGATAAAAGACTCAGGAATCTGCTACACAATAGGAAGACTGTTTCAAAACTATATTATACTATGTCATAAAAAATCAGGGGTGGTATGACTAATGGCTTACTTATGTGCAATTGTTGTTAACCGTTCATCGTTTACTGCTCTCCGAACTTCAGCACGGTGGCGTTCTGTTGAGATGCTATGAAAAAAAATAGCCATTATAGAACTCTGTCAAGCAGGCAGCTCTTTTCTATACTTTTATTAATGTTTAAGCCAACATTTTGCTTGGAGTGGGAGGGCAAAGTTGATTTGTGAAAAGATATAGATGGGATCTAACATTTATCTTTAAATGTTTTATTTAATTAAATTCAAAGAAAAAGGTTCAGACTGATTCTGTGTGACTGCAGAAAGAACTAGCTGAAAATCTGAAACCACAGGAAGACAAATTTAGCTTGATCTGAAGTCATTGCCTCAAAAACTCAGTAATGTCAGACCATGTTCAAATTAGTATAGGTTCCTATTATCTGAGTATGCAAACAGCCACTGAATGACCCCTAATCACTCAGGAGAAAGTCTTCTGAAGTCCTTTCTAAAGCTCATGCACAAGTCTATAATTTTATGTTCAATGAATATAATAAAGAAATGAAAGCGACAAGATAATCTGTTTCTAGTGGCAACTTGCTATGAAACTTAACACCAGGATATTACTCCTTTATTACTCCATATTTCAGCTTTGTGTCTTTACAGTATGTCATGTTACCACTATGGTAAAAATGTGGTTACATTGAACCTGGTTAAATACATGTAAAGTTAATACTAAACAATTGAAAAAAGGCTACAGCATTCCATTCAAAAGAAATAAATACCACTCTTCAAATTGTAGTGTTTACTGTGTAAGCTAAATCTATACCATGGACTAAAATAAATTTAAGGGGCTAGAAAGCAGAATTTATGAGGAAGTATACACAACAAACAAACAAAAACATAAATTATTAAATATGAAGACAGTAAGATTGAGGATTTGGCTTAATAATGTCCCTGTTTTAATGATAATATAGAAAAAGCCTCTTCCCTACTTTCACTTTTTAAAAAGTTGTTTTTAAATGCAGAAAGGAAACTTCAGTTAAAACAGAACATTTTCTGAGAAAGCTCAAGATATTAGAATGGCTTAATCAAAATATCAAAGAACCCCTTCTACAAGAATTTTTTAATGGATTGAAGTGCCACTCTAATGGGAAGCTGAAGGGATAAACTACCTTAAAGCTATGTCTACATAATCACCACCCATTTCTATAAATTGTCTTAAGACAACTGCCTAGTATCTCCTTCTTCTCCTCAAAAAAAATGTGAGCCCGGCGGGTGTGTCCCAAGTGGTTGGGCATCGACCCATGGACCAAGAGGTCGCAGGTTCAATTCCCAGTCAGGGCACATGCCCGGGTTGGGGGCCATGCAGGAGGCAGCTGATCAATGTTTCTATCTCTTTATCCCTCTCTCTAAAATCAATAAAAACATATATATATATTTTAAAAAGTAACTGGGCCTAGACTCTAGATCTTCATATCCAGTTGCTGCAGCTCTTCTTTCCTCTACCCATATGAAAAATACTTTCCTTTCACAGCTGGCCCAAGCCTAAAATAACCTGCCTTAAACCCTTTCTGATTATATTACAGAATAAATGGTAAATTGCATAATTTTCTGTAACAAAGTACACAACTGGGATGGGATCTTTAAGCACCAACAACTTGAAGACCTGTCTTTAATCTGAGTGTGAAAAGTACTGAAACTCCTCAAAATGAAAATTCTAGAGTCATGTCTCACAAACTTTTATGATAATTTACCTAAGAACTTTTGAGAGTTCTCCAAGAAGATCTTTCTTTTCCTTGGTGAGATCCCCCTGTGCCCGAAGTGCACTGATAACTCCAGCATATGCCTCCAATTCTAGAAGAAGAAAATTTTTTATCAAGAAAGGCCTTCAATATTTTAATACTGTGGCTACATATAGTGAAGCTTCAGGGGAAGAAACCTAAAAATCGATAAAAAAATCAATATACAAATATTTTTTTAAATTCCTCTCAAAAATTTTATCTAATAACATAGATTAAAATGTAGCTTTTATAATTTTATATCACTTTCTTCTTACTGCCTCAAGTAGTCATGTATTTAAAATATGGAGGTAGAAATTCTAACGGTAAATATTTTGTCTCACACA
This sequence comes from Corynorhinus townsendii, assembly GCA_026230045.1. Lineage (NCBI taxonomy): Eukaryota > Metazoa > Chordata > Mammalia > Chiroptera > Vespertilionidae > Corynorhinus > Corynorhinus townsendii. Next base: position 46,650,896 of record JAPDVU010000008.1, on the reverse strand, counting down.
TTATCACTAAAGGACATTTAACTCAGATGCTACCAACAACTGGAAACAGACTCTAAATGCTATAATGAGGGTGACAAAGAAGGTTTTAGCATTACTGAAAAGTATCTTCACCTCTAATCCTTGAAATAATTCCTTAGGCTCGCTTAGGAATTCAAACTATAGTCCACATACCTCCTTGACAGTTGAGAGTACTACTGAGTACTGTTCAACTGAAAAATTACTGGAACAAGAGTCAAGTGACCAGATTCTGACTCCACCACTGCCACTTACAAGTTGTGTGACCTTGGGCAAGTCCTTTCTCATCTCTGAGCCCCAGTTTCTTTATCTAAAAGAGACTTTGAAGGACCTGGTCAGTGTGGCTCAGTGGTTGAGTATCAACCTATGAACCAGGAAGTCTTGCTTCAGTTCCTGTCAGGACACATGCCTGAGTTGCAGACTCAATCCCCAGTGTGAGGTGTGCAAGGGGTAGCCAATCAATGATTCTCTCTCCTCATTAATATTTCTCTCTCTCCCTCTCCCTTTCTCTCTGAAATCAGTAAAAATCCTATCTAATAAAAAAGTAATATGCAAATTGACCGTCACTCCAACACACAAGATGGCTGCCCCCATGTGAACACAAGATGGACAGCAGGGGAGGGCAGTTGTGGGCAATCAGGCCTGCAAGGGAGGGCAGTTGTGGGTGATCAGGCCAGCAGGGGAGGGCAGCTGGGAGGGACCAGGCCTGCAAGGGAGGGCAGTTGGGGGCAATCAAGCCTGCAGGGGAGGGCAGTTAGGGGTGACCAGGCCTGTAGGGGAGGGCAGTTAAGGGCAAACAGGCTGGCAGGGGAGCAGTTAGTGGTAGATCAGGCTGGCAGGGGAGTGGTTAGGGGGTGATCAGGCTGGCAGGCAGAAGCGGTTAGGGGCAATCAGGAAGGCAGGCAGGCGAGCAGTTGGGAGCCAGCAGTCCTGGATTGTGAGAGGGGTCCCAGATTGGAGAGGGTGCAGGCTGGGCTGAGGGACACACACCCCTGTGCACAAATTTCGTGCACTGGGCCTCTAGTATGTGTGTGTGTGTATATATATGACTCTGAAGGTACCTTCCAGATCTAAGAGCTTCTCCAGCTATAAAAACAACCATCAAAATGATTAGGGCAGATTAGGAAACATGAATTACTCTTACAGTAACCAGGACTTAATATTACCAACATAGCAACAACCATTATGAAATAAAACTGTCAATCCCTAGAACTGGTAAAACCAAAAGTCCTCAATGGCTCCCAATGAACCATGCCTCTCCCCTGATTTGGCATGTGACTTGCTTTAGCCCTTAAAACCAGCATACGTGATGCAAGCAGACAGGCACACAGGGCCTGGCTCTCTTGGAACTCTGAAATCACCAAGCCATGAAAAAGCCCAGAATGAAAGGCCACATGGAGAGAGAGGCTCAGCCATCTCAGCTGAGCCCAGTCAACCAGCTAAACTACCAACGGAAAACAGCCAAATGAAAGAGCTCAGACAAGACCAGCAATCCACAGAATCTTGAGAAATAATAAAATAGTTGTTGTTTTAAATCACTAATACTAGGAGACAGGTAGCTGGGTAAAACAAAATGATGGGAAATAAGTGCCCTGGCTACAGTTATCTTCTTACTAAATTCAAGTTGCTACCAGTATTTGCCACTAGCCAATGCCTGACACAAAAGACACTCAAAGTCAGCCAAATAATGAAAGCAAGGATACTTGCATCCTCAGCACTTATATCAATAATAAACTAATAGCCTCATTCAGTTCATATTATTCAGTTTTAATTGTTAAAAAAAAAAAGCTTTATATGGAAAGCTGAGCTGACTATATTAAATAGAAATCTCTGGACCAAACGAATTATTCAGCTGTAAACATCCTGCATGTCCACTCTGTGCTGGATACTAGATCAATGTTTCACGAGGTCTCTCTGGAAGAACAAAGCTCTCTGCTGCTCTGGAATAGTGAAGGAAATACTCAGCTCCAGAAAACATATATTTTAGCTATTATCAGGACCCAAAGTAGAGTTCAGAAAAACTCTAGGATAACCAACTAAGAAATCACTGCACTCTAAATGTTTATGTCCCATTTATGAAATATTTCATGCAACAAATTAATATTGAGTCCTGTTAATATATACACCAGATAGTATGCTAAATCCTGCCCTCAAGGATTTAACTCTAGAATATAGCTACAGTGAAATAAGTCATCAGACAATTATGATAGTTTATAATACAGTGGTAGGGGCACAGAAGAGAAACACATCATCTAGTCTGGAAGCATAGGTTTTAATCAGAAAGATATCTGTGCTCCAGGCAAGCAGCGGGGGAAAAAGGCAAGTGTGCACAAGGAATAGAGAATAAGACAGCAGATAATGTTTCATACAGACATCAAACTTCCACTAAGTCAGTGACCACTTCGAGAGTTTTACACTAGGGGAAGTAAAAATATGTCTGTACTTGCATAGTCACTAATTCAAACCAAACTAGTAGTTGAACATTACTACTACAAGGGACCATGGAGAATATTTACATAAATAAAACGAAGTTTCTATCCTCAAGGGGATTAAAATCCAACAAGGGGTGCATGTAAGGGAATAGAGAAGGATAAAAATGGAAAAGTAGTTTGGTGCCAGACTAAGAAAAGCCTCTAATTCCAGTCTAAAAAGTTCTTATTTGATAGGACTCGGTAACTGAATGTGGAAGGAATAGCAGAAAGAAAGGTTTTGCAGTTTACAAGATATTAAGTAGGAGAATGTCAATATCATAAGAAATGGAGAGGTGGGAATTTATAGTGATCAAGACACTATTTCAAAAAAAGTGAAATTAACTAAAGAAACATGATAAAGATTTTTGACATATCAAGTCTCACTCCAAGTCTAACTAAAAAGTCATGCACAAAAGTAAGGTGGCAACCTCACAAAATACTGGGACTCGGAACAGTTACCATAGCTACAAAATCAAAGGCCCTTCCTCTCCTTCTCCAGAAATTCACTCATTGTAAAGAACTTTTAATAGCTTCCCAACCTCCTTCACATTTATTGATTTCCATTTTGATGGGTATCCTCAGATCCTGACAAATACCAATTTCTGACATTAATTTTGATGCCATTCTATTATAGTGTTAACTCTAATGATACATAAGTATAATGAAATAATAAACACATGCAAACACCACCAAAAAACCCAAAGGATACGTCCTCAACCCATTCCCTTTAAAGAAATCAACAATTCAATTATACTATTATCCATAAAGCCCCTGTTAAGAGTTATAGCTCAAGAATTTGCATTTATACATATACTAGAGGCCTGGTGCATGATATTCATGCACTTGGTGGGGGGGGGGGGGGGTCCCCTCAGCCCATCCTTTGCCCTCCCGCAGTCCAGAAGCCCCCGGGGGATGTCTGACTGCTGACTGCTCCCCGTGGTGGAGCGGGCCTAAGCCATTAGTCAGACATCCTTAGCACTGCTGCGGAGGCGGGAGAGGCTCCTACCACCGCCACTGCACTCACCAGCCATGAGCCCAGCTTCTGGCTGAGCAGCGCTCCCCCTGTGGGAGCACACTGACCACCAGGGGCCGGCTCCTGCGTTGAGCTGGATGGGGCCAAAATAGTGCATGAAACTGTCCTCAGGTGCACGATCAGGGCCAGGGAGGACACGGGAGGTTGGCCAGCTGGGGAGGGACTGCAGGAGGGCTCCAGGGCGCATCCAGCCCATCTCGCTCAGTCCCGATCTGCTGGACCCCAGCAACAAGCTAACCTACTGGTTGGAGTGTCTTCCCCCTGGTGGTCAGTGCATGTCAGAGCGAGCAGTTGAGCAGGCCTTAGCATTCATTAGCATATACTCTTTGATTGGCTGAACTGCTGCCTAGACAACCAGACACTAAGCATATTAGGCTTTTATTATATAGGATGGCAGGGGATAGGCAGGATAAAAGAAAGGAAGCATTTAACTATCAATGGTATGTTCAGTACACCATAAAGAAATTCTCTATCCCGACTTAAAGAGTGGGACATCCGGCTTGCGAGTGGGGATCTCAGTGTTGCGCGCAACTAACAAGTGATTTAAAAATTGGTGATGTTGAGAAGGGCAAGAAAATTTTTGTTCAGAAGTGTGCCCAGTGCCATATTGTGGAAAACAGAGGCAAGCATAAGAGTGGGCCAAATTTTCATGGTCTCTTTGGGCGAAAGACAGGTGAGGCCACTGGATTTTTCTTACACAGATGCCAACAAGAACAAAGGTATCACCTGGGGGTGAGGCTACACTAATGGACTATTTTGGAGAATCCCAAGAAGCACATCCCTGGAACAAAAATGATCTTCGCTGGCATTAAGAAGAGTGCAGAAAGGGCAAACTTGATAGCTTATCTCAAAAAAGCTACTATTGAGTAATAGTTGGCCACTGCCTTATTACAAATGTCTCATGACTTTTTTTATGTGTACCATATTTAAATTGATCTCATACACCAGAATTCAGATCATGAATGGCTAATAGAGCATTTCTTTCGGGCAGTCCTGATTTAAATAAGATTGGCTTGTGGTTACATGAATATGGTCAGCTTTTTGAGCTCTGATGATAATTTTGGTTCAGCAAGTACTGTCACTGTCCTCCCTTCTAAAAATATGGTTGGACTTGATTCCTAGTGTTCAACTTTTCACAGAGGTGGTGAGTGCCATCTAAAAACCTGTAGGAGATTGGCTTATATTTAGATTTATATGACTGGTTGTATTAATATGTTTAAATTCTGAGGCAATCCCTTCACTGTCCCTTAGACCTGCAAGACTTGCTTGTATTTCAAGTTGTGTTCATTAACCTGTTAAAAGGAAGGACTGCAGATAAGCTGGCACTGACCATTTTATCTCTTTGGTCCCAACTATGCCTTTTTAATAAAATTCCCTGTATCTTGGAAAAAAAATTTCTCTATCCCAATTCCTTTATATTTAAAGTAAAATCTAAATGATTAGCATCTTACCTAACAAAGATTTATAACTATTTTTAAAAGGACAAAGGAAATTCTTAAATTATTTTAAACTAATTCTTAAATAGAGTACCTTCTCTAAACTTTGAACCTGGAGCTGGTGTTTGAAGGAAAGGTTTCATTATTATAAGCAACCAATGGGTGGAGAAAAAGTCTCTGCAAATCACCATCAAGGCTCACTGAAGATGACATTACCCTGTAGGAAGGCTGTTTTTTTGTATAGGGCAGCTCTCCAGTAGCATTACCCACACAGCACTGACTAAAATGAAGCGTAAATTTAGACTTAAAGGTTACCGTTTTTATATTTAAACATAATGTCTTGATTCAAGGCCCCAAAAGCCCAAAAACCTTAATCAATCCTACTGTAGTTATGAACTGTTCCTCTTAATTATTTCAGCTATGAAACAAATACAAGCCCTACTTTATAGCTGGTAGCTAGAAATTATAGCAACTGCATGTAAGTATGTAGAAAACCATCCTTAAGTTAGTACTAAAAGTTTAGATATAAAGTTAAAGGAAAAAAAAAAAGATAAAGGAATGACTGACCAAAGACAAAAACAAACCAATTGTCTAATTGTACTAAAACACAATGCTAAGTTTTTAAACTAGAGAAACCTTCATAGTGGCCTGAAGGGAAATAAAAACAGCCAAAGTTATTAACAGGCAGAGCAAGAGCAGCTATGACCAGATTTATACTTAGGAATTCCTGACAAACATTTCTTTTAAAGAAAAGATTCTGCCCTAGCCGGTTTGGCTCAGTGGATAGAGCATAGGCCTACGGACTGAAGGGTCCCAGGTTTGATTCCGTTAAGGGGCACATGCCTGGGTTGCGGGTCCAATCCCCAGTGGAGGGTGTGCAGGAAGCAGCAGAAACGATTCCCTCTCATCATTGATGTTTCTATCTCTCTCTCCCTCTCACTTTTGCTCTGAAATCAATAAAGATATATTTAAAAAGAAAAGATTCATAGATTCATCTGCAAAAAACATGTCTAAAAATGGTTTTAAAATACTGTATGCTCAGATGTCAAGCCCTGTAACAGGCCCTTTTTATATACAGTTAATCCACATAACAAACTTATGCAGCAGATATTGTTATTCTTCCGTTACAAAAGTGCTAGCAGATTTAGGGAGAATAAATAACTTGTCCTTGATCATGTGGATCATTAGTAACAGACCAAGACCCCAAGCCTGTCTGAATTCAAGGTCCACACATCCCCCTTTAAAATCATAGATACCTAAATAATTCATATCTACTGCAAAAACATTTAATGTTCTTTTCAAATATTTTTTCATTTATTGAGCACCTACTATACGCTAGCCTGAGACTACAGTGGTAAATGAGACAAGGTCCTTCTTCTACCTTGCAGTCTAAAGCAGCATTTCTCAACCAAGGATCCTCATTTGAACCACAGAATACAGAAAATTATTTGAATTATTCTTTCTCTCAATTTCCCCATAACTAATACCATTCTGAATGCATAAGAAGTTAGTTCATTATATACAACAGATACTTTAGTATTAGGGCTTAAGTCCCTAAATGTTAGTTGAGAAAGGCTGTGCTAAAGGAAAATATAATAAACGAGAGGCCTGGTGCACAAAAATTCGTGCACTTGGCGGGGGGGGGGGGGGGGGGCTCTCAGCCCAGCCCGCGCCCTCTCGCTCCCCAGGGGATCGGGCCTAAGCTGGCAGTCAGACATCCCTCTGGCAGACCAGGAGCCCTCAGGCTCCGACCTAACTGCTCCGGGGAGTGGGTCTAAGCAGTTAGGTCGGACATCCTTAGCACTGCCATGGAGACAGGAGAGGCCACCACCACGCTGGCCAGCCATGAGCCGGCTTCTGGCTGAGCGAAGCTCCCCCTGTGAAAGCGCACTGACCACCAGGGGGCAGCTCCTGCATTGAGCGGCTGCCCCCTGGTGATCAGTGCATGTCATAGCAACTGGTTGTTCCCGGTCATTCCACTGTTAGGGTTAGTTTGCATATTACCCTTTTATTATATAGGATTACTATGTAATTCATTACAACCACAAAGGGTATTTTATTACTGATAGTAAAATATAATTTGGGAAAGACAGCATAGCTTCATTAACTTACAATTCAGAAACAATATGTAATTCACATACACATTCATAAAGGTTAAAAGTATGCTAAAGTGAGATAGGAATCATATTCCCCGGGTTGAAATCTGACTCCAGGACTTACTATCAGCATTATCCTGAGTTCTAAGCTTCAGTTATATCATCTGTAAAATGGGGACAAAAAAAGAAAAATACCTCCTTTTTTAGTATGAGGATTAAATAAGAATGTAAAGAACTCAGAATAGCCCAGCATCCCTCAAGAATTCTTAGTTGTTATGATTATTATGATTCATGCACCTACTATTTACAAAGCACTATGGTAGGCACTGGGGAAATAACAATGAGTAAGCCGAGAACAATAACCGCTAAAGAATTTCTACTGTAGCAAGAAATATGTCATCCCTGCAAACAGACATGATCCAAACAAAAAGAGAAAAGTATCATGGAGGCATAAAACACAGAAAATTAAAAGCATACCCAATTTTCGAAGAATCCTTTTGCATTCATCCCTGCTGAGATCCAAAAGGGTTGGCCACACAACAGGCATTGCTGCTTCTTTTTGGTAGCCCCAAAGAGCTTGTCTTCTCTACCAAAACAAAAAATCAAATTATCAAGTACATTCAAAAGGCCACTCACCTAGAGACCCACAGGCTAGGAAGTAAAACCAACAATAAGAATATCTCACAACCACTCTTTCACCACCACATTTTCCAACTTCTGACAAATGAATAACTAAACAATCATTTGGGAGCATACTACTCCAGCCTATGACTGGAAAAAGCACAGGCTACAGAGTCAGACACCTCTAAATTCTAGTTCCATGTTTCAATTTACTGGCTGTGTGATCCTGGGAAAATTGGCCTATCTGAGCATACCTTTTACACATTTCTAGAGCAGAGGTATCATCACCAGGTTGTTAAAAGGATTAAAGAACTGTGTATGTGAAGTTATCATCGTGGCTGGTACATAGTTTAATAAACAGGCACTACTACCTTTTAACCTTGGACAACTTACTTGATTTCTGTTGGCTTTTTCACTTATGAGTTACATGAGATAAAATATGTTAAAACTCCTAGCACAATACATGGCTTAATGGAACTTAATAAAGAACTTTCTCCTCGATCCTAACAATGAAAGATGAACGCACACCATTTACCAATCAGGGGTCCTCAAACTTTTTAAACAGGGGGCCAGTTCACTGTCCCTCAGACCGTTGGAGGGCCGGACTATAGTTTAAAAAAATAAAGAACTAGGAACCAATTCCTATGCGCACTCCGGGGCCGGGACGAGTCAGCTGCTAAGCAGGACAGGCAGCGGCACCCGGCGGGCCGGATAAATGTCCTCGGCGGGCCGCATGTGGCCCGCGGGGCCGTAGTTTGAGGACCCCTGGCAGATGCTAGGAACTTACTTGGTAATGGGAATTCCCTAACCTAGAAGATAAAAAGACAGCGGAGCTGAGCACTTGTGCAATACCTGCTTAGCACACAGTGGGTCCGCTGTAAATATTTGTTAAATAGATAAATGAATGACTGAGAAGAGTAGAGTGAATGAATGAACGAAAGAACGAACGAGCGAGCGAGCTCACGGTCTGGTCTAGGAGTTAGGCACGGAACCCTAAGAACAGTTATATCCCGTTCCAGGCGCCGAGGCTGCTGACTCCCAACTCCTCGCCTGGAGTTGGGTCCCCCTCCCCCTACTTCCCATCGTCCTCCCAGCTAAGAACCTACCCAGAGCAAGGAGAAATGGACTGCGCGCCCCAGCCGGCAGGATGACATAAAGAAAAGGGGTGGGGAAGAGGAAGAAGGGGCAGAGCTAAAAGAATCCGCTCTCTCCACAAGCCAGTCCCCGCCTCCCGACAGGATTTTGGAGGCGGCCGGCGACCGACCGCCGGAATCGAACACCACGTCACGGCATCCCGACGTGTCTCCGCCGCCAGCGGTACCCACCGCGGGACCGCATCGCTCTGGGAACCTGGGCAGCCGTGGCCGGAGCCTGGTCCCGGAACCGGGATCTCGTATAATCTTTCCCCGACTCAAGTGTCAAGGAGACAAGCCCGCCCCGCCCCCTCCCCAAACATGCACTCTCGCAAGCGCCACAAGAGTGGCCAGCCCACCCTCCTCACCGCGGCCGGTGCGCCGGTCGGCGCCGACCCTAACATCGAGCCCGCGACCCAAGCCTTTCGCGGCCAGCAGCCGGTGTCAGGGGCCCCGGCCAACCTCAGCGCTTCGCTCCCTCCTCTGCGGAGAGGACAACGAAGAGAGAGAAGGCGCGTGGACAGCCAGGCAGATAACTGAGACTCACCAGGAGGCTCCCTGGGCTGGAACCCCAGATCCCCCAGCACGAGGCCTGCCAGAGTCCCCCTCAACCCACCTTGGGAACCCAACGATCCCGTTAGGAGACAACGGAGGATGGGGTTGGGCGCCCCAAGCAGGGCTCTGCATGCTTAGCCCAGAGCTCCTCCAGCCTGACTAATCTGCCAGCTCTTTCCAGCACCCTGTCTGAGAGTCACCCACCTGCCCGGCCTTTCGGGGCTCATCTAAAAGGCTCCTCCGCCAAGACTAGGGGACACCAGGAATTGGGTTTGTTTGCGGTGCCTCAGAAGGGGCAAGATGGCGACAGGTATAAGGGCGCAGGCGCAGCTGCGCGCTGCCAGTCGGGAAATGTAGTTCGCCTTTCCCGCCTTTGGGAGAAAAACCCGCAGAAGGCCTCCTTTCTCCCGGTTCCTCTTTTCCTCCGCATTTTGAAAGGAAACGAGAGACATCGCGAAGGGAGTTGGGAGTTGTGGTCCGAACCCAAACTCTTCGGTCGTCTGTCGCACGCACAAGGAGGACTGGGATTGTAGTTTCCTTGGCTTCTCCTCCATCCCCTCCGCTCCAGCTTCGCGCGCCTTGTCTCTGGCTGCCATCTCCCAGCCAATCAGCTGCGCTCTCTGCTACGTAGCGGTCAAAATGGCGTTGGTAGCTGGAGCCGTGGTTTTTCCGCGACCTTTATTTCAAGTGAGGTTAGGGCTGGAAGGAGAGCAGCTATGTCCCTGAAGTGACGTGGAGGATTAGGATCAGATTCTTGGGGGTCTTGGGAGCAATTATTAGCTGCTTTTAAGCCTGCCCGCTTCCCCCGACGCAACTCGGGAGAGTTAATCGGTGCTACGAGAATCCATGTAGTGCACAGCACAGGTGGCTTGTACCTGATCTGGGGGTTGCGAGGTTGCGGAGAAGGGGAACCCCTAAGCGTCCTCGAATTCGGATTTCTCCACCTGTGAAGTGGGAATGATAGTGCTGTCTCGTGCTATATCTGTCAAAGGCAAGAAGGAGAAGGGATTTATTTGAGGCACTATGACCTGGTAGGTTCACCCTTTAGCTTTTGTTCTTAACAGAACAGTTGTGTGAAGAAGGTATTGTCCCTGTTTTACAGATGAGAAAGGGGGCCCAATATACGATTACTCGCGGCCATAAAATCGAAGTCAGTACCTGTTATTTAAGATTTAGTCAAATTTTGTGATTGCCCTCTTAAATTTTGTACTTTTGGAAACATAGGAACTGGTAAAAAAAAAAAATGTTCAAGTCAAAGAGGTTTTTAATATGCTTTCTGATATTAACAAAGTTTCCTTAAAAAAAAAATGGGGTCAGTACTACCCTGTGGGGATGTTGTGATAACACAAAGAAAAAAGGTTATTTGTAAATTGTGGACACTATACAAATGTGTGAGACTGTTCAAGTTTTTGAATGGTGCTGTAGGTTAGAAAGAGAAAATAAGTAACACCATTTAAGTTTCCTACTATTTTCCCATTAGCTGAAAATACTCTGAGGTCCGGAAAATTGTTACTGTAAAACCCAAGCCTGCCCCTTCAGGAAGTCATAAAGTGGGACAAGAAATCACCAGCTCTCCCCCCTTGCTCTCTGTGGTTTCAATGCATTCTCTTCCATCTATTTCCCACTAATTTGAGGTACCACCTGTTTTCAGTCCAATTACTTTAAGACTCTTGGAAAGATGATAAATGAAACCTTAATAGATTTTGTAGTTTAAAGTACATTCTTTGAATTGAGCCTCACAGCATCTCAATGAGGCAGGTATAATTAAGATTCCTCCCTTCAATGAATGAGAAAAACACAGATATTCAAGAACTTTCCCAGTGTCACAAAGCTGGGATTTGAAGGGACCTGGGCTTTATAACCCCAGGTCTTCTGATTGCCGGGTGTCTTCCTCTACAACAAACGTCAAGGCGACAGGTAGTGGAGTAGAAATGGAAAGACAAGCTGTTTATAAAATCAACCCTGACACAATAAGTAGCATATTAGTCAAGAATTATAGCTTATGAGGTGCCAATACCGTCCTAAACATTTCACATATTAATTCATTTAGTCCTTAATTTTATGAGGTAGAAACTTCAAAGGAGGAAATGGAGGCATAGGAAGGAGATGAAATAGCTTGTCTGGAAAAAAAGGAAACACATTTGCAAACACATAAACCAACACACACACACACACACACACACACACACACACACACACACAATAGCTTGTCTAAAGTCCCACATGATAAGAAATGGTAAAGCCAGGATTTAAACCTAAGAAGGTTGGCTCCAGAATATGCTCTAGACCAGTGGTTATCAAACTTTAATGTTCAGCAGGAACCATTTGAGGATCTGGTTAAAGTGCAAATTTAGATTGAGTAGGTATGGATATGGCCTAAGATCCTATATTTATAACAAACTTTTAAGTGATGTTGATGCTCTGGCATCAAGTACCTATAATCTACTACATATCCTCCCTTTCCTCCTAGCCATATTTGTCTTTTGTAGCCATGGCCTTCCCCATGCTGCCTCTGACTGCTCCATATTTCCCAAATTAAATTACCTTAAGGATCAAACTTCACCCTCAAAAAGCTAATCCTGCCCCTACCTTTCTTTCAAAGATGAGACAGGCATTCCCACCTCTGCTCCTACATCACTTACTATACATCTTGTTGCAGAACTCAAAACATTGAGTTACAGTCATTTGGATGATTTAAGAAGAGAGACCAGATCTATGCACACTAGTGCCTAGTACAAGAATTATAGCTAATACTTATCCAGGGCCTTCTCTATTCCAAATGCTATTATATACATTAACTTGTTTAATCTCCACAATATGAGAAATAGTATTATCCCCATTTTATGGATGAAGAAACATAGAAGTTAAGTAGTTTGCCCAAAGTAACAAGTTAGTAGGTAGCAGAGCCGTGGCTTCAAGCGAAGGCACTTTTACTTCAAGAGATGTGTGGTAAATCAAATGAGAGCCACCCTCCACTTTCAAAGAAGGAAAAGTAAGACTTAGCCTACAAAACATAACTATCCTAGTCTGGGAAACTGTATTGGAGTACAATACCTGTTCAAACTTTATTACTCTATTAAGCAGGTTTCTTAAAACAGACTTCTTCAGGATGTGTATGCACCATTCTAATTTTGTAGTGCTATATTAGACAAGGTAGATTTCACTGTTGTCCCGAAAATATGTTAACCTATAGTATTGCACAGGTATGCAAATCGAAATGGATAAGACCTTAGAGATTTATTTTCTAAATGAAAAAAAAAAAAACTGAGTTCAAAAGAAGTCAAATGAGTTAACCAAAATCATACAGGAAATTCATGGCAGGCCTGGGACTAGAAACCAGCCCTTTCGAGTTACAGGATGCTGCACATTCCACTGTACCACACTGCCCTTAGATTTTTACCTTCAGAAAGTTTTATTACCACACTGATTTAGCCAAGGTGTGTACTAAAAATGGGAATAGCAAGACCAAAAAATATATATATTTAAAAAAAAAAAAGAAACAAGTAGATCCAGGCCAGCATGGCTCAGTGATTGAGCGTTGATCTACGAACCAGGAGGTAACACTTTGATACCCAGTCAGGGTACAGGCCTGGGTTGCAGGCTCAATCCCTAGGGCGTATGGGAGGCAGCCGATCAATGATTCTCTCTCATCATTGATGTTTCTATCTCTCCCTCTCCCTTCCTCTCTGAAATCAATAAAAATATTTTTAAATAATAAAATAAACAAGTACAATATTAAATAGAGCAAGATGAGTAGATTTGGGGGACAGAAAAGAAAGAAGGAAGTAAACTGAGGATAACTGGCAACCACATATCCAGGTTCAATGGAGGATCAAATGTGCTTTGAACAATGCAGGATCAGAAGTGCTAGAACAGCTTCATAAAGGAGGTGAAAGTTTGGCCACTGCCTTTATTCCTTTCCTTCATGGTAGTCTCTGCTTCCTAAACCGCTGACCCCATTGTTTTGGTGGGCTAATGATAAGACCTCCTCACCTATATGGAATGCACCTTTTTACCAACCCTTTCTTCCAAAGGAATCTCTCTGTATTCCTTGCACCGTGCATCCACCATACTACTTGTGCTGTGAGGGTGAGCTTTCTGAAAGTCAAAGCTCGTCATGTCACTCCCTTGCGTAAAACTTGCCAGTGGCTCTCAGTTGCCAACAGAATGAAGTTCCAGCTTTTTTATAAGCAAACTGATGCCAATGCAAAGAAACTTCTTTACACATCCAACCTTTTCCTAGAGCACTGCTGTCAACTCTTTATCTTGTCTAAAACGTGACATTTAACTTAAGCCCTTTCAAACAGAGTTCTTCCTTCTCCCCCCATCTTCAATATCGTGAGCCAAAAGTTAAGGCTGGCATTCTCCTAACTTGTGACTACAACTTCCAGACCAGCTATCCCTGCATTGAGGCTTTCACCATCAAGCCATGAATATTTCATTCCATCACTAGGGATGACGGGATCTTAGGAAGAAAGTTTTTAACAGTCTGCTGTCATCAGCTTAGGTTTCCCCATTTTCCCCCCTGCCTCTGTACTCAAAAGAGGTGTATAAACCTTTCCCCAGCACTGCCATTTGAGCATCCACTTATGAGACCATGTTCTGTACTTTTTTCTCCAGAACTGTTCCACCTCTGAAACCAATAACCAAAGTATTCCATATTCTAAACAAAACTTTCTTTTATTCCAAATTTCTTACTCCTTTACCCTCACCAAACCTGCTCTCCCAACTTCAGTGAAACCTGCAGTTTACAGTCTCAGTTCCAGGTCTGTTGCCCTCCCCAGCTTTACTTTACTTTCTACTCTGAACCCCATTATCATGTAATTCAAACTCAATCTCATCAGCACTTTCAAATTCATTCAACCACCACTGTTCTTCCACATAGTCCCTAAAACAGTCCTCAACCTTGGATCAGTTTCTCTCCTACATCCCTTCCCATGTTGATATATCTATTAGTTAACTATTATTGCATAATAAATTATTCCAAACCATAGTGACTAAAATGAACAAGGAAATGTTTCATACAGTTTTTGCAGTTTCTGTTGGAATCAAGAGTGGCTTAGTTGGGCGGTTCTGGCTTGGGATCTTTAAGAGGTTGCAGTCACCATGTCAGTGGGGGCTGCGGTCTAAAGGCTGGCTGGGGCCAGAGGGTCAGCTTCCACGGCAGCTCACTCACATGGTTGGCAAGTTAGTGAGGCAAGAGGTCTGTTTCTGACTATGTGGATCTCCCTGTAAGGCTGCCTGAGCTTCTGTACTATTACAGGGTAGCTGACTTACTTCAAAGTGAGTGATCTGAGAGAGCATATAGAAGCTACACTGTTGCAATGTGCCTGTGTGTGTGTATATATACACAAAATCAGGTTTTATATTTGTGTGTATAAAAAGTAAATATAGAACAACTTGATGGAAATAAATTGAAGTAATATTAGGTAGCATTTATTGAAGTCCCATTATAAAAAGAACATCTCATGTGTATTACTATCTAATTTAAATTTCACAACATTCCCAATGACATAGTAATTATTGTTTTATTTTACAATGAAAACAAGGCCTACAGAGAAGAAGACTTTTTCTGAAGTCAACTATCACCAGAAGACTCTTTCCAAGAACACACAGATATTATGGAATTCTGGTTATCTGGTTGCATAATAAACCATTGCTGTGGCGTAAACAATTTATTTTGCTCATGAATCTCCATGTTGGTAGGGCTTAGTGGGGACTGCTCATTTCTCTTGCAGGCATCAGCCAGGGCAGCTTGAAGGCTCAGATCAGGAATCATGTGAGTGCTCATTAATTCATATGACCAGCAGTCAATGCTGGCTGATTCTTGGAATCTTTGCTGGGATTATCAGTGGGAACATCTGTATATGACAGCTCCATGTGGCCTGGGCTTTGTTACAACATGTGGCCACATTCTTCGGGCAAGTGACCAGAGAGAAAGAGACAAGAGAAAACTATATTATTTTTATGATCAAGCTATGGGAGTCATAGCATTATCTCTGCCATGCTCTTGATTAGAACAGTTAGGCCCACCCAGGTTCAAGGGAAAGGGGAATAGATTCCATTTCTTGATGGAAGAGTGGTAGAGTTCTGAACATGTGAGACCAGAAATATTGTGGCCATTTTTAAAAACATCATCTGCCACAGTCAATCCTCTGTCTACAACAATGTCCCTCTCACAAGCAAAACACACTCATTCCTTCCCCTAAAATCCCCCAAAGTCTCTTACAATGGGCTTGGGTTGCTAAGATGCTAAGAGGTTGCAGTCATACTATGAGATTCCATTTATATAAAGTTTAAAAGCAGTCAAAAATTATAGTAATAACCCTGGTGGGTGTGGCTAGGTTGGAGCGTCGTCCCCTGGGCTGAAAAGTTGCCAGTTTGATTCTTGGTCAGGGCACATAACTAAGTTGCAGGTTTGATCCCCAGTGGGGGCATGTATGGAAGGCTGCTGATCAATGTTTCCTCTCTCTCTCTCTCTCTCTCTCTCTCTCTCTCTCTCTCTCTCTCAAATCAGTAAAACATATCTTCAGGTAAGGATTAAAAAAAAAGCTATTCAGGATAGAAATCTGAATAGTAAATACCTTTAAGGGAGAAAGCATTTGGATGGAGCATCTAGGTACTTACTAGGTGCTTGAAATGTTCTATATCTGGGTAGAGGTTATATAAATAGATATGTAAAAGTTTATCAAGCTGTACATATAAGATTGTGTCATTTATGTAAATTATACCTCAGTAAAAAGGCAGAAGATTTGACTTTGGGCACATGGTGCAATACACAGATCTTGTCAGATAGAAACTCACACCTGAAACCTTTATGTTCATGTTGATCAAAGTCACCCCAATAAATGTAATATATTTTTTTAAAGTCTTCTTGCTCTGGTGCTGTTGGTTCCCTCTGAGTCACATACCCATGACTGAACTGTGGGCAGAGAAACATAATGCCCTGATTTGCCAGACCTGACCACATGTTACTCTCTGGGAACGGGGGAAGAGGGTGGGTAAAGTCAATTATTTCCAAAGCACATGGAGTGGGTGTGAGGGTGGGCTTGGTTTCCATTAGGAAAATTAGCATACAGTTTATCAGAGGAAGGTGAAATAATGCTGCACAGGTAAATCACAGATGTTTACTAAAATAAACCATGGCAATATGTGATGAATTACAAAAAATGTTCATACCCCTTAATACAGGATTCCCATTTGTGGGAATAATCCGAAATATGGGAAAGATATTTATAGAGATTTTAATTTCAGTACTGTCAAGAAATTGCAACCTAATAATAGAAGAGTATTGCATATTCTACTCATTACATAGTCATTTAAATTAATAGTCACAAATAATTAACATCAAGGAATATGCATATGATAACGTGGAAAAAAAACATATACATGTAAATATTTAAAAAATGGAAGAAAACATGCCAAAACAATAACATATTACAGTGAAAAAACTATGTATGATTCTTTTTCCTTTACTCTTTTACAAGTTTTCTTTTAGTTATTCATATTATGATGATGATTTTATAAAACTCCTTGGTCTCTTATTAAGAATACTACATTCTCCTAAGTATGGAACAGAGCCAAATAAAGAAACTGCTAGATCACTTGACTGATGATTCTGGTTAAGGTAATAGAACCTCAGATAAATAATTTAACCTCCCATTTTACAGAAGAGGTATCTGAGATCCAGAAAGGTGAAATAATTTGTACAAAGGCACACAGGAACCAGAGGGCAGTTCTTATTTTTAAGCTAACATTGCCTACACTGATTTTAACATCAGTTAAGGTTTGGATTTTTGTGAGATTGTTTGATTTATTTGAAAACATGTCCTCAAATTCAAATTGATATCGAGCCTTCCATTACTAATTCAGATCAAATCGGCTATTACTGCTTTTTTTGGGAAAGTGATATTTTTAAAAGAATACTAAAAGCTAATAACATGACCCTTTAAGTTCTTCCTTTTCACATCCTTGCACATCTTTCTTTGTAAGTAACAGTGAATAAATGCAGAAGAAGCTCAAATCTGGCTAAATTAAATGGACCAAAGTAAAGTTACTTTACTTCTCATTCACTTCTCATTCAGTGAATGAGTGTCAGGCCACATACTAGGCCCTGAAGATAGGAAGTTGAATAAAATAATAAACTATTATCCTCCTGGAACTCATAGTGGAGAATTTAGACACATGCAGATAGCTCTGTATACCACAGGAGAACCTGTAACACAGGTTCATAAAGGTGTTTAAGAGGTGCTCTGGCATCAGAGAGGGTTATTTCTATCACAGAAGGCTTCACAGCAGAGGTAGCATTTGGGATGGGCCTCAGGGTGAACAGGATTTGACCAGGCAGAAAAGTGAGGAGAGGATGGGGTATCATGGCAGAGGAAATAGGAAAAGCAACGGGGTGGGAGCATAAAAGGATGCACAGAATGGCAACCTCAAGGAGCAAAATGAGGGATGTTGGATTCTTAGTGGTTCTCAACTGGGCGTACTTGTCAGAATAACTTGGAGGTCTATTAAATTTCAAAAAATGGCGATGTACACCCGTAGCTAAAAACTATAGATGGCCACTGATATCTTGATTTTACCCTAAAAGTCTCTGGGTTTGTGATTACCAGAGTAACTCACAAGAGAGCACCGACTTAATAACACGTTATTGCCATTTAATCTATGTTGGAACCCAAGTGGCCAAATACTGTCTGTGCTCTGGAAGGTGATTTGACACTGATTAATGACTCAATCATTAAAAAGCCAAAGGGAATTGCAAATGAAAATAGAAATACATAATCTCACACATTGAGCTTTCCCTAGTTCATTTTTTATTTTTATTTTTTTTAGGTTCACCCAAGTGCTAAGCCACTTCAGGTGAAGAGCTGATGATAATCAGTAATTATCCAAGGTGAGATCCAAGATATTTCATAAAGATGGAAATAATAACCCTGTCAGAAATGGAAATCAACTATCATGGGGAAGGGGGCTATAAATTCAAACATAATATCCAGCTTGTCTTCACCTCAGAGAGTTTCCAGCTGTTTATGACGTTCTGCTGTGATTTGCCAGAGACAAAATGCATTTTTAAAACTGCTCCAGCCATCTGAACCAAAGGCTGGAGCCATATTATCTTTCAAGACGTGTTGAGCACATGTGAAGTCTGCAGAGAAATGTTAGAAGGTGTCCACTTTCGCAACCCTAGGGTTGATCATTATTTTTCAAGTGAGCTAGTGGAAGATCACGTTAGGTCTCTCTTGGGTTGAAAGGACACTTGTTGAGATGCTATGGGCTTTCAACTTATCACATCAAGGCCAAGCCTTGCTAAAGGCAGAGGCTATAAAAGAATACACACTTATGGGGAGTCCAGGGAATGTGGGTAAGAAATGGTCCAAACAACACTTGTGTAAGTATGCACGCGTGTGCACTCAAACACACCACACACACATACACAACACCCTGAGCTGAAGGGTACAAAATAATCGGTGACACCAGTTACCTCAGCACACTCTAATTAGATTGGAGATTCCTTGAGAGCAAGGACTAAGGTTTTCAAGCTCAGAATCCCCAGCACTGTTGAGTGAATTACTGAATGGCACGTTGAAGCCAAGAAGATAGTGGTGTAGGCACATGGTAAAGTCTTCCCAAGTTGCCCCAGACTGCCTGCGATGCCCCAGATCAGCCTTGTACCTTCACACCTGGCCTGGGGCTGTTCTCCTCCCAGAATACTTTTACCCCATCCTTTCCACTCCCTTGTCTTTTGAAGCCTGTCAAAATCCTCCTTTTTTTTATAGTCCATCTCAAATGTCTTTTTGAAAATAATCCTCCAAGCACAGATGGGATCAGGGCATGTTCTTGGAAGTCAGATCTGGGTTTGAATCCCAATTCTACCACTTTCAAGTTTTTGAACAAGTTACCACACTTCTTTGTGCTTCAGTTGCCTCCAGATGGGTTTTGGGGATAATGTATGTGCAGCGCCTACCTCAGTGACTGGCATAGGATAGATGATCAGCAAGTAATTATTAGCTCTCTCCCCTGATTAACATTCCTCTGTTAAACCCAGTTTGGTGCTTAATAAATGTTAGCCTGCTCTGCCTATATATTATTTAACACTTCTCTTAGACTTCTTTTCCCCACCCCAACTCTCCCTTAACGGGTATAATTGCTGCCTCTGTTCCATGGTGCTTTGTTTATGGCTCTTTTCCAGCACTTATTGTTGGCTGGCTTGTGCTATAACTCATTGTTTACCACCCTTTTTAACTGAAAATGCTTCAAGGTAATGTCTCTAGCAACTAGCATAGGAACTACTTTAGGACAGACATTCCATAAATGGTTGTCTCATTGAAACAATTAAATCCAGCCTTCCAGGAGGCAAAGTGAACATATAACATGTCTTCTCCCAAGAAGTGCTAAATGGTAATAAGGAGGAAATTCCCTGACAATTAAGTGGTTCAGAGTTGATTGCTGTCTGTCCAGCCCCAGTGAGCAGAACCTCCACTTCCAGATGTCTTTGTTTCTCCTTCCAGCCCAGCCCGGCCAGAGGCACAGTCCCATAAGGGTAACCCAATGTGTCTTTTTTTCCCCCCAGATCTGATTAGAATGTGAAATACTTTCTTTGGAGAAAATGCACAAGAGAGAGGCTTTACTCTGTTTTTGCAAGGGATGGAAGGTGAGGGAGAGATAGGAAAATTGAAGCCAGAGGAAAATCTATCATACTCCCAGGAGATGAAGAATACATGTAGCCAGCACAGCGGTCCTGAGTCAAAACTTCAGACTATGAGCCATAAAGGACTCCATACCCTTGTATTGATCCTAAGAAAAGAATTAAACAGAAGCAAAAACAAAAAGCCCCTCTTCCCTGGAAACTATTCTTTGCAATGATATCTTTACCAATGAAGAACTAGAAGCAATGTGAAAATTCAATGACATTGAACAAATATTTACTAAACTAAATGTGCAGAGGCACTAGAGTTATGGTGAAACTGACTTTTAACTTTAGTTGGTTCTATCCACTCAATTATTTTCATTTTTGGGAAAAGCACAGCATTTCAGTCAGTGTTCAACTAAGGAAGCAGAACTACTGTGAGTTATGGGATAAGGGATTTTCTATAAGAATTAGGACTTACACAGTTGTAGAAGGAGCTGGACAGTACAGCTCTGAAAGTGGAGCAGGTAGGGATCAGTGGAGTCACCAACCAATCAATCACAGAAGAAGCCAGTCACACCAGCTTCTATGAAGGGGAGGCTGGGGAAAAGGTATGGGAGAAGTCTGTGGGTCCGTAGCCAAATGTCTGGTGGTGGGCCTGGAGCTACTATTGGTCAGGAGAGTCAGCAGTTTGGAAGAGCTGGATGTGGAATGCAGGAGAGTGAAGACAAGCTGGAATCTACTGGCACCTCCATGTCTGTTGTTGCTATAATTAATCCCATGGTCTTCAGAGAGCAATGGCTGCTGATTCACTCCTGCTTCCCAAATCTCAAGCAACTATCATTTTTCACCAACTTTAATCTAGATCCATACAGTTGCAGTTTAACCAAGCTGACACACATAAATCTCATCACCATAAAGTCATTTCTGTCTTCTCCCAGTTTTCTACAATGGAAAAAGAGTAGTCTGAGAGGCCTGGGTTCTCATCCTGGTTCTTCTCCTCCATAGTTCTATGAGCTCAAGTAAATTACCATCTCTGGGCTTTAATAGATCGGGAGCCCTTCCTCTGTGCTATCATAGCCCCCTGGGCTTCCCTCTGTGTAGCATTTGTTTCATCTTCTTGTCATTATATGTTCATTTCCTTCACTGACCACATGCTCAAGCACAGGAATCATACCTGATTCCTCTCTATAGTTAATGGTGTCTAACAATGGCTGGCACAGACTAGATGCCCAATAGATGTTTGCTGCAAGAATAAACCCTTGAAATGGAAAACAGAAACTCATCCCACTATCAAGCTGACAGTGGATCCCAGTACTAAGACATTAAAGCAGTGAGACCTGTCTCTGTTCCCTATCACATCTCAGCACCCCGTAAAAACAGGCTCCAGACACCCTTAACTCATCCGTAGCTTCTATCTTAAGTCATTCCACTTTTCAACCTGTTTTAATCATCCTGATTCCTGACTCCTGGGCTTGTTTTCTGTTTATCATGTGGTATCACCTCTTGGACATAATACTTGAAATGTTCTCTGGCTCTCTATCTTATTTGAATTTTCATTATTCCCTGTGATTAAACTATCATTATCCTACTCTAGGTTCTCAGGCTAGTGCACAACAGATAAGAAAGCCAGAAATTTCAGGGGAGTGTGGTAGGAGGTCTGGTTGAAGTATGTTCAGGGTACTGTGGGAGCATAGAAAGCATGAAGAGCACCTAATCTTACAAAGAAAAGGGTAGCTTTCAGAAGAAAGTATAGTTTGATCTGAATCTTGAGAAATTGCTTAAAAGATTCCCAAGCAGAAAAAGGAGAATGTGCCTTGCAGACAAAGAGCAGCAGAGGTGTGAAGACAGAAATCAGGGTCTAGGGCATTGTGTGTGGGTTGGTGTGGTGGGAACAGCATGGAAGCACGGTTGGGAAGTGGAAGGAAATGGGCAAAAGTTAGGTCATAAATGGCTTGAGTTCCAAGCTACAGAGCTTAGACCAGACCCTGCTGTTTTGTCAATGTTTTAAAATTGGGAGATTTCACATAAAATTCTGGATCTCCTGCTTCTGTTGAAAGACCAGAAGATCTAGCCACACTAGGCTCTCTTTCTCACATGAGCTAAGTATTGTTTATCCCTTCCAGATGCCATATGTGTTTTGTAACTTGCTCATCTCCACCACACCCTTTTGTCATCACACTTGCATTCTTGTTTTTCTTTAAGGAGAGAAATATTTCTAAGTACCTGTGTCTCTGTGGAAACTGGAGAAATGGAGGTTAGACCACAAGAACCAGGCATTCAAAAAAAAAAAAAAAATGAGGACTAGCATATTTCTTTGTGAAAGTGGAGAAACCAGTGTATTTGTTGGAAAACTTCAAATTTCTCCTAAACCCATCCCCTTCCCTTATTTATGTTACCTGCAGGATTTGCTTTATAGAGTGATGACTTCATGGGGCCACCTTTTCATAAAACTTAATGGCAGTGTACACAGACCATCAAGAAGGAATGTGCCAGGAATGCTAGTCTTAAAGAAGGTGTAGGAAAGAAACATGTACAAGTCTGGCCAGAGTTTGTCAGAGAGGAGCCAACACTGATTCTCAGAGTCTCACATAGGTGATGAATCAGGTAGAAAGAAATTAAGAGGACTCATAAAAGGGCTCGTCCATGGCTCAGAGGCAGCTAATGGCATGAATACTCTCTAGCCAATGACAATGCAGAGGAAATGCAATGCAACCCCCACGTCTAGATCCAGGGCCAGAAGACTGAGCTGCTCCCAGAAATCATGCAGAACTGGCCCATCTTCTCAGTAAGAGTGTTACTGGATCCTCCAGGCGTCTCCTCAATCCTCACATTCTGGGACTACACTGCACTTCCAAGTATCTAAGGCCTCCAGCCCTCCCAGAGCCTGGAACTCCTGCTCTGAGTCCTTGCAGCTGGCTGAGAAGAAGCTCCCTTGGGTTCCTTCGGGGCCTTCTGTCTTCAGTGATGATTCTCTGCACTCGGCTTTGGCAGTCTTACCTCCTCTCCATGTGTAGCTGATCCCAGTCCACTGGTCTGTCAGCACCTCTACACTGTGCACCATGACATGTGTGAGCTTTGAGCCGCAGGAATCTTAAGAGTGAGGTGTGAGTTTCTTCCAGGGCCACTGATGCTGCTTTTTGGCAGTACGCCAGATACTTGGGCTCTGCTGATTGCAAAGCAGTGCCTTCATTAGGTGGTCAGGGAGAAGGATTCCTTAAGTCTTCAAATTCATCTCCCTTCTCTCCATCTTTTCCAGCTTCAATTGTGCTTGTACCTGCTGAATTAACATATAGTAAAGCAAACTGCCTATTGTGTTATGTTTCTGATCAAAAGTCTCATTGGCTCCTCATATCCTACCAAATACAAATCAACTCATCTGCTCTGATATGTTGGACCTTTCAGAGGACAACCCCAAATGCCTTTTCTAGGTTTATCTTTCACTATAAACACCAAATACTCCAACCAGAGGAACACTTGCCATTCTCTGCAGACATGGAGTTTTCTTGTCCTGGTATTTCTCTTCCTTCTCCCTGCTCATTCTCACCTGTTCAAAGACTATTCATTTTACAAATCGCATCTCAAGGCTACCTTCAATATTTCTAAGTGGCTCCAGTTATATGTCACCTCATTTTGTTTGAGGTTCCTGCCACAAATTGTATTTTCTCTGTTAAACCCTGAGCATAGTCTCCTCATTATTTTAATTATGTGGTCCCATGCCTTAGCCTTCTCACTAGACTGAGCTTAGACAACAGGGGTCATGTATGTTTATCTGTACCACCATATCTTGGACAGGGCCTAGTGAAAACTAGATGCTTAGAAATATTTGAGGTGGTTGTGTTCTTCATTACTGCCATATTTTTTTGGTAGATTCAGAAGAAGAGCCTTCCTAGTAACTCTCATGTAATCCTAGACTCTTCAATCAAAGGAATGGGTCTTAGCTGTCATTTTGTCCAATCCTGCATTTGATGATAGAAATCTCTTCCTAACACCCCTAGCAGGGGATGATGCCAAGTAATTTCCTACCGGGGCAGTTGGAAAACTGGGACTAAATACCTGGGGCAAGATAGGAATTTCATGTACAAAAGCACCAGAGTTCGTTCAGTTGTGTTTCATTGGACCAGGTTGTCCCTTTCAACAGATGTTCCCAAGCCCCAGTCTGCTGGTAATGGTGTATCAAGCCAAGCCTACTTATGTATCTAGCTTCCTCCCACTTGCAATCATTCTGCCCTACCTCCTCCTCATCCTAACAGAGGCCATAAAATCTTAAGTACCAAATATCATGGACTCAAGTTTCTGGGAATTTCATTCCGGAAATCGGGAGGCAGTAAAATATGGAAGAAATAGCATGGTCTTTGGAGCCAGCCACATGAGGTTCAATTTTCATTGTCTTCATATGATGTGGTTGAGAACACTGGCTCTGGAGTTAGGCAGAACTAGGTTCAAATACTATTCTGCCATTTCCAATCTCCGTGACTTTGGACAAATTACCTAGCTTTCATTTTCTAATAGGTAAAATAGAGATAATAACATCATCCTCATTAATTTCTGGTGACAATTAAATGAGAAAGTACATGTGTATCAGTTAGAATGTCTGCAGCTATAAGTAACAAATGAAAATTCAAAATTGATGAAACAATAAGGGAAAATTTATCTCACATGACAGGAAGTCCAGAAATAGGGAAGTTTCAGGATGGGTTAATTAATTTATCAAGGATTTGGGTTCTTTCTATGTTTATGCTTTTCCAAACTCAATTTGCAGGCTTTCCTAGGTTGGCTTTCTTCATGACAATAAGATGATTCCCACAGTTCCAGGCATCACATCCGGACACTACAGTATGCAGCAGCAGAAGAGGGTCATCTCTTTATTTGTGGTGTTTTTTTAAGAGTGAGAAAACCTTTCCCAGGTGTTCTTGCAGAACACACTATCTCTCCTCTCAAAGCCTTTGCATATGCCACTCATCACTGAAACCCCTCCCACATCTTTGACCAGAGCTGGGTAACAAACCTGCCTTTAATCCAATCCCTTACAAAAAGGAATAGGGTCACCATGATTCCTTGGCTAGTCATACTAGGGACAGAGTCCTTTTTCCTGAGGGATGGATAACTGAACAAAATTATGTTTCTGTGAGCAGAAAAGGGGTGCGATGCTTGTTGGGTAGGCAACCAACAGCGTCTGTTATTAAATGGAATCTGGCACATTGTAAGCATTAAATATATGTTAGCTATTGTTTTTCATTCTTACCCACTTTGTAAACTGCTAGAGCACCAATTTCTTCATCTGTAAAATGGGAATAGGATTATCTGATTTGTTGGATGTTTATAAAATTAAATGAGATGACACATGTAAAGTCCTTGGTGCTTAGTAAATGATAGCTATCCTATCTAATAAAAGAGTAATATGCAGATTGACCATCACTCCAACACACAAGATGGCTGCCCCCACGTGGTCAAAGATCCTGCCCCCATGTAGACACAAGATGGCCACCACAAGATGGCCAGCAGGGGAGGGCAGTTGGGAGGGACCAGGCCTGCAAGGGAGGGCAGTTGTGGGCAATCAGGCCAGCAGGGGAGGGCATTTGGGAGGGACCATGCCTGCAAGGGAGGGCAGTTGGGGGCAATCAAGCCTAAGGAGAGGGCAGTTAGGGGTGACCAGGCTGGCAGAGGAGGGAAGTTGGGGGTGACTGAGCCAGCAGGGAAGGGCAGTTAGGGGGCCTCAGGCCTGCAGGGGAGAGCAGTTGGGGGGGACCAGGCCTGCAGGGGAAGGCAGTTAGGGGTGACCAGGCCTGCAGGGGAGGGCAGTTAGGGGCAAATAGGCTGGCAGGGGAGCAGTTAGGCATCAATCAGGCTGGCAGGGGAGTGGTTAGGGGGTGATCAGGCTCGCAGGCAGAAACAGTTAGGGGAAATCAGGAAGGCAGGCAGGCTAGCAGTTGGGAGTCAGCAGTCCTGGATTGTGAGAGGGATCCCAGATTGGAGAGGGTGCAGGCTGGGCTGAGGGACACCCCTCCCCGCCATGCACAAATTTCATTCACCGGGCCTCTAGTTTATTATAGTTGTATATAAGTATTGCTAGAGTACAATAGTTCTCTAGCAAGCATTCCTGGAGTTGACCTCAGCTGAAAGGCTCAAAAGCATGAGCCCTAGAAACATTTCATACTTCATGTTCTATAGTTGTGATTGCGTGCATTAATTTTCTATGCCCTCATCCTTCAAGAACAGTTGTGCATGCCCATTAGTTCTCTCTTTGTGTCAGGAGACCCAGTAAGACAATGATTCCTTCTAGGTGGCCACTGTCCTGGTGCTCTTGTCACAAGAGGGCATTACAGGCAATCTCACCTCCCCCACTGAAGGATTCAGTTGCCTAAGATCAACAATTCACCCACCACCAAGAGTAGATCTTATTTCCTGGCCTTTGAGTCCTCAGCTTAGGATGGGAGCTTAATTGGCAGGAACCATCTCTGTCCCCTTTGTTCCTCCACAGCATCTAGGACTATAGCTGTTTCAGATCCAAGTTCCCATCCCAGCTCTACCACTTACACTGATGGATCTTACAGCAGCATGACCTTAAGCAAAGCTCTTATCGCTCTTTGAATATAATTTTCCTCACCTGTATCATAGAGATGATAATATGATATCATTCATAGAGTTCTGGTAAAGATTAAATGAGATGGTAGCTATACATAATGCTTGTCAAATTGAGTGAGTCTTGATAAACAGTGTCTGAGTTCTTGTAAGCACTCAATAACTATTTGTGATTTGTTATAGAAAGTAAATCCATGCACATACACACTTGAAGCACTTGAGGACAGTGATAATTAACATAGTTCCTTACACTTTTACAAACTAAGTTTTCCCTGGAGAGATAATATGAATAAGCCTTACCCCAATTTTTACACATGATGATGATAAAGCTCAGAGAATAAGATCTTGGTTAGAATTACACTGCAAGTTAGTAGCAGAGCAGAGATTTGAACCCATGTACCTGTGATGCCAAAGCCCCTACTCTTCCACTGACCCATATTTCTCTCTTAATTTACTCACTTAGCCTCCTCTCTGAAGGCAGAGATCCTCATTGACCACACCTTCCACATCCCTGCATTGTGGTCTTGCTAGCCTCTGAATTCCTAGAACACTTGCTTGAGCCTCTCAGTGGTTCACACTTTTGAGTACCTCCAGTTAGCCAGGCCAAAAGCCTGGGCTCACCCTTGATCCTTCCCTCTCCCATACTCCTCATGATCTGTCAATTCTACCTTTTAAATAACCCTCAAATTATGTGCTTCCGCCATCCCACTGACCACCCTGTTTCAGGCCTCCAACATCTCCTGCCTGGAGTAATGCAGCAGTCTCTCAGCTACTCTCTCTGCCCTCATGTCATCCTCCAGAATGACATTTTCTGACAGAGAAAATTAACCATGTCACTCATGCACTTAAAACTCTTTCAGAACAGGTGATTCTCCTCACCTGTGCAGCTTCATCTTTCATCACCTTCCCCTCAAATTCTAGTTACTTGGAATGACCTGCTGTTCTTGAACAGACCATCTGTCTCTATTCTACAAACCTTTTCACATGCTAGGAACAGCCAACCCCACTCTCATCCTTGCCTGGAAAATCCCTCCTCACCCTCCCACATGAGGTTCAGGAAGTATCTTTCTCCACCTCCCACCCACACATAGCTCAAGTGATCCCGAAGCACCTTGCACTTCTTTCTATCATTTTGCATTGATCTTCCTGGATTATAACTGTCTTTTCCTTCTGTCTTTAGCATTAGATTATAAGAGCATGAGTTGAGGTCAGACTTTCTCAAATTATTCATTGCTCCACCCTCAGATGCGTAGAGTGTTGAGTATTATCACTGCATTGAAATCTTAATCCGTGAAGGGAACTCTGCTGTTTCCAGTGAAGTTACCATGAATGTTCTGTAGAGCCCCAAATAGCACCACAGAGCCATTCACCCTCCCTCTTTGCTCCCAGAATCCCAGCGACAACAAAATAGCATGATGGAGTGAGAATCTCAGAGGGGAGGTGGGGGGGAGGGTGGGTGAGGGGAAGAAGTAATCAACCAAAGACCTTGTATGCATATATGCATAACCCATGGACACAGACAGTAGGGTGCTGAAGGCCTGGGGCAGGGTGAAGGAGAGGAGCAGGATGGAGGGGGTCAATGGGGGTAAAAGGGGACATATGTAATATTTTCAATAATAAAGAATTTTTTTTAAAAAAAAATAGCATGAGGACTTACTTCTTTGGGAGACTTCCAGCAATTGGAGTCCTGTTACTCCTTGCCATCTTCCAGGGGGTTGGGGTTTTTCCATGACACACTATCCCATTTTCCACTGTCAGTGGGGTCATCACTGAATTCAAGACCAATCAGGTCACATAATAATCCCAGATTCCCATCTTTGAGTGTCAGTTTCCCATGACCACTTTCCGTATCAACTACCATATCAGCCAATGTCCTGTCACTAAAACAAATCATTCTAGATCTGTGCTGCCCAATACAGCAGTCATTAACCACATTTACATGTAATTGTTAAAATTAGACAAAATTAAAAATTCAGGTCCTCAGTCCCACTAGCCATAATTCAAAAGCTCAGTAATCATATCCGACTGGTAGATATGTATTGGTCAGCTCTGTTCCTGTCATCACAGAGCATTCTGTGAGACAGCACTACTCTAGATCACATCAAGCAGAAAGGTATTTAAAGCAAGAAATTGTTTACAGAGATGTTGGGCAAATGGGAGTAGCGAAGGAAGAAAGGGTTTAGAAGGATTAGAGAGGGAAAGGGGAAATCAGGAAGGTGCTGCCACCACTGGGTGAAACCAGTGCACAGCAGGTACTGACTTAGGGGTTCTGCTGCTGAGGAGGAACGCAAGACCCTGCCTTTACAGCTGCTGCTGCTGGAGGCACCACCAAAAAACAGATGAAATAGTGGTTTCTTCCCTCCATATGCCTTTCATTCTCCTGTCAACACCTTCCCTCTGGCAAGGGAGTCTACAAAAATGGAACTTGCACATTTCCACACTTCCTGTAATACTAAAAAGAGGCCCCGGCCAGTACGGCTTGGTGGTTGAACATTGACCCATGAACCAGGAGGTCACGTTTCAATTCCCCATCAGGGCACATGCTCGGGTTGCCAGCTCGATCCTCAGTGGGAGGCTTGCAGGAGGCAGCCAATTGATGATTCTCATATTGATGTTTCTATCTCTCTCTCCCTCTCCCTTCGTCTCTCTGAAATAAATAAAAAACAGATTTAAAAAATACTAAATAGAGGAAAAAGAGACTGGGACAAATAGGCAAATAACTGCAGAGTAGGGATTTTATCAATAACTAGAGGCTCGGTGCACGGGTGGGGTCTGGCCAGCCTGCCCCAATAGGGGCCCATCAGGGGTGGGCCAGCTCGGGGGAGGGGTCATGGGAGGGCTCCAGGGCATGTCCAGCTCGTCTTGCTCAGTCCCGATCAGCCAGACCCCAGCAGCAAGCTAGCCTACCGGTTGCAGCATCTGCCTCCTGGTGGTCAGTGCACATCATAGCAACTGGTCGACTGGTCAACTCTCTGCCCTCTGGTGGTCAGTGCACATCATAGCGAGCGGTTAAGCAGCCTTAGCATATCATTAGCATATTACACTTTGATTGGTTGAATAGACCACTGGACAACCAGACACTTAGCATATTAGGCTTTTATTATATAGGATACTAGAAGCCTGGTGCATGGATTCATGCACCAGTGGTGTTCCTCGGCCTGGCCTGCAAGGATCAAGCCAAAACCGGTTCTTCAACATCGCCCAAACGGTTCCAGATTGTGAGAGGGCAGTTCTCAGGTATGCATCCCAGAATCGGTCTCCTTCCTCTCTGGTTCCGGGTGTGTCACCCAAGAACCGCAACTGCCAAGTCACCACAGCTTGGCAGCTCCCGCATTGAGCGTCTGCTCCCTGGTGGTCATTGCATGCCATAGCTACCAGCCAGTCAGCTGGTTGCTTAGGCTTTTATATATATAGATTACTAGGAGGTGCCAGGGCTCCCAATCTGTAGCTTACAACCATTCCCTTATCTGTCAGAACTGCCCTCTACCCTTTATGTTCCGGCCATATAGAATTGTTTTCAGTTCCTCTCTAAAGCCTTACTAGTATAATCGTGCTCCTCCTCAGATCTGGCACATAATGCTTCCTCTGCTTGGAACGGTCTTTCCTTTGCTCTTCACATAGCTGGCTATTCTCATCCTTCAGATATCAAGTCAGATGTCACCTCTTCAGAAACACTTTCTGTGATCTTAACCAATGTGCCTAAAATAGCCCACCCCTACCACCACCTCCTTCCCTGGCCATCGCCATCATGCCACCCTGTTTATTTTTTTCTATTGAAAATTACCTTCTATGTTTATTATCTGCCTCTACTCCTAGAATGTAAGCTCCAGGAAGGCAGAGACCTTGTCTAGGTTGTGCAGTACTGTGTTCTCAGCATTTAGAACAGTTCCCAGCAAGTAAAAGGCACTCAGTAAATATATTTTGTCTGAATGAATAGTTTCTATCCATCCATCAGGTCTGAAATCTTTCCTGTCTCTCCAGTTGGGTGCGGTATTTCTGCTATGTGTTCCAATAGAAGCCATACTTCTCTCATTGTAACATTTAAAGCAATTATAATTACTTGAATCTGACCCCTTGCTAAACTACAAACTTATTGAAAGCAAGAACATATCTACCTTGTTCACAGTTGAGTCCCCATGGCTTCTCACAGTACCTAGTATATAGCTTGAAGTGAGAAGTTACCTGATTTGGTCATGCTATTGTTCTATCAAAAAGTTTGGAAGAAGATTTAGTAATGTGTATACAGAAACTAAGCCAAAGAAAACAACAAGGCAATTGTTAATTCTAGAAAAAAAAACTAAAAATTTACCAAGAATTTAAATATAATCACAAAACCCTACAACAGCTTGGCTGTGAATAATATTTATTTAGTCATAATCAGGACCAACAGGGCTGTATTCATTCTCTTAGACTGTATTAGTTGTTAAAGTGTTGAAATTTTTTGGTAGTGGTTAGTAAATAGTAGCTACCCTTAAGCTCCCTAAATACCAATGCTCCAGCTGCCCCAGCTTCCTATCTTAGCACTTTAACTGTCTCAGAATCCATCAACTAAAGAGGTAATACCTGGCATACCAAGGGCTCCAGAACCCTGCTAGAAAAGACAGCACCTGTTTGGCTCAGTCACTGCCTGTGCCAATCAGCAGCCTCCAGCCCCTCCTGGGCACTGCCTTTGGCTCCCCCAGAAGGCTTATTTCAGCCTTGCTTGCTACACCTACCTTGGCCCAGGGAGTGCTGCATGGAAACCATTCCGAGACTATTCTGGTGCCCAATACCTGCCCCACCAATAGCTGGCCTGTCCTACCTTCCACACATCAGCCCCTGTCCCTCAGTGTTCCACTCTCCTCCAACAGGCTCAGACCTCACCAGGAAGGGCAGCAGTCCCAGAGGGGATGCTGGCAACTCTGAGGCAAATATTTTTAATGGTACTCCTTGTTATAATATGTAAATGCCACATAACAATTTAACCAAAAACTGTGGTACAATTATATTGAAGGATGGGGCAGAGAAGTGGTATTAGAGAAATTCTCTATTGTTCAAAGTCAGTAGATAATTTCTGAACTTAAAAATCAAGAACAGTATAGGTATATTATTTGGAAAACAGAAGTAAATACCAAAACAAAACAAAAACACCACAACGGAAAGAGATGAAAGTGGCTAGTTGTCTCTAAGGAGCAGGGCTTGGGGTATGGACATGTGGGACAGAAATCTATTGTTATTTATTAAAAGCCTTAGGGAAAAATTTGACTTTTGAACAATGTACATATTACTCTTTTTTTCTTTCTTTAGGAAACTTGCTGGAATCCTAATGAGAGTTGATGGTCAATGATGATGGCAATGAGACAGAGATAAGTGGATCTAAGAATATTTAGGATATGAATTGGTATAAATTGATAATTGCCCAGTGCTAAGTGGTAGGGAGGGAAACAGTGAGGAGAATCATACAGATTTGGACATGTAGCTCAGGTTAGGGGATGACTATTTCTGGGTGACCGCTTAGATGCCCAGTGTCCCTTCTGGCACCACACAAACCAAGAGTGACTAACTCTGCCTAGAGAATTGGAACTAGTTCACAGAGAAAGGGTATCTGAGCTGGGTCTTGAAAAGAACATACTTGGTAGAAGTTCCCAGTTTCACAAAGGGTGAGCTCTAAGGTGAGAGGGTGTGTTAAAAGAAGGCTATCTCACACAAAGGTGATGGAGAATAATAGGAGGTACAAAGGCACAAAGCATGGGAGCATCGTTTTGAGTGGAAAACAGTGAGTTGTCCCATGTGGCTGCAGAGGGGGAAGATAATGGTGGGAAACAAAGTAAGAGGGGAATTTGTGGTCAGAGTCCAAGAGCCCATATAATGTAGTCCAAGTGATCTTCTTGGCAGCTGGTGGCAGAATAGCAGGTACAAACCTCATCAGAAATCATAAGATGTTTCTAACCTTTATCCTAGTGATTCTGGTCTTTGGGATTGTTCCTAAGGAAATGCGTGTGCGTTTTTAAATACATTTTTATTGATTTCAGAGAGGCTGGGAGAGGGAGAGAGAGAGAGAAACATCAATGATGAGAGAGAACCATTGATCAGCTGCCTCCTGCCCGCCCAGTCGAGCCTGCAACCCAGGCATATGCCTTGACCAGAATCAAACCCGGGACTCTTCAATCATAGGCTGAAACTCTACCCACTGAGCCAAACCAGCTAGGGCAGGAAATGCGTTTTTTTAAAAGGATGGAATGAGCAATAATACATTAAGGTATTTATTGCATCATTATTAGAAATAGTGAAAAATTGGAAAACAACCAACATTTCCATCAGAGGAGAGTACTTAAGTAAAAGATGGTCCATTCATCCAATGAATAATAAATATGCAGATTGTTGTGCCTATCAGAATTTAGATGGGCTCATCCAGGAGGCCTGCTGGGCCCCATGGGAGGGGAGAAGGTCCAAGATGGGCAAGAAAGGAAAGGTGGAAGTAGATTGCACCGTAGGTTGTCTCAGCAAGGGCACAGGAAGGGGAGCTATTATTTATTTATTGGGCATTTCCCTTCCGGTATCTGATTTCATCTTCACAGCAATCCCATGAGGGAGGTATTAATACCATACCCATTTTACAGACAAGGACCTGAGGCCCAAAGAGATAAAGTGGGATTGGGCCAGGGCCATCTAGATTTGAAGCAGAGGAACTGAGATTCCAACCCTGGTCTATGTGAGAGCAAAGCAGTCAGTGGATGCCAACTGTTAGTGACAACCATGTTATCTATGAGGTACCACTTTTACATGGCCCTGGCATCTTTCTTCAGTCATGGGCAAGCAGGGCCATGTCTGTGTGGAGACCAGGTGTTGGCAGTAGCTAAATGGAAAAAGCTGTATGATACACTTCTCAGCAATAAAAATAGATTATATAATTGTATCAATGATGAAAGCAGCCAAAAAAAATTTATGCTCATAGTCAACAGTAGGAAGAGGCAAGGAGGAATGGAAACAGATAATGTGTGAGTAGGTGTTCTCTTAATTTTGGGATTTATGTACTTTTCACTGTATTCTTTGTACAATAAAAAATAATTTATAGTGAAAAATGGGAAGACAGAAAATATGAGGCCCTGGGCTGCCCCCTGGCCATACCTTGAGTCTAGCTGCAGCTCCCAGCCCTCCAAAGGTACTCTGACAGCAGTACTCATAAAGAAGTTGGCTTCTTTAGACAAAGCAGGAAAGGAGAGAAACAGCCCGCGTGACCCATGCCAAGAGGCTTCAGGTCTTTGTCATCATGCTCCAGACAATGGTGTTATTGCTGCATTCATGTGACGCTCTCACCTGGGCTGGGGAGGTATGGCTGTGACTGGCACTTCTCAGCCCAGCTGCTTTGCATCTAATGGTTGTTGCTGTTCCCTGTTCATTCACTGATGGCTTGCCTGCCTGGGGCTTGGATTCAGCCTTGCTAGAGGAAGGACCAGTATGGGATTCTCTCTGATTAGGACAGAGAGGCCAGGGTGACCCCAGCCAGCAAAGAGAACAATGAAACAGCAGCACCCTTGCCTGGATTTCAGAGCTGGGACCCAGTGATTTTCCTTAGTTCATGCTCACACCCCATACCCCACTGATTATATTCTGACCATTCCTTTCAGGATTCCATGCATTTGTCCAAGCTGTTACCTCAGTCTGGAGCACCCTTTCCCATGCTTCCTGACAGAGCTAAACCTGCCCATCCTTTAATACCACTTCCTTGAGGAAACATTTCCCATTCTCCCCTGGCTCCCACAGCACTCAATTTGTATCTTTCCTATGGTAATTGTTTTTTTCTGCAGTATGCTTTAGTTATTTATGTCCCGGTCTGTTTCTCCCACTAACTGGTGAGCTTCTCAAAGTGGCCAAGGAACATGCCTTATCCAACTCTGATTCCCTACACAGTGTGGCCAAAATCTGGCATATGGTAGGTGCTCAATCAATGTGTGGAAAGATGTTAAATTACAATGGCTGAATTCTTCCTCTTTCTGTGTCATGGACTGTCTGGGGAAACTGTTAAAACTGTAGGCAGATATGACCAGTTGGTTTTATACTCTTTTCTTTCCTGTGCATTTTGAAAGGGCAGGAAGAGGAAGAGAGTTAAATCTAGCTGTGGATCCTTATTCCAGAGCTTTCAGCCAGGAGTTCTTCAAGGCTGTAATGATATGAATAATAACTAACATGTACAGAAACTCTTTCTTACACTTTCACACACCTGAATTCTGCTGGGCCTCACCAGGTCTCTAGGAAGTAGGGTGGGTGGGCAGTAGTAATTGGCTTGTCCCAGTGTTGCAGCTGAGGAAACCAAGGCTCAGAAAAATGAGGTGATTTGCTCAAGATTACATCAACTGAAAGTAGAGCTGGGACTCTAACCTGGATCTGTTGACTCCAAATCTCATGCTTTGGGGATTGCAGAGGTGACAAGAACACACTCTCCTCCCATTAATAAACATTTACAGAATGAAAGAAGGAAACCCATGATTTAACCCTTGATAAGGTGTACTTGCATCACATTCCAGTTTTTACTTTTCTAAGCATCTATAATTTATCTCTTCAAGGATAGGGACCATCCTTTCTCTTTTATTTCTCTCCCCAACGCTCAGGTATCTAGCAAGCCCCACATATTTGCTGGGTCTTGGTTTCCATGTCTACAGAATGAGGAGGCTTAGCTAGAAGTTTAAATTGGTTCGCATTCCCTCCAGCGCCCAGCATAGAGCTTAGTCCACAGTTTCCATCACCCTCCCGGTGGATGACTCCCAGCTCCAACACTAGAGGCCTCCAGGACTCCAGCTGACATGATGGAGTGTGTACCATGCACGTTGCAGCCTCTTCTGAGGCTGGCTGTGGAAACTGAGCCTCCTCCAGACAGCAGGGCTGCTCTGCTCACACGGATCAAGTTGGGAGCCTCATCAGTCATGTCAGATGACATAGTTAACACTTGGGGCCAGTACAGCCAGTTCATCAAAAGTTCCTATGTGCCTGGCTCCATGGCTGCAGCTGAGGAACTACTGTATGTGGAGCAGGCAGCACATCAGAGGAGCAGCGCCAGAGTGCTTCCAAATTGGTTTTGATTAATTGCATAGACATGTCTTTAATTGGTGCCAGGGTAGTGGCCAGAGAACTTATGGGAAAGCAGGATGTTATGCTTTCATTCCCTGAAGTCCCATAAAGCATGAAAGATGAGGAACAGAATCACTGCTCATTGAAAATTTATCGACCGTGCAGACCCAGAAAACACAAATAACTATCTGAGTTGAAATCTAACCTCATTTTCCCTTCTCACTGGAAGCCATGCATGTTCCCCTCTGTGCCCCTGCCTGCCTGCTGAGATGTACAACTGAGCAAAAGGTGTGATTTCTAAGAAACAAGTGCTCTACTGCTGAGATGGTCAGATGGGAGCGGAGGTATCTGGGAAGGCCTCTCCCCTCAAAAACATCTCTCCCTCCAGCCTATAACCATCCTATGAACTGATATCAGAGGCTCACTTTGGGTCAACATTCATACTTTCTTTTCCACTCCTTGGATGTTTAAGACTCATGTACTGAACATGTACAAACACAAAGCACTGTGCGGATGTCATGCAAAATACAGAATGGAGTCATGTACAGATCCTTCCTTCAGGAAAATGTCTATCTAGGAGAAGAGAGAGGACAGGTTCACATATTAACTAACACATGACCGGTTCATCACATAGAAGATGAAGCATTGGGTTTTGGTGTCAAAAAACCTGGGTTCAAATCTCAGCTCTGATTCTTATTACTGAGTTGCCTCAGAAGTCACACTGATTCTCTGAGTTTCAACTACAGAATAATATAATAACACTACACATGATGGTCATGAGGTAGGCGGGGAGGATGGGTGGGTAGGAAGAGATCAACAAAAGATTGTCTGTGTCCATGTATGCATAACCCATGGACACAGACAATAGGGTGGTGAAAGCCTGGGGGTCAGTGAGGGGGGGGGTGTAAGAGGGACATATGTAATCTTTCAACAATAAAGATTTAATTACAAAAAATGCATTAGCAGAGTTGAAAGTACTCCACATAAGACCTGGCTCTGATCAATTAATACTTGATAATTCTGAACAAGTGTCACAAAGGAGATATGTGAGAGTTCATATATTCAAGGAACAAATGTTTACTGATCACAGACTCTGTACCAGGCTCTGTACTGGGCATTACGGGTTGAGTTAGGAAGCTCTGCCCTGAGGTCCACTAGGGAGTAGCAATGCTATACTATGGTAAGAATATGCCTACAGAAGCATACTCAGAGTCAATGGTGAGGAAAGGAGACAATGGTCACTTCTACCTGGGGAAATCAGGAGAGGTTTGCCTGAACATGCAATGCTTAAGCCAAATCCTAAAACATGAGAAGATTTTCATTTGCAGTTAAAGTGCACAATGCCAGGATCCTTGTTTTTGTTCCTAGAGCAATCAAAGGTTAGGATCTTGCAATTAGCTGCTCTCCTTGTATAGAAAGTTCTTCCAAAAGCCGACTCCTTGACATTTATAACCTGCTATTTTCTTATTTGTTCCTTTGTTTACTGTATGTCTTTCCACTACAATGAATGGTCCATGAGAACCATGTATCAAATGATAGGTCCATGAGCATCTGAGACCTTGGCTGTCTTTTTCTTCACTTTATTACAACATCTAGAACATTGCAGGATGTCCAATATATGTTTGTTGCTTGAATAAATAAATAAACAAGAGGAGATACAGAAGGACATACTCATTATTTTTTCTCATATAATTGAACAATGAGGAATGACTAAAACATAGGAATTGAGGTGGGAGGTAATAGAAGAGGTGGCCTTTGAGCTCCACCATGAAGGCAGAGAAGAATGGCAACATGATAAGAATGTTGAGAATGGGATCAGGAGGATTAAATCAGATAACTTTTAAATCCCTTCCAACCTTGAGCTTCTAACGATTTCTCCCAAATCATCTCTTGCCAGCCTTCCTAGTCCCCTCACTCACACCCCTCCTTTCATCTCCACCTTGTCTGGAGGCTATAAGGACATCTGACACACCATTTCCTGCCAATGTAAATCATGGACTGATGTGTGATGCTTGCTCTCAGTTTTTACCATCCCCCAGATGGAGATGGCCCCATAACTCAGGGTGGAGGCCCCAAGCAAAGCCAGCCTTCCCACAGGATGGCAAATAAAGGGGAATTATTTACCCACCAGCACCTTCCTGGCCCTGCTCCCGGATAATTTTATGTCCTCTGGTCCTAGATCTGCTCCTTAGTTGGATGCACCTCAGTTCACTTGCTAGAGCACTGATGTGTGACTGTTTAACTGCCACTGCTTCCTGTCCCAGGGATCCTGGGCTTAGAAAGCATGGGAAAGAGACAAGAAAGAGAGCTTTATATGAGCTAAACTTCGACAGTAATAATAAAGGCCTCAAACTAACTTATGCTTACATACTGCTTAACAACTTACAAAGCCCTAGAGAACTCCTATTTATCCTTCAAGACCCTCCATAAATGTTACCTGTTTTCACCAACCCTCAACTCTCCCAGGAAGAGCTAATCTTTCCTTCCACACTTTGTAAAACTTCCATTAGAGCCCTTATTACCTTTCAGTGCATTTATTTGTGAATGTGTCTCACTTCCTCCATTAAGCCATCAGCTTCCTGGGGGCAGATCTCTTCTCTCCCAGTAAAATATGTTTATTTCTTAAAAAGTAATTTTCATTATACATATTTTTCTAATTACAAAGAAATAGTTATAGTTATGATAATCAAAAATTATATATATAAAATTATACTGAAGAAAATTTAAAATCACCTATGATTACATCATCCAGATAAAACCACTGGTAATATCTTGAGCCTTTTTTTGGCATATAAAATGTAAAAATGGGACCTATAATTCATGTAATTTAATAGTCTATTTTATCACCTATTCTATTGTAAATATCTTCAAACATCATTGACAATTCTTCAAAAATATCATTTTAAATGACTGCATTATTTCACTTCATGAGTACACCAAAATTTACCTGACAGTTTCCCCATTGTGGTATTTGGGTTATTTACTTCTTTTTACTATTTTGAAAATAAAATGAATAACTGTATACATAAATCTTTGTATGCCTCTTTGACTATTTCCCTAAGAAAGATTCAAAGGAGTGGAATTTCTAGGTCAACTGATTTAAACTCTTTAAAGGTTCATGATGCTTATTGCCAAATTGCTCTGAGAAAGTGATACCACTTTACAATGCATGAGTGGTCCCATGTCACAGTGCCCTGACCCTCATTAAGCATTATCCCATTGGAATCTTTACGAAGTCCAGTGTTCTTTTCAAAATGCCCCTCAAGGTGAGTAATTTTTCTTACACAGCAGAAATTATACGACCAAATTTAGAAATGTATTCTTCCAAGATATCGACATGGGAAGGTATATGTATTTCAATAGTGCTTCTGCTACTTTAAATGTTTCTATCATCTTGATTTTAAAATTGCCTGCAGAGCATTCAACTCATTCTTTTGCATCTAAATTACAATACAATTCTGTCTCTGGGGAATGATTTTTTATTTTTGGCAACAGTCAAAAGCCATTTGGAACTCGTGGTAAATGAGATGAGGAGCTGCAGCTGGGTTTGGGATCAGACATGAAGTGTATTTTACAATGGGATTGAGGTCTTTTCATGACTTGTAAAGGAAAAGTCCCACAGGAATTCTGGGCAGTAGTGCTACCATCAAAACAAGTGCCAAGCCTTCCAGTGTGACCATTCCAAAGTGACTACACTTAGGTGGAGGCATACGTCTAACATGTGTAGTTACGGAGTCTCTTCTCATGACTTCATTACTACTCCATGAAGAGCTCCAGGGATAGGCATCAACTTATTTTAGAGCTGATCCTTTTCTACCTTCTCTTTTCATCAAACCCACTTGGATCTAACGTGATTCTAAGACCAAGACCCAAGAGGCTAGTTTAAGGGGAGGGCAAATCATGGAGTAGCAATGAAAAGAGCCCTCCGACTGCAGTCAGAAAAAACTGGGTCTAAGATCTGGCTCTACCTTTTACCAGCTGTGCATTAGGCCTCATTTGTAGAGCATTCTACTTCATGGGATTGTTAGGAGAAATGGAGAACACATATAACACCCCTCCCCTCCACACACACACCACAGGCATACAAAATAGCTAACATGTATTGAGTACTTACTCAGTGCCAAATACACTGCTTTATATGCATGTGGCACAACCCATCAGGTGGCCACCCAGAAGCCATTTCTCATCAAAGCTCCCTTGTGGTTAAGGAGACTATATACAAGCCAATGAAATTTAGTAGAATTCTGTTGGAAGTTATTGGAAGTGCTTTTGCTTTCCTGATGAAACAGAACTGCTGAGTCTGACTGTCCTCCCATTTCTACCTCTTCCCACCTTGAACTTGAAGGTGATACCTGGGTATCATAGCCATCTTGTAATCCAGACGGAAAGGCCAGCCCTGGCCAGTTTTGTTCAGTGGTAAGAGTGTCAGCCCCCAGACCAAAGGATCTTGGGTTTAACTCCTGGTCAAGGGCACATACCTGGATTGTAGGTTCTATCCCTGGCCCTGGTCCAGGCTTAAGCAGGAGGCAACCAATCGATGTATCTCCTCTCTCTTTTTTTCTCTCTCTCCCTCTCTGCTCCTTTCCACTGTCTCTAAATATCAATAGAAAAAATGTCCTCACTCCTTGGGTGAGGATTAAAAACAAAAAAGATGGAAAGGCCAAAGGAGCACCTCTGGAATTCTTGGTATGTCAGAAAATATAGCTACCTATTTGCTTGTCATGGTTAGTTATTACTTGCAGCTAAAAAATTCCAATACACATGCACACAGTGTCCAATCATAATAGATGCTCAACAAAGGGTTTCTATTTACACTCATATTCATATACAATTCCTGCCTCTAAAGAACTAATGATATTAATAATGGTTGTCTCATATTTGTGAAGCACTTAGAATTTTTCAAGAGATTTTCACATCTGTTTTGATATTTGGTCCTCACAACTCTGCAAAGAAGTCAACTTTTTGTCCTAAGACTCTTCTTAATTGCAAAAGGATATATTAAAAGTATTTTAGAATGCTTGCATGTTATACATAGACTCACCTTCCATTCTCTCTTTCATTCCTCCTTCCCTCCCTCTTTCCCTTTATCCCTTCCTTCCTTCCCTCACTGCACAGGTGGGAGATGCTTCCAGATGGTGGTGGAAATGCCTATTGGCTTTCACTTCCTCCCTGCCAAATGCTCCTATCAGCAGCTCTCAGGTTCAGGCGCCCACAGCTTACTTTCTACTCCCTCCCCTTATCTCCCAAATAGCCTTACCTAATAGTAGGAGGAGTCTTTTCCAGAGTATTTGCCTTAGCAAAATGCCAGGGGTGAACTGACCATAAAGGCTAACAATGGAGAGAAGCCAGAGGTACCAAGCTACTGTTAAAATAGCTACATATCTGGCATGGGGTTTTGTAGACAAACAGACTGAACAGAAAACCTTTTTTCCCCATTAGAAGTTTTATGGCTTTGGCAATTTAGACAATCATTCTGAACTTCCATTTTTTTATTTATAAAACTAGAGGCCCAGTGCACAAAATTCATGCACTGGTCCTAGCCTGCACCCTCTCCAATCTGGGACCCCTCGGGGAATGTCCGACTGTCAGTTTAGGCCCAATCCAGGATCAGGCCTAAACCGGCAGTCGGATATCCCTCTCACAATCCAGGACTGCTGGCTCCTAACCACTCACCTGCCTGCCTGCCTGATTGCCCCCTAACTGCTCACTTGCCAGCCTGATTGACACCTAACTGCTCCCCTGCTAGCCCGATCACCCCCAACTTCCCTCCCCTGCCAGCCTGGTCACCCCTAACTGCCTTCCTCTGCAGGCCTGGTCCCCGCTAACTGCCCTCCCCTGCAGGCCTGATCACCCACAACTGCCCTCCCCTGCCAGCCATCTTGTGTCAGCCATATTGTGACAGCCATCTTGTGGTGGCCATCTTGTGATGACGTGGGGTGGCCATCTTGTGACAACGTGGGGGCGGCCATCTTTTGATAACATGAAGGCATCACGCGAGGGCCACCTAGGCTTTTATTAGTATAGAGACAATAATTATCTTTCTCACAGAATTATTGATTCTAGTCTGGCAACTTCCAAAAACATGATCAATTATTATAGTGTAGATGGGCCTCCCATCCCGTCAGAAGTGTTATATTTTTATTGCTAACTTTGAAAACTATAAAGAGAAATCCCCAGATGTCAGGAATGAAAAACGGGGTACAGGTGATGTGCCTTAGCAGCACATAGGGAACTCCCACTCAGCTACAAATCCTGAGAGCTGAAGGCCAGGTTCCACTATACACTAAGGAGGAGGACATGGGGCTTAAGTCCCAGTCAGGTGAGGAATCTTGAGCCCAGCCCCCTGCATAAAGCTCTGCCCCCTTCCAAGAAAAGGAGACTAGAAAAGCTATACCCCAGGGTTAGAAAAGTTGCAAGGAAGCTTGATGTCTGAAGGCCTTAGGTGGGGGAAAAATGTCACTCATAAGAAATAGAAACCCTAATCTCTGCCAACTGCATATTGGTGTTTAAATCTTCTCTACCTGCATATGTAGGCACCTACTGAGATAACTTAACATAAAAATTGGTCCAGACCATTAAAATTCTTAGGTCAGGGCTGAAGTAAGCCTACTAAAATTCTTAAGTTATGGCTGAAACAAATCTGAAGAAGCTCTGTAGGGATGCCTAACAACCCGGGGCTTGAAGAATCCACTAAAAAAGTAATCCCTGATAAAGATGCTCACAAAAAAGTAACAAACCACATGAGGAAAGAAATGAACAAGATAGAGAGTCAATAAACACAACCAACTAGAGAGAAGAGTAAAAATAGAACTATCCAAGAGATATGAATTTAGGATGATTAAAATAGAGAGATAAGAATAGAATAGTATGGGGGTGGGGGGAAGTTGGGATATTTTAAAAAGAATCACATAATACTTCCAGAAATGAAAAACATTAAAAACCCAAAGGATGTTAAACTACATATTAGATCTAACTGAAGAGGGAATTAGAAGAGACATTGGAGGAAATCAGTCAGAACGGAGGAAAGAGACAAAGAAATAGAAAACCTAAACAAGAGTTTAAGAGACATGAAGGATAAAATGGGAAAGTCAACCATATGTCTAAGAGGAATTCCAGAAAGATTTAATAGGGGGAATGGTGGGAAATAATTTTTAAAAATGTTATAGCTATATGCGGCAGGGTTCTCCAGAAAAACAGAACCAATACATGTGTATGCAAAAAATTCTATCTTATATCTGTACCATATATATGTATATGTACACATATGTATATACATAGATATTTATTTATTATAAGGAATTGGCTCACACAATTATGGAGGTGACAAGTCCCAAGATTTACAGTTGGCAAGCTGAAGTGTACTTCCAGGCTGAGTCTAAAGGCCTGCGAACCAGGAGAGCCAATGGTATAAGTCTGCATCTGAAAGCTAAGCAGGCTCAAGACCCAAGAGGAGCTGATGTTTCCATTTGAGTCTGAAGGCAGGAAAAGACATGTCCCAGCTCAAATAGTCAGGCAGAAGGAGTTTCTTCTTACTCCTGGTAGGGTCAGCCTTTCTGTTCTGTTTAGGCCTGATTAGATGAAGGCCACCTACATCATGGAGAGCAACCTGGTAAACTGTCTACTGATTCAAATGTTAATCTCATCCAAAAACATCCTCACAGACACATACAGGTCAATGTTGGACCAAATACCTGGACAACCCATAACACAGTCAAGTTGACAC
Organism: Corynorhinus townsendii; assembly: GCA_026230045.1. Lineage (NCBI taxonomy): Eukaryota > Metazoa > Chordata > Mammalia > Chiroptera > Vespertilionidae > Corynorhinus > Corynorhinus townsendii. The sequence goes on along the minus strand of JAPDVU010000008.1, from coordinate 46,607,556 downwards.
CTAAAATCAACAATCACAAAAGTTGATAATTTTCTGGAATTGAAGAAACATACCAAGACAGTCAATAAACAATTTCATAACTAGTCACGACCAGTGAAACTGCAAAACCACAAGACAAGAAAAAAAAATGCAGACGCCTTCATTGAAAATGGACAGGTTACCAAAAGATGTTTATTGAATTGGGGGTGGGGGTGGGGAGGGAGGTAATGGGGGAATAAGGACACATATAAAATACCTTAATCAATAAAGAAATTTAAAAAAAGATGTTTATTAACAACAATGACAGCAGCCGTCTCATCAGCCACAATGGAAGCCAAAAGGATAACATTTTCACAGTGCAGAAAGAAAATAAATCTCAAACTGGTATTCTCTATGCAGTTAAATTTATAAGTGAGAGTTAAATTTTCAGACAAGCAAAAACAATGTTTACTTCATATAAACTCTTGTTGAAAGAATACTAATAAATATACTTCAGTAAGAAGAAAATTCAATCCAGAATGAATTGAAATGCAAGGAGTGCAATGCAAGTGAGGTGCTAGAGCCAGCTCACATCAGTCCAGAGAGCTGACTATTAAAATTTCACGAATTTTATGAACTGATCATTAGACATGGTCACTATCAGAAATTAAATTATATAAACTTACAATTAAATTAATTCTTAAAAAAAATAAATGTAAAAAACTCTCACCATGCATTAGCTCTTAATTACTTTGCTATAATTTTGCTTTATTATCTATTCTCTTGAGGTTATTCATACCTTCTGTATCTATAATAGGTAGAACTATTGTACATCTCCTCCCATCTCTGCATTCAGTGATGTCACATTGGTAGCTTAAGTATTGACATCCAGAGACCAACAAACACTACAGATCAGGTCTCCATGACCCCCTACCACATGATAACTGATTGTTAAATACTTATCAACACACCACTGAACACAAGAAATTGGTTTCCACTCCTAGGTATATATCCAAGAGAATTAAAAACATATGTCCACCAAAAAACTTGTAATGAATGTTTACAGCAGCATTATGCATGATAGCTCAATACCCATCAACTAATCCTATATAATAAAAGCCTAATATGCAAATTGTCCCCTTAACTGGGAGGTCGACTGGGAGTTTGACTGGGGGTGGGGGGTGGGGGATGGGGAGGAAGGTCCTGGCTGGCAGCGGCAGCAGCTGCTAGGGCCCTTATCTGTGCATGAATTTTGTGCACTGGGCCTCTAATAAGATAAATAAATTGCTATATCCATACAATGGAATAGTATTCAGGCATAAAAAGGAATGAGGTACCAATACCTGCTCCAACATGGATGAAATATATGAACATTATGTTAAGTGAAAGAAACCAGATAGACACAAAATACCATGTATTACATTTAAATGAAATGTCCAGCATAGGCAAATCCATAGAAACAGAAAATAGTTTAAGGAATGGAGAGGTGATGGGTATGGGATTTCTTTTGAAGTGATAAAAATGTTCTAAAATTAGTGGTGATGGAAAAAAGTAAAAATTAGTGGTGATGGTTGCATAATTTTGTGAATTTAATTGTATGTGAATTAGGCAAATAAATTGGTATGTAGGTTTGTAAATCTAAATAGATAATGGCTGTTAAAACATCTAATGGAGGGGTTAGTGGTTAAAAATAGGTTGGAACTAAAATACTAAAAAATTACTTTGAAGATAGGAAGGGGTGGAGATCAGAATCAAAGAATTCTAAGGGACCTGAAATCTTCACAATGAACTAGAGATGGTTATTAACTTAAAAATGGAAATCAAGTATGCACATTAATAATGTTAGAACACCCACTAAAAGAATATACTGTATAACTTTCAAACCACTAGTGAAAATAAAAAGGGAGTAAAGAAAACAACTGGATCAAAAAATGGCAGGATAAGATGATAAAGTAAAGAAAACACATGGCAAATAGACAAAACAAAGCAATGGGGGAAAATAGCCTCAATATATCACAATAATAAAAAATATAAACATGCCTAAGAAAAAATAAAGATTTTCAGATTGAATTTTTAAAAATACAGCTGTATGTCAACTATAAGAATAAATTCATAAGATAATGACACAGAAATGTTAAAAGATTGGAAAAATCCTGGCTTTGGTGGCTCAGTTAGTTGGACATTTTCCTATGCACAGAAAAGTTGCCGGTTCCATACCTAGTCAGGGTATACTAGTATGTCCGGTTTGTGGGCTCGATCTCCAGTAGGGGGTGTGCAGGAGGCAGTCAATCGATATTTCAATCTCATATTAATGTTCTTTTTCTCCCTCTCTCTCTAAAAAATCAATTTTAAAAAATGGGAGAAAACGAACTTGGCAAATACTAAGCAAAATAATGCAATGATAATATATTTAAGGCGAAAAGCATTATTAGGGAAAGAGTCATATACTTTAATGATAAATGGGACAATTCATCGGTAAGATATAATGACGCAGAACGTCTTTGTGCCAACTGGAAACATTGCCTCCAAATATATAAGACAAAATGATAAGAAGAAATGGACAGATTTAAATAGTGGGAGATTTTTTTTTAAAGCAGGAATAAACAAAATGTAATGTTCTTTTTAAAATTACTACTTAAATATTAAGAAAGCTAAAATTTTAAATATGACTAGAATTCTATACATTATATTGACATAATGATTCTGGTTTTACCTTCCCAAGAGCAGTTTCCCAGAAGGAAGGAAAGGCAACCTATAGAATGTCTGGGGCTCACACTGCCTTCTCAGGCCCAGGGTTCCCTGACAGAGCAAAAAATTGAAGTGCAGAAGCAAGCATCCCTTCCTTGCCCCTCTCCCCTGCTCCCTTTTGCTTTTATTTGAAGCAGTTTTGAATAACAAATGCAAAATTAGGTTTGGATATAAAAAACTAGATGGCCATTCCAATTCAGGGTTGTGTTTCATTAGAGGTGACCTGGCACAAAAAGAATGTGAATTACCCCTCATTACAAGGACATGGTGACAGACGGCAAAGGTCACACATAAGTCTTTTGTGATCTCTGAGCAAAGGTGTAGCGAGTATAAACTCATCTGTAAAATAAGATTTGACCCGATGGCCTCGCATATCCTAGTGGGAGCTTTTAACACGTCTTCCTCAATAGCTAATAGATTAACAAAATACTTGCAAGGCTACAGAAGATCGGACCAACGCAACAGTCAAGCTTTTTTCTTTCCATACGTGTGTTCTTAGGCCTCGAAAGTTCCTCTTCCCTGTTGCCATACATTGAGTCAGTTGCAAAGCCTTGTGGATTCTCACAGTACAGTGGTTTGGTTCTGTGCCAAAACTCTTTCATCCTAAAGCTAGTTCTTTGGGTCAGGCGTTAGTTGCCTCTTGCCTAAACCATTGTAATCATCTCCTAATTGACCCTCCTATATTATAGAGAATTGCTTATGTGGTTCAGTAGTTTCATTTTGATGTTATACATTTTATATTTGGATTAAGCTAGACCAAAGGTACTACAATATTTCAGTCACAGTAGAATCACTTTTACTAAATTGAGGTCTGGTGTGAAGCTATTGGCTATCTGCAGGAATGATAAAGACAAAATCTTGGGAAACTCCTTCTGGCTCGTATATTATTCCAGGCACATACAGTATCCCCTTTATGAGGAATATGGCAGGGAGGGGGGTATTCTGAAATCTCTACTTCTCCTGTACAACCATTTATATCTATTTTATAGACAATAAATCATGTAATTGATATTTCCACTTTGCTAGGGTCACTAGGAAACACTCAGGCAAATTTACTGGCCACTTTAAACAAGTATGTAGATAATAATAGCAAATATTTTTGAATGCTTGCTCTGAACCAAATGTTTTTCATATATTGATCTATTTAACCCCCATCTCATTCCAATGAGATAGGACTTTTATGATCCCCAGTTTAAGAGGAGAAAATTGAAGCCCAGAGCGATTATATATCTGGCCGAGGCTACACAGCTAGTAAGATGGAGCCAGAATTTGAACCCAGGCAGCCTTGTTCCACAATCCATACTCTTAAATCACTATATGATATTACTTCTTTAAATCTTATAACATATATGCCTATGTGCTAATCATAGCCTCCGGCTTTATTAATTTCCTATGCTTAAACTGGCCAAGATGTAGTAATAGGGACTGGATTACCTTCCACTGAAGCAGCTAAAAGTCTGGACATAATACATGAAATAGTTTTTAAGACACTGGATATCAGGCAACTAAAGACAGTAATCCCTGCCCTAGCCAGTTTGGCTCAGTGGATAGAGTATTGGCCTGCGGACCAAAGGGTCCTGGGTTCGATTCTGGTCAAGGATACGTACTTTGGTTGCAGGCTCCTCCCCAGCCTGGGCCCTGGTTGGGGCTCCAATCGACGTGTTTCTCTCACATTGATGTTTCCCTCTGTCTTTCCCTCTCTCTTCTACTCTCCAAGAGAATCAATGGAAAAGTGAGGATTAACAAAGCAAAAACAAAAGACAGAAATCCCTGAGAGACAGAAAACAAGTGAAGTAAGCCGTACAATTGTCCCTGCTTACCTCCTAGAGTTTCTAGGTTGTGGTGCCCAGGGAGTAAACCCAGGCAGAACCCAATCACTTCTCTGAGTTGAGGAGATGGATTAGGAATCTGGGGAGGTCAAGGTGTCAAGAGTTCATAGGGAAGAATATCAGAGAAGACAGCTACACACACAGAAAAATCTCTGGCTATCTGCTCAGGGTTCCCCTTGAGTCTTCAGCATACATACCAGGAAACTATCTGAGGCCAGTGAGGGAACCATCTGAAAAGGACTAGAAGGAACAACTTTTATAGAGAGAAAGGAAGGGAGAGGGATAGAGAGATAGAAACATCAATGAGAGAGAAACCTCATCGATCGGCTGCCTCCTGCATGCCCTCTACTGGGGATCAAAGTTGTAACCCAGGCTTGTGCCCTGACCAGGAATCAAACTGGTAACCTCTTGGCTCATGGGTCCACACTCAACCACTAAGCCACATAGGCCAAGCTTAAAGATTTTTTTAAATTGATTTTTAGAAGGAGAGAGGGAGAGAGAAACATTTCTGTGAGAGCCAAATGTCGATAGGCTGTCCCCTGCACGCCCCACACTGGGGATGGAGCCCACAACCAGGGCATGTACTCTGACTGGGAATGGAACTGGCAACCTTAGTGCACAGGATGCCACTCCAACCAACTGAGTCACACTAGCCAGGGCTAGAAGGAACAATTCTTGGAGATCATATAGGTATAGTTTCTATTCCCAACATTCAGAGTGGTAAGGCACATTTCACAAGGCATCAGGCGAGCTTTGCCATAATAATGGGCAAAATTAACCCCAGACTCATGTTACTCTGGTCCCATCTAACAAAGCTTTAAAGTAGTCAAAAACTATTTCCAAAAAGCTAAAGGACCCAAACAGAAGGACCAGAGGGGGAAAATCAGTCAACTGAAACTAACCAAGATAGGTATAATGGAGCCCTAGCCGGTTTGGCTCAGTGGATATGGCGTCGGCCTGCGGACTGAAAAGTCCCAGGTTCGATTCAGGTCACGGGCATGTACCTTGGTTGCGGGCATATAACCAGTAGCAGGTGTGCAGGAGGCAGCTGCTCGATGTTTCTAACTCTCTATCCCTCTCCCTTCCTCTCTGTAAAAAATCAATAAAATATATATATATATTTTAAAAAGGTAGGTATAATGGATAAATAAGGACATTAAAACAGTTATTACTGTATTCTATGTAAGATGCTAGCTAAAAGACTGGGCTTGTTAAATAGAGAAATGGAGCCCTAACCGGTTTGGCTCAGTGGATAGAGCGTCGGCCTGCAGACTGAAGGGTCCCATGTTCGATTCCGGTCAAGGGCATATACCTTGGTTGCGGGCACATCCCCAGTAGGGAGTGTGCAAGAGGCAGCTGAATTGATGTTTCTAACTCTCTATCCCTCTCCTTTCCTCTCTGTAAAAAATCAATAAAATATATTTTTAAAAAATAGAGAAATGGAAATATAAAAAAGACCCAAAATCACAGAAACAGCAGGCATACTCGGTATTCATATCTTGGTTTCTAAATACCATTTTCCAGTAAAAGGAACCATGGATCTTTAGAGAAATGGTTGGTTGCAGATAAGGAGCAGGAAAAGTACAAGATGATGCTGGAGCATGTTGTAGTCCCAGAAAGTAAGCAAATGCTCAAAATATCCACAAAAGGATGGGAAGAAGTATGTCAAAGAGACACAGAAGCCAACCACAAAGAGCATTCAATGGCCAAAACAACTAAATAAGTAACATAGTGTTAGATTATAACCCGAAATGTAAAATAAACATATATATGTCCAAATTGCTATTAAATGATTGAATAAATAAATAAGGGAGAAAAAAATAACTCTTTCATACAGAAGAATTCCAAATAATATATGTAAATACTCTCCCCTCTCCAGGTGGTAGAATTTAATTACTTCCCTTCCCCTGATTATGGGCTAAACTTAAAGACTTGCTTCCAATGAACAGTATGGAAAGGGAAAAATAGTAGCTTCACAGTATGAAAATCGAGCAAAACTACCTTAGCCAAGTGATTAAAGTTTATATCACCAATGATGTCAGGTGGATATCATGTGCCCTTTGATTGGATTTAACAAGGACCTTTCCCCTCTCTGCTATTCCTTTTTAACACGCAAAACTCTAGTCTAATAATCATGACAAGAACATCAAACAAACTCAAAATTAAGGAGTATTCTATAAAATACATGACCAAAACTCATCAAAACGTTCAGGGTCATGAGAAACAAGAAAAAGACTGATAAGCTGTCATGGGTCAAAAAAGACTAAAGAGACATAACAAGTAAATGAAATTTGATTACCTTGATTGGTCCTGGAACAGACATTAATGGGAAAAAAATTTATTTTATTTTTTAGATTTTGAAAAAAAATTTAATACTGTTACAATAATACAATGGTAACAAAAATTGTCCAGGTGCTGAGGTTATTTTAGTGAGCTACCATCATTTAAATATAAGAAAAGTAATTTCTTGGTCCAAATTAGTGAAACCTTAAAAAAAAAGATTGTCTCTAGAGAACATTATTTGCGAATAATGCATTTTCCGACACATTCTGATACTCAAATTCACTTTATAACAACAATTATAAACTTTAGATTTTTTTTTTTTCTTAAAAAGCTGTCAGATTTTCATTTCTTCGGGAGACATTCTCCCCGGTATTTGCTGTTCAATCTCACAGGTTAAACTTGCTTCATTATTGTTAAGAACTTCATACATATTAGTGAGATTGCCATTTATTGATTTTTCATCTTTTTGAAAAGACACGGGAAGGCTTGCTAGACTAAAGCTGACATCTTTAAGGGCGTGCAACAAGAATATCCCCACAATGATTGTGCAGAAGCCACTCGAGGTACCGACAATGTCATCCACAGGCATGTCCTGCCACTCCTTAAAGAGAATAGCTGAGCAGGTCAGCATGGAGGTTGTGAAGAAAACGTAGTAGACGGGGGTGACGAGGGAGGTGTTGAATATGTCCAGGGCCCTGTTCAGGTTGTTGATCTGCGTGCTCACACAGACGATGAGACTCAGCAGCGGGGCCCAGGCCAGGAGGTGCTGCAGCACAGGCTTGCCAGCAAACAGTTCCTTGATAGCTATGCCCAGGCCCTTTACACAGGAGACCAAAAAACGCTCCAATCACAAAGCAGATTATGATGTACATGAGAATGTTCATCTGTCCATGGTGGGGTCCCAACACAAAGATTAGTGTCAAGGACACAATGACCACAAGTGTTTCAAAGACCACAAAACCTGGATCCCCGAGCTTGTGTGATATTTCATTTAAGGTCTCGATCTCTTCTTCCTTTGGCACATGAATGACCATAACTGTGGAGCCTAGAATGCTCAGCAAGCACACAATCTTCCCATGAAGATTCAGCCTTTCATCGAGGAAGTATGAAGAAAGAATAGCACTATCAATCAACTTTGGGAATAGTAATCAGAATCCAGACTTCCATGTGGGCTCAGGTTACTGACTGCCTCAATAATGGTGGCCTCTCGCAAGGCCGCTGAGTCTCGCAACACTAACTCTGAAAAAATTCTTGAAATCTAAAAGAAGTGTGGGGTTTGGCTAATAGTAATGTACCAATGCTGGTATCTTAGTTTTTATAACTACACCATGGCAGTATAAGGTAATAAAATTAGGGGGACTGAAACCAAATGAGGCATAGATGAGAATGCTCTGTACTATCTTGCAAGTTTTCTGTAAATCTAAAATTATCTATATATATAAAAGCCTAAGTGACCGACCAGTCAACCAGTTTCTATGATGTGTACTGACCACCAGGGGGCAGATGGTCAATGCAGGTGGTCAGTGAACTCCCACAGCCAACCTCCTACAGTCGGCCAACCTCCAACGGTCCCTCCCTCTGGCTGGCTGCCTCCCCATCGGCTCCAATAGGGGGGCCAGCCAGCCAACCTCCCGTGGTCCCTCCACCTGGCTGGCCGAGCCTGTTCCCCCTCCCCCAATTGGCCCCAATCACCAACCAGGCTGAGGGACCCCACCCATGCACGAATTCGTGCACTAGGCTTCTAGTTAAAATAAAATAAAAATAAAAAAAACTATTAAAAACCCCAAATTGAACTTCTAGAGATGGGAATTACAATATTGGAAACAAAAAATATACAAAATGGGATAAAAATAGATTAGACATTTCAAAAGAAAGGATTAGGGAATTTAGAGACACAGCAATAGAAATTATACAAAAAGACACAGAGAAAAAACACAGAAAAAAATGGACAGAGCCTAATGAGCTGAGGACAACTTCAAGTGGCCCAATATACAAGTAATTGGAGTCCTAAAGGAAGAAGGGGTCAAAAATACTTGAAGATGAAAACTTTAGGTCCACAAATCCAAGAAGGTCAATGAACTCCAAGCACAAGAAATATGAAGAAAACTATACCAGGGCATTTCTTAATAAAATTGCTTAAGTCAGTGATAAAAAGTCTTAAGAGCACCAAGAGAGGAAACAGCACATACAGAGGAACAAGGATAAGAATTACAGCAGCCCTAGCCAGTTTGGCTCAATGGATAGAGCATTAGCCTGTGGACTGAAGGGTCTTGGGTTTGATTTCGGTCAAGGGCACATGCCCGGGTTGGGGGCTCGAACCCCAATAGGGGACGTGCAGGAGGCAGCCAATCAATGATTTTCTCTCATTATTGATGTTTTAATCTCTCTCTCCCTCTCCCTTCCTTTCTCTGAAATCAATAAAAAATATTTAAAAAAAAAGAATTATAGCAGACTTTTAATCAGAAACAATGTAAGACAGAAGATAGTGAGGCAAAATATTTAAGGTACAGAAATAAAAGAATTGCTGCCCTGGCTGGTGTGGCTTAGTTGGTTGGAGCATCATCCTGTTCACCAAAAGGTGATGGGTTCTATTCCCAGTCAGGGCACATGCCCAGGTTGCTGACTCAATCTCAAGTGTGGGGCATGCAGGATATAGCTGACCAATGATTCTCTCTCATCATTATGTTTCTATCTCTCTTTCCCTCTCCTTTACTCTCTGTAATCAATAAAAAATTATTTTTAAAAATATGCCCATCATCATTAGTCAATAGGGAAATGCAAATCAAAACCACAATGACATGTCACTTAACACTCACAAGGATGAATACACTTTTTAAAAGGGAAAATAAGTGTTGGTGAGAATCTGGAGAAGTTGGAACCCTCACTTCATACATTGCTGGAGAGAATGTAAAATTGTGCAATCACTATGGAAAACAGTTTGGTGGTTCCTCAATAAGTTAAGTAGAATTACAATAGGCTCCAGCAATTCCACTCATAGGTATATACAGGAGAGAATTAAAAATAAGTGTTCAAATAAAACTTGTACATACATGTTCATAGCAATACTATTCACAGTAGTCAAAATGAGGAAACACAAATGTTCACCTATGGAGGAATGAGTAAACAAAATTTAGTATATCAATACAATGGAATATTGTTTGGCCTTAAAAGGAAATTAAGTACTGACACCTGCTACTGACACCTGTAGATGAATCATTTTTTAAAATTTTATTTTATATTCTTATTGATTTCAGAGAGGAAGGGAGATGGAGAGAGAGAAACATCAATGATGAGAGAGAATCATTGATCGGCTGCCTGTTGCACACCTCCTATTGGGGATCGAGCCTGCAACCCAAGCATGTGGCCTAGACTGGACTCAAACCCGGGAACCTTCAATCCACAGGCTGAAGCTCTATCCACTCGGCCAAACCAGCTAGGGCTGAATCTTGAAAACATTATGCTAAGTGAAAGAAGACAAACACAAAAGGCCACATATTGCATGATTCAATTTATATGAAACTTCCATTGTTGGCAAATGCATAGAGGCAGAAAGTTGATTAGTAGTGTGGAGAGAATCATTGATCAGCTGCCTCCTGCAAGCCCTATACTGGGGATGAAGCCTGCAACCTGGGCATGTGCCCTGACCGGTAATTGAACTGTGACTTCCTGGTTCATAGTTTGATGCTCAACCATTGAGCCACGCTAGCTGGGCAAAAGTCTGTTATTTCATTCATCTATCAAACATGTATTGAGCAGTTCCTGGCAAATTTATTTGGGATGCAGGGCATACACAGAATTATCAGATATGGTCTTGGCTTTTGAGGAATTCATGGGTTGGGAGGGGAGGAAAAACATTCTGCAAATAAGTTCAATTAAGTGTTAGTTTCCTGGAATGTGCATTAAACTTGGGTGGCTGCTTTACAGAGGGTTGGGGGAGGGAGAATAGCAATGGTAAGGCTGAGTCATGAGTGATGAGTAGGAGTTTGCCTTCTACATGGCAGCAGGAAGATTTCAGGCAGAAGGTGTGACCTGAACCAGCTCAAAAGGCTGATGTCAAAAAGCTTCTGGCTTTCAGCAAACCCCAAACCAAATAGCATATGTGCCATGGTGTAGAAGATGGACTTCAGGACAATGAGGTGACAATGGATGACCACCCACCACTGTCTGGTTGTAGTAGGCGACACTAAGAAATGATAGGGGAATGGCATGGACCTGAATGGATGTGAGGCTCAGAGAAAGTGTGATTCCAATATTGGGTCACTTGGTAGGTGGTGTATATTGCTGGTTCCTAAGGTGGGCTTGCAGGACATGCTGTTCTCAGGGAACATCAGACTACAATGAACACCTGCCCTTCTTATGTAGTCTATTATTTTTAATATATACACCTTTTTTTTCTTTCTTTTTTTGCAGTTGAAACCTACTTCCCTTTCCTTGGGCTTCCTCTGTTTTCCTGTTTGAAGTATATGTTGCTATGGGAATGTCATGGCACAGTAAAGTGGCATTTATAAGTGAGGTGTAAAGAATTTTTAGAACATCCAGAAACACAAGTCTAGGGTTTAGAAATATAAGCCCTAATGATGTGATAGTGTTCATGCCTTCAGACACTGTGTTATAAATATAAACACACCCGGAAACTTTAGACAGCATAGAGGAGATAGTTGAGAACTTTATTAGGATTTATGTGGCCAGATTTTCTAAATGTATATGAGAAATATTAAAAACACAAAACATAACACACTACTTGGGAAGAACATCTGGAAAAAATGAACGAGAGAATGCCAACATTTACTTATGAGTACACACCTCTGGAAGAAGGACCAGGGGGGCTAGACACCCCATGGAAACTTGCAAAAACCTTCGTAGCACCTTCTGTGCTATAAATATGTTCCATAAAAATTGCATGTAAATCAACTGTTGGTAAATGATATTTATCAAATGTAAGGGTAACTGCTATTTTAAAGAAATCTTAAGAATGTAAGAATGTACACTTTAGTAGAGGAAATTATTACCAATGGAGTAACGGAAAAAACTCACTGGACTGAGTGAAATTCAAGGTCCTTCATTTTTATCCTGGCTCTGCCACCAACTAAATGTGTGATTCAAGGAAAGTCACTTAACTTCTGTGGGCCAATTTCCTCATCTAATCTGGGTTGTAATTCTGAATTTTCACTTATTAGTTTCTTAAAGCAAAGTACATTGATATTGGGCCACAGCCTAATGTTCGGTTTCTTCTGGGAGGTAAAACTGCACACCGATGCTTGTAGATAGAGCTCAAGGTCATTTTACATTATAGGGGCTCAGATTGGTACAGCCAACAGGTCAGTTACCATTGTTCCTTTTTTTAAATTAAATTTATTGGGGTCATCATTTACCATTGTTCTATGTGTTTTGCATCTTCATTACCCACTTTCTCTTTTCCACAATTACCATAAGTGCTATCATCCCAATTTTTTGTTCCAAATTCTTTACAAAGCTTGCTCTTTAGAGCTTGTCCTCTGGGAAAAATTGACAGTCCAAAGTAGGAGCCCATTTTCGGTGGTCTTTCCACCTCTGGTCCTGTTCCTATCCCACAAGACTGGAGATTGCCAAGGGCAAGGGCAAGGGCAACGGCAAGGGCGAGGGCTGTACCCTCTGTGCCTAGTACAGGCCTGGGCCCAAAGCAGGAATTGAGTAAATGAATGCTTCTGAAGGAGGAAGCTAAGGCAGAGAGATGGGTCTGGTGAAATAACTGAACTTGAGGGGTGAACTTTTGGCAGCTGCTTTACACATTTCTGAACTTTCCAAATTTTCTACAATGGGCAGAAATATAAACATACCACAAGCATTAAACTCTCCTTTTCCTGGCTTTTAGTCAATGCCCTGATCTCTCATAAATAATGCAAACTTTGCCCAGTTCTACACTGTTTGGAACAGGACGTAGGGCACATATCTTTTCTTTAAGAGAAACAGCAATTACAGTTTCCTATTCTGTTTTTGCTTAAACAGCAATGACCCTATGCATTTGTCTTTGTGGACCTAACACCTGCTATCTAGCCTCAGGCAAGGACCCTGCCAACAGGCTTTGGAAAAGGCCATTTACCAAGTATTTAGGCGCACCTTGATTAATCTGCCATACAGGAAGTACAAAACACAATGTAAGAATTCTTTTGTCTTCTTAAGCAAAAACAGGTTTAGGTCTTATTAACTGGCAAGAGATAGAAGGCAATGGGTCAGGCTTTTTGCCGATTTACTACCATCTTGTAGAATAATTCAGCTGTTAGGAAGACTAAAGAAGAAATTACTCTCTATTGAATACCTACTACATGCCAGGTTTTGTGCTGGGCCTCTCATATACTATATTATTTAATGTAAGACTCACATCTAATAATAACTATGTAATATACTATATTTTTACTCATTTATCTTATTTTTTGTCAGTCTCCCTGACTTACATGTATGCTCATGAGGAGGAACTTTTTTATCTTATTACTACATTCTCAGTGTCAGATACATATAATCACTCAAGAAATATCTGCTGAATGAACAAACTGAACAACTCCATGAGACAGGTGTTATTATTCTCCTTTTAGGGATGAGTAAGCAAAAGTGTTCCAAGCGTGCAAATGAACTGCCCAACGTCATATATGCCTTGTTAAGGAGCAGAACTAAAACCCAAGTCTCACTCTTTTGTTCTTTTTATGACCAAAAGACTTAATTAGACTTAGAATAGGTCTTGAACTCTTTCAGCTGGACAAATCTATAATCTATATGCCTATGAAACCTCATGTATTCATTTGAAAGTTTGAAATGTCATCAAGATATATTTGGCATTTTAATGATAAATTTTGCTCAAGCAACAATGAAGGACACATTTTCCCAGCACAGCAACCATTTCATCTATGGATAGACATTATCTATATCATTTATCACTATAAGATCCCATAAAATGATTACTCTTCAGACATAAGTAAAAGCACAGTAATTCTGGATACCAACAAAATAACATTTGTACACCTTAGGGTTTTGTATGTTACAACATGATATGTGCGAACATTCCAGTGTACATCCATTTTGCCTGAGTGTCCTAGCATGGGAGAGGTAGACTTGGCACATTGAAAGCCATGCCTGTCCTAAAGAAATCATATGGAAGGCTCAAGGATTCTTCAGTGAGTCAGTTGTAGCAAAATTCTCCATCTTGAGAATATTCACTTTTATGAGAGAATGTAAGAACGAAATCCAAACAAGATTAATTTCACCCAGGGGTATTTCATATCCTTCTCCACTTGTCAGAATATACTTGGTTGCTACATGCTCCTTTACCTACTAGGACAACATAACAGGAGCATGCCACTGTGGTGTCTTTTCATACCACTCTGGTTTTCTGTAGGGATTCTGGTCCATCCCTTCTTCTCTGGGGCAGACTCTTTCCCTTCTGGACCACTCCTGCTACCAACACAGTATCATACAGCCTCTGTGTCAACTCAGCCAGTTAATTGGTTGTTCATGGATCAAGCTAGTGGTTTGGCTTCACTCTTTCCATTACCAACTTTTGGTGCCATGGTTTTATTCTGATAATGAAAGTAATCGTGTTTTGGAAATATTTTTTGAAAAGATAAGAAACAGGAAAATTTAGAAAATAATCATCCTCCAACATCCCTAATCATTTTAAAAACATTTTTGGATTTATATATATAATTTTGTATACCACTCTTTTCATTTAACATTATAAACATTTTGCCAGGCAGTGTTAACTCTTCATAAACATTAATTATAATGATTGCATAATAGTCTATTGTAGAGTCACACCATAATTTATTCAACCAATTTTCTACTCTTGAACTTCTGGGTTGTTAAGCATAAATTCCACCCACGTTTTAGACTATTTCTTTGGGACAGATTCCCAGAATTGGAATTAGAGGATCAGAAGATATAAACATTTTTAAAACTCCTGAATGATACTGCCAAATTGCTTTTCAGAAAGCTGTTGCCAATTTACACTTCCAACATTGCCAGTGTGTTTTTCTACCAACATAGATCTGTCTAAAGGATAATAAATTTTAAGTGGAACATATAGAGGTCTGTGGCAAAGGTCATACCTATTTCCAGGTATGCAATTAACAATGAGTTAGTGTGAGCTCATTGAACAAGTTTCATAGAAGTGGAGCAATATAATTAGATTTCAGACTGTCAGATATAAGGACTGTGTCCTTTTTGTACATTGCTCTACTTCTGCACACAGGACAGCACCTGGCACATACAGCTGCTCAATAAAAATGTGTTGAGTTAACACAGAATCTTCTTTCAGATGCAGTTTTTCAGCAGCTGTGGGATTGAGTTACTCTTTGATTCAAGGGAAACATGACTAGCTGGATTACCCTTGTAAAGGTCCATTCAATCCTGAGATTCTAGTTCAACTTTGGAAAATCAGTTTAAATGAAGGTGACACAATACAGCTCTCTTTAGGGGAAAAACAAGTAAACGCATCTAAAAGGACATATCTTGGCACCAGTTGCAAATATATATAATTTTTTACAAGCATGCAAAAAATATAATTCAGTGAGTTTGTCACCTCCATAATAGTCACTTTCATAGGTGAAAAACTTATTCAAATGCTGCCAAAGGTTAAGGATATTTTGGAACTACCTTTAATTCATTCTATTATCATTGGTTGCAATGTGGTATCATTTGTAATATTGACAAAATTGTTTTTGATATTGCAAGGGCATATATAGGTAGTAGCTTGTGTAATATCATTTTTTGTTAACTTTTAAAAAATATTTTGTTTGCTTTTTTATTTCAAGAAAAACAATTTTAAATATGTTACATACAATAAACATTAACATTTCAAGAAAAATGATCTTAAATATAATAATGTTACATGCAATAAACATCATTTTCTTTTTTTCTTTTTTTCCAAAAAGAGCACAAAACTCATTTTGTGAACCAGAATAAGGTCAAGGTAAAATAGTCAATCATTCAGCTCTAGTTCACGCCCCTGGCACCATAAAGATTCCCATCAAAATTCCGCAGTTTGTGTATAGTAAATTGTCAGACACCACCAGATCAATTTGGCAGTAGCAAGCATATTGATGGAAAAGAATTGATCATCTGTCATTTTATATATATACTTTATATACACTAGACCAAAAGTCGGCAAACTATGGTCCATGGGCCAAATCCAGCCCACCATCTGTTTTTCTACAGTATGTGAGCTAAGGAGTGTAAAAATGATTTTTTTATCTTTTTAAATGTTTGAAAAAATAAAAATATTTGTGACATGTGAAGATTATATGAAATTAAAATTCCAGTATCCATAAATAAAGTTTGTTTGTTTTTTAGGACACAGCCATGCTCATCTGTTTCCTTATTAGCTGTCTGCTTTTGCAATAAAATGTTGAGTAGTTACATCAGAGACTGCATAGCCCACAAATCTTAAGACATTTCCTTTATGACCCCTTCACTAGACCTAAGTGGGTCCTTGGAGGGATTAAAGTTTCCCACTACAGATTTTTTTGTTTGTTTGTTTCTGAATATCAATACTGGGAGAAAGGTGATGCAGCTGGGGCAGTATTTGCAAGGATCTAATAAGCCAGAGGGTAGAGAGGATAAATACACAAGGATTGCCCCAGAGGATAGGATGTAAGGCTGTAAAATCTGAGAGGTCTGACCCAACTAAGAAGCAGTAGAACATAGGGTTTCATATATAGCTCCAGCAGCAAAGGAAGCTCTTACTAATTGAGCCACATGGGACTCCGGTGAGATGCAATCCCAAGACTAGTAAGAATTGCTGGTAATGACATCTGCAAATAGCAGGCAGGTTGAACAGTTGTTGATACAGTGAGACTGTTCCCCCAAAGTACCACACTTCTTTACTAGATGTCTTCAAATAATTTAACATCCAGATTTATCTGGGCACATCCAGTCTTCAAATAATTTAACATCCAGATTTATCTGGGCACATCCAGTCTTCAAATAATTTAACATCCAGATTTATCTGGGCACATCCAGTGGCAAATGTGAATTCTGACTAGGAAATGGATCTGAAAGGAGGGCTCTGGAAAGCAGGTCCCAGGTACACATTCTTCCCAAACAATCACATTTCAATGAGGATTCAAAGCTGTGGCAGAATTTAGGAAGACTGTGGAATTATGCACATTTTTCAAAATCAAAGATTGGTGAACATTTTATTCTTTGTTTTTGATTCTTACCAGTGGGACAGGTGGAGTAAGGTAGGGTGGGGTAATGGGTGGAAAAGTTGGATAAAATCAATGATGGGATGATCTGCCCTGGAAAGTGTTTATTCTACCAACATAGGATTGTTTCAGGACAGGATCTAAGATAATAAATTAAGTCCTTTTCATTATAGCTACTTGAAACAATTTGAGTTCACAACTTTGTTCTAGTTCTCCTGGACTTCCAGCTGTGGCACATAACATTCCATGTGGATTCTGAATCAGAATGGGGATCGGAAGGGAGATCAGCGTGAAAGCCAAAGAGATTCATTAATTGATCATTTTAAACTCGAAAATTATAGTCAAGGCTTGCAGATGGCCAACTCTCCTCCTGACATCCTACAGAGAGCTAGGCTTCACCTCCTATGGTTAGGTGGAGCTCTTCCTGCCAGGGAAAAGACAGTTGCTGAGAGAATAGGATTTAGCTGTTGTATCCCTAAAACATTTCATGACTCTTGAGTACCAGAGATAATCAAATTGCCTCCTTAACCATTTGTACGCCATAAGCATCTATAGACGAAAGCAGTGGACCTTTTTAAATTAAATTCAAAATATCGTGGCAGTTAACTGGTTAAGAAACTGGTAACATTGGTTACTGCTGGGGAGTGGAACCCCCGGTGGCTAAGGGTGAGGAAAGGAGCTTCTTTCTCTCTGTATGCCCCTTATCAAAAACAAAAACAAAAGAACACATTCCCCCATGTTGCCCATCCCACTTTCTAAGGATAGGAAGGCAACCTGGGGCCAAGGCTGGAACAATTTCCTTACTGAAGACTGAAGTAGGAGCTGGAAGAGGGATCAAACACCAGAAGAGAGTGGAGTTAGTTGCAAGTTGAGTGAAAAACCATGACCAAAAGGGCAACTGAAGATCAGCACACCAAAGTGACATTTCCTTTATGACCCCTTCACTAGACCTAAGTGGGTCCTTGGAGGGATTAAAGCAGCTACTGGAGGGAGGCGTGGTCTAGAACCAGAAAACAAAGCACCAGGGAAACAGAGAAGCAAGAGCAAACTGGTGAAGAATAAATTGAGAGATGTTTGAGAAAACCCAAAGACAAGACCCTGGGGCATGATGATGGGTGAGGCCCTGAGACTACAGGATCAGGAGCTCAAGAGCCCTGGGCAACAAGGTGCAGGCTGGGGCAAAATTCACATTGGCATCTGGGGATTCTCCTAGATCATGCTCTAGCCTGGGGTTTAGTGATTCTGAAGAGTCATGTGTGGTTTGCTCTGGATGAATGTTTGGGCAGTAATTTTACTTCTGCAAAATCTGAGGTACAACAAAGTTATCATCTCATTGAGTACTTTCTAGGAAACTTTGCAAATGGGTATTGGGTTCAAGTAGTCATTTGACTTGACTTCTACTCAGGACAGGATCTTAAGATAATAAATTAAGCCCTTTTCATTATAGCTACTTGAAACAGTGAGTTAACAGTCCTGATTACCTGCTTCTGGTTGCTGTGTCCAAACCCTGTAGGGGCCAACATTGCTCCTGGTACCCTATACTGCAGCATGGTCTTGGTCCAGCACCTTTGGAAGGTCACTCCAGCTCTGTGCACAGGATGGGAAGAAGTCCAGATATAAATTCTCTCAGGACCTCTGTATTATAATAGGTTGAAGATAATGTCTGTAGGTACTGTTATGGGATCCTGCCCCTCGCCCAGGAGTACACAATTCTGCAACAATTATCAAGGATTAACATGAGGTTCATTAACCAACATCACCCCAATAAATTCAGTAATTTTTTTTTTTAATATGAAGTTCAGTCACACAGTTGCACTAGACAGCCACAGGGTCTTTGTTCCAGAATGTAGTATAGAGTGCTTGTGGGGAACTCTGGGTCTCATCTGATGTAGGAAGATGTAATGGTCCAGAAATACAGGACCTAGAAATTGCTAAGTAGGTAGAAGTCTATATATCTTGCTTGGTTTGAGTTTTCTTGCACGTTATCTTTTATTTGTGGGATAAAACCTAGGTTTCAGAGTGCCTCAAAACTGAGAGATATTAGTGGTGAACTTGTAATTTTTTTGAAGATACGGTGAAAGAACTAAAAATAACTGTTGAATAACAGTAACCTCTACTATCAACTAATATTGTTTACTAACTTACTAGTTGAATAATAGGAGCTGTTATATGTAAAAATCCTTGAGTAAAACACAGGCATTGGCCAATCCTATGAAATGCTATTAATAACCAATCATCCTTCACCTCCACCAGACATTCTGAGATGTTTCATTACTTGGAACCCACTTGAGAAAAGTTCCATTCCGTAAGTCCTGGCAGAGAGGCAGGAAAATATAAGAGGTTTGAACTTACTAGTATATAGATTGCTTTGGGGAGAAGGGGTTGATGAGATAATCAAATAAGTAGGTTATTATAAACCTATCCACTATTCATAAACTGGCATAGAGTTGGGGGCATAAGAGAGGAAGCAAATGATTCCAAATTGTTAATCTTCTGTAATACCATTATCTTCCTCTTTGGACTTTGCTATTTCAGTCAAAAGTACCATCATTTTCTTACTAATGTAGCTTCAAAGTCTCATGCTGTTCCTCCTGCCTGAGAAGCTCTCCCTAATTTCCTAGCCCTTTGTCCCATCTTTCCTTATAGATCCCGCTCAAGAACCACCTCATCCATGAAGTTCACCCAGCCCTTGGTGATTTTGTTTCATAAGGTCACACTATCAGTGCCCAGGAAAGTTCTAAAAATGCAGGTGCTCAAAAAGCACTTGAAAATGTTGGTGACAGTTACTAAAATCAGGCTGCTGTGTGGGTATCAGTACGAGCATGTAGACAGCATACTCCCTTAATGCAGGATCTAGAGTGTCACCGGGCTCCCTCCCCACACAGCACAGGCTGGTTTTGAGTGCCCTGGTTTATATTTTCAGGAATCAGATCCTCCTCTTCCAGCAGAGAAGATACCCAAATGAGCGGGGATGGTAGTGGGGGGTCGAAAGCACAGGACTAAAATGAAACAAACCCAGCTCTTTTGTGAGGGGTAGATCTGTGAGCTCACTATAAATATGGGTTGGCCAACCAATTCGGGGGTGGGGGGTGGGAGGGGTCACAATGAATCATTTGGGCTGCACTGACCCTTAGTATTGCTCACTATGTCAGCATGACACTCCCTTCTGGACCATATCTCTGGCCCTGACTGTGAAACAGACTGGAACTGGAGGCCTTCTCTTGGGGTCCTCCCAGAAGAGTATGCCTCCCTGGGCAGATATAGACCACAGCAGGAGATCCTGTTCCCACCTGTCACTGGTATAATCCCCTGAGGCAGAATGTTAAGAACATAGGAACAGGACAGCCACAATGATCTAAGGCCTGGGCAGTGAAGAGATCCAAACTTGTTAAGTAAAAGAAATCAAGAACAAGCAAAAACTAGAAGTTAACAGCCAAAGGTTTTTCAAAGTTGTGGAGAACAGCAAGGAAGATGGCCGGCCCAACAGTCCAGCAGAGTAACTAGGAGAGCCATGGCATGTAGGGTGGTAGACAAGATTGAATATAGACAAGCAGTAAATGAAGGTGCCTAACAGTGAGGCAGCTTTCTCGTTCAGGTTCAGCTACCTCCCAGTCCTCCCATCACAGTGTGAACCAATCCTGAGCTGCCCTGGTGGGAAGACTTGATGAAGAGGAGGCCTGCAGAAGCTGGCTGGCAGGATAGTGGATTCTGGGATGAGATACAGGCAGGGGCATTTCCCCACCAGCTTCACTCCATGTTTGACTCCATGTTTCAGAACTTGTTACCTCTTTCTTCACACACAAGCTATTTTTCCTAGTTTCTTTGGAGAGATCAGAAAGAAAGTCAAGTTTCCAAGGTTTAGGATCACCCTTCAAAATACCGGATATAACTTTGGCAGAAACTTTTCTCATGTTCAAGTTTTCTTTCAGAATAAGTCTAACAGTTTCTTTATCTAAATTTAACTTTTCAGCCATCATCCTCACTGTTAACTGCCTGTTTGAATAAACCAAGTCCTTGACCTTCTGGATATTTTCATCTGTTCGGTGAGTAACTGGACGGCCACTTCGGGCATCATCTCGAACATCTTCCCGCCCTTCTTTAAACCTTTTGTGCCAGTCAAAAACTCTGGCCCTCGACATGACTTCATTCCCATAAGCTTCTTTTAAAAGACAGTGGGTCTCACTAGCAGACTTGTTCAATTTCACGCAAAATTTTATACTAATCCTTTGCTCTAGATTGCGGTCCCTCATTTTGGCAATACAGGAACGTTAACAGGTCACGATTGTGAGGGGAAGACAGAGACCAATCTCTATACAAAGGGACCGATCTCTATTCAGCTTCAAGTGGAATCAGGGTCTGGAAGCCTCACCCGGAAAGAGTAACCGCTTTTCTGAGTTTTCGCCCCTCAGCTTTCAGTCGAGGCTGGGGAAGCCCGTTTTGAGAAGCTAATGGTGCCAAAGAGTAGCTGCAAAACTGGGGAAAATGAAACCTTTTACAAACCCACGTCTGCATCTAACTCGTGCACGCAGATCTGCCGGGAATGTACAAGTCAGTCACCAAGGTCGTCCCGATTCTGCGGCCCTTAAAAGTCTGGCGATTCCTGCAACACAGGCCTAAGTGGTGGTATCTTAAGCAAGCAGAGAAGCACCAGTGATGTAACGTGCAAGCTCGCCTCAGATGTGCAGAATCCCGCGCACGACAGACCTACCGGAGAGGCCCTGTGCTCACCAGCTCTAGAGTCCCGGGAGACTCGCCCGCCTGCGCAACTCCCTCCCTTCTCAGGGTAGGCCTGCGCAGGCGCGTTGCTCCAGGCCCTGCCTCCGCCTCGCCACACCCGCTCCCTCGCGCGTGCCCGCCTCAGGAGAAGTCGGCGGAAAGGAAGGGGCGGGGGAGGAAGACTAAGGGAAGAGAGGGCACCCCCGGGCGCCAGGGTGCATTGTGGGAAGGAGGCGGCAGCGTCCCGGGCGGGCGGGAGGTGCACCAGCGGCGGTGGCGGCGGTAAATCCTCCCGGCCGCTCACAGCACTGTGGAGCCGCGTCCCCAGCTCGGCCTCGGACCGCGGCGCCCCTCCTGCCCCTCGCGGCTTTCCGCCCGCCTGCCCCTCCCCCCGGCGCGCCGGCCTTGCCGAGCCGGCCGGCCGGCCAGGCTCCCCTCCCCGGCCCCGACGGGCGGGCGGGCTGCCCTGAGGAGGCGGGGAGGGGAGCGCTGGGCCAGCCCGCGGGCGGGCGACGATGCCGAACTTCTGCGCGGCCCCCAACTGCACGCGGAAGAGCACGCAGTCGGATTTGGCCTTCTTCAGGTTCCCGAGGGATCCGGCCAGGTAAGCGGCAGGCGCCGAGCTGGCCGCCCAGGCTCACCTTCGCGGTGCGCGCTGCCGACCGCGGGTCCCGGACAGCGAGGGGCGTGTGGGAGGCGGGAGGAGAGGCACAGTCGTCGACCCCAGCCTCGCACCCAGGTGGAGAACGGGCCGCGAGCAGTGGACGCGCGGGGCACCGGGGGCCTCGAAGCACGTGCGCCGGCGGGGGTTCGGCGCCGAGGGCACCACCCGAAGTAAGAGGCAACTGGGGCGGCGCGCAGGCGGATTAAAGTGGGTTCTTGCCCCGGTTAGCTTGCTGTGTGATTTCGGACCAGTCGCTTTCTTCTCTGGGGTTTAGTTTCCCCAGCTGTCAAAAGAGGGTGGTCACCCGGGCTCTTTCCTCTTCTTGGCACCACCCCCCCCTCCCCCCCACGGACAGTGTTTCTTGTCGGAGTCTGGCCACCTTCCTTGATCTTAGGTCAAGTAACAATTTCTTCCTCCTGGATCCTGATACGAATTCTAGCTCTGGCCGTTAACTCAGTCTCTCGTTCGGTTATTGTGGGCATAACTGGTGGAAAGGGGTGAGGGTGAGGGTGAGGGAAGTACACGTGAAGGCATAGGAATTGGTATTGACGCCTTCCTGAGGTAACTTACACACTCAGAGTGATAGCATAGGGGTTGTTCCAAGCCTGAGGACTTTTCCTTGGCCTCTCGTTGATTTAGTCATTTCAAATCAGCACATCTACTGTGTGTTGGGTGCTGGAAATTCACAAGTGAATGAGTGTTGCCTGCAGAAAGCTCACAGTGCATTAAAGAGACAAATATAAGTAGTTGATTGTAATATAACATGCTTTGTATTTATTAATTCCACAAATATTTACGAAAGGCCTACTATGTGCTTGGCATTGTTCTGAGCACTGGGAGTGTATGAATGAACAATTCATGGAGTTTACCTTCTAGTGGGGGAAACAGACAAATATGTCATTCGTCATGTGTGATAAATACAGTACTATGGAGAAAAGGCGCATGTTGTGGGGTAGGGGAGTAAGGAGTAGCAGGGGAGGCACAATTGCTATTTTAAATAAGGTAATCAGAGAAGTTGAATTAGCAAAGACCAGTGGTAGGTAAGGGGGCTAGCCATGAAGATTTCTATGGGAAGAGCATTCTGGTCTGTGGAAACAGTAAATGCAAAGGCGGTGCATGCTTGTTAAGAGGTACAGCCAGAAGTCCATGGACTGCTAGTGCTGGTTTCAGGAAGGAGGGAGAGGGAAAAGATGAGACCAGAAAAGTATGTGTGTGTGGGGGGGAAGGGGGGCAAATTGGTTAGAGGACACTGTAGGCCCTGGGAAGCACTTTGGGCATTTATTCTGTACTAGGGGCCCAGTGCACGAAATTCGTGCACTGGGGGAGGGGGGGGCAGCGCCTCAGACCAGTCTGCCCCCTCTCACAGATTGGGAGCCCTCAGGGGATCTCCTACTGATGGCTTATGGGCCTAGACGCAGTCTGGCCTCCCTCTGCGGGAGGCAACCGGGCTGTTCAGGGGAAGGCGCCAGCCCCATCACCCCGCTGCTGCCGCCACTGCCAGCCACTGCAGCCACCAAGGTGTTTTCATTAACACG
Source organism: Corynorhinus townsendii (assembly GCA_026230045.1). NCBI lineage: Eukaryota > Metazoa > Chordata > Mammalia > Chiroptera > Vespertilionidae > Corynorhinus > Corynorhinus townsendii. The sequence continues at coordinate 46,583,651 of JAPDVU010000008.1, read as the reverse complement.
GACTCCAGTCCCTTCACCATGAAAAAATGACAACTTTCTTTAGTCATTTTCAAGATGTCTCTTTCATAGGATACTAGTGGCCCAGTGCACGAAATTCGTGCACATTAAAAGGGGATTGATTAGAGGAAGTAATTTAATATTGCTATTTGCCCTTTATAATGGAAGTGTCAGAGATGAAAGAAAATTAATAAATGTATATGAAAACCTTCATCCTGTCAGAGTCTGGGGCGCACCATGGGACCCAGAGTCAAGTCCCTGCCCACCCACATGCGCCTCAAAATTGCGTGAGACCCAAACCCGGCCGCCCCTCCCATTGCGCTAGATCCAGACCCCGCCAATCCCACCGTTGTCAAGCCCCGTCGGGCAGGGGGCAAGCCTTGAGGTCCCCCGTCAAGCTCCACTGGGTGGGGGCGTGGCCTGAGGTCCCCCATCAAGTCCTGCCAGGCGGGGGGGTGCAGCCTCAGGTCCCCCAGCCCAGCACTGGGAGGGGTCACAGCCTCAGGTCCCCCATCAAGCCCCACCGGTAGGGGGGTGCAGCCTCAAGTCCCCCGTCAAGCCCTGCTGGGTAGGGGCCACAGCCTGAGTTCCCCCAATGCAGCACTGGGGGTGCATCTTGAGGTCCCCTGTCAAACCCTGCCGGGTGAGGGGCGTGCCTGAGGTCCCCTGCCTGGCACTGGGGCAAGGGGAGCAGCCTGAGGTCCCCTAGCCCAGCATCAGGATGGGAAGTGCACCTTGAGGTCCTCTGAGAAGCCCTGCCAGGTAGGGGGGGCGAGGCCTGAGGACCCCCTGTCAAGCCCTGCCAGGTGGGGGATGTGGCCTGAGGTCCTCTGTCAAGCCCCATGGGAGCGGGGGAGGGCGTAGCCTCAGGTCCCTGCTGATTGCTTGTTAAGTCTCCTTATGGGAACTTGGCTGAAGCTGTGGGTGCAGTCATCTCTGTGACAGAGTGATGGTCAATTAGCATATTCCCTCTTTATTAGATAGGATGAGATAGGTAGTCATCAAAGGGTTTTAGAGCAGAGACTTATGCTTTAAACAAGATCACTGGCTGCTTGTTAAATAAATTGGGAGGGAAGCAAAGGTGAGAACAGAAGACCAGTTAACGGCAATTGCAATAAATTAGGTTAGTAGAGAAGGAGGTAGCAGTAAATTGTTGCATTTGAGATATGTTTTGAAGATGAAGCCAGTTAAATGGTTTAGATGGGGAATATTAAAGGGTTGATTTGAGTCGTGAAGTTTAAGACACCTGATAGACATTCAGGAATAGATGTCTTTCTTCATAACCATATCTAGAAATAAACTCAAAGTGGCCCATATTTAGATCAATGACCTAAATATTTAAGAGCTAAAACCATAAAAAGATATACAAGTCTGGGATTTAGAGACTTCCAGACTGGAGATTATAAATATGGATGCTCTCAGTTTATAGAGGGTATTTAAAGCCAGGGTGTATGTTAAATAAAACAGAGTTAAGTCGGAGGGTTGCTCCCTGGAGCGTTCCTAATGTTTAAAAGTTCAGGAAGATGAGGAGGAACTAGCTCAGGAGAATGAGGTATAATTTTTGGGTTCTATGGGCTGCGAAGAAGAGGAGAATCTTCATCTGACTCAGCCTTACCCTAATAAGCATTATCTTCATTTTACCTAAATTTTAGCCCAAGGACATTTTTGGGATTATCTTCTCTTTTCATTACATTACACTCCTTAGCCAGGAGTATGGCCTGTAGGGTTTACAGCCTTAGATTTGGGAGGGATTTTTAGATCTAGTGCAATATCCCTTGAAATGCTGCAACTTCCTCTATTGTAGTGGTGTTTTAACCTTTTTTTGCAGGGGTGGGGGGGTCACTCCCCCTTTGAGAATCAACATAAGGACTCTTGAGGAAAAAACAGACACACTTTTGCATTCTACTCAAGGTATTTGTGAACCTCTTGGGGGTTGTCCTGTGCATTCCAGACTGGTGGGCCTTTGCCTAAAAAAACCACCAGTGATGGTTCTCTGCTTTGCCCCGGGGACATTTGAGGATTCTGGACAGCTTTAGCTATTGTTTCTTCTTTGTTTTGAGTGGAAATATATGCCTCCTTATAATTTATGGTTCGGAAGTCCTAGTTTTGTCCCCAGGGTCATACTGAGCAAGTCTGTGCCCTTTTCATGTACCTAGTCCTTTGAGTATTTCAGGACCAAATTAACTTTTAAAAAAACATTTTTTATTGAGATATAATTCACTTACCAAACAGTTCATCCATTAAAAGTGTACGATTCAGTCCTGGCCCATGTTGCTCAGTGGTTAGAGTGACACCCCCCGCACAACAAAGGGTGGCAGGTTCTATTTCAGTAAGGGTATGTACCTGGGTTGCAGGTTCGATACTCCAACCTGGTCCTGGTGTGTGTAGATATATCCATGTATCTTCCTCACATTGATGTCTCTCTCTTCTCTCCCTCTTCCCTCCCACTTCCTCCCTCCTTGGCCCTCTCCCTCTCTCCCGCCCTCCCTCCCTCCCTTTCACTCTCTCTAAAAATCAACTGAAAAAATATCCTCGGGTAAAGATTAACCACAACAATAAAGTCCAATTCAGTGATTTTCAGTGTATTTTTACATTATTAATTTAAAAATTTTTGATAAAATATACATTAAAAAATTGCCCATTAATTAAAAAGTTTAATTAAATAATTAAACTATTTTAATTATTTTAGTGTATAAGTCAGTGGCATTAATTACATTCACAATGTTGTGCAACCATCACCACTATATATTTCCAAAGATTTTTCATAACCCCAAGCAGAAACTGTAACCATTAAGCAATACTCCTCTCCCCTCAGCATCCCATCCTTTCTGACCTACTTTTAGTCTCCATGAATTTGTTCTATGTATTTCATGTAAGTGGAATGATACAATTATTGTCCTTTTATGCTTGGTTTATTTTACTTAACGTAATATATTCAAGGTCTTTTTATCCAAACCAAATCTCCTCATATTATAGGATTTCAAATTCTACTGTATTTGACAGTTTCTTTTTTACCGTGAGCAGAATTAATTATAATAAAGAAGTAGTTTCCAGAGGTGTTTACTGAATTAACTAGAGGCCCGGTGCACAAATTCATGCACAGGTGGGGTCCCTCTGGGTGGCCTGCAGGGATCGGGCTGAAACCCGCAGTCCAATGCTGCCTGCATCTCCTACCTACTGCTCCTGCTCATCCCAGCCCCACTGTACCTGCCGTGGGCTTGTGCCCAATCAGTCCCAATAGGGAGAGGCTCCCACCAGCCATGAGCCTTGCGTCTGGTGCCCTCCCAAGGGAAGTGGCCTGTGGAATTGGGCTGAAACCAGCTCTCCAACATCCCCTGAGGGGTCCCAGATTACGAGAGGGTGCAGGCCAGGCTGAGGGACCCCACCGGTGCATGATCGGGCTTGGGAGGGGCCACGGGAGGGCTCCAGGGCATGTCTGGCCCATCTCGCTCAGTCCCGATCAGCTGCACCCTAGCAGCAAGCTAACCTACTGGTTGGAGCTTCTGCCCCCTGGTGGTCAGTGCATATCATAGTGAGCGGTTGAGCAGCCTTAGCATATCATTAGCATATTATGCTTTGATTGGTTGTTCAGTTGTTCTGTTTGGTCTATTTGCATATTATCCTATTATATTGGATATAGGATAACAGTATTTTTAGGGTTCTTAGTTATAAGTAGTTCTTTTTCTATAAATGAGTTGTAGGGAAGGTTGATAAAAGGTGACATTGCTAACCTATCTATTCTTCAAAAGTTAACATTTTTAACTAACAATGAAGGTAAGTATATTTATGCTATTAAGTAGTACATTTCCCATTCATCATATTTATAAATTTTATGCACACTTTTAGAAACAGCTATTTAGAAGTAATTTAAATTTAAGAATGTAATTAATAAAGGACACTGTGGAATTTCATACCTTAATAGCTCTTATCAGTTTAGAAAAAGTGGCATTAATGTGCCCTTTCTTTTCATATAAAATAACTATTGGCCTGGTTCACAATTTGGGGGGGTGTCCCTCCACCCAGCCTGCACCCTCTCCAACCTGGGATCCCTCGAAGGATGTCCGACTGCCAGTTTACAGGGATTGGGCCTAAACCGGCAGTTGGACATCCCTCTCGCAATCTGGGACTGCTGGCTCCTAACCGCTCACCTGCCTGATTGCCCCTAACCACTCTGCCTGCCGGCCTGCTTGCCCCCAAATGCCCCCCACCAGCCTAGTCATTCCCAACTGCTCCCCGTGCCAGCATGCTTGCCTCCAACTGCCCCCCCTGCCCTCCCCACCAGCCTGCTCGCCCCACCTGCCCTCCCCACTGGCCTGATCACCCCCAACTGCCCCTCTGCTGGCCTGCTCACCCCAAACTGCCCCCCGCCCCCGCTGTCCTGATCACCCCCAACTGACCCCCACTGACATCCTGCTCACCACTTGGTCCCCACGACCCCTGGCCAGGCAGAAGGCCTGGACACTCCAGCAGTGGTGGAGCAGTGAGGCTGGATCCACCGCCAGAGGGGGCAGATCCAGCCTCGCCGCTTGGTCCCCACAACCCCTGGCCAGGCCAACAGGTTCAGACACTCCAGCAGGGACCCAGTGGTGAGGCTGGATCTGCCCCCTCTAGCGGTGGATCCAGCCTCACTGCTCAGCCCCCGTGGACCCTAGCCAGGCAGACAGGCCCAGACACTCCAGCAGCGGTGGAGCGGTGAGGCTGGATCCACCCTATCCGGTGGTGGATCCAGACTCGCTGCTCGGCCCCCATGGCCCCTGGCCAGGCAGACAGGCCCAGACACTCCAGCAGCGGTGGAGTGGCAAGGCTGGATCTGCTCCCTCCAGCAGCGGATCCAGCCTTGCCGCTGGGCTCCCGCGGCCCCCAGCCAGGCTGACAGGCCTGGACACTCCAGTAGCGGCAGAGCAGTGAGGCTGGATCCGCCATCGGAGGGGGCGGATCCAGCCTAGTCACTTGTTCCCCGCGACCCCTGGCCAGGCCGACAGGCCCAGACACTCCAGCCTTGCCACTCTGCCCTCCCCCCCACCGCCGCCCCCTGCCTGGCTGACAGGCCTGGACACTCCAGCGGCGGGACTGAGGGGACTGGGCACTGCCATCTTGTGGCTATGGGCGCCGCCATCTTTGTGACGGAGTGATGGTTAATTTGCATATTACTCTTTTATTAGATAGGATAGAATCAAATCACTTAGGGCAATGGCAGGGAGGTCATAGATTACCTAAAATTAAAGTTAAAAAACAAACAATGGGCCAAAATTTGATTGCTCCAGAATGGCTTGACTAATGCCAGTGCTTAACAGGAGCCTGGGGATCATTCACGGTGGCTCATCCCCAGAACAAGTGAGAAGGTGCAAGGAGACCTAACTGAATTGCTCCTATTAAGAGTGAGTTGGGCAATTGAAGAAGCCCTCTTCTCCTCCTCATCCCTAAAGTGGTGAGATCTTCCAAGATTTTTTTTTAGCAATTTAAAGGTAATTGAGGGCTGTAAAATGTTAAACAGTGGTTTTCCAGACACTCATGAAGAGTTTCCAAGACCCTTTCAAAGAATCCCAAGGTAAAAACTATTTTTATAGTAACACTGTCATTATTTGCCTTTTCTTGCTCATTCTCTCAAAAGTATACAGTGGAGTATTTCAGGGGCTATATACTATATAATAACATCATTGCTCTAATAATTATATAATGTGTTTTCTAAAATTTTCTAAGTATGATTACTCAAATGTAGGTGTTTAGTAGACATTTTTTCAGAAATTAACATAGTAAGCCTGCCACTCCAAAGAAAACAACTGATATCAAGCACTCAAGCAAAAATAGGAATTTGGAAAAAACATGCACCACTTTGAACTTGACAACTCTCTTAATACTTATAGGACTGTTCTGATGAGATCAATGGTGATATTGATAGTTATGACTTTTAAAATATATTGTCCTAAAGACCCGGTGCACGAAATTCGTGCACGGAGGGGGGTCCCTCAGCCCGTCCTGCAACAACGCCAGTGTCCCACGCCCCGGCCGGCCTCTGGCTAGAGGCCCGCCCTCCTTCCCTCCCTCCCTCCGTGAGCCGGGGCGCGTGGGACGCTGGGGCTTGTTGCCAGGGTGACACCACCAGTGTTCGGCGCCCATGCCGATATGGGCGCCACCATCTTTGTGACTGAGTGATGGTTAATTTGCATATTACCCTTTTATTAGATAGAATAATGAAATGTGTTACCATTTTAGATGGTCTGCATAACTCAGTATTTTCCAAATTGACCAATTCATAATTTTACAAAGACTTGCATGGAAAAAGCTATATTCAAAGTACAAGATAGACCAATGGACTTTATTTTAACCACAGAGTGTGAAAAGCTCATTGGTCTGGTTTCAGATTTCACATTGCAACTAATCTTTAAGAAAGATTTTTGATGGAGTTTTACTGTGGTATCTAATAAGAACACCCACAATTTTGTGGAAAAGGAGGAATCCTATATAATAAAAGGCTAATATGCAAATCAACCGAATGGTGGAACAATCGGTTGCTATGATGCGCACTGACCACTAGGGAGCAGACACTTAATGCAGGAGCTGCCTCCTGGTGGTCAGTGTGCTCCCACAGGGGGAGCACTGCTCAGCCAGAATGAGAGCATGGTGGTGGCGGCGGGAACCTCTCCTACCTCCGTGGCAGTGCTAAGGACCCCTCGGGTGATGTTCGCCTGCTGGCTTAGGCCCACTCCCTGGTCCCGGACTGTGAGAGGGTGAGAGGGCGCAGGCTGGGCTGAGTGACCCCCCCCAAGTGCACAAATGTTGTGCACCGGGACTCTAGTATTTTAATAACCTTTTAACTTACTTATTTTTGTTAATCCTCATCCAAGGGAGTATGGAGTGGGGAGGGGGAGAGAGAGAAAGAAACATTGGTGTGAGAGAAACACATCAATTGGTTTCCTCCTGTACTTGCCCTTACTGCAGCTGGAGACCGAACCTGAAATCCTTTGGTTTACAGGCCGGTGCTCTAACCAGTGAGCATCATTGGCCAGGACTAGTAACCTTTTAAGCTGCATCTCAGTGTGACACCAGATTTTCTCTATATAGTCAACCAAAACAATATATGGCAGCAGATTAAGTATAAAAGCAGATATGGGAATCTGGCTGTCTTCTATTAAGCTTGACATTAGAGTTTTGGAGAGACGTAAATCAATGCAGTTCTTTTCACTAAACTAACTGAACATTTTCAGTAAGTGTTTTTTGTTTTGGAAAATATGGTTATTTTTCATTAGAATGTTTTCTTCGTTAACATGTAATGGGATGAATAAGTATTAAGTTTGTCTCAGTTTTAATTTCTAAAATTACAAGTATTGGTAGATAAAACCCACATAAACAAAAAAAGCTCTTTAAGTCCTCAATAATTTAAGAATATAAAAGGTTCCTGAAACTATGAAGTTTGAGAAATGTTTCTATAAAATATCTTTTAAAAAAATATATATAGATATCAGAGAGGAAAGGAGAGGGAGAGAGAGATAGAAACATCAATGATGAGAGAGAATCAGTGATTAGATGCCTCCTGCACGCCCCTCGCCCCCCCCCCCCCCGGGGGGATTGAGCCCAAAACCTGGGCATGTCCCCTTGACCAGAGTCAAACCTGGGACCCTTTAGTCTGCAAGCCAACACTCTATCCACTACGCCAAACTGGCTATGGCTAAAATATGATCTTAAAGTACTTTCATAGCATCTCATTTAATCCTTCAAACAATGCTGTGAGTTGCAATAATAAAACTTCTTATAGAACACTTTATATTCTATGTATTTTATATACATTGTTTCATATAACACTTGCAGTCAATTTTGAGATAGTCCTTCAGATAACTAAAGCAGACACAGAGGTTAGCTAATTTGTTCACGGTCCCACAGGACTATCTAAAACCCCCAAAGTAGGATAAATATGTACTATTACTCAAAATTATTTGGCCATTAAACCTTTTTTTAAAAAAATGGTCCTTGGAATATGTTTTTAGAAATGTGACATATTAGTAGGAGATCATTGAAGGAAAAAAATTAAGATAGAAAGTGACCATTGGATTTGGCAGGATGGAAGTAATTGATAATGTTGAGCAGTTTCAGTGGAAAAGGGGTAAAAGCAGAAGCCTTGAGTCAAGAATGTGAGATAAGAAAGTGGATACAATGAAAATGGACTCTAATTAGTTTTGCTATGTAGAGTATGAGGGTTAAGGAAGTTTTTAAGATGGGAGATACTAGGACATGTTTATACTGATGGTAATAAACTGGTAGGATACATTTAGGATGTTGAGAGACCATATACAGAGAAGTGAGGCGGGGGAGGCTTACTTACGTGTGTGTGTCTATATACATACTCATCTACACACACATATGGATACACATCTGAATCAGGGAAAGTTTCCATCAAGAAATGACATGTAAGCTAAGATCTGAGGGGTGATCTTTGCATAGGTTTTCCAATGCAAAAGAAGTGAAAAAGAAATAAAGAGGATACTAGGCTGAATAAACAGCATGGGGAACAGCCCTAGAATAGAAATGACCACACTGCATTCATGAAACTGAAGGCCTGTGAGGAAGGCAGAGAGAGTGGAAGGGTGGTGTGATAGGGTGGGATGGTGGACAAGGTACAAATTGTGCAGGGTCTTGTAAGACATGTGAGGAGTTGGTTTTTATTCTAAGAGTAATGAGAAGCCACAAAAGATTATAAGCAGGGAAAGACATTCCTATATAGGTTTTTTAAAACATTTACTCTGCAGCAAGAAGAAGGGGTTAGAGAAGAGCAAAAGATGAATTTGGAAATAGATGAATTTGCGGAGTCATTCCATTCTGTTAAAGGAAAGTATGACAGAGTCTGGAATACAGGGCATGGGACAGAGAGAGCTAGCAAAGGAGCAACATGGATTTAAAAAAAAAACAGCAATTGAGAGATGATAATATAAGTGTGTGTGTGTGTGTGTGTAGTATATGTATATGTATACTAGAGGCCAGGTGCACAAATTCATGCACACTGAAAGGAAATTAATTGAAAGCAATATTTTAATATCGCTATTCGCTCTTTCTCTATAATAGAAGGGTCAACCAAATTCACAATCTACAATGCCAGATGGAAACACACGTGTGCAATTGGCGCCAGTGAGAGCTTTATATATATAGATATAGATAAACTTGCTTAACTAGACCTGCTTTCTGATTTAACTAAACTTTTTCCAGCCCAATGAAGCACCCCACCTTCTCTTTCAGGTAATTGTCAGCAACACAGCAATACTAGGTGTATTGGTTAAAAATGTGGATTTTTTTTTCAATAGATGGAGTTATACATGTTGATATACATGCGATTTGATATGTATGCTCTTTTGTATTGACAACAAGCCTCAAAACTTCCTATGTCAAGTTTTCTGAAGATGTTAACATCATAGATATTTTTACACTTAAAAATGTCGAATTTCATGCCAAAAAAAGAGCATCTGTGGGAGGTTTTAATTCATTATTTTGAAGAAAAGTGCTGCTGAATACGTTGGGAAGCTTATGGTGAACATGTTCCATCTCAAGATACTTGTGAACGCTGGTTTAAACACTTTAAAAATGATGATTTCGATGTGAAAGACAACGTCCAGATCAACTGAAAAAGATTGAAGACCAACAATTACAAGCATTATTGGGTGAAGATGCGTGTCAAAAACAACTTACAGAAAGATTAAACATTGCTTAGCAAACAATTTCTGACTGTTTACAAGCAATGGGAAAGATATTAAAGGAAGGAAAATGGGTGCCACATCAACTGAACGAAAGACAAGTAGAAAACCGAAAAGTCGTCAGTAAAATGTTGCTTCAATGGCATGAAAGAAAGTCTTTTTTGCATCAAATTGTGACTGGCGATGAAAAGTGGATTTATTTTGAGAATCCCAAATGCACAAAATCATGGGTTGATCCAGGTCATCCATCAACATTGACTGCAAGGCCAAATTGCTTCGGAAAGAAGACAATGCTCTGTGTTTGGTGGGATCAGGAAGGTGTGGTGTATTATGAGCTTCTAAAACCAGGTGAAACTGTTAATACTGATCACTACTGACAACAAATAATCAATTTGAACCACACTTTGATCATGAAATGACCAGAATGTGCCAGAAGACATGGCAAAGTAATTTTGCTTCATGATGACGCACCATCACACACTTCAAAACTAGTTAAAGACATGTTAAAAGGTCATGCCTGGGAAGTATTAACCCACGTGCTGTATTCACCAGACCTCGCTCCTTCAGATTACCACTTGTTCCCATTGATGGCACATGCACTTTCTGAGCAGCACTGCAAAATGTACAAAGTAGAAAATTGGGTCTCTGAATGGTTTGCCTCAAAACAAGAAAAGTTCTATTTGGATGGTATCCACAAATTACCTGAAAGTTGGGGGAAATGTGTAGCTAGCGATGGACATTACTTTGAATAAAGCACTTTTGATGTTTCTCTTGAAATTATTGTGGTTTCTTTGATTACGAAATCCACATTGTTAACCAGTACACTTAGTAAATATCAACACGAAGCAGATTATTATTGTACATCACGCAGTTGTCCTTCCCAACTACCCTCCTCTGTAGGCCTAGGTCCCCCCCAACTGCCCTCCCCTGCAGGCAAAAGGGTGAAATATTTAACAGTAGCAGTGTTTGATTATACTCTATGTAGTGAGAAAACCTGAAGTCATTTTCAAGTTTCACCATTTCTTCTTTTAATTCGGGTCAAGTTTCTAAACTTTGGAAATCTCTGTTTTCTGGTTAATGAAAAGAAAATAGGATTCTACCAAGTCTCCTGTCTACCTACTCCAGGACTTCTGTGAGGATCAAATGAGATGAGGCATGTGAAATGGCTTCACAGACCTTTGGTTAAAGTGTAAAATGTTTGCACCTAGCTATAAAGCAAGTCCTGTTCCTGGGCTGAAGAAACTCCAAAGAGGCTAAGTCACTAGGGAGAGGAAGCCGGGTGCTGCTACATGATGTCATTACCTGGCGCCTACAGCCACCGTTTCCAGGCTGGGCTGGGCTTTGGGCCACATTTTGTGCCATGGGGTCTTGGCAGCATCAGCTGCGACTTGGTGGGCTGTCACTCGGGTGGTGGCTGTGCCTGTATCCCACTTCGGGGAAGCTGAGTATTGCTTTGTCAGCGCCATGTCCACATGGCCGTTTCTCATAAATGGCCAGTGCAAGTCACGGCAGCACCTGCGTTGAGCGTCTGCCCCAGGGTGGTCAGTGTGTGTAATAGTGACTGGTCGGATGGTCGGAGGGACACTTAGCATATTAGTCTTTTATATATATATGGATATACAGGTATGTAAGTATTATATGTATGCATGTAAAAAAGATTATGGTTTTATAACTATTAATATAAAACATATACAAAGAAGATTGCAAATTATAAATGTATGGCTTGTTGGATTTTCAGAGTGACATGTCCATGCCATGAAACTTTTTCCTGGATTAAAAAATATATTGAATATTATTAACATCTCAACTCCCCAGTGGTCTGACTTCACTGTCAGGCTTCACACACATTAGATTAGTTGGTTACTGAAGAGAAGGGGAAGTTGTTTTATTGATATACTAGAGGCCTGGTGCATGAAATTCGTGCACAGGGGAGGGGTGTCCCTTAGCCCAGCCTGCACCCTCCCCAATCTGGGACCCTTTGAGAGATGTCCGACTGCCTGTTTAGGTCCGATCCCACCGGCAGTCAGACATCCCTCTCACAATCCAGGACTGCTTGCTCCCAACCGCTCACCTGCCTGCCTGCCTGATTCCCCTTAACCACTCTGCTGCCAGCCTGATCAACGCCTAATTGCTCCCCTGCAGGCCTGGTCGCCCCCAACTGCCCTCCCCTGCAGGCCTGGTCACCCCTAACTGTCCTCCCCTGCAGGCCTGGTTGTCCCCATCTGCCCTCCCCAGTAGGCCTGGTCATCGCCAATGCCCTCCCCTGCTGGCCTGGTCACCCCTAACTGTCCAACCCTGCTGGCCTGATCACCCACAACTGTCCTCCCTTGCAGGCCTTGTCCCTCCCAACTGCCCTCCTCTGTAGGCCTAGGTCCCCCCACCTGCCCTCCCCTGCAGGCCTTGTCCCTCCGAATTGCCCTCCCCTGCAGGCCTGGTCCCCCCAACCGCCCTCCTCTGTAGGCCTTGGTCCCCCCAAACTGCCCTCCCCTGCAGGCCTGGTCGCCCCCAACTGCCCTCCTCTGCTGGCCCAGTCACCCCTAACTGCCCTCCCCTGCCAGCCATCTTGTGGCAGCCATCTTGTGGCCACATGGGGGCAGCCATGTTTGATCACATGGGGGCGGCCATCTTGTGTGTTGGGGTGATGGTCAATTTGCATATTACCTCTTTATTATATAGGATGACATACATAGAGAAAAGTGCAAAAATGGTAGTCTACAACTTGATGAATTATTACTGAATGAACATACCTAATGTTCTAGATATGGAACATTACCAGCACCTCAGAAAGCCTCCTTTTTGTCCACTCCTAATTGTTACCCCTCCTTAAATGTATCCACTATTCTATCATCACTGTGTTGGGTGTTTCCAAAGCCACCCCCATATTCAGAGATTGACCGTAAGACTCAGATTATAGCTGTACTACTCACAGCTAAGACTTATTACAGCAGTGTAGTAGGAACACACATCAGATCATAAGGGGAGAAAGACACAGTGGAGTATGTTCTCTCCCTCCCTTGGGGTGGGTCACACAGAGCCCACTTCTCTCAGCAATAAAAATGCAGCAACATGTGTGCCATGTTTCTGCCCATTGAGACCCAGTGCCTGAAGATTTTATTGGAGTCTGGTCACATAGACACTCTGCCTAGCATATACTAAAGTTCCACACTCCCAGAAGGCAGGTTTTTTATATAACTAATAATTGCCACCTTATTAATCAAGGCAATTTTTAAACGATTTTAGGGAGGGAGTGGGGGAGAGAGAAACGTTGATTTGTTTCACTTATTTAAGCATTCATTGCTTGATCCTTGTATGTGCCCTGACCAGGGATTGAACCCGAAACTTTGGCATATCAGGATGGTGCTCTAACCAACTGAGCAACCCGGTCATGGCGAGTTAGGGCAAGTTTTATGTCAGTGTAGGAAACTATTGAGCAGCCAAGTACCCAGATACTAGCCAAATAGCCAACCTTATAAGCAAGCCTTTCTAAGGATAGCAATCACAGGCCTGCTCTATTAACTTTTCTACACAATCACCATAGTTAAGTTTTATCTATTTTTGAATTTAATATGAAAGGAATCACATAGTATGCATGCCTGGTTTGTTTTATTCAACATTATGTTTGTGAGATCTAGCTAAGCTCATTCATTCCCTTTGCCAAATATTATTCCTTTCTACTGTTGATAGGCAGAGTTGTCCCACCTCTCATCAACATTTGGTATTATCTCTTTTACACTGTAGTCATTCTTCTGGGTATGTAGTAACATTTTGTTGTGTATTGGCCATCTGAATAATTGCAAATTGCCTGTTCAAGTCTCTTGTCCATTTTTACGTTGGGTTGTCTGGTTTTTTGTAGGAGTTCTTCATGTGTATTTTGGATATGAGTTCATTGTTGGGTATATGTATTGCAGATACCTTCTTCCATTTTGTGGATTGCATTTCACTCTTAAATTATTTCTTTTAATGAACAGTTATTAACTTGAAAGTAGCCTAATTCATCTTTTCTTTTGAGTGCTCTATTGCCTTTAAGAGATCTTTGTCTATTACAAGGTAAAGAAGATAGTCTCCTTTGTTGTCTTTTAGAAGTTTTATTGTTTTACTTTTCATATTTATGTCTATAATTCATTTGGAATATATTTTTTGTATATATTGTGTAAAAATAGGAGTCAAGATTCTTTACTGACTCAATACTATTAAGAAGTTGTCTCTATTGCTGTGCCTAGGTACTTTTGTCTTAAGTATCCATAGCTCTCCATTTTGTCCTGTTGTTTTATCCTATGTCAATAACACACTGTCTTAATAAGCTTAATAATGAGTTTTAATATCTGGTGTGGATTTTTTTTTTAGCTTTCTTTTTTCAAAATTGTTTTGACTACTCTTGGGCCTTTGGATTTCTGTATAAAAGGTGTTAGAATCATCTTGTCATCTCTCTCTCAAACATATACAAAAATGCACAAAAGAACTTGTTGGGATTTTGATTGTATTAAATCAGTAAAACAGTTTGGGGAGAATTGATATCTTTACAATTCCGTGTACCAATCCATGAACTTGTATATCCCATTTATTTATTTAAAATTTTGTTTTCTATTAGAGGTCTTGAACTAGATTTACCTCTAGGTATTTAATATGGAAGACATAAGTGTACTGAATTTGAGTGCTCTTGATATCAGAAAGCTGTCTGAACTTAGTTCAGAGATAATACATATAATAGGGTTCTGTGTGGAAGGTCTTCAGAGATATAAGAATTTAAAAACAAACTTGTGTCAGTATGGCAACAGTGAAAAAGTTTTTATACCAAATACTATTGAAACGTGAAATGCTTATAATCATATTGCACAATTATGTAGCTATATGATTAAAATACAGACATCTTAGGCATCTTATTGTAAGTAGTATTGCTTCTTGGCTGAATGAAATTCTGTACAATTTAGATATGATTTTAGTTAAGGTTAGGTAACCAACATTTCACCATGGTTTTAATGTTATATATTGAGAAAGAGGGAATTAGTGTTAGAAAATGTGTGTGGAGGGATGAATTATGATGTTGAGACATAAGAAAAAATACTATGATATAATTATAAATGTTTCCAAATTGGTGGCACTATTCATGGCAGAATTTTATTCCTAGAAATTTGAGGAATGCAAGAAAGATCTAGTTGTTACCTTTAGCCAATTACTTAACATTTCTGTGCCTTCATTTCTTCTGCACAAAAGGGATAATAATAATTTGGAAAGGACTTAGAACAGTGTCTGGCTCATTATTAGTGTTTATTATTTGTTTTTCTGCAGATATTTAAGCACTAAGAAGGCATGGACTTTGTCTTGTTCACTATATTCAACACCTTCTGTGAACTATATTGTGTAGACACAATCCCTGCATTCATGAGCTTGATATCTAGTCTGTGCATATCATTATAAATAATAAATCTTGTTAGTAGTAAGACTGTCATGCTTCCATAAGAAACTGTAGTTATTT
This sequence comes from Corynorhinus townsendii, assembly GCA_026230045.1. Classification (NCBI taxonomy): domain Eukaryota; kingdom Metazoa; phylum Chordata; class Mammalia; order Chiroptera; family Vespertilionidae; genus Corynorhinus; species Corynorhinus townsendii. The sequence continues at coordinate 46,568,504 of JAPDVU010000008.1, read as the reverse complement.
ATTAAACATTTACTTACTAATTTTCTACAATGGCAGTGTTGCTTTATATGCTTATTTAAGTTGAAATCCTGAGGGGAATGTTAGGCTGTTCATCTCATGGTTTGCAACTTTTTATTTGTACTGCTGGTGTGATTGAATCCTCTCTGATGCTTGGAGTCCTGGGATTTAAAAGACTGGGGTTTAAGTTCATTTTTGCTGCTGATTTTGTACATGACTCTGAGCAAGTTACTTCTTAATCATGTCTGTAATTAAATGCACTAAATGATACCTAAGTTTTCTTCCAGCTCTCATTTTTGTTATTAATCAACTTTACTAAATTATGTTACGTTCTGTGGGTAGAGGGGAGCAGAAATCCCTGGTCCATAATATTATTTGCCTTGAAACTAAATGCTGAAATTTAAATGTTGAGCTCATATTCCATAATTGTATTTTGGTTTTATTTATAGATGCCAGAAGTGGGTGGAAAATTGTAGGAGAGCAGACTTAGAAGATAAAACACCTGATCAGCTAAATAAACATTATCGATTATGTGCCAAACACTTTGAGACCTCTATGATCTGTAGAACTGTAAGTAATAGAAGGACTTGGTTTTTGTTTTCTCTCTCATTCAGTATCTGGTCGGAAGTGTAAATCTTTATCAATGTTGGAGGGTATCTTTATACCCCTCCACTATTTTTTTTTTTTTTTTAAGATGAAGACAGATTTGGAGCTGACCAACCACTTGTAAACTTCCTGTGTAGCCTTCAGACAGTTTTTAAGCTATTATGAAAGTGTATATTTATTTAAGGTAAAGTTGGTGTTTTTATTTGGAGCAGCTTCTCTAGAGCTTTTTTATGAGTAAAACCTTCTTCGACGAATGGAGCTCTTTGTTTTCATGTATTTGTTTTTGTAAGTACTGTTAGAACCAACAGGAAGCAGATCATACAATTAATGTAAAAAAAACATTTCCATCAATAATTTGCAATTTTATATTAAGACCTGGATCTCTCTTACTGCTGTTAACTTTTATTTTGGCCAAGTCACTTTCCCTCTTGGGCCCCAATTTCTAATGAGATTAGACATGATAATTCCTGAGGTCTAAGATTTTTAACCCTCTTTATTTCTATTGCTAGGATTCATAAAGGGCATGCATAGGGCAGATTTGATTGAAATGGAGTAGACTTGAAACACTAAAAACTAGTTAGGAACAGTTTTATTAAATAATACATATATTCTTATTTAGGTACAGCTAATGTATCATCCCAGATTTTGGGATAGATATAAACTTGATATTTAAGGTGCACTATATATTGTTATGCAGAATTTATTTTGATATTTTTTTCAGATACATTTTGCAGAGGCACCAGAAAACTAACGAATGTTTGGGTTATTTATTTCTCAAAATTATTTGAAGCAGATACTTGTGAAGTCATTAGGAGGTGAGCCAATTCCGGTTCAACAGTTTAATCACAAATATTTGAGGAATAATTTTGCCTTGCTTTGTTAAGAGGGTAATAATAGTCATGACCAGCCAAAATAAGAGATATACTATGTTAAAAGGCAAACTACTTTTATGTTTTTGACAATAAGTAAAACAGTCCCAAATTATTATTTTAAATACACAAGCCTTATGCATTTTTATATTTTTATTTTAGTAATAAATACGATCTCTTAATTAGATAATTCCAACAAGATTAATATGAGAAATTTAACATACAGTTTATTCTCATATTCTTGTTTAGTCAATGAATAAACTTGCTTTTTAAACTTTCACATGAATCTTCAATCTTAAATAAATTAATTCAAATGTGAGAATTTTTAAAACTTATTTAGAAGGTTTTACTATTAAAAGCTGGATTGCCTAAGATCTGTATTCAAATGTTTACGAGTATTAACTTCATTAATTTGGCATTTAAAGTCTTATTAGTAAACATTCATGGCTAGTTCAACCAAAGCCAAGTGTTAACTTTAATGCTAGAGTAAGATCATTGCTTTATGCTCAAACCTTAATTCAGCAGTTAAAGATTAAATCTTGATACTGCATTAAAATGATCAAACACATTAATTGAATATAGCCCTTTTAGGCATACATACTTACAGATAAGTATGTATTAAAAGTGCATGTTTTCTGTATATTGTTTTCTGGTCTTTAATATTTTTGATAGCAAATGAATTTGAATTTTAAACATGTATTAGACTGTTTTATCCCTCCTCTCCTTATGTAATAATTGGTGATACCAAGAGTTGACTCTGTATGCATGTATGCTTGCTTTTTGAGAAGATTACTAAGTGGGAAAGATGAGGTGCTTTGGGTATTGTATAGCTTTTGCTCCCTTCAATGACTGTGTCCTGAATCAATCCCTGATTCAGACTTCATAGTAGAGTCTCAGGATAATTGGCCCAGCATTAGAAGCTGGGTATCATTAAGAAATAGATTTTGAGGTGCTCCCCCTCTCAGGAGCTCGCCTGCCTTTCTCCTCTTCCTCCCAGGTGTACTACCTTTGCCTTTCTCTCTCCTAAGCTCCAAGGGCCCTTCTTTTGCTTCTGTAACTTGTTTCCTGAGGCTATGCAGCCCAGCTGGCTCACTTCTACTACCTCTGCAACTTCCTAAATAAACTTTTTTAAAAAAGAAAAGAAATAGGTTTTCTTTTGTGTGTGTTTTTATGAGGCATGGGATTGAACTAGAAAATACTGAATCTGAATAGAAATTCTCCCCAGATAAAGTGTTGTAACAGCTCTTTGGATAAAACCTAAGGTAGTGTGTTTTCTTTAGTTATATAGAGTTGATCTTTGAATAACATAGAGGTTGGTGGTGCTAACACCCCACGCAGTTGGAAATTTGTGTATTATAACTTTGATTCTCTGAAAACTTATAGCCTACTTTTGACTGGGAATCCTTTCTGATAACATAAACAAAAAATTAACACATTTTGTGTGTTATATTTATTATATACTGTATTCTTACAATAAAATAAGCTTAAGAAAATACATTTGCAATATTTACTGAAAAAAATCAACATGTAAGTATACCTGTGCATGTTTTTCAAGAGTAAACTGTACTTTCTTTTATATCTTTCTAACCTTCCTTCCCTGGGTAAAAATATAGAAGTTATTTTTGTTTGGCATATATTTTGACCAGGCTTTAATAGTCAGCTTTGAAACAATCACTGCTCTGGAGAAAGCTTTTTAAAATGAAGTGTCTTTATCAGTGCAAATTTGGGAAGAAATTATTGACACTGCTTCTCTGGATGAGCTGGGAGGGAATGTAGTAACAGTTATTCATCTGCTATTCTGCCTCATAATAAACTTCTTGTCCCACCTGACTTCCTCTGGGCTGGCTGTGAAAACTGTCACCATCAAAGTATGCATCTAGCTTTTAGCCAGGTTGGGTTGCATTAACAGGAATTAGAATAGAGCATAGTCATTCTTCAATAAGAACATCTGAATTATAAGGGAATTTAGAAGTACCTATTTCTGTGATTGTGTGTGTGTGTGTGTGTGTGTGTGTGTGTGTGTGTGTGTATGTATGTATGTATAGTAGAGGCCCAGTGCACGAAATTCATGTACAGGTAGGGTCCCTAGGCCTGGCTGGCAATCAGGGCCTATTGGGCCCTTCCTCTCCCAGCTGCCAGCTGCCAGCTGGGGCCTTCCTTCATTTCACGCCGCCCCCTGGTGGTCAGTGAACGTCATAGTGAGCAGTCGAACTCACGGTCGGTCAAACTCCTGAGGGGACAATTTGCATATTAGCCTTTTATTATGTAGGATATCACTGGGGTATGAGTGATTTCAGGTGGCACATGCATCATTTTTTATTTTAGAAGTTTTTTAATGTGTTAAAAATATAACCAGCCCTTCAAACCATTATTTTGTAATTTTTATTGCTTAATATAATCTTAACTAAAAAAGTGAGTAGATTGTGTAAAAGTACAGATGGCATTACTGAAATGGCAAGCATTTTGATCATTAGTATCTGAACATTTTCATTTTTTGGAAATACGAATCTAGTTCAATGCCTGAATTTTATTTAGAAAGGAACTGAGGTCTAAAAGGGGAAAGTATTATATACTATATATGGTGAGTCACTGTTAGAGTTTGGACTAGTTTCTTTAAGTCTCACATGTCCCAGTCCAATATTATTTCATTGTGCCTCAGAAATAATAGCAAAAGTGGACTGAACCAGCAGGTAAAGGAGGGAAAACTTACTATAGAATATGCACTAGATTTTCTTAGAAACTTTTGTGCCTATTATAGATTGAATGGGCTCATGGAAAAACAGAATAGATAAAATAGCTGGGATTCTGAGTTAGAAATATTTATATATATATACTAGAGGCCCGGTGCACGAAATTTGAGCACTCGGGCTGAGGGGTGTCTCTCAGCCCAGCCTGCACCCTCTCGCAGTCCAGGAGCCCTCAGGGGATGTCCTTAGTGCTGCCATGGAGGCAGGAGAGGCTCCCGCCACCGCCGCTGTGCTCGCCAGGCCAGCGTAAGCCTGGCTTCTGGCTGAGTGGCACTCCCCCTATGGGAGCACACTGACCACCAGGGGGCAGCTCCTACATTGAGCATCTGCCCCCTGGTGCTCGGTGTGCATCATAGTGACTGGTTGTTCTGCCATTTGGTCGATTTGCATATTAGCCTTTTATTATATAGGATATGCAAAATGCAAATACATTTTACTTTTTATGCATATCAGTAGTTCAGTTCCCTAATTTATAATAGTATGATTACCAAAAGGGCAAATATGAAAAGAGCTAGAAATAATAAGCTGATTTGGATTGACATCATCAATTCTTCAGGTCTCTCTATACTTTAGAGCTGGAGTTGAAGGAGTACTGGAGAAATCATTAACGTAGAATTTTATTTATATGTAATATATTCTTAAGGACTAGCTCTGAATTAACACATTTTTCTTTTTCAGAGTCCTTATAGGACAGTTCTTCGAGATAATGCAATACCAACAATATTTGATCTTACCAGTCATTTGAACAATCCACATAGTAGACACAGAAAACGAATAAAAGAATTGGTATGTCAATATGCTTTCAGCTTTCCCAACTCCTGGTATACTATGAAATCAAATATATATATTCATGTTAAAATTGAACAAAATTACTCTCTATTTCAAAGGCACCTGTACAGGAAATGAATGCTATGGTTATTATTGAAGTAGTCAGGGTGTAAAATGATAAATTTATTATAGTATTTAAATTGGAAAATGTCTCTCAAATTTAGCCAACTGATACTCATTGACTTGGGCCAAAGTGTGCTGTTAATTACACTAGCTCCTTTCCTTCTTGTGAAGAAAAACAAAACACTGCCTTTTCTTTCACAGTAAGGAAAGTGGAACTGAGGTATATTTTCAGAATTTAGCACATATAGATACAGAAAGGGAAAGTTTAAAACTTAAGACATAGTTTTACCTAGAGATGGGATTCTATTGCTATTAAGTACTGACAAGGTTTAGAAAAAGCTTTTCAATCTCTGTATATGGCATTATTTATGTGTGTTTTTATATTCCTTTGATATCCTTTAGATGATTGAAACCTACCTGCTCTTTGTTAACCTTAGGCCAACAAAATTAAATTACTCAAACTCCTCAGTCCATGGCTTTCTCTTATCATTACCACTAACAAGATACTTATTTTATTTTTCCTTCTTCCTCTATTACCCCATTCCTACCCTCCCTGTTGGTATCCATGCTAGTGTCTTTAATATATGTCATTTCACTCTACCAATTATGTGCTTTCTTTAAGATAACATTTATATAATTTTCCTCATGTTTACCTTTTACATTTAGATTTTTAATCCTTTTGGAGTTGTATGTATTGTGTGTGGTAGAAATCTAATTTTATTTTTCTTCTTATAGAGAAGACCAGTTTTCCCAGCATGTCCTATTAATCCATCCTTTCTTCTATTGGTATAACATGCCGCCTCTGTCATATATAAATTCACATATATGCAGGAGCTCCATTCTGTCCTGTTGGAACTTTTTATTGTTGTTGTTAATCCTCACCTGAGGATTTTTTTTTTCTCATTGATTTTTAGAGAGAGTGGAAGGGAGGGAAGGAGAGGTGGGGGAAAGAGAGAAACAGAGAGGGAATCATCAATGTGAGAGAGATACATCAATAGGTTTCGTTCAGCATGCACCCTGACCGGGGCTGGGGATCGAGCCTAAAACCAAAGTACATGTCCTTGACCGGAATAGAACTCAAGATCCTTCAGTCTGCAGGCCCCGTTCTAAGCACTGAGCAAAACAAGCTAGGGCATTGTTGCCATTTCATAAAAGAAAACTTATATTCTTCTTTAGATTACTTTCTAAATACATTATGGTTTTTGGTATTGTTAATGTATTCTGGATGAGATTGTTTCCAGCAGTTTTGAAGACTCTTTAATATTAATCCTGTAATACCCATGGGCACTTTCTGCCAGAAAAGAAGCCCCTTGCTGGTCTGGCCTTTGGGAAGGAATCAGGAGGGAATCAGAAAGTAAGACATTCCCACCATCAGGAGGGAATCAGAAAGTAAGACATTGCCCAGCCGGCATGGCTCTGATTGAACATTGACCTATGAACCAGGAGGTCACGGTTCGATTCCTGGTCAGGGTCCATGCCTGAGTTGCAGGCTTGATCCCCAGTAGTGGGTGTGCAGGAGGCAGCCAATCCATGATTCTCTCTGATCATTGATGTTTCTCTCTCTCCCTCTCTCTTTCCTCCCTGAAATTAATAATATATATATATATATTTTTAAAATGTTATCAAGAATCTGAGATTTGATAAAAAAAAAAAATGTTAATCCTAGTAGTATGCCGGGTTTTCTATGTAGTTGATTGTATTAGCTACAAATAAGGACAAATTTGCCTTTTGTTCCCATTCTTTTTCACCATCCTACTGTTTGTGTCCATAGGTCATGCATATATGCATATGTTCTTTGGTTACTCTCTTTCCCACCCCCACCCTTCTTCCCTCTGAGATTTTCCATGCCTCTGGCTCTATATTATTCATCAGTTCATTTTGTTCATTAGATTCCTTGTTTGTTTATTTTTAGAATTAACTGTTGATAATTGTGTATTTAATGCCATTTTATTGTTCATATTAATCTTTTTTCCTTTTTCTTCTTCTTCTTCTTCTTAAAGAATACCCTTCAACATTTCATGTAATACTGGTTTGGTGGTGATGAACTCCTTTAGCTTTTTCTTTTGTGTGAAGCTCTTTATCTGACCTTCAGTTCTAAATGATAGCTTTGCTGGGAATAGTAATCTTGGTTGTAGGTCCTTGCTATTCATCACTTTGAATATTTCTTGCCACTCCCTTTTTGCCTGCAAAGTTTCTGTTGAGAAATCAGCTGACAGTCATATGAGAGCTCCCTTATAGGTAATTAACTGCTTTTCCATCACTACTTTTAAGATCCTCTCTTTGTCTTTAACTCTTGGCATTTTAATTATGATGTGTTTTGGTGTGGGCCTCTTTGGGTTCATCTTGTTTTGGACTCTTTATGCTTCCTGGACTTTTAAGTCTATTTCTTTCACCAGGTAGGGGAAGTTTTCTGTCTTTATTTCTTCAATATCTTGCACTCTTTCTTCTCCTTCTGGCACCCCCATGATGTGAATGTTGGTATGCTTAAAGTTGTCCCAGAGGTTCCTTACACTACCTTCATATTTTTGGATTCTTTTTTTTTTTCCTCTCTCTCTCTTCTGATTGGGTGTTTTTTGCTTCCTCATTTTCCAAATCGTTTATTTGATTCTCGGAATCCTCTACTGTTGAATCCCTGTAAATTATTCTTTATTTCAGTTAGTGTATGCTTAATTTCTGGCTGGTCCTTTTTCATGTCTTTGAAATTCTCATTAAATCCCATGAAGCTCTCATTAAGATCTTTGAGCATCTTTATCACCATTGTTTTGAACTCTGTATCTAGTAGTTTGCTTGCTTCCATTTTACTTAGTTCTTTTTTCTGGAGATTTCTTCTGTTCTTTCATTTGTGACATGTTTCTTTGTCTCCACATTTTGGCTGCGTCCCTGTGTTTGTTTCTATGTATTAGATAGAGCTGCTATGTCTCCTGGAATTGGTAGAGTGGCCTTATGTAGTAGGTGTCCTGTAGGGCCCAGTGGCTCAGCTTCCCCAGTCACCTGAGCTGGTCACTCTAGGTATGCCCCTGTGTGGGCTGTGTACACTGTCTTGTAGTTGAGCCTTGATTGCTATTGGTGTCACTGGAAGGAATTGACCCCCAGGCCAATTGGCTGTGAGGACCAGCTATGACTACAGTGGAAGAACTGCTGTGCAGGAGACTATGGAATAGGATTTGCTTTAGTGTGGCTTTGGTGCTCACTGAGTCTGCTCCTTGAATGTGTTGCTTGTGGATGTGCAGAGTTGTAATCTGGTATGGTCTGAAGCTGTCCACCTGGTGCACTGGCTCTGGGGCCCCCTGGTGCACTGGTTCTGGGGCCCCCCTGGAGGTGCAAAGTCAGCCACTGCCTGAGCCCTGCCTGGGGCTACCTGTCAGGAGCTATAGAGCAACCTGCAGATGGCTGCTACTTGTCTTGGGCTTAGAACTGCCCAGGAGAGGCCAAGCTGTGAGACAAGGCAAGGTGCTGCTAGTGCCAGGCCTGGCATCTCTTTATTGAGAGGATTGGGAGACTCTAATGTCAGCTGCTGCTTGTTTGAGAGATTTTAGGAAAGTCTGAAGCCTGAGCCAAGACAGGCCATTCATATGGGAAAGCTGAAAAGCTACTGCAAATAGCTTGGGTGGGGCTATAAAGTGGGTGGGGTGGGATCTCGGAATCATCATGGCAAAAGGAACGGTGTGAGCCAGGCTGATGACAACTCAAATATGCCACCTGCCAGTCAGCTCTGTGATGGGGGAGGTCTCAGCATTGGAATAGTGACCTCTGCCAGCACTTTTGTCTGGAGAATGCTGCCCCCCAAGTTCTTCTCCAATGTCAGACAATCCAGTTCTTCTCAGTATGTACCTGGATTCCCCCCAAGCCACTGCTCCAGCACTGGAGCTCAGAGAAAGCTAGTTCGAGTAAGTCTGTGCACTGCCCCTTTAAGAGGAACTATTGTAACTCCAGCAGCCTCTGTGGTGCTTAGTCAGAATCCTTGATGGTTTTTACAGCCCAAAGTTATGGGGAACTTCTCTTCCCAGCACTGGAACCCTGTGCTGAGAGGTCTGGTGTGGGGCTGGGGTTGCTTCTCCCAGGAAGCCTCCGCATCCCAGATATCCCTCCTGATTAAAAAAAAGTCACACATGGGTGTTGGACCATCCCGTTTCTTACCTCTACCACTCCTACCAGTCTCAATGTGCTTTCTTCTTTAATTGTCTGGTTTAGGACTTCCATTCAGCTAGATTTCAAGTAGTGCTGAATGATGGTTGTTCTGTATTTTAGTTGTAATTTTGATATGGTTGTGGGAGGCAATGAGTACTGGTGTTTACCTATGCCCCCATCTTGGTTCTCCTGTTCCAATTCTTATCATTTTAATTTTTTCTCTTTTCTGTTCTATTGTTTAAGTCAGGATCTGTACTGCTGTGTTGAACAGTCCCAATAATATCACAGCTGGTATACTTGCCTTCTTCCATTAAGTCTGATGTTTGCTGTTGTTTTTGTCAAGCTAGGAAAATTCCCTTCATTACCTTCTAATACTCATATTCAGAGTTTCTGTTATAATTTGTTGAATTTATTAAAAGCTTTCATTGCATCTATTGAATAGAAAAGTTCACAATATTTTTTTTCACTCTTTAATGTGGTGAATAACTGATGGGTTTTCTGATGTTGAACCATCTTTACATTCCTGTGATGAACCCTAATTGATTGCAATAGATCTTGTTTTTATACAGTATTGGAATCAGTTGGTCAATATTTTGTTTAGGATTTTGCATTTATCAGTGTTGGCCTATAATTTCTTTTCATGCACTTCTTTTATCCAGTTATGATATCAATGTTCTATTAGCCTCATAAAATGACTTGAATAGCTTTCCTTTTTTTTCTCTGTATTTTTCTAGAAAAATTGTATAAATACTATCTGCTCTTGAAAGTTAGATTGAACATGGTAAAACCATCAGAGTGCTGTAGTGAGTGAGGAAATATTTTGATTGCCATTTCAATTTATTTACTAGTTTTCTCTCCTGTGTGTTTTATATGTTCCTAAAAGTTTATGAACTTCATCTAGGATTTGGAATGTTTGCCTTTCTCTGCCCTTAAAACTATTTTAATAGTCTTTTTGAAGAAATAGTGATTAGTTTTAGCAATGATTGAAGTTTTTGCTGTATCTTACAGTTTTAGACATATTGTGCTTTCATTGGTCAGCTATGAGTATTTTGTGATTTCTTTAACATAGGATACTTCTTGTTTTTAGTTTTCAGACATGGTTTGTGGTTTTTTGTTTTTGTTTTTTTTTTGTTTTTTTCAGCTTCTGATACTTTTTAAATAATTTTTTATTGTTGAAAGTATTACATATGTCCCCTTTTCTTCCCCATTGACCCCCTTAAGCCCGCCCTCGCCCTCCCCCACCCCAGCCCTTCAGCACCCTATTGTCTGAGTCCATAGGACATGCATATATGCATACAAGGTCTTTGGTTCATTACCTCCCCCCTGCCCCCCCACTCTCCCCCACCTTCCCTATAAGATTCCGAACTCTATTCCATGCCTCCGTGTCTCTGGATCCACTCGTTCGTCAGTTTATTTTGTTACTTAGATTCCACATATGAGTACGATAACAGACATGGGCTTATTTTTAAAACCATTTTGTATTTCAAATGTTTAGTGGTATAGAGGAAACACATAGTATATGTGATGTTGATTCAGATTTTTTTTGCATTTATTATTGCATTGAAGTCTGTTGTCAGCCTGATTCTTGATTGTTTTTAGGTGACCTGCCTTTTTAAAAAATATTTGACATTTTCAGTTTTGCTAAACTACATCTAGATGTGAGGTTTTTTTCTTACCCAGACTTAAATATTTTTTTAAGTTCTGAGAAATCTTGTTTTTATTTTTTCATGCATTTCTTTACCTCTGTTATATTTATTTGTTTTTCTGGAAAATACTGACGCTACACAACAGTCCTCTAAATCAGCTTTCTTAGTAATGTGTACCAGGGGTGAGGAGCTCAACACTTCCTTCCATCCTGTAGCTATAATTTCCCTATACTCTGTTTTCCCTCCCCCTTCTCCCCAATCCCCATCTCAGGGCACCTCAGACACCTTGCAGCAGGGACAGTGTTCCAGATCTGCCATCCATGTAACTCTGGCAGCCCACAGGATGAAGAGGGATAGCTAGCCTGCTGACATTTCTTCATATCAGTATCATGTCCCATGCTGCCCAGCAGATAGCCTGCTGTCTCCAGCTGTCACTGGTACTGCTGCTTTCCTGCCCTGGAATAGTAACCATTGCAGTGGGTTAGAGAGAGAGAAAAGGACACAATTGGGAAGTTCTTCCTTAATCTAACGCTTTACGTGCCACTTGGCTATCTATGCTATATGCATTCATTTTTTTCCATACCGGCCCTGTGTCATCTTCTGCTTCCCAGGGATTTCTCATAGCTTTTGTGTTAGGTTCTGGTATCCAGCAGTTCCCACTTACATATCATCCCCCTGGGTTAGAGTGGCAGGAGGTCGGGCGCATGATTTTGTGTCCCCTTGGATTTTATCTCAAGTGCTGTGGTATACGTTCATGCCTTTTATTAGCCAGTTAAATACTTATAGTCCAATGATTTAGATATAAAGTAAATTAAATGTTGTGTTCTTTCTCCTCTAGTATTTTATTATAAGCTTGGAGTCATGAGCAAATTAATTGTTCTAGTTTTCCCATCATCTATCTGTTTGAAGAATGTATTCTTATAAAGAATGTATGCTCTTGAGAGAATTAAATTTGACTCCAAATATACTTTTCACTTGTGAGTCTACATGCTATTCTAGAGTTCAGTTTTCATAAAGATTTTTTTTCTTTTTTTTCTTGTCATTTAGAGCGAAGATGAAATCAGGACACTGAAACAGAGAAAAAGTAAGTGCTAGTGTTAATGACTCAACTTCTGAATGCCTTTTAAAAAGGCCTTGACCTGATAAGGACAAATAAATATGTTTTATGTTCAAAACCTGTGAGAATGTTTTGGAATTGTCTGTGCAACTAAAACTTTAGTTCAGTTTATCTTTATTGAGTGCCTACACACCATACACTTTGCCCACTAGGTGCTGTCAGTGTGTAGGGGTGGCAGGCACACAAACTGTTCCAATACAGAGAAGGGACGGCAGCACTAAGGACAGAAGTAGAATCTGTCCATCCAATGTATAGTGCATGATAGGTTCTTGGTAATAATTTAAGGAGTAAATGCTGTGGGGATACTTAGTCTTTATAGAGGGTAGAAGTCCAAAAGCCTTTCTGCAGGTACTGATGCCTATATCAATTCATTTAATTCTTACAATAGCCCTGAAGTAAGAACTGTTATTTCCCCCCTTTGCAGATGAGGAGACATGGACTCAGGCAAAGAAAAGGGAAGGATATTCTGTGCAGAGATAGAGTGGCTTGAAACAGGGTGTCAGATTTGAGGAACTACATTCATTTTGTTGTTAGAGCTTCTAAAACCCATGATGGTTAGAAATGAACTCAGGGGGACCGACCACAGGGGCCAGGACTTGCAGGGTTGTGTGTATGACTGTAGGCAGGACACTTCACTGCAGGGCCATCCAAATAGGAAGAAATTAGGCTGAAATTTCTAAAATTGCAGTATTAGCCCTGGAAATTATATGAACATACTTTATATTACATTAGTTTTTATAGGTGTCTCATCTCCCATATAAAAGTATAGCAATAAAAACAGTATCAGCATGGACCTTGGAGCCAGACAAACTTGGATTTCAATTTCACCTCTTTTTCTTTTTTAAATCCTCACCTAAGGATGTTTTTACTGATTTGGGGGAGCAGGAGGAGGGGAGAAGAGAGAGAGAAACATCAATGTGAGAGAGAGACATCCATCTGTTGCCTCCTGTATTTACCCGACTGGGGATCAAACCCACAACCTTTTGGTGTATGGGACAACGCTCTAACCAACTGAGCCACCCAGCTAGGGCTCATCTCCATCTTTCTAACTGCATCTGTGACCTTGAGCGGTTATTTCCTGTCATTTGTCAAATGGGGTTGATACCATCTGCCTGTAGAGGGAGTAATGGGATACATATAGAATGTCAACACAGTATGTCATAAATACTCTCTTCCTCTTCCTTTTTCTGAGTGCACATACTGTCTTATTACTCTACATGTGATGTACCTTGTTAAGTTTATTGTTCCTTACAAGAGCATTTACATGGAGGATTAAAATATATCTCTGTTCACCGTGTTTATCTTCCCACTGGAGTGTAATCGCTATCCTCGTCTGTGGTCCAGTAGGTGTTCTGTGAATATTGAATAAATCAGTTGGTGGATTTTAAGTATTTAAAAAATCAAGAATGCATTTTTATTTGTTTGTATGGTTCCTCATAAGCCTGTTTTTAAAATTCTGTTTTCCAGTTGACGAAACTTCTGAACAGGAACAAAAACATAAAGAGGTCAACAACAGCAATGCTCAGAACTCCAATACAGAAGGGGGTGAAGAACAGGATGAAGACATTTTACCTTTAACCCTTGAAGAGAAGGAAAACAAAGAATACTTAAAATCTTTATTTGAAATTTTGATTCTTATGGGAAAACAAAACATACCTCTAGATGGCCATGAAGCTGATGAAATCCCAGAAGGTCTCTTTACTCCTGATAACTTTCAGGCACTGTTGGAGTGCCGGATAAATTCTGGTGAAGAGGTTCTGAGAAAGCGCTTTGAGACAACAGCAGTCAACACACTGTTCTGTTCAAAAGCACAGCAGAAACAGATGCTAGAGATCTGTGAGAGCTGCATTCGGGAAGAAACACTCAGGGAAGTGAGAGACTCTCACTTCTTTTCAATTATCACTGACGACGTAGTGGACATAGCAGGGGAAGAGCATCTGCCCGTATTGGTGAGGTTTGTTGACGAAGCTCATAACCTGAGAGAGGAATTTGTGGGTTTCCTGCCTTATGAAGCTGATGCCGAAATTTTGGCTATGAAATTTCACACTACGATAACTGAAAAGTGGGGATTAAACATGGAATATTGTCGTGGCCAGGCTTACATTGTGTCCAGTGGATTTTCTTCCAAAATGAAAGTTGTTGCTTCTAGACTTTTGGAGAAATATCCCCAAGCTGTCTACACACTCTGCTCTTCCTGTGCCTTAAATATGTGGTTGGCAAAATCGGTGCCTGTTATGGGAGTGTCTGTTGCGTTAGGAACAATTGAGGAAGTTTGTTCTTTTTTCCATCGATCACCACAACTGCTTTTAGAGCTTGACAATGTAATTTCTGTCCTCTTTCAGAACAATGAAGAAAGGGGTAAAGAACTGAAGGAAATTTGCCATTCTCAGTGGACAGGCAGGCATGATGCTTTTGAAATTTTAGTGGACCTCCTACAAGCACTTGTTTTATGTTTAGATGGTATAAATAATGATACAAATATTAGATGGAATAACTGTATAGCAGGCCGAGCATTTGTACTCTGTAGTGCAGTAACAGATTTTGATTTCGTTGTTACCATTGTCGTTCTTAAAAATGTTCTATCTTTTACAAGAGCCTTTGGGAAAAATCTCCAGGGTCAGACCTCTGATGTCTTCTTTGCAGCCAGTAGCTTGACTGCGGTGCTGCATTCGCTAAATGAAGTGATGGAAAATATTGAAGTTTATCATGAATTTTGGTTTGAGGAAGCCACCAATTTGGCAACCAAACTTGATATTCAGATGAAGCTCCCTGGGAAATTCCGCAGAGCTCAGCAAGGGAACCTGGAATCTCAGCTGACCTCTGAGAGTTACTATAAAGAAGCTCTAAGTGTTCCAACAGTGGAACACATTATTCAGGAACTGAAAGATATATTCTCAGAACAGCACCTCAAAGCTCTTAAATGCTTATCTCTGGTCCCCTCTGTCATGGGACAGCTCAAATTCAATACATCGGAGGAGCACCATGCTGACATGTACAGAAGCGACTTACCCAATCCTGATACACTCTCAGCTGAACTGCATTGTTGGAGAATCAAGTGGAAACACAGAGGGAAAGATATAGAGCTTCCATCCACCATTTATGAAGCCCTCCACCTTCCAGACATCAAGTTTTTTCCTAATGTTTATGCATTGCTGAAGGTCCTGTGTATTCTTCCTGTGATGAAGGTTGAGAATGAACGCTATGAAAATGGGCGAAAGCGTCTCAAAGCATACCTGAGGAACACTTTGACAGACCAAAGGTCAAGTAACTTAGCTTTGCTTAACATAAATTTTGATATAAAACATGATTTGGATTTAATGGTGGACACATATATCAAACTCTATACAACTAAGTCAGAGCTTCCTACAGATAATTCCGAAACTATCGAAAATACCTGAGAGACTTTTAAAATGGGTTTTCTCTTATATTTGATATTGAAAAAAAATCTAGGAAATTTGAAAACAGAAAAGCTATAAAATATATATAGGCCGCTTAATCACTGAATATCTTGAGTACATTAGCCATTGATAATCTGACTGTTTAAATGGCCCGTTTGAACTCTCATGCTTTGGAGAACTAACTGTTCTTCCAGAGGGTAGCATTGAAAGTGCCACGTTGCACTTCTGTGTGATCTCTGTAATGGCACTTTGCAATTGTTTTAGTTAAGTCATTTTAGACATAACATTTATTATCACTGTGGATCCAGTTGTTGGGTATTGAGTTACCAGTTCTTTGAAGAAATAAATTTTGAGAAGGTGTGGGGGTAATATGTTGCATAAAATTTTGCAATGAAGCTCATGACTAACCTTTGAATAGCAGGAGTTTTAAGTATGCTATTAAAAATCTGTAATGAACAGTTAAATTACCAGATAGTGAAAGAAACGTGAGCTTGCCAAACAAGGATTTTCAGTATAGATTTTGTCTTTATTCGATAATCTTAAACAAGTTACTGTTAAACATTGAAGGAAGAACCTGCCATTGTTCCACATCTGGGTGTCGCTGTTTACATTCCTTTGTTGAGCCTATATCTTCATAAGCTTTTTAGCAAGTATATGTTGAACACTTCTGTTTCATGGTCAAGACAGGATCAGAGGCCATGGATATTGACAACAGATTGGTCTGTTTTATTCTGTCTTTTTCCATGATTATATCTACTGCCTCGTCTTGATTTATAAGCAAAACCTAGACAACCTACAAAAATGTGTTTTGTAGTTTATCTAGGAATAATACAGAAAATATTGCTGTTATTTTTGGTGAAGAAAGTCAATTTTGTACAGTTTATTTCAACGTAAATAAAATGTGAATTTGTTTAAAGTTCAGGTACTTTCTTTTTGGTGGGGACAAAATAGATTCTTCTGGTAAATTCCCTTTTCAAAAATACTTATCTTCACAATTGAAGAGAAGTTTTTTTAAATTTATTTTTTAGTTTATGATTTACTACTTGCGATATACACTGAGTGGCCAGATTGTGACGATCTCTGAATGCATAATAATCTGGCCATTCAGTGTGTGTGTGTGTGTGTATTAGAGGCCCAGTGCATGAATTCATGCATGGGTGGGGTCCAGCCAGCCTGGCCAGGGGGAGGGGACATGGGCAGTTGGCTGGCCTGCCTGCTGGTCAAACTCCTGGTCAAGGGGACAATTTGCATATTAGCCTTTTATTATATAGGATATACACTGAGTGGCCAGATTATTATGCATTCAGAGGTCATCATAATTGGCCACTCAGTGTATAAAGGCATTTTAATTAAATTATTAAATATAAAGTTTATCTAACTGATTTTCATTTTATTTTTAATCCTTCTCTGAGGATTTTTTCCCCCCATTGCTTTTCAGAGAGAGTAGAAGGGAGAGAGGGAGGGGCAGAGAGAGAAACATGATAAACATGTGAGAGAGATACATGGACTGGTTGCCTCCTGTATGCGCCCTGACGGGGTGGGCATTGAACCTGTGACCCTTCTGTGTGTAGGCTGACACTCCAGCCACACCGGCCAGGGCATTGTTGCTGATTTTTCACATATTTTATGGCCCCAGATATCAATTGTCAAGGTTTGTGTAATTGTTGCTGGCTAAAATGTAAATGAATGAATATAATTGCAGAGATATCACTGAATTATTTTAAACTATAAAACTACACTTAATGGTTGTGCTATGGGGGTTAGATAATTTATCATCAGTTACCTATTACTGCTTAACAGCATTCCAAAACTTAGTAGCTTTAAAAAACACACATACAACAGCTTATCATTTTCCACAGTTTCATTGCTCGATTTCAGTGGTTCTTTTGCAAATTTCATCTGGACTCTCTGCATTCAGCCAGCAGGTTGGCTTGGGGCTGGGTGGGACATCTGGGCTTCTCTCTATGGTTTTTTATCTTGAGCTTATGGTATGGTGGTCTCAGAGTACCAAGAAGGCAAAGGTAGAAGTGTCAAAAGACTGGGCTCAAGAACTGACAGGACATTGCTTTCACCATATTATTTTGGTCAGAGCAAATCACAAAGCTGGCCCAGATATGAAGCATGAGGAAATAGGCTCCTAATCTTGGTGGGAAGAGCTGTAAAATATGGCCCCATTTTAAGTCTACCAAAATAATGTATTCAAAACATTCATACAGCAAGCATTAGTTAACAAGCACCTTTTAAGTTGCCCATCATTTGTTTTTATAATCCCTGTATGTTCTCTAAATTAATTTGGAAATTTATTGAAAGCTTAAAAACCTTCATTTGTTCAGAGGCATTTTCACAAACTCTGATCTTTGAGGGAAGATTGGGCCAATGATAGTCTCCCCATAGATGAAACAGAGATTGCCTTGTTTGTAAAATTAGATAGTTAGAATGTGGAAGGTGTAGTGACTTATTTATCCCACAAATAGTAGTTGAATGCTTACTGTGTGCCATGCTTTTCAGTTAAGTGCTAGCAATAACATGAACTTTGTTACAGAGCTTACAGCCTAGTGTTGGCCCACAGGAATACAGTTGTTTATAACTGCACACACACATCCTAATCCTAACATATAAAAAGCCAGGGGCCGTAATGACCAAAACGACCGGACAGACTACCGAACAGCAGGCTAGGGAGCTGAGGGAGTAGGACGAACGGTCACCATGAGGGGACCCCAACCTGGATCAGAGGTGTGGCCTGCCTTCAAACCACTGGTGGCCCCTAGCCCAGGCCGGTCAGCGCCCTAGAGGGGACCCCGCCATGATCGGGGGGTGGCTGGCCTCAAACCACTGGCGGCCCCTAGCCCCGGGAGGCCTAGCTGAGGACGCTCAAGTCTGTTCTGGACCTAGGGCCGTGCTCCCCCCACAAGTGACTCAGAAGCCTCCAGTGTCTAACTGCCAGTCTCCAGGAGGTGGGAGTGCATCCACCATCCACCAAAAAGTAGGACCATCAAACCATTCACAGTCTCAGTGTAGGCACGGGTCCATGGCTGAGGAGGTGGAGGCCAGGCCAAAACAAAACAGCAGAAACACCCTGCTCACCTCGGCGGGTGCAACTGCAGTCCACGCGGGCCTGGGCAGTGTAGAAAGCGCTACCTTCTCCCGGTCCTGTGCTGGCATTGCTGCCTCGCTCACCCTCAAGCCCCCCTGAGTCCTGACAGCGAAGAGTGTAGGGCGTCCTGCAGGAATTGTGCCATTCTGGGTGCTTTTGCCTAAAGACACCCTTTGGGATGAATTCA
The DNA here is from genome assembly GCA_026230045.1 of Corynorhinus townsendii. NCBI lineage: Eukaryota > Metazoa > Chordata > Mammalia > Chiroptera > Vespertilionidae > Corynorhinus > Corynorhinus townsendii. Next base: position 46,549,824 of record JAPDVU010000008.1, on the reverse strand, counting down.
GAGCCACATCTCACTTCCCATGATACTGGAAGAACCATGTAAAAAGAATTCGACAAAAGCTTTCCACATCTCTGTTTACTCTTTTGAATCCATAAAACGACCTTAAAGCATTTGGGCCACCTAAGAGAGAATGCACTTTCTGGCCAGAGCATGCAGGATTGTTTTGCCCAACACATTAAAGGAAGCAGAGAGCTGGCACAGTGGAAATGGCCCTGGTGCCCTATGAGGAGACTGCAGGAATGGGGTTGCAGAAATTCCACAAGCCTCTTGCCACCTTCTCCTTTGCAAACCACACCATCCAGATCCACCAGGACTGGAGGCAACTGGGAGTCGCAGTCGTGGTTTGGGACACGGTAAGCAAATCCTGGGGGACCTCTGAAAACATCTGCAATTGATTATAAGACTGGTCTTTATTTAAAAAGAAAAGAACAGCTTTGTTGAGATCAAATTCATATACTGTACATGTCACCTAAAGTGTACAATGAACTGTTTTTTTTTAAGTAAATTTAGATTGGTACAACCATCACCATGCTCAATTTTTAAATATATTCACAACCCCATCCTCTCTAAAAAAAATCTTCTACCCACTAGAATCACTTTCCTGACTATCTTCCCCCAAATAGATTGCATTTTAAGAGTGGGTAAAGGAAAGTTGAGGGAGGTTAAAATACTGCACAAAGGCTATTGTAAAATGACAAAGCCCAAAGTGAAGATCATGTTGTTTTTAAATATTTTTTTATTGATTTCAGAGAGAAAGGGAGAGGGTGAGAGAGAAACATCAATGATAAGAATCACTGATCAGCTGCCTCCGCAGGCCCCTACTGGGGATCAAGCCCACAACCTAGGCATGTGCCCATGACCAGAATCAAACCTGGGCCCCTTCAGTCCACAGGCCAGTGCTTTCTCCATTAAGCCAAACTGGCCAGGGCCATGTTTTTTTTTTTAAGTTCTGCGTGGTTGTAATGGGCCCAAATCTATACGAATAAAAAGATAATATGCTAATTAGAGTGGACATTTTCCGGACGTCCTTCCAGACAAAGCCGCAGCGGCTGCGAGGGCCAAGGCTCAGGCAGCTGTGGACAGCTGCAAAGGGCTGAGGCTCAGGCCGGCAGTAGCAGCAGCAGCGGGGTAATGGGGGCAGTGCCTTCCCCTGATCTGCCAGGTTGCCTCCCGTAGAGGCAGAGGTGTCATTAGGCAGGCAGGCAGAGGGATTAGGGGCAATCAGGCAGGCAGGCAGGTGAGTGGTTAGGAGCCAGTGGTCCCAGGTTGTGAGAGGGATGTTCCAGATTGGAGAGGGTGCAGGCTGAGCTGAGGGACTCCCCTGCCCCATGCATGGATTTCGTGCACCGGGCCTCTAGTACTTTATAAAGTTTAATGAATCCAATTATTGAACTTAAAGGAAAAGAAAACAGCATGTCAGTATTCATGAAAACCTTGTGCAGTTTTTTAAAAAATTCTGTGTTATCTAAACAGTTTGCAAAATATACTAGGAAATAATATTCAAGATTTAGCATGCCTAATTGGAAGAATTTTTGCATTTAACATATCCACTTTCATTTTTGGGAAAGTTGAAGCCTAACATAGAATTTGGTACTTATAAAATAAGTGAGAACAAATGCTTTATTAATCTTATGTAATTTTTATTTCATTCTTAACAATCATCCTGTAAGGTAAATAGTAGTGGATTGAGTTGAAAGAGACCCCTCTTGAGACAGTTCTCAGTTCCTCTACAGTAACATTTGGATCTGGTTTTTGTTTCAGACTATGGACAGACACTTTTTTTTTTCTTTTGGGACAGACACTTTTTAAGTGCTACTTAAAGTGAGAAATCCATAAAACAGGAAAATTGTACTTGCGGTGTTTATTAATAGTTATACTTGAGAGCTTACAGAGCACTTTGAATATATATTCAAGTTCTCAAAGAAACTTGGACAAGTATTGTCCCTATTTTTCAGTTGAAAAATCAAGCTTACAGAGCTTTGACCCAAATTATATTGCTAATAAGTGCCAGAGCCAGGTACTTCAATCCTTCAATCTTAAAATTGATGGTGAAAACCACTTCATTCTTAAGGTTGTTAAAGAAATATTTGCATTAGGAATAGACTCCTTTTATGTTCCAGCTTTAGCCCTTGCCAGCTTTCAGCACAGTATCTCTAAAATATGCTCATTATAGTCCATGTGAGTTCCTGGCGGGGGGGGGGGTGGGGGGGGGATGGAAGCCTGGAACTTCTGAGACCTTCCAAACTGGGTGTAGAAATGCTGCCACCTTTGTTTGGCTGCCAAAATACCACCACAAAGGACCGTACATCCAGGTCCATTTATTTCACGAGAGTGGGTGCAGCTGTCTTCTTGCCATAATCAAATGTTCCTCTGTAGCCAGCTTTTTGTGGCCAGAAAAAGCAAAGTAATTTTTAGTACAGATTAGCATAAAAATCTCCACTAGATCAGTTTCAGGAAACAATTACTAAGTTAGAAACAACAATAAGTGTGATCTGCAGGTTGGCTAAAACGGCAGTTAATTTCTAGACCTTTTTAAGTGCCCCCATTTCTCACCATGAATACTATATAAATAGAATATACTACCTGCCACTGTATTTGGTTTCATAAATTATTTAGACAGGGTGAACAACAGACTTCAAAACTAAGTAGGGGTAGTAAATCTGCTCTGTTTAATGAGTTTGAATTTACAGTAGTAGTTTAAACATCTGGAAGTTTAAAGTCTTAATTCATTCCAAATGTTGAACAAGGATATACTGCAAAGAGGATATTGTAATTGGGGGATCAAGAAAACTACCATTGACTCAACCTGAAGCCTTTCTAATTTTCTCTATTTACATTAATCATAAAACTTTAAAAGAAGGCAGAGTTATAATAAGGATGAGGTTTAAATGCTATTAATTACCACATCTAGGATGCTGCCAGATAGTGCTATTGTGTTCTTCTGTGCTTTTTTACTTGTGGATACAAAAGTAGGCTTTTAGAATTATTATTAAAACTGGACTTAGAGGAGTTAAACCTTGACTTCTAAATTGTAATTTTGATTAATGCATCTGTAATCCAAGAATCTGGTCTGCAGCCAGCATCTGGCATGAGACCAGGCATTCATGTAATGCGCACTTATTGAGTCCCTGCTGGATACTTCTTAGGTGTTTGTTTAATTTTCTTTCAGCAAAGTAGGGTTGCGGCAGCCGGAACAGTGGTCACTGCGGAGCAGTTGCCGCTAACAGAGTGCTCAGTATATGCCAGGTACTAATAAAGCACTTTACCTGGATTATCTCATTGCAACTTCTCCACCCTAAGAAAAAGGTAATATTTATCCCCATGTTTTGGTGTGTTTTTTTTTCAGGTAAAAAAATCTAAGAATTAGAAGGTCACACAGCTGGTGAAAGGTGGAGCTATGATTCTAACATGGTGTAACAAGTCTAATTTCTTGTTTCATATTTGCTTTTCATTCTGATTTCAAATATTGTATTGAACACCTGTAGTGTTCAATCAAAATTTCGCCTCAGGCACAAGGCAAGGTGTCATAGATACAAAGAAGAATGAGATGAAGCCCTAACTGGTTTGGCTCAGTAGACAGAGCGTCAGCCTGCGGATTGAAGGGTCCCAGATTCGATTCCAGTCAAGGGCATGTACCTTGGTTGCGGGCACATCCCCAGTAGTGAGTGTGTAGGAGGTAGCTGATTATGTTTTTCTCTCATCAATGTTTCTAACTCTCTATCCCTCTCCCTTCCTCTCTGTAAAAAGTCAATAAAATATATTTTATAAAAGAATGAGATGAAGTCCATGCTATGGGTGCAGAAGTAAGATTGAGCCCAGACCCTTCGTACACTGAGTCATAGCGGGGGAGCCAGACAAGAAGCTGGGATCTACTGGGAGCAGGGCTAAAGATTTGGGAATCATAATTGATCGTCTCAACCAGAGCACTTTTGAGAATATTAGGAGGCACTGTGAATAGTTAGGCCAGGACTTACGGTCACTCTAGCTAGAGGAAATGCACAGTGTGAAGGGATCATGAAGGAGAGGGTCAACTGACCAGAGGAGGTGATGCCCTAGCTACACTTAGAGTTGCAAAGTGAGACATATTCCTATTCCAGTCATCCCCCTTATATCCTTGCTGTTCACCCTTCCGACTTCAGCTTAGATGTCACATTCTCTCGGGGCTTTCCTGTCCCTGAAATCTGAGTCAAGTAGTCTTACATGTGCTCCAAGTTTGCCTGGCTCTTCCACCCGATGTAAGCCTGGTGACAACTTCTGTGGTTCTAACATGTCTCCCAGTTTGTAGCTGAAATGGTCAGTATTGAATATAGGAAATCAAAGGGTAGGCAACAGCCTTTACAGAAACCTATAAAATAGCAATATTTGCGTTCACATGTATTACCGCATTTAACTAATGAATGATAGTGGTATATAAAACTAAGACAAATTCACCACCAACATTGCCAATAAGAAGCCTAGTGGAATAGTTTTTTTTTCTTTACTGATTAAGTTATTACATATGTGTCCTTATCCCCCCATTGCCCTCCCACCCCCTCAATCATGCCTCACGCCTCTGGTGTCTGTGTCCATTAGTTATACTTACATGCATGCATTGCATACAAGTCCTTTGGTTGATCTCTACCTCTTACCCCCCCCTCCCCTACCTTCCCTCTGAGGTTTGATAGTCTGATTGATGCCTCTCTGTCTCTGGATCTGTTTTTGTTCATCAGTTTATGTTGTTCATTATATTCCATAAATGAGTGAGACCATGTGATATTTACCTTTCTCTGACTGGCTTATTTCATTTAGCATAAAGCTCTCCAGTTGCATCCATGCTGTTGCAAATGGTAAGAATTCATTTTTTACTGCAGTGTAGTATTCCATTGTGTAGATGTACCACAGTTTGTTTGTTTTTATTAATTGTCTAAAGTTTTACGTATGTCTCCTTTTTCCCTACTTGACACGCCCCCCCCCCCAGCCATTCCCACCCTGGGCAAGCCCCCACCGCCCCAGTGTCTGTGTCCATTGGTTATGCTAATATGCATGCATACAAATCCTTTGGTTGCTCTCTAACCACCACCACCCCCCACCCCCGCCATTTATCTGTGGACCTATTCTTATTCATCAAATTACGTTGATCATTATATCCCATATATGAGTAAGATCATGTGATATTTATCTTTCTCCGACTGGCTTATTTCACTTAGCATAATGCTCTCCAGTTCCATCCATGCTGTTGCAAATGGTAAAAGTTCCTTCTTTTTTATAGCAGCGTAGTATTCCATTGTGTAGATGTACCACAGTTTTTTAATCCACTCATCTGCTGATGGGCCCTTAGGCTGTTTCCAAATCTTAGCTATGGTGAATTGTGCTGCTATGAACATAGGGGTGCATATATCCTTTCTGATGGATGTTTCTAGTTTCTTAGGATATATTCCCAGAAGTGGGATCATTGGGTCAAATGGGAGTTTTTAGTTTTTTGAGGAAACCCCATACTGTTCTCCACAGTGGCTGTACCAGTCTGCATTACCACCAGCAGTGCATGAGGGTTCCTTTTTCTCCACATCCTCGCCAGCACTTGTCATTTGTTGATTTGTTGATGATAGCCATTTTGACAAATGTGAGATGGTACCGCATTGCTGTTTTGATTTGCATCTTTTGAAGCTGCTGAGAAACTGACACCTTTGAAAATGGTTTGTACTGTGGTATTTTGTGATCCCATATGTTTTTAAGTTAGTCTCCCACTTCCTTTTCAATGAAATGTGGCTTATCTTAGAATTCGAAATATATCCATATAATGTGATTCATTTCCCCCCAAAAAACACCTGTTGATACATTACAACATTCAGTATATTAAGGTTTTCAAGACATCTTAAGATGTAATACTTCTTTCTCAAGCCAGTATTACATATATGAAACTGTAAAATCTGCATGGTTGCAGGTTTAGAGCAGTGAAGTTATACAGTGAGCCCTCATTGTAGAGGACTAGACGGGACAGCTTGCTCAGGATCACACCTCTCGGTGGTGGCAGGGGCCAAGGGAGGACAGAAGTGTCCCACCAGTGCTCTGTCATACTTTACAGATTCAACCGAAGATGGAAAGCCGGAAAGAATTTCTTGGCAAGTGAGCTGTGTTCACCCTTAAAACTTACTAATGCAAACGGTAATCCCATAAGTATATCAGCTTTATAAGAGAGAGATTTATTAAACAGGCCAGGGTCTGGGGTTAGTTCTTGGCACCTTTCTGTTTTGAGTTACTATAACATTTTGGTTTTAAAAATATTTGGTATTGCTTACATCTTATTTGGTGAATGCCTAGTCTTGGTATCATTATTTTTCTTAGGAAGAGTACATGTGGTTAGGTTGTGGATTTGTAAAGCCATTTTCCTAAAAAATGAGATGTTGAAAGCTTTCCATATAATTGCATCTTGTGGGATTTAGACATCCTTTTATTAATAGCAAATACTGTATATTGAGCACTTACTATGTATCAAGCATCATACTAGGTACTTTGTAGGAATCATTTTATTTAGACTCACAGTAAGCTGATGCAGTAGGTGTGGCTATCCTCATTTTATAAATTGGAAAGGGATTTGTCTGAGGCCATTCAGTGATGGAGTGTGATTCAAAACCCTGACCAACTGATTCTGGGAAACCAGGCTGCTCCTCAGAGTGGAAATACCCACCTTTTAAACAATGTGTATGAAGAAACTTATACTAATGTTTGTCTCTAGGTGGTGGGAGTGTGAGAGGTTATACATTTTCCTTTTGTTTTCCAAAATTTCTATAATGTATATTATTCCCATCTTAGAAAGGGTTAAATAACATCCTGAGATAGAAAATTCAAGATTAGTTACATGAAAACATTTTTCTTACAGAATTTTTGTTTCCTCTTTTCAGTTTCATTTTAATACACTATGCCAGGTATCATTCCCTGTGTTTTGGCTACACTGACCCTGGTAGCAAGTTCTTAGGCTGCTAATTCGTCAAGCCCAGTTCAAGGGTCTATCACCAGTGTTCCCCCATCGCTTGCCCCAGTTACTTACCACCTCTGCTGTTACCAACCTAGTTCAAACCACTATCATATCTCACTTTATCTTTCCCTCCAAGCTATTTTCCACCTAACAGGTAGGGTGATCATGGACCTTCTCTTCTCAGACCCTTCCAGTAATCTCAGATCAGAATTCAAGTTCCAACCATGATTCTAATAAGGTCCTACGGGATCTGGTCCATGCCAACCTCTGGCCTCATCTGCTAACTGGAGTCTTGCTCACTCTGACCAGTTATTATGGTCTTTTAGTTTCTTCCACTCACCAGGCTCATCCAGAGAACCCTGGTCAAGACCTTTACACTTGCTGTGCCTTGCAAGCTGTTAATCCAGGTAGCTCCCAGCTCATTTTTTGTATCATTGAGATAATTTGCTTAAGTATCCACAGAGAAGCTAGCCTTTCAAACTAGCCTTTTACTACCTTTACTAGAAGTGACTTGTCTTTCCGCACTAGTCCACAAGTTTAGCAAGGGCTGGGACCTTGTCCTGTTCACTGAAGTTGTATCCCACTGCCTTTAGCAGTGCCTGGCATGTAGTAGGTACTTTATCTTTGTTGAACGAGTGGACAAATGATGTGTTCTAGGGTAATGGGAAATTCAAAGTGACTGGACAATTGAGGAGCGGGGAAAGCAACAGGAAATGAGGATAGAAAGGTATGTAGGGGCCAACCCATGAACACCCTCAGAATTCCTGCTCAGGAGTTGGCATCCCCTTGGCTGGGGGACGCTCCGGGAGGTGCTAAGCCTAGACCTCGTGCCTGTGTGAACTGCCAGAGGAGCAGCGTTCTTTACAGGGGACATGTGGGAGGCAAAGTCCAGCTAAAGTTTCTGGGCATATTTACAAAATGAGAACATGGTTGAGCTAAGCAGCAAAACCCACAGTGGTCACTGTTCATTATAATTAATAACACCTGTGATTTGTGTGGTCTGTCTTCCAAAGTGTTCCCAGTCTTGAGGCATGATCTCTTTGGTCCCCCCAGGTCCTGCCGCAATAACAACCTTGGCATGTGACTCACCACCCTCCCCTGCCCTATAATACCCTTCTTTTTATCACCACCTTACCTCCTCCTTTCCATGTCAAGTAATTTCTGCCTTGTTTTCCTTTCTTCCTTCCTTTCTCAAACCACAACCCATATAATTTTCATTACCCTCTTTAGAACCTGCCGGTGTCTCAGCTCCAGCCTTTTTATAGAGCAGGGAGCAGACCTGACATGAGGAGGCAGGGATGTGCAACTCCTTTCTCAGCTTTGCAGCCTCCCTGGAAAAGGGATGACAGAACAGAACACAAAGGTGGCTGCTGGTGCTGGTGATATCAGTGCTCATTTGAGGGTAAAGTCCCTGCCCATAGCATGAGATTTATCAGTGCGCTTACATGATAGAATTAAGATACTTATTTCTGCTATGCTTCGTATAATAATGCTTATACTTGGGAAGGAATTTAATATTTATTGAGTGCCTTCTGTGTGCCAGGCCCTGAGTGAGATGCTTATGTGTATAATCTCACTTAAGCTTTGCGTTTTAATGAGGTTGATGTATTATTTCCGTGAGAGAACTGAGTTTCTGAGAGAGTACTTGTATTTGTCAGAGCCCGTGTCTGTGCACTACACTGCACAGCCCGTCCCACCCTCACCACAACACCAAAGGTCTTCACAGACGTTACGTCACTTCATCTTCACAACAAGCTGTGAGCTTGGTGGTGTCTGTCCCCCACTGACTTAACAAAAAGGAGCACCACTGGAATGCACTTCATTCCTCCAGGGCGTGGCGCTGTGATTCGGTGCTCGCAGTGGGGTCCTGTGCATGTTACGTGCTAGATGAAGGATTGGAGTCCAGCTTTAGAGCATTGGAGGGCTACCTGGGAGGGGCCAGACCACAACCCCAGTGATGTCAGTGAGAGCAGGGACATGGGTGCTCTCTCTCTCTCTCTCTCTCTCTCTCTCTCTCTCTCTCGAAGAAGAAGAAGAAGAAGAAGAAGAAGAAGAAGAAGAGGCTGCCATCTCTTTCCTGCTGATGCGAGTGGAGGCAGGCCTGGCAGACCTGGAAGCATCCAAGAGAAGAGGCGGGGTTGGGCAGACCAGCAGTAGGAGCAGGAGAAGAGCAGAGGCTAGGCGTGAGGAGGCCCCATCTGAGCGCTGCCGGTGGGAGCCGTGGGGCCTCAGGTGAACCACTTCACCTCTCAGCACAGATGTCAGTGTTCATTGTGCAGCCGTGGGCAACCCGCAGACAGCGTGGAATACCACTTTCTCCAAGGTTATGATACGTCCCAGAACAAGCACGAAGTCCTGATGTGAAGCACCCGGAGACTCGCTTCTCTTTCCTGTCCTTGACAAGAAGGTTGGGCACGTTGTTGCCTCTCTCTGGGCCGCAGGCTTCTCATCTGTACAGCAAGGATGCTAACATCTCCCACCACTAAGGAGAGGAGGTTTAGCCGGCTTTATACTCTGTCATGCCAATAAGATGCTCTGGTAGAAAAAGCTTCTAGATAAAATTAGAAAAGGATGAGCTTCATGCCCAAGGACCTGGAAAGGCTTCTTGGAGGAATAGTAGGAGCTGGGTCAGGAAGGCTGGTTAGGGGTCAGCACTGGGGAAGGAGGCAGAATGTAGGTGGACAGCTGGGCAGAGGACCGGGCATCCTTCCAGAACAGGGAGGGCTACTGCTCTTCCCTTCCCATGGATTCCATCAGCAACTCCCACATTCAGAGCTCCAGCCCTCACTTCGCAATTCTAAGAGGCTAATATGAGACACACTTTTAATTAAATAGCAGCTTTCAGGGGAATATAAAAAACATTTACACTATCAGCATACAATGGTTTGGAGTTGCAGCTCAATTTCACAATCATTCAATTGCATGCAGAGAGAAAGTGTATCTTATAGTTGAGAAAATACAGAATATGTCACTTCAGAATGAATACTACCAAAAGCAAGTTCATGATGGGGATCTTGAGACCCATGTTCCTGTTCCTGTCCTGCTATGTAGAGCTTTGTTATTCTGGGCAAGTCACTTGACTCCCCTAAGCATCAATTTACTTTTTAAATCGTCTATAAATTGCCTGAACATAGGAGGTGAGCAGTTAAGGTTGTTTGAATCTGAATATTGATTCATTTAAGAAAGAGGTCTCAGAATATATCTTGTCAAAATTAGACATTGCCATAGTTTTTTAAAAAAAACTACGTTGTCATTTTAGGTCATATAACACAGAGCAGTGGTTCTCTACCAGGGGCAACTTTAATGCCCACATGACGTTTGGAGGCCTTTTTGGTTGTTACGACTGTTGTGGTTTTTTTTTTTTGGGGGGGGGGAGTTACTGGCATTTAGTGTGCAGGGGCTAGGGATTCTGCTAAACCTCCTGCAATGCATGGGACAGCCCCCCAGAACAAAGGATTTTCTGGCCCCAACATGTCCATAGCTCGAGGTTAAGAAACCCTGACATAGAAATTAAGAGCACTGATTGTAGAGCCCAACTATCTGGATTTGAACCCTAGCCAAGGATCCTTGGATCAATTACTTGACCTCTGTCATCTGGGACAGGAATAGTAAAGTTTCTGCCACATAGGGTGGTTGTGAGGACTACTAGAACTTAATGTAGGCAGAGCATTTCAAACGGAGACTGGCTTTCGGGAGGCACGCAGGAAGTGTCAGATTTTAAGTAATTGAATAAGCACTAGACTTTGTGAAAATACCTGGTGACCAGGAACTCAGATAAATTACTTAACTCCTTGTGCCTCAGTTTCTCCATCTGTTAAAAAAATGTTGAGATCCAATAAAAGCAAGGATTTGAGAGCACAATGGAAACAGTGGAAAATCTTACCAACACACTTGTATTATTATTATTGCCTCAAACTCTAGTAAGAGAATGTTGTGGGTGAAGCAATAAACTCTCCCGGGCCAGGCTGTAACTCAGTAGCAGGGACAGCCAGAGAGAGCTGGTGCTCGGAGCAGCTCAGTGCAGGCCCAGCCGAGATTGCGCCTTAAGTACATCCTCAGCTGTGAGTCCAGGAAGTTGCCTTTATTGCACTGCTATGTGCAAACTGTGCCCCAGCCTCACATACCACTTCCCCCAGAGGAACGTTTGGCGAGGCAGCCTCTAAACTCAGGGAAGAACCACAGCTTAGATGGAAAGAGTGCCCTGCTCTACCCCGTCCTCTCTGGCCAGAGCTCTCAGATGAAAAAACTGAATTGCTGGTCTAGACTCCAAGGCCTGCTGGAGCCCTAGCTTTAACCACACAGGACTGAGTGATGATGATGATGATCTTTAGCAATTATATTGGGGGAAGCTGTCAAGCAATTGACATAAATAAGCTCATGTAATTCTCAGAACAACCTTATGAAACATTGAGTATCGATCGTGTCCATATTGCCAATGAGATCACCAAAGCTCAGAGATGTTAGGTAACTTGCCCAAAAATGCACAGAGCCAGATCCACATCACTTGGCCAGCACCCTGCAGGACCGCAAGCCAGAATGTGCAGGGCCTGGCAAACGCTAGGCAGTTAATATTTGCTCATTGGGTTTAATGAGTGAGTGCAAAGTAGCCTGCCCCTCCTCCAGCTCTGTCTACCACTGCCTATCACCACTTCATCCCTTCTCCTCCCCTGGGCTCCCAGGGCCTGCTCACTCTTGCCAAGGACTCAGCGCCCTCTTAGCAGCCAAACTGTTTTTTAAGGGATCTTCAGTGACAGCTGCAGAGACTAGCCTTTCCATCTGGTAAGCCTGCTCTGCCAAGCCCTGAGGGGGGCCTGGGGACACAGAGCTGAGTCATCCCCAGCACCTGACCTGGGGCAGGACCACATCTGTGGGGAGAGAAGGGCTGGAGGGGAAACTGACTAGAAAACCAGCTAGTTACACACAGTAACAAAAAGCAACCTTTGAAGGGGATAGGCTCAGGGAAGCCAGCCCTGGGGGTGAGGCTGCTTTTGAAATTTGCATACTGTGTTTGGGATAAACTGGGCCACAACTTCTTTTTCCAATCCATCCTAATTTATCCTTCATTCAGTGTCCTGACACCACACAATAGAAAACTAAGGAATAGTCTTTCTCTAACAACTCAGAATCAGCACTGGGGGCAATGAATTGAGAAACTACAGCTCAGTATCTACTGACTGTGTGCTGGGTACTTTCATCTACTTTATTTCACTTAATACTATTAAGTAGCCATAAGGGTTCATACCCATTATAAAGTTAGGGAAAATGTCACTTAAAGAGGTTAGGCAATTTGCTGAAGGTTCCAGAGGAAATTGCTTATAAGGATAAACAGGTCAATTGGCTGCTTTCCATTTTGGATCCCTGTGCAGGTCCACCTTCGTACAGCCCCTGAGAAGAGGGCCAGGTTTGCTGGCGAGTCCAGTTGGGGAGTGAGGACAGTCCAGTTTCTGTAGACCCCCATAGGTTTTTTGATTAAAACAGTTCAGGGGGTGCCCACTTCCCCTGGAGTGCCCATGGGGGCAGTTTAGAGGGCCAAGATGCATAATGTGGCAAGAAACCCCCAGATCAAACTCAGAAGTGGACTTTTTTGGGGGATGGGGCTTCGGACAGGGATGAGAGCCCCAGGGAGAGGCTAGGAGGAAGGACCTCCCCCCTGTCCCTGGGACTGACCTACAGTGGGCCAACAAGCTGCTCTGGGACCTGCAGTCAGACCTAGAGCTGAAGTTCTGCCAGCATCACCCACGATGACCAGAACAGTGGACACAGCCATACAAGCTCCTGCATCGCACACTCACTAACCCAATCACAACCACCCCCATTCATCAGATCCTCCACCCTACTATCCCTCCATCCCTTCCTGCTTGCGCCCTCGGTCATTCCTCTGTTGCATTCTGGAATTTCTTCTTTCTTTCAGCAGTGTCTTGGGACACTTGTCAGGCATCTTTAGAATGTTGCCAGGATCTAAGAAGCCTTCTTCATGGTGCAGAAAGCATAGGACCCAAGCCTTGACAGAACGCTAGGACCTGGCTAGACAGAACTGGGTTAAAACCAAGTCCAATCTAGATGGGAGGAATGGTGTGAGCAAAGGCAGAGGGAGAAGTGTGAGCAATAATTTGTCATCCAATTTGGCAGAACAGTGTCTCCCAACAGTATTTGACCACAGAGCATCTCACGAAGTCATTGACCTGAGGAATGCACCTCAGGAAGTGCCGCGGTGTTTTGTGTGTGTGTGTGTAGAAACTAGTGAGGGTGAAGGCATTTGCACTTAGAGGTGGCGATTTCAAAAAATGAGCCCCCAGAGGTGTTCTTTCGGCACATGGTCCCCCCAGCATGAGAAGCTCCATGTACAGTCTTCCTCGGGATTCACGACACACAGCAGCATATTAAAGTCCCCAAATCCTGCAGCAAAGGCACTTCAACTTGGCTTAACCCTGCACAGATCAAACTTATTTTACACAAATCCTTTTGTTTCAGGGAACATCTTTACTAGTATTTGGGGAACCAGGGGATTACTTTGTTTAAGTTAGTATGTGCTTATGGTATGAATACCTTTCAAACAGGGCAATGGGTTATGCTTAGAAAAGTTTTCCTCTCACCCTGGGCTCCCTTCCCCAAGATGTCTGTGTGTACTTTCTTTTCAAAATGCAGATGTGTGGAGAGCAGCTACAGTGTTTGGACAGGTTTAAGCCTCGGACTAATGAGAGGGCACAGTCCTCTCATTGCCATGTGCAAGTCCCAGCTTGGAGGGCAGAGCCCTCCCAGCACAATGATAGCCAAAGGCTATAGTTGTAAGCTTGAACTTATGGTCCCAAACACGTGGCCCCACATGTCTGAGTGATGTGGGCTTGATAGAGTTCAAGTGCATGTAATTGAGTAGGATCGAAACCCATGAGAACGTTGTAACCACACCCTTACTTTGCCTCGTGGAATCTGGCTATAAAATAGATACGGCTTACAGTCTATGGCACTGTCTCTCTCTATCAGAGAGGACAGCGTCCCACCCAGACCCAACTTTTATTCTCTTGTCTGTCTTTTCTCAATCCTTCACTGCCCCCTCTCAGGCTCATCGAACCTGGCTAGGCTGTCTCGGCACACAGATGGAAGCAACTGATAAGCACATCTCTTATGCAGGCGTATCTCATCCTATGTATCCAGTGATGGGCATTGAGATGGTTTCTTGTCTTTTGTTCTTCTACATCAGAGACTGGCACACTGTGGCCTGCTGGCTAAATCCAGCCCACTACCTGTTTTCATAGCAATGAGGTTGTATGGTCCTCAGGCTTAAAATCATTACTATCTGGACCTTGATAGCTCTAAACAATGCTGCAATGAATATCCTTACCCATTATTGCAAGCATGTGCAAGGAGATCTCTCATAAATATTATCCTATTTGATCTAAGCCAATCTGAGGGGCATAGTTCAAAAAGTGTGTCTCACTGTTATTTTAGTTGATCTTTCTTTTGTTTTGAGTTCGATTGACATCTTTTCACAGGTATGAAAATGTTTATTTTCTCCTTTTTGTAAATTTCTTTCCAATTGGCTAAAGAATATGAACAAAGGTATTTTTATTGCTTTATAAAAGTACTAGAAAAGCAGTCATATTTTTGGGCAAAAAATTTTTTTAAATTTAAAGTTATCAAGACTGCATTATAAAATTTACAAAAACCTCCATTAATCAAAAAAAAGGGGGGGATAGTAGGGTATTATCATGTAAGGACAAATATCCTATAAGTAAATTACATCTAGAAAATTTTTACTTTACAAAATTAATTTTCATTTGTAATGCTAATAGCAAGACGGCCATGAAAAACACACATGGTGTCTAAATAAGACAAAGGAAAATAGTTTGGGCAAAAATAAAAAGGATCCCAAATCAATTATATAGAAAAGATTCCTTTATTAACTTGTGGTCGAGAATATGTTTGTATATTTTCAGAAAACAACTCCAAGACCATGTGGATTCCTGCAACAGAGAGAAATTGACAGGTTTGCTCCAACCACGAAGACAAGAGGAAAAACAGTCCAGAAATGGAAGACGCTGACAACGCCTTGCCACACGAGCAGTCAGCAGCTGTGCACCGCTGCAGGTTGCCTAGGACCAAACCAGAGAGGGTCGGACCTGCATTGCCACCATGTGTCCACCATCCAGATATCATTGCTGACATGTACATATAAGGAACTGTTAGACATTGAAATTGGGACTCAAACATTTTTTTTTTGTTTTGTTATTATATGTTTATTTCTAGTCTGCAGAGGCAAAATTTTTTAAAGGAAAGAAATGGTGGGAAAAAGATACAGAGGCAAAGAAGCATTGAACAGACTGTCAAACTACATCGGGAAGACAGGGGAGGTTGGGCGAGGGGGGCTGTAAGAGACCAACCGAAGGACTTGTACGCATGCATATAAGCATAACCAATGGATACAAGACACTGGGGAGGGGGGCGGGCAGGTGAAGGCATGTACTGGGGGGTAGGGGAGGCCGGGGGGAGGTCAATGAGAGAAAAAAAAAGGAGACATATGTACTACTATTTGTAATACTTAAAACAATAAAAAAAATAGACAAGAAGTTCTCAACCTCAACAGTAAAAATAAATAAATAAATAAAAGTACTAGAGGCATGGTGCACAAAATTTGTGCATGGGAGAGGTGTGTCCCTCAGCTCAGCCTGCACCCTCTCCAATCTGGCTCCCAACTGCTTGTCTGCTTGCCTTCCTGATTGCCCCTAACCACTTCTGCCTGCCAGCTTGATCACCCCCTAACCACTCCTCTGCCAGCCTGATCACCCCCTAACCACTCCCCTGCCAGCCTGATTGATGCCTAACTGCTCCTCTGCCAGCCTGGTCACCCCTAATTGCCCTCCCCTGCAGGCCTGGTCGCCCCTAACTGCCCTCCCCTGCAGGCCTGGTCGTCCCTAACTGCCCTTCCCTGCAGGCCTTGGTCCCCCCACAACTGCCCTTCCCTGCAGGCCTGGTCCCTCCCAACTACTCTCCCCTCCTGGCCTGATTGCCCACAACTGCCCTCCCTTACTGGGAAGCAGCTACTGAGCTCCAGGGCCCCATCACTTCCAGCAAACTCTGGAGGAACCTGGTCCCTCCCAACTGCCCTCCCTTGCTGGCCATCTTGTGTCCACATGGGGGCAGCCATCTTGCATGTTGGAGTGATGGTCAGTTTGTATATTACACTTTTATTAGATAGGATTAAGATAATTAGCATCTTGTCTGCCTTGTGTATGTGTTCCCTCTACCTGCCATTTGTCTGGTTTTGTTTGCTGTTTTCTTTTCATGCAGAAATGCTCACTTCTCAGTGAAGTGAAGGTGGGCTCAGGTATTGATAGAACAGAGGGTCAGGGGACCCAGGGAAGTTCTTGTTTTTGGAGCCCCTACCTTGTTCCGGGCCCTGGGCAGGCACTGGGAATCCAGTGGTGAATGAGATAGGCAGAGACTTTGCCATGGTAGCAGTGATGGGCGAGTGGAGCAGTGGTCAGTGAGAATGTCATGGGGCCACCTCCCTGCAGCTGGACTAGAGGAATGGGAGGGACTACCCAGGGATCCAGGCTGCAGGGGGAGAGTCCTGAGCAGTGACTCATACTAGGCAAGACCTCAGGGAGATGGAGGCTTCAGAGTTCAGATTCTTGGAGCCCAAGCTATCCTGAGTGGTGCTGAGGCACCTGGCACAGGCATGCCTGGAGATGGCAGGACAAGAACACAGTCCAAGGAGTCTCCTTTAGCCCCTGAGTAGACACAAAGCTGTTCTACGTGGGCCTTCCCAAGGCAGGAATTTCTTCTGGTTAAATGATTCTCAGGGGTGAAGACGTCAGGCCGACGGAGACCTGAGTTCTGAGTGACTAGGGCTGGCAGGTGGCAGGGAAGTGCGGCTCCAGCTGCAGGCAAGGATGGGAAGACAACACTGACCTCTCCCTGCTCTTCAACAGCCCTGGCCCTCTTCACACCTTCCCAGAGAATCAAAGGGACAGAGGTTTAAAGATGGGGTGGCCCCTGGGAGGGAAGAAGTGGGCTGAGGTGAGAAGTGGCTGGAAAGGGGCTGAGACCAGACCCTTGATCTTGAATGTCAGGCTAAGGTGGTCAGAGATTGCTGGAGGTGATGGGGCCCTGGAGCTCAGTAGCTGCTTCCCAGATGGCAGCCCCACCCCAGAGCTCTGTGTAGGCAATGGCAAGGATGAGAGGGGACCGGTGCTGGTGCTGAGAGCCAAGAGCCCACAAAGGTTTCGCTGTACTTGGCCAAGCCTCCACCGGGTCTGCTTGTTTGCTTGGAGGGAAGGATCTGATTTAGAAAGGTGGCTGCCTGGGGCTCAGGGCCAAGGCGGCTGACTGCCAGCCCAGCCAGCACCCCACTCCAAGCTTCCCATCACAGGGCCTCTTCATTCTTCAGTTTGACCCAAATAAGATTCCACAGTCTTGAATTGAAGACTTACTAAGCACCAGGGGCCAGTTCTCACCTGAGGATCAGCAGGAACCACAGGACTGGCCCAGTGGACACTTCGTGGAGAAAGAAATGCATGGAAGTTGCCCTTCACTGAGCCTCTCCTATCTGCCACGCACTGAGCATTTATAGGCTTCACATTTGATCCTCCCAGCAAGGTCGGCATTATCATCTCCATTTTACAGATGAGAAAAGGGAGTCCTAAAAGGCTAAGTGAATTGCCCAGAGTCAGCGAGGGAGTCAGTGGTAGGGCCAGAATTCTAACTCAGGTCAGCCTGCCTGCAAATCTGACTTCTACTTAACTCCTACACTGCTTTTGTGCAGGAAATGACCTATGTCTTACGTGTGTCTGACAGAGTGAGGGTTCCCTTAAGTGTTGACCTTATCATGCACTTTATGTGCTAGAGCTTGTGACCCTCACAGCAACCCTTGAGGGTCAGTAATGTTCCTCTCACTTTAATAATACAAGCCCAGAGAAGCTGAACAATTTGCCTAAGGTCACACAGCTTACAGCAGGGTAGAGTGGGTCAGGGGAAATTCAGAGGAAGGGGGTGGGGTGGAGGGACCTAGCCCAAGGAATGACGGGAATTTTCAGAAAGCGTGGGGTGCTGGACTGAAGACTGGGAACAGCCCTGGGATCCACAGACTTAAGGGCTGAGTAGGTGGTTACAGACTGTTCAGGCCTGACCTTCCAATGGCCCCTCACCCATCTGAAGAGCAGCTCTCAAAGGCTGAGCTCAGGCCTGCCTTGCCAGGTGTGTTCCTTGTGTGACCTTCAGCAAGAAAAGGCCTTTGCTGGGCCGATTTTCTCTCTGTTAGGCAAGGGCAGCTGGACTAGGTCTTTGATTTTCTTTTCTAAGCAGTGGCACCTTTGTTTGAAATAATTTCAAGCGGAACTTTCACCCATTCAACAAATATTGATTGAGACCTTCCAGGTGTCTGCAACATATGGTTGACTAGATTTTTCTCCCTGCTTCGAGGCACTCTGACATGTGGTAGAGAAATTAAAGGTCCCTAAGCCTCTGCTCAGGGAGGAATTGGCCACCTGGGATCTACTTCCTCATCTGGAGCCCCCACCCCACCCCATTCCCGCCACACAGCCCGCCTGAGAGGCTCAGCGTCTGTGCTGACACGAGCCTTAGAGATACTCATGATGGGCCATTTCACAGATTAGTTGACAAAGTCCCAAAGAGTAGACCAAGGCCACGGTTCCCAGAGCAGCCTCTTATGGAGTCATTGGTCAAAGAGGGTTTGTGGGCTCCATGGAGACTGGCCTATGTCTATGAGGAGAGAGAAGCAGGGAGGAGGGTGATGTGAGCACAGCCCTCCAGGCGGGGAAAAAAAGCCCCATACAGAGGCCAATCCCCACCCCTTTCCACTCCTGCCTGGCAGAACCTTCCAAACAACCTCCCCTCTTCTACCCGCCCCAGCATCCTCTGCCCAGAGCCAGGGTGTCAGCCTGGGTTTGGTGACAGCAGCCTTGAAGGAGGTGTTAGGTGGCTGAAGCCCTCCATTGTAGAAGCTCTGGCATCTTCCATGAGCCCAGCCTTGCCAAGTTGTCCTCCTGCCAAGCTGTAGAGCGGCTGGCTCCTGAGGGGGACCCTCTCCAGGCAGGTAACCTGATCCTCTGCAGCCCAGCACCAGCCCAGCTCTGGCCACCGGAGCTGGGGCCCTAAAGAGTTTATGATAACATGGCAGGACCTGTGAGCAGCATTCAGGGTCAGAAGGGATGGCCACCCGGAGCTCCAGAGCCAGGATGGGTGGGGAGACTCCATGGCTGACAGGCCAGAGACCCAGGTTCTAGCCCCAACTCTTCACTAACTTGCGTGGTGACTTTGGGTCAGTCCCCTCCTCTCTTTGGCCCTCAGTTTCACATAAAGGAGTCTGGCAGAGAGGTGGTTCCCAAAAGCTTGTGGACGGACTGGCTGGCCAGGGTCTCTGACAAGTCTCCTTGGTCTGAAGCATCTCTTTCAGGTAAAGATTTGACTACTCTGTGCTGGTTGACCAGGGTGCCAGCTCTGGGTCCCACCACCTGGCCTCCTGCCCTTTAAGAGCAGGGCTGTTGTCTGCTGTCTTCGGCCTCTCTTAGCCCTCACAGAACATTCCAAACTCAGCGAATCTGCCTTGTGTGTGGCTTCCATTTCCTTGAGATAACCAAGTGAAATGGGTTTTTCCTCAACAACTGTGATCAGGCCAGATATACAATTCCATTTCACATCTGAATCCCTAAACTGACAAAACCGATGTGTGAGTAATTGTAAAATAAAGTTTTGATTTCTCTCCTGGAATTTTTTTTTTTTACTATCAGATATGTAAAATACACTGTTGTAAATTCACGGCCCTTTTTTAGAAGGACAGACTGTCCTTCATTGAGATTAGGCCTTTCCCATTTTATAGCATTAAAAAGTCTTTTATAAAGATGAAATGGTGGTGCACAGCCAGTGTGGCTCAGTAGTTGAGTGTCAACCCATGAACCAGGAGGTCATGGTTTGATTCCCCATGAGGGCACATACCCGGGTTGAGGGCTTGATCCGCAGTAGGGGGCTTGCAGGAGGCAGCTGATCGATGATTCTCTCTCATCACTTTGCTCTCCCTCTCGTTCCTCTCTGAAATCAATAAGAAATATTTGAAAGAAAAAGAAAGATGAAATGGTGGTGTACACAGAAGTTCTCAGTTCTTACGAAGTGTAGCACATACACAGAATAGTCAAGCTGACACGTGTCCAGCTTGATGCGTTTCCCCTGAGTGGACACTGTGTAACCACCCCCCAGGTCAAGGAATAGGACCTCGTGATGGTTGTTTTTTTTAATGTTCTTTCCTGAGCAAAATGAAAAGTTGGCAACTTTTTGTCTGTCGGCCCTCTTTATTTAAAATTCACCCTGTAGTCCTAGCTCAGTGGTTGGCAAACTGCGGCTCGTGAGCCACATGTGGCTCTTTGGCCCCTTGAGTGTGACTCTTCCACAAAATACCACAGCCTGGGCGAGTCTGTTTTGAAGAAGTGGCGTTAGAAGAAGTTTAAGTTAAAAAAATTTGGCTCTCAAAAGAAATTTCAATCATTGTACTGTTGATATTTGGCTCTGTTGACTAATGAGTTTGCCGACCACTGCCCTAGCTGGTTTGGCTTAGTGGATAGAGTGTCGGCCTGCAGAATGAAGGGTCCCAGTTTCTATTCCGGTCAAGGGCACATGCAGGCTCAATCCCCAGTGTGGGGCGTGCAGGAGGCAGCTGATCAATGGTTCTCTCTCATCATTGGTGTTTCTATCTCTCTCTACCTCTCCTTTCCTCTCTGAAATCAATAAAAAAATATTAAAAAATAAAATAAAATCCACCCTATAAAACTTAAAGAGTATGACCTTCAGACCACATGAGCTAATGACCCACAGAAGTATGAGCATACTGTGGTTCCACAGAGCCCTTGGAACTGGTGTCTTCGATGATACACCAACCAGAAGGAAGCAGGCCTGTCCACCCACCTAATCCCATGGAATTGGGAGAAACTGGCCAAATGTCCTTCCAGATGCTGGGTTCAGCCCAGCACCACTGGCCACTGGGAGCCAGGGCCAAGGGAACGTGAAGAGGAGTGAATTTGGGAAAGTGATGGGGGGAGGAGTATGGATCATTGCTCTCACCCAGCCCCCTCTCCAGCTGCTTTTCATTAGCCATTACTCCTCCCTCCACCCACGCACCCTCCTGGTCACCTAAGAATCCTTGCGTGCTCTTTTGTGTACCATCATCGCCACCCCTCTGCCCCTCCCCCCCGACACCCCACTCAATTTCCAGGTCATGCCTCCCAGACCAGGGGATCACTCTCTACTTTTCTTCTCTTTATTGGTAGACTAGAGGCCTGATGCACAAAGATTTGTGCAAGAATAGGCCTTCCTTCCCCTGACTGCCGGCACTGCCCTCACTCTGGCCCATAGCCGCCTTCCACCTCTTGCCTTGTCACGTCAATTTGCATATTCCCTCCTTATTGGCTGTGGGCATCTCCACCTTTGTCATGGAGTTGCGGTCAATTTGCATATTCTGTCTTTATTAGATAGGATGAAGAAATCCTGGCACCTTTCTGAAGGGTTAAGAAATTTGTTCAAAATCACTCAGTAGGCTGGGAGCCCAGTTGCCACATCCACTCCATCAAGGCAATGCACATTTATTAAGGACTTGCTTTCTACCAAAAACATAGGTGAGGGTGATTCTAAGGAGGAAGGTCCTTTCTGTTCATGTGCCCAGCCCTCACTAGGTAGTGACCATTAATACATTCAGCAAATATGGATTGAGCAGTTTTTCTGGGTCCCTTGGTTAAAGTCGCTGTCCTTGGGGAGCTCACGGCCTGGTAGGAGAGATGAGGTTAGAGATCTGCAGTTGAAGTTAGACAGTGATCACAGTCATGAAGAGTGGGATAAAGGGGAGGGGGAAGGAAGCATCCCATGAGGTTCCAAAAACCACGGGAGCTTCTGGAACGCTTGGCATTTGAATTTGCCCTCAAAAGATGAATTGCATCCCATTGATTCAACTTAGCTCCCCAGACTCCCTCAGAATGTTCCTCTCCTGCTAGCATTTTAGAGTTGGTCAGAGTTAGGCTGAGCCTTTTGCTAAAAACGACTGTCCTTCTGCCACCGGTGGCCTTGGCTGAGAGGCTCATTGTTACTTAATTTTAAAAAAACATCCCACAACTTTAGTTGTACATGCACAGTTTTAAAAGTCTGCAAGGTTGTAATGGAAAGCAGCAGACCCCACCCCTCAACACACACACACACACACACACACACACACACACACACACACACACACAACTGTTGGCAGTGAAACAGCACCAGGTGTTAGACCCGTGGAGTCAGACTGGACCTTGGCTCAGCAACTTCGGTACTTGAGTTCTGGCTAAGAAAGAATTCAGAGCCAAGACTCAAACTACAAGAGAAAGTTTATTTAGAAAGTCACAGAAGTAGAAGTGAGCTGTAAAAGAAATGGGCTCAGGAAACGAGTTACAGAGGCAAAGGAAGGGCCCTTGGAGCTTGGGAGCCTGGGGGAAGTGGGCAGGGAAAGACAGAACTCAGGTCTGTCTCCACCACCCAGCCCCTCTGACATCATCTCTAACTCTGAGGAGCGCCAAAGGAGGAGCTCACGTTCTGGTGAGTACAATCCTACATGTACGGCTCAGTCAGCCCCAGGCACAGGAGAGGAGCACCAAATAGGGGTACAGGAGCTGAGTGGTGCACAGTCTGGAGGAAGGAGGGCTTCATCCCAAGTGACCGATCAGGGCAGGCTTTACAGAGGAGGTGGCACCTGAGCTCATCGCCACTTCAGGCCGGCTCCTCTCCTTGCCCAGAGGATTGGCAGTGACCGCAGATAATGACGGTAGTTTAGTTTGCAAAAGACTGTTACACAGATCTCTTTGACATTACAGAACCCTGTGGGCTGAATGTTATCTCCATTTTAGGCAAGATAAAATCAAGGCACAGAGGTTAGTCACCAGTTCCTGATTACCCAGCAGTAAATGTTGGTTTGGGCATTCAAATCCGCCCTGCACGTCCAGGCTCGCTGCTCCCCCCCACCCCTCTGCCCACTTGCTTTATCCTGGCCATCAGGTGAGGAGTCTTCCTATTCCAAAACACCTCTTCACCAACGTGTCACACTGTGTGGTAGATAGCCGCCTGTTTGTGTTGTTTTCTAATTTTTATTTTTAAATATTTTTTTTATTTTTCAATTGCAGGTGACATACAATATTTTCGTTTCAGTTGCACAACATAGTGATTAGACATCTATAAAACGTACAAAGTGATCACCCTAAGTCTAGTACCCATCTGACACCATACAGTTATTACAATATTTCCTATACTGTACTTGACAATCCCACAGCTATTTTGTAATTCCCAATTTGTACTTAATTCCTTCTCCCTTTTGCCGGCTTGTTTAGAAAAGCCTATTATGGGGTCATACCCTAGACCTACCTGGTTACTGGGAAATGGTGCTTTGCAATCTGCATTTTAACTGTTCCCACGACTCCTGTGCTCACCTAAGAGTGAGCTGCCCAGTGATGCCAAATGGGGCAGTGTGCAGAGCGGGGACCCTGGAGTCACACCGCCCTTCTTGGCTCAGTCTTGGGACAGCCTCAGTTTTCTGCCTCAGAAACGCTCAAGGATCTGAGGGCAGAAATGCACGGGTGCACCTGCCTCCTCCCAGGCTCCGCCCCGCCCCGCCCCGCCCTGCCCTGCCCTGCGGGGAGGAGAAGGAAACCGCAGAGGCTCTCGGCTTCCAGGCTGCGGTTGCCTCCTAATCAGTCGCGGACGCACCCTGAGGTTGGAGGATCTGGGCCCCTTTCCGCACGCGCCAGTCGGGGACCGGAGTGCAAGCTGCGGCCTGGCCCTCGCCTCCCCTGGCAGCCCATAAATACTCCCTGGGCCCACAGGGGGCAGAAACGGTCTTTCCAGCGAGCCTCCGGCCTTGACCCACCTTCTCCTGCGCGGAACCGCGCACGCGGAAGCCTGGACCCGCGCGAGTCAGCGCCCCTGCCCTGCGCAGTTGGAAGGGCGCGTGCGCGGCCCGAATCCAGGCTGCTGACCCGGGAGCCAGGTTCTCTGGCGCAGGGGGCTTGAGGGCTCCCCACTTGGCAGAGGGGTTAGGAAAGGTTTCTTGGAGATATTTAAGCTAAGTTCTGAAAGATGAAAGAATTCCAAGGACAAAGGGAACAGAATATGCAAAGGCCAAGAAGGTGGTATTTGGGGGAAATTACCAGTATTGTGTCACCTAAGTATTGAGTTCAAGGTGAAGTGTCACAAGTCGGGGCTGGAGAAAGTAGCAAGGGCCAATCCAAGCAGGGCCTCATAAGGGACAGGCGCTGTAGGGTTCTATGCAGAAGGTCTGCCTCGGCCAGATTATTTGCTTTTAAGAAAGAGAACTCCAGCTTGGAGCCCAACTTGCACTAGAGGGGTTGCAGGGACATGGGTGAGGAATCTGCAGACAGAGTCTTGGCGCCTGGGCCAATGTAGCTGCAGTGGGGATGGAGAAAAGAGGATGGACTGGAGAAATTCTGAGTGAAATGGGCAGAGCTCCATGGTAGTCAGGAAGCGGGTGATGGGTGATTGTCCCGCCTTTTCCAGGTAGGAAGCAAGAGGGATGATAATCTTTTCCTTGAAGGATTAAAAAAAACCTCAGTTCTTTTTATTTATTTATTTAATCTTTATTTTATCTTTTTCCATCACAATTTATCTCCTCCCCTTTTAATTTATTTTATTTTTAAAATGTATTTTTATTGATTTCAGAGATGAGAGGGAGAGAGAGATAGAAACATCAATGATGAATCATTGACTGGCTGCCTCCTGCACTCCCCACACTGAGGATCAAGCCCACAACCCGGGCATGTGCCCTGACCAGGAATCGAACTGTGACCTCCTGGTTCATAGGTTGATTGATGCTCAGCCACTGAGCTATGCCAGCAGGGATTTCTTTATTTTATTTTTTAAGGATTCTATATGCCTGGCATATGATGTGAGCTCAGTGAGTGAGCTTTTTCCCGCTCGAGTTGGCCAGCCTGGAAATCAAACAAGGGCCTCTAGGATGTCTCCTGAAACTTTCTCTGGGGATTTTGGGTAGAAGTAAGTGGGGAAACGAGGATGTTTAAGGCCAGAGATTGGAAGGCATGGGCCTGCTGTGGACGTCCTATGTGACTGCAGGAAAGTCAGGACCTCTTTGTCCACCTTGGACAACAGGGTGGGCAGAATGACCCTCGAGTCTCCATTGCTGCCCCTTGTTCATCCAGTTGCCAGTGGCATTCCATAGCTCCCAGAAAGCCCTGTGGGAGAGCAGTGTCCATACCCAGGCTACCATGACCTCCCTCTAGCCTGTGAGTCTGGCTTCCCCCTAAGGTCACCCTAATGAACAGCAAGAGTGTCGCCTCCCTACAGGCCTCCAAAGACCAGACCTGGGGCCCGTTTTCCAGTGAGGCTTGGAGTCCAGTGGGATTGGGCCTGGCTTTCCTTAGGAGGCAGAGACACCTAGAAGTTAAGTCCATAGAAGCAGATTTTAGATAGATGGGCAGGGCCTGGCTTGGGCAGCTGCAGCAGCTATCAAGAAATGGGAGGCAGACATCTCAGGAACAGCAGCATGAAACAGGTGAGCAGAGCCATGCGATCTGGGCAGGTCCCAGCTGAACGTGGTGTATCGCACCCTCCTCTTGGCCCAGATGAAAATCATGTGAGCACCCGGGGTCATGCAGCGGGCTACTGGAAGGGAATTTGGGCTGACAGGAAGCGCCAGAGCAAAGTGGTCAAGGCTCCTGTATTCATCACAGGTGAACTGAGTCAAGGTAATGAGGTAAGGCATGAGAGAGCATCTAATCCAGTGGTCGGCAAACTCATTAGTCAACAGAGCCAAATATCAACAGTACAAAGATTGAAATTTCCTTTGAGAGACAAATTTTTTAAACTTAAACTTCTTCTAACGCCACTTCTTCAAAATAGACTCTCCCAGGCCGTGGTATTTTGTGGAAGAGCCACACTCAAGGGGTCAAAGAGCCGCGTGTGGCTCGCGAGCCGCAGTTTGCCGACCACTGAATCCAATGGCACATAGTAGATGCTTAATACACGCTAGTTAATGTAACACCAGACCCTAAGCTGGGGAGCAGTGGGCCACACACAGTCTCTTTCTTCAAGGAGCTCAGAACCTGGGAAGAACAAGAGATGGACACGGAAACGTTCCTGGCCTATGCAGGGAGAAAGGACAGCCCCAGGAATTCTGGGGACCCCAAGGAAGATGGACTTAAACCCCTTCTGTGGGCTAGGCTCAGTTCGTGGTGTGGACTTGTGGAGGAAGGTATATTATCAGAAAGCTTCCTACGGGAGGTGGCATTTGCACTGGTCTTTGATAGCTATGCAGGAGTTTTCTAAGCCAAGAAGGCAGGTTAAAGAAGAGTATTTCAGTCAGAGGCAAGAGCATATACAAAGCATGAGGGTGGGGAAAACATGGAGTGTCTGCGAGGTTGGTGAGGATTTTGCTGTACAGGAAATGAGGCTGCAGTAATTAGCAGGGGCTCGACTGGGAAGGCTAAGGAGTATGCATAGAACCCCAGTGCAATGGGGAACCATGAAAAGTTTCTGAGCAAGAGAACGATGTGATCAGATTCCATTAGAGAAGGGAACATTCTGTGTTCAGTAAGTCACCTGAAGAGGCATGGAGGAGGGGGAAACCAGAGCAGAGGCTCCAGTAGGAATCCCTTGCTCTGTATGCTTCAGTCCACTGGGATTTACTTAGGTCAGAGCCAGACTCCTGGGACTGGTGGCTTCTTCCCAGGTGGACAGTAGGTGGCGCTGCAGCTCTGTACATGGAGCCTCATGGGCGGGGCTACCTGACCCTTACCTAGGTGAGTAAGACTCCAAGTCCTGCAGGGCCTTGGTGCTTGAACCCTAATTCTGATGATAAGGCTCCAGGTAAGGCTGGGGTAGGGTATGGGTGGGGTGGGCTTTGTTCTCCCTCCTCCAGAAGCCTGGAAGGCCACTTACTTGGCTTGACTGAGCCCCAGGATGTGTGAGCAGGGAGTGCCTGCAGGGCCCTTTTGGCCCTTTTCCCTTTCCAGGGAGACTGGGCCTAGAGAGGGAGGGCTTGCCTGAGTGGGTCAGTAACTCAGGCAGTGCCAGTGTGCCAGAGGTAGGAGGTTCTCCTGACCCTTCCTCCCCCAAGTGGCTCCCCAGCTGCCTTCCTCCTTGCCAACCCCATGGTGTTTTCCCCATTCGGTCCTCAACCAACTGCCTGGCCTGTACCATTGTCCCAGGCTTCTCACAGGTTCCTGCCCTGTGGGTCTCTCTCATGCCTGCTTGTGCTTCTCCCTCCCTCCCCCCCTCCCCCCCTACCCAGCCCAAGGATCCTTCTTACACACGGATCTGACCACCTTCTCTCTCCCCTGCTGACGCCCTTCCCTGCCCTTCACCCCTGCTGCTCCTTAGCCTGGCAGTTGGGGCCCTAGAAATAAGACCACACTCCCTCTCTCCAGCCTCAGTCATGCAAATCTGTTCTGGACCCCTCATGCCTTTGCCCTTGCTGACCCTCCCTTCCCAACCCTACTGTCAAATTCCTCTTCATCCTCTATGACTCAGTGGGGCCTCTGAGAGGTGGGGGTTCAGGGGCCCCTCCTGGGCTCCCATAGCTTGACTGCACGATGTTCTTGGGCACCCTTGTGCCTGTCTCTCTGCTGGGTGGCCTGGAGAGCCTCTATCTAGGGACCCTAGCACAGTGCTTGGGCCCAGTGGGAGCTCAGTACAGCCTTTTTGGGTGAATGACTGAGAAGAGATACACTCTGGAAAGAACACTACCGGATTGTTGCACACCGCCTCTTGACCCTCACCACAGCCTGGACAGGTCAGAGACTGCAGCTGTCACCATGTTTTGCAGCAGAGGAGACAGAAGTACAGAAGGTCACATGGCCAGTAAGTGAGTGAGGGGGGGACCTAGCGCACTAGGCCTCAGGCCACAGCTGAGGGGCGCTGCAGGGGGGCGGGAGCCACATGTACCCGAGGGCCTAGTAAGGCTAGTGTGGGGCTGTCAGGGGGCTCCCTTCCTATCTTGGAACATGGGGAGCCCCCAGCTGTTTTGTGCCAGGCAGGGACCTTAGGCCTGAGTACCAGAGTGCTCCTTTGGTGACTGTGAGGCAGAGACCAGCAGCTGGAGGTCAGGGAAGAGGCTGACCTGGTGATCCAGGGAGAGGCAAAGCCCAGCTGGGTGGGTGGCTTCTGGTATGGGATTAGGCTGGGCCAAAATACCAAAGACTTTCTAAGGAACCCTGTAGTCAGCAGGCGGATGCCGGGAAGCCAGAGGTAAGGTTGCCCACATAAGACAGGCGGGCAGGAGGGCAGGACGTGGTAATGAGCTGCAAATATTTGCTGCAGAGAAACCCAGGGCTGGGGATGGGCAGAAGGAGGGGCCCACAGAGTGTCTCAGGCTTCTGTGTCACAGTATCAATGATGGGAGTGTCTTCAACTCTCTGTGCAACCTTGGCCCAGTCTAGGCACCGATAAGGAAAATTCCAGCCCCGAAGCTACACAGAAATCTGAGACAGAAGGGCCCTCAGTGCCTAAGCCTGGTCCCTTCGTTATCTGAAGGAGAAACTGAGGCCCAAAGGGACTGTACCTGCCCAGGTCCACAAGCCAGGCTCAGAGCCCAGGTCTCCTGATTCCCAATCTGATTTGGTGATGACCCAAAGCACATTCCCTCCTATTCCTCCAAGATTTGTGCTGAGATTCTTTGGAAAAACACTTTGGGGGTCATTTGGTATAGCTCCTGTGACTGGGCTATCTGCCTCCCCTTAGTCCCCCACTAGGAGGGAGTTTCACAATGCTTTCCTGGTCTAACTCCAGTCCTCACAGTGCTGGGGAACTTTCTGGAGTCTACCTCACTCTCTCCAGCTGTAGCTATCCTGTTGGGGGCGGGGGGAGGGGGGGGGCGGGGGCGGTGTTTGGGCCAGGGCATTGTGAGGAGCTGCTGGTCAGAGAGGGGGTGTCTGCCTGGTGGAGATGCTCGCTCAGCCTGATGCCTGCCCACCCACCAGCATCCCTGCAGTCGGTGAGGTCATCCTCTCCCTGGGAGGCTTGTTCCCAGCGGCTCCCTTGGTCCTAGTCAGGTCTTAGGCAACCCTTCCTCTGGGTCCACAATCTCAGGGTCTCAGAGTGGGCGCCTCTTCCAGCCACCCAGCTCTGCATGGCGGAGCCTCTGGTTGCTGCTCCCCTGCTGAGGGCGGCGGGGAGTGGGGGAGGCAGAGGGGAGTCCCTGGTGGTTTCCTGATGGGAGAAGTCAGATCAGCCCCTGGGATGTTGCTACTAGCTTGCCTCAGGGGACAAGCGGGGAAAAGCATCATTCCATCCCAAGTGGGGAAATTAGGCGAGTCTTAACGTGCCCCCTCCCCCCACCCAAGCCTCTGCTCCAGGCCCTGCCTCATCCCTGAAACATCCTCATCCTTCCCAGGAAGGGCACACGGAGGGTGCACCCCACTGATCAGGCCTAAGATTTACTGAGCTTTTCCTGATGTCTCTTGTGTCAGTCCTCAGAGCCACTCTGAGCCGTGTTGGTATCTCCATCCCTGATGACTATCTGAGACCCCCAAATTGCCAAGCCATTCAAGTGGGGGAACCAGGAGTTGAATGCAAGTCTTTCGGATTCCAGATTCTCTCATTTTCCCAGGCTGTCACCATGCACGGATAGGGAAAGACCATTCAATGTGTTTTCTTAAAATGATTGTAACTAGTGAGAATAACTGTATAGCATGTAGTAGGGACTCAATAAATATTTGTTGAGTGAATGAGTGAATGAGCTAGTTCTCAGGGGCGGCAGGGCGGGAGGGGGGGCGAGGGGGAGGGGCGGTGGCGCTGGCTGAGAGAACCTGCTCTTACTGGCATTCAACCCCAGTGAGAGAGGAGGTACCCCTCAGGGGTCTGAGGGCAGAGTCGCCCTTGTTCCTTGCAATTAGCTGGGGTGTCATTTCCTTCCCCTTCCCCCCACACCATTGAGAGGCAGGCAATGCAAGTCTGATGTGGGGAAGACAGCCAGGGTTTGTGTGGAAGCCTAATTAACAGTGGGTGTCCCTTCCGTGGATTCTGGGTCTTGCCCTTCCTGGTGGCTTTCAATCCTTTGTGCTCCCTATTCAGCTGGGGATACACCCCTGGGAGCCCCTCTTCTATGGGCTCCAGGAAGGCCTTCTACCTGAGCCTGGACTGGGCCTGAGTGTGGTCTCCTCCACGCTTGTGAATTGTCACCCAAGTTCCATGCAGTCATTGACTAGCTATGTGATGTTTCTCCATCAGATCATGAGTTCCCTGAGGGCAGGGCTTGTCTGGTTCCCCTCTGAGTCTGCTGCTCCCATGACACAGCCAAGAAGGAAGGTTGTTGAACAAGTGAATGAATGAATAAATGAATGGAAGAAACAGGCAGCACAGATACCCCCAGTTGGCAAGCCTTGGGCCTGTTCTGCCCTCAGCTAGCTGGGTGACTTTGGGCAAAGTCACTCTGGTTTCAAATATCCATCTGCCCACTGGTAATGGGACCCTCCAGCTGCCTCTCAGAAACCAGGAGTGAGGGCGGGGCTGAGTGCACAGGTAGGTGCTCAGTATGAAGCTGCCCTCTGGCCCTGTCCGCTCAGCCCTAAGTCCCACCAAGGGAGGATGGGGGAAGGGCCCATCCAGTTGCTTTAGCCCCACACAGCTTCACATCACGTCATCTCAGCAATGCTCCATCTCAGCTCTGATCTCTCTGCCCCGAGGAAGGCTGCTTGGCCAGCAGTCCCGCTGACATCAGCCAGGCTTACTGGGGGCAGGTCCTGCAATCCACCCTCACGGTCAGACAGCATCTGCAATGCTCTGCAGGTTGGCAAGCCCGCGCCACTCCCTGCCATCTCCCCGCACCCCAGGGGGCTAGGCCCTCCATCTTCATTTGGTCACCAAGGAAAGTGGGACCCACAGAGGGAGGGGCCAGCTGGCCCTGAGCACTCAGTGACCAGTGGCTCAGCTGCAAATCTGAAATCAAACCTTAAACTCTAAACTGCCTTATTGTCATCCCCAGTGCTTCCTGAAGGTATGAATTTGAGCAAGTGGGTCATTTCCTCTGGGCGTCATTTCTTTATCGGTTTCAAGAAGCTAACAACTGCCCAGTGTTCCTATCTGTGTAGAGGGGCCCTGGCTGTTCCACTTCTCTCCCTTCCTTCACTCTCACTCCTTCAGCCTCAGGGTGGTGGCTACAGTAACATCCTGTGTTACTTTTTCAGGCCTGGGCTGGGCTGTGGGCATCAAGAAGGGGTTCAGTCCCCATCCTCAGGGGGCCTAAGTTTCTCCAGGGGAAAACACACCTGTCAGTCCATCCATTCATCTACCCATCATTACATCCATCCATCCATCCATCCATCCATCCATCCATCCATCCATCCATTCATCTATCCATCCAGTGAATGTTTACCTAGCAGGGTCACTGTCCTAGGCCTATGCTATGCTGGGATCGCAGAGCAGGCCCCCACACGGGGTCTCCACGCTACCCACACATCTCTATTCCAACCTGGACATTTCTTCCCAGGTCCAGATTCTTATATTTTACAGGTGCCTGACTTCACCCCTTGGGTGTCTCCTCAAACTAGAACACTTGAGCACTACCACCCCACCCCCAACCCCTTTCTCTTCCAGTTTCCACCCAGGTCAGTAAATGACCTCTCAAATCTCAACATGGTTCTGGACTCCTCTCTCCCTCTCACCACCTCTGACACTCAAACAAGAAAGCAGCAAACTCTGAGGATACAGTCTCCAAATAAGTTCTCACTGTGCCGTTTCCACCATCTCCATCGTCACTGCACTCATCGAACCCTCGTCACTCATCTTACCTGGAGCATGACGTTACCCAGCTGGTGTCTCTCTCCTTCCTCCATATGGTAGCAGGTGTCTTTCCAAAGCAAACCTCTCTGTCTCTCTCCTTACAACTCTTCCAGGCTCCACTGCCCACAGGCTAAAGCTGCATTCTGTGGGTCAGTGTCTGGCCACGCCCACCTTTCAGGCCTCATCCTGTGCCCCCCTGCCCTTTACACGTCGTCTTCTTTCAGCTCCACACACTCCTGCCTCAGAGCCTTTGCCTGTTTGGTCTTTGCCTGGAAGGATGCGTCTGTCTGCCCCCTCTGCCCCCACCTCCTGGCAGTCACTGCTGGCCGGTGTCCTCCTCCTGGAGCCCTCAGTGTAAACAGCTTCCCTGGAGCTGTCCTAGCTGACCTTCTGCATCTAGTTAAGTTCCCCTGTGTGCTCTCTGGCTGTCTTCCTCCTCCCTCCCTCCCTCCTTCCCTCCCTCCCTCTTTCCCTCCCTTCTACCCTCCCTCCTTTCTTCCCTCCCTCTCTCCTTTCCTCTCTTTTTCCCTCCCTCCCACTCTCAAGACCATCCCATCTCCACTTCCTACCTTCCTTCTCTCTGCCCATATTTATTAAGTACCTACTACGTACCAGGCATAGAAATACAGTGAGGAACAAGAATAAACATGGGCCTTGAAGTCTAATGAAGGAGCCTTACATTAAACAAAGAAACACCCAGTAAATAACCACGAATTGGGACAAGCATTTGTCACTTCTCACATAGCATCTGTCACACTGTCTTCCCTGAGAAGCAGCCTCTGAGATGGAGACTGGCACACAGGGCTTGTGTTAGGAGTGCTCTGGGCGTCACCTGCTCTAAAGGGAAGCAAGGAAGAAGGACTGGGCAGAGGGAGAAGGCAGCCAGATGTGATATAGTCTCACAAAGGCTTCGGCTGACCCCTGGGGAGCTCTGGAACTGGGAGGAGCCTCAGGGTTGTCCCCATCTGGGGTGAGGGTTTGGCTAGGCCTCCCCTCCCCACAAGCCAGTCAGTGGATGGAGGCAGGGGCTGTGACCTTGGGCAGGCGAGGCAGTTTCCTTCAGCAGAGCTAGGCCCCTGAGGCCTGACAGTGTGAGCTGTCAGCTGTCTTCCGGCAGCAGCTCAGCACTTCATTCCTGAAGGGGGCCTGGCAGCTCAGCACAGCACAGTGTGAGACACATGTTGTTACCCACACACGATATGTGAGGAAACTGAGGCTCACAGACATTCTGAGATTTGCCCGTGTTGTGTGGCTTCTTGGCCTCTGCTTACCTCCCCCCTCCCCCACTCTCTCTCTGCCCTGGGCAATTGCCTTTCCCCCCAGGGAACAGTGGAGGCTCCTGGAGGAGTTGGTCCCTCCGAGGTGGCATCAACCTGGCACTGAGAGGGGAGTTGCAGAAGCTGCTTATGGGGGAGGGCACTCTCAGGCCTGCTACTGGTGTTTCACAGCCTCAGAACTATCGCCACTGCCCACTGGGAGCATCTCTGGGCCCCCATGCCCTGCAGAAGCACAGCCTGGCTTCTGGGTGAGAGCCAGCAGGTGATGTAAGTAAGATGTTTTAGGGGAAAGGCAGGTGAGCCAGAGCTGGGCCCTGCCATTCCCAGGATCATGGGTTAGATAGGTGACACAGCAAGACAAAACAAAGCACCCAACTCCTCGGCCACCTGGAAACGGTTACCAAGTGCTTCGCCTGTGCTCCAGGTGTATTGCCTCTCCTCACGATGCTGTGATTAGCCCATTTTAAAGATGAAGAAACTGAGGCTTGGAGGGCCCCAGTGACTCACACAGTGGTATCCAGCTAGTAAAGGGTGGAACCAAGATGGGAGGAAGAGAATTGGAAAAAGAGGGTAGGAGTAGGAGCCAGGAGAGAGTCCCCTCCTGGACCCAGTGCAACTTTTCCAGGACCCTGGCAGCCCTCGGGGAGGGCGGAGAGGAAGCCCACCAGGCCAGGTCCGGCCCAGGCATCTCTGGTCCACACTTGGAGGTGGGCAGGTCAGTGCTGCCTCAGCCACGGAGTCCCAGGTGAATCTTGTCTGAACCTTTCAGCCTGGATTCTGCTTGATGGGATGATTGAGGTCCAAAGAGGCGAAGGGACTCACCCAGATCTGCTAACTCCCAGCCCAGGATTCTCTGGATTTTTCTTGTTCCTTCCCCAAAAGCTAGCATCCATCTCTTATGTCCTCTGAAGTAGGGGGCAGATATCAGTGGGTAGGAGCCACGGTGGGTGTGTGGTGTGCACACTTGTGTTCATGCATGCCTGTGCTGCTTCTGCCCATAGACCAGGCCCCCAAGGGCCCCCAAGGCCATGTCTCTCCTTCAGATCCGGGCTCACCCCAGCAGGTTTAGTTCATGGTGCCTGATTGCTTAATGAGCTTAGCATCAGGGTATGAATAATTGCACCATAAATTATGTAAATCTAATCATAACAACACCATGCTGGCAACTTGCATTCTCTCAGCTCTCAGGTGCCCAGATCCTGGGACAAAGCTCTCGTGGGAACTGCACCACCCAGTTCCCTCGTACTTTTCTGAAATTATAACTGCAATGTGTACCTTGGCCTCGGCAATTACAAATGCACAAGTGGCTCCCTGCTCCCACCCCGTCTGAGTCTCACAGTAATAAGGAGGGAACACGTATGGAGGGAGTGCTTGCAGTATGCCAGGCATCGTGCCAATCATTTTACACATGTTCACTCATTCAGTCCTCCCAATAACCCTGGGAGATCATCATTACTGGGCTCTTTGTTTCACAGATGAGGAAATCGAGTCTCAGGTTTAATAATTTGCCTTCGGTCACACAGCTACTACAGTGAGAAGTTAGGAAATTATCAGGAAGGGAAACGGAGGCACAGAATCGGTAAAAAGGAGGTGCTCAACATCTCATAGTAATTTGGGCTTCACTCAGGTCCCCCGAGACTCTTCAGCTATCTTTTGGGTCTGTGAGGGTCCGAGTGTTGCCCCAATGTGTGACTGTGTGGCTGAGTGTGTATGTACTGGGATGTGGACACGGGGGCCTCATTCTGGGAAAGTCAGGGGAAGCAGCCAAGGCAAAGAGCTATTTTAAGGCCTCCCCTGCCCGCCCTGCTCCCCACACACCCCTCAGCCTAGCCAGGCTGCAGTGGCCCGGGGCCTGGGCCAACCATGGAGGGTTTTGTTCCGAGAGCAGAGGGAAGTCTTGGCTCCAGAACATTCACACCCAATGAATTACTTCAACGCTAGATTAGACTTGCAGGCTCGGAGCAAAGTGATAATAGGGCCCAATTAAATTAATTTATATGGACTCTATGATCCGGCTCCTCCCTTGGTGGTGGGGCCGGCCTGACCCACTGCAACTTGGCCCCCAGGCCCAGCCCATGCGGGAGTTTTGGATAGTGGTTGGGAGGTGGTGTGGGGGCCGCTCTGGGGGAGAGGCCAGGATTGCTGTTTTGTTTTTGTTTTCAGTCTGATGTGTAGATTGGAGAAAATGACCCTAATTAAACAAAGCTAATTCCTGGTTAGAGAAGGTGAGGACTGGCAGGTCTGGCTAAGGGCAGACTCCCAAGGTCCTAGGGAGGGACCTTGAAGAGGTCATTCGGGGAGGCCTCATCCCGTGTCCGGACCTCTGTCCCCTCCCTGTACCAGGCAAGGGGACACGTAGCTCTCTGTGGTCAGGGTGTGGGCAAAAGAGAAGGCTGGGCACCTGGGCTACAGGCCGAGCTCTGCCAGCAACTTGCTGGGTGAAGGATGTATTTGACCCCTTCCTTCTGGGTTTAGGATGAAACTTACCTCTATCATAGCAACCCTCAGGACCCAGCCCCTGCCTGCCTATTCTGCCTCATCTCCTGTCCCTCTTCCTTCCTTCCCCCTACACTCCAGATGCACTGAATCCATCTGTAGCTGTCTGGCTTGTGTGCTTTGCCAACCCCTTGCCCACCCCACTCTTTTCCCGCCCTTTGCCTTCACTGTGCCCCTGCCCAGGAGTCCTTCCCCCATCTTTCCCTAGAGCACGCCAACCTTTCTCTATCCCTGCACTTAACATTCTGAAGGCGGGGGTCTGTCTCAGGGTCACTCTTGCCAGGAAATGGTCTTCTGAGGGCAAAGGCCGGTCTGATGACCCTCGTGGTCCCAGGGCCAGGGGAACCCAGGGGGAGGTTCGCTAATCTTGAGTGTCGCCTGCAGCGCTCACGCTGTGCCTCTGTCATGGTCTCTAGCCCAGGGCCAGGGTGATGGCTCAGCTGCGTGGGTTGCACTGGATGAGGAGCATGGTGCCTCATTCGTGTGGCTCGGCCACTGACCTGAGACAGTTACTTCCTTTCCCTCAGCTTCAGCTTCCCATTCTGCAAAACGTGCTCGGCTTCCAGCGGTTTCTGGTGTAAGTCTTGCCGCCCCAAGTGGAGGCCAGGGTGGAGGCCCTGCAGCTGGGGTGACAGAGATGGGCTCTCTGAGCTGAGTGCCGGCCTGCAGGCTGCAGGAGGGGTTGCCCAGGAGCTGGGCCTCTCACGCTGTCTTCTGCTGGGTGGGCGGGGCTCATCCCATTGGGGTGTATCAGGTGCTCAGTGTACTTGGCCCCATCTCCACTGCTGCCAGGGATACTTCACTTTGGGGTCCTGGCTGCCATCTATAGGACTGGGGCCATCTGCCAGGCCTGCGTGGCTCTGAGCCCGAGAGCCCGTCAAGGTCTGGGGACAAGGAGTCAACTTCCGTTCTCCTCTTACCTGACCCCCTGTTTTTTTTAACCCGGATCAAGGAAATGGCCTGGTCAGAGGGGGTGTGGGCAATAAGCCTGACCTGAGATGCCTCCACATGGGGTCCCTGTGGGCAGACCCTGCTGTCCCTAGCCAGGCCCATCTTATCCGGCAGTTTGGAAGAACCACTTGTCTCCCTCAGACTTTCCAACAAGTCGACAAGTCCTTGACTCTGTAGAGCAGTGAGGCCAACCATGGAAAAACCAGCCCTCCCGACCCCTCCCCCATCCCCAAGAGGCAGGGCCTTTTGGGGGCTGTAAATTTATTGCGGAAGCTGAGGGCTGGCGCCTGCTGCAGGCAATCTTTGAACCTCAGCCTCACACTCAGCACCCACCGGGCCAGTGGGAGGAATAGGCTGGCTTTTGGTGGGAAAATGAAAGGCCATTTTGTTGGGGAGGGGGCAAGAGCCTAAGTAACTGCTCTGACCCCCAGCTCACCCCTCCAGGGCCCCAGAGACAGGCCTTGCTAGCTGAGCTGTAGGAATGCTTGACTTGAGGGGAAGCCCAGGCCAGCTCAGGTGCTCCTCTCCTCTTCATCTTTCTTTGGTTAAGACAGCTAATGGGACGGGGACTTAGGACTCGGAAACGCATCCTCCCAACTCTGCCTTCTTTGGGCCTCAGTTTCCTCTTCTGTAGCAGTGGAGGGTTAATGTCACCTTTAAGTTTCATCGGGAGTCTAATGTGCCATTGCATTCCACATTCTTTTCTGAGCCCTTCCTCTGTGCTCATGCCAGGGTCAAGAGAGATGCCAGGGGCCTGCTGGTGTGTGTATGTGGGTGGGTGGGTGCAGGAGGGGAGGGTTAGGAGCAGGGAGTGAAGTCCAGGGAGCCCAGGACCAGCTCGCTCACCCTGGAGCAGAGAAGAGGGGGTGGGAGTTGGGTTGAGGACTGGAATTACTGACATTCATGTATCGATTAGACAAACACGAGTGCCTACTCTGTGTCAGCAAACGCCCTGGATGTTGGGTGTGTGCGTGTGTAAGACAAGAATGAAAAAGGCATAACCCTGAGCATGGAAGTTTCCAATGGATGTGGAGGGAGGGGATTCCAGGCCGAAGGAGCGCTAGGTGGAGGCGGTGGCTCCTGGGAGAGCATCATGGCTTTGGAGAAGGATGCGGAGTTATGTGTGGCGGAAGAAGTAAACCGCTTGGGAACCAGAGAGACACAAGACCTACCCCCGCGCTGCTCTTACTGACTGGGGACTTTGTGGAAGTTGTTTGACTTGTCCGAGCCTCAGAAACTGTAGAAAATGGGATGTAATTTTTACTTCTCAGGGTTGTGAGAATTAAATGAAAGAAGGTAGGTGCAGCACCCAGCCCAGTGTCTGGCAGCAGATGTAACCAGTGAGGTCACCATAAATAATCAGAACTTTCCATCGGCCACAATCTTTTTACTGTGGAAGCAGTTGCTGGGGAGGAGAGTAAGTTCCCTGTCCTAGGAGGCATGCAAGCTGGACGAGGTTTATCAGTCAGCAAAGCTATGGGAGGAGAGTTTGAACCAGCAATCTCTGAGGTCTTCTAGCTCTTGGGTCTGTAATTCCACCAAACGTATATGGCCATTTGTCCCAATATGTCCTTGTAGAATTGAAACTAGTATCCTTGTCCC
This sequence comes from Corynorhinus townsendii, assembly GCA_026230045.1. Taxonomy (NCBI): domain Eukaryota; kingdom Metazoa; phylum Chordata; class Mammalia; order Chiroptera; family Vespertilionidae; genus Corynorhinus; species Corynorhinus townsendii. Next base: position 46,511,778 of record JAPDVU010000008.1, on the reverse strand, counting down.
CTGAGTTTGTGCTTCTCCAGGCTGACCCGGCCCAGAAACTTCTACATTCTCCACATGTGCTGGGTTCCAGAACTCTCACACCCCTGGTCACTTCTTCTGGCCACAAGGTTTCACTCTCACACTGGTCACCACTCCCTAGGAATCTAATCAGTATGAAGTAGATTGAGAAAACCACCTCCCTGGATTTGGACACAATGTCTCTATTGATGTGACCAAAGAGACCAGTGATTGTTTGGCAGCCTGCCTTCCATTCAGCCAGCAGAGAGACCTACCCACTTTGGCTAGATGCTCTCAGACATCTCAAGATTTGTAACACAGAGCATCCCAGAAAAGCAATAAATCCTTACAGGATAAATGAATGAAGCATCTGGCCTTTGTTCTCAGGCCAGCCCTGAGAATGAAAATCCAGAGAATTAGGGGGCACAAAGGGGACATCATGGCGGGGGGCTGTGTTACAGTTTTTCCTGGGAGCTCAGAATATTTCCTGTCTCCCCATTCATCATCACTCCACCCTGCTGGTTGCTTTCTGTCTTCACAACACACCTCTGTGTGTGTGTGTGGGGGGGGGGGGGGGTGAGGTGGAGGGGAGTGGAATGGCAGGCTAATAGACTCATAGAATCACAGGTTGTCAGCACTGAGGGGCCTCTACAGAGGTACAATTCAACCTTATCATAATGCAGATGGTGAAACCCAGGCCTGATAGAGAGAGGCAGGCAAGGTTTCCTGGAGTCACCCAGGGAGTCCCTGATGGAAGGTAATGCCAGCAGGTGGTGAAGACCATGTTGCATGATATAAGTGGGGGTGGTCCCTGACTCTGGGGGGATAGCTTGGTCACCCTATTTGCAGGGTGTTCAGGTTAACCCCATCCACCACCAACCAAGAGCCCTTCAAACACTCAAAACGTCTCTGAGTTCAGTGACCCTGGCAGAGTCCCAGACCTTAGATTTCACTGGGGGACCCTGGCAGGGGACCGTAGGAAAGCACCCATCCTGGATATGATCACAAGGCTGGCGCAGGGAGAGGGCCTCCAGCTCAGGTTCCAGTTCTGACTTTGTCCCTGTTCTCTGTGACCCTAAGCAGGACCCACCCCTTTCGGGGCCTCCATTTCCCTATCTGTGAAATGACAATGCCAAACTGGACACACAAGCCTCTGCGCTTCCCCCCCCCACTCCCCCCCCACCCCGCCCATCATCTGAAAGCTTTCACCAAAGGAATCTGCACGCACCTTCAGCATTTCCTGCGTCGTACACGCCAAGCCCCCTATCTAATCCTGGGGTTCCAAGCCTGCTCTCCAGGGAGAAATTGCTGTGATTTAAGGGTCCAGATTTCCTGGATCATTCGGGTCATGATACTTTATATCTGGGCCTCTATTGCTTTTTAATTAAAAAGGAATCCCTTCCAATCCCTGGTTTTACGTGCATCTCCGGGAGCCCGTGGCGCTCCGCTCGACTGATGCTTGGTGTAGCCCTGCACTCTGCTCTTCTGCTTCCTCCCTTGAATCCGCAGCCGCCTTGTTTTAAAAGAAGGGTCCAGAATTCTTTATGGACTCTGAGTCTAACTATTCTTTGAGTTAGGTGCTGAGCCCCCAAATTGCACACCACAGATGCTCAGCACCCCACATGTAAAGCCATCTGAGCAGAACAGAGAAAATGGGTGGCCCCAAACCAGTTATGTGACTGGCACACACCTCCAGCCCAAGTATGAGTTGCAGCAGGAGCTGGAAGGACAGGGCTTGGGATGCAAAGACCTTCCTCCCTCCCCCACCCCCCACCTCCACTTCCTGGAGTTTGGGGGCAGAAGGGTGTGTGCCAGATTCTCCCCTGAAACACTGTCTGAAGCCTTGAGGCCAGAGCGAGAGGAGAGGGTTGCCTAGTCAACACTGCCAGAGTCCGGCAGGCCAAAAAGTAAGCTGCTTGTGGGCCAAAGTGGACACCCAGGAATGGGGTGGGGCAGATCATTCAGCAAGGACCAGCCCACGGGGTCTGCTGCCGGCCATGGTCAGGTGGCCCCACAGTGTGTGCCTGGGGTTGAGGGAGAGTGGGAGACATCAGCTGAAGAGGTGGCACCCATGTGGACACATTCTCTTTTTTTTTTAATATATTTTTATTGATTTCAGAGAAGAAGGGAGAGGGAGAGAGAGATAGAAACATCATTGATGAGAGAAAATCATTGATCAGCTGCCTCCTGCACACCTCTCACTGGAGATTGAGCCCACAACCCAGGAATGTGCCCTGACTGGGAATCGAACCATGACCTTCTGGCTCAACCACTGAGCCACACAGTCGGGCGACACATTGTTTCTTAGCAAGGAGAGAGAATCACGGAAAAATCCACAGTGCACCCACAGAGAGAAAGCAGGGTTTTAGGCGTTGCCATGGTGAGAAGGCCCCAGGTAAGTCCTACTGTCCATTTGATGCCTACCCCCCTTCCTCCCTCCATTCCAGACGTGACTCTGAAGGCGAGAGTGACACAGTAGAGGAAACCACTAGCCCTCTGCCCCTTCCCAGTGGCTAAATCTGGAATGGGCCTGAGCTGTTCTGCTTATTCTCACCGTGGAGATGAGAGATGGGGGAGCTTTGAATTGGGTGTGAGAGGGACCTATCGAGGTCAGATCAGATATAGCCAACACCCCCTGAAAATGAGACTGTCCCTTAATACTAACACAGAGAAGGGAGAGGGCTGCAGAGGGAGCGCCAGCAGGGCAGGTGTGAGAGACAGTGGTGAAAAAATAAAATGTTATTACATGCACTCCGCAGAACCCAGCCTGTTCCACATGGCCATTATACATACATTGTTTCGTTGAATCTCACAGCCATTTTCAGGGAGTCTATTTCATCATTCCCAGATTACAGATGAGACAATGGAAGTTCAGAAAAATGCAATGACTTGCTCATGGGCCATTGATTCAGGGTTTGAATGGATACCAGTGTCTGGGCAGAACTTTCTCATCCAGCATTCCTTCTCAGCCTTCAAGCTCAACCCCCAGAGATTCCGATTCAGGAGATCAGGAATCGGACCAAGGACTCTGCCTTTTCACAAGCACCTGGGAAACTCTGGTACAGATAGGTGGTCCAGAGAACACGTTATGGGACACACACACCCCCATCCCACCTTGATGTCTTTATGGTGAGAATAACACTGCAGGTGTCTGGGGCAGCTCCAGAATGCCCAGGCCAGAGGATACATTCCCTGTGACCTCTGTCTGACCCCCATTCATGTCTCATGACTGGATGTATAGTATGTGCCAAGAATGGTCCTTTGGGGCTCTGGAGATGGACTTCACAAGCTGGAAGCACAGTTGTGCTGACCTTAGTTGTGTGACCTTTGGGCAAGTTTCTTGCCTCCATGCCTCAGTGTCCTCATGGGCTCCCTAAGGTGGTTGTGAGGATTAGCTGAGTTGGGATGTGTAACTCAGTGCTATGTCACATGTAACATATGGGGAGTAGGCACTCCATAAATGCTGGTTATTCTTATGGTTATTAATATTCATAGCAGTGGTAGCATTGCCTATGTGAGTGAAACATATCGGTCCTTCAGGGCCAGGGGAACTGGAGGGCAATGACAAGTCTACATGGGCCAGGTGGGGGAGGGCCTTGAAAATCAGGTTAGAGAGTTTGAGTGGGGCGCTGTGTGGGGTAGGGGATTGGAACTGAGGTTTCTGTTGGAAGATCCTTGGAATCCAGGAGCAAGAACTGTCAGCTGGATAGAAGCAAGCCCCGGAGAGAAGCAGCCTTGGTGATGACAGGATATGTCCATCCATTGGTCCAGTAGTCTGTGCCATCTTGTCCGTGCCAGCTCTCCCAGACACCTGCAATGTTATTCTCGCCATAAAGGCATCAAGGTGGGAGAGTGTGTGTCCTATTATGTGTTCTCTGGACCGCCTATCTGTACCAGACTCTCCCAGGTGCTTGTGAAAAGGCAGAGTCCTTGGCCCATTCCTGATCCCCTGAATCAGAAGGGCAAGGTGGGGCTAAAATAATAGCAGCTGTTGGGCTCCTTTATCCTCACAACAACCACAGGAGGTATAAGTGGCCGCTCTGATCATTCTCATTGTAGAGATGAGAAAATTGGGAGCTGGCTTTCTGAACTGCCTTGCTTAAGGTCATAGGGCTAGTGGCAGAAGCAGGATGAAACCTGGGCTCCCCCAACAAGAGAAGCGGAGGGAGGCCTTTTTGCATCCCTCCCGATCACACCACTCTGAGAACCATGCAGAAGTTGGCCTGGCTCTGGGGATAAGGCCACCTTCAGCTCCCCTAGTGTGCAAGTGAGCAGGCTGGGAGCCCTTTCTGGGACCTGGCTGGGTTGAGAGCCTTCCCTGAGTCTCCCAGGCCACAGGGGCAGCAAGGCAGGCAGGGGGGTTTAGTCGGTGGCCTGTTTCCATTGGTTTTGGGAACCTGGCAGCTCCTTTGGTTTGGGGGCTCAGTGGCTCCTTGGTGAGCTCAGGGTTCCTGGGTCAGGGGATCCTGGGCGGTCTCAGGGCTCATAAGCTGTGTGTACTGACTTTATGGGGCTGCCGTGTTCGCAGGGCCCATAAAACACATCTTGAGTCTGAAGCCCTCAGAGTTTCCATGTCTCCCGGCCCAGGGCCAAAGTAAGAGGAGCAAAGAGACTCAGGAAGCAGCATTTGGTGGGGCAGCTCCCCACGTTGGCATCTACCCCAGGGCCCAGGAGCGGGCATCCATGAAGCCAGGTCCAGGGATCTTAGCGTCCTCACAGCCCCTGTAGCAGGTGGGGGTCATCCGTGTTTTAAGAATGATTTTTGGCTGGTTTTGATTTTGTAAAATAGTTTTATATCCTCACTTTACCATTGGTGAAACTGAGACTCAGAGAGGTGAAGGGACTGAAGAATGAGGTGGCCCTGAGGAGGAGGAGGAGGAGAATGAGCTTGTTCTGGGGCCCACCCCCACCTCCAACTACAGAGGGAGACTCTTGTACCTAAGAAACTGTATCCAAAGCCGAGGTGTATTTCCCCTCCACTGTGTATAAAAGGAATCATGTAAACGTGGTTTTAGGCTGCAAAGTGGGGCAGGTGGGGCAGGTAAGGGCCTGGCCCTACAAGAAGTCACACTGTGGGCTGGTGGCAGGCTGGCCCAGGCAGTTCAGGCAAGGCAGCGCCTGGTGCAGAGTCCTTGAGCTCTTTTTCATTCATTGCATGTCATTTCCCAGATGAATTCTTTTTTTTTTCTTTGTATTTTTTTAATATTGATTTTAGAGAGGAAGGGAGAGGGGTAGAGAGATAGAAACATCAATGATGAGAATCATTGATCAGCTGCCTCCCACCCACCCCCCACCGGGGATGGAGCTCACAACCCAGGCATGTGCCCTTGCCCGGAATCGAACCTGGGACCCTTCAGTCCACAGGCCGATGCTCTATCCACTGAGCCAAACCATCTAGGGCCCAGATGAATTCTTATGCAGAACACCCAGGCATAGCTCCAGTAAAAGTGCTCTAGTTGAAGAGAGGGAAGGGATGGTCTCCAAACCCCAATGGCTCAGCCATCCCTCAACCCTCTTAGCTGCCCATGGGGCCCCTCTGAGGATCCTGAGGGCTCAGTTAACACCATCAAGCTACACCCCTCTTTGTCCTCCAGATGAAAAGTGAAGGAAGCTAGGGGGACCCAGGTGTGCCTGTCACTGGGCCAAGACAGATTCTTCCTGTGGGTTTGAAGACCTCCCCCTTTCTGCTGGCTCGCAAGCACTTTCCTCCTCCTGGTGGGAACCAGCTCTGGGCCCAAGCAGCTTTGTGGAAAGAATCCTGGGAGCAGAGACACCAGGTCTGCAGGAGGGAACCCGGTCTAGCAGTCCTGGCCAAGTGCCCTCCAGAACGTGATTTTCCAGCCCTGCCTTGATGGGGAGTTCACTCCTCCCAGAGCACACCTTTGTGTGGGGCTGTTCTGCCTGGCAGAGGGTTCTTGCAAGCACTGGTTCAAATGTTTATTGCCCTGTGCTGCCTTCCTATTGGCCCTCACTTTGCCATTGAGACCCCATTCATCCATTCATCCATCCATCCATCCATTCATTCAGCAAGTAGTTGTGAGCCCAGTGTGGGTAGAGCCTGTGTCTGCTCTCCCCTCTGCCCAGTGGACTCCTGTGGAATATGAGTGCTCTAACTAGGTCCTCTTGAGGCTTCCTCTGGGGTTCAAAGGTCAGTTCTTTCTCTGTTCCCAACTTCTTGCCACCTGGCTGCCCCTCTGAATGTTTATTGAGGATCCACAAGAAGCTGTGAGCAGAATACAAGCCAGAGCCCCAGCAGGGCACGAAGGGCCTGGGTACAGGTGCAGCTCTGCTTCTGCTCCCTGCGTCCCTCTGTGGTACATAGATGTCTCCCTTCTGTGTGATAGGGGATTCAAAGCAGATGGCCTTGAGGGGTCACTCTCTCTCCCTACCCCTCAAAGCTCTGCACAAAAGCCACTTCTGGTTCTCCAACGCCCCAGCTCAGATTCTTCCAGTTCCTTCTTTGGGAATGGCCACCTCCTCCTAGCATTGTCTATGTATGACTCCAAACTGCTCTGGCAGAGCCTGCAGGCTTCCCTGCACCCCAGCCCTAGCATCAGCCTGTGCAGTGGAGGGTTTGGTTAACATGGGGGTGAACTGAGAGGTGGGTGGCATTGGGTAGAGCAACAGCACACACTTCAGGGGTGTGTGATGGGGCTTGAACCCTGACCACAGCACATGCCTTCTTTCTGTGACATCAAGCAAGTTTGTACCTCCCTGAACCTTAATTGCTCCACTTGTAAAATGGGAGAGAGCGAGAGAGGAGAGAGAGAAAATATAAATATGTCTCGTTACTATAGGCACTCAAAAATGATTTGTATTATATTTTATTTTTCCCATGCAGGGCCAGAGGTTTCTGCATTTTACAAAGGTATCTATCGGTGTATGCTATGGGAATGGCCCATCCAATGTCATTGTTCAATCACCTGGCATTGGCTGGGTACCCCTCTGTGCCCACCTGTCCTACTGGGCTCCTAATCATGCACACCAAGCCTCAAGGTCTCCACAGGGTGGGGGCTGAGCAGGCTGTGTGGCCAGCGGATGGTAGCAGACAGGCCTTGGAATGCCCTGTTGTTGGAGGCCTGGCACCAACACAGGCAGGCTTAGGGGGGGCCAAGGCCAACTGCTAAGGTTGGGCAGGCTTGATTGCCTCCACCTACCCTTGGGGCCTGGCCCAATTAAAGGTTCTGTGCCACTGGACTTGGAGCCTCTGCGGCTGAGGAGCTTGTGGGAGAGGGGAGGTCCCAGCTTGGGACAGGCTCTGCACACAGAGGCCCCTCCCTTTCCATCCCATTTCTGTTCATTTCACAGCCCTTTCCTGAGCACCTACTGTGTGCTGGCCCTGGCTGGGTGTTGTGCACGTGTTATCTCACTGACTCTTCACTGACCTGCAGGATACAGATTATTGTTTGTTCTTATTTTAGAGACAAGGCTCAGAGAAGGGAAATGACTTGCCCAGGGTCACACAGTTGGCAGGCTGTGGAGTCAGGATTCAAACCTGGGTGTGTGATTCCAGAACCCAAGCTTGCTGCTGCCATTGTACCAGGAATGACAGGTTGTGGCATAGACACCTTCCCTCCCTCCATCTGTAACCATGTAGTGAGAACTCACACTGTCTGGGGAGGGTGCTGGGTGCGTACACGCGGCCCTGCCCACGAGGAGTTCATCATCTAGTGAGGAAAACGGGAGGGCAGATTGTGAGGAGGGCAGGGCTAGGTTGGAGGACACATATTTGGAGGATCTTTCACTCAACACACCTTTGTTAAACCTTTAGATTAACTTCTTTCTAGCTCACCTCATCCCAAAAGGGACGTGTGGTCTGCAGACATATATAGAATCCAATCAGTGTTTAAAGGAAGAAGGGACAATAAGGACAGAACACACACACGAACACACACACACACACACACACACACACACACACACACACAACAGGGATGCGAAGGATAGGTCAATCACAAGAGGCCTTCTCAGAGGTTTACTCTACTTACCAAGTATGTTCCTCGAATCAGCTCTGAGCTTCCTAGAATGCATAGGAGACAGGAAACACTCCAGTGGTTCCAGTGGTTTTTCCTTCATTGATTGACGTTTTCCAGATGAATTCGTATGCAGAACGCTGATGAGTATCTCCAGTAAAAGGAAAGTGCTTTAGTTGAAGAGAAGTGAGAGGGACTTGGAACCCCAATAGCTCAGCCTTCCCTCAACCCTCTTAGCTGCGCCTGGGGTCCCATCTGAGGATCCTGAGGGCTCAGTTAACACCATCAAGCTACACCCTTCTTTGTCCCCTAGGTGAAAAGTAAAGGAAGCTAGGGGACCCAGCTGTGGCTGACACTGAGCCCAAGAGAGGTTCTTCCTTTGTGTTTGAAGACCTCCTCCATGCTATGCCAGGGATCCAGATGAGTCAGACACATCCTTGCCTAGGTGCCACCCCTCTGGTGGAAGAGACAGATGTGTGGTAAGGACAGTGGTGGGCTGAGCCTGCATTGACCTTGCCTTTACCCATATCTACCTCCATATACTTGTTTATAATTGCAAAATGGGTAGGGGACATTGGGTTCCACGATGGAGTCCTGATTAGAGCAAGAGGACCAAGTCAGAAATTTCTAACACTACTGAGCCCTTACTATATGCCAGGAAGGGTTTGATCCAGTTTTGGGTGGGGAGGGGGGGAGAGGGAGCTGAAACTTACACAATTTTCTTTAAGAAGAAAAACACAAAAAATTTACAAAATTAAATACAAAGTGAATATTTATTTAGAATAAAAAAGAAATCATAGTTATTTAAAATTTTTTTAATTTATTGAGTTTTAAAGAGAGAAGGGAAGGGAAAGAGAGAGAAACATTGATTTGTTGTTCCACATATTTATGCATTCATTAGTTGCTTTTTATAAAAATAAATCTTTATTGTTCTGATTACAGGTGTTCCTCTTTTTGTTTTCCCCCTATAGCTCCCCTCCACCTGATTCCCACCCCACCCTACCCCATGCTCTTACCCCCTGCTACTGTCTTCATCCATAGGAGTAAGGTTTTTTTCCGATCTCTTCCCGCACCACTCACACCCGCTTCCCCCTGAGAATTGTCAGTCCACTCCCTTTCTATGTCCCTGATTCTATTATATTCACCAGTCCATTCTGTTCTTCAGATTTTTTATTCACTTGATTTTTAGATTCACTTGTTGGTAGGTATGTATTTGATGTCATTTTGTTGTTCATAATTTTTATCTTTACCTTTTTCTTCTTCCTCTTCTTAAAGAATACCCTTCAGCATTTCATGTAATCCTGGTTTGGTGGCGATGAACTCCTTTAGCTTTTTCTTGTCTGTGAAGCTCTTTATCTGACCTTCAACTCTGAATGATAGCTTTGCTGGGTAGAGTAATCTTGGTTGTAGGTTCTTGCTGTTCATCACTTTGAATATTTCTTGCCACTCCGTTCTGGCCTGCATAGTTTCTGCTGAGAAATCAGCTGACAGTCGTATGGGTACTCCCTTGTAGGTAATTAACTGTTTTTCTCTTGCTGCTTTCAAGATTTTCTCTTTGTCTTTTGCCCTTGGCATTTTAATTATGATGTGTCTTGGTGTAGTCCTCTTTGGATTCTTTTTGTTTGGGGTTCTGTGTGCTTCTTGGACTTGTAAGTCTATTTCTTTCACCCAGGTAGGGAAAGTTTTCTGTCATTATTTCTTCTAATAGGTTTTCAGTATTTTGCTCTCTCTCTTCTTCTGGCACCCCAAAAATTCGGATGTTGGTACGCTTAAAGTTGTCCCAGAGGCTCCTTACATTACCTTCATATTTTTGGATTCTTTTTTCTTTTTGTTTTTCTGATTGGGTGTTTTTTGTTTCCTCATATTTCAGATCTTTGGTTTGATTCTTGGGGTACGTTGATCTACAGTTGAGTTTCTGTATATTCTTTATTTTAGACAGTGTATGCTTCATTTCTGACTGGTCCTTTTCCATTTTTTTTACATTCTCATTAAGGTCCTTGAAGGTCTCACTAAGCTCCTTGGAGGTCTCATCAAGTTTCTCGGCGGTTTTTAGAAGATTTTTGAGTAACCTTATAAATGTGGTTTTGTACTCTAGTCCAGTAGTTTGCTTTCCTCCATTTCTTTCATTCATGACATGTTATTTGTCTCTGCATTTTGCTGCTTCCCTGTGTTGATGGAGTGGTTTTCTGTGGTAGGTGACCAGTGGTTCAGCCTATCACCTGAGGTGGACACTCTTGGTACACCCCTTTGTGGGCTGAGTGCAAAGTCTTGGTGTAGTTAAGCCTTAATTGCTATTGGTACGTTGGGAGGAATTGATCTCCAGGCCAATCGGCTGTGAGGACTCGCTGTGTCTATAAGAACTGCTGTGCTGGAGACACGCTTATTGTGCAGGACTTGTTTCAGTGGGGCTTTGGTGCTCACTGAGTCTGCCTCTTGAATGTGTCACTTATGGATGTGAGGAGTTGAAATCTGGTTTCTCACACTGACCACTAGGTATACTGGCTTCTGGATCTCCAATAGGGTGCAGGTCAGCTATTGTCTGAGTCCACCCAACAGGAGCTACAACGAGAGCTACAGTTTTCTCTTCTTTGCTTGGGGTTTGGAGGTTTTGGAGCTGTCTGACCCAGGCTGCAAGTTTGCTAGGTTAAGCTGCGATAGGGCAGGCCTTTCTTATGCTAAAGCTGTTGCTTGGAGCTTGGGTGGGTTTGTAGGTTGTGTGGGGCGGGGTCTCAGGGCGTCACTAGGCTAGGGTGTGGCAAACAGTAATGGCTGCTAGTTAGCCGGCTCTGTGTCTCCGACTGCGTCCCGTGCCCCAGCGCAGTAAACAGTTATTCTTGTGTGCAGCTCTGCAAGCAAGCCCCCCTCACTTTCCAACCCAGTGGCAGACAGTCCAGCTTCTCCCCATAGGAGTTTGGGTCCCCCGCGTCTCCCCAGAAACTGTATTTCAGAGTAATCGGGGGCTTGTCTCCCTTTGGGTTGAAAAAAGCAACGCCCGCCACCAGCTCAGATCACGCGCCTCCGTACCTCAGCTTTTCAGCGCTCGTGCACGTCTCAATGCTCTTTTCTCTTTCCTTCTAGTTGTAGAACTTCCACTCAGCCAGCTTTCCCGTGGTTCTGGGTGATAGACGTTTTGTCTTTTAGTTGTAGTTTTGAAATTGTTGCGTGAGGCAGCAGTTTAGGTGTTTACCTATGCCACCATCTTGGATTCTCTCCATTAGTTGCTTTTTGACCGGGGACTGAACCCACAACCTTGGTCTATTGGAACAATGCTCTAACCAACTAAGCTACTGGCTAGGACTAAAAAAATTGTAAAGCAGACAAATATACAAACATCATCAAATCAAGAAAATAATGTAGAGGAGAATCCAAGATGGCGGCGTAGGTAAACACCTAAACTGCTGCCTCGCGCAACAATTTCAAAAATTCAACTAAAAGACAAAACGTCTATCACCCAGAACCACGGGAAAGCTGGCTGAGTGGAAGTTCTACAACTAGAAGGAAAGAGAAAAGAGCATTGAGACATGCACGAGCGCTGAAAAGCTGAGGTACGGAGGCGCAGGATCCGGGCTGGCGGCGGGCGTTGCTTTTTTCAACCCAAAGGGATAAAAGCCCCCGACTACTCTGAAATCCAGTTTCTGGGGAGACGCAGGGGACCCAAACTCCTACGGGGAGAAGCTGGACTGTCTGCCAGTGAGGGTGGCTTGCTTGCAGAGCTGCACGCAGGAATAATTGTTTACGGTGCTGGGGCAGGGGACTCCAGGACGCCATCGGGGACACAGAGCTGGCTAACTAGCAGCCATTGCTGTTTGCCACGCCCTAGCCTAGTGACACCCTGAGACCCCGCCCTGCACAACCTACAAACCCACCCAAGCTCCAAGCAGTGTATTTAGCATAAGAAAGCCCTGCCCTATCGCAGCTTAACCTAGCAAACTTGCAGCCCGGGTCAGACAGCTCCAAAACCTCCAAACCACAAGCAAAGAGGAGAAAACTGTAGCTCTCACTTGTAGCTCCTGCTGGGTGGCCTCAGACTGTAGCTGACCTGCACCCCATTGGAGATCCAGAAGCCAGTGTACCTAGTGGTCAGAGTGAGACACCAGATTTCAACTCCTCACATCCATAAGTGACACGTTCAAGAGGCAGACTCAGTGAGCACCAAAGCCCCACTGAAACAAGTCCTGCCCCAGAAGTGTGTCTTCAGCGCAGCAGTTCTTCCATTATAGACACAGTGAGTGCTCACAGCTAATTGGCCTGGAGGTCAATTCCTCCCAGTATACCAACAGCAATTAAGGCTTAACTACACCAAGTCTTTGCACTCAGCCCACAAAGGGGTGTACCAAGAGCGTCCACATCAGGTGATTGGGGAGGCTGAGCTACTGCCCCCTATAGGTCACCTACCACACAAAGCTACTCCATCAACACAGGGAAGCAGCCAAAATGTGGAGACAAAGAAACATGTCACGAATGAAAGAAACAGAGGAAAGCAAACTACTGGATGACATAGAGTTCAGAACCACATTTATAAGGTTACTCAAGAATCTTCTTAAAACCGCTGAGAAACTTGATGAGACCTTCAAGGAGCTTAATGAGAATGGCCAAAAAATGGGAAAGGATCAGTCAGAAATGAAGCATACACTGTCTGAAATAAAGAATATACAGAAACTCAACTGTAGATCAACGTACCCCAAGAATCAAACCAAAGATCTGAAATATGTGGAAACAAAAAACATCCAACCAGAAAAACCAAAAGAAAAAAGAATCCAAAAATATGAAGATAGTGTAAGGAGCCTCTGGGACAACTTTAAGCGAACCAACATCCGAATTTTTGGGGTGCCAGAAGAAGGGAGAGAGCAAAATATTGAAAACCTATTAGAAGAAATAATGACAGAAAACTTTCCCTACCTGGTGAAAGAAATAGATGTACAAGTTTAGGAAGCGCACAGAACCCCATACAAGAGGAATCCAAAGAGGACCACACCAAGACACATCATAATTAAAATGCCAAGGGCAAAATACAAAGAGAGAATATTAAAAGCAGCAAGAGAAAAACAGTTAATTACCTACAAGGGAGTACCCATACGACTGTCAGCTGATTTCTCAACAGAAACTATGCAGGCCAGAAGGGAGTGGCAAGAAATATTCAAAGTGATGAACAGCAAGAACCTACAGCCAAGATTACTCTACCCAGCAAAGCTATCATTCAGAGTTGAAGGTCAGATAAAGAGCTTCACAGATAAGAAAAAGCTAAAGGAGTTCATTGCCACCAAACCAGGATTACATGAAATGCTGAAGGGTATTCTTTAAGAAGAGGAAGAAGAAGAAAAAGGTAAAGATAAAAATTATGAACAACAAAATGACATCAAATACATACCTACCAACAAGTGAATCTAAAAATCAAGTGAATGAAAAATCTGAAGAACAGAATGGACTGGTGAATATAATAGAATCAGGGACATAGAAAGGGAGTGGACTGACGACTCTCAGGGGAAGCAGGTGTGAGGGGTGCGGGAAGAGATTGGACAAAAATCTTACTCCTATGGATGAAGACAGTGGCGGGGGGTAAGGGCATGGGGTGGGGTGGGGAATCAGGTGGAGGGGAGCTATGGGGGAAAAAATAGAGGAACACCTGTAATAATCTGAACAATAAAGATTTATTAAAAAAAAAGAAAATAATGTAATATTTTTCTTAATTAAGTGATAGAAATATTTCTATACCACTTTTTTCCCTTATAATTTTGGACTACATATTCTTTTTTTGAAATATATTTTTACTGATTTCAGAGAGGAAGGGAGAGGGAAAGATAGAAACATCAATGATGAGAGAAGCATTGGTTGCCTGCCTCTTGCACGCCCTGTACTGAGGATCGAGCCGGCAGCCCGGGCATGTGCCCTTGACCAGAATCGAACGTAGGTCCCTTCAGTCTGAAGGCTGAAGCTCTACCCACTGAGCAAAACCAGCAAGGGTTGGGCTACATATTCTTTACGTGCCTTCTCATATTACAATAACTCTTGTAATATTTTCTGTAGAAGATAATTCGTTCTTTCTTCTTGTATGACTGATTGAAAGTAGCTGTTTATTATTACTGATAGTTGGGATACATAAAATATGCAACTTTAGACAGAAGTGTACTTTCTGTTTGCAGTACTGTCATGGATTGTGCCCTACAAATACTGACCTTCTGGTAAGTTCTATTTTACATGATTCCCATCAAGAAAAAAAATAAGAGATGTATTTATCATTTCGAATTATTTAGGCTTCATTATCAGTGACATTACTGACAGGAGAGAGTTCCTGTTTTGATAAGAGCCAAGTTCTTTGCCAACAATTTGGCACATCTGATGCTTAAGAGAATATTCCATAGACTAACTTCCAGCTCCATGCATTTCAGCCTTGTTTCTCCTCCACTAGCCACATACTTCTGGGGCTGGTCACAGTTCCCACACTAAGTGAGTAGGGCGTTTATTCACACAGGAGTGTTCATTCTGGAAGCTGTTCCTCCATCAGGACGGCTAGCAATAGCTATGCCCACAAGTGATGGCAAAGCGTCTAAATATACACCTCGCACCCCAAATTACTGTCAGTGTACCCTCAACTCAACTTCCCTTTAGCTAGATCTCCACAATGCCCTCGCCACTCAGCACCACCAACCAGGAAGGAAGATGCGGGAGGATTCAGGGTGCAAAGAAACAGTGCTTTGTGGTGAAGATATTTTACTTTTTACAAGGTTTTACAAAAAATAGGACCATGGGGCCACATTGAAAGTATCTCCCGGAGAAGGGACTGATGCAAGCAGAGGGCCCAGAAGCGCAGACTTTATTATGTCCCAGGTCACTCTGCCTCGGTGACAACGATGTTTTCCTCCATTTACATGTCTTGTCTCAGGGAATCTCATAACCACCATGTGAGATAGGCATTTTTAGTGATGGGGAAACTGAGGCCCAGAAAGATGGAGAGAAGCCAAAAGTTATGCAATGGGGGCAGTTTTGAACTCAGAACCATGGGACCCCAGAGCCTGTGCTGATAACTGCTGTCTAGAAGCTGATAGGACTGTTGTCAAGAGATGGGTGGATGGATGAATTGGTGGATGGATGGATGGATGGATGGATAGATGGTTGGATGGTTAGATGAATGGATGGATAGATTGCTGCCTTATCCTCTCATGCATTGGATACCCAGCTCTTTTCCCTGCTTTTCTGGTCTCTAGAGCTCAGCAAAGGGCAGAGCCCAGAGGATGAGCTTAGAAAAGGGCCACGCTGAGGATAGAGGAAGGAGTTGACCCAAGTCCCTGCCCTCAGGAGTTCAGCAACAGTACGGGGAAAGAAGCCACAATCCAGGCAGAGGTGATGCGTTGAGAGCCACGCCCATGTACCGGTGCAGGGTTCTGCTGAGAGACAGCATGCAGGACCAGCCCAAGTCCTTCTCCCCTCAGGCTGTAATGCAGCCTGCAGGGGATCCTTGCATGGGGCTGGGGACTGGAAAAGTTGACCTCTCAGGCTCCCAAGCCCTGCAAACCCATTCTCGTTCACTCCTCTGCTCTGAGGCATTGCCAAGCTTTGCTCCGGAGTTTTCCGAGGTGTCTAGGGAATGAGAGGCCCACCCAGGTGGTCCATTCCAAGGTTCAAGAGCCGGAACGGACAATGCCAAATTGCTCCAAGCCTAGCTCAGTTTCGCTTGAGGCGTTTTATGGGCCCAGCCTGGGTAAACATGAACCCCATTAATGCACTGGGGGTTCCACCTCTGCTGCTGTCAGTCTCACCTCCCACAGCCGCAGGCGCTGGAGCGTGAGGCCCAAGGGCAGCATGGAGAAGACACAGCAAGGGCTGAAATGGCAAGGACCCTCAGACACTTCCCAGGCTCCATTCACAGACAGGGGGCTGAGCTTGGCTCCAATCACAGATGGGACTGAGGCTTGGGGAGGGGAAAAAACAGGGACCCACTGAGGCATAGCCAGAACTCAAACCCCAGACTCTGACCATGCAGCCCACTGTTTATCATACCCACCTCAGGACCTGCACCCGAGAGATGCTGCTTTCTAAAACATCAGTTGAGACACGTGGTCCGATAATAGCTGGGCTCTTATGGGAGCAACAGGAAAGCAACTGTGAAATCGGAACTGCCTAGAACACTCGGGGCTCTGCTCCCTTCGCTCATTTATTACCCGGTTGCTCCACTCACTCATGATGCCAGCTCCACTCTAGGCCCCGCGCTGGAGCTGGGGACCCTGAGATGAGTCAGAGCTGGCCTTTGTCCAGAATGAGGTAACAGTCTGGTGGGGAGACAGGTGTGGACACAGGCAATGACAGTGACAAACCGGTATGCTCAGTACTGGGACAAAGGGAAACTCAGGGCCGCGGAAACCCCAAGGAAGGGTCCTTAGCACAGCCTGGGGTCAGGAGGGTCAGGGAGTTCCCTGGGAGGAGGGAGAGATGAGGCCTGACAAGCATTCTGAAGATGATGACCAGGCAGCTGAGCTGTGGGAAGGCACCTTCAGCAGGGGGAATAGCACATGCAAAGGGACAAATACAGCAGGTAGTAAGCACCAGGGAACATCTTCTGAGTGAATAAGTAATTGAAGGTTTGAAGTTTAGTGTTACTATAGTTAACAATACTCTATTGCTGTGGTCGGCAAACTCATTAGTCAACAGAGCCAAATATCAACAGTACAAGGATTGAAATTTCTTTTAAGAGCCACATTTTTTAAACTTAAACTTCTTCTAACACCACTTCTTCAAAATGGACTCGCCCAGGCCGTGGTATTTTGTGGAAGAGCCACACTCAAGGGGCCAAAGAGCTGCATGTGGCTTGCGAGCCGCAGTTTGCCGATCATGGCTTTGTTGTATATTTGAAAGTTGCTAAGAGAGTAAATCATAATAGTTCTCACCACAAGAAATTTAACTGGAACTATGTGTGGTGATGGATATTAAGTAGACTTATTGTGGTGATCACAATCTATACAAATATAGAATCACATACCTGAAATAATATCATGTTATATTCCAATTATCTATACATATAAAAGCCTAAGTGACCGTCGCAACCGAAACAACAAAACGGACTACCAAACAGGCTGGGTGGGGCGACCAGGCTGGCAGAGGGGTTAGTGAGGGATGACCAAACAAATGAACTGAGAGCTGCATGGGGCAACCAGGCCAGCAGGGGGGGCAGTTAGTGATGACCAGGCTGGCAGGGTGGGGCAGTGAGGGGTGACCAGGCTGGTGGGGGCGGGGGGACAGTTGGGGGCAACCAGGCCAGCAGGGGAGGTAGTTGGGGGTGACCAGGCCATCAGGAGGGGCAGTTCGGGGTGATTAGGCAGGCAGGCAGGTGAGTAGTTAGGAGCCAGTGGTCCCGGATTATGAGAGAGATGTCTGATTGCCCACAGGGATCGGGCCTAAACTGGCAGTCGGACATTCCCTGAGAGGTCCCGGATTGGAGAAGGTGAAGGCTGGGCTGAGGGGAACCCACCCTGTGCACAAATTTCATGCACTGGGCCTCTAGTATCTCAATATAAAAAACAAATGAATACCAACTGTGACAATTGATATGCTATGAGAGAAAAAAAGTTTGATGTAGCAGGAGTATGGGAGGTTTGGGGACATCCGAGAGAGTTAGGTGGTTGTTTTTTCGTAATGAGAATTTGTCAGTTGAGTATGACAGGACACAGGAAAGTGTGTAAATCATAAATACACAGCTCAATGAATGATCAAAAGTGAGCTCACCTGAGCAACCACCACATAGGTCAGAAACAGAACAGCGCCCTGTGCCTGGCCCAGTCAGGACCTCCTTCCAAAGGGACCGCTCTCCTGCCTTCTCACTGCAGGTTAATTTTGCCTGCTGTTTTTGGACTTCTTAGTGCTATGCATACACATTTGTGTCCAGCTTCTTTTGTTCAACACAAAACATGTACTAGTCATTCACGGTGTTGCATGTAGTAGCCGTGGCTTGCTCCCTCCCATTGTTGAGTAGTATAGTCCGTTGTGTGAATAGACCAGAGTTTATTGACTCTTTGCTGTTAGTGGGCATGTGGGTAGCACCCAGTTTGGGGCAATTAGGAATGGTGATGCTATGACCATTTAGTCCATCTGACAAGACACAGCTGCACCTGCTGATGAGAAAACATGGTGTGTGTCTCTTCCTGCTCTGCACTCAGTGACATCAATGGGTAGTTCAAGATCACAGTGGGAGTATTTACACCATAGGAAGTGGCAGTGCTCGGTGTTTAGAGGTGCTTCGTCAACATGCACCAGCCCACCACTGGGTGTACCCCTAAGCGTGGATTGCTGGATCGTAGGATATAGTCAGCTTTAAGTGCACACAGTTTTCCAAAGTGCTGGTGCCAACTTGCACCCCGCCAGCATTGTGAGGGGTGTAGGTGCTCCTCATCTTCACCGTGGAGAGGTTTTCATGAGGCGGGGTTGCCAGACCTTGTGGGCAGGTTCACTGCGGGAGGCAAGGAGTGGTGGGATGCAAGGGGACCACCCAGGCTCTGGCTGGGCTTCGGGAGGGAAGGAGGAACTGCCATGGGAGAGTGGGTGTGGGGTGGGTGGAGAGGTAGCTTTAGGGCAGGTTGTGTCTGCAGGGCCTGTGGGATGTCCAGTGGTTGGATACTCATCGATATCTCAGACTCCACTCTGGTGGCCACCCCCTCCCTGTGACCTAATCCTCGGCAGATCTCCTTCCTCATCCTCCTCTTCCCCTTCATCTCATGATGCGGACACCTCAGCGAATCTGGGTCCAGTGACCCATCCTGACCCAGCCACTAGGAGCCACACTGATTCAGTGTGGGCCCTGGATCAAGGCTC
The DNA here is from genome assembly GCA_026230045.1 of Corynorhinus townsendii. Lineage (NCBI taxonomy): Eukaryota > Metazoa > Chordata > Mammalia > Chiroptera > Vespertilionidae > Corynorhinus > Corynorhinus townsendii. The sequence continues at coordinate 46,493,011 of JAPDVU010000008.1, read as the reverse complement.
TGCTCCCCTCTGGGCCTCAGTATCCCCTTCTGTACAAGAGGAGATCTGGGTGAGGATCTTGTGGAGGTAGTGAGAGCCAGACCTCCAGGCTCCTGTCTCTGGGGGTTCTGGGCAATGTCACCCCCTTCAGCCCTTTCCAGAGTGAGTAGCTCACGCAGCACTGAGTGTTGTCTTGTAATCTGCTTATGAACTGAGGCCTGCATAGGGCTTTACTAGTACAGTCCCAGGCTCTGAGAATGCCGTAGTGTGCCTGCTCTCTGCCCCTGCTCCTCCCTGCAGCCATCAGGGACTCAGGGAGGAGGCTCAGCAATATGCCCAGGGCCACACAGCCCTGCAAGTGGCCAAGTCAGGATGCCAACCCAGATCTGGGGTTATAGGATCTGGCTTTTCTCCATCCAGATCGGAGACATGGTAGGGTAGGTCTTGGTCATGCTCACCCATCACCCCAGTGCCCAGCCCAGGCCCTGGCACAGAGAAGATGCTGGGTGAAGTCTGCTGCCCCAGACTTCTGCACCTGCCCCAGTCCTCTGTGTGGGGCTGAATAGACAGGATCCTGGAGTCAAGCCTGTGGATGAGCTGAGGGTGTGTGTCTGCGGGGAGGTGTGTGAGTTGGGGGTAGGGGAGAAGGGGGACACATCCCTGACCAGCTGAGCAGTAGAAGGGGGTGCACAGACTACACTGAGGCCCTGGCCCATTTCCCCAAGCAGTTCTCTGCGAAGCCAGGAAGTGGTTTATATTTTCAGAAGGAAATGAGCAAGTTTTGCTCATGGGGAGCAGACAGCTCTGGGAAATGGCTCCAAGGGAAACAGGCCACAGGAATGAAAGGTGGGGAGTGAGGCTGGAGCCAGCCCCTCCCCTGCAAGGCGGGCAGGTGTTGGCCATCGGGCTGACAAATGAGCTGACCTGTCCCTCCCTGCCGCTGTTGAGAGATGCTTCCCCAGAGGGGGTTCCCTGCTGAGGAGACTCAACTCAACTGGAAGAGGTGCATGTGGGCCAAGCTGGAAGGGGGAGGAGGCTCAGATTCCTTTCGGCACCTCCGAGACCCCACAAATCAGGTCCAGCAAGGGGAGGGTGAGGCTCACTGCTGTCCTGCCTCAGAGGCCGGAGCAGGGATGTCACAGGGGTTGGAGGACTGGCTGAAGGCATTCAACCATCTTCCTAGTCAACACCAACCCAACCGAGGGCCACACTGGGAGTGGGAGACTCGGAGCTGTACTGTACGCAGACCTGGTGGGGAGAGGGGGACTGGCTGGTAGACACTAACGTATGACACAGGGGCCCCCTGAGATGGGGTGAAAGAGGGCATCAGTGTGGGCTGGACTGGCCCAGCAAGTCTCTGGGGAGACAAATGCTGTGGAGGAGAAGGGAGAAGCATGCTAAGCTGGGGACAGCATGGGGAGCGCAGGGGACCGCACCACATGGGTGGGCAGTGATGGGGAGCAAAGAACACAGGAGGTGACCTGGATGAGGCGTACTTTCGGAAGACGCCTTAGAAATGGCTGTTGCCCTCTGAGCTCACAGTGGCCGGGCATTGAGCTCAGTGGGGTATCTACATAGATCATCTAAACCACACAGCTACCTGAGTGGGTGCTGATACCATCCCCATTTGACAGAAGAGAAAACTGAGGCATTCAGAGGCCTAACAAGCTTCACAGGTCAACACTGGGATCATGGCCCACGGGTGTCTGACTCCAACTCTGAGCTCATGACCACCACACCCTGCATGTTTGAGGAAGCACCTGGCCTACGCCTGGGTCTACCTCCCTGGCTGTACCCTCCACCGCTGCACCCTCCCCAGGGCCACTGGGAGAACTCAGAGGTGCTGGGCTGGTAGAGCAGGGGGGACCCCAGCCCCAGCGGTGTCTTTGTAAGAGGCCGAGAGTGGGGTTTTCGGAATCCTTGGAATGTACATTACCTCCAAAGCTCCAGGCTGGGAGGGTGGTCCCATGGGGAAGGGCTCTGAGAACAATGGGGGCCTGAGGTGGGGGCTTCTGGAACAGACAGGGCAGGGTAAGGCAGGACTTGGCTGGGCTGGGCAAGGCCCTCATGGTGCAGGTGATGCTGATGTAACCACAGATGAGAAGGGAGCAGCCTCCCTTCTCCCACAGGGAGGTGCTGGTTATGACATCCTCCTTGTGCCTCGTGCCTTGTGCAGGATGCTCAGGGCCCCCATTAATGTCCTCGTCAGGGACAGTCATTGCAGGGACCAGGCAGCCTGGGGGATGGCTTGGGTGATCATCACACCACTTTACATGCTGAGAAACTAAGCTCAGAGGCCTGGACTACCCACAGTCGCTCTGCATACTGGGGACACACACCCCTGATCGGATCACACCCAGGAGTCCCAGACCTCAGGGTGACCCCAGGAGCATAAGGTGAAGGGCACAACTCAGATGTTGCCAGCACAGCATGGTCAGAGCTGGGAGCCCGGGAACTGTGGAGACGCAGAGTGGGGAAGGCTCAGGGGAGGCTGCCTGGAAGAGGTGTCATTGATGGAGTCTTGAAGCATGAAAATGAGTCCAGGGAACTCAGGGGAGGCGGGGCTGGCGGGCAGGAGGCTTTGGGGCAGAAGAAACAGTGTTACTGGGTATCGGAAGGGAGATGGGACAGGGGTGTGTCAGCCTCCAGGTGAGACAGAAGCCCTCAGCCCAGGGTGGGGGCTGCTGGCTGCGTGATTGCGCCACTTGGGGTGAGTGGTGACCATCCCTGCCCCAGGCTCCACCCAGGGGGACTCTCCTAGGCTTTGGACCCCACCCCCAAGGCTGCACTGGACCCTCATGATGAAGCTACTGAACATCAGCCTTTCCCCTTCTCAGCTCTGTGGTGGAAGGCTCCCATCCAGAAGGGGGGGGGGGGGCACTAGTCTCTGGGCCATCCTGACACTCTGTCAAGGCTCTGGGATCTGGCCCCCAGCCATCCTCTCCGGGCGGGCTGCCCCTGGTCTCTGCCTTGTTCTTGCCACCGCCCCCCCCCCCCCCTTCCTCCGCTGTGCCCTCTACACTGTGGACGCAGAGTTCCTTCCTGGAGCAAATGTGTCCTATCCAGTGGCCTCCTCACCACTAGGCCTCAACCCAGCGTTCAAGGGCTCTCAACCTGCCCCAAATGTCCTCTCCAGTCCCATCTCTTGTCCCCAGCCCATCCTTGAGCTACACCAGGGACACCCTGGGGCCCAATGGGGCCAGGTTTCTGAGGCTCTGAGCATCTCCCCTGTTGTTCTCTCTGCCCCGAGTTCATCCTTCAGTGAACATCTCCCAGGTGCCTCCTCTATGCCAGGCATCCACCAGAAACCTGTTCTTGAGGGGCCCTCTCTGTTTGTGTGGGGGTGGTGATGTCTGTACCCTCTGGAAGGAGACAGGGAGGCAGGGAGCCTGGGGGGCCGTGTGGCATGAAGAAATAGGCCACAGGGGGAGGGCCTGGAGTGAGCGTGGAGGCTGAATAAGTGACCCCATTTCCCGGGTCTATTCCAGCCACAGGCCCTGCAAACATTAGCTCCCAGCCCCCTTCAGGACCACACATCTTGGAGAAGTAGAGTCGCAAGAAACACCCTGTGGTACAGATGTGAATCCTCACATCCAGAGGGGCAGGGAACTCCAAGGTCACAGAAACACGGGGCTTCCTAGTCCAGCCCAGCCCTCCCAATCCGATGCACTAGGGCCTCCACTCTCACCCCAGAGGCCCGTCCAAGGGAGAGGCTGCGGGCACAAGTAGATGGGACCAGCTCGATGCCAGGCTTTCCCAGGGATACCCACCCAGAGTCCGAGAGCAAATAGGCACAAGGGCAACTGACCTGCAGCCCCACACCCCACCCTGCTCTTCCCATCGGTGATCTCTGGTAGCGGGAAGGAGCAGGCAGCGTCATTATTTTCCTGGCTCCCCTGACTATTACGACGGCCCCTAATCACTCTGTGGTGCTCCTACCATCCTGTTTGGGAGCCAGGGGGCCCCTTATCTGAGCAGACCACACCTCTGCTCCCACCTGGAGCTCTGCTGGGACAGGCACACTGGTGCCCTGGGTTACATATCAACAGCAACAACTGTAAGAACAGCAGGGAAGTCTCCCCCGCTCCCCAAGGGCGTTCACACACCTCTGGACACTTGCGCCAACCAAAGGGTCAGCGAGCAGAAACTATGTCCCTCTGGATGTAAGGGCTTTCCCAAGAGCTGCTGGCACCCTTCCTTCACCCCGCTTTGGAGCTGTCTTCTCATGCCCGGCTCTCCCCACGAAGACACAGCTGTGGAGCTGTCCTTTCAGCCTTTGATGACAGCCTCACTGTGCCTCGTTGTTTAAGTGTTCCATCTGGCCCCGGTCTTCTCCCTCCGCCTTTGAACTTGACTGGGATTGGGGCTGGGTCACCTACTGTCTGGCCTCCCCACAGGTGTGAGGCTTTGGGCAATTCCTTCCCCAGCCACTGCCCCCTAGTTCACCTCCCGTGTACGGAGACACCTGCTGAGTGGTCTTCAGTGACAATGCATTCCCTCGGTCAGCAAATATTTGCCACCTGTGGTTCAGCCCACCTGCAGGCCACCCAGGGTGGGAGCAGAGGGGCGAGTGGCCATGATCCAACAGAGCGAGCCTGCAGAGGCTGCCAGTGTTGTCTCCGGCTCACTGCTCAGGGGCCAGGACCATGGAGGGGATGTCCTGCTCTGGGGAACTGTCCCCTCAGGGCTCCACAGACAAGCTGGAGCGAGTCCAGAGGAGACAAGCAAAGTCGGATAGGTCCTCAGGTGCCTCCTGTGAAATCTGAAAGGCCTGCCTGGAGAAGGGCCGACTTCAAGGTGAGGGTAGGAAGTTGCAAGGCCTCCATTGCCAGCTCTGGATGGACCGTGAGAAATGACTTTCTCCCAGCTGGAGGCAGCCCCCAGTGGGGACAGGCTGCCCCGTCAGGGTGAGGTCCCTCTATGGAAGGTATGCAAGGCCACGCATGTGAATTCCTGCCTCAGGCTGTTGAATCTCCATGGTTGGTGAGTCCCAGGGGCAGCTGGGTGTAGGAAAAGAGCTCTGGGCAGGGAATGTAACACGTGGGCTCCAGGTCTGGTGCCATCACTCCCCGGGATCTGACATAGATTCCCTGCCCTGTGTAGCTTCTGTTTCCTGATCACAATATGGGCATGTTCTTCCTTACTTCCCACACTGTGGGGCAGTGGGTGAGATGGGGCCCAGAACACAGTAGGTGCTCTGGAAATGTCAGTTCTCCTTCACCCCATAAAAAAGTTAGATGCATGAAGATGTTATCATTTCTGTTTTTCAACACTCTTCCAGTAGCACAAAAGCAGCCACCAGCAATTTGTAAGTGAATGGGTCTGGCTGTTTTTCCAATAAAACTTTATTTACAAAAACAGGCAGCAGGCTGGATTTGGCTTAAGGATGTAGATTGACAATCCCTGATTGAAGGAGAATAACAATAAATTGGGGAAGAGAGCTTGTCTAGTTTTTCTTAAAGATTGTTACATATAATTTGTGGTACTTGACATAATTTTATGTGGTCTGTGAAAAAATGTAAAACTTTAATAATAGAAACTTTAAGGCATATACAAAATTATCCTATATAATAAAAGTCTAATATACTAAGTGTCCGGTTGTCCACTCAACCAATCAAAAAGTAATATGTTAATAATATGCTAAGGCCACTCAACTGCTCACTGTGACATGCACTGACCACCAAGGGGCAGACGCTCCGACTGGTAGGTGAGCTTGCTGCTGGGGTCCAGCCAAACAGGACTGAGCAAGATGGGCTGGACATGCCCCAAAGCCCTCCTGCAGTCCCTCCCCAGCTGTCCAACCTCCTCTATCCCTTCCCAGCCACGATTGTGCACCTGTGGGGTCCCTTGGCCTAGCCTGGGCACTCTCACAATCCGGGACCCCTCAGGGGATGTCGGAGAGCCTGTTTTGGCCTGATGGTGGAACGACTGGTTGCTATGATGCACACTAACCACCAGGAGGCAGATGCTCAACACAGGAGCTGTCCCCTGGTGGTCAGTGCGCTCCCACGGGGGTGGGGGGAGGAAGCTCCACTCAGCCACAAGCCAGGCTCACAGCTGGCAAGCAGCGGCAGTGGCAGGAGCCTCTCCCATCTCTGCAGCAGTGCTAAGGATGTCTGACTGCCCCCTAAGCCGTCAGTTGGACATCCCCCGAGGGCTCCCAGACTGTGAGAAGGCACAGGCCGGGCTGAGGGCTGCACGAATTTTGTGCACTGGGCCTCTAGTGTAGTATAATAGTATAATGAACCCCAACTTCAACAATCAATTATAAATAAACCTCCAGTGACCTCCACCTACAGCATGAAGCCTTCACTCATCCCAACATTTTGGCCACATTGTCGACTTCTCTGGGGATCCTTGAACTTGTGGATAGCAGGGGCTGAGGCTGGTCTATGTGGGTCCCCAGTCCACACCAGGGCCCACATTTAGTGGAAGAAGTGGGTTGGGAACCTGTGTTTGTCTGGCCCCAAACCATGCAGCAATGCTTGTTAATCCACACCCAGAGAGGAAGACATTGCCATACGTTTGTTTTTGAAAGGGAGGTAGATTTAGGGAGCAGCTTGGGGTGCCCAGATCCTGATCTTGTTCTCATTGTCCAAAGGGCTTGGCACCTGTCAGCTGGGCAGATGGCATGGTAGAAATGATCCCCCACCCACCCCCAAGAACACCCCTTCCACCTCTGCCATCACTCCCAATGTCCTGACCATCCTTCCTTCCTCCCCTCTAAGGGGGAATCAGCTGTGCTCAGCCCTGGCCTTGTTGGTCCCCTGCATAATATAGTTGCCACTACTCCCCAACAGTGCTCAGGGGGGACCCAGGCATGGTGTGGCTAAACATCAGGGACTAGGAGACTCACTAGGCTGACCCACCCACTTTGCAGATGGAAGGACTGAGGCCCAGAGAAGGGAAGGGGTGTTGGGAGCAATTCTAGGATAGCCCATCTCATGCAAACAACTGCTCCTTTGTTGAAAGGAGACCTAGGTCCTAATCCCAGTCCTGGCCCTGACTTGCTGGTTAGAGGGTTACTAGTTAATTGTCATAACAACTTTATGAGGTAACCATTGACATCAGCTATCAAGATATTGCGTCATCTGAGACACAGAGAGGTGAAGTGGCTTGCCCAAGGTCACATACAGAGGTGGCTGGGATTTGAACCGAGTGTGTGGTTCCAGAACCCCTAAGCTACTCTGCTCTTGCTAGTTGGAAGTGACCTTGGGTTTGTCTGCTGCCTTCGGAAGGTTCTGGGGAATGCTGCCTTTGGCCTGAAGTCCCCCTGGTCTCCTCCAGCCCACCTCCCTCCACCCCCTGTTCTGCTCACCACCCATCTATCTGTCCCAGCAAAGGAGTCTTTGATGGGCTATTTGTTCCCCCCACCCCACTCCAACAGGAGAGAAGCAGGAGGGCCTGGGGAGAGAGCCCCCCAGCTTACCTGAGGTAAAGCCCAGGCCAGGCCCATCTAGCCCCAGGTGGGCCCCAGTTCATCGTGCTCGAAAAGGCAACAGACCATGGCGTTTGCAGACCGTGACCTCCTCCCGGCAGAAGGCAGATCCGTTATTGTCATTGGGAGCTAAAACGCCTCAGTGCGTTTGGCATTTGGCGGGACCCAGCCCCAGGGTTCAACCCCCTGCCTCCCTGAGCCCACCCACATGAGCTAGAGAGGGGCTGGCAATGGCGAAGGAGGCCTGGGACGAGAGGCAGGCGGGCATTCCTGGTTCAGTGGGGCTGCAGCATGGCTGTGTGTCCTTGGGCAAGTTACTTGAGCTCTCTGAGCCTCTCTTGCCTCACCCAATCTTTAGTAAATTCAGTGAACCAAGGTGTGGAAATAGGCTTTGCACGGGGTAAGCCGCTGTGCGCAGGGGAGGGGCTCCCGTTATGCTGGTGCTCTCTCCCATGACCCATTTCGTCCGCCTTTTCTAAGTGATCCCTGTGGTCACGTCACATTGAAAAGGAATGCTCTTGCGAGCTTCAAGGACCATTGCCCTGGCTCGAGGACTAGGTCTGCACACACTCCCACGCAGAGAAGCCAGCCCATCCCAGGCAGGGGGGCCTTGGGCCTCCCTCACCCAGGCCCTACTTGGGCAGAGAGGCCTGGATGGGAAACTGCCAGCTCAGGCAGGGGAAGCAAGCACGGGAAAGGGTGCGGGCTGCAGGGAGAGGCAAAGGTGCCAGCTCCCTGCTTTTTGCTGCCTGTCTCTTCCTGCATCTCCTGCACTTGGCAGGGGCTGCTCCAAAGCAGGGACTGGTACCTCTGTCCCCAGAGCCTAGTACAGAAAGGACCCTTTCTAAAGTGTGTGCTGAATGACTGAGTGACCCTCCCCCCACCCCATGTGTGCCCTGCAGCTGAGGACCCTGTGAGGGCCTGAACCCCAAGAAGAGGCCTCTCAAGCTCCAGACAGATGGAGGGACATCAGAAGTGCCCAGGTCGGATAGTGCAGTGGGTCAGGAAGAGCATCCCCCCTGCTCCAACCCACGGAGGGGGTGGCATCCCCTCTGCCGCCCTGAGGCGCCCCTGCTTGGGGTGCGTACAGCTGTCAGGTTGTGCACGGCAGGGCCTGGGGGCTACAGCCCATGCCGTGCTCCTGGTGTGAGGCTGCTGCCGAGGCAAAGAGCAGATTGTTCTCATTTGTACTGCGGCGCCGCGGGGCCAGCAGCAGCCCTGTCCCTAGTCTTTGTTCTGATTCAGAGTTCTCTCCACAGCCTCCTAGTCACTCCCTTGAGTCTGGTTCAGCAAATTGGAATAGAACTATGGGCTTGAGGTAGGGATAGAATCCTGTGTTTCTGACATGTGACACCACAATATGGCAAGGGTAGTGACTGTGGGCTCTATGGCCAGACAGATCCAGTTCAGCCCTGGCCTGTGTGGCTCCTTGCATTGGAGCATCATCCCATGCACCGAAGGGCTGTGGGTTGGATATCTGGTCAATCCCTGGTAGATCCCTGGTCGGGGCACATACAGGAGGCAACTGATGGATATTTCTCTCATTGATGTTTTTCTTTCTCCTCCTCTCTCCCTCCCTCTCTCTCTAAAATAAAACAAAAAACAAAAAACAAAAAAAAGCAAAACAAAAACCCAAAAATCACTGGATGAGGATTAAAAAAAAAACCCACCTCTCGCCCTGGCTGGTTTGGCTCAGTGGATGGAGCGTCGGCCTGCAGACTGAAGGGTCCCATGTTCGATTCCGGTCAAGGGCATGTACCTTGGTTGCGGGCACATGCCCAGTAGGAGGTGTGCAGGAGGCAGCTGATGGATGTTTCTAACTCTCTATCCCTCTTTCTTCCTCTCTGTAAAAAATCAATAAAACATATTTAAAAACAAAAAACAAACAAACAAAAAAAACACCCCACCTCTTTAAAAACAAAACAAAAAAGGCCCAGTTCAAAGCCCAACTTTGCCACTTGCTAGCTTTGTGATCTTGAGGAGATCACTTAACCTCCCTGAGCCTCAGTTTATTTATCATTTAATCAGTGTAATTGATGGAATAGAGTACCCCGATCTTAATTGTACATCTCAATTACTCTTTCTATATGTAACCACTACCTGAATTAAGATACAGATTTTTATCTCCCTAGAAAATTTCCTAATTGAGTCTCAGTTTCTTCATCTGCAAAATGGGTGAAACAGCTTTACAAAGGGTGTGAAGCTGAAATGAGATGAAACTTGTCAAGCATTTAGCACGGTGCCTGGTACACAGTGTGTGCTCAGTCCACCATGGGCTGCTATTTCTTTCTCATGTTCAGACACTTAGCAATTTCTGCCTTATTTGAGCTTCTCCACAGGCCTATACTTTACCCCTGGGGAAACTGAGGCTTGATGAGGCAGTAGCCCTGGCATTGCTGTGTGGCCTTAGGAAAGTCACCTCCCTTTTCTGGGCCAATGAAGGAGTCAAAGTAGATGCTCCCTTAAATCTCATCTGACCTTTTAGAGTCTTTGTTTAGATTCTGTGGTCTGAGGTCTGGGACCCCTGATTGTGCCCACTCAGTTGAAAGGGGAGGTGTGGGGTGTGGGTTGTGTGTGTTGAGGGGTAGGCAACCAGGTTTTGGCTCCAGCCAACTCTGCCAGTCCCTGGGGATGCACCTGAGGAGCTCTTTCTTTGTGTGAACCTACTCTCAGCCCCAAATTGTACACCAGGCACTTTTAGGAATCAATCTATTTACCTCCCCTGCGGCCCCCGACCCATTTCACATTTGTCAGGGAGAAACTGGAGGAGCTAGAGTTGCCCTTTCTCACCTCAGCCACCTCCTGGGACATTCCTGGATTAGATGAGAGTAGAGGTGACAACAGAGAGGAGAATAAATCCTGAAAGACAAAGCTCCACACTTCCTCCACTGGATACGAAGTGGGGCATTCCAGTCCCTTCCCAGCTCAGCTGAGGCAGCTCTGAGGCTGGAGACCGGAGGGGAGAGCAGAAGTCTAGGTTTTTATAAAAAGAACCTACTCCCATGACATGGAAAAGCTCACTCAGCCCCACTATCCAGGCAACTTTGTTTTCAATTTATTGCCCCCTGGCTGGCCCAGAATCTGGCATTCTAGCTGCCATCCATTGGGCTGTCTCATACATCAGAATCATGCAGGGAGTGAAGTCAGGAAGGAGGGGGAGGGTGGGGCAGGAAGGCAGCTTTGCTGGGGGTAAGCCCCTGTCGCTGGAGGGTTCAGGCAGAGATGAGAGACCCATCGGGCCAGGAAGCTATAGGGGGAAACCCCGCATGGCTAGAGGCCTGACAGATGAGAGTTTGAATTTTGGCCTTCTCTTCCGCTAGTTGGTTGTCTTTGGACGAATTGTCAGTTACCCGAGTCTCAGTTTCCCTAACTGTGACATAAGGATGATCACACTCATCTGCCAAGATGGCTAGGGTATCAAAAGGGCAGTATCTGTTAAGCGCCCAGCTACAGGCATAAAAATAGGATCAAAAGAAGGAGTTTTTGTGGTTAGTGGGACTTGCTGTTTTGCCATCTGCATTCATTTTTTTTTTTTTTATGGCTGCTGTAACAAAACACCACAAAGTTTGTAGCTTAAAAGAATACACATTTATTACCTTACAATTTTGTAGGCTGAACGTCCAAAATGGGTCTCAATGGGCTAAAAGCAAGGTCTCAGCAGGGCTGCATTCCTTTCTGGAGACTCTGGGGAGAATCCATTTCCTTCCCTTTTCCGGCTTTAGAAGCTGCCTGCATTCCTTGGCTCATGGCCTCTTCAAAGTCAGCAATGGCCCATAGAGTCTTTCTTGCATCCCATCACTCTGACATTGACTCTTCCTCTGCCTCCCTCTTCCACTTTCAGGGACCCTTGTGGTTATGATGTGGTTATTTTAAGGTCAGCTGATTAGCAATTTCATCTACAGTCTTAATCCCCTTTTGCCATCTAATACATTCACAGGTTCTGAGGATTAGGAGCTGGACCTCTTTGGGGGACCATTCTTCTGCTTATGGCTCCATTCAAGCAACTGGTTCCTCCCTCAGGACGAGAGACTTTGCCATTCCTGTTCGTCAGGAACTGAACAATACTGTGCACTGGAACCCCATGTTTGAAGCGTTTTCCAAAGCCACTTTTCCTCCCCCTTTCAAATAAGGATCATCATTGCAGTTCCTCTCTTCTCTCTCTGCTGTTGTCGAGTAATGGCCTGGAGCGGGAGGGGGGATAGCTACCACTCAGTTCACAGACTGCAGACCCTTCAGAACACACCTGACTCTGAAGAAGAATAGAAGTCACCCAGAGATTCTGAGCTCAGTAATTGTATAAGTCTTTGATTTGTCTTCCTTTTGGAGGAGAGGAGGAGATGGGAGGGTATTATTTTGTATGTGAATAAGGATATGTGTGGGTGTCAGTCCATAAAAGGGGTGGACTGTGTGGGGCACTTATTGTTTTGGCCATCAACATGCTTTCCCGTTTTATTCTGGCAGCAACAATCTGATTTAGCTTTAGGAAAGTCAATCCTCTCACCTATTCTTTCCTACCCACTCCTCCCCCACCAACTCCAGAGCTGGCTGTGAGACCAAGCAGAACACGGCATCTTCCTAACCATAGGGACCTATTCATGTAATATCAGAATCAACAAGCTTACATATTTGAATGCTTGCCTGGACCCCTGAGTAGGGGCACTTTTTTTTTGGGGGGGGGGGGGGCTGGACCTGAACCTAGAAGAAGATAATGTCACAATTATCTTTCCTCCACGTGGAGACTAAGAATGACGCCAATATGGAAACCAGTAGACTCTAGAAATAGGACAGACAGGTCCTGAGGACAGAATTTAAGCCCCTGAATAAAAAGCTGTACCTGAAATTCTCATACTCTTGGACTTTTTAGTTATATGGGCCAATACTTTTATTATTTCTTTTTTGTTTTGTTTTGTTTAAGCTATTTTTTTTTTCGTTTTGTATGACAATGAGACTGTGATTATAAAGAACTCTTATAAGCACGACTCTACTTAATAATCACACTAAGCTCCCAAAGTAAGGGTTATTATCTCTGTTTTGTAGGTAAGAAAACTGAGCTTGAGAGGCTAATTTAGTTTGTTCATGGTTGCACATTAGTTACATGTCAGGGCCAGGTTTCCTAAGAAGAAAACTTATGTTTTTCTCTCCTCTTATGTTACCTTCCCAAAGGTGAGCAATCAGAAAAAATTCTGGAACAAAGTGTAGTTTGAGCTGGGCCTTGAAGAATGGGTAGGAGTCCAATGGAAGACAGTGGGAAGGAGAATTCAGGGAAAAGAAACCGTCAAAAGCCTGGAAATGGAAATGGGCAAGTGTGACGGGCCATCTCAGGCCCACTGAGGACAGGCACAGATTGGGGCAGGTGCCACTGGGGGACACTCAGGCACCTTATTTTGAGAAGAGTAGCAGGGTCTGTCTTGAGTCATTGGAGTGATGTCTCTTTGCTCAGTGCCCAGAGATGACCCCTCTGCTTCAGACTGGGGGCAGAGGTCTGCTGTCATCTTATCTTGAAGTCAGCAGCTTTGGACTTGCATTTTGGTCCTTCTGCTTCCAAGATGTGTGACTTTAGACAACCCAGTTCACGCTTCTGAACCTCGAAGTCCCAGCTGTAAGTAGCAGGGTGTAATGAGGATTCGCAGCAATGAGAGTGAAGCGTGGGGCTTGCCACTGAGCAGGTGCCCTATGGATGGCAGCTATTATCCTCAACCACCATCAATGACATTGTTATTACACGCCTGGACCTACACCTCCTTCCATTCTTATTCCCAATAAGGACAGCAGACTAGACTCCTGATTCCTCTCCCTGGTGCCTTTTGGGCCTGGATTTCTGCTTCCCTGCAGCTTTGAGCTAGGAGTCTGGTTCTTATCAGGCCGAAGGAAATATCCAGTCTTCCGACTCAGGGACATTGCAGCTCTCACCACAACTGCAATGCCTTACTTATCCTTCTGTATTTGTGTCTCCTATTCTGTTGCTCCTTACGGTGGGCATGTGTCTGTCTTGGTCAGTGTCTTGCTTAGAGACTGATGTGTAAAAAAGACTCCCTAACTATTTGCTGAGCGATAGGTTGAAAGAGTACCTTGTGATTGAATTCTTGGAGTGAACAGGCAGCAGCCCCTGGTGCCACGGACAAGGACTCCAGCCTCTGGGTTCCCGAATGGTCACCATGGACCATTCATAAAGGGATGGTGGCTTCTCCTGGCAGCTCTTTGAGGTATATAGGATTTATCCCCATTTTAGAGTAAAAGAAACGAAGGTTTGCAGGGGCTTGCTCAAGATCAGCCTTCCAGTAAGTGATGGGCTGGGCTTGACCCCAGATCTGTGCCTCTCAAAGCCCATCTGATGCTAATTTCAGTGCCCACAAATCTGCATGTTTATTTTCATCTCAATGTTTTATTTATTTCACCGATGATTTCTGTTTGCAATAGAGCTTTTTGTTCTTCAGAATGATATTGGGCAAACATAGGAAAAGAGGCAGTCATTCTTGAAGTGTGTTCCAAAGCCAACTATGATGGAGGATGATAGTGGGGTGCCAGCCCCTACAATTGTTCTTGAAGACCCTAATGAAAGTCATTCCGAGAACAAGCTGCTAACCTGTAAGCAAATGTGTCAACTTATGAACAATCAAGTAATTCCCCGATCCTTGTTGGATATTAGCCAAGTGCTGGATATTAGCCAACTGAGCGAGTTGCTCAACACTCTCCCTGGAGGGGGATTGTTGGATGGGAGGGATTTTCTAGCTCGTGACTTGGATGAACACAGAGTTATTTCCCTATTGAGTAGCCCCAGCCTGAGAGGCACCAGCAGCCTCTGCTGAGGGTGGCTGGGACAGAGCAGGGATGTGGGCCAGCCCAGTCTGTCCATGCCTGGCCTGGTGGTGTGGCCCTCAGAATTCTTAGCAGGATTTAGGCCTACAAAGCAGCCCAGGAGAGCCCCCTGGAAACGCAGCGGCTGGCATGGGTAGGGGCTGGTTTCCAGGGAAACAGAGCATCTCCTGCCTAGCAGGGAGAGAGGGCTGGAGCCTGAGGAGAGGCCAGAGCAGCAAAAGAGGAGACCCGGGCCCTTGGAGCTGAAGAACCCAGGGAGGGGGAGGAGGACGTCGTGTGGGAAGAGGGCAGGAAGGGGGATTTGGCACAGGCCTCTGCTGCCTGGTCTCAATTTACTTGTGAGGAGCCTCCTAATAGCTGGGTGAGAGCCGTGCACGCTTTCCTGAGAGCCTGGTAAGTGTTTATGGAATGATTTGTGAGGAGAAGTTTCTTTGGAAGCAGCTTGGGGAAGGTATGTTATTAAGAGCTCTCTCTCCAAGTTTCCTTGGCCCACTTCCCCCCAGGCCCCTGGGGTCTGGGCAGCCCATGGTCACAGCAGCTGTTTGCTATTTTGTAGGCCATGGGGCCGGGGAGTGTATTGGGGCTGGGGGAAGACAGGGAAGTGGGGCAATTTCCTCCTCCCCGAGGTGGCGTCATGCAGCAGAGAGTGCTGGGGCCTCTGAGGGAGGCGGCCTGGGCCCAGGAAAGTGTGGGGTCTGTCCCAGGGGCCGAGGAGGAGGGAGGTCATAGGGAGAGAGGCAGCAAGAGATTGTGGGTGATGGGGACCGAAGCATGGCCACTAGCCATCTAGTAATATGGAAGTCACTGGGGAGTGATATGGGCAAGCCAAATGCATGGGAAGATCCATGACCCAGTGACGTATTTGGCTTCTCCATCAGACTGGGGGCTCCCTGGCATTAGGGACTGGCCGGCTCATCTTCATATCCCCCATCATCTTGGGACATCAGGGCTGGCCCAAAGCAGGGGTGCAGTTTGGTGAGTGATGAGGCCTCACCCAGCCAACCATCCCACCCAGGCAGACAAGGGCCCACTGAGGGACTCGGTCAGACCTAGAAGTTAAGTTCGCTGTGACTCTTGGTCTGGAAAGACCAGGACTATGTCCTCATTGTCCCATCAGCGGAAATCCGCCTGACCTGGTCTCCACAGAGCAGCTTCTTTACCTCAAGAGCTGGCAGCCGGCTACACAGACCCACTAGGAAGGACCAGTGACTGGCTGTTTCCGATTCTCTGAGGCCCTGCCAGGGCATGCGGGCCCACCATGAGCTTTACCTAATTTATCCTCACCACAGCCCCCCCAGTGGGGTTAGGCTTTTTACCTCCCCTGATTTTATAGCTGGGAAAAACTGGAGCCCAGAAACTATGGTCACTCTGCTGAGGTCCCCTCACACTCAGGTGTTCGAGACCTAAGCTGGTGCCCTTGCCTATAAACTACACCAGCCAATGACGCTCACGTCTATCATCTTGCTTGGCACATTGCATTGTCGTTGTCTGTGATGTCCCTCTGTATGTCTGCCCCCCCACTTACCCAGAGCTCCCTGAACATGGGGGTCAAGTTGGCTTCATCCTAGGTCCTTAGGTCTCAGTACTGGGCCTAGCACGGAGGAGATGGATGCATGATGGGTGGGTGGATGGCTAAATTCCAGGTCAGAATTTGGATGATAGAATTCCAGGTGGAAGGAAGCACATGAGCCAATTAATAAAGCTCCCAGAGTGGTGGGTGAACGGGTGTGTTTGAGGCAGCAGATGCTAATAGTCGCCAAGTGTCAAACCAAGGGGCTGTCCTGGAAATCAGTGGGAGCGATTTTTGGGTGTCACAATGATTGGGGATCGCCACTGGCATTTTGTGAGAGGGGCATGTGAAAATCTTGTGGGATATTTGGGTGGATGAAAAGCCTGTCTATAATCACCTGTAACTCTGTTTTATGGATAAGCACAAAGGATTTTTTGTGGGTTTTTTTTTTTTTTTTTTTTTGCACGATTCTAATGCACTCCACATTTTCCAGGAATACAACTAACTTGTAAACTGAGGGAAGACTGTGCTGTGTGCAGACATTATTAAGACTGGTTCACCGTTTCAGAAAAATTATGTCACCCGCGGCAACACTTCTAATATTTGAGCTGCAATCCACAGAGACCTTTCTATTATGTCTTCTTAGGGTAGCCGGCCCTGCGCATGAAAATAGTGCAATGTGTCTTTTTATTATAAATTACTTCCCATTGATCTCACTGCCGTGTTACTTAGTGGTGTGCTGGAGCCACGTCAGCCGAGAGCAGATCGTGTGCGATTCTTCCCTCTGCATTCCGTGTCGTCATGTTGGTAGTTTGAAATCAGCCCTGGTGGAAGTATTTACACCATGAAATTGTCAAAAGGTATAAATCAAGTTTTATTTCTTCTTCTTCCTTTTTCTTGCTTCAGAGATTTGATTGTTAAACATCCACCAGCTCACCACTGGTTACACTGGCTTTCCCGTTGTGTATCGGGTAGGCTGTATTTTCTAGGAAGACCATGTCAGCATAATGAAGGGGGCATGGGCCCCCTAGGATGGAGAACCACAGCGGGAGGGGAATGAGCCTGCAGATGGTTGTAAGTAAGGACTCCTGCCCATGGCAGGTGAGAAGCAGGTTCCTGAAGAAGTCAGGGAGTTTTGAATTTTTGTGAGGAGGCCAGTGAGGGGGAAGTCAATCAACCACAGAAGGTTCTCCTCCCTGATCCCCCTCCAGGGAGGCAGGAGCCAGACCAGAGGCAGCCTATGCTTCCTCCCTCTGAAGAATTTAGCATTTTTGCCTGACAGACACTGGGCTGCGATGCCGTGCTGGACTATTTTGTTCCTTGGAGTTTTGGCAGATAAAACTGCTCAGAAAAGGAGAGCCCTGGTGGCCTTGACAGTGACCAGCCCTTTGACTTGCCCTCCTGGGGGTTTGGCCCTCCATCAAGACCCCCCCACCCCCCACCCCCCGGTGTTAGCCCTAAGGCTCCCCCTTCTCTTCCACTCCAACTCTCTACCCAGGGGCTCACCATTTCCCTAATATTAGCAATGCCCAGCTTTTGTGCTCCTACTGCGTGCCAACCCCCACGCTCAGTGTGCCTCATGCATTACTTCCTGGTCTCCCACCCACGCCACCTCCCAGGGGAGGTCATCTTATTTTACCCATGTTTTCAATGAGAAGATGAGCTCGGAAAGCGGATATGACTTGCCCAAGGTCACCCAGCCAGCAAGTGAGAGAGCCAGGATCCCAAGCCAGGCTTTCTGACTCCCAGCTGCTGTCTCTTAAACCCACATTGGAACTTTTAAAGGGAAGATGGTATCTGTTCAACTCCTTCCTTTGATGAGGTCCAATGTGTAGCTCAGAGCTGGAAGGGACCAGAGAAATGACCTAATCCTATGATTCTCAACAGTTCATAAATCCATCCCACCCCCAACACACACCAGCTTCACTATCAAAGAACCTGTTTCTACCACGAGTGAAACAGAGGCCCGCTTTCCTCTAAGAAGGGATGTTTCTGCTGGTCTATTTATCATGGAGGTAGGGTCGGGCTAATAATGGTGATTTCAGCAGTGTCCCTGTGAGCCAATGTTATTGCTATGGCTTTAAAACACAAACAGAAAAAGAATCTATTAGTCACCGAGGAGTGTAATAAGCCTGTTGAGTAATCAGCCTGCCAGCCATGGTACCTGCAAACCACAAAGATGATAAATGAACCACCACCGCCAAATTCTTGAATTTTTGTGAAGAGGCCAGTGAGGGTGGGTGTGAGGCCTGTGGGCAGGGAAGCCATGGACCTTGTTCTAGAAACTCTGCTTCATACCAATGGACTGAGGACTCCTGCTCGGTTTCAACTTCCCATTTCACAGATGGGGAAACAGAGACCTAGAAAGGAGAAACGGTTTATCCAAGTTTCACCCATCAAGTTGAGGACTGATTCAGGGCTAGAAGCCAGTGCTTGCTGGCTGTCCACAATCTGGGAGGACAGAAAGTGCTTGTGAGCTGTGGTTGGGGTCACATAGGGTGTTTTCCATCCCTTCTACCCTGCTTTCCTCCTCCCTCTGACATTCCCTGGCTGACTTCAGATCCCCTTCTCCCCCCACTTTGCAGATAAGGCTGCCAAGGTTTCCAGAGGGACTTGGGGACAGGGTGTGGCTTCCAGAATGTCCAGACTTGGGGACGGGCTGGAGAGAGACCAGGATTGGTGTCTCCTTTCCCCTTCCCCAGGCCTGTCCACTTGCAGCTGTGTGGGTGGATCCAGACACTCTGGGATTTGCCAAATGGGCAGAGACACCAAAAGTTTCCCCCAAATCCAATCAGAAAGGGCCTCCTTGGAAGGAATAGAGACTAGGAAGGGTATGGCCAGAGCTTTGACTCCAGATACTAGCCACTAGTGTGGGCCAGTCATTTCCCTGGCCCAGGGTTTCTTCTTCTTTAAATTGGGCACAGTGTTGTTCAGCCATTCAGCAAAACTTTACTGAGTGCCCAGTCATCCAAGGTACCACTTCCATGCTTACCAGGTTCTAGGTATATGCATTCTTGCATTTCCATCTCATAGCAACCTTCAAGCTAGGTTTTATATTTCCTATTTCAAAGACGAGGTAACTGGGGCTCAGAGAGTTTTAATAACCTGTCCAGGATCCCACAACAGATCCAAGATCCATACTCAGAGGCTGATGGGAGGAGCCTGTGTCCCAATCTGAAGGTACTTGAAGGTGGAGTGTGGTGACAGCTGGAGCAGGAATCTTAGGTCTGACTATGAAGAGATTCAGGGAACTCTTGGAGGGGATGCTGTATGGACATAGAACCAAGTCCTGGGGCCTGGCCACTCTGTGTTTGAGAGGAGGGCATCTGGCTGCCTCCATCAGAGGATGTCACTGGTAGGCTGTCAGTCACCTGGCTGCTGGGGGCCTGTCTGCAGAGCTGAAGCATAGGGTTTCCCCAGTGCCTAGCACCTGTAGCCAGCTCTCTGAGTAGCAGGTGTGGATGCTGTGAGGGGAGCTGAGTCCTAAGAATAACAAGTTACAAGGCCAACCACCAGGAAATGAGCCAGGTATTTTACAGACATTTGCTAATTTGATCCCCCAACAGTCCTGTGAACTTATCAGTCTCATTTTATAGATGAAGAGAATGAGGTCCACAGAGCTGAAGTGACCAGTTCAAAGTCACCCAGGACCTGACTTTGGGTCTGTCTTCCCACAGCCTGTGGTTTTTCACTGTCCCTAGCACCAGCCTGTATTTGTTGCAGGAAATTGCACGAGTCACTACACCTCCCTGGACCTCCGTTTCCATGAAATGAGAAAATTCATTCCTGCCCTTGTTAACAAGTGTTGAAAGACTTCAGTGAGATCACGGATGGGGATTTTCTTTGAAGTTCTGACATTACGTGATTCCAGGGGCATTGGTGATTCTGTAGCATAAAAGTATCATCTCCTCCAGCGTGCCCCACGCCAATCCCACACTTTGAGTTGCTTCCTCAGGCTCTAACTTTGTTCCTAGTAAGTCATCTAACATGGAAGTTTGGTTGGGGCAGAGTTGTCCGTCATTATCAGCTATAGAACCTTGAAAACATTGCTATATGGTTAGGTCAAGTTTAGTCGTTACCAGGAAGGCAGACGGTCTTTAGACCTAGGTGAGGTCCTGTCTGATAAGCTCTACTTGTCTTCTTGTAGGCAAATACACCACTTCCTGTGGAAGGCAACGAGCCCAAAAGAGCCTGCGGCCACACTGTTTTGGGCCCCATCAGGTCAGGTGATCTAGGTCTGGGATCTGGGACCGGGGCATCCTTTCCAAGTGGGTCCTCACTACGGGAGCTGATGTGAGCCTCAGCATCTACCATATTGGTTAAGGCAATGGCTTATTTGGAGGGTTTGGGCCTCTGGATTGTAAACCAACAAACACACTCAGATGGAGAGTAACAAGACCAGTCACTAGAAGGATGTGCAGCTGCACGTGACAGGTTTTTGTCTTTTGTGAAGGTCTATCTTCAAATGGATCTCAAATCCACCTGAGAAGCAGCTGCCTGGCCTGTGGGGCAATCCATGGCTAATAGGTCTCAGGGGAGTGCGCCCCCTCGGTTTGGCCCCCAGCCTTTATGGGATTTGGGAAGATTGACATTTATAAAGGTAGGTAAAAGCCTGGGGCAAGATAAAGTTTCATTTAGGGCTTTATTAGCCAGATAGGAATTTTTTAAATTAAATTTATTGAGGTAACATTGGTTAATAACATTATCTAAGTTTCAAGTGTACACTTTTACAATACACCATCTGTATATTGCATCGTGTGCTCATCACCCAAAGTCTAGTCTTCCGTCTCCATATATTTGAACCCTTCACCCTCTTCATCTTCCCCCCACTCCCCTTCTCCTCTGATAACCACCATACTGTTGTCCGTGTCTATGAGTTTGTTTTACTTGTTATTTTCTATTCTATATCTCACATATGAATGAAATCATATGGTCCTTGTCCATTTCTGTCTGACTTATTTCACTTAACATGACACTCTCAAGATCCATCCAAGTTGTTGCAAATGGCAATATTTCATCTTTTTTTTATGGCTGAGTAGTATTCTGTAATACAAATGTATCACAACGCTTTATCCAATCATCTAGTGAGGGACACTTTGGTTGTGTCCATGTCTTGGCCACCATGAGTAATGCTGCAATGAAGTTAGGGTTATATATGTCTTTACAAGCAAATGTTTTAAAAAATTTGAAGCTACCCAGAAGAGAGATTGCTGGATTATAAGGTAGCTCTAGTCTTAATTTTTTGAGGAACCTCCATAATGTTTTCCACTCGTAGTCACATCTTAGGTCATTAGAGTACAATATCAAACCCAGGACCTTGACACTGACACAATGCATGCATGTAGTCACTTTATCATATGTGCAGATTCATGTGACCACAGCCACAGTCAGATACAGAAGTGTTCACCCCCACAGAGATCCCCCGTGGGCTGCTCCTCACAGTCACACCCACCCTCCACACACCAGCCCTTAATACTCGCTGCCTCCCTCTTCTCCCTTTTCTCCATCCCCTCACAGTCCCCACAGGACACCTGACTCCCCCTTCTGGTCCCACCCATGTTGCCGTGTTGCCGGATTCCTTCCATCCAGCTGACCATCCTTAACCCCTAGCAACCATTACTCTAGCTTCCATCTCTGCCATTTTATCACTTTAAGAATGTTCTATAAGTGGAATCAAACAGTCTGTGACCTTTTGAGGTTGGCTTTTCCCACTCATTGTAATGCCCTTGAGGTCCATCCAGGTTGCTGCAGCATCACCAGTTCCTCCCTTGGTTGCTGAGTGGTGTTTCATGGTCCTCTCTATGTTTCACCCTCTTTCCTTCTCCCAGACTTCTTTCCTCACATCTGAGCCAGTTATCCCCACCTGTTTGCCGCCATCTGAGCCCTGAGTGGGGAGATTAGGGAGTTCATGTCTTGAGGGGAGGGGATGAGGATAACTGTGTCTTTCTCCGTCAGCCTCAGGGTGGAGTGTGCAAAGTTACTCACACCATCCTGTGGCTCTCTTGGCAGCTTCTTGGGGTTCAACTTCTATGTTGTTATATTGAACTTTCACTCTAGTCTCCTTTTTGAGCCTGTGATCCAGTTTGAGCCCACTTGTCATCTTGGCCTGGTGTGGCTGAAGCCTTAGTGGCGAGGGAGTATTGCGCCATTAAGGACTTACATTGGAAAGCCCGCCCCCCTCCCGGCCGCCCCCCCCAATCTGGGTCCATTTCATATGTGGCAGAGGCACAGACAGGGATCCTGCAATCAAAGGGAAGGCCTATGCCCTGGGATCTGGGCAAGGGGTGCCAAGCAGTAGTGGACTTCAGGGGGAGCCTCACTGTTTTGCCAGGACTGCCTGTGCCAGACTCTACTGGTGGGGGTGGGCGGGGGGTCTCCCTAGCTCTGTACCAATGTTCTGGGTGGTTGTGAGCATTCCTCTCTCTGGGCCTTGCCTCCTCTTCTTTATGGCATGGTTTGGACCGCATGATCTCAGGACCCTCAGCTGTGACATTCTCAGGATGCCAGTGACATCCCCACACCAACAAAACCCATGGCTGCCTCCCTACTATCCTCAGAGCAGAGTTCAAGCCTTCAGCAAGGCAGTCGGGGCCCTGTGTGAACTCTCCCCAGGTGACTCTGCAACCCCAGCTCTTGCCACTCCCTGCCTTCTCCTTTTAGGCTGCAACCACATGGCCCCAGCGGTCACCCCCAGACTCTCGGGCACCCTTCCCTCACCAACCTGCAGCCCTCCCGTCCTGTTGCAGATATGACCTCCTTGTGGAAGCCCTCCCTGACTGCCTTCACATCCTGCTCCTGTTCTCATCCAAACAACCCACTGTTCTTATCTGCTGTGCCTGCCCCTGCTCTTGGCTGACCACTCCCAGCATAGCACATGGGGACCCTGGCGTTCAGCACAGTGGCACACACAAGCACAGTGCCACAGACAACACAGACCCTCACGGAAGGGGATGGAGCCCTGGCCACCTCCAGCCTGGGAGGATGATGCTGCCTCTTCCCCTTCCCCGCTTCCCCCTCTCCCCTTCTCCCTTCCTCCTCCCTCTCCTCTCCTCTCCCTTCTTCTCCCTTCTCCCCTTCCCCCTCCTCCCTTCCTCCTCTTTCTCCTCTGGCTCCACAGACTGCCCTGCCTCAGGCGGGTGAACTCACACTCTGATGTGGCTTGGCCCCGCCCAGTGCTTTCGTTGGATGCAATGAAAACCGAACAACGCATTTCTTCTCATTGTTAGAAAAGCCTGTAGGATGGAAAAGCTGCCTTTGTGCACCTCCCCCCCTGCCACCCCCCAAACACACACTTGGGTACCACCAGGGCTACATTTTCCTACTCCTCAGAGCCCGAGCTCTCAGGGGAACATGGCATTCTAAGAGCTTGGAATCACAAGATAATGGAACCTTAGACTAATGTAATGCTGGAATCCTATAATCACTGAATCACTGAAAGCCACAATAATGATGTCTTAGTATTCTATTATGGTAAAGCCAGGGGTTCCTTTTACAATATGGAAACTTTGCATATGGAATCCTAGAATCAGCATGTTGGTGCCAAGAACATCAGGTTGGACCCAAGAGTCCACATGCTCATTGTAGTGCCCTTGAGTTTCATCCATATGCTACGGACTAAATTATTATATTCTAAATTCATATACTGAAGCCCTAATCTCCAGTGTGACAGTATTAGATGGGGCCATAGGGAGGTGATTAGGTCATGAGGGGGAAGGCCTCACGAATGGGATTATGGGATTAGTACCTTTATAAGAAGAAACACAGGAGATACTATTCTTCCTCTGCATGTGAAGACACGGAAAGATGACGTCCATCTGTGGACCAGGAAGAATGCCCACAATGGACACCAAGTTGGCCAGCACCTTGATCTTGGATTTCCCAGCCTCCAGAACTGTGAGAAACAAAAGTTTGTCATTTAAGCCACCCAGCCTATGACAGTTTGTTATCACAGCCCGAGCTGACTAAGACACCATGCAAACCCCAGGGTCACAGAGCAAGTGAGAAGCAAGCAGGGAAGGCTCCTGGCCTGCACAAAAACGGAACAAACCTCCTCAGCCTCTGGGATCCTGGACAAGGCACTCAATCTCCGACCTCTGGTTTCATCGCGGCGTAATAATTTTAGGTGATCAATAAACTGGTAGCTGGTGTCTGATCAGTGTCCTAAGCTTTCTTCTAACATGAGACATTCAGAGTCTCAAACACCATCGGGCTCTCTGAAAAGCTCTGGTGATTCGGAGGCAGAGGGCAACCCGGTGTCTGGGGATAAATCCGGGCCAAGGCCATGAGCCACACGGAGGCCACAGGGAAGGGGACAGAGGCTTCTGGTTCAGCCTTTTGTGGGTGCCCACACCTACCCCGCACACCCTCCCTGACAGTAAACCTGGGCTGTTCACACAACCGCCTAAGCCTTCCTTTCCTCATCTGTCAAGGACAGAGAGTAGCACTCTTGGTTCAGGGCCTGGCCCACCACCAACTCCTAGGTGTGTCTTTGCTCTCTGAGGCTCTTTACTGGTCTAGGACTTGGTTCCCAGGCCTCAGTTTCTTGAGGGCAGGGCTAAAAAGCATTCACTTTTTAATTAAAGCACCATGTGGGCTAATGATACACATGGAAGACAAAGAATATAACCGACTGTGCTTTGGATGGGAGCGCAATGGCCGCCTGGTCCGCCTGTCATGGTGTGCCTTCTCCTTTCAGTTGCCTCCCAGAGCGGTGTGTCTTATTCTAGTCACACGGTGAGGATTTGGCCAAGAGGTGTCTCAGACCCCAGCTATTCCGTCTCCCTAAGTCGGTTTTTCTTTTTTATTTTTAAAACATGGATGTGAGAGAGAAACACTGGTTAGTTGCCTCCCGCATGCTCCCCGACGGGGGAAGGGGATTGAACCTGCAACCCAGGTACGTTCCCTTGACTAGGAATCGAACCCGAGACCCTTTAGTGAGCAGGCTGGCACCCTAACCACTAAGCACACCTGCCAGGGCTGTTGTTTTGTTTTGTTTTATTTTGTTTTTGTTTTACTCCACCAGGTAGCAATTTGGCTTTAGTCTCTGACTTAATTACATATTGGGGGGATTGAGGCATGGGGGCCTCCTTTCAGGACATCAAACTCAATGGAACCTCCCCTGCCTTGGCGGAGGTCTGGAGGGCCCTGCCCCAGCAGCATGTTGGCAACGTCAGGCACCCTCCGGAAGGGCAGGGATGCGGGTGAAGGGGAGGTTGGGGGGCAGGGGAGTTGGGTGCTGGGTTGTGATCAAATTGCCTTGAATGGAAACAAACCCAAATAGAGATTCCAGGACGAACCCAGTGTCCCAAGCAGCCCCCAGCTAGGCTGGGGCAGGGAGGGGTCAAACAATGAACTCAGGGCTCCAGGCTCCCCAAGGGGCGTGTGGTTCCCAGGCCTGTGCTGAAGGGTCCTCCTTGGAGACCCGGGCAGATGGAATGTCTATCCTGTGAGCCAGCAGCCAGCAGTGCAGAGAGCAGCTCCAGGCCCGTGTTTACATCTGTCAGACAAACATGCAGGGAGAGCTCGTCTCTCCCTGCAGCCGCCAGAGAAGGAGGCGGTGAGGAGATCAGGCGAGGGCCAATACTTCCAGATCAGCAACACGGATGTCGGGGACATGTGACACTGATGGCGGCCAGCCTTATTAGGGCCCTGAGCACCTCCCAGGGCCCTGGTCTAGGCACAAGTAATACGCAGGCGGGCTTGGCCAGCAGCCTGTGCTCACATTGGATGTGCTTCTGGCTTCCAAGGGAAATAGAAGGACGGGTAAAGCAGGCCCTGACACTCATGAGGGGCAAGAAGCACCACGGGTTGATCTTCACGGAGGGGCAGGGCCTCTCTTTAAGTCTGCGGGACCCTGGTGTAGGCGGTGAACTATGGAGAGAACTAGTAAATGCCGAGTGCCTACTGCCTTTTAGACCTTGGCCAGCCCCTTGACATTCATCCCCCCCTTTAGTCTTGGCCACTGCCTGGGAGGGAAGGGCCCCATTGGTCAGACGAGGAAATGGGAGTTCCGAGAGGGGAGCAGATTGACAGGGGGCACACCCAGGGGTGGGCATAAGGGTCCACACTATGCCAAGCAACCAAGCCTACTACTCTCTGCTCTTCTCCCTGTCATGACCATGTGGATGCCAGCCCTGAGAGGCCTCAGCGGTGGCCTCAGTACCCAGTGGTAGAGCTTTGAAATGTGGCAGTCGCCTTTTCTTTATCCTGCTTTGGGTTGCCCCCGTGCCTATGGTTTTCTGTTTTGTTTTGTTTTTTAATGTGTTATGTATACTCCCTTTGTGAACTTGTTTTTTCCTTTTAAGTTGATTTAATCTTTGATTTTTGCTGGTATGCAGATACCTTCTGGAGGGAGCTTGGCCTGGTGGAACTCCTGGGGCCACGCTGAGGGTGGGGCCCTGGCAGCCTGTTCACCCACCCAGATCCCCACTCCAGATTGGATCAGTGCAGACACCTGACCTGACTCCTGACTGGATCATCATGGACACCTCACCTGGGCTGGTCCAATCACATGTTGTCTTGCTGAATATAGGGTTCAGATTGGAGGCAGCCCTGGCCCTCAGTCAGACTCCAAGCCTGGAGGATATTGAGGAACAGAAGGGAGGGTCCTTCTGTCCTCTTGAACCCAGGAAGCCAGCTTCGAAGAGGGCTGTGGTAAGAAGTGCCCTGGCCCTGTCCCCTCAGCTCCTGGCTGCTTTTCCAGTCCTCAAGAGACCAAGGTTGGCTCTCATCCTTCCCAGGGGTTCCAGGAACACCAGTCCTTACGGGTGAATAACCCTTTGGGCCTTATTAGAGCAGCTGATTTACTGTAGTTTAAACGGGGGAGAACCACTTAATCCCATGGGCCTCATCTCTGAGTTCACTACAGCAGCACCCATCCTCCCATTTGTTCATGGTTTCTGAGACATCCCCTCTCCACACGGGTATAATTAATGGTCCTCCCTACAAATTAAACCCACCTCCTCCTCTTGGTGCCCCTCTCTCTTCAGGGCCATGTCCCCTACACACACACACACACACACACACACACACACACACACACACACACACACACACACCTGTTCCCATTGCCTTAAGCCCATCACTTTGCTCTCCCACCTCTTCTACCCTGGCCCTTTCAGAGGGCTCCAAACTCCAATACCACCTCCCACTGCCATCCTCATCTCCTATCACTCTTGAAATTCTCGGTTTTGCTCTTTGAGGAAGACGTGGTTGCTGTAGTGCAGCTCCGTCCCGCCCGCTCCTGACTCACCGCTGTTCGCTGTTCGCTCTCGCCGAGGAACAAGTCGGTCAGGAAGCCGCGCCGCAGCCATGGCTTTTAAAGATACCGGGAAGACACCCATGGAACCAGAGGTGGCGATTCACCGAATTAGAGTCACGCTAACCAGCCGCATGTCAAGTCCCTGGAGAAGGTGTGTGCTGACCTGATCAGAGGCGCAAAGGAAAAGAATCTCAAAGTGAAAGAGCCCGTCCGGATGCCAACCAAGACCCTGAGAATCACTACAAGGAAGACTCCCTGTGGGGAGGGTTCCAAGACTTGGGATCGGTTTCAGATGAGGATCCACAAGCAGCTCATCGACTTGCACAGCCCTTCCGAGATTGTCAAGCCGATTACTTCCATCAGCATTGAGCCGGGAGTGGAGGTGGAAGTCACCATTGCAGATGCTTAAATCAGGCTTTTTAATAAATTGGCTATCAGTTCAAAAAAAAAAGAAAAGAAATTCTCGGTTTTACCGGGTACATGCCCTGCCAGGGTTGGAAGAATGAACATTCCTTTTAATCCCATAGGCATTATGATGTCCTCATCTCTCGTGCACAGGGGTTCCCTCCCTGGGCGCTTCTCCCATCCTTCCTCCCCATGAATGTCACCACTTCCCTGTCCTGTATCCCAGATGGGCAGCCTCAGAGGATTCTCTCTCTGTCCAGAGAGGAGGCTGAGGGCCTTCCAAAGACACCCCTCCATTCCTGTGACCCCTGGCAGCCAGGCTGACCACTCAAAGCTGCCCGAGGGACCCTAGGGACCCCACAGGCTGGGGCCGGCCCATCCTGCTCTCTTTGCTCCCTTGGCTTCTGCTTCTTGCCTAAGCTCTCCTGGCAGACACCCTTTGCCAACTCTCCGGTTTGCTGCACCAGAGGGACTGACCATGAGATCTTCCCTCTCTGAGAGCTTCAAAGATGCCCTCCTCTCCATCCCAGGGGCCTGCCCTCCTCTCCATCCCAGGGGCCTGCCCTCCTCTCCACCCCTGAGGCCTAACCCCTTCTCCATCCCTAGGGCTTGCCCCCCTCTCCATCCCAGGGGCCTAACCCCCTCTCCATCCCAGGGGCCTAACCCCCTCTCCATCCCAGGGGCCTAACCCCTTCTCCATCCCTAGGGCTTGCCCCCCTCTCCATCCCAGGGGCCTAACCCCCTCTCCATCCCAGGGGCCTGCCCTCCTCTCCATCCCAGGGGCCTACCCCCCTCTCCATCCCAGGGGCCTGCCCTCCTCTCCATCCCTGGGGCCTCTCCTCCTCTCCATTCCAGGGACCTACCCTGGCTTGGGCCTCAAATCTCCACTGTGGGTTGTGACCTTAGAGGTTCCTCTCCTCCCTTCCTGGTCAGAGCCCCCTCCGTCCCCTAATTCCCTGGGGCTGCTACATTCCCCCAATGCTGTGCTCACCAACACTGCTTCCAACCAACAGGAGGAGCACTCCTCATTGAATGGGTCCTGGACTCAGAGCCCTGGGCTCCCTCATGACTGAAGGGCTGAGGAAAGAGGGGATACTGGGGCCTGTTTCAGGTTCAATTGTGCCCCATCCCAAGATGTTGAAATCCTAACCCCAGGGACCTGTGAACACGACTGTAATTAAGATGAGGTCATCCTGGAGAAGGGTAGGCCCTAAATCCAGTATGACCCATGTCCTTGTAAGAAGAGAAGACACAGACACCCAGGGAAGAGTGCCATGTGACAACAAAGGCAGAGACTGGAGTGCCGTAGCTGCAAGTCAGGGAATGCCGGGGACTGCGGGCACCACCAGAAGCTAGAAAGAGGTAAGGCAGTTGTCTCCAGAACCTGCCGAGAAAGAGTGGCCCGGCCAACACCTAAACTTTGGACCTCTAGACTCCAGAACTGTGAGAGAGCACATTGCCATTGTTGTTTTAAGACACCCAGTTGTGGTCCTTTGTAGGGCAGCCCTAGCAGATGTATGCGGGGCCTATCAGCTGACTCTGCAGCCCCAGTGACTGCAAAGGGGCAATCAGACTGTGTCTCCCCCAGCTCATCCTCTATGGCACCCTGTTGTCCTGGCATCCACGACCCTTCATACTTGGGCCACCGACTTCTCTGGCCTCCTCTTCTCCTTGCTGCCTGCCTCCTCCTTTCTGCATCTACCGCGTGGCTGGTAGCTGTGGCTCTCCCCTCCACATCGTCGCTCATGCCTAGGCACAAAACACACCTCTTCATCCTGTGCGCTTCTACTCATTCTTAACCTTTCTTAAACCATCATAGCAAATGTCTATGGAATCTTACTATGCTAAGGGCTTGCTCTGAATGACTTCATTCAGTCCTCAGGGCAGCTCCAGGCGGTAGGCGCCTCATGCACATTTCCCAAGTAGGGGGACCCAGGGCCAGACAGGGCTCCCTGAGCTTCCCAGTCCTGAGGGGGCTTTGGTGGGGTCAGGGCCAGGCCTGGGCGGCAGAAGCGGTGCTCTGACCCTGCCCGGTGAAGTTGCCACCCTTGCCTGGGGAGCCTTTGCGCCCCCCCCCCACCCCCGAACATCTGCTCCTCCAGGCCCCCAGCCGCTGCACGTTTCAGGCTAACGAATTATGTCGGAACAAGAGGTGAAGTCAAATGTGGTCCAAATCATTTTCCATGGCTATTTCATGCAAAATAATTCCAAGGCATCCGTCTTCCTCGCCGTGTGGGGCTGGAACACATGGAGCCTGGAGGACAGAGGAGCCGGATCCCAACCTGGCTCTCGCAAATAAATAGAAGGCACAGGGGACATCTCAGCCAACAGGCAGCTGCCGCATAAATCAGGGCTTTTATGGGGCAAGCAGCCTGTCCTGGCCCAGCCCCCCTACCTGGCCTCTGAAAGAGAGAACTAGTGGATACCCGTGTGATCAGCCAAGACCACTCACTGGCGTGGCCACCCAGGGTCCCCCCACTCCCCCCAGCCCTCAGCCCACCTGGCAGCCTCCTGAGGTTCACCAAGGGAGCTGCCAGCACACACACACACCCACTGATTTCTCATTCATTCATTCATTCATTTACTCTGTACTTGGTGTGTAGTAAGCACTCAGTAACATTTTCTTGAATGAATAAATTTGCTCCCTTCTTTCCTCCTCCACCTTTCCCCTCACCTCCCTCACACTGTTTCTGTAGCACTGAGTCACTCTGAGATGCAAAGCCCCAGCCAGGAGCCCCATTGTCTGAACCTAGCCCCCCCCCCCACACACACCCTTGATATAGGGAGGGTTGGCGTTGAGGGGAGAGGGACCAGACAGAGACCTGGGGTCCAACCTCCTGCCAAGACTCATTCAGGGAGGGGTATCCCCAGACACGGAGGGGTTTGCAGGTGAGCAGCAAATAGCTCCCTATGTCCCCCCTGAAATGCAGTGCTGCCTGCACCTCTGAGCAGGATCCCTTCTATTTGGGCCTCACTGTCCTCCTGCCAGATCTAGGAAGATCCCTCCCTCTTCTCCTAAGGGCTCAGGGTTTGCTGACTAGTCCAGTGGTCTCTTTGCCCCAGGCCCACCACCTGTCTGGACCCTGCATTTGGTAGTAGGTTAATGCATGGCATCATTACTGCCCCCATTTTCTGCCACAACAGCCTGCATAGCTTTTCCCATTCATTTTAAAATTGGTTGCTTTCACATACACAAAACATAAAAGCTGCCATTCATGACAGTCACTGTGTTGTGCAACCATCGCCTCTATCTAGTTCCAGAATGTTGTGTGTTTTTTTTCACTCCAAAAGGATACCCTGTACCCGTCAAGTAGTCACTCCCCATTTCCTCTTCCCCAGCCTCTGGCAAACAACCACTAATCTCCTCACAGTTTAAAAAAATGATCCTAATACTCTATAGGCCAGATAGAATGTATAATCCCCAATTCACTGATGAGAAAACTCAGAGCTGCGCGCTCGCGCGCGCACACACACACACACACACACACACACACACACACACACACACGCACGCACGCCTGATACAGCCAGCGCCCTGTCTCCGTAGCCCAGGGTCCCCACTCTCCACAGAGCAGTATGACCCAAATCCGTTGGAGGCGTAAGTAGATGCCCCCCAGGGGACTCCAGGCTTCTTTCCTTAGGGGTGAGAAGCGGAGGATGGTGCTGTAAGTTCAGAGCTCAGTCTCGGTCACCCAGTGAGTTTTTGTTACTGGCTGTGGGCAGAGAAGGCCTTGGGTGATGCTGGGGGTTAGGGCGGGAACTGTGACAGGGAGGCTGCTGGAGTGGTTGCTTCACCTCTATTAGTTTTGGCTCCAGCCTGGAAATTCGCACAGTTCTCTGGGGCTGGCCCGAGAGGTCTGACTGTACCCACCACACCCAGCCCTCCGCTCACACCTCTAGGCCTTCGCAGACATACTTCCCTGCCCCCCTTCCCCCTCACACCTCTCCAGGTCAAGTGGGAGCTCCGTTGTTTCTGGACATTAAGACCAGGCTGAGCCCCACTGTGGCTGAGCTAGGGCAGGAGGGCTCAGCAGAGGGGAGAAGGAACAGACCAGGGTCCCAGGCCATGTAGCTTTGGGACAGTCTGGGCCCTTGTAGAGCCTCAGTTTCCCCTATTGGCAGTGAGGGTGCACTCGGGGGCATCCAGGGCCTTCTAGCGCTATTTCTCTGATTTGGTGGATACCAGGGCTGAAGCGGGGAGGCCTGGGGGAGGGCCAAACTAGATGCTTCCTAATTGGAGTCTCACACATCTCTGCAGGCAAAGCTGGTCCCCAGGGCCCAGAGGTCCGCAGATGGAGTCCCTGGAACAGGACAGGGGATGGGAGACCCCGGGGTCCCCAGGGGCAGCTTGGGGAGGCTGTGTCCAGTCCTGCAGAGGCTCCCCTCTCTGTTGCCCAGTCTGAGAGCCAGGATCCCTGTGGCTCCAGAAGACTGTGCTGTGGGCCCTGCAGGCAGGACTCCATCTGCTCTGAGAGCTGGACCGGTGGGGGGCCATGTCGGCCAGAACGTGGGATGAAAGAGTTGTTAGGCAAGGTTCTGCTCCTGGCGCAGCACTTGCTAACTGTGCCTTGAAGCAGTGACATGACCTCCTCAGTTTTCTGTTTTCACATTTGAACTGGGAAAAAAGCTCCTATACCTGATGGAGCTGTTGAGAGGCTTAAATGAGATGATGTGAGAGGCTTAAATGAGATGATGTGTGTATCGTGCTCAGCTGGGGGCCTGGCGTGGTCTGCGCTCTCAAATGGTGGCTGTCACTCCAGCATCCAGACTGAGCCTCCAGAGTCTGGGGTGTGGGGAAGACGGGTGGCTGGGAGCAAGTTGGTGTGTGTGTTGGGGGGAAAGGGGTACAGGAGAAGTAGGGGCTCCCCAGAAATCATGGGAGAAAGCTCTCCCATTCACCTTGAGGGATCTGTTGCCTCCTAAACCCCTTTCTGTTCCAGCTCCAAGCCTGCCCTTGCTTCCCCCGACTCCCCTCCGGTTGAGAGGGTATCTGGTCCCACTCACAGCAGCTGCAAGGTGCCCAGGACAGGGAGACAGCCCCAGGGGCCAGGGACAGTGTAGTCTTGGCCTCAATTTTGTAGCCTCAGTTTGTCAAACCTGCCTGATTCAGGTGGGGATGAATCAGAGGTGGTGGAAGTGAAGTGGGTGCACAGGTAAGGGATTTGAATCTGAGAGATAGGGAGGCCCAGAGGGAAGGCTTCAGATACCATCTCTGTTTATTTTATAAATATACTAGGGACCCGATGCACAAATTCGTGCAAGCCGCAGCGGCTTGCCTTGGCCCTCTCAGCCCTGGATTCATCCAGAAGGTCGTCTAGAAGGATGTCCAGAAGGTCATTTGGCTGTCTGGTCTAATTAGCATATTATGCTTTTATTATTATAAATTTTTATTTATTTCAGAGAGGAAGGGAGAGAGAGAGAGATAGAAACATCAATGATGAGAGAATCATTGATTGGCTGCCTCCTGTACACTCCACACTGGGGATCAAGCCTGCAACCTAGGCATGTGCCCTGACCGGGAATCAAACCGTGACCTCCTGGTTCATAGGTCAACGTTCAACCAGTGAGCCGGGAACATCTCTGTTTAGATGAGGACACTGAGCCACAGCGGGGGACAGTGAGATGCCACTGCCACCAAGTGACAGGTTGAGGCCCCGGCCCGATGCTGAGCTCAGCCCTCAGCAGGCCCCCAGGAGGCAAGCAGTGTGGTCACCTCTCATTGGATGCCTCACCTTTCAGATAGGTGATCTGAGAACTGCCTGACAAGCCCAGCACAGCAGCAGCAGAACTGGGGGTCAGCCCTGGCAGACCCCTCCCCCCCCCATTCCATCCAAACCACATAGCTCTGCCATGGGGCCACCCAGGGCCTGAATCAATTAGGGGTTCCAGAATCAGCCAGGGCTCCCATCCCCTCCAGCTATATCCTCAGCAAGCTCATCTCCTCTCCTAGCCTGGAGGAAAGTCAGGTTGTGTTTTGAGAGAGCAAGAGATGGACAGTCATGCACCCTGCTGGGCTTCGGCCTTCTCAGCTCCCGAATTTGTTCCAGGGCCCCTTTTGCTCTCCCTTGGCCCCGGGGCCCCAGCCAGCCTCTGTGGTGCCTTTGTGAAAGTTAGAGAAAGGTGCTCTGTCTGGGCAGAGGCAGCCTGTGCCAGGACTTTGCCACCCACTCTCCTCTCAGCTGGATCCCTTGTACACTGAACACCCTGCACAACTGGGCCCTCCAAGTCCCTTGTGCTCTCCCCTCTCAGCTGGGCGGGCCCACTCTATCCTGGGGGCTCCCACCGCGTGGCTGGCAGGGGCACTCCTTTTCCTCCCTCGGTCTGGTTCCCTTGAATCTCCTCCAGATCCTCCAAAGAAGCCTCAGCTTCCAACCCTGCCACCCAGTCGCCACCAGGCTCTGTCAGACAGGCTGCGATTCCATCCGCCTCCTGGGCCCCGGCCAGTGGGCCCGCTGAGCCCCCCGCGTTCAGCTGTGTCTAACAACCGAATGCCCCATTGGGAAGAAGATCTGAATCACTGGCCTTAGGAAGAACGTGAAGCACAAAATGAAGTGTCTTGGGCACCGCTGGCATTTATGGTTTTCCTTTCCCCTTCTGGAAACAGCCACTTCGTCTGCGGGCTGACTCTTTCAGCCTTAAAGTGGTGGGTACAGGACCTAGACCTGACTAATCGGGGCACCTCAGGCCTCTGGCTGCAGAGACAGCCCATGAAGTTACTCCAGGACTTTGCTGGGGTTTCCTGTGAAGTTGTTGGTAAGCTGTGAGCTCGGAGCTGCCAGAATCTTCTGAGAATCTTTGAAGGCAAAGCAAAGGGAAGCAGAAGTCAAGAGACTAATGACCTCCTTTGAGGTTCTGGATCCAGTCATGCCTGAGTCATTAAAATAATTGAAATTTTTAGTTAAAAAAAAAAAAGGACCAGCTCAGGGGCTCATCCTATGTCAGGATGCTCCGTGGGCCCTGGTGTGGGCCCATGCCCAAGGGTCCGGATCTTCTAGATATCCCCAGCTTAACTCCTGGTTTGTGGCTTCAGACTCCAACTCAGAAGGAGCATCAGAGCTTCCTCTCCTCCCACTGACGGGCTCAGCAGCCCTGGCCTCCAATGGCCTCTCCTTCTTTGAAGGTCGCTAATTTCCTGATGGAGACAGAAAGGCTGTCCACTCCTGCTGTGCAGACCTAGTCCTGTAACTCCCAGCTGCAAATCCTTTCTTTGCACCCCATCACCCAGGGAACAAAGTCAGCGCTCCTTTACCCACCCTCACGGGCCTCACAGCCCAGGCCTGCTTCACCTCCAGCCTCACCCACGCTCTCCCTTCCTCATCTCTCCAGACAGACAGGATCCTTTGATTCCTAGAAGGCACCAAGGGGCTTCCAGCTTTCCGGGGAATTGCCTCAGTGCTCCCTGCTCTAGAAATGAGTGATAAGCCTGTCCCATGGCACAACCGTTTACACATAATGTTCGTAACCATTAGCTCATTTGAACCTTACCATTCCTGTGAGGGCACCTGCATAGTAGGGTTTTTATGTCTGTACCAGTTACTTTGACATCTATTAACGTACACTCTTATAGATACTAGATAATGGTAGGATGGATTGAATGGATGGATGGATATGATGGGTAGATGAATGAATGGATGGATGAGTACAATGGGTAGATGGGCGAATAGAGGAATGGGTTGATGGCTAGATGGATGGATGCCTTGATGGGTAGAAGGGACTGGATCTAACTGTCCCCCTCCATACACTCCCCCAGGTTGGACACAAACCTGTGCCTGTCTGTATATCCATGCTTAGCTGTGTGTCTATATATATATATATCCATGTATATATATATATATACATGGATATATATATATATCCATGTATATATATATATATCCATGTGTGTGTATCCATGTGTATTGGTTTGTGTCCCATTTGTATGTCTGTGTCCAGGTGTATCCATGTGTGTCTGTGTGTGTAATCAATCATACGTGACTCAGAGGGATGCTAGAAGGCTTAAACAAGTTAATACTCGTAAAAGGCTTGGTGCAGTGCCTGGCGCTTCTTATGCTCTCTATAAATAGCAGGAGCTATGATGAAGGGGAGACTGTAATGATGAAGAGCTGACTCCGGAGTCAGGCTACCTGGGTCACTAGCTAAGTGCCAGCTGTGATCAGGGCTGTGAGTTACTGTGGGTATGGGTCTGCCTGTGTTGGGCCCTCAGTGGTTATATGTCTATACACCCTGGTCAGCTCCCCAGCCCTCTCCCCTTAGCAGCAAGGCTTTGACCCTCAAGGTGCTCCACTCATCAGACAGGACCCTCCTTGGTCCACAGGGAATGTGCCCTAACTTCCTGTCACCCTCACTTCCCTCGGTTCCCATTCTTGCTCCTGTCCTTCTCCTGGCATGTACCATAGGAGAGACTTCCTACATCCCATTGCTGGGCTCCGCTGCCTATTCTTCCCTCCTTTTGGCCCCTTCTCCACCCAGCACCTGCTCCTTTG
The DNA here is from genome assembly GCA_026230045.1 of Corynorhinus townsendii. Lineage (NCBI taxonomy): Eukaryota > Metazoa > Chordata > Mammalia > Chiroptera > Vespertilionidae > Corynorhinus > Corynorhinus townsendii. The sequence continues at coordinate 46,457,120 of JAPDVU010000008.1, read as the reverse complement.
TGCTCACCCCCTCCATCTCCATGGAAACACATCCACATTGCTTCCCCATCCCACCCCTTCCCTTCAGGCAGGATGTCTCAGGCAGGTGTGTTTCAGGGACCCCAGAGCTGAGGCAAGCTACTCCTGGGACAAAGCCACCTGCTTCCTCCTCCTCATTCCAACATTTTTCAGAAAGAACCCTAGGCAGGGAGCAAAAGCAGTGGGTGGTGGAGAAGGGGGTCCTGAGGGGTAGGCTGACCTGAGCAGAACTTTCCTGATGTTGGAGAAAGGGCTCACACTAGTACTTTTTTGTTGTTCTTTCCATTTTGACCTCTAAAATATTGTTCTCTCCCTGCAACTGTGGATAGCGCATGGCAGGCAATTGGGGGTGGGGTGGGGGCAGGAGGGGCCCCATCAACCCAGATGGGCCATTGGAGCACTAGGACCAGAAGGATCCTGATTTGGGAGGTTGGGGTTCCAGATTGCTCTTGGGGCAATCTTGGGCTAGGCTCTCCTCCATTCTAGGCCTCAGTTTCTCCTTCTGAGCAAGGAGAGGATTTGGACAACCTGAAGCTGAGCCCCAAGGCCCTTCCAGGGATGTGAATCTCAGACCTGAGCAGTGTGTGAGGAGCATGTCTGCATTCGAGCTCCTCTCGGCCATCGGCTGGTTGTGTGGTATTGGGTGACTCAGCCCCTGTTTCCTCCGTTTTCCTATCTGAACAACGAACAGGCTGGTCTTGGTCAGCTAAGGGCTTCCATAGGTCCTTCCATTGTTTTCAATGTCTCCTGGGTTGGGAATCGTGACCTCTTTCCCTAAGGGTGCCCATCCAAGAGTTGGGGGCAAGAATGAGAGGTGGGAAATGGGGAAGGAAGGGGGCAAAGAAGGCAGGCCTTGGGCCTGGAGATCGGGCCCTGGACAGGGTGCCCAGCCAGTGCACTTCAGAGACAGCCACGCTCCTTGTGTCCCATACCGGGCCCCTTTATTTCCATTGTCACAGAACTCCTGTGAGCTGGCTGGCCAGGGGGCCCATGTTCTGGGCAGGAAGTCCAAGACCCCGAGGCAGGAGGGGATCTGCCTAGATTCACACAACTGGTTAGTGGCTAGGATGGAGCTCTGGGGTGAGGCCTATAGGAACTCTGTGGCTTCACACCCTGTCCTTGACCACAGCAGTTCACCCTCCACAGGACGGCCAATGAGTCCCACCCTTTCATGGTGCAGAACAGGACACTGAGGCCCAGAACAGTGCAGGGCTGTGCCTTCTCACTCACTTTAGTCGCAGTGGCTGTGATAATTCAGAAAGCCCAAACACGTCTGCTAGCAGCCTTGCTTGCTGCCTAAAATCCCACCATCAGATCCCGTATTTGGGCAAAGCGTGTGTCCTGAGGCCCGTGTGCTGAGGAGGGCAGAAAGACAAGAATTACAGGCATGTGGTGGTCTTCCAGAGCAGCAGGAAGGGAGGGAGCCCAGGGATCAGTGAGGGGCAGGAGGCCAGAAGGGGTGAGGCACTTTCCTGGGTCCCACAGAGGGTTAGCTCAGTCAGGCAGCCAACCCAGACCCTGCTCCCCCAACCCTAGTTGCCCCTCCTTCTGTCCCTGCCCCCAGGCTCCTACTTACGTGTATGGTCCTGGAAGGGGGCGGGTCTGGAGTGACAGGCCCAGCCGCTCTACCTGGGACAGCGGGTGGGGCTGGGAATACCTACCCCTCACCCAGGTCATCCTCTGAAAGGGGGCTGCAGGCCTCAGCGGATTAATGGTGCGGAGGCCACTCATTTCCTCTGGCTGGGAGATAGGCCCCACCACACGGCCCCCATTGTTGGCCACCCTTATCTCAGGAAGTTCCGCCTGCCCCATCCGGAGGAGGCAGTCGGTCCCCCACGCTCCCGGCCTCACTTTTCTTTGGCTCTTAGAGGCTGGAGAGCTTGGCAGGCCTGGATCACGGATCACGTGGGTGTTGACCCGTGTCTCCCACCCTTGGGAAGTCTGGCTCCTCCTTCCCTGGGGCACCAGGGAGGGGGGAGCACGGCAGGGTCTGGGCTCAGCTGGGTTTCAGAAGGGGGGTCCTAGAGAGGTCAGGGAGGAACTGGAGGAGGGGTCCTAGAGAGGTCAAGGAAGGAACTGAGACAGGGAGGGTAGAAGGAAGTGGAGGGAGGAAGCCCAGCGCACAGGGAGCGATTGGCATGGGGGGGTGGAGAGCGCCATGAAACTCCCTCAGAGGAGAGCACCCAGCTTCACCCAAGCCGGCCCCTGTGCCTGAGTGCCCTCCGCAAGGTGCTGACACCCACTCTAAGATGCAGCGTGGGCAGTACATAACTCCTCCAGGAAGTCTCCTCTATCCCCCCACTAGTCAGGGTCCCCCGCCCAGGCTCCCTTCAGCCCCTGTGCCTCACCCCACCCACCCAGAGCCCTGAGCACCCAGTGTGGGTGCAGGTCGCTTAGACTGGACATGCTTTGCTAGTGGAGACCCCCATGTCTCCAGGACTTGCCCCGCCCCCACCCTCTTCAGCCAGCCAAAGAGTTGGACCCACTAGGGGGCTGCAGGCTCTCGGTCCCCTCCCCACAGACTTGCCTCACCCATCAGCCCACCTGCCCTCCCACCACCACACTTTTGGCCAAGTATGCCCCTCCACCTGGGATGCTCTTTCCATATCCCCGCTGGCAAAATCCCAGGCAGTCACTCAGGACTGCTCAGGGCCACCCTCCCGGGAGCCCCTCTGAGCGCACGACGGATGCCTGGGACTTCAGCAACACCTGTCTCCTTTTTTGACCAGAACAGCTCTATTCAGTAAATTGTTTAATTAAAGGGTTCCACAGCTTTTGAAAAGTTTAAAACAACTGGATTCACCCATCTTAATCCTCAACCCTTAAGAAGTCTAGAAAACTTTCATTCATTTTACTAAAGGCTTTCAATACCTGAACCCAAAGAAGTGACTTAATGGAGGTGATTTAGGCAGTGTGAGAGAGGGGTAAAATGGTGATATCTGGGGACAAAGGGGTCTATCCCTTTGGGGATACTGTTTATATCCTCAGTTACTGAAGCAGCTGTATCCACTCCCCCCCCCCCCCAGTCATCCCCTCCCCTCTAAGCAGGAGGTGGGAGAGAAGGCAAGGTTGGCTGAAGGCAACAAGACAGCCTGGTGCCCAGGCCTTGAGCACAGCCTTCTGGGGCTGACTTGATAGTGGGAGTTAGTACCAGCCTGCTCCAGGCTCTGGCTGCCTAAAGGTCAGGCCTCACATCTCTGTCTTCATTTTACGTGGAAGGAAGTGGTAGCTACTTAGCCACATGTACCCAAAGGCATTATTTGAAAGTCAGGAGGTCAGTGAGGTGGCCATCGCATAGTGCAGGGGAGAGATGGTGTGGCCTAAGCTGGGCAGTGGAGGGAGGGGGAGTGACATCTGTCATGATCTCCCATGGCCCCTACCCTACAGAAGAGAAAACCAAGGTCATCCAGCAGCAAATCAGAGCTGTAGTGAGCCCCTGAGGCAAGTCAGAAGCCCTGTCCTCAGCCCCTTAGCTGGGCCTTTGTGTCTGAGACCTACTGCCCAGGCTGTCCTGACTTCATGGGATGCCCCCTCATGTGTGGGATGGTAGGACAGCAAACTCTGTGGGGCTCCAGGTCTGACCCACCTTCAGTCCCTCCCTTCCTGGCTCCAGAAAGTCTGGAGCCCTGGAAAGGAGCATCTCTGGCCTGGGCTGGCCAGCTGGAGAGGCCTGGCCTATCAGGGCCTCTGTAGGCTGAGACACTAGGAAGATTGAAGCCCTCAACACCAAGCTCTCATGTGCTGAAGCCAGGGTGGGGCCAGAAGGAACCTTGGTGGTCATCTGGGGCATCAGAGAGGAAAAGGTCCCAGAGAGGGCTATGTCTTGCCCTAGGACACACAGAGAATTTGAGGACACACAATGGACAGACCCTCTGTAAAGGATACAGTTTTCATATCCACCTTCACCCTGACTTCTCTGCAGGGTTGTGAGGGAGGCAGGGATCATGATCCACATTTTATAAAGAGCGAACTGAAGTTCAGAGAGAGACAGTGAGCTGCGCAGTGACACAGTGACACAGGCTGTATGAACCCAGGTCTGTCTTATTTTTTATTCCAAAGTATTTTCCAGTTCCCATTCTCTCTCTTATTCAGTGATTGCTGATCAATCAGCAAACTTTCCCCAAGCACCTAGCAGTCGGGCGCATTTCCCAGAGAGCAACTGGCCACACTCTTTGCCCTCAAGGAGCTCCCTGTTTGGAGTGGCCAAGGAACGAGTGCATGTGAAGGGGAGCAGTACGAAAGAGGGAGGAGATGGAGGGGACTGTGGGCTGGAGCAGTCAAGAAAGACTTCCTGCAGGAGGCAGCATTTCCAGAATGGTTTGAATGAGGGGAACTATAGAAGGATTCCACAAGGAAGGCTGAAGGGAGGAAGAGAATGAACTAGAGCAGTGGTCGGCAAACTCATTAGTCAACAGAGCCAAATATCAACAGTACAACAATTGAAATTTCTTTTGAGAGCCAAATTTTTTAAACTTAAACTTCTTCTAACGCCACTTCTTCAAAATAGACTCGCCCAGGCTGTGGTATTTTGTGGAAGAGCCACACTCAAGGGGCCAAAAGGCCGCATGTGGCTTGCGAGCCGCAGTTTGCCGACCACTGAACTAGAGTGACAGCACATATGCCTCATGGTGGGGGAGGGAAACATTTTTTCAAAGGCTGAAGTATGGTGGAAAGAGCTCTTGATGCTAGATCAGACAGACCCGGATACTAAGAAAATCCCATCTCCTAGCACTGGGTCTGGCATCAGGAGTCAGTTGAATAAATGTGTGATCCTGATTTCAACAGATGACTAGACAAAGTCACCCCATGTCTATGACCTCAACTTCCTTATCTGTGAAATGGGGAGAACTATAAAACACCCTTGACATGGCTATTGGATTCAATTAGAAAATATCTCTAAAATGCCTCATATCATGGTTGGCACATGGTAAGGTGGTTAATATCTTAAGATATGTCTATCTTCCTTCATTCACTCCTTCTATGCAGTTAAAAAAAAAAAAAAAAAACACCCCACAAAGCTGTTGGCCCGTTCTGTAAACCCTTCTCAAGTGTTCAGACAGGAATGTACATAAAATGGAAGGCTTGCTGGGACAGACTGAAGTAATGTCATTTTCA